>CAWUFW010000054.1:2944166-4378333 GCA_963921515.1 Calotriton arnoldi
TCCATTCTAGAATCTGCAACAGCAATTCAAAAGAAACCATGATTTAGCTATCATGGTGGTAAAACCTTGGCAAATCACGCTCAAGATCAACATAATGCCATCCATTAAAATGTAAACCTAGAGTAAATTACTTAAAATCCACAAACTCCACTGGACCACAAACTGGCATAGCAATAGCAGCAGAAGCATTAACAAGAGACTGAAAACAAAGCTATTCGGAGTTCCATGTAATATTTAAATAAGATACCTAAATATAGTCCTGAGTCAGTATGAAAGGTATTAAAAAGGTGCACTACCTTTTGATGTTAACTGGACTCACCACGCACAAAGACTGAAAGGCTGGAATTAAGAGGGGTGACTTAGACACAATTACAGGCAAGTGGAAAGAAGTGTTAAGAATCCACTGTTTACTGCACATGGACCAACTGCAGCCAGGATATCACCACCAAAATAAACACAAGCCCCCGTTTGACTTCTGCCTGGTTTCTATTTCAGTCTTGGACACACTGAAAAACCTATGTTTGCTTTGTGGACTACAGATCCCAGAATGCACTGTCAAGTATTCAGAGACCTGGTACCCATTGTACAATGGTTTCAATGTGAGTAGTCTTGTTTTTCCACAGCACTGGATTCTCTCTTTTAGGGCTTGAGATGGATGGGAATTGCAAACAACTGACTAGTTTTGTGCAGCCCTATCATGTAACTCCGCCCTGGCTTGCTGCAACCTGGGACTGCTTATAATGTATACATACATAGGTTGATTCATTATGTGGCGTGTAGTGCCTGGACCAATAATATATATCCAAACAACAATTGCCACACTCGCTCTCCTTTGTAAACAGTTTAAGACATTAACCTACTATGAATGTGGCCACTGAATGTGAATAAACAATAACATTCTTTATCAATGCCAATGAACAAGCACAAAAACATCATACGGTGCACATTATACTGATTAAATTACATTCACTAAATGAGAAAGAAAGTAGGAAGAAACTACTGTGACAGAATCTGTTCATATAAGCCAATCACAATGATTTTTAGGTCAAGCCTGGGTAACGAATGTGCTGCTCTGCGAGGCATGCTGTATTCAGGTAGGGACTTGAAGCTCCGGCCATGTTTTCAATTGGCTCCAGTTACTGTCCTTTCTAAATCATTCTTTTCATTCATGAATAGGCTTAGTAGTCCCTCCTTGGTACCGCCTTGTCTGCATTTGTAACCTCCCATGAGGAATGGACTTTTTAGGTCGAGCCTGGGCAGCGCATGCCCTGCTCCGATGCTCCGCCCATTCTTCGCCCATATTTTTCGTTGGCTTGTGTCTTTGTCCTTTGTAAATGCTGGCTTCTGATTCAGTAATCAGCTAGTTAGTCCCTCCTTAGTACCGCCTTGTCTTCATTTGTAACCTACTCAACCACAACAACCTGGAAGTGATCCAGGGAAGGGAACTAGAGGCACGGGGTATTAGGAGTAGGCAGCCTCAACTTAGAACGGATTAACACAAGAAGCCTCTCCTAGTTATTGACCTAATTGCTATTATGTCTTTTATGTGAGTGTAAGCATCTCACAAAAAGTAAAAAGACTGGTCTCACACACCACCTGGTGTCATGCTTCATCATTGACCAGTCCTCGCCCTCTAAAAACTTGGTTTGATAGAGGGCGGGCATACACCTGAAGACAGGGATGCACTTCTAAAACTAAGTGGGGGCCCTTAACAAAAAAGTGAAATTTAAACAGCCATTACGGATGTCAAACCTCCTTTTAATGTGACTGACATCTGTATGGTGTCTAAAAGAAATGATCGGTGTGTTGGGGATATCATAGTCCCCCCCCACCGTATAACTAACGGTCAACATGTTTCTGCCTAGTGGCCCAAACGGGTCCGTGGCATTCATCAGGACCTATCATACACAAACGGGCTCCTACCTTACCATTCAGTATAGGTGAGGTATCCACTAAGTGGGGTGATCGCGGTCACTCACCACAAAGTTGCGGCTAAATTGTTCCAGCCTGTGTGAACAAAAAAACAATAAACACTCGAAAAAATAGCAACATAGTCACACATTTTGTGAAGGTCATTCGAAACGCCACGTACACATGCAGAACGAGTGAGTGGCTATAAGTGCAACAAACCGTGTCAGTCATCTGTGCACTTAAGAGTAAAGGGGAGGCTTGGTCCCCATAGCTTACCCTATTCCATGGGACCTACTTGCCCCATAGGTAGAGTGAGGGAAGAAGACCCCTTAGGTCATGCGCCCTAAAATGAGGAGAGAAAAAAAGGGAGAAAAAGGGGGACATCCACAATGATCAAAGTGAATCCAGGATAATCCATTGCAGAGAGAAAAGTGATCCAAGGTCGCTTATAATGGAAGGAAAAGCACAGTGTGCGTAAAAACAAACTGCATACACCCATCCAAACCATTCATACTCTTACTATTAATGAAAGGATCTCCCGCTGCTGCACCTACGACTGCATGCCTCACCTCCTCGCTGGAAAATGAGGAGAGTCAGGGCGCGCTATATATAGTGATGGCGCATGGACGTGACTTTACTAATTGGTAAGTAATTAGTTAATTAACTTACATCCGGTGTCTCCAAAACCCAATGGATATTGCTGCCTGACCTGTTAATTGGCTGACGTCCGGTGTCTCCGAAATGCCATGAGAATTGCTGCCTGACTTGCCTGGTAACCAACTAGGGGAGCGTGTTCGGCCCTTGATAGGTATATCCGAGGGCGGGCGCAAGGGAGCGGCCGTATTGTCAGTGATGGATGACGCCGTCCAGCCCAGTCTGGAAATGCTTTAGTGTGCGCATGCGCAGATGGCGATTGTCTATTCCTAGGTGGATGAATGTAGCGCCGCCCAACGTGGTCACGACGGATGTGGCGCCGCCCAATATGGTCGCGACCTACTCGAGTGTGTACATGTGTGCAGACGCTGTAAATACTTGAGATCAAGGATATTGATTATTCTATAATAGCGCGATGTACAAGTGACGCGCATGCATAATGGGTGATTCTTGACTCCAGGTTCTCTAACAGTGCGAGTCTCATGGGCCCATAATGTATAGGCAGGGGTGACACTTTGAATCTGGGCCATGCCTTAAATTACTGCAGCATGATGTGAAGGCCAAAACGTGGCAGGTGCTCATGGGGATAAAATGTGGTTGTTATTTTGGTGTTATTCGGCGCGACCTACTCGAGTGTGTGTATGTTTTCAGACGCTGCAAATACTTGACGTCAAGAATATCGATTATTCTATAATAGCGCGAAGTACAAGTGACGCGCATGCGCAGTGGGTGATTCTTAACTCCAGGTTCTCTAGCAGTGTGAGTCTCATGGGCCCATGGTGTATAGGCGGGAATGACATTTTGAATCTAGGCCATGCCTTATATTACTGCAGCATAATGGGAGGGCCGTAACGTGGCAAGTGATCATGGGGAAAAAAATATGGTTGTTATTTTGGTGGGACCCCCTAAGGTAGATGCTGGATGTTGTGATGATATGAAGAATTGTAGTACTATCATACACATCATCAAGACTCAGGTGCCAACATGCGTATCTTGTATAATACTCAGTGTCGACCCAGGGATTATGAGTATGCACAAGTTATAGCACCATTTGCAGCCAAGGGATTTCATCGTTCAGTCCTTTATCCCAAGTCCGTAATCTATACACCCACCGTTGCTCTCTAATGTGGAGTGGTCTGGTCAAGGCCATTCTGTGTTTTTTCATAACCTCTAAAACCACCCATTTGAGGTCATTGTCCTTGTGGTTGAGTTCCAGGAAGTGCCTTGTGAGTTTGGTGTTACTTTTCTTGCACCTTATTGTGCTACGGTGTTCATTAATTCGGATTTTAATCTTCCTGGTTGTCATGACCACGTACATGAGACTGCAGGGGCATATAAGAAGATAGACCACGTTTTCCGTATTACAGTTGCTGAAGCTGTTCAGTTTCCATGCATTCCCGGTTCCTATATCAACTTCTTTGGTGGTTATGGTCAGTGGACATGCAACACAGCCTCCACATGCATAGTGACCTGTTGGTCTCTGGGTGTTCCATAGAGTGATCTGATTTTCTTCTGTTCGCGGAGGATCTTTGGCATGTACTAATGTATCCCGGATATTTTTACTTCTTTTGAAGGCAAACAAAGGAGGCTCCCAGTGGTGATTGGCACCATTCAGGATATGCCAGTTCTTTTTAATGATCTTCTGTACTGTATTAGACACGGGTGTATAGGTTGTAACACATACGAGGCGGTCTGTTTTTTCATTGTTTGTATCCTCAAGGAGGGCCTCCCGGTTATGATTCCTAGCTCTTTTTCTGGCTTTTTTAATCATTTTTCTGGGGTAGTGTCGATCGAGAAGTTTCTTTTCAAGTTCATCCGCCTGAGTCATGAAATTCTCTGTTTCTGAACAGTTCCTGCGTACTCGCAAGAATTGACCTACTGGTAGATTGTCCCTTAATGCTTTGGGATGGTAGCTCTCATATAATAGAAGACTGTTCTTATCCGTTGGTTTTTTATGCACTTTAGTACTGATGCCTTCTTCTGTTAAGCTAATGTCTAGATCGAGAAAGACAACATTCGTCTTGCTGATGGAATGAGTGAACCTAAGGTGATGATCTTTCGTGTTTACCCAGTCTATAAAGCTATTAGCTGTGTCTTCGTTTCCCTGCCACACGACGAAAATGTCGTCGATGTAGCGTTTCCACGTCTTGATTTGTTGAGTGAAAGGATTATCAGCATTAAAGATGTAATTCTCTTCAAAGTGATGGACATAAAGGCATGCTAAACTGGGAGCAAAGGTACTGCCCATTGATGTTCCGGTAACTTGATGATAGATGGGTTTCCTCGAATTCGAAATAGTTCTCTGTAAGGGCAATCTCAGCACATTCCATGACGAAATGGCGGGGGGTGAGGAAGTCCCACTCAAGGTTCAACAGGATTTCTTCCACTACTGCCAGTGTGCGCCTTTGTGGGATACTTGTGTATAATGCCTCTATGTCCATAGTGATAAGAATATCCTCCGTTGTGTTAATTTGTAGATCACGCAGCAGACATAATACATCTTTTGTGTCTGAGATAAGATCGTGATTTCTGTACTAGTGGTTTCAAGAACCAATCGCAAAATTGCGAAAGGGGCTCCAAAATGGACCCAATGCCGGAGACTATAGGCCTTCCTGGGGGTGGTATTCTTCCTTTGTGAATTTTGGGTAAGATGTAGAACCTTGGTGTTTTGGGATTCTCACAAATGAGGAAATCAGCTTCCTGTTTCGTAATCCAATCCTGGCTCAGGGCCTCGTCTACGATAGTCTGGATTTTCCTCGTCAGCCGAGGTGTGGGTTCTTCTGTATGGATCTCGTAACTAATGCCATCTGAAAGTAAACGGTTGCACTCGTCCCTGTACATAGTTTTATCCATCAGGACAATTGCGCCGCCTTTGTCAGCCGGTTTGATGGTAAGTGTGCTGTTTTTCCGATTTTCTAGTGCTTGTCGCTCTGGTTTCGTAAGGTTTTGAAAGCCCTTTTCTTTACCAAAGTTGATCTGTTCTATTTCTTTAAGAACTCTCTGTTCAAATGCCAAAATATGGCAAGGAATGGTGTGGGATGGGGGAACAAATGTGGATTTTCTCTTCAGGCCTGTGTTAATCATCTCAGGCTGTTCTTCCCTTATGTCACCGAAGTGGTTGCGGAGTTTAATTTTCCTGAAAAACTGGGCCAATTACGTGTTAAGTGTAAAAGAGTCGTTCATTGGTGTGGGTACGAAACCCAAGCCTTTCGAGAGGACTTTTTCTTCATCTTTGGAGAGGGTATGAGTGCTCAAATTGACGATACTCGTTACCCTCGGCTCGTCGATGGACCGTTACCTCTCCCTCTGCTCCTGGTTCCCATTGCGACTGCTTGTTGATCCTCCCATTGTACTCTGGTATTCTGTTTTTTTCTTCCTTTTCCCCCTCCCTCGGCCTCTGAATAAAAAAGGCTGTGGACCTTGAGGAAAGCCAAAACCTGCAGAGTAAAAAGGTTGCTGCCAAAAACCAAAAGGTGGCATAGGTGGTTGCATCATTGGGTTGTGGTAGGTCTGCTGTCGTCTTCCTTGATGGCCATCGGTGCTCTCATCACTACTGCTTCCGCTAGTACTCCTCTCGTCTCCTGAACTGAAAGTCCAGTTCAGTGGGGTTGGTCTAAACCGAAGTTGTTTTTTGCTAGAGTATTGTTGCGGGGTTTCTCATAATACTCATCGGTGGTATATGGATATGTGGTCTCCTGACTGAACTTCTGGACATCTTTTTTAAGTTTTGTGAGTTTTGACTGGGTGAGGTATTCTTTATAGTCAGTGTGATCTTTGTTAATTTCATCCAATTTTTTCTTAAATACAGTTAGATGTACCATCGTTTTGAGTGTACTCTCGCTTTGTTGGATCTCAACCAGGAGTACATCTGCCAATTCCCTGGCTGTGTTGATCATAAGGACTAACCAGTCTTTCGTGCATTTCCATGCGATTCTTGACCAATTAATCCGGAATACTTTATTATTGAGAAAAAGTCTTGGTTCATTAGTGACCACCAGACCTCTCGGGGCGCTATTCTTGCGCAAGTACTCTGTCATGAATGCTCCATGCAGAGCCGTCCGGATCTGCTCTTTCTTCTTAGTGGTTAGTGCTTCCCACTCATCCGAGTTCTGGACCACTTGTGATACCACCGTTTCTGCTAATAGGGATGGTGTTCTTAAGATTTCTGCATAGTTCTCCTCACTGAACGCTAATTCAGTGTCCATGTTTATACTTAGGCTGGGTCTGGTCTAGTCTAAATCACAGCCTAAGAGCAAAACCCACACTTGGGTCGATATTATACCCCTTAAAACGTTCCCACAGCTATCCGCTGTACTCACGTACTCAACCACAACAACCTGGAAGTGATCCAGGGAAGGGAACTAGAGGCACGGGGTATTAAGAGTAGGCAGCCTCAACTTAGAACTGATTAACACAAGAAGCCTCTCCTAGTTATTGACCTAATTGCTATTATGTCTTTTATGTGAGTGTAAGCATCTCACAAAAAGTAAAAAGACTGGTCTCACACACCACCTGGTGTCATGCTTCATCATTGACCAGTCCTCGCCCTCTAAAAACTTGGTTTGAGGGGGCGGAGCTTGGCTTGCAAAAGAAATGGCCGCTTGAGCCTAGGGCTCCGGCACACCGACCAACTATCCGCAATTAATCCTGCTCACCCTCCGCTGAGGTGTCGTCAGTGAACCGATGGGGGGACGTCGGAGCACCGCGGCGGTGCGTTGAACCTCTGCCGGTCTCCCGAGACCCCTCCGATCCTAAGATACGGCGCCGGCAGTGTGGCGTAGAGAGGGGCCGCGGATCCCCGAGCTTGAGTGCGGGGTGCGTCGCTGGACGTGCGGCGAGGTGCGGCTGGGTCGGACCGGCCCGCGGGACAACGTAAGTCGGACCTGGGTGACCCTTGGAGTAGAAGCCGGAAGCAGTCAGCGGAGCGCTGCCTTCAGTGGGAAAGGTCTTCGTGCGGGTGCCAGTGCAGTGGGAGTCCCTGCTGTGGGGCCCGGCAGTGCGAGAGGCGGAGGCCCCCCGCGCCCCACCCCCTTGTATAGGCAGTACGACTGAGGTTGCTTGGAGGACCCTGAGGACAGCGGCAGCGGGGAGACAGTGCGTGTGAACCCGGCTGCGACGACAAAGACAAGTGGAAGAATCGGGCGCTACATTGGAGTGGTGCAGGATATTCCAGCCGATGCCTGAGAGCTGCCGCCATTTTAGAGGACATCGTGATCGTACAGTGGGTTGCCTGTCAGGAGTGTTTGTGCTGGGGAGAGGCAGGCGAGTCGGCTGAACGCAAAGCAGGAAGACACTAGTGGAGGGGCAAGGAGCGCGCCTGCTGGGAGTGGAGTGCATCCTGACTCTGTAGACCAGCGACGAAGAGGTCGAGCTCGGTGTGACCGAAGGTGCGGTGGCGCTCGGCAGGAGGGGTGCCTTGTGAGGCGGCAGCGCGGGTCCTGCAGGAGACGCTACGTGGGGTACAGGCGTGGAGCTTTGCGCCGGGTGCGGCTTACTCCCTGTGCGCACCAGGTCGGATTTGGGGTGCCAGCTGAGCTAAAAGACAGCGCTAGCTGTGAAATTGACACTCTAGGGAGAGCGGTGCACTCTGACACTAGTGGTGCGGAACCCGGTAACTTGGAGTGGAAAGGGGCACCCCAGAGGGCGACAGTCCCCTGATAAAGGGGCCAGAATAGACCCACGACGTAAGTTGCGGAGGGGCACATAGTGGGGACCGCGGACCTACTACGGAAAGTGCCTCGCTCAGCGGGCGCAACGCTAGCGAACGCACCCCGAAAGAGAGCAAGGACAGAGCACAGCACACTTCTAAGGCTACGTTGGGACACGTCAGGCACCCAGTAACACCACCTGGGGGTGCCATCGCACAACAGTGACCCCAGGAGAGAGGCCCGGAGTGCAGCTAACCACAGGGGGAACCCGCGATCTGGCATTTGGTTGCTGCTCGCAGGAGGGGGACTACGTGACGGCACTTGCATAGCCACCCCGCTGAAGAGGAAGAGATGGGTAGAACGGACAAGTCTCAGCCCAAGCTGACCTTCGCCCAACAGCGTTCTAAGTCACATGACCCCATGGCGGAGGAGGCAACTAGACCCATTCCCCTACGGAAGTCGAGCCGGACCTGCGCAGCTTGTTGTTATCCATGGAGAAAGGGTTGCAGAATGGTATCTCTTCCCTAGGCACGAAAATCGACGCACTCTCCTATCGAATGGACAGAATGGGGGAACGGCTAGACAAGCATGCAGAGAGACTTGACATGTCTGAGCGCCGGCTCACTGAAGTTGAAGAAGCGCAGACAACACTGGACTCGGATCATACAAAGATGGGGCGGATCATGCAGGTGTTGCAAGAAAAAACAGAGGACCTCGAAGCCCGCTCGCGAAGATGTAACCTACGAATCACGGGCCTGCCTGAAACGACACTAACTGGCAACATGGAACGTTTTGTAGAAAAGCTGCTGACCGACTTACTAGGAGCAGAGGTCTTTTCGAACATGTTTGTGGTGGAGAGGGCGCACCGCTCCCTGGGGCCCAGACCCCAGCCAGGAGCCCCACCACGCCCAATCATAGCAAAACTGCTAAACTATCGGGACAGGGATGCGGCGCTGCGGAAAGCTAGGGACAAACAGACTCTTACATATGAAGGGTCAAACATTTCGCTCTATCCGGATTTCACAGCGCGAGTGCAGGAGGCAAGACGTCAGTTTGTACCCATGAAAAAACAATTACGGGAGCTGGGATTGGACTATGCAATGCTGTACCCAGCCAAACTACGGGTGAATAGACAAGGCCGCTCGCACATCTTCGTGGACCCGAAGGCCTTACAGAAGGCGCTCAAGGACTGGACAAGGGAACAGCGGAAGAGCCCGGAGCGACAGCTACTGGACGAAGCGGCTGGGGGTCACTCGAAGATCAAGACTGAGGCCAGATGGGCCGCAGGCATTAGATAAGTATTGCGCCTAGGGGGCTCGGGGGGGGAAGGGAGCGAGGTAGAAATGTACATAGCGCACTGTTGGGGTGGACAATGAAGGACATTCTGATTTGTATATCTACTCCTGGAACTTACACCGTATTCAGGCATGTTGACATCCCTAGGCAGCCTAGAGGTCTTGGCGGGGCCTCGACGCCAGCCACGGGGGCCCTAGGGAGGGAGGCCTGGGGTCGACAGGTACGCGGTGCCGGACCGTGCCTTCACGCACTTGAACTCTTGGTTGTGGATTGAGCTTCAGCGGAGGGTGAGATGGTACCAGTCGGTGGACAGGGGTCGGGACGGGGGAGTCCTGACGCTCAATTGTTAACTGATAGAGAGCGACCTCCGCCTGCAAGTGCCAAACACCACTTCTGTTATTTGAGTTGGGAGTGGGAGGGGGAGGTGTGGGGAGTCCCCGTTAGGGATGCTGCGCGACCGAGTTGTGGGAGGTCAGCTGTGGGTGGGGGGAGGAAGGGAAGGGGTGTTGTTTTCGTTAAGGAAGTCAGATAGAGCAGACACGATGTTTTGCTGGAAGCTATATGTGCACGGACCTCAGGACTCAGGACGCTATACGACGCTCGACAGACATGATGGTCACGACTAGGGAGGACACAGGCCACAGACCTATAGATGCCATTAGAGCAATGTCATGGAACGTGAGGGGCCTCAACGACCACCGCAAACTCCGCAAAGTGCTGAACTATTTCACTAGGCACAAAATAGACGTTGCTCTCCTACAGGAGACGCATCTTCCGCTACAGAGCCCTATGCTGCGCTTTAGGGGATTAGTAGGAAACATCAATGCTGCGGGCTTCACGACGCACGCCAGGGGAGTGCTGACATGGGTTAACCCTAGATCTGACTACAAGCTGAGGCTGCTGAAGGCGGACTCGGGGGGAGGTTTGTGCTCTCTAGATGCCAGGGTAGGGGATTAGATCTGCTTCTTGTTAATGTATATGGCCCGAATTACGACTGTCCGGAGTTCTTCGCCACATTGGCAAACACAGTGAGTGAGTGCGGGGTGACACACATACTCTGGGGTGGGGACTTCAACTTGGTGCGGAACCCGTGCTTGGATAGGTCAGGAGGACAGGTCAGGAGTCCGGCGGCCGCAGCTAGGGCAGTAGAGAGAGCCATGATCAGAATGGACCTTATTGACGCGTGGAGGGAATTTCACCCATCGGTCGGCGGTTTCACACATTACTCTGCTTATCACAACCTACATACGCGCATTGATTATTGGCTGGTGTCGGCGCCACTACGGTCCCAGATTCGCTCTTGCCAGGTGTTGCCGCGCACACTCTCGGATCATTCGCCCATATTGTTAGTGGTGTCCACTCCTAAGAAAACAATTCCGCCATTTACATGGCGCTTCCCGCCTTATTCATTACTGGACCCCCTCTTTAAGGAGGCTATGGCAGAAGCGATAGAAACATTCTTCGCTACCAACATAGGGTCTGTAGACAGCTTCCAGATGATATGGGAAGCTTTTAAAGTGTATATCAGGGGGAAGCCATGTCCAAACACTCTGCGGTGCTTCGAGATATCCGACAGCGGCTGTCGACTCTGGAGCACAAATTGGGGGAGATGGAGGCTAATCAGCAGTCGGGTATGGACGAGAACTCCAGCGACGCCATGAAGGCACTACTAGAGGAGTATCATGAGGCAGCGGACAGCGAGGTGCAGCATTTGGGGAAATACGCTACAGCTCGCACGTACGGGGAGGGGGATAGGCCGGGATCTGTGCTGGCCAATATGCTAAAAGCAAGAAGGGGTAAGACCGCCATTAGTGGGATACGATCGGAGGAGGGAGGTCTACTAACAGAGGAAGAAGATATAGCTAACAGATTTAAGCAGTACTACTCGGACCTTTACGCCTCTCGCTTGTCGGACATGGACGGAGGAATAACAGATTACCTCGAGCACATTCAGTTACCCTTCTTATCAAACACGCACCGCGAGTTCTTATCTCTTCCTATAGAAAAAGACGAGATAATCGAAGCCCTGTCGGGAATGAGGACAAATAGCGCCCCGGGGACAGACGGACTCACTGTGAACTTTTATAAGACCTTCATAGATCTTCTCCTGCCACACATAGCAGAATTATTTGACGACATGTGCGTAGCTGGACAGATGACCCAGACAATGAGGGAAGCCATATTGGTAGCCATTCCCAAACCGGGTAAGCCCCTGGAGGATTGCGGGTCCTACAGACCGCTCTCCTTGCTAAACGTGGACACTAAGTTATTTGCGAAGATCTTGGCCAACAGACTGGCCCTTCTGACTTCGGAATTGGTAGCCCCGGAGCAGGCTGGATTTGTACCGGACAGAAATCTCACTTATAACCTCCGCACGGTCTTCGGCGCAATACAACATGTCCGGCAGGATACGAAGGCTATTGCTGTCTTCTTGGACATGGAGAAGGCTTTTGACTCGGTGGAGTGGCCCTTTATGCGGCTCGTGTTGACGAGAATGGGACTAGGCCCGGTTTTCTTGCAAATGATTGGGGTGTTATATAATGCCCCCACGGCGCGTATTCGCTTGGGGGACCTGGTTACAGCCGCCATCCCTATAGCTAGGGGAACCCGCCAAGGTTGCCCTCTGTCACCGACGCTGTATGCATTAATTGCGGAACCCCTGGCATGTGCCCTTAGGGAATACCACAGCCACAGAGGTGTCCGTTTCCCCACCTACGAGATCGTGGTATCAACGTATGCGGACGACACCCTGCTTTATGTAAGGGATCCTGAAACCAATCTCTCCCCGGTCCTGCGAGAGGTGGTACACTTCGGAGCTCTCTCCGGGTTGCAGGTCAATTGGTCTAAATCTATTGCTTTCCCGCTCACCTCGTCCACTTCTCCATTTGAAATGGAGTACCCACTTTTGTGGTCAGACGAAGCGGTCCGGTATCTCGGCATCAGACTGCACACGGACTCAGAAATAGTTTTCCGCGAGAACTACGGAACGGCGGTAGATAAACTAGAAGATGATGTCGAAACCTGGATTGGGCTACCACTATCCCTAATTGGGAGAGTATCGATAATGAAGATGGTAGTACTGCCCAGATTCCTATTCTTGTTTGCAAACGTGCCGATAGTGTTGCCGCGCTCTTTTTTGCCAGGCTCAATAAGTCACTGACGAGGTTGGCATGGGCGGGCAAGCAGGCACGGGTCAAGTGGCGGGTTCTCACATTGCCATATCACATGGGGGGACTGGGCGCACCGGACCTAGAGTTATACTACAGGGCAGCGCAGGGTGCACAGGCGCATAGCTGGATACATGGCGCTGACAATATCCCTTATCTCAGACTTGAGAGGTTGTTCGCGGACTCTAAGCCCCTCCCAGCCGTCATTTTCGAGACTGCGGACCGTAGAACTGGGATCCTCGACTCTCTAAACGCAACTCGGCATGCATGGCATTGTTTACTACAACAGCAGGCGGGGGCGCTGTTATACTCACCGGAAATGCTGGTGGAATGGGCGGTCTGGTTGACCCCCTGTCGCGACAAAGGTGTCATCAGGGCGCTTCGAGCACTGGGCATTAGCAAAGTGGGAGACCTGTTTTCGGATGGCGTTGCCAAAACATGGGAAGAGGTTACGACCACGATAGAAGCAACCACTCAGCTGCAACGTTTCCAGTTCCATAGGGTGCATACGGCATTGTGTAAACAGCTAGGGGAGGACATGGCTGAACCCCCGAGGTACGAGAGCTTTCGTACCTCATTAAAACTAAGTCTCCCCGCAAGCTAGTAACCAACATATATAAACTGGTAATGTCCCAGAGGGCCCACCACTACACC
Organism: Calotriton arnoldi; assembly: GCA_963921515.1. Taxonomy (NCBI): domain Eukaryota; kingdom Metazoa; phylum Chordata; class Amphibia; order Caudata; family Salamandridae; genus Calotriton; species Calotriton arnoldi. The sequence goes on from CAWUFW010000054.1 coordinate 2,957,497, forward strand.
AAGGCCAGATTGGCCTGGCAGTCCGACCTGGACATGGTTATTAGTGATGATATGTGGTTATACTGCTGCGCTAACATAAAGCGTGTGTCACTGCATGGCAAGCACAGACTGATACATTTTAAATTCATCAACAGGGTGTACTACACGCCAGAGAGAATGCATAGGTACGGCCTAAGGGAGGACGCTACATGCGAGAGATGCCACTCCCAGAGGGCGGACTTTGTACACTTAGCATGGGGCTGCCCAGGGGTTTTCCAATACTGGGAAAAAATATTTCGAGAAATAAGCATGGTAGTAGAGTTGGAGATTCCTCCGGAACCGGTGATTGCACTGCTGGGATACACTAAACTATTGCCGAAGGCAGCTCGTAGGCTGGTGGATCTGGGTCTGTTGTTGGCGAAGCGTAGAGTGGCAATGTGTTGGCTGCGGGGTCCCTTGCCTACAGTATCGCAATGGTCACGGGATGTTCTTTATTGCAGCACTCAATCGGAAACCTTTAGCGAACTGCTCCCTCCGCGGAGCAGACCGAAAAATTTCTGGGGACTCTACACCACATACATGAAGGGAAAGGGTGGAGGTCCCTCGGCAGAGTCCGGGGCAGAGGAAGGTACTAACGCTCTGGCGACATAGAGACTCTAACTAAGTGGGTGCTCTGGACGGACCCCGCGGATTGGGAACACTGCAGGGATCAGGTGGTCAGAAGAGACTAGACTAATATGTGGGGACAGCGAAGGGACACGACGATGACGGGGAAGAGTTGGGGCGAGTGGGCGACCACAGCAGGGCCATGTGGCAATGGGCGTGTGCAAGAGTCGAGGTCCTAACTGAGAGCGACTGCACTGACTTCCGTTGGTTTGTTTGTTGGGGGAAAACTAAAAAGAGAAAAAGAGGAAAGGGGAAACAGACAATTTGTTTCTGCATATATACAAGTATATACTCATGGAGCTTTTACTAATCCCAAGGCAGTGCGGTGACTGCACCTGGTAAACGGCCTGGAATAATAACACCTGAGCACGACGATGCCCGGCCTCCGGGATGTGGGTAGTGCTGACGTAAACTGAGTATTAAAGAAATTGGCGGCCGGCCCCAGGGTTGTAGGCACTCTGCTGTGTTTAACAATGCCCTTTTTTCTTTTCTCAATAAAAAAAAAAAAAAAAAAAAAAAAACTTGGTTTGATAGAGGGCGGGCATACACCTGAAGACAGGGATGCACTTCTAAAACTAAGTGGGGGCCCTTAACAAAAAAGTGAAATTTAAAAAGCCATTACGGATGTCAAACCTCCTTTTAATGTGACTGACATCTGTATGGTGTTTAAAAGAAATGATCGGTGTGTTGGGGATATCATAGTCCCCCCACCGTATAACTAACGGTCAACATGTTTCTGCCTAGTGGCCCAAACGGGTCCGTGGCATTCATTTGTAACCTCCCATGAGGACTGGCCCTTTTACTTTGGTTGTTACACCGTCTGTGTTATTTACTCTGTAAGCACGATTTTCTTTAATGGGTTTTGCCCTAGTGCAGGCACAACGTGCTTTCCTTATATTCAGCGGGCCATGCACGCTTTCACTTTACAAGCAGCCTGGACAATGGCGGCTGCTTGTTTGCAATGCCATAGGTCTCGCATTTAGGAGAGTTTGTAAATGACAATAGCTTAAACTCACAAATGCGACACCTATTGCTTTACAAATATTTTTTTGTGGGTTGTTTCCAAGCGCCCAATGCAGCGCTGGCAATTAATAGAGGCCACGCCCCTTTCTTTAGACACGGCTCGTCTAAATAAAGGGGCGTGGCCTCTATTAAGTGCAAGCACGGCATGGGGCGCTTGGAAACAATATTTGCAATTCATTAGGTCTCGCATTTGCAAGAATTTAAGCTATTGACATTTACAGTGTCAATAGCTCAAAGTCTCTAAATGCGAGACCTAATGCGTTGCAAATGCTGGTTACTTGTGTTGTTACACGGTCTGCTTTTTCTAGGCTGTGAGCACTATTTTCTTCAATGATTTGCCCCTATTCCACCCACTACGTGCTTATCTACAAGCAGCACGCCACCCGTTTTTATTTTAATTACTAATGGCGGTCCGCATTAACTATAGCAGCTGCGTTTATTTATTTACTTTAGCAGCGCGGTCCGCTTTAAGTATGGCGGCCGCGCTTCTTTATTTATTTACTTTAGCAGCGCGGTCCGCTTTAAGTATGGCGGCCGAGCTTCTTTATTTATTTCGTTTGGCAGCGCGGTCCGCTTTAAGTATGGCGGCCGCGCTTCTTTATTTATTTCGTTTGGCAGCGCGTCCGCTTTAAGTATGGCGGCCGCGCTTTATTTATTTCGTTTGGCAGCGCGGTCCGCTTTAAGTATGGCGGCCGCGCTTCTATTTATTTCGTTTGGCAGCGCGGTCCGCTTTAAGTATGGCGGCCGCGCTTCTATTTATTTCGTTTGGCAGCGCGTCCGCTTTAAGTATGGCGGCCGAGCTTCTTTATTTATTTTGTTTGGCAGCGCGGTCCGCTTTAAGTATGGCGGCCGCGCTTCTTTATTTATTTCGTTTGGCAGCGCGGTCCGCTTTAAGTATGGCGGCCGAGCTTCTATTTATTTCGTTTGGCAGCGCGGTCCGCTTAAGTATGGCGGCCGAGCTTCTATTTATTTTGTTTGGCAGCGCGGTCCGCTTTAAGTATGGCGGCCGCGCTTTATTTATTTCGTTTGGCAGCGCGGTCCGCTTTAAGTATGGCGGCCGCGCTTTTATTTATTTCGTTTGGCAGCGCGGTCCGCTTTAGGTATGGCGGCCGCGCTTTATTTATTTCGTTTGGCAGCGCGGTCCGCTTTAAGTATGGCGGCCGCGCTTTATTTATTTCGTTTGGCAGCGCGGTCCGCTTTAAGTATGGCGGCGAGCTTCTTTATTTATTTCGTTTGGCAGCGCGTCCGCTTTAAGTATGGCGGCCGAGCTTCTTTATTTATTTTGTTTGGCAGCGCGTCCGCTTTAAGTATGGCGGCGCGCTTTATTTATTTCGTTTGGCAGCGCGTCCGCTTTAAGTATGGCGGCCGCGCTTCTTATTTATTTCGTTTGGCAGCGCGGTCCGCTTTAAGTATGGCGGCCGCGCTTTATTTATTTCGTTTGGCACGCGGTCCGCTTTAAGTATGGCGGCCGCGCTTCTTTATTTATTTCGTTTGGCAGCGCGGTCCGCTTTAAGTATGGCGGCCGCGCTTCTTTATTTATTTCGTTTGGCAGCGCGGTCCGCTTTAAGTATGGCGGCCGCGCTTCTTTATTTATTTCGTTTGGCAGCACGGTCCGCTTTAACGTTAGCAGCCACGCAACAAAACTTTATTTTTGCAGTGAAAGCCCCCATACCATGCTCTCACTTACATAGTGGCTGCGCTCCTTTCTTTAGACGCTGCTCGCCATATTCAGATTACAACGAGCCGAGTTTAGAGAAAGGGACGTGGCCACCATTAAAGTAAAAGCACGGCATGAGGCGCTTTTACCAAAAAAAAAAAAAAATTGTGAACAAATGTTTTTTGGGGACAAAGTGAGCCATGACGTGCTTTCACTTAAATGGTAGCCACGCACCTTTCTTTAGATGCGGGTTGCTATAACCTGAATACGGCGAGCAGCGTCTAACGAAAGGGACGTGGCCACTAAGAAAGAGGTCTCGCATTTGCGAGAGTTTGAGCTATTGGCATTAGAAAAGAGAATGTCCTTTATATAGGTGTTGGTTTTGAAAATAAATAAAAGGCATTGTTGTAGGAAGCTGGCTCTGTATATAGTATACCAAAGTGAGGTATAGTGTGCACCGAGTCCAGCGGATCCCCAAAGGTAGGCAGAGGTAAAGTTAGATAGCACCTCACTCTCTATTTGTGGTAGTGTGGTTGAGCGGTAAGGCAGTATCAGAGGACAGTGAAGCATTTGTTGTACACAGTCAGCAAATGAATTCACACACTCAAAGACTAAACTTCAGACCAATTGGTTTTGTAAAAAATATTCTTTTAGTTATTTTATTTTCTAGAACCAAGCAAGCCTGGCACAGTTAAGTTGATAAATACTTTGCAGTAAATATACAGTTTGAAATGGAGTTGTAAATGTACTTTGAAATGGTAACAGTTAGAATTACTGGTAATGCAATTCTGTGAAATGCTGTAAATATACTTTGTATCGACTTTGCAATAAAAGTTACAGGTAAGTTACTTTTACGTTACTTTTGAGATTACTTTTTAGATTACTTTTTCTACTCAGTGTGATATGCCTAGATATCACACTGGGACATTTCCTAGAGAAAAGGTAAGTAAAATCAGTTTTGCACAATTGTTATTTTTCAGGTTTCCATACAAATCAACTCCACACACAACATTTTTCAGAGAAAACCAGTCAATAGGTTCCTATGGAGAGAAATGAAGCTAACGGTTACCAGGTAAGTAATCGGTCTTTGGAGTTGAGCATTCTGGGGTTAGAACAAGGGTTCCCCCAGGGTCAAGGATGCACACTCGTTACACCCTCATCGGCACTAGAGCGGCCGGGTGCAGAGTGCTGAGGCCCAATGTTATCATCATTAACTTTATTTACGATCTCAAAGATCCAAAAAAGTACATCACAATATAAAAATGTTAAAAACACCAATTAAAATTGACCGTGTTTAAAAGACTAAAAAAATCTAAAAGAGAAAAACCATCATAAATTTTGGGCTGGGCATTATACAGCATTTCATTTCATTTCCACCATTGGCATATTAGCTGGAAGAGGATCACTTCATTAGCTTCCCCCGCCTTATCCACACAGCATGGAGAAATCGGGAGATGCCAATCGTTATTAGTCTGCTTGTATCTGTTGACAGTTGCCTCAGAATTTCTAGGTAATGTCCCGGACCAATAGCTTTACATAGGGGTACAATCCATCTTTTTCTCTGTATTATATAATAAGGACAGAAAAAGAGTAAATGAACAATTGATTCTTGGGAAGATTTACACATAGGACACAGATCATCAGCCGGTATACTCGTGCGCCACCTTGAACAAAAGAGTTTGGTAGGTAAGGTCTTACACCTAAACTGTAGGAACAGCTTTCGGGCCAGTGGTGGTGTAATTTCCTCAATTGTTACTTCAAACCATGGAGTGCATTTATGAGATAAAAAAACTTTTGTCAATCCTGAGGACTGTTCTACTTGGTCCAGGTGTAGTATTTTTTCCCAATACAGTTTTTTCAGTTCCACCCTTGAGGTACCAATCAGTTTCTGGGCTCAACCAAAAGCTTTCCATCCCTACTCTCCCTAATAGAGCACGTAAACAAGCAAACCACTTTAAAGATTCTGCCTGAGGGAATCTTAAGAGATCTCTTTAAGGCCTCACGGTAAGGCTCCAGCTCAATTACCGTCCAGATTCTGTACCAGAATGATAACATTTTAAAATTTACTATGTGTTTTACTTGTTTATGTGCCAAATCCAAGTAAAAAGGGACCAGGGGTGTACTAGCCGGGAGGCCAACCAATGATCTAAGGAACCGATTTTCTACTGTTGATAGCGCGGCTTGGGAAGTACAACCCCACAGCTCCGCACCATAGAGTACCCCACCCAGGACTTTGGTGTTATAAATCTCAAGGGCGGGAGCAATCTGCCTAGAGACTGTCCTCTTATGGATTTTACTTATGTGTGCGGACTGATGGATAAGTTGTAATTTTGATTTTTCAACCTGGAGACTCCAGTTAATTGATGGGGTAAGCCGGATACCCAGATAATCAAATTCTTCAACTTGCTCTAGGATTGTACTACCAGCCCACATCGATCTAGTCTTCACTGCTCCTCTACCCTTATTAAAAACCATAAATTTGGTTTTTGTTTCATTTAAACTAAGCCCTCTATCCTTACAAAACTTTAAAAAGTCATTTAAAAGTTGTTGAAGCCCTTGTGGTGATTTCGAGATTAACAGGGTATCGTCGGCAAAGAGTAATGCCGGGACTCTTCGTGACCCTATTTTTGGTGCATCGCAGCCATCCCTATCTAAACACTCAACTACACCATTTATAAAAAGAGTAAAAAGAGTGGGTGCCAACACGCATCCCTGTCTTACCCCGCGTTTGACTGGGAAGGTTTCTGTTACTTGGTTGTTGGGACCCCATCTCACCTGTGCAGAATTCTCTGAGTGTAAATAAATTAGAATGTTTAAAATATTTATCGGGATGCCCATCTCACGGAGCACCCTCCAAAGTTTTTCTCGTGAGACTAGGTCGAATGCTGTACGCAAATCGACAAATGCTACATAGAGCTTACCACCCTTCACAGCCACTTCTTTCCAGTAAATACAGATTAGGCGAAACACCTGGTCCAGTGTACTAATTTTAGAGCGAAACCCGCCTGCAGATCGCTCAAAATATTATCTTCCTTTATCCAATTCTGGACCCTGCCTAAGACCTGCTTACAGAAATTTTTTTGGAGCGAATCAATAAGACATATGGGCCTATAACTCAAGGGTGAGGATCTATCCCGCTTTTTAAAAACAGGAACTATTTCTGCTATCCTCCAGGAAGGTGGAATAGGAGCACCTTGCAAAATCAGATTGGACATCAAGTTTATATATTGGCTCCACAGCATTCTGTCTTCCCTATACAAATCATTGGGTATTCTGTCTGGGCCAGGGGCACGAGATGGCACACAAGATGAAATTGCTGTTAATGTTTCTTCAAGAGTGATAACCAGGTTTCCCTCATTGTGAGCCCGAGGTAGGGCCCACTCCTCCAGGGCCTCCCTAGCTATACAGGAGTCATCTCCATAGAGAGCCAAAATGCGCAACCCACTCCTCTGGTTGGACTGTGTATTCGAGGGTGGGGCGTTCCCCCCTAAGCCAACATGCAGCATTCTTCCAGAACCCTTTGGAATCTCGATCTACTAAAGCAGTATGCAGAGAGGTCCAGAGCGAGTCCTCCCACTCCTTTTTAGCACCATCAGTGGCTCTTTTATACTCCACTCTACAGGTTGAAATTTCTGCTTGAATCCCTCGCTTAAGCGCACCAATAAGCGCCCCCTTTGTCTTCCTACAGTGCGAATTAAACCAGGGGCTCTTGGTGCCATGCTTACTACCACTACATTGGCCCCCTTTACCACTTGGGTTTTTGGATTGACTCAGTAAGTCTCTTACCTCCCTAAAGAACAAATCATGGGAGGGCCCTAGGTTTGTAATGGCTTCATTTGAACAAAAAGCACTCAAGTCATTAATAACTTGCCTTGCTTTGGCCTTTACTATTTCTAGGGTTTCCGGATGTCTCTCAACCCATGCCCATCTCAGGGCTTTCCGATCGTTAGCACTAGTAAGTATACCTACTTCAGGATTTGTCAGTGTGTTTGATTTAAGTGGGCCCTCTATAGACAAGCTAATAGCGAGAGGATGGTGGTCACTCTCCGATCTTTTCACTACTTCCATGTCAACCAGTAGAGGCCAGAGATTAGGGGTAATTAGACAGTAATCAATTCTACTGGTTTTACCCGGCCTATTGTAGGTATGTTCCCCATTGGGGTCTGACTTTGACCTACCATTAATAGCTCTAAGCTCATGCTGGAGAGTTAGCGCAAGCACTTGGGCTGCTCGCTTCGACCATCTTACTGTTGGAAGATCCAAGGGGGGAATACACCATAAACGATCCCAATCCTCCATTAGGTCATGTGGAGTTGAGGTAAGAGGTTCAAAGGTACAGTTAAAATCTCCTGCTACTATGGTTGGGATATTATCAGAATAATTCGACAAGACATCGTCTACCTTGTGAATTGTGTCTGTGTCGTCATTTGGGACACCTACTCTGTTATAGACATTAAAAATTCTAACCTTCCACCCACTAAACAGGATTAATTCAAGAGCCAAGATATCCTGCGAATCCACGTTTAGTCGCTTTACTTTAGCCCCTAAGTTAGTTATAACCCAAATTGCAAGACCTCCAAAAGGTCTACCCTGTTTTTTCCTCTTTGCATCAATTGCATAAACTGAGTAACCATCTCTATAGGGGGTAGCCAAGCTCCAAGTTTCCTGGAAGAGGATTAAATCATAGGAATCCACGAAACTACACCAATCAGGCTCCGATTGAAGTTTCTGGATCCCAGCAACATTCCACACAAGGATCAGAAAACCAAAAACAGAGATAATCCCCTCATCCAGATCGAAATCATTAACCGGAACACAATCTAGACTAACTGCATACGTATCAGTAGCCAAGGGGAAAGTTACCTTTGGAAATTCATTTTCCGTGCTTCGGTTTGTGCTAATATCATCAGGCCCATCAACGCAAAGGTCAGTGTTCGGTATAGAATTTGCTAATAACGAGGGGTTTAAAAGGGGAGAAAAAGTATCCTGGCAAAAATCTGATAGCATATCCTTATCTGATTTCAGTCAATGTTGGCTACTTTTTATCCCACTAGGGCCAGGACAGAAAACTTCCCTATGCAATCTGGGCGATGTTGTTCCTTCTTTGAGTGGGTATTGATATCTGATCTCGATGAAGGTGTTAGGAGGAGGGAGGGTACGGGCATCAATTGACAAAAGCCCAGAGACCATGGTTTTGTCAAAGAAACTAACTACAATTGTGTCTTTTTTCCCCCCCGGGGTAGATAGTCTACTAACACATCTAATGTCATCCCTTATGATGGAATAACAGTGGCGAGATGACCTAAACCAGTGGATAACCTAATTTGTTAGGGAGCTATGATCCTCATGGCCTCTATCTGAGAGTTTTGGAACGTTTATGAGATAGATTGTGCCTTGACTGCCCTTACCCTCCGACCTCCTATACTCTCCATCCCTTACCACCCCCAAACCATGTGAGGCTTCATGGAATGGCCTACGTATACAACCCTCATCCAGTGTCACCTCCCCTCTATCCAGGTATTTGTAGTCCTGGACCCCCACAGGCAACTCCCTGGGGGGACAATTTAATACTCTCTGGTTCCAGCACTTTGAGAGGGGTAACTCTTCAGGTAATAGGGGTTGGGGGAAGGAATTTGGCGATGGAGCTCTAGTGTAGTTCTCTACCTGCCCATGGTGTAATTGCTTCACGCAACTATCGTTTTCTACAGACGGTATTGCTAGTATACTATTAGGGGGTAAGAAACTTGCTTCTCTCCCAATACCATTGATGACTCCCTGGGAGAGACTCCGAACCTCCCCTCTGAGAGCAACCACTTCTTCTCTTAGGGACTCAAGCAAAGACCTAAGCACAGCTAATTCATTAGAAGAGGCACCTCTGTCTTTGGTGGAATTCGGCTCACACGATTCGAGGTCATCGGCCTCTAGTACATCAAATCTGTTGTGACAATCTACCTGAACAACATAGGGTATAGAGGAAGGCCCACTAGGTGTATCCCGGGGTTTGTCTATTGACAAGTCTAACTCCTTCCCCTTCTCCTTAGACAATCCCTTTTTTTTTTTATTACCTTTCAATTTAGGATGAAACATACGTGGGATTGTCTTGTCCGGGATAAGCTTGTGTTTCACGATTTGTGCAGTAGGGGGCGGGGGTGGGCCCGATAGCCCAGCCCCAAGATCAGCGACCAGCTCATCAGGCAAGTCTTCAACCGCAATGGAGGTATTTATTTGAGAGTCTGCTATCTCCTGGCACTCTGATAAAATTAATTCAATACGATCCATGGTCTCATGACAGACTGAGCCAGGGGATTTTCTCTTTTTTTTAGCATTTGCAGGGCCACTAACCCGCTCCTGATCTTTCCTTTTACCCATCTGTCACAAATACCCAGATAGATATTTTACCAAACAGCAAACAATTAATCAATTTGCAGTTTGGCTAGAAAGAGGTATTTAAAAGTATATGTTGGAAACAAAGCAAATCAATAGTCTATAGAGAGTCTAGCAAACCACCTTACATTCCCCATAGGCTACAACAGCTAAGATACAATAACATACAGTACCATAAAAAAAAAAAAAAAACTCAAGGGTAAAAAAGCTAGCAAACTAAAAACTCAAAAGACTTGCCCCACACATTAAGACCTCAGAATAGTCAATAATCAAGGCCAGTAAAAACAGCTCCAGGAAAAAACCCCGCCAAATAAGTTTCTTTAGACAGCACAGTACCTCCAGTTCACAAGTAGATTAGAAGATCAGAGCCATAACATGCGCTGCAGAAAAACACAAGAGGGAAATCAAGGGGGGTGGCCCTGCCCTGCCTCTTCCTGGCAAGGACGGGCCCGCCCTTGGCCCGGGCGCAGCCCGCGCCTCGATGGTGACTCGCGCTTTTGCGCGTTTGGCAGCAACACTCCTCCCCTCCAGGGAGGGATCCTGGGACAGGTAGTCCCCAGCAGCAGCAAGTGGCAGCAAGCGGCAGGCGTCCCGCGCCGCGATGGTGACTCGCGCTTTTAGCGCGTTTGGCAGCAACACTCCTCCCCTCCAGGGAGGGATCCTGGGACAGGTAGTCCCCAGCAGCAAGTGGCAGCAAGCGGCAGGCGTCCCGCGCCGCGATGGTGACTCGCGCTTTAGCGCGTTTGGCAGCAACACTCCTCCCTCCAGGGAGGGATCCTGGGACAGGTAGTCCCCAACAGCAGCAAGTGGCAGCAAGCGGCAGGCGTCCCGCGCCGCGATGGTGACTCGCGCTTTTAGTGCGTTTGGCAGCAACACTCCTCCCCTCCAGGGAGGGATCCTGGGACAGGTAGTCCCCAGCAGCAGAAAGTGGCAGCAAGCGGCAGGCGTCCCGCGCCGCGATGGTGACTCGCGCTTTTAGCGCGTTTGGCAGCAACACTCCTCCCCTCCAGGGAGGGATCCTGGGACAGGTAGTCCCCAGCAGCAAGTGGCAGCAAGCGGCAGGCGTCCCGCGCCACGATGGTGACTCGCGCTTTTAGCGCGTTTGGCAGCAACACTCCTCCCCTCCAGGGAGGGATCCTGGGACAGGTAGTCCCCAGCAGCAGCAAGTGGCAGCAAGCGGCAGGCGTCCCGCGCCGCGATGGTGACTCGCGCTTTTAGCGCGTTTGGCAGCAACACTCCTCCCCTCCAGGGAGGGATCCTGGGACAGGTAGTCCCGAGCAGCAGCAAGTGGCAGCAAGCGGCAGGCGGATAAGAGGCCTCCGGTTGGTGGCTGCTGGCAACCAGGCCACTAGGTTGTGGGAGCAAAGGTCCTGGACTTTAGCTCAGGGCAAATGGGGAAACAAAGTAGCACCAAAAGGTGCACCCTCAGCGGCACTAGGGCGGCAGGGTGCTGTTTCGACGTCGGGCGCCCTATTGGTTTCAATGGGGAACCTCCGGTTTGCAAAGGCACTGCAGGCTCGGGGACGAAGGTCTTCTGGGTGTGACCACCACTCAGAGAGGTAAGTTGGGAAGTTAGGTGTTGGTTAGGCACCGTCGGTTTGGGCACACAAGGCCGTGGGGCGTCGGGTGCAGGGGTGCCTTTTGGGGTCGGATCTTCTTACCAGCTCCTGGTCGCGGTTAGGGGGGCCTTCTGGATTTAGGCTGCAGGCGTCGGCTGGAGGCTTGAGGCAGGTCAGGGGTAACCGGGTCTCGGGTCAGGATCGCCGGGGTGACCTCCTTGTGGTGTTTGCCCGCTCTGGCCTTGGACGGCGGGTGCAGAGTGGGGCGGATCCGCGGTGTCCGGCCGGAGCCAGAGGTTGCAGATGAACAAATACGGTGTTCACAGGAGACAAAGTCTTTGTGCTTGAAGGCAGGCAGGTCCTCCAGGGCTTTTGAGGTTGCTGGCTGCAGCCCACACCGGGATTTCGCAGGAGCAGGTTCGAGGGGGAGACAGGCCGGTAGGGCCGGGGCCAAGTCAGTGGGCGTCTTCCTCTTGTTAGCTGCTGCACGGCTGTTCAGTCCTTCTCCTTGTTGCAGGTTCTTGTCTGAGGAAGCAAGGTTCAGGGGTGCCCCTAAATACTAGATTTAGGGGCGTTACAGGTAGGTAAAAGGCAGGGACCAATGGGTCCCTTCCCTGGGGTGGGTACACCCCCCATTATGCCACCCTCCAGTGGGAGGGGGGCATGAGCCTGTCCCTGGTTGGCCGAGTCTCCCCATCTTCAAGATGGCGTGGACAGAGTTGTGCTTCACCTCGCCTCCCCCACCTGAGGGGTGGAGTTGGCAGAGGTAGGCACACCTCTCTTCCTCACTTGTTTTTCCCGCCGGTTCTCCTGTCCAAAGTGGGGGTCAGAACCAGTGGGGACCAGTTGCTGAGAGCAGCAAGTGGCCTGGGGAAGCTCACAAAAGCGGCAAGCCTTTGAAGCTTCCCCTTCGTGAACCCTGCCCATCCTGGGGGAGGAGGCTTGGCACCTCGTCCCAGGATGTGCATTGTTTCTGGCCCCAGAGAGCAGCAGGCTCTCGACCCAGGGGTCCAGAAACATGTCTGGTGGTGGCAGCTGAAAGCAGCCACTCAGCCTGGACACTAGAGGTGGGTTAGTTTTCAGGGGGCATCTCTCAGATGCCCTCTGTGTGCATTTTTCATTAAATCCCACACTGGCATCAGTGTGGGTTTAATGTGCTGAGAAGTTTGATACCAAACTTCTCAGTTTTCAGTGTAGCCATCATGGTGCTGTGGAGTTCGTAATGACAAACTCCCAGCACCATATACTCTTAGTGGCAGCACTGCACTTACAATGTCTAAGAATGGACTTAGACACTGTAAGGGTACAGGGCTCATGCACCTGTACCCTCACCACTGGTATAGGGCACCCAGCTAGAGGGGTGACTGATCTATGCCAGGGCAGTGGGTTGTAGGCATAGCACACAGAGATGTGTGCCATGTCGACTCTTGACTTTGTTCTGCACCAAAACACGCTGCCTGAAAAGGCAGTGTGTGTAAGGGTACAGGACCTCCAAGGGTGGCACAATAAGTGCTGCAGCCCTTAGAGGCCTTCTCTGGTCACAGTGCCCTGGGTACCTGTGGTACCATTTACCAGGGGCTGACCTGTGGCCAGAGATGCCAATTTGGTTTAGGCTTCAATGCAGTTTTAGGAAAAGAACATAGGCCCTGGGTACCTGATTAGCAGGAGCCCAGGGCACACTCAGTCAAAGCACATCAGCAATTCAGCAAAAAGTGGGGGCAACCATGCAGAAAGAGGGCACTTTATCACAATTGTCATTTACAATGCCAATAGCTTAAACTATTGCAAATGTGAGATCTATTGCATTGCAAATGCTTGTTCAATTTCATAGTTGGTACAAAGCATAAATAAAAGCTGTAATAAATAAATCTGAGATTTTAAGTACATGAGATGGGCTGCATGAAGAAGAACAGGAGCTGCAAAGCCTTGGCTTGCTACGCTCTTTGTAGGTGGAATACCATCCTAATCCAGAATTGGCAAGCACCTTTAGAAGATCCTCATCTTTAAGAATGACCTGTCCATATGCATCACTGCAGAAGTCAGACTCCAGAGGGAAACTGTAAGAAAATAAGCCTTTTTCAGTGCCCCCCTTTTCCCCCCATTTGGACTACTAAATGCTGGTTTTCAACAGACTGTGCACTGAAGCCTGCTAAAAATGCCCGCCCCGGTGCCAGTGCCCTTGCCCAAAACTTGTGTGAATTGATAACCCCCAATTGACAAGGACTTTACCTCCCCTTTTAAGTCCCTAGTATATGGTACCAGTTGTCTCCAGGGCATGGGTGGTAAAAAGGACCCCAGGGCTTGCAGCACTGTTTGTGCCACCCTGAGTGACCCAAGTACTATTGAAAGCAGGCTTGCCATTGCAGGCTGCAGTAGCAGTGCAAACTGCTCGAACTCTACTTTGCTCTCATCATGTGTGACAAAGTCAATACACTGTCTTTGAAATGTCAGGCACCCCCAAGGAAGGCCTCCTAAAGCCCAGGAGGTAGGGTGCATTATATTAAAGGTGTGAACACATAAGTGCAAGCTTATATGTCCCTCTAGTGCCCTTTACCATTAAAGGACACTATGTGATAGACGGTCCATGGGATAACATGGACTGTCATCCGGGCAAACTCGAGTTTGGCAGCTCCATTATGGTACTGCCTAAATATGTTATATTTGGTATCAAACAACCTGCCTTCTCACCTCTGACACGAATCTTGTGCCAGGAGCGATGTGGCATGCACCCAGGTGGCTACCTTAGAGGTTGCACTCCTGGTTGCAACAGTTTTCCTGTGCTCTGGCTGACCGCCCACGCTTGCTGCCACCAAGACAGGATTCTGACCTCCTACCAAGCAGTGTGAACACTCCAAGTAGTCGGGAACAAAGGCCTGGGCATGAAGGAGGTCATGCCTCCACCCTCTCAGGCTGGCTAGTGAAAGGGCACATCAAGGTGGTGAGCTTCAAAGGCTACACCTCCTCAATTATGCATCCAAAATGCCTCCCAAAACAAGGAATGCCATCCCTCTCCCCCAGGTACACTTGATCTCGAACAGGTGGGAAAATTAGGTAGTCGGGTGGCATACACCCTCAGAAGGCTAGCCACATCTCTAGAAGGGGCTACCTGGTATCAGAAGTGGTAGAAATAGTGGGCTCTGGGTAGAAAAGGTGACCTACATCACCAGATGTGGTCACTTCAGGGGCGGATCAGCTGCTGGGGCTAGTAGCACATTGGCCACTTGCACCCACACCCCCAAAATATAGGATTTAAGGGCCACTCCCGACACCATAACCTCAGTTCTGAACAATCTGCAAAGAGGTCAAAGAGACCCGTGTCTATGACAACAGGACTTGCACAAAGCAAAAGAGGGCTACTCTGCACCTGTGGCAACGCTTTTGGAACTGCATGAACGTGACTCGTCCTAGGCTAAAGTTTGGTTACCACAGACAGAGGGACCCCTGTGAAAGCCAGAAGCAACCTCAGACTCCCTTGGACTAGTTCCCAGCAAACTGCAGGTAAATCAACACTCCGAATCCAAAGAATCGCTGGCCATCAGGCCCCACGAGGAATTGCCCAGAAGTAGATTGACAAGTGCATAGTGGGAACTGTAGTACTGCCTTCCATAAAGTTTCAGGCCACTACCGTGTTCCCCCTGAGGCCGAAGAAGCTCCCTGTGTAGCTTACCGCTGCCAAGGCTAGTCCGGCAACTGACAGCTTTACTCAATGCTGTACCTAGAGGACACTCCATAAAACCTTCATCCGAAGTCAGCAGTGCCATGGTTGTTGACATTTTGCACCCTGTTCTCCCACAGCACCATGTAAGCAGTACAAGCAGCTTCCCCGTGGCTACCGCTCGGCACCAGGGACAGCCAGAACACCATTGCACCTGGGCTCCACAGGTCAGGTAAAATTGAACTGACTGTTGTGGCCCGGTTCAGGGACCCGCCTCACCTTTACCCTACAAGGGTTTCACGCAACTCGACCTTTAACTGACCGATTGTCACTAGTGGTTTTTACCACTGACTGTTATGATAAAGTTTCACTGTATTAATTTGCACTGATTTTTCATTGTTTCTTAAATCCATAACCCCAGTTACATGTATCTGACTTCATTTGTTTTTGGGGTCTACATTAAGATAAAAATTTGCTTTACTTTTATAAAATGGTGTCAGATTTCTTTCGAGTCGTGTCAAGTACCTAACATCCATGTTGGTACTCTGAAAAGGCTTAACACATGTTCCTCTATTAAAGCCTGACTGCTCTTGGCCACGCTACCAGGACTGAGCTAAGGATTTATTAATGTGAATCCAAGGACCATCTTTGGGGTTTGTGATAGGTTTGCATGGTGAAGCATAACCAGCATCACCACATAATACTCCACTTTCCTACAGGAACCCCACTGTTGAAACAGAATCAGGTCCCTCATCACCCCTCCTCTGCACTGGTCCCGTTCATCCAACACTGCAGGATCCTATGTTGCTTTGTATCTAGGTTTCCACGCCATAAACCCCATGAAATAGGTATAAAATGTATGACTTTCCGTGTAAAAATGCAAGGTAAATCTACCTTTGTCGATGGGGCAAGTACTGAAAACAGAAATATGCCACTGCACGTCACCAGAAGTGAAAACCAGAAAGCAGGAAAAATTATTTTCACCATAAACATAACGGGAGAAGAAATGTACAGAACGCCATTTAAATATCACCTCAAGTAATCATGTACTTAATTTGTCTCACTTGTGAGGCCATTAAAGTATTTATACACTGATATATCCTTCACAACAGAAGCTCACTAACCACAAAATAGCCAAAACCCACAGGATCCCGCCCCACTCATGTAAAAAAATCTCCTCTCCCACGGGAGCATTACAAATTACAATCCAGGGCCATGTTCTCCGCCCTGGCCCCTCCACTGTGGTGCCCATAGTGCACTGTGGTCTTATGCATTAGGGCCTCTAGCATGGCCTTCACAGACACATGCATCACTCGTGTCCACATGCTCCCTGCCACACAGCATGTACCAGGACACCTTCGCATTGGGCTCCCCCACAAAGGTCTCCTCTCCCCCGAGGTCTAGACAGGTTCACTCCCCCGGTCTCCTCTCCCCAGTCAGCATTACTAGAAGACACGACGCTTTAAGGAGTAACATCCGCATCCATCCCAACTAGGCGACCTACAAGGGCGGAGAGGGGAAGTTAAAGAGCGATGGTCTGCAGGGGGGTCCAGACTCACCTGTGAGGCTGCGACAACTGCCAGACACCGCCGAGCCCCGGCTGAGATGGGCCCATGCCCCTACCTTTGGCCATATGTTTTTACAGTTGCCCCGCTTGACAGTGGGCAACTGCAACGTTTTGGGGGTAAGGTTATTGTTTAAGAAGCCCCAGTGAGGCCCCAAAGGCACGGTGAGTGCCAGGCCTTATTACTTCACAGCTGCCCAGCAAGTAGTGGGCAGCTGCACCGTTTAGGCTATTGTTTATTTGGGGGACATACCTTGGTAGCTAGGAGTGAGATGCACTCCTTTAGCCCTGACCTTCACAGCTGCGCAGCACTTAGTGCCAGCTGCAACGTTTAGGCCTGCGCAGATTGCGCACCCTTGACTTTTGCTGCTTAGGCAGCGCGCCCTGAACTTTTGGGACATAGGGCATTTGAGCCCCTCTTTGAGATGGCCAGGGGGACTGTTAGGATTGTAGGGCGCCAGGCCCTAATGTGATTGATGCCTCTGCTATGGTTTCTACCGTGAGGTTATGTGCTAATGTGGTTTCTGTCCTAAAATATGGTGCTAGGAAATGTGATGCATTTACTATGGTTTACGCACCCTGTTTCTTACCTCTAAATGTACTTTTATGGTTGTGAGGTTTTGCATAATGTGGTTATGCTAGCGAGGTTATTATTCCCTAATGCGTTTAGGTTGTGAGATATTTCCTAATGTGATTTATGATTAGCATGTTAGTGTCTAATGCGTTTAGACCGATGAGAGAATTGCATAATGTTTATGATGGTGAGGTTGGCGTCTAAGGTTTTGCGCCTAATGTGATACTGTACATAATGTGGTTTATGTTACAGGCTGATGTGCTTATGGGATTGTTACTGGAATTGGCTTGTGGACATTGTCTCCTCCCAATATGGCAGGCATTGAAAAATGCTGATACTCCCCCTGCGTTTGGAGTGTCCCCCTGGTTTGGGCCAAATGATGCTTAACGTAAAAGCATGGTTACTGCTTGATTCCTGATTGCGCCCCGGCATTTTCTACCATTCAACCATGCGCCCGCCTAACCCCTCCCGTAACTCGAATCTCGTGCGTTACGGACCCAACTCCTGGTCCATTAACTACCCAGACAAATTGACCAGTAATGCAAAAAAGAACTTCAAGCACAGTACTTTAAAACAACACCCGGAAACACTCATTGTAGATAACTACCACACAGCGACCAACGGCAACACGAAAACTAACTTCATTTTTTACACTAATCGCCCGACTAAATGGAAAAACACCTTCTCTCTTCACCTTAAAGTCGCCAAGTCAGTAATCATTCCCTATGGTGAAAAAATCTCCACCACTATCTCTCCGACCTTCAAAGGGGAACTCACCATTTCCATCTACAGAACTGGAACCATTCTCATACAGGCCACCGACCCGCACCTCACCACTTTTGACCGCCACTTCCCCACACTTCTTTCCTCGTTAACTCAACTGAGCCACCAAACCCTATCTCCCCTATCCCCCACCACCCTCACTAATAACGTGGAACTGATCCAATCTCCCTGCCCTGAAGAACCTCTCTTCAACATCCACCATCACTCACTACAATCACACTACCCCCATCATTACTCTCCGCCGCCAAACGCCCACCATTATTACATCAACTGATCACACCAGGAACAACAAAATCACAATTAACAAACACCCCAAGGCCGATCTCGATCTCGTCAGCTCGGACTTCACCCTCAGCCCTCCCACGACTGAAATCCCCACAGGCACTCCCCCCTTGACCTCTGATAATCTGAACCCTCCCTCTCCAACTACCCCTTCCTCCAACACAGACCCTCTTCCCCCGACCCTTACTTCCCCCTTGTCCAACGTCATCTCCAATCCAGCGGTCACTCTCCCCCCTACCACCACTGCACACTCCCCTTCCGATGTACCACATCCACAGGCACAACCCGTCTCCACCACTTACCTCACTGACAACCCCCGTGACTTCCCCATGTCCAACGTCTCCACCAATACAGCAGACACTTTCCCCCCTATTATCACCGCCCACTCCCCATCCGCCGTCGCACACCCACATACACAACCTGCCTCCACCGCTAATCTCATTGACATTCCCCGGAACTCTGACTTCCTACCCAGAATTTCTCTCCCTTCTCACTTGGACAGTAGACCCTCTACTCCTCCTCTGAACTCCTTGAATGGGAGCATTACTAATCCGGCTCCCCGCGTCCAACCTCTCCCCTCTCCTAATCCCACTGATTCCGTCCAATCCCTGACCCCTGTTCACTCTCCCTCCATAGGCCCAAGTAATTCTCGACCCCTGCCAGAAACCTTAAACTTTTTCAGCTCAATAACACAGCAACTGAACAGAATGGAGCAGAAAATTAACTCCCTTGCTGCCGATCTCCTACACTTACAACAAGACCTTCTCAACAGGACCAAGCCACCGTACTCCCTCTCGTCGGGTAGATTTGCTCAAACCCCCTCAATACCTCTCCCATGGCCCCACAGAGCACCCCCGACCCTCCAGTCCGTCAACGAGTCAGGCACTTCGACCCAACCGGGATCGCCTCCCCCTTTCGGTATTGAAACCTGATGTGACCAACGACCCTTACCTCGCTCTGAGCCAGAAATCAGCCCCTTTCCCCATCCCTGTTATTGTTGGCACTAACAGAATCCCTAAAACTGTCCACTCGCCTAGACCTCCTGCTCAATACTCCTCTATCCACCTAGCTCCCCCCACCACCAAGGCTCCCCGCCCTCTCTCTTGCATGCTCCTAAACTGCAGATCAGCAGTACAACACGCCACAGATATTGCTGAAGCTCTACTCGCTGAAGAAATTGACATCGCTTTCCTCACAGAATCCTGGCTTAATGTCCACTCCACCCCCATTCTTGACATTCTCACCCCTCCAGGGTACAACATCATCAGACAAGACAGGCCAATCAAAACTGGGGGGGACTAGCCATCATTCACAAAGCTGGAATACAGATCACCAAACTTAAACCTGCAGAATACCTATCGTTTGAATACCTGGGTGTCGAACTCACTGCCAAGGGCACCTCTCCCATCAAATTCCACACCATCTACCATCCTCCTGGAGAGCGTACCCTTTTCCCCGAAGAACTAAGACCTAATAACACGTTTCTCCATGACAGACACAAAAGACGTGTTCCTGGGTGACCTCAACATCCACTGGAATGACCCAGAAGACTCCACTGTCCAGAACCTATCCAACCTACTTGAAATATACAATCTCAAACAACTCTGCAATGAACCAACTCACATCAAAGGTGCAACACTGGATGCGATCATTACCAACAATGAACTGGTCTCTCTGAGAGCGATTTCTCCCATTGACTGGTCAGACCGCCACCTCATTCTGTTCAAGATTGATGCACTTGTCAGACACCAACCTATTCGTGATGACAAACCTAAGCACTGGACCACAAACATCAAAAAAGTCCCTTTACCCGAACTTGAATCCAGGATTCATGCCCATCTACAACCCCAACCCTCATCATGGACGGCCGATGACCTCACTACACACTAACTCTAAAATGACAGAGGTCTTAGACCAAGTAGCTCCACTCAAACTCAAACAAATGAGGCGAACCAAATCTAAACCCTGGTTCAATATGGATCTGAATAACGAAAGGCGTCAACTCAGACAAACGGAAAGGTGTTGGAGACTAAACCCTCGACCTTGCACCTAGCGCAACTTAGATCTGCTCGGCAGGCATACAAAAAACACATTTTCAGTGAAAAGGCGTCTTTCTTCCGCAACCAACTAGATCTGGTGAAAAACAGACCGAGAACTCTTCAACATTGTCAAAAGCCAAACAAACTGCACTCCCTCTAACGAAATCATAGCCACCAAAGAGCGATGTGAAGAAATTGCCACCTTCTTCTCTAATAAAGTCTCAAAAATTGATCAATCCTTCCTCCAAACCGCAAACCCTCCTTCCCTCTTAACCTGCCCCCCTTTAACCACCCTTGACCAATCAGAAAGAGTTCTTACCAAGGACAATCAGGTCTGCCTCCAGCTAAAAAACAATGCGCATTGGTCCGACTTTGAGCTAATGTCGGAAAACGAGGTCTTCAGTATAATCTCTACCCTAAAACCTTCCTCCCACACTATGGACCCCCTCCCATCCACAATTATAAAAGAACTCAACCACACCATTTCCCCTTTCTGGACAAAAATCATCAATGCCTCTCATCTCAGGCTGTCCCCCAGACTCCCTTCAACTAGGACAAATCACACCCATTCTCAAGAAACCAGGGGCCGACCCTAATGATCTTAACAACCTCAGACCTATCTCCAACCTCCCGTTCCTTGCGAAAACCTTGGAGAAATGCGTTCTCCACCAACTCAACAAACACATTGATGAGTTCAACCTCCTCGACACCTTTCAATCAGTATTCAGGAAAGGCTGTAGCACTGAAACAGCTGTGCTCAACATCTCTGACGATATTCACAAGGCTTTAGATGAAGGTGATGCCTGCCTTCTCATCCTTATTGACCTATCTGCGGCATTCGACACTGTAAATCATCCAGCTCTTCTGGAGACCTTGTCGAAACGCTCCGGCATTAATGGCACAGTACTAAAATGGTTCACCTCCTTCCTTCAACACCGCTCGCAACAAATTAAAATCAACCTCTGTCTCTCGAAGCCAACAAAAGTCACACTTGGGGTCCAGCAAGGCTCGATCCTCTCCCCGTCCCTCTTCAATCTCTTCATGGAGCCCCTCACAATCATCTTGAAAAAAGCAGGAGTGAACTACCACCTCTACGCTGACGACACCCAAATCTATTTCAAAATCAAGTCTCCCAACGACATCCGACACCTCAATGTCACTCTAACCGAGATCCAAACTTGGTTCAACACTAACCACTTAAAGCTCAACCCAGATAAAACGGAACTAATACTATTCTCTCCAAAAAGCAACCATCGACCAATCCAAGAGTGGCTCAAGAATCTGGTTGCCCTAAACTGCCCCCTCGTCCTATCCGACTCAGTGAAGTCGCTAGGCATCACCCTTGACAAGAACTTATCAATGGAGGCCCACATCAAAAACTCTGCAAAAGGTGCTCTTTTCTCACTAAAACACCTCAAGAAATTGAAACCTTTTCTTCCCCAGGATGACCTCAAGACAGTAGTTCAATCCCTAGTTCTCTCTAAAATCGACTACGGGAACGCCATCCTAACAGGGACTCCAAAAGCTCACCTAGCCCCACTAAGGGCAGTGCTGAACATGGCCGCTCGACTCATATCTGGAGTGAAAAGATTTGAACACATCACTCCAGCTCTCAACTCACTCAACTGGCTTCCTATGGAAGGGAGGTGTATTTACAAGCTGGCCTGCATCACACACAAAACCCTTCACTCTCCGGCCCCCAACTACCTGAACAACAAACTGGTAAGAGCAGGTCAATCCAGAACACTGAGCAGTTCTAACTCACTCCTTCTTATCCCTCCGAAACTGAAAAAGAAAACCACCCAATACCGATCGTTTTCTGGCAAAGCTCCCAGGATATGGAACGCTCTCCCTAGAGTCCTCATATGCAACCCCTCCTTCTCCTGTTTCAAAAGGGACCTGAAACTCCATCTCCTTAACAAATACTTTCCTGACCAACATCAACTAACCTAGACTTCAATATCCGAGTTAACTCTCTCTCTCTTGACATTCAAGGATAGTGGTGACCGGTCTGTGTTAACCACCTTCGTTTGTTTTCTCTCCCTCCGCTGCACTGTTTATCTATTTTTCATGTTGTATGTTTTATCTCTGTTTTTGCTTCCCTACTGCCTTCCTACTAAGTAATGCAATTTCCTTTGGTTTTGTACAGTGTGTATGTAAAGCGCTCTGATACCCACGGGTCTAGCTAGCGCTATATAAAACTTTTAAAATAAAATAAATAAATAAATAAAAGTTTGTCACGAGCAAAGCCCAAGCTGGTGACAATCCTACCCTTCGCAACCCCCCTGGGGCCCCGTCCTGGCCCCCGGGAAGGGGGAGCCCCCACCTGGGCTCTCCTTCACTCTCGCAGGTCTGCCCAGGGGTCTCCTTCACCCTCCCAGACCCCTCACCTCCGCACTGCTCTCTCGCCCCCTCCTACCTTTAGGCTGAGGTGGTGCACGCGCCCCCACGCCCCGTTCAGCAGCAGGCACAGGAGGAGGCTCCCGAGGGGGGTCCCGCAGCCCCGGCCACCGCTCAGAGCCCCGCTCGCCATCTTTCGTGCAGCTTCAGCGCGGCTCACTTCCGGGATCAGCTGGGAAGGTGTCACAAGGCAAACGGAAGCGTACGCTAACAGGTCCCGCCCTCAGATCTGATCCGCGTCTAGCCAATAATACGCGGGCGGTGGAGAGTTTATGGACTTCCAACATGGCCGCTGTCTGCACCTACGTAGTGCTCCCGAGTGTCAGGCAGCGGATAAACCAGTGCTAAGCATCAAATAATTTCAAGAGATGCTCGCCTGGCCTGAACATGGCCGCCGCCCTCAAGACCTTATCTGCTCCGCGGCGTATGAGTATTTTTGTGACCCACCCCCGCCTCCTTCTTTCCAAACTCATAAACATGACATCTTGAAAAGTGTGACGAGGCAGCGTTCCGCTATATTCTAAGTATCTGTCCATGCATTGAAATTCTATCCAATTTTTTTCAAAGCTTCATTTATTATTATTTTATTTATGCATTTTTATATAGCGCGGACTTTACCCGAGGGTGTCAGAGCGCTTCACAACAGGATTAGCAACATTACATAAGGAGGAGGATACAAATGAGCATAATACAAAGGCAAGCGTTACATTGCATGAAGAAAAGTGACAATTGTGCAAAAACAAACAAACCAAATACAAAAAGAGGAATAAGTTCCAATAGGAAAAAGTGACAGATGTGCATGAAACAAGGGATACCAAATACAAATGGAGGTATAATGCTGCAATAAGTGGCAGTCACACATGAAACACTGGGAAGGCACTTCTATAGGCTTGGAGTACAGAATTTCCTATAGTGGAAGAACTTCCTTGAGGTAGTAGAGAGGGCGTGAATTCAGCAGGGGGTACATGGGGTACAAAATATATGATACATGGGGTACAAAATACCACTAAAGGCATAATACTGTAATAAGTGGCAGTAACTCAAAGCACACTGAGAAGGCCCTTCTATAGGCTTGGAATACATAATTCCTATCATGGAAGAGCTTCCTAGAGGTAGTAGAGAGGGCGTGACTTCACAGGGGACTTAACCTGGGGGGAACACGCACATAAAAACCAACACAACACACAAAGTAAGGAATGAACAGACAAAAGTACAACTTTAAACTGACGGGCGAACTTCCTAGAGGGGCCTAAGACCGAACGTATTAGTTCTGGAAGTGTCTTTGGAATAGAAGAGACTTGAGGTCAGCTTTGAAGATCCGGGTAGAGGAGGTGGCACGGAGCAGTGGGGGAAGCGAGTTCCAGATTCTTACCGCATTGCCCGAGAAGGATTGAGCCATCGATCTTTCTCTTTGAAGACGGGGGCTCAAGCAGAAGCTTTTCCGCATTGCGAGAAGGGCGAGAGCCACCGGACAATTTCAATTTATTCGCCAGGTAACAAGGGGAGGACGTGTGTAAGGCTTTGTGTGTGATGCAGGCAGTTTTGTAAATAGATCTTGCCTCGATCGGAAGCCATCGCAGAGAGGACAGGATAGGAGTGATGTGGTCGCTTCGTTTAGACCCTGAAATGAAGCGAGCTGCTGAATGGAGGATGGATTTGAGAGGGGAGAGGTGGGATTTGGGTAGGCCAGTCAGAAGAGAATTGCAGTAATCCAGTCTTGAGAGAACCAGAGATTGTACCAAGGTTTTTAAGTCTTTCTCCGGGAAGAACCGACGGATCCCCCACAGAAGGCGCAGCTGGTACCGTGCATTCTTGGCAATAGAGTTGATGTGGGCGATTAGGTTGAGTCTTTTGTCGAGAATGACACCTAGGGATTTAGCGCTGTCAACAATGATGGGTTTGTTGTTGAGAAGGTTCAGCTGATCCATCCAAGATTGAACAGGAGGAGGTGAGAGAGAGGTAGAGAGGAGGAGGAATTCAGTTTTGGCGGGATTCAGAATGAGTTGGTGAGCTGACATCCAGTTGTGAATAGAGTTGAGGGTAGAATTGAGTAGGGAGAGATCGTGTGCAGAGGACACCTTAAGGTAGATTTGCGTGTCGTCCGCATACAGATGGTAAAGGATCCCAGATTTGCTTAGGAGGTTCCCTAAAGGTTCCAGGTAGAGATTAAACAAGGTGGGAGCCAGGATAGAACCTTGAGGGACGCCCTGACCTACGGCCATGGGAGATGAGAGACTGTTCCCTATCTTGATCATTTGGGATCTGTCCGAGAGGAAAGAGGCAAACCATTTGAGCACAGTGCCGTCCAGACCCATTCTCTGTTGAAGAGTGTTGAGGAGGGTGCTATGATTAACCGTGTCAAAGGCTGCAGAGAGGTCTAGAAGAATCAGAAGACATGAATCCCCGGCGTCGAGTATATGCAGCGCATCGTCAATCACATGCAGCAGGGCTGTTTCAGTGCTGCAATTTTGGATGAAGCCCGACTGGAAGACGTCAAGGAGGTTATTTTCCAAGATATGTGAGGAAAGTTGTTTCGCGACACATTTTTCGGTGATTTTCGACAGAAAAGGGAGGTTGGAGATAGGGCGGAAGTTGTTGAGGTCGTTCATATATTCAACTGCAGTCTTTTTTCTTATTCATGTTATAGTTTATGTTACTAAATATTTTAGAAACGAGTGCAACGTGGAAAGATTAATGTTTATACAACTTAAGAGAATAAATTGGGAACCTACTCTTTTAATGAAGGGCTGTAACTTTATTACACTCATTCCAATATGGCGGGTGGCAGGTGGCCGAGACTCCCAGGAGGATGTGGCTTAGCGCATGACGTCAGTGGCTCCGCCCCTCTTCCTTGTTTATTTTGCCACGTGAAGTGCCTGGACAGAGAACTGAGGATAGGGCTTCCGTGTCAGTGGAGCCCCATCCTTGCAGCTGCACTTGGGGGAGGCTTGGGTGGCCTCACTGTCGTCCAATGATGTCATTCACTGTCATCCAATGATGTCATTTACTACTTGTCAGCCTGTTAGCTTGCGAAAAGGGCCAAGTCCAGTACATCTGTGTCCCTTGTCCTCATCCAGGTCTTTAGATTTATTTTATGTTCTTTATTTTTTGAGTTTTTAGGTCGAGTCTAGACAGTGTATGCGCTGTCTCTCGACATGCTGTATCTGCTTCTGTGGGCGTTTGCCATGCCCATCACACGCTGATCACTTTCATTGGTTTCTTGACCTGCCTTTCAAAATTCCTTCTGTTTCTTTGGTAAATGCTTCACATTTACCCCGCCTTTTGGCTGTTTTTTTACGCCCTGGAAGCTCCACCGTTACATGGATCAGGTCACTTCTGGGTATTTATTTATTTTTGGCACACTACTTTTTCTCTTGCTTTGTTTCTTTTGCTTTAGCTCATGTTTTTAGTTTGTATTCATGCTCAGCGTGGCATCTGCTTCACGTCACCGCGCTTCATCACACAGCATGGCGGCCACATGCCTTTCATTTTTTCTGCACGGCGCCCTAAGCCTCTTACACCTATCACACTGAATTTCTCTCCCTGCAACGGGCTTTAGAGTCACCGCTGCAAAACTCCCAGCAGGCAGGCCGCAAACTGAGCAGGCTGCCTAAAAAGGCTTTCTCCTGTTGCTGGCAACAGAACAAGCACTTTCACTTTAACAAGCGCTTTCACTTTAAATTTACAGCACGGTGCCCACAGCCTCTTACACTGAAGGTCTCTCCCCGCGCCAGGCTTTAGAGTCGAGTCCACAAAACCCACAGCAGGCAGGGCGCAAATAGAGCAGGCTGCCTAAAATGGCTTGCCCCTACTGCCAGCAACAGAACAAGCACTTTCACTTTAACAAGCGCTATCACTTTAAATTTACAGAGCCTGGGAGAGGCAGACCTGAGCGCCGAGCACAAGAAGCGGGAGCTCGCTTTGCTTTCTATGACTCACTTATTTTTTTGCTGCAGTGCTCGGTGCATTGGGTCCCTTTTGCTGACCGTGAATTACGTTATTACGGCTATCACTGTCCCTTCCCTCTCCTGCCTTTCAGAGGGATGTGCTGGCTCTCCTCATGCTGCGGACGAGTGTTCACTTTTCAATCATACTGGCATTTCTTGGACTCTCGCTTTTCGCAATATGGAGCCATACCACATACTCCGGACTGCCAGAGACCCTTGGACTGCGAGGTAGGCGGCAGGAACAGAAGCCCCTGCACAGAAAACAATTTGCTAATTTGGCAGCAGTTCATGCATGCATCTTTTTGAAGTCCTTGTTATTATTGTTTTTTTAGTAACTGTCCCGTCCCGCTTTTCCTTCGATGGCCATAGACTCTCGTTTTTTTTTGGGTGACGGAGGGTTTGACATGGTAACTTTGGCACCGTATGAAATACATGCCAACACATAGCAAGGTAACACAATCCCCACTTGGGAGGGGCGGCTCGTTGCCCCATAAGCTCCCAATGTTGTGTTTTTTCATCCAGCCAGGGAAGAACACGCCTGAATGAATGACTGTAAAAAACTCTGATTTGGGAGCCCTTCCTTCTAGACCAAACCACCGAAACAGAAGCCTATCACCAATCTCACTGTGCCATTGTCTCCTTGCGAGGTGGACTTGTGACCCTGCCTCAGCCCCAAATATTGTAAAGGCTCACCTGGATTTACTGCAGGAACGAAATGGATGGAAGCGATGCTAGATCCCAACTTCCCTCACCTACCTCCTTCGCCCAACTTAGTCAAAGCAAAAGAGGGAAGGTGGGGAAGGAGGGAAACAAAACAAGGGAAGGAAGAAGGTGGAGATGTCCACTGGATCTTCTGTGGGGGTGGTTTTCTGGAATCCTGAGGAAGAAAGCACAAGATAAGTACTAATCATGGGTAAAAAGAGCTGGCTGTATGTTACTCCCTTTTTCTAATGAGATACCTTGAAAAGAATATGCCAAGTACGTGTGAGGAAAGAACTCCCATGGGCGACAGAACACTCCCAATGTCTAAAAGGAAGGATAATGTTCAGTATGTAGAAGGACTGCAGAAGTTTGATATTTAAACAAGAGATGAACAATAATATACAAACCTAGGTTAGAAGCACCATAGGAGTATACAGGACCCTTATTAAAAATAATTATCCGTTACTCCTGCATTTAGGGAAAAACCAAAAAACGAATTTCCCCAGTCAGGAGGGAGCACGGAAAAAAAAGGGCAACAAGAGCAGGGTCACAATAAGCAAAAAAAAACACACCAGTGGGGTTTCTGGTATTAGTAATAGTGTTTTTTCTGGGGCGTGGCCTGACGCGTCAAGATGGCAGTCGCACTTTAAGAGTGCTCCGGACCCCTCCATCATCCGCGTCGAAATCTGCCACCATCAGTGCCTCTACAAACCCCCACTGAGTCTCTGCTGTACTTACTGCGGTGGATGGTACCCCGCGTGCTCAAAACAACTCGCGGGGCTACCTGCTGCGGGTGCATTCTGCCCTGATCTCCGGCCTGCTGGCTCCCAAGATGGCGGCGCCTGTTCTTCGAGCCTTACCGCTCTAGCCCCAACCTCCTGTTCCAACTCCCCCAGCTCGCTGTCGGAGGCCCTCCGGTGCTGTGCCCTCCCGGATTGAACGGCAGCCTGCCCTGGTCGGGGCCGGGGCGCCTGGCGCTGTGATCGAGGAGGCGGCCCTCCCCCCCCAGCCTGGCCGCGTCTCTGCCTTCATCGGCTTGGCCTGCGGGGCGGTGAGTGACTGTTGGGGTCTGAGCTATCCTGCGACCAGAGGATCGGCCGCTATATCGAGCGGCGGGGGCCTCGGGTTCTGGAGCCCCCCCTCCCTCTCCAGGTCTGGGCTTGGTTTCTGCCCGGCCCTCCGCCTACCATCTTGACGGGAGGGCTCTGATCGATATACCCTGGAGGCGGGACCGGAATCGGCTGCATTGGGGGCCGAGAGAGCGGGACCTGCCTGAACCGTCCTCCGAGGCTTCCGGGGCCTGGGTGCGTGGGGCTTCTCCCCGGCTGCCGGCGGGATCATTGACTCTGCGCTCTGAATCTCCACCCTTGCAGCCATAATCCTGGGACTGCTCATCCATCGGCTGCACCGCGGAAGTGATCTGTGCAGTGGTCGGCCGGTTTCCTGCCTCGTGACCGGTGGTGGATCCCCGGCCGCCGTCCGGCGCACCTGAGTGAAGGTGGGTGCGTGCTGCATTTGTGGCAGGGGTGCGTGGGGGGGGATTCCTGGCCTGAGCCCCCCTCCCTCCCGGTCTAGGCCCGAGTTACCACACCCTGCCTCGCCGCCGGCCACTGTGAGGACCTCCCATTGAGGCCTGGCCCGCCCCGGCCTGCTCTATCAACGCATCACGTATTGAATACCTCCTGGCCCTTCACACACCTGAGTTGCTCATTGGCCTGAACCAGCGGTCATATCACTCGCCCCTCTGCTATCTGCGGCCTCCCAGGACTCTTGGGATTTTCCCGTTCCCATTACTGGGGTCATTTTGACGGTGTGCTCTTGGGATATTACTGTGGGCATACCTGGCTGACAAGGGCAAGACCTGAGGTGCCGACTCTAAGGAGGTCTCCGTGGTCCCCCATGGTGAGGAGGGGCTGCCTTTCCTTATCCGACCAACGTCAGGACGACGCCCTGAGAACCCTGGTGTGTGCGGAGGACGACGGCGCGGGGCGCCGGTGCTGCTCCTAGAGAGTCCGGACCGGGCCCTGCTGGTCCCGGATGCCTGCTCCTGTGCTTCCGACCCAGGAGTATTGACCTAGGTGTCAACTACACTTTGCAGAGGTCCCACGGAGGGAGGCGGAACCGGCCGCATCCATCGAGCGGCGAGAGGTCAGGGCCCCCTCCGCCGTCCTCCCCTCCTCCCTTTGGCCTGGCAGGCGCCCTCACCGGACTGAGTGAGACATTGTTCTTCTTGGATCGGCCGCCACTTCGGGCGGCGGGGGAGAGGTGTCCGGACCTGCTTTAGCCGGTACCTCGGCGTTGGTGGGCTTGCGCGGGGGTGGATTCGGAGTATCGACGGCTTGGGCGCTGGGCCTCTCCCGCCGGGGAACGTCTGCCCCGTGAGCATATACCCCCCCAGCAAACCGGATATTCGGGTTCCTACACTCACGGCCGAGATGGGTAGAGACCGCGCCCCGAAGACACCCGCTCCACAGACTCAAACTAAAATGGACCAGTACACCACCGCCGAGCGGAACCCAGCGGAAGGGGCATCTGGCGGTTCCTCCCTTGCCGGCGGAGACCTTTCGACCATCCTGCAAGCTATCGGCACCTCCCAGGCCTCGGTGGAGTGCAAGATCGGCGAGGTCCGGGTGGACATGGCCCTTATCCGCCAGGACCTTCGTAACGCCACGGCGAGAATTTCGGAGGCGGAGTCGCGTCTCTCCACGGCTGAAGACGAACTGGGACAGTTGAAAACCCAAGTGGCCCGCCTACAGAATCAAACCTCGGAACTACACCGTTGAGCAGAAGATTCAGAAAACCGCTCGCGGCGAAACAATTTACGCCTGATAGGTTTCCCCGAAGGGGTCGAGCAGGGACAGGCGGACACCTTTGTGGAGACTTGGGTGAAGTCATGGATACCCAAAGACGCTCTCTCTGTGTGGTTTGCAGTCGAGCGCGCTCATCGCTCCCTGGCGCCTAAGCCTCCTCCCGGGGCCCCATCCCGTCCCATCATCATCAGGATCCTCCACTTCCGGGACAGAGATGCTATCCTTAGAGAGGCCTGGGCCCAGGGTCCCCTGAAATATCAAAACAACACTATTATGCTCTTCCCAGACTATACGAGAGAGGTGCAGGCCCAGCGTCGCACGTATGCAGACGTCAAACAAAAACTCTGCAATCTAGGACTGCGTTATGGTCTCCTCTTCCCGGCTCGTCTCAGAGTCGTCTTTCAGGGCAAGACAATATTTTTTGACACCCCGCAGTCTGCCTGGACTTGGCTCACTGAGGAACGACCTCTGCGGATCCGGTCTGCTTCCCCTCCCACCTTGTCTGATCCTCCACAAACACGCTCATCTCCTCCCAAGCCACAACGGAGACACACCCGGTCCCGCAGGAGGGGGGATCGACGAGGGGGGACGGCGCGGTCGCCATGCCTCGGGTCCCAGTTGTTGATCTCTTCCGAGGCTCCTCTGGCTCTCACAACCACAGCCGAGCCAGTTCGATGAATGATCTGAGCCGTGGTCCAGACCCATCTGGGGCAGT
Organism: Calotriton arnoldi; assembly: GCA_963921515.1. Taxonomy (NCBI): domain Eukaryota; kingdom Metazoa; phylum Chordata; class Amphibia; order Caudata; family Salamandridae; genus Calotriton; species Calotriton arnoldi. The sequence goes on from CAWUFW010000054.1 coordinate 2,988,236, forward strand.
ACGTCCTGCCTTGTCAGACTCCGATCTGTCTAGAAGTCCTGCGCTCCAAGGATCCGGTGATGACACAGGAATCTGATTTGTAGAGGCCCACAAGGCTGGAACTGAGGCAGAACTCTTGTGATATCTTACGTTAATAAGTAGCTGATGACACTATGACATCCGTCACTATGGAGGGGTCCATCATTGCCACGAACTGCCCTGCTAAACGTTTTAGCTTAGCTATTTGTTATTGTTAACTACATTTTTTTTGCAGGGCGACAGATGCTTCAGTTCCGGAAGTATAGGGTGGGGGCTAGTAGGGGGGGTTGGGGGGATGGGGGAGGGCCGTTGTCCTCCGAATTGTTTTTGCCCTGGCTCCGTTTGAGCCATTGCTTTACGTTTTTAACGACAGCCTGCTAGTAGTACACAACACCACCCTCGACAGACAGCATATCACCTTGCACATGCCACACCTTTCTATCCTAGCCGCGATGCTCCGCTCCCCCTGGGACCTGGGCTCCTTTGGCGCTCCCTGCCCACATCTCACATACTATCCAGATGCCCGCCAGCGGTAGATCTCTCCACGTTCTGTCATGGAACGTGAATGGCTTGCTGGATCGCATCAAACGTGCATCGGTCCTCAAATACGCCCAACGCCACGCTCCCGATGTGCTCCTCCTTCAGGAGACTCACCTCCTGGGAACCCATTGCCAATTTCTAGCAAGATACGGGTTTGACAAGGTGTGGCACTCCGGTTTCATGCGGGGCTCCCGGGGGGTGGCCATACTAATCCGGAGGGGCCTTCCCTTCACTCCTGCACAGGTGATGACCGACGCACAGGGCCGCTATGTGGCCATATCCGGTAGGCTTGAAGGTCATGCCCTGAACCTAATCTCAACATATATCCCACCCGCCATACTCCCCTCTACTCTCCATCACCTTACAGCTGTAATCTCCGCCCTGTCCCTGGGTCAGACAGTAATTGGGGGCGACTTTAATGCAGTTATACAACTGATCCAGCGCTTACAATAAAAATAATTTCTCCTATTATGCTTTTGGTCATCCAGGTGCAATTATTTCTCAAACACACACACTATATCCATATGACGGTGGGGCCCATAACACTGCATATACATTCACTTACTCATTTGTTCCCTGGATTTCCTCCGTCATGAAACCTAGGAGAAAAACGATTCGCTGGAAGGAGACGGGATACCTCTTTTATAATGACACAATAATTCTCATTTTCTCGTAAGGTATTCCGCTCATTGGTCGATGGACCAATTAGTAGGAATCAGTTGATGGTGATTAAGACCAGCTCAATCACAATGAACTCTTTACCATTTCATTATTAATCATTATACTAAAGAAAAATCTCTGAGTCATTTGTTTAAAGAATAATAAAGTTTATATAAAGTTTTGAATGCAGGAAATTTGAGATTAATCTTATTATTTAGATCATTTCATTTATCATCCATATAAGAATAGTTGAAATTGCATGGCACTTTTATTAGACGGAAAATGAGGTTATCATACTAAGAACTATATAGATCAACCTATCTATCTCTCTGGGAAATCCTAATAATTCTAATAAAAATCTATCAAATAAGAGTTCTCCTAAGCAGCATTTTATACTCAACTGGAAAAGGAAAATAACAGCAGCAGCATCAGCTCGTCAGCATCAGCAACCGCAAACTCTCCCATCTACAGCATCTAACTTCTTCAGCATCTCCCGCAGCATCCCGCAGCATCTACTCCAGCATACTCTAACCCCTCCCACCAAGAGTAGGTCTTCTTATACCCTAATTCTAGCTTACAGCATAAAATGTTTCTTCTTACATGGCGCGATTCCTTCTCATTGGTCAAAAACTCAGATCCCTATACATTTTAATCAAACTTCCTGGTCTTAACCAGTTCCGTGTGGAATGTCCATGCAAGCATCGTTTCCCACAGTTCATGCACTTGCTCATCCGTTTCGATCAGTCCAAATTGTATCTTTTTCTGCAACAATTTGTATAAGACAGTTCCTTCTATTGATTCAACCAGGCTTCTCACGCTTCTTGCTGATCATCTTGGCACACATCTGCTCAGAAGGGTCACAGCAGCCTTGACCATACTTTCATCTTAGCCTCTCGGCATCAGCACGTGATCATCCCTTTTCCACAGCCTCTCTCCTCTATCACATGGTCGCATCCGCTCATGCGCACTCTAGTAACTCGCGGCCATTTTATATTGCTGCTCGGCAGGCCTAAGCGCACTATTTTTAAAGAAAACAAAATGTTATTAAAACAAAGAAATATAAACCCTTTCGTTTCCCTCCCGTCTTTCTACGTACCCCAATTAGGTATTACCTAGCAGAAGCAACATATAAAGCTGTCCCTTACTTACCATCGCTTTATTTTGCAACCACACGTTTTATTCAAAAGCACAAATCATACATTTTATTATTATTTTAGTACGCAAAATATTATGTTATGTTAAAAACGTAAACAATTATTAGTCCATTACTTTGCACACTGAATTGTGTGTTACCATTAACCCTTTACATACATTGTTGGTTATTTACTTGAACGAACATGTTTATTAATATTGTACGAAAATATTAGGAGGTTAAAATTTTTATATTTACCCTGCTCCATCAACTCCCCCCTTTGGTGATTTTTAATATCACCACAAAAACCCAAGTTATACTATTTCTCAGACAGCATATATCTTTTATCCATTTGCTTTTGTTAGTTTATACTTCTGTATCTCTTTCAACTTGTTTCTTTGTTTTCTTGTACATGTTCTCTTTTATTTCTTCTAACTCTATTTCACCTATTTCTCTCTCTCTTTCCTTGTTTATCATGTTTTCTTTTTCTATCTTATTCTGCTTTCTTCTTCTCTTTATACATGTTACTGCAAGCTGCAGTACTAATATTATTATTATTATCATGGTTGCTATTATTATAACTTTCCCTATTATTAATCCACTCATTCTTGTTAACCAATTTGTTACAGAAGAAAAACCTTTACCAAGTTTTCCCCACACACTTTCAACCTCCAGTGGAACAAGTTCTTTGTGCAAATTTGTAATATTTGTTATATACTTCTGTATATTTTCGCTTTTATCTGGAATGTAAGTGCAACAATGTTGGACTTTCAGCATTCCACAGACTCCGCCCTCTTTTGCCAAAAGAATGTCAAGGGCAAGACGATTTTGCATCACCATAGTTCTCATGGCAACCATCTCGGTATTTACCATTAAGAACCCTCCAGCAGTATCTGTAGATAAACGATCTACCACTGTGGATAATTTCCGAATTCTAAATGCATTCAAAGATATTCCCACTGCTGGTATCAATGCACCAAAAATATCACCTATTATTTCTGAAAAACTTTCCCTTTTTCTACGTGTAAAGGTATTTATCATTTTGTGTGTTCCTTTTTCTTTTCTATCTACATGAAAAATCTTTGGAAAGACCAGGCCTAAATAACATGACCCATACCAATGGTCCGGCAACCTATAATAAGCCCTATTCCCACAAACTTAATAAATCCCTGGAAATATTGGATCTTTTCCCCTTTGAATCCCCATCCACCTAAAATTTTGTAATTGTCATAGCAATTGCTGGAACCCACAAAATAATTGTCATATCTTGTCTTATTTCTTCTAATGCACAACCTTCCCTGTTGGGGCCAATCCAGAGTCATAGCTGCATTTATCTTTTTCTTGTCATGATGGTCTTCCTCAAACGCCCAAAGAGGTCTTTTTGTCTCTTCTATCACTTTTCTTTCAAATTTCACTCTTCTTTCTTCAACCATTTCTAGAAATACCTTTTCTTCCTTCTTTAACTCACAGGTAAGGTTGTACCTAAATATATTATCTGATGTTAAAATCTTATCTTCTAAGAAATATTCACCAAACGTCTTTCCCTCTATTATTTTGTTAAGCTCGGGAACTACAGAAACCTTTGCAAAAATCTTATCTATATCAGTGTAATAATATTCTAATCTACCTGTTTTCTAAAATAAGCTTGCTAAAACACTACATGTTATTCCATATGTCAAAGGAAGGTGATGATAAGTCACACCCTCTGCTACAGATGCAGGCAACTGCATACAAACATAGCAATCTCTTACATCCATTGTTTCTATGTATTCATACAGTAATTTAGTAAAAACATTTTTTGAAAAATCTGTTATTGATTTGTCCTTATGTAATTCTGCACTACTCCTTAAAATAACTGGCTCTTGAGTGTTAGCTCCTTTTTCTTTCTCAGTGTTATTAGACTTTTCCACTACAGCTAAACTAATTGGAATAGTTATTGCTAAAACCACCCATATTGTTATTAATAAACCTGTACAAAAACAGCACATTTTGCACCATCTACTTAAAAACTCACATCTACATTTTCTATCTCTAGTATTCTCCATTTTGTCTTTTAACCTTATTTACTTGTTTTCTAGAAAATTGTGTCACTACACCTCAGAAATGACTTGCTTGCCACTCTGTACTTCCAATATTTTGTCTTTGCTTGGTACTTTCTTTTAATTCTTTTTCAGAATTCTTTCTTTGTCACATCCAGTAATTTCGTCAGTTCAGTGTTTTGTCAAATCCGGCAAACTATCTGGACTTCTTCAGTTTTGTTGTTTTCAGGTTTGTTGCACTTCACTTTCTCTCATCAGGTTTCTTTGTTCTGGGTTTTCGTGAGTGTTCAATTCTTCTTTGTGACTAGTCAAAGCACGATACAACCATTCAGGCGATCTGTACTTTTGATTTACTTTCTTTATTCTTTTCGTTTTCTGCAAGTGTTTTCCACCTTGTTTTCCTTGCTCTTTTTGACCTGTTATTTCATTCACTTGTTCAGCACTTTTCCGATCCAATTTTATGATTCTGTATCTTAATTTTCTCACTTGGTTGGGCCAATTGTCTCCTTTTCTTGGCCTTTTTGCTTCACTTCCTTTTTCCTCTCTTTCTGTTTTCCAATTTCTTTTTCTTGTCTCTAGTTTTTCATTTCTTTCTTCTCCACTTTCTTCTGATTCTGTTTCAATCTTTTCGTTATTTCCTCTTATTTTGAAGCTTATGATTTCGCTTTCATCTACTTGTGGTCCTTTTCTTATTTTCCTTCGTTCACCTATTTCTGTCCCTCCTCGAGGTTCTTCCGATTTTGTGTCAGTTTCTCTATCTGCTTCTAAATTTCCCTGTTCTTGTGTTTGACTATCTGTCCCTACTGCTCCTCGGGGTTTTTCCGATTTTTCTAACTTTTGGTTTGAAACTCTCCCTTCTTCATCTATTAATATTATCTTCGAAGGAATTTTACCACAACTTGTACTTGGTTGTTCACTGTCACTGTCTTCTGGCTCAGTTTCTTCTCTTATGCTTTCGAAATTCCACTTACTTTTTGTAATTTCTTCTCCTTCTAAATGTTCTGTATCAGATTCTGAACTGGTATCAGATATTTCCAGATGTCGACTTACAGGTCGATCTTCAAATTCTGGAACTTCAGCTATTTCTTCTATTTTCTCTTCTTCTTCTATCGTTTCACTTGTAGTTGGGCCTTCCAGATGTCGACTTTCAGGAAATCTTCATATTCTGGCACCCTGTCTGTCTCCTCTTCTCTTTCTGATGCTGAACTGTTATCTGATATTTCCAGATGCCGACTTACAGGTCGATCTTTAGGTTCTGGAACTCTGATGGTGTGGCTGGCATGTACCCAGTGTTTCACTCCTGCACACTTGACTGCGGTGGTCGTCACTAGGATCACTTGTCATGGTTCGTCCCAGCGAGGAACCAAACAGTTTCTTCTCCGGTGGACTTTTATTCGAACCCAATCTCCTGGATTCAAGTCGTGAGCTGGTTTTCTTTCAAGTGTGGTCGCATCCGGTCCAACCTGATGAAACACAGAACGCACCACATCAGCCAATCCTTTGCAATAATCCAGCACTAGATCATCAGTTATAGTCAGTAGCTTGTTGACAGGTACTTGTGCTTGTCTCATTGCTCGTCCCATGATTATCTCATGTGGACTGAGTCCAGTTTTCCTTTCCGGAATACTTCTGATTGTCATCAGAACCAATGGCAAAGCATCTGGCCATTTCAGTCCTGTAGCTTGACACATTTTTCCTAACCTGTTCTTGATCGTTCCATTTACTTGCTCTACTATTCCAGAAGCCTCTGGTCTGTATGCACAATGCAGTTTCTGTTTAATACTAAGTGCTTCGCAAATCAGTTTAACTAATTCGTTCTGGAAATGTGTTCCTCTATCTGTTTCAATCGTGACTGGAAAACCATACCTTGGAATGAATTCTCGCAGCAAAAGTTTTGCTACTGTTATACTGTCATTCCTTCTTGTTGGATATGCCTCCACCCAACGAGAAAACAAACAGACGACGACTAGAACATACCTCAATCTGCTGCAAGGTGGCATTTCAATGAAATCCATCTGCATTCTGGTGAAAGGACCCCCTTCTCGTCCTATTCTTCTTAGACTCACTACTGTCTTCCTTCCTGGATTTAACTGTTGACAAATAAGACATCTCTGACAAAGACTCTCAGCTATGGCTCTGAATTTTGGATTGTACCATGTTTGTCTAAAAAGTCTGATCATTGAATCTCTCCCAATATGGGCTTGCCCATGGTACATCCGTGCCATGTCAGAAATCATGCTATCAGGCATAACTGGTCTCTCATCTCTGTAAACCCATACATCAGTTTCTTCATGTTTTCTACATCCTGCTTTTAGCCAAGTATCTTTTTCTTCGTCTTCTGCAGCTTCTTGTAACTGTCTCACCTCATCCCATGTTTCAATTGAGTTAGTAAAAAGCAAAGGACAAGAAATATGCTCTCTTTCACGACATTTATTCAAAGAAACCACATTCTTTGCACAGTACTGTGCCATTTCGTCAGCATATTTGTTGCCAACAGTAATGTAGTCTTCCCCATTTTTATGTGCATTGCACTTCACGACAGCGATCTGTTTAGGCAGCTGTATCGCCTCAAGCAACTTTTTCACAAAATCTCAATTTCTGATGGGTGTCCCTGCAGACGTCAAGAAACCCCTTTGTGACCAAATCTGACCAAAATCATGCACGACCCCAAAGCCGTATTGGCTGTCAGTCATAATCGTAACCCGTACATTCCTTCCCAACTTACATGCTTGAATCAGAGCTACTAATTCTGCAACTTGGGCAGACCGTACACCTTTCAGACAAGATGCTTCCAACACAGTTGCTACTGTGCAAACTGCATATGCTGCACTTAGAACTCCATCACTCGTTCTTAAACATGAGCCATCCACGAACAGAATATAATCTGATTCTTTCAAAGGCTCATCTCGTATATCAGCTCTTGGTTTTGTACAGTATTCGAGCACATTCAGACAATCGTGATCTACCTCATCCATTTCAATCACATTCTCTTCATCTGGCAATGATGTCGAAGGATTCACATTCATACATCTGTCGATGGTCACATTATCTGCACTCAAAATTACCTTTTCATACCTAGTCAGCCGACTATGTGTCATGTATTGGGTTTTCGTTCTTGTCAAAAGAATTTCCACAGAATGGGGAACATACACTCTCAATGGATACCCCATCACTATGCCTTCACTCTGTTCCAGACTCACACAAGTAGCAGCAACTGCTTTCAAACATCCAGGCAACGCTTTCGCTACGGGGTCTAAAACAGCTGAAAAATATGCAATTGGTTTTTTCATAGTTCCATGTCTCTGCACCAAAACTGAAAATGCACATCCATCTCTTTCACTGCAAAACAGCTCAAAATCTTTCTCATAGTCAGGCACTCCCAATGCTGTAGCCTCACACAATATCTTTTTCAGCTCTCTAAATGCTTTCATTTCTTCATCATTCATCTCAAAAGGATCTTTAACATCCTTCTTTGTCAGTTTCTGCAATGGTTTAGCAATTAGTGAAAAACCGCTTATCCATTGTCGACAATATCCAACCATTCCCAAAAACATTCTTACCTCTCTTTGTGTCATTGGAGCTCTCATTCCTTGAATCATTTTTATTCTCTCTGTCATTACCTTTCGTACTCCTTTCTCAATTTTATGCCCTAAATACTGGACTTCTTGTTGACAAAACTGCAATTTTGAAGGGGACACTTTATGTCCTCTTTTTGCTAAATGATTCAGCAAAGCAATTGTATCATTGACACATGCTTCCTTCGTTTTTGATGCCACCAATAGGTCATCAATATACTGAACCATTACTGACTTTTCTGGCATTCTTAAATCTTCCAATGATTTCTTCAGGATCTGATTAAAGATTGAGGGACTTTCTGTGTACCCTTGAGGAATTCGGCACCATGCCAAAATACGCTCTCCAAACCTAAACGCAAATATTGGCTGGCTATCTGGATGCAATGGAATAGAGAAAAATGCATGACATAAATCAATTACAGTGTACCATTCTGCTTCGCGTGGAATCTGGTATAGAATCACAGCAGGGTTCGGTACTATTGGGCAACAAGGCACAACAATTTTGTTTACCTTTCTTAAATCCTGTACGATTCTATATGTTCCATTTGGCTTTTTCAGTCCCATTATTGGCGAATTACATGGACTGCTCATGATTTCTTTTAGAATCCCTTGTTCAATCATTTTATTTATTACTGGCGTTATTCCTTCAATTATTTCTGGAGTCAATTTATACTGGGGCGTATTTGGGTAACTCGTTCCTTCTTTTACTGTAATTTTAACGGGATCTACTCCTTTCATTAATCCTACATCTTCTCCTGTCAAGTCCCACACTTCTTCTTTCACTGTCTTTTTCAACTCAATTGGGATTTTCTCTGCATCAAATACAGGAAACAAGCCATTTACTTCTGGTTCTAAATTTACCATTGTCATTTTATACAGCACATCCTCATCTGGAGTCTGAAATGCAATTCCGTCTGGAGTACAATAAATTGTGCAATTCATTTTGCACAACAAATCGCGTCCTAAAAGGTTCACGGGACTACAATCACACACCACAAATCGGTGCATTTCACTAAATGGACCAATTCTTACCTTTACTAATCTAGTAAGAGGCGTTTCAATTTGCTGATTGGAAACTCCAACCACTTGTATATGTTCACCTGAGAGAGGAAGATTTGGAATTTCGACTGACCTAACAGTAGAACGGGTAGCTCCAGTGTCAACAAGGAATGTTACATTTGCACCATTCACTTCTCCATCCACAAATGGACCTGACTGATCTACCTCTAGAGTTGCGCCAAGCACGCACTCTTCCCTCTCTTTTAGACACCGTCATGAACTTTCATACGACTCATCTTCATTCTGTCGTAACCAATATTGTGAAATTTCAGCTGCACGTGACAACTGTTTTACCTGTTCTCCTCCGTAGAATCCTGTTTCTGCACTGTATTTCTGTTGATTAGCACTCTTGGGAAGTGGTGGTTGTGGCACCTGACCTTGTTGAGTAACTACCTCACTCTGCACCTGTGAATTTAATGATTGATTTTCCACATTAGGTTTTGGAGGAAATTTACACTCGTTTCTCCAATGCCCTAGCTTTCCGCAGTTGTGGCATGGCCACTTTTTCTTCGCCTCATCTATGCTCATTTGTCCTTTTCCTTTACCTATATTAGGTCGGGATTTAAACTGTCCTGTTTCACTGCTAGTATTATTCAATTGAGCTTCTTGCTTCTCTGCAACTTTCACCTGTGCCCACATGGCTTTCTCTTTCAATTTACGCTGTTTACTCTCAATTTCATCACTGCAATACTTAGCATATCTCAAAACCTCATCTACTGTACTATTCTGCCATCCTATCAGGTGCTGCTTAATCCTTTCACTTATCTCTGGTGTTAATCCATACACAAGCCTATATACAAAGTGACTCATGTCCTTCTCACTTAGCGTCTCATAACCACTATACTGTTTGAAAACCAACAACAATCTTTCATAGTACGCATGCACTGATTCTTTGCTTTCCTGTGTTGTTCTGTCTATTTTCACCCAATCTGTTTCTTTTGGTGGAATTTTATTCTTCAAAAAGGTAACTACCTGATCATACTTCCTCATCACTTCTGGACCTGGCGCTCCTGTTTTGGCATCCCTTGGATATTCTACAGTTGGCCAATCAATTGTAATCTTACATTCTGTCCATAAATCAGCAGGCACTACTATGTCAAACAATCCATCTAGGTCTATCCACAGCACTTTTGACACCTTAACAAATCTCTCCACTTGTCTGTACCATTCTACTGGTTTCTCTCTCAATTTTGGGAAGTCATTTGTAAATGACAGTATATCCTGTCTGGTCCACAGAACATGCACGTAACTACCACCTGGTGTTTCTCTCATCGGGTACTCCCTAGTAACTGGTTCCCTATCTGTCACTGCAAAAGCCAAAGATGCTTTATCTGTTGTTTTCTCATTCCTCTTTGTCCATCTATTTCTCCATCTATCCACATCACCCCATTTTCTCAATAAAACAATCAGCTCTTTTATCTGGGTCAGTCTTCCTGATGTGTTCAAATTTTCTATGTCTTTCTCACAAAAATCTACTCTGTACGGCTTCTGCAACATCCTTACTTTCACGAATTCCACTCCTAGTTCACCTGCAATCTCTTCCAATTTGTCATGTAAATTTCTAGCTCTCCAAGTAAGACTTTTGCACAAAAACATAATCTCGTCATCCTGATAATTTTTTAGTTTTTCTGTTCCAATTGTTCCTAAAATCAACTCTTCCATGTCTATTTTCAACCTTATTACATCTAATGGTTTTTCTTCAGGTTCTTTTGCTTTTAGCGCTTTCATCCATTCAACTCTTCTGGAGTCGGACCTACAGGCGTACTATTTAACTCAATCCAATCACTGGTTCTTTCTGGTGTTCCTGATGCGGACTCTGTCACCATAGGCATTCTCCTAATCTCACTCTCATTTATCGTCAAATTTGTAGGTGGACTTGGTCTACACGTACTAGCCGAATTGTGTGCACTTTCATTATTCAGTTCCATCCCTTCTCTTTTTCTTTGCAAATGTGAATTCATGGGAATCACCAAAGAATGTTCATTTATTTTCTGATTCTCAAAAATTGGCATTACTGGACCTATCGTTACTGGTACCGTTACAGCTTCCATATTCTTCGTCAATTCTCTTATTTTCTCAGTCAATTCTTTTGTCGTTTTTGCTAGTTCAGTTGCATTGTCACTTTCTGTCTCTTCATTTTGTGAAATTTAAATGTTTCTTGTGACCTATTTATTTCATTTCTCCGTTCGGGTTTTTTATTCCTCCCAGTTTCCATTTGCGGTGCATTAGGTGTCACCACTACAGAAGTCTGTTGGTATGGAGGTGGGTTTCTGTTTAAAATATCTTCCAGCAATTCGTCATCTGTTTCACTACCACCATACACATACTTTTCTACCACTACATGTTTCTTTTTCTCGGTACACTTTCTCTTTGCTTCTTCCTCAACCGCAAAAGCTGGAAACAAACCTCCTGCCATGTTAGCATATCTCCAACGCTTTACTCTGTCCTCATGATTTATTCCCCACAACCTTCCGGGTATAAACTCATGATTCTTCAATCCTCTGGATCTCTCTCGGTCATACATCTCATCTTCCCATTCCGCTAAAGCTTCAAACTGTGTCGGTCTAGGTCTAGGTTCTAACATTACCATCTTTTCTCTCAAGTTCCGTAATACAGCTACATTAAATGAACCATTCTCAGGAAAAGCCAATGCTCCATCGTTCTTGGTGTATTTTGTCCAATTTTCTAACCATATGCATGTATGATATCCATATTTCAGCATCATATGTGAGGCTGGTGATTTCGGCGGAGGAATTATTTGTCCCTCTCTAGTCACTACCTTTTTGTCCTTCTTAAAGAAGTTCTTAACTTTTGACATCCAAGACGTTTTCTCTTTTCCATACTCATAGTACGACATGATTCACAACCTTTTTCTCCTTAAACAATCCGCAATTCAACACTGTTCCCTATGCGTTATTTCAACCAATGCTAGCGCGACTCACACCAACACTCAATCACAACGATTTCTGTCTACGGCGCACTGTCCAATCGCAGCGCGGCTTTTGTCTACGTCACTTTGCTCCTGTTCTCATGTGACTAGCGCACTGTCCAATCCCAGCGCGGCTTTTGTCTACGTCACTTCTACTCTTGACCCCTCCTTTACAAAATTTATCGGCAATTTCTTTTTCAACAATTCTTGTTAGTTACAACATTTTATCCACATTTCCATTGTCTGATTCGCTAAACCGAAAAGATAGCTTTGACCATTCACACAAGAATTCTGTATTTTCCAGTAGGCAGCGCTTACCTCTACCCTACCACAGAACTTTCAGTTTCGTCGATAAAGTAGCACTTCCCTCTACCTTACCCTTCTTTCAAGCAAGCGGTAAACCCGTTTCTCTGGGGATAAAACACATGTGGAGACTATACTGCTCCTGAGAATTAAGGCCAGAGTTTCACAAGAAAACCGATCACTATTTCACTTACACCTTTTATACGCAAAATGTCCCTAAATAACACAACCTGTGTTATTACCAAAATGAACTCAGACAGTGTAAAATTCCATGCGACTTCTCTTGCCACACGTGTTCCACTTCCTACTTCCCGGAAGCATGAAAACTTACATATAACATAACGCGACTCAACAAAAAGTGTTACACATAAACTTATCAATAATCTATAATCAAAAATCAATAATCACCAAACTAATCTATAATAACCATAACTCTGCTACCAAGAAATCTGATCCAGCGCTTACAATAAAAATAATTTCTCCTATTATGCTTTTGGTCATCCAGGTGCAATTATTTCTCTAACACACACACTATATCCATATGACGGTGGGGCCCATAACACCGCATATACATTCACTTACTCATTTGTTCCCTGGATTTCCTCCGTCATGAAACCTAGGAGAAAAACGATTCGCTGGAAGGAGACGGGATACCTCTTTTATAATGACACAATAATTCTCATTTTCTCGTAAGGTATTCCGCTCATTGGTCGATGGACCAATTAGTAGGAATCAGTTGATGGTGATTAAGACCAGCTCAATCACAATGGACTCTTTACCATTTCATTATTAAACATTATACTAAAGAAAAATCACTGAGTCATTTGTTTAAAGAATAATAAAGTTTATATAAAGTTTTGAATGCAGGAAATTTGAGATTAATCTTATTATTTAGATCATTTCATTTATCATCCATATAAGAATAGTTGAAATTGCATGGCACTTTTATTAGACGGAAAATTAGGTTATCATACTAAGAACTATATAGATCAACCTATCTATCTCTCTGGGAAATCCTAATAATTCTAATAAAAATCTATCAAATAAGAGTTCTCCTAAGCAGCATTTTATACTCAACTGGAAAAGGAAAATAACAGCAGCAGCATCAGCTCGTCAGCATCAGCAACCGCAAACTCTCCCATCTACAGCATCTAACTTCTTCAGCATCTCCCGCAGCATCCCGCAGCATCTACTCCAGCATACTCTAACCCCTCCCACCAAGAGTAGGTCTTCTTATACCCTAATTCTAGCTTACAGCATAAAATGTTTCTTCTTACATGGCGCGATTCCTTCTCATTGGTCAAAAACTCAGATCCCTATACATTTTAATCAAACTTCCTGGTCTTAACCAGTTCCGTGTGGAATGTCCATGCAAGCATCGTTTCCCACAGTTCATGCACTTGCTCATCCGTTTCAATCAGTCCAAATTGTATCTTTTTCTGCAACAATTTGTATAAGACAGTTCCTTCTATTGATTCAACCAGGCTTCTCACGCTTCTTGCTGATCATCTTGGCACACATCTGCTCAGAAGGGTCACAGCAGCCTTGACCATACTTTCATCTTAGCCTCTCGGCATCAGCACGTGATCATCCCTTTTCCACAGCCTCTCTCCTCTATCACATGGTCGCATCCGCTCATGCGCACTCTAGTAACTCGCGGCCATTTTATATTGCTGCTCGGCAGGCCTAAGCGCACTATTTTTAAAAAAAACAAAATGTTATTAAAACAAAGAAATATAAACCCTTTCGTTTCCCTCCCGTCTTTCTACGTACCCCAATTAGGTATTACCTAGCAGAAGCAACATATAAAGCTGTCCCTTACTTACCATTGCTTTATTTTGCAACCACACGTTTTATTCAAAAGCACAAATCATACATTTTATTATTATTTTAGTACGCAAAATATTATGTTATGTTAAAAACGTAAACAATTATTAGTCCATTACTTTGCACACTGAATTGCGTGTTACCATTAACCCTTTACATACATTGTTGGTTATTTACTTGAACGAACATGTTTATTAATATTGTACGAAAATATTAGGAGGTTAAAGTTTTTATATTTACCCTGCTCCATCACAACCGTCACTTGACACAACTGGAGAACCATCCTCGTCGCGCCTATCTCACTCCAAGAGGCTGTCGGATTGGTCAGCTGCCCTTGGTCTATGTGACGCCTGGAGGATTTGGAATCCCCGGGGGAAACAATATACCCACACTTCGGCGGCCCACCATACTCACTCTCGTATCGATTTGCTCCTTCTGCCTGCCACCGATTGCCAGGGCCGGACTGGCCATAGCGGGCACCGGGCGTTTCCCCGGTAGGCCGCTAGGGTGGGGGCCAGTTTTGGGCCCCTGGGGGGCCGTTTTTGTTACCGGGGGTCGGCAATATCGGCCCCCGGTAACAAAATCGGCCGAAACCGGCCCTCGCAAACTGCTCGGCTGCACTCCCCCCTCACCCCAGGGGGGGCCGGCTGAGCAGTTTGCCAGGGCCGGTTTCTGTTCCCAGTCCGGCCCTGCCGATTGCCAACATGTCTCTAACATCTCTATTCTCCCCCGCGGAATCTCAGACCACTCAGCCATTTCGTTACGCTTGGGAAGCGCCACTGATGGGACGCGGACGGTCTGGCGACTGAACGCGTGGTTTTTGCAAGACACGGAGATTAAGGACGCGCTTGCAGTGGAGTTGCAGCATTATTTCCTTATCAACCAGGGTACGGTCCCCTCCCCGGGCACACTCTGGGAGGCCGGTAAGGCCACCTTACGTGGCGTAGCCAGGGTCCTAGTGCACACGAAACGTGCGGCACAGACTGTTCGCCTGACCCAGCTGGAGGCGCAAGCCACGCGACTTGAACTGACCCTCACAACTACGGCCGAAGCCCAACCCACCAGACAGCTTGCAGCGATCCGGGATGAGATCCGTCAGATTTCCCTTGACTCTGCCAAGATGTTGTGGCACTCCTCTGTGGCTCGTGTTTACGGGTGGGGTGACAAGAATGGAAAGTTGCTTCACAACTTAGTCTCATACCCCAAGATTACAGAATTATCCCCGAAATCCGAGACGCCGCTGGAACCCGCCACTGCACCTCGCGGGCTATTGCCCAGGCTTTCGCGGGCTACTACGCCCGGCTGTATTCAGCCCACCCCCCTGGGGCCTCTCTGGTCGACTTGTTGGGGCAGGCGGCGGTCCGGCTCCCCTGCCTTGCCCAGGCGGAGTCGACGGAACTCGATCTTCCCTTTACCCCAGAGGAGATACATGGGGCTATTTCCCTGCTAAATTCCGGGAAGACACCAGGGCCAGATGGCTTCCCACAGGAGTATTATGCGGCCTATAGAGACTTATTGGTGCCCCATTTGGTGGACTTCTTCCAACATGTGGCCGAGGAGGGCTTCTTTCCCCCCGAGACTGACGTGGCTACTATAGTGGTCATCCCAAAGACCCAACCACCTTCTTCCTCCTGTGCGGACTACCGTCCGATCTCTTTAATCAACACTGAAATGAAAATTTTCTCCACAGCCCTGGCCCAGCGCCTCCGTCCCCTGTTGCACAAACTGGTCCATCCGGACCAATGTGGTTTCATGCCGGCACGCGGCATGCGGCACTCTGCACTCCATACGGCGCCTCCACCTCGCCCTGGGCCATCGCCACGACCTCACACCATACCTGGCCCTGCTACTTATAGATTTTGAGAAGGCCTTTGACACGGTTGACTGGAAGTACCTGGAGGATGTCCTCGTGACTATGGGATTCAGCCTCCATTTCCGACGCCTTATCCGTGTCCTCTATTCCAACCCCAAAGCCAGTGTCCTGACCAACAGTGCCTTCTCGGAGGCATTTCAAATCCGAAGAGGCATGCGCCAGGGGTGCCCCCTCTCACCACTCTTATTCACTCTGGCGATGGAACCCCTGGTCTGCCTCATACATAATGACTCCCAAATCCGAGGGTGGTCCTGGGATCCCCACCAGGTGGATAAAATCGCCCTATACGCGGACGACGTCCTGCTTTTCTTGGCTGACCCGGAGTGCTCCGGCCCACGCTGCCTGGAGGTGCTCCGGGCCTTCGAGAACGTCTCGGGCCTGCGACTCAACCCAGCGAAGTCCACTCTGATCCCCCTCCATATCTCAAGGGCTTGCTTTGATTGGCAGTCTAATATCCCTATCAGGAGATAATCGTTTAAATATCTTGGGATCTGGGTGACTCTGCTCCCAGAGTTGGAATGGGCGCTTAATATTACACCCCTGGTCACGAAAGCCAAAAACGACCTTAAGCGCTGGCAAACCCTCCCACTTAACCCCCTTAGAAGAGGGGCACTCTTTAAAATGATGATCCTCCCCCGCTTCCTATTCATCATTCAGAATATCACCTCTCATCTCCCGGGTAGTTGGTTCAGAGACTTTGATGGGGTAATTACTAGGTTCCTGTGGGGGGGTGGGAGGCCGCGAATAGCCCTGGCCTGCTGCCGGATCCCACCCTTTGATGGAGGCATGGGTATGAAAAATCTTCATCTCTATTACTTGGCTACCAGACTCCTTGTCGTCCATGATTGGTTCACTGGGGGGTGGTCTGACCCGGCCTATTGAACTGAGCTAAGAACCATGGACTTCCCGCAAATCCAAGCCTACTTATACGGGGCTCCCATTCCACAGGCGATCCCACCTATCAGCAGAGCGGTCCTAGTAGCCTGGCGCTCTGCCCTGCGATATACGCGCTGGGACAAGCGACTTACTCAACATACACCTCTGTGGCATGGCACGTTGCTGCGGGAGGCATCGACCCTTGCAGGCTTTCTGCAATGGGATCATGTCGGGATCTCGCTCCTTGGAGACGTCTGGGTGGGGGACCACGTCAGGGCCTTCCCCGATCTACAACAACGTCACTCCCTTCACACCTTCCAATTTTATAAATATCTACAACTCCGCCACGCCCTTACAGCACATATTCCGCCAGGTACATCGATTCCCGAGTTTAGCCCGTTGGAGTCCCAGGTTATGATGGGAAACTTGGGCAGAGGAGGGGTGTCACGGATATACCGCTCCCTAGTGAATAATGGCCCCACTACCTTGGACTCGCTGCGAACCTGCTGGGAGGGATGGCTGGGTCCCCTAGAAGAAGCAGACTGGCGCGACGACCTTATGGCTCCCAAAACTCTTACGACCTCTTCTAAACTCCATCTTATCCAACTTTATTATCTACACATGGCCTACCTCACCCCTGTGCGCCTACATAAGGCGGGACTGCGCCCCTCCCCAGATTGTACACGATGTGGCCAAGCCCCGGCCGATTTTTACCACATGGTCTGGTTGTGCCCTGGTCTTGCCCCATTCTGGTCGGGTGTGGAATCTGAGCTTACGATGACTCTGGGTTGGCAGGTTCCCCATGATCCCATACGCCTTCTTCTGGGGGTATTTGATGGTCTGGACGGCTCTAGAGCCGACAAACATTTTCTGGGCACGGCGGTGGCGGTGGCCAAGCAAGACATCGCGGCGGCCTGGGCTCAGGCCAAACCCCCTACCCTGCGAAAGTGGCGAAGGGGGTGGACTGGTGCGCGGCCCAGGAGGAGCCTCTCTTTGAGGCCCGGGGATGTCCTGGGAAGTTCCACAAGGTATGGGGCAAATGGCTGAACTTACTGTTTTGAATTATTTGCTCTGCTTTTCTCACACATCGCTCTACTGTCTTTCAACTGGGGTGGTCTGCTCGACTTACTTCAATCATGACTGTGGCTTTTGTTGTCTGTTAGAGATGGTCTCTGATCTACTATGCAATTGTATGCTGTCCTTTTGTCTGTCTGTTTTTCAAATGCAAATAAACTTGATTCTCAAAAAAAAAATAGTGTTTTTTCTTTCTCCTTTGCAGCAAAAAGAGTATTACCAAAAATAAAGAAGACCTCGGGAATCACCCCTCAAGATCACATGACCATCAGATAAGTGTTTTCTCTATATTCCAAAAATCAGCTCTAAATACACGAAAAAACAAAGATACTGCGATTCTTTACAGCCCTTGCTTTTTTCTTGTCTTTCAGAGACAGGTTACCAGGAAGCAAAGGGTTAAGGTGCAGAAGTTCCCTGGATACAATGTTGCCGGCCGGAAAGGAGCAGCGTATCGACAAGCCCCGGAAAAAAACCAGAGGACCCAGGAAGAAGAAGGAACACACGAGAAGCCCAGCAAACACGAGCGGGAGACTACCAGAGAAAACAGCAGTCAACAGGATTGCAGGTAAGCCGGGGGGAAACGGTGGGAGGCCTGGCGGGATCCGTGCTGGACCCCTCCTTTAAATATACATCAAGCGCCGCCCTCGCCTGCTGACAGAAAACAGCGGGCGGGGCTCGCGTCTCCGCACTCGAGCGCGGGAACAGGCGCCGCTGCAACCAGCGCGCCCTGGGAAGCCCGACAAATATTTCTCCAACATGCACAGTTCTGGCGCTGCTTTATTCAGCTCCCACACAGGAATAAATCAGCTACAGCAGAGGGCATAGCAGTAGCTGAAAATAAACCTTTACTACAGCATTTGTAACCTGTCAGCATGGCAAGAGAGTCCCGCCCCTTCAGCTTTCACCTGCCTGGCGACCATCTTCAAATAGCTAGCATATGTGTTGATGTATTACATTCATCTATTTTACAGTCACTTTTTCTATCACATTGTGTATGGTTTTAGAAAGCATTTATTTGTTGTGTAACTTTTTTCAAATTAGATAATCATTTTTTTAACATTAATATCCATGTTCTTCAAATAAAAATAAGTTTATTTCTGAAAAAATACTTGAACCTTTTGAGTTTTTCTTCTCATTTCTTAAGCAGAGTTCTAGTTGTTTCCCTGGAAAGAAAGCCTCCCGCTACATAATAGCAGCTGTATTTAATTTAACAAAAAAGAGGAGGGCAATCCGGTATTTCCTCGGGGGGCTTGGGTAAACAGTAATATAATTATTAGAGGGCCCACAAGGGATATATTTGCACAAATACACTTATCTGATTTTTATAAATCAAATATGTCAAATAATGACATAAAAAATTAAAGTCAAAGTAATTTGAAAATCAGTTCAAAACAAAAATATTTAACTTGAAAAAGGATTTTTCAGAAGCAGGTGTGTAGATTCATATTTTTATATATATTCAAAAGAGAAATTTTTCAAAAGGGTTCCTAAAAAGTCAATCTAAAAAAAAAAACACATTAACAGCGGTTATAAATACATAATACAAATCATACAAAACCATAAGTCAATGTGTTAACTGCCCAAATTCTATACAGAGTGTTTGAAACTGTCTATCACAATAGAACAAGGTTGCAAATGATACATTAAATGATAACTTCTTCAAGGAAATTGGACTTTGCGTCGACGTTTCAGTCTCTGTAGCTGTAAGTCAGTGAGACCATCTTTAGGGCTGTAGGTTTTTGAAGAGGATGGTAAAGACCCCTCTTTATAATCCCAGATAGGGCAAATAAGCTGCAAAGAATAGCTCCAAAAGAGTCACGGATATAAGACTAATCATGAAGTTAAAGAGAATTGTTGGATCCCTTGTAACAAAGATAAAAAATGCTTGTATTTAGTGAGCGTCTGTCAAACCGAAATAGGCACGGCCTTGTAGATCGGAGGTTACGCCCGGCGTTCAAACAAAGATATCTATCTTTACAGCTTATTTGCCCAATCTGGGATTATAAAGAGGGGTCTTTACCATCCTCTTCAAAAAGAAAATAAGTTACTTACCTGTAACTGTGGTTCTCCAGTATTGGTATCTTTCATAGATTCACATTCTTTTGTAAATTTTTTTAATTCTTTTTATTGTTAACAAAACAACATCACAGATTTCCAGGTATTACAATCAAGATAGTATAGAATTCAGTGGCGTGGTTCATACAGTTCAGTATTGTTATATAAATTCCTTTCTGGTCAGAGATCGCTAGTATGTTAGGATTATAATTCTTCTGGGGATAACTGTGACGGTAACTTAGGTGGCTCACATATATTTCCCCTATATTCGTTCCATTTCCCCCATATTTGCGTCCATTTTCTAGGACATCCCCATGATATATACACTGTTTTCTCTCTAAACAAGCACCAATCCATATCATCCTCCCACTCCCTCAATGTCGGGACCATATGTACTCACCGTTTTCTTGCAATGTTCCTTTTGGCGACCATCAAACCTAGCGTCACCCATGTTTTCTCTTTGCTGCCCAAGTCCGTTGGTTCCCATATATTTAATAAACACCGCTTGACTTCAGTTGTTATTGTCTCTCCTAAGACTTCCCCCATACGTGAGGCAATTTTACTCCAGTATCTACCAATATATGGGCATTCCCATATTATATGAAAAAATGTGCCCTCTCGGCCACATAACCGTCTGCAGCTAGATTCTTCTCTATATCCCATCTTGACCAATGTTGGCCCTGTAACATAGATTCTGTGCAGTATTTTCAGCTGTACCAATTTTAGTTTAGAGGATATCGCCCCCTCCCTTGGGGATGCTAGCGCTTCCATCCATTCCTCCTCTTCTAATTCTGCTAAGTCGCCTTCCCATTTTGCACGGAGTTGTGGAAGAGGATCAGGAGAGTGATTTACCAAGTTTAGATATGTCAGGGAGATTGCCTTCTTGGGCATGTATCTGTCCAAGAGCCTATCCTCTAGAGGTGAGGCCTCCGGAGGGGTCTCTACTTTCGGAATCGCTGCTTGCCAAGCATGCCGTACCTGCAGATATCGGAACCCCTCAGTGTCCATTAATTCGTAGTTTTGCTGGAGGGTTGTGAAGGGTACCACCTCTCCCTTTGCCCAGAGGTCGCCCACCCGAGAGATCCCTATCATATCCCATTTATCAAACCCCTTCGTTTTCCAGAGGGAACCCAATTGTTCTGCATCCCATAGTGGGGTGATCTGCGCTATAGTCTTTGCCCATCCCATACTTTTTTGGACCAAGTGCCACACCTGCACAGAGTGTTTTGTGGGACCCGTCAGGTGGAATTTCGAGGGCTTTCAATATAATGCCCGTGTGTGGTTGCTGCCGGGGAGTAGCCACCTATCCATGGCATATCCCGGATCATTTTGGGGTCGATATATACAGTGATTAATGGCCGCTAGTTGTGCCGCCCAGTAGTACTTTTTGATGTTTGGTAAACCAATTCCTCCATCATACCACCCTTTCACTAGTTTGGGGAATGAAATTCGTGGTGGACTATTACCCCAAAGTAGCGTTCTCTGTGCATTTTCCACCAGTCTAAAATATGATGTGGGGACGAGAGCAGGTGAGTTCTGGAGAATGTATAAAAAGCGAGGCAGCGACATCATTTTAAAAAGGGCGGCTCTGCCCAAAAGCGACAGCGGAAGGGACTTCCAGTGTTCCAGATCACACCTCAGCCGCTGTAGTGGCGGCAGCAGGTTAGATGCATAAAACAATTTGGGATCTCTAGTGATAAAGATTCCTAGATATTTAAACCCCCGTCGCTATTCTAAGCTGGAACTCTTTTGGCAGGGTCGGAGGTTTCCCCCTTAGTACAAAAATGAGCGATTTTTCCCAATTGATGGTGTACCTGGAGTATGTACCAAAATTAGTGAAGATGTTAAGAACTTTATGTTGGGATCTCTTTGGGGAGGCCAGATACAGCAAAATATCATCTGCATAGAGCGATATATGGTCCTCCCAATCTTCCGTCCAGCGTAGCCCTCGAATTATAGGGTCCTTCCGGATCCAACAGGCTAGGGGTTCAAGTGTGAGCGCAAATAACAGCGGGACAATGGGCACCCCTGTCGTGTGCCCCTATGGAGATGAAAGATGGCAGATTTTTTGTTGTTGACTACGACTTGCGCAAGTGGGTCCGTATATAAGAGTCGGACCCAATTAATAAACTTAGGACCAAATCCCAACCTCTCCAAAACGGCAAAGAGATATGACCACTCTATAGTGTCAAACGCCATGGTAGCATCTAAGGATACCACCACTGCATCTTCCACTATGGTGTCTACCCTTCCCATCACCCCGTGCACTCTCCGTAGATTCAGGGACGTGTTTCTGGACGCCATGAATCCGGACTGGTCGGGATGGACCAGCTCAGGGATAACCCGGACCAACCGGGTGGCTAGTAATTTGGCAAATAGATTCACCTTCTTGAATCAATCCCCGTCGTCAAAGTGGGAGTCCCACGGTACATATAAAGCAGTAAGTAATAGCTTTAACATTGAAGTCAATGGATATTTTTTTTTTACCTTAATAGCTCGTCCTAGTCATTAGGAATGGCCCAAAGTACAGCCAATCAGGCTACAGCACCCTTTAGAACCCTCACCACAGAGGCTCCAGGCTATCAGAGTTTCTAGCAGTGATAAGTAAAGATAGTGGAATAGGTAGGTGAGCCTCTATGGGGAGGAGGGTGGGTCGCATGTGAATCTATGAAAGATACCAATACTGAAGAACCACAGTTACAGGTAAGTAACTTATTTTCTTCTCCACCATTGGATCTTTCATAGATTCACATGCTTGAATCAGAATAGTAAGCAGTGTTACAAAGGAAAATATTCATATATGTGAATACATATATACGTCTGAATACAAATGTGTATGTATATATATATATATATATATATGTGTGTGTATTTTACAAGGTTGAAATGTTTGTTATGTGTTTATTTGAAATGCTGCTGGTATATTCTTCATGAAATTCATCCCTCTTTGTAACCAATATGAACTAACTGAGACATTTTATGGTTGTGTCCCCTTTAAAACTGATGTTGTTTTTAATTGGTGGTGGGGAAAGGGTAGTGTTTTCCCTTTAAATTGACACTTAGACTTCACTCTTTGACCCAGTAGAAGGCGTAAGCCGAAATGCGTAGGTCATCCTCGTTTGTATGCACCTCTGCACTTTGATTTTTATGGCCCCATGACTAATGGAGGCTCATTTAACTCTAAAAAACAAATAAATTACCTTGTTGCAAAGGATCTGTCTGTGCCGTTCTTCTGCTCGCCCTCGGGACGTGTGATGAATTGGAGGGCGTTTTTCGCATGAAGGCTGAGAGGAGATATATATATATATATATATATACATATATATATATATATATATATATATCAACATAGTTTTACAAAAGTCGAATATCTAACAAGTATTAACTCAAGATAACGGTTTGCCTGGCTGCTGGTGGCAAAATTGTATGGCCGAAGATATCCATCTTGCTATAGTCTGCTTACTAATAGGGCATCCTTTTCTGATGTTGCCATATGGTACAAAGAGCTGCTCTGACTTGCGTATGCTTACAGTCTTATGTAAATAGAACTTGATACATCTTTTCAGATCCAAGGAATGTAAGGATCTCCCTGCTGGTGTTTGCGGATTTAGGAAACATGTTTTTAAAATGACTGGCTCATTAAGATGAAAATCCGACAGGACTTTAGGGATAAAGGATGGATTAGTACGAAGAATTACACACTCGTCTGTGAATTGAAGGAAAGGTTGTTTAATAGTGAACGCTTGTATCTCGCTTACTCGCCTGGCTGATGTAAGCGCTAGGAGAAGAGATGTCTTCCACCAGATGTATTTTAGCTCAGCCCTATGAATGGGCTCAAATGGTCCTTTCATCAATTGCGCTAACACAGTGCTCAGATGCCAAGGCGGTGGTGGTAGCTTTATTGGCGGAAACATCATAAATAGACCTTTAAGGAACTGTTTTCTGATTCTAGAGGAACAGAGTGACGGCGCGCAATTATTCAGTTGAAATCTGGACATTGATGTGAGCTGGACCTTTACAGAAGAATGAGAGAGACCGGACTTTGCTAAATGAAAGAGATATGGAAGTATTTGTTCTGGAGGTGACTGAATAGGATGCACCTTAGAATTTGAACACCAATGGCAAAATATTTTCCATTTGAGTTTGTATGTTTTAGTTGTGGACTGTGCTCTTGCATTAGCGAGGACTTCCCTGCAATCAAAACGAATGACTAAATGGGCAAACTCATAGTGTTCAGGAGCCAAGCCGATTATCGAAGAGATGTCAGATCTGGATGATGGACCCGGCCCTGATTCATCGTCAAAAGGTTCAGTATTGGTTGTAACTGAATGGGTTCGCACTCCAAGAGAAGGAGGAGTTCCGTAAACCAGAACTGGCGGGGCCACGTGGGTGCTATAAGCAGGATCCGACAAGGTTCCTTCTTCATTTTCCTGATTACCCTTGGAATTAAAGGAATCAGAGGAAAAGCATAGGCATATATATATATCTTTGATCATTCATTCAAAAATGCATTCCCCATGATCCTTGTTGGGGTTGCCAACTGGTGAAGTACTGGCATTTGGAGTTCTTGTTGGTCGCAAACAGATCCAAATTTGGTTTCCCCCACAGATGAAAGAGGTGGTCTAGAGTTTGTTAGTGCAATTCCCACTCGTGGGTGACAGAGCTTGTCCTGCTTAGGGAATCTGCATGAACATTGGATACACTTCGAACATGTTCTGCTGTTAGATTTATTTTGTGTCGAATTGCCCATTTCCATATATTATTTGATCTTGTTCTGCCCTGTTTGTTTAGATAGTGCATACTTGTAGTATTGTCAGTTCGAATTAGCACTGATGCGCCTGCAATCTTTGAAAGGAAAGACTTTAGAGCCAAGTATATTGCCTTGAGTTCCAACAGGGTGATATGTAGGGACTGTTGTTGGGTGTTCCATTTGCTCTTGACTGTCAAGCTTGCAGATGCGCTCCCCAACACTTGAGGGATGCTTCTGTTGTAATTACATATTGCGGTAAGTCGATCAGGAATGAGCAGCCTATGGTTATATTTGGGACTTGTGTCCACCATCGAAGACCATTCTTCATTCAAGGTGTGATCTGAATTATATCCTCGAAAGAGCCGGAAACTTGTAACCACTGGCTGTCCAGGTCTTCTTGCAGCAGCCTCATGGGTAATTGGCAGTTGGGAATGAGGGGAATGCAGGAGGAAAGCATTCCCAGTAGCGACTTGTATTTCCGAACTGAAATGGACTTTTTTGCACAGAAGCGAGCTGCCAGATTGCGTATCCTTTCTTGTCTCTCTTGTGAGGCAAAGGCTCTTGTCTGCAGGGTGTCGATAGTCGCTCCTAGAAATGTTATGGCAGTTGAGGGTATTAGTTGAGACTTTTGATGGGTGATTGACAGCCCTAGAGCATGGAATAGAGACAGGCATGTTTGTGTATGCTCCTTTGCCCTTGACAATGAGGCTGCTTTTTATCAGACAGTCGTCTAGATAAGCGGCGACTGGGGCTAATACCTTGGTAAAAACTCGAGGCGCTGAGCGAAGGCCGAAAGGCAAGACTCGGAACTGATAATCCACGCCGGCCACCCTGAAGCGCAAAAAAATCCTATGTTTGGGATGAACGAGGATGTGGAAATAGGCGTCCTGAAGATCCAAGGTTGTCATGTGATCTCCTTGATTCAAGAGTTGTAACACCTCCTGAAGAGATAACATACAAAATGTTTGTTTCTTTAGGAACTTGTTGAGGTGACGAAGGTCCAGGATAGGGTGCCATTCTCCTGATTTTTTTCTTATGAGGAAAAAGCGTTAGTAAAATCCTCTCCCCTTTGCGCTCTTGGAACCACTTCGATCGCTCCCCTGCGCAACATGATGTTTATCTGCGACAGTAGTTCTGTTAGATGGGAAGGAGGAGGGCCTCGGGGTGGGCAATTCGGCGGAATCTTTTAAAATTCCAATGTGTGTCCGTTGGAAACTATGCTGAGGACCCATCTGTCCACTGTTATCTTGGACCATTCGGGGAGGAAACAGGACATTTTCCCACCAAACTCTAGACAAGGATTGAGAGTTGTGGCCGGCACTAAGGATACGTCACTGCTTCTTAGAGGTGTCTCTACCTCTGAAGGATGTCTTTCCTCTATGGTGTTTGTAGGAGCCGGAAGGGGGCTGTTTGTATGGTTGTTGATGTTGTTGACCAGTGGAGTATCGGGATCGTCCCTGATAAGGCTGAAATTGTCTTTATTGGGTATAGCCTCCTTGAAATGACGAGGTGCCTCGACCACGAGCTCCACAAAATGGTTGTTTCTTAAACGGCAGGGTGCCTAATGATCTTGCAGTGTCTGTGTCTTTTTTCATGGCCTGTAAGGCTTTGTCAATGTGCTGTCCAAACAGGGACTCCCCATTGTAGGCATATCGATTATTTTTATTTGCACTTCCTGGCGAAAGGAAGTTGCTCTCAGCCATCCTTGTCTTCTTAATACAGCTGCCCCCAGCTAATTGACGGAAACCTGTAGACAACACGTTGAATGCACAATCAATTATCTCCGTTGAGATCCTTTCTCCCTCTTGAAGGATCTTCTTTGCTTCCGCTTTTGACTCTTCAGGTAAAAGATCAATAAATGTTGAAATGTCCGACCCCAGTTGGCGGTCATATCTACCTAAGATTGCAAGTGAGTTTGCTGCCCTAACTGTGGTCGCTGCCATAGTGGAGAATTTTTTGCCAATAGTGTTGAGTCTTCTCCCATCCCTATCCGGCGAAGCAGATAGAGGTGAAGCCAGATTTCTAGCACGACGTTGCGCTGCCTGGGAAATTACCGAATCCGGTTTCAGCTGACAGATGAGGCAGGCAGGAGAGTTGTCGGGTGCTTTGTATTTCTTTCCCAGTTTAGGTAAAACAGCTGGAAAGGAGGCCGGTGTTCGCATTACTTTCAGGCACTCCTCCCATATCAAATCAACCATAAGAATAGAGCGAACTTGTCTTTTTGTTTGTTCTTTAAAATCATATAAAAAACAATCAGACTGTTTAGTGATCATGAGGAGTTGAAATAATCTTGCTGCTCTTTCCATTAGAGTATGAAACCCCCTATTTCTTCCAGTGGAGAGTCTACCAGGGTGGAGTTGACGGAGATGGTGTCTGGATTTGGTAGTCACTCCAATCATTGGGAAGGGACACTTCCTCAAGTTCTCCTTCCTCTCGTTCGTCGTCTGTAGTTTGATGCTCCCCTACCTGTGGCTGAAGAGGTGTTGGCGGTGAAGTGATTGGTACTGTTGATTTAGGCGACCTTAATAACGGGAACGATCTAGGAACCGGAGTTTGGGGGACTGAGACTGCCGAGTCTGAAGGTGGAAATCTGTGGTAGTAATCTCCCACCATATGTTGTAAGTTTGACACTAGGGAAGCAGACATGCGAATAGCCGGTTCCCTTTGTCTATATTGCTGGTCAGGCTCTTGATGGGAATAGTAATAATATTGTTCATCGTCGTCCTCTTGGTATTTAATATGAAGGTCGTAAGGACTGTGCTCCACACCAAAAATACCCTCATTATCGCATGCTTCATCCTCCTCATCATCATAATCAAAAAGTTCTTCTGGAGGACTCGGGGGAACCTTACTACAAGAGGTATGCACTGGTAGTATTATTTCCTGTGAAGATCTTCTCTTAGATTGAGCTTCTGTAGATGTAAAAACATTGTCCTTTTGTAAATCCGTCAACATAAGCGTAGATGAATATGTGGTCAAAAGTATCGTCAATGAAGCAACCGTAGACGGGGAACCTGATGACTGTATCGTCGTTGGTAAAACAATCATCGACGGAGCATTTGCTGATAAAGCATCCGCCGACAAAGCTTTTGTCCATGGCCTGGGCGTCGTCGATGACCGTCGTTGCAAGCCTGCTGTCAACGACATCGTCTCCATTGACGAAGCCACCGTCGACGAAACTACCACCGACGAAGGAGTGTGCTTGAGGGTCATCAACGATTGCATCGTTGATGGGGGAACCATAGACGAATCCCCTGATGCCAGACCCTTCACCCCTGAGACCGAAACCGCCGACGATGTAATTTTGAAAGTTCTCGTCGGCATCTTCTTTGATGATGTTGCCGATGTAGAAGGCCTCACCTTTACCAAAACAATAGTCAATGGAGGTGTAGAAGATGTCGTGATCAGTTTAGATGGCGGAGACGAAAAAGTAGACATCGTCATTGTAGTAGTGACAACGAAGCCTTTCGTCAACGAGGTTGTCAAGGTGATAAAACCGTCTTTGGCAGAGATTTTAAAGCCGTCTTTACCTTAGTGGTGGCAGCAGCAGGCGTAGCGGGTAGAGAATGTCTCTTATGAGAGGAAGGCTCCTTCTTAGAGGTGGAAGGTTGATCCTCAGCCTTAGATGAGTGGTGCTGGTTTTTAACCACTTTAGAGGCCTTGGAAGAAACAACAAGCTCCACATCACCTGCTCTCTTTTTGAGGCAACAGTTTTTAGAGAGGTATTGCTGTTGTTGTCAGATAGAGGATTATCTCTGGTTTTTAAGTTCTGCAACCACAGAAGAAGTCTGCCTTCTCGATCTCTCAAAGTCTTCTGAGAGAAAGTTCTACAGATTTTACAATCTCTCACCTGGTGGCCAGGGTGAAGGCAGTAAATGCACTTCTTATGAGGATCGTCCTAATGTAGTCTCAGCTTCCCACAGGAATTACAATGCCTAAAAGAGATCTTTTAGTTGTAGATATGCTGATCTGTAGATATTACGCTGTTTTGAAGAAAGAATTCTCTGACAAGTAGGCCAGAAAAGAACACTGAGCAGAGCTCAGGGAGACTCCCTTCACACGACGTGCGGTAGAAAATCTGACAGCCTGGAGCCTCTGTGGTAAGGGTTCTAGGGGGTGCTTTCGCCTGATTGGCTGTACTTTGGGCCATTCCTAATGACTAGGATGAGCTATTAAAGAAAAATTTTTCTCCAGTGACTTCAATGTTAAAGTTATTACTTACTGCTTTATATGTACCATGGGACACCCACTTTGACGACGGGGAATGATTCAAGCATGTGAATCTATGAAAGATCCAATGCTGGAGAACCTACAGTCCTGAAGATGGTCTCACTGACTTACAGCTACAGAGACCGAAACTTTGATGCAAAGTCCATTTTCCTTTTAAAAAGTTATAATTTAATGTATCTTTTGCAACCGTGTTCTATTGTGATAGACAGTTTCATCACTCTGCATAGGATTTGGACAGTATACACATTGACTTCTGGTTTTGTATGATTTGTAAAATCTATTTATAACAGCTGTTAATGCGTTTTTTGAGATTTTCCTTTTGTGAACCCCTTTGAAGAATTCCTCTTTTGAATATAGATAAAAATATGAATCTACACACCTGCTTCTGAAAAATCCTCTTTCAAGTAATATATTTTTTGTTTTTGATTGATTTTCAAATAACTTTGAGTTTAATTTTTTGATGTCATTATTTGACATATTTGATTTATAAAAATCAGATAAGTGCATTTTTATTTAATTTAACAGTAGCCATTTCTACTTTAACTCAGTACTCGCATCCAAGTGTGTCTCTCTAGTCGAAACACAGGCAGTATGTGTTCGCATGAGCATTGCAAGTATTTTCACTTTTGTCAAAGCTTAAGGGCAGGACCTGTGTTCTCTTCTGGATGCGGGCCTCGTGTATTTTCGGTTGCAGCAAAGTGACTGTCGCCTAGGTCTCCGGGTGGTTTCACTTGAAAACACCACTCTTGGTAGGTAAGGCGTTGGGGTATTTCACTGCAAAAATATGTTTCGGTAAATAGATTCAAGCATGCAACAGGCTTTTTCACTGATGACCCATGCTTTGCAATGTGAAGTAGGAGTGATTCACCAACTCTGGCTGCTTAGCTCAAACTGCCCTTCCTCCTCCACAGCCCCTTCTTCCCACTCTTTCCAGGTCTCCAGTGGTCAGCAGTGTAGGCATGTCTGGAGCTGGCCTCCAAACTGCAACACTAACCTTCCTGCTCAAGAAGCCCGTTTCCAGCACCCCAACCCCCCTTCAGATTCTTTAAAACAACTTAGTGAACCCCATATGGCTCAGTGAGTATTCACGCACCTGCATGTTTATTTCTATTCTTCCTGTCAAATGTCTCCCCTGCCCGGCTCACAATTTCCCACGGCTTGCGGCAAGTACAGCAGACTGAGCCCACCTCTATTCAAGTCTTTTGTTTTTGACTCAGAACTGCGCACAACATGTTTGTAAGTAGGCAGCTGGCATTGTGCTGTTGTGGGTTGCGTGGAAGGCAGCCAAATTCAATAGTGTAAGTGTAGACACCTGTACCAAACATGTAAACAAATTGAAAACTGTCACAGAGCCGGTAGCCCTGAGGAGAAGCTGGACTGGTGGGAGGCTAATCCTGACACTTCATCCTCTCTCTCTACCCAGCAGGAAGAGTGGATGCCGGCTTCACGAGGGGCTGACGAGCCAGCCCCAGAAAAAGGAGACTGTTCCCTTAACCAGTACGACGAACTCTACAACCCCGCCCCTTGGTGTGACGTGGCAGACGACGCCTACACAAGAGACGACGGAACCAGGAAGGAGGTGTGTTTTATCACCGGAGGTCGAGAGGAGCAGAGAGAGCGGAGGAGTGCGGAAGGTGGAGACCGAGGCAGAGAGAGAGACGAGGGAGCAAGAAGCAGGACGCGAACAACATCTGGCGGGACGGAGGACATCGAGGAGCGGAGGACGTCCGGAGAGCCGCGGGGCTACGAGGACCACGCTTCGCCCAGCCACGCTCCAGGAGGAGCGTGGCTAACACAGGTACGCAAGCATTTCACAGGCTGGGCAGGGCGGCGGGAGAAGTCGGATACGTAAGGGACTTCACCCCTTCCCTCGTTTGTGTGTGGTTTGACACCCGACCCCAGCACTATCACTCCCCCAGTCCTTATCCTGCGCACTTTACCGGTGGTGTTCCCTCACTACCCGACCCCTCAACACCTGAACAGTCCTGACACTCACCCCGTGTTCTTTCTTCCTTTCCACCTCGTATGACCCCCACGTCGTGGATCAGCGCCAGAACCCGGGATCGAGCCCTGAGAGACGCCGGAAGACGCTGGAAGCAGGGAACCGGATGAGGGGACTTGTTGGACTATCGTTTCTCTGGGGTTCTGTTTGGCCTGTATACTGGCTTCACGAAGGACCCGTACACTTCGCCCAATAAAATCTTCACTGAAAGCACAAGTAGTCCTGCCCATTCCTACTGACCCGCTAACAAAAACCCACGAACCAAGTAGCAATACATTAACATGGAAGGACAGATCTTAACAGAAGACTGTAACAGAGGCAAGGATGACTGTTGGGAGATTCCTGTCTCCTTAGAGATCGATGACCTCTGACTAGTTCTCAATCAGAGACCATTGCCCCTTTTTAGGTCTCGCCTAGCGCAGCGCGCATGCGCTGCTCTAAGCAGGGGGCCTCTTGTAATCACTACAGACTTCTCTAGACTTTCACTAAACTCGTGCGTGTGGCTTTTTATTTCCCACACTTTCTATTGGCCTTTGCATGTGGCTTTCAGCACGCAATTGGCCAAAGGCGGGTGCATGTCCCACCTTCTCTGTAAATGTTCACTCCCACGGCCTACAGCTGTCGGGAGCGAGCATTGGCACCATCTGTTGTGGTTGCAGCAAAGTGACTGTCGCCTAGGTCTCCGGGTGGTTTCACTTGAAAACACCACTCTTGGTAGGTAAGGTGTTGGGGTATTTCACTGCAAAAATATGTTTCGGTAAATAGATTCAAGCATGCAACAGGCTTTTTCACTGATGACCCATGCTTTGCAATGTGAAGTAGGAGTGATTCACCAACTCTGGCTGCTTAGCTCAAACTGCCCTTCCTCCTCCACTGCCCCTTCTTCCCACTCTTTCCAGGTCTCCAGTGGTCAGCAGTGTAGGCATGTCTGGAGCTGGCATCCAAACTGCAACACTAACCTTCCTGCTCAAGAAGCCCGTTTCCAGCACCCCAGCCCCCCTTCGGATTCTTTAAAACTACTTAGTGAACCCATATGGCTCAGTGAGTATTCACGCACCTGCAAGTTTATTTCTATTCTTCCTGTCAAATGTCTCCCCTGCCCGGCTCACAATTTCCCACGGCTTGCGGCAAGTACAGCAGACTGAGCCCACCTCTATTTAAGTCTTTTGTTTTTGACTCAGAACTGCGCACACCATGTTTGTAAGTAGGCAGCTGGCATTGTGCTGTTGTGGGTTGCGTGGAAGGCAGCCAAATTCAATAGTGTAAGTGTAGACACCTGTACCAAACATGTAAACAAATTGAAAACCCACGAACCAAGAAGCAATACATTAACATGGAAGGACAGATCTTAACAGAAGACTGTAACAGAGGCAAGGATGACTGTTGGGAGATTCCTGTCTCCTTAGAGATCGATGACCTCTGACTAGTTCTCATTCAGAGACCATTGCCCCTTTTTAGGTCTCGCCTAGCGCAGCGCGCATGCGCTGCTCTAAGCAGGGGGCCTCTTGTAATCACTACAGACTTCTCTAGACTTTCACTAAACTCGTGCCTGTGACTTTTTATTTCCCACACTTTCTATTGGCCTTTGCGTGTGGCTTTCAGCAGGCAATTGGCCAAAGGCGGGTGCATGTCCCACCTTCTCTGTAAATGTTCACTCCCACGGCCTACAGCTGTCGGGAGCGAGCATTGGCACCATTTGTTGTGGATCAGGTTACTACTTTGTCAGGGGAAGCCTGACAGTACCCGCCCATTCATTACACTAAAACCAGCACGCGCTGCCTGCCTGCCCAGGCCGTCTCGTGCACCCTCGCAGCAGGCATCCGCAGACCCTGAGCCCTCCCCCCTCTCTCATTCACCAGCCCCCTCCCTCCCTCTCTCTCCCCCACCTCCCTGGCCCCTCACTCGGCGCGCACCACTCCCGGGCTTGTTTCATCTTGCACTATAGAGCTCTGGTACCTGCCTGTCTGCTTGTGATGTGGGTTGTTTGGGGTCTTGTGTATAGTCTCGTAGGCTCACAGCGTGTTGTAGTGCATTGAAGCAGGCCGCTTCTCTTCCCAGCCGATAACAGAGCCAGGAGCTTGCGCCTGTGCCACATGTATGCCATTTAAATATGCTGGTCTAGTGGTTGTCACTTGTCATTATCACCTGCAGAGACGGCAAGTCTCACTCATTGCACGTGAGGCTCGCACAGTTGGAGGTGTGGTTGAGCCCTCACTCACGGCAGGCTAATGCCCGCCCTGCTGGGAGGGCTAGAGCCTGGTCTCTTAGTGCACCTCTGTTTAGCGCCCTGCTTCGTGCAGGGAGGCTTCCGGGAGCTACTGAAGCTTCAGGGAGCAACATCAAGTCTGGGGAGGCCCTGGTCCAGATGCCTTCATCCGATGGGCGGCGCCGCTTTGGACACAAGAGTGCGGCCCACAGCCTTGGTTTGAAATTCCCCCACCCTAGTGACGTTTGGGTGTTATTTTATTAGCTATACCTTCATTTTGAATAGTCATTTAATTAATGTCCGATCCTATATTGTCATTGATGGCTACTTTTGTGCGACACCACTTCCTGTGATGTCATCAAATATGTGAATTCGTTCTCACTCCTTAGAATTTCCCAAACTTGAGAACTCTGACCCTGGTAAAGATGCTCTCGGTGTTGTGTGTATTTTGAGGGGGGGGAGGCAGTGCGCACAAGGATGTGTCCGATGTTTGTGAGGGTTGGTTTTTCGTGCATTCACGGCAGTATCTGCTTGGGACAGATTAAACCGGTGACAATGACGGTCGTACGGGGGCAGGGGTAAGAGTTCCAGTGAACACCTTTAATTTAATTTTCCTACCTCCTCACATACCCGCAAGTGCGAGGTGGGGGCACCATTGTGCCACTAACACCCCTTGCCCCGCCCCTGACTTTCTTTGCCCTTTGAGCGCGTCGTATTTTTATTATCTTTGTCATTTGTTTACTTTTCTGATTCGATGCATTTCCTTTCGTGCTCCTGACGCTTCCGTTACTCATATGTAGATAGTGTAAGCTAGCTCAGTGGGTTAACGGAAGCGTTGGCGAGATCTCCATATTTACTGTAGGTCATGTGTTTGAAACTGGGGTGGTCAACTCAGCCATTCATCCTCCCAAGACCGCTAAAAGGAGCAACTAGTAATCTCTGCGGTGAGCTCTCAGCCCAATCAACTAACTGTTCTATTCTGAGTTATTTTGGTTTTCAATGCATAAACATGGCAGCAAAGCGCCTGTACCCCACCAACACACAAAAACATATATTGAATGCAAACATTAGCCAGCATTGCAAAGCCTGTAGTTCTGGCTTGTATTGAGTCCTGTCTAAAACAATTTAAAAAAAAAAACTGCTGCAGTGAAAGAAAAAAATGATCGCTTTGTGTACATAATGCATCTGAGTTAAATCATTTAATGTGTTATGATTCTGACAACTTCTGCGATAGAAAATTGTTCATCAGAGTTTGCAATGCAAGCACTTCATAGAAAGCGGAATGATACATTAAAGAACCAATAACAGGAAGGGGCGAGAGAAATACTCCCGAGTGGAGCCAAAGTCCTTATTTTTTTTAAAGAATTTCTAAGGACAGGCCATGCACACAGCTGTGCAGTCAACCCAGATGTAATATTTTTTTAAACAGTAAAAGCATAATTGCCCAGCCTCCACCGGGTAAAATAATGATAAAGTGCGTGAGGGTAATGGCTGCATTCAATAAGCAGATTACCTGGTTTAAGTTTTAGCCTCCAGCGAGGTCAGTGTAGGGCCTTAGTAGAGCTGTGATGTGGCATTAAGATTTGGGTCCATGGATTTACCTGGCCTGCAGCGGGAGGCCCTGCCTTTATGAGAGTCGAGGCGGATGCAGGAAGGGAAACTAAACTGAGTACCTACCTGATCAATACAGCGCCATGAGGCGCTCAGGGTGTTCACAAGGAGCTGTTCCTAAGAGTTGTCACAATGTTTTAGAGCATCTCGCCACTGTACCGTGGCAACAGGTCTAGCCTCTTCCATCCAGAGTCCTGGGTTGTACCTTGATGACGTTAATCCCAGCATTTTATCCTCGTGACCCTTCTTGCGTCTACTCGTAGAAGTTCAAGCTTCATACCCCTACCTGTGCTGGTTCAGCCACTAGGCTTTTACCACTAGGTGTGCTGGATCTAGCATCTTACCTCTACTTCTGCCTTATATCACACAGATACAAATACAAGCATAGAGGAATAACAAGCATTGGCATAGCCAATAGGTCTCGCTTTTGGGACCTTACAAGTATTTAGTTATGCAGCACAATGTCCTTGGTGCAACAATATCAACCGTTGCATGGCTAAACACTTATAAGGTCACAAAGGCGAGACCTATAGGCTATGCCAATGCTTGTTAGGATCTTGCCTCGACTGATAGCCGTGCTTTAGAAAATACCACTCTCGGTGGACCTCATTCACAATTGTTTTTTTTCTGACGGCAAATGTTGCTTACCGCAGACAGATGTTATTTTATGCTTAAATGACCACCAATTTCACTTAACTACTCCTAGAAAAAAATCTTTGAGTAATGGTAGGCCCCTATCGTAATATTGCTTTTAAGAAGCCACCTGCGGTATAGACGCCCTCTTCAAAAATGATGAACTCAAGAGCTACTTCCTTGTCACAGTGCTTTGAGGGGCGGCCCGGCCCATTCATTCACTGTAACACACGCATCTGGTACATTGCAAGGGGCAGTAAGGTAAATGCTAAAATTGGGTGTGGGCATAAACTCTGGGCAAAGCAGAGGAATTCCAGCAGCAGTAGCCTGACCACCGGCCGTCTCAAATTTGCAAATTTTCCTTGCAATCTCCTTATGAAAATAGGAAAGTTTATTAACGTGACTAAGGTTTATAATTGCTGCTCAGGGAGGCAGTCCGAGCAGGGGCCGGCAGGTGGCACAATTTTACAGTAACAGCAACAGGTCCCCGGGGCCTTCCTTCCTCCCCCGGGGACATGCCCCTGCACTTCAGTGTCCTGTGACAAAGCGGGGATCACTCAGAGAGGCGCAGACAACAGCTCATCACCGGCAGCCAGGACCGTTCTGAAGGAAGTCTTCCAACACCGGATGAGAACAGGTAAGCGAGCCTAATTTTTGTTTTTATTTTTGCATGTGTCCTCCATACCGCCCAGCTGTCTCTTTAGGTCTCGCCTGAGCCAGAGCTTAGCGCTGCTCTGGGCAAGAGTTTTAGTAAGCGGGTTTTGGAAGTGCAAACAGCAGTGGCTTTTGCTGGCGACCAGCTTGCGTTCACGTGAGCGTACCCGCCTGTCACGGGTCATTAAGTGCATCGCGATCACTTTCACTTTCGCGGCTTTGAAGTAAAGAAATAGATTATTTTTCTATTTCTTTACTTTTGCTATGATCAGTGGCACCCGCGCTTTACTTTAACATTAAAAGTAAAGCGCGGGTGTCACGATTAGCAAAAGTAAAGAAATAGAAAAATAATCTATTTCTTTACTTTTGTATAGTCAGCGGCACCCGCGCTTTACTTTTAATGTTAAAAGTAAAGCGCGGGTGCCGCGATTATAATGGTGTAGCCAATAGGTCTCGCTTTTGGGACCTTATAAGTATTTAGTTATGCAACTGTTGCATGGCTAAACACTTGTAGGTCCCAAAGGCGAGACCTATTGGCTATGCCAATGCTTGTTTTAGGAAAGGAATTGTCACGTTTTGTGGGGAAAATAAATGACAAAATTGTATTTCTCTTCAGTGAAGTTTACCAGTTTTGTCATGTTATTTGTTTTTTGCATAGCGGACTTCTGCCGCTGGGGTGGCCTCACATTTTATCCTCACGTTTTGTCATTGTCATGTTGTTTGTGTAGCGCAAAAAATGCTAATGGTACTAAGGGAGTAAAGAAGGGGTAAAAGTGCACTGCTTGCTATGTTACTCAGTTTTTGCATAATGCACTTCTATGACTGTTATGGCCTCTTAGTGCTAGTAACTGCTGCCTCTTGTTTTATACTGATATTGTTATCTCCTATTGGTAGGATAGAGCTTAGATAACTCATAACCCTTTTCAAAGCACCAGGTGGAAGACAAAGGACATTAAGGGCCTCATGACGATGTCGGGCGGAAACTTTACACCCGACACCATCTCGGAATCGGGACCGACCGGCTCGAGAAACGACGGTTCCGCCCGACCGATTACAATGTGACCGAACATTGTTCGGTCGGAGTGCCATTGATTCCTATAGGAGCCCGACAATACTGGCTCCTATGGGAAAAAGGGGGGTGTGCAGAAAACTGCACCCTGTCGCAGGCACCCCATTGTGCCTGCGACACAGTGCAGGGTTTTACAGGGGGGTCCCTTAGGTACCCCCTTGGCCCCAAACCGGAGGCCGCAGAATGAAGAGGGCCCTGCCAGCATCCCCCAAAGTCAGTTTCCGACAGTCTTTTCGTGTCTGACAGGCTGACTGGGAAAGGCTGTTGGAAACCGACATCGTAATTGCTCGGTCGGAAACGCAGTCCATAGAGCTGTACGATGCAGGTCCGACCGACACGAATTCTCTGAGAGCTGGTCGGAACAATCCGACTGCAAACATCGAAATCGGTTGAGTCGGTCGGAAGGGTTCCGACACGGTCTAGGAGAATCCGACTGTCGGGAGGAGGCTTTCCGCCCGACATCGTAATCAGCCCCTAAGTTTTATGTTGTTTAATTGTCTGTTCCATACTTTAGCCAGTGCTATAGCTCCATAGTACCCTCAAAATCTGGCATCTGTTAATTCTCCCCTAATATCCATCTGCTACTCAAATTATAATTCACAAACTATTTCCCAACCTCTACCCTCCTGTTGTTTATATTTCCCAACCCCACCCAAAACAAAAAACACTATAACAACTATTAGAACAGGCAGGAAAAAGTTGCCAACATTCCAAAAATAAACTAAACATTTTTTATATTAATTCTTTTTTTAATAAGGTTGTTCAATTATACATAATCTCATCTTAATTATAGACAAGGTAACAAAAATGTGTATAACACTTTTTTTTATTATAACTTTGCAACATGCTGCAGACAAGTCACACTACTTTACAGCATAGCTTAAACACATTAGCAAAGCCAATAGCTCTG
The DNA here is from genome assembly GCA_963921515.1 of Calotriton arnoldi. Classification (NCBI taxonomy): domain Eukaryota; kingdom Metazoa; phylum Chordata; class Amphibia; order Caudata; family Salamandridae; genus Calotriton; species Calotriton arnoldi. Next base: position 3,026,261 of record CAWUFW010000054.1, read on the forward strand.
GCTAAACACTTACAAGGTCCCAAAGGCAATAACTATTGGCTTTGCCAATGCTTTGTTTATTGTGCGAACTTGACACAAGGATATCAGAGCGCTTTACAAAGGTTTAACAGACATCACTTACAAGTAGGGTGACCAGATTTTTTTTAAACCAAAAACCGGGTCATTTCACAAAAAATAGAAGTATTACAATTTCACACTGCAGAGGAGCACAGAATGACTTTTAAAGACAGCACTCATCGACGTAGAAAACACAGACACAGAGGCTCTGAGGGGTATAAATTAAATACAGCTATTACACAGACTATCCTAAGTTCGAATTAAATTGGTTTCTCAAAAGACTGGTACCTATTCTTGCACTGGAACTCATAAAAGCTTGTTCAGTAGAGCCTCTTGAAATACCGGGACAAGTGATTAATTTACTGAAATCTGCCAGAACAGATAACCAAAAACCAGGACTGTCTGGGCAAATACGGGATACCTTATTACCCTACTTACAGGGTATACACAAGAAAAATAGAACACATACAGGGTAGTAATATACAATGAAAGGTGGAATAGCTGTTCAATTATTTCCAGAGGTATAGATGCTCAGGTTTTTCGGTTGATGGAGGAATAAATGTTCAGTTATGTCCAAAGGTAGTGAAGCTCAGGTTTGTGCACTTTTGGTTGGAGGGAAAGTGCACAAAAGAAAGTCAATTATTTTAGGTGGGTGGATTCAGGTGTTTGTTGAGAAGAAATAATAGAAGGCTTTTCCTGAAGCATAAGAATGATTGATTGTCACATAGATCCTAGGGTAGAGCATTCCAAATTCTAGACGCGTTCCCGTAGAAGGAACGGGCAAGTGATTTTTCTTTCTTAAATTTGGGAGGAATCAAGAATAGAGTGCTTGAACTTCACAGAGGCCTCTTACGGCCAGCTTTTGATACTTTGTGAGGTAGTTTTTTTTCTCCGTGTAAAGAACTTTGTGGGTTATGCAAGCCATTTTGAATGTGCTTCTTGCTTAATTTAGTAGCCAGTTGAGTTTCTTAATCATGAGGTGAATCTCGCCTCCAAGGACAGGGCACAAGGCAGAAGTAATAATACTAGATCCGTTAACCCAGAGCTGGGAGGTATATAAGGGACAGCACGTCGAGCCTTTTCCTTTACATCTGAATGAAACAATTCAAGGCTCTAGGAGACAGTTAACCTTGACACCCTACTCCAGACACTGGCCATCCTTTAACAAATGGTGTTCATCACGCTCGGTGTCTCAAACAGCTTATCCTATTTTCATTCAGTGTTGCAGTGCCTTGGTAGGGATTTCACATGATTCTAGGTCTTTCTACTCTTAAAGCTTAGTTAGTAGTTTGCCATAACAACATTAAGTGAATTTGATGCTCTTTTCATGAGGCTGTTTCTTTGATTTCACATCTGTTGAGGAGCTTTTCTATCTGTAGACCCCCTTTCTCGTTTTCAGACACCAAAGTTGGATCTCCTATTGGTTTTAAGATCTTTTCAGCACTCTTCCTTTGAACCTTTTTATTTTAGGCAGATATGAAATTCCTTTCTTCTAAAGTCACTTTTCTGTTGGCAAGTCAGCCTTTGGTAGTGCTGGAAGAGGTAGGCAAGTATCAGAACTAGCTTTGAGCAGATAGATTAAAAAATACTAGCTTGTTGGCCTAGCCATAGGAAGGTGAGACAGCTCTTGAGAAGGTGCAAGGAAGAAAAACTAATGGAGTCTGCATCTTGAGTTAAGATTCAGGGATTTCTCTCCAAGAAATTTAAATAGCTGTGACTGTCTTTAGACGACACAATTATTAGGTATTATTGTTTCCAGAATATTGGTAATATGGACAGAAACTTTGCTTATGTGTTTTTTTGCAATCTACAACAGTTTAACTTTGTTACATGTTCCTTAAAGTGGATGGGGAATACCTATTGTATTAGTATTTGTTTGGGGTGTATGATTCACCTTGATGTATTTAATATCAAAGGCCTGTCTAACTTTAGTATACTTTATGAAGTAAAAACTAAGACAAGGGACGTAGCAGTAATAGCCTCCTTACTTACCAGTAATCTTCTTTACTCCTAGTCCTACTCTTCCTCGTCCCAGTCATTACAGCCCATCTACCCTCCAAAATTTCCAGGCCTTTGATAGGGCTTGGGGATACACGAAGAGGCTGAGAACGCTTTACCTACTATAGTGCCAACTGAGGATAGGAGGTATTAGGGTCAGTTTTTCTGTTTTGTTTCCTGCCTTGGAGGTAGGATTCACCTAATGAAGTATGACTGGGACGATGATGAGTAGGACTAAGAGTATTGAAGATTACTTCTAAGAAATTGGGCCAATATTTAGGATGGTGCCCCCTTAAAGTAAATAGAAAGTTATTAATGCTAGTAGTTGTTGCAGATTATCAAAGAGGGTGACCCGAATTAATTCAATAGAGGCATGTTGCTTTTTTGGATTTAATAGCTTTGAAAAGAGGGTGACGCCATCAAAATAAGGGTGCATTAACAGTCATCATTCTACCTCTTCTATGGCTTATGTTGTTCAACCATTGTATATGTTTTACAAAGAAATCACAGTAAAAGGACAGCCATTACGCATGAAAAAGGGTTTGCGAGAGGGATACAAGCAACATTGAAGATAGGAATAGAAGTATTTTGCCCATTCAAAAGACCGGGGCTAGAGGGGACTTGAAGTCTTCCGCATGTACGTAGGGAGTGGGTGCCCAATGAATCAGATGGTTTATTTGAAATTTATAAACGTAATAGCAGGAGATGTTTTTGTTGGATAATTGTGGAAGTAACATGACCCAGGGGATCTGATTGGGAAGCAACCTCAGTTCATGTCATTACCGACACTATTTCTAGTCCTGAGCTTTCATGTGATAACCTGATGCATGCTTGGTGATGTATCACTGATTTCCCCCCTTGAACTAATTAGACTGATCCAGCGTGTCTAATATAAATTGCTCCTTAGGACACCAATCCAGAAAAATAAAACACTTACGCAACTTTTGTCATTTAAAACTCATGTCGGTGGGGCCCATGACACCGCATACATACATTCATTCAATCTCTGGATTAAAAGCTAAGGAGAATGAGCTGCTGGACGAACGGGATACCTTGTTAAAATTGACAGAATAATAATCTATACATTATATACATTAACTGGTACTCCACTATTCGGTCGATGGACCAACTAGTAGAATTAGTTGATGGTGATTAAGACCAGCTCAATCACAATTAAAACTTTTAACTTTTGTTAATCATAAATCTATTAAAGAACCACAGACTCATTTTAGAGTTAGAATGTAATTTTATCTAAAATTATTCAATCATATAAATGAAATTCTTTATTAAGCAACACATTTAAAATATCATTAAAACATTTAAGAAAGGTTTAGGTAAAGTGAAAATTATGCATTACCCTCGGCCATGGGGCGATGACAAGAATGATTCACCAAAAGAAGATGAACCGCAGATCACAGGATAGGACTCCCAAACTGACTGACTGTCCCGCTAACCTCCTCGGACGCACCTCCCGGGCAGAATTCCCGCAACGATCTCGTTCCTTCCCCAGTCAAAGTTCAAAGTCCAAAATGACAGAGTCTCTCGCAGCATCAAAGTGGAAAAATGAAAAATAAGAAGCGCATGGCAACAACACCAACAGCCAACAACCCACGTAAGAGCAGACTCTCTTATACCCTATTCTCTGGCTCACTACACATAAAAGTTGCAATCCTTAGGGGCAAGAATCACGCTAATTGGTCCATTGGAGGGGTGGTGATGGTCACCTCATCGCCCTCCTTGTTCAAACTGGTTTGGGGACAATAAAGCACACAATAAGTCGCATGATCATCAGGTCAAAAGTAGTCCAATTTGTTAATCCATTTTGTTGCGATCTCTGATGGTCACATATTAGCTCAAAGCGATACCAAAGGGGATGATGGACGGAGCGTTTGAGCTAATCAAACACTCACCCCCAGTCAACTGATCTGGGTTTAATCCATCATCATTCTTTAGCTCACTCCACCACCCCAGTTCAGACATGGACCCACGTGAGCAAGGGACCCACGTCTGGGCATACCCTGCCAACTTGTCCCTTGCTCACTTTGCCACTGGATTCAAGATAGCCTGGCTGATGACGGCTGTAAGCCAGAAACCGGTCCCAGGATGCTTGTTTCCGGTCCAGGGAAGACATGGCTTGGCAGTTCGGGCTGGACTGTTCCCATGAGGCACAGGGTCAGACTGATCTGCATATGGCCATGTTTGAATTGGGGTGGCGGAGTGAGCTAAAGAATGATGATGGATTAAACCCAGAACAGTTGACTGGGGTGAGTGCCTGCAATGTTCAACACTCCGTCCATCATCCCCTTTGGTTTTGCTATGTTCGCCCTAAGTTGGCAGGGTATGCCCAGACGTGGGTCCCTTGCTCACTTTGCCACTGGATTCAAGATAGCCTGGCTGATGACGGCTGTAAGCCAGAAACCGGTCCCAGGATGCTTGTTTCCGGTCCAGGGAAGACATGGCTTGGCAGTTCGGGCTGGACTGTTCCCATGAGGCACAGGGTCAGACTGATTTGAATATGGCCATGTTTGAACTGGGGTGGCGGAGTGAGCTAAAGAATGATGATGGATTAAACCCAGATCAGTTGACTGGGGGTGAGTGCTTGCAATGTTCAACACTCCGTCCATCATCCCCTTTGGTTTTGCTATGTTCGCCCTAAGTTGGCAGGGTATGCCCAGTCATGGGTCCCTTGCTCACTTTGCCACTGGATTCAAGATAGCCTTGCTGATGACGGCTGTAAGCCAGAAACCGGTCCCAGGATGCTTGTTTCCGGTCCAGTGAAGACATGGCTTGGCAGTTCGGGCTGGACTGTTCCCATGAGGCACAGGGTCAGACTGATTTGCATATGGCCATGTTTGAACTGGGGTGGCGGAGTGAGCTAAAGAATGATGATGGATTAAACCCAGATCAGTTGACTGGGGGTGAGTGCTTGCAATGTTCAACACTCCGTCCATCATCCCCTTTGGTTTTGCTATGTTCGCCCTAAGTTGGCAGGGTATGCCCAGACGTGGGTCCCTTGCTCACTTTGCCACTGGATTCAAGATAGCCTGGCTGATGATGGCTGTAAGCCAGAAACCGGTCCCAGGATGCTTGTTTCCGGTTCAGGGAAGACATGGCTTGGCAGTTCGGGCTGGACTGTTCCCATGAGGCACAGGGTCAGACTGATTTGCATATGGCCATGTTTGAACTGGGGTGGCGGAGTGAGCTAAAGAATGATGATGGATTAAACCCAGATCAGTTGACTGGGGGTGAGTGCTTGCAATGTTCAACACTCCGTCCATCATCCCCTTTGGTTTTGCTATGTTCGCCCTAAGTTGGCAGGGTATGCCCAGACGTGGGTCCCTTGCTCACTTTGCCACTGGATTCAAGATAGCCTGGCTGATGACGGCTGTAAGCCAGAAACCGGTCCCAGGATGCTTGTTTTCCGGTCCAGGGAAGACATGGCTTGGCAGTTCGGGCTGGACTGTTCCCATGAGGCACAGGGTCAGACTGATTTGCATATGGCCATGTTTGAACTGGGGTTGCGGAGTGAGCTAAAGAATGATTGTTAGACTTGGCATCTTTTGGCGTGTTTCCCCTGACTTTTTGCTTTCTGACCTCCCGGTTTTGACTCTGTTTTTGCTGGTGTGATGATTCTGCGCACTTTCCTCACTGCGGTCCAGTGGGAAAGTGCAAGTGCTCCTGTATAAAATGTGTTATGGATTGGTGTTTCCATGATTGGCCTATTGGGTTTATCTGTCAGTCCCTTGTAAAGTGCACTGCGAGTGCCAGGGCCTATAGACCAAATGCTGTTGGTGGGCTGCAGCACTGGATTGTGCCACCCACGCAAACAGCCCGTAAAGTGTAACTCGGGCCTGCCATCGCAGAGCCCGTGCGCAGCCTGGGGCTGCCATTTCGACTTGGCAAGTGCACACACTTGCAAGTCCCTAAAACCTTCCCTTTGCTACATGTTAGTCACCCCTAGGGTAGGCCCAAGGTACCCCTGTGGGCAGGGTGCGGTGTATGCGAAAGGTAGGACATGCCCGGGTGTGTGCGGCATGTCCTGATAGTGAATTACAGCCTAGTTCGTTTTTCACTATTGCAAGGCTACCTGTTCCCCTAGGCCAGAACGGGCGGTTTTGATTATTACAGTTTATAATCCTAACTGACCCCGGGAACGTGGTAGAAATTCGAGTTTAGTATGCCTGGACTCAGAATGATAAAATGCATCTTTTAGTGAAGTTGGTTTTAACATTCTGTGTTTGAAAATACCACTTTTAGAAAGTGGGTATTTTCTTGTCTAACCATCCAAGCCTGCCTCTGCGAGGTTGTGTATTCCGTGTCTGGAATGTGAGTGACAGGGGCTGGGGGATGCCAGGAGACAGGGTGAGTCAGCGCAGGGCTGAATAGCCAGATCGACCTGTAGATGGGTGGGAGGGGTCGCACCTGGGCCCTGAATAGGACAGTGCCTTCCCTTCACAATGCTGGCTCCACCTCCTGTGGTGCGTCTGATGTCCCTGGCCTACTCACTGAAAGAAGGGACGGAGACTTGTCAACAAAGTGCTCCAGAACTGGTTTGGACTAGGCAAAGGCCTCTCTGCCTTCAGAGAACAAAGGAATTTGGGATATAAATATTGGGGCCCTGACCCCATGAATTTAGATCTCGCTGGAATCAAGGAACCTGCCAAGACGAAGAGCTGGAAGAGCTGCCAGGAGGAGTACTGCCCCGTTGCTGTGTTGTTGCTTTGTTGGGTTGGCCTGCAGTTGCTGCTTCTGTCTTGGGCAGTGAAAGGACTGGACTGAACTTTCTACGAACTTGTGCTGAGTATCTCCAAGGGCCAGGAACCGAGCTGGCCTCCTGTTAAGAAGTCTCAGGGACTACAAAGACTTCACAAGCCTCTGGGTACCGCTTCTGGAACGCTGTTTCAGTTGCCACAGAGGAAGGGAACTGCAACCGACTCCGTCAACCGAATCCATCCCTGGCCGGTGACCTGTTTGCACCGCAGACCGCATCGCCCCGCTTCGCATCGCAACCCTGGTCTCACCGTGGGCGACGTCCGATGCCGCCAACATCGAGCCGCTGCTTGCACCGTGACCTGTGGGCACCGCAGTTCGCATCGCATCGCTTCACTGGGCCAGCCGGACCAGACCGACACTGTCGCTGCAACTGGCTCAAGAGTCGAGACCGCACCGCATTTGGGGCACCGCTCGCACGTCTGCGACGCACCGCTCCGACTCGCACCGCTGTCCGACGCCAGCTCCCACACTCCGGCTTGGTCGCCTGCATCGCAACCTGTCAGCACCGCATCGAGCATCGTCTCGCCCTGCATCGCACACCTTGGACTCACCGACTCCGTCTGCACGACGCTCATCGAGCCGCTGCCTGCACCGCATCGAGGGACACCGCACCTTGCATCACTCCGTCTTGCACCGCAACCGCGACGAACGCCGACCGGCTCGTACACTCCGTACCAGCCACAACGAGAAAGGTACTGTAACCGAGTCTGTTCACGACTCTGCTGGCCCGTATCGACGCGGTCGGCTGGAACTGTTAGACTCTGTGGTTTTCAGCATCACGGTAGGCTCGGACGGAGCTACCGACTCGTACGAACTTTGCTTTTGTGCTATTCCTGCAAAGAAGAAGTTACCGTATCAAGCATTCATTCATAAAGTATAGTATTGTGGATTTTTGTCGTAATTGGTCTTGTCTTGAGTATATAAAATATTGGTTATTTTTCTAAACTGGTGTGGTGTCCGTTTGTAGTGCTTACACTGTATTACTGTTGGTTATGTGCAAATGCTTTACACACTGCCTCTGAATTAAGCCTGACTGCTCGTGCCAAGCTACCACGAGGGTGAGCAGGGGTTACTTCACGAGTGTAACAACCCTTACCCTGACTAGGAAGAAGGGTCCCTACTTGGACAAAGGTGCAAGCCCTTGCCAACTAGAGATCCCATTTCTAACATTGGTTGTCAGCGGTGGGATAGGACTTGTGTTTGCACTTGACTTACAGTGATTGGTGTGCACTACTACCATATCGCAGACCATTACGTACCACATACTGGTTCTTTTTCTTTTGGCCTATTTTTGATCTTGCCAGCTTTCAACTCACTACTTTTGTCATGCCTGAATCAATTGCATCATCCGTTGCATCTCTGGAAGTTATCTTTGAGGAGGACAGGTTGGAATCCTACGCCGTAAAGGAGTTACGAGCGATTTGTAAAAACTTGAAAGTCCAAATTAAAGGCCTCACAAGGAAGGAGGAGCTACAGAAGGCGCTGAGGGCCTGGGTAGCAGCCAGATATGCCAATGGGCAGCCTGGTGATCTCAGTGAGGAGGCGGAGGAGCCTATTTCCAGGGTGGATGTGCTTTTGGGTAGGGGGGAACCCGCCAGGTCAGGCAGCAGCAGTCTGTCCCCAGAGGAGCTGGAGGACAGGCGGGAGACAAGGCAGTTTGAGCTGCAGAAGCTCAGGCTGGAGAGTGAGCGGGAGGAGAAGAGATTGGCCATAGAGGAGAGGAAGATGCTCTTAGAGCATGAGAGAGAACTGAAGGAGCTAGAACTTAGGAGTAAGTCAGGCTCAGATGGTGGCAGCAATTCGTCCAGAAAGGCAGGCAGGATTGTACACATTCCCAAGAACGTAGGCAAGGAGTTCAAGAAGGGGGATGACATACAAAGGTGGTTTCAGGGTTATGAGGCAGCCATACACATGAATGGGGTCCCTGAGGAGAATTGGGGAGCAGGATTGTGGCCACTTTTCCCGGAAGAAGCAAGGGATGCTCTGATAGCTTTGGGTAAGGGGTATCACCTCACCTATGCTGACATGAAGGATGCCCTTCTCACGAAGTATGGTCTTACTCCTGAAAAGTACAGGGATCAGTTCAGGTCCAGTAAGAAGTCTGATGTCAACACTTGGTTGGAATGTGTGGATGTGTTCTGCAGGTCTCTGGATGGTTGGGTGAAGGGCAGTAGTGTAACAGATTTTCAGGGGCTCTACAACTTGATTGCATGGGAGCACTTGTCTAGTCTATGTTTTGCAGATCTGCGCCAGCACCTAGTTGATAGTAAGCTAACTGACCCCAGGAAGCTTGCTATGGAAGCGGACCGCTGGGTGAGTACCAGGGTCCACAAGAAAGCGTTTGGGGGAGACTCAGCCAAAGGTGGGCAGGGTCCCCAGCAGAAAAGTGGGGGGGACAAGGGTAAAGCACAGGAGTTCTCTAAAGGGCCCCAAACTAGTACCCAGGGTAAAAGTTCCCAGCCCCCCGGTGATAAGAAGAAAGGGGTCTCTACAGGGAAGCCTGTTGAGACCGGCCCCCGCAAGTGTTATGCATGTGACCAGGTAGGTCACTTTAAGGGGGACCCCAAGTGCCCGAAGGGGACACAGCCACCCACCGGTGGACAGTCCAAAGTGTTGGCTAGTGTAGCGCTTGGGGAGGAGGGGTGCCCACAGGAGGGTGTGGATCCCGCAGAAATGACCCTTGTCTCACTAGGGGACAGTGAGATGGTCCCAGGAAACCAGGTGCCCCCTAACACAAAGAAATATAGCACCTGGGTGACCATTAATGGGAACAGGGTAGAGGCTCTCAGAGATACTGGAGCCAGTGTGACCTCAGTCCGGTGTCACCTGGTGTCTGAGAAGCAAGTAGTCCCAGGAGCATTCCACCAAGTAGTTGCTGTAGACAACTCAGAGCGCCAATGTATGGTGGCGCAGGTTCCCTTTGAATGGGGGGTCTCAGGTCCCTTGAGGGTGGTTGTGAGCCCTACCATGCCTGTAGATTGTCTGCTAGGAAACGACCTGGAGCAGTCCTCATGGAAGGAGGTTGAGCTCAGGTCTCACTTGGAGATGCTTGGGTTGCCAGAGTGGGCATGCGTGTCTACTCGGTCAATGGCGGCCAGAAAGGGTGATCAAGAGGACTTGGAGCCTGAAACAGTGGCCCAAGTCCCTGCCAAGAGAAAGGGCAGGGGCGCGGGAAACCGGCCCCCGAAGTTCCCACGGACCGGGAGGAAGCAGACCTCGAGGGGACGCCCGGTGCCTACAGGGGAGCAGGTAGCCGAACTGGGAGACATCTCTGAGCTGACCCATTGGCAGCAAGAAGGGGGTCCCACCAGGGAGGAGTTCTGCAGGGAGCAGAACGAGTGCCCTACTCTGGAGGGTCTGCGGCGGCAGGCTGCAGACCAGGCAGCTGGTAATCAGTCCGGGTCACATCTGATCTACTGGGAGAGTGGTCTCCTATACAGTGAGCCTAAGGTTGCTGAGCCTGGGTCAGCCCGTGTGCTGGTGGTACCCCAGCGTTTCAGGACCTTCCTACTGGGTCTGGCTCATGACGTGCCTTTGGCAGGACATTTGGGGCAGGACAAGACCTTTGACAGGCTTGTCACCCACTTCTTTTGGCCCCAAATGCGAAGGCAGTCAGATGCACACTGTAGGTCTTGCCAAACTTGCCAGGCAAGTGGTAAGAGTGGGAGGAAGGTCAAAGCTCCTCTCCAACCTTTTCCGGTTGTTGGAACACCCTTTGAAAGGGTAGGGATGGATATTGTGGGGCCACTGGATCCCAAGACAGCCATGGCCAACAGGTACATCCTGGTCTTGGTGGACCATGCCACCCGGTACCCGGAGGCAATCCCTCTCAGGACAACGACGGCGCCAGTGGTGGGCCGGGCGTTAATGGGGATCTTTTCCCGTGTGGGATTCCCCAGAGAGGTGGTTTCTGATAGGGGGACCAATTTCATATCCAAGTATATGACATCCCTGTGGAAGGAGTGTGGGGTAACCTACAAGTTCACCACTCCTTACCACCCACAAGGAAACGGTCTGGTGGAGAGATTCAACCAGACCTTGAAAGGCATGATCAAGGGTCTAACAGAACCCATGAGGCGTAAGTGGGACGTCCTCTTGCCATGCCTGCTCTTTGCATACAGGGAGGTGCCTCAGAAGTCTCTTGGGTACAGCCCCTTTGAGCTCCTGTATGGCCACCCTGTCAGAGGACCTCTGAGTTTGGTAAAGGAAGGCTGGGAGGCGGCTCCCAGGAAAACTCCCCAGGATGTATTTAGCTACATGCTGGCCTTTAGAAACCAAACTGCCCACTTCAGGAAACTCGCTCAGGCGAACCTAGAAGCAAGCCAGGAAGAAATGAAGAGATGGTATGACCAGAATGCCACTCTGGTCGAATTTCAACCTGGGCAGAAAGTGTGGGTCATGGCCCCAGTGGCACCTTGTGCCTTGCAGGACAAGTGGACTGGGCCATACGAAGTAAAGGAGCGCAAAAGTGACGTCACCTACCTGGTGGATTTGCAGGCTCCAAGGAACCCTTTGAGGGTCCTTCACGTGAACCGCCTCAAGCCCCACTTCGAGAGGTCCGAAGTGAGTATGCTCTTGGCGACAGATGATGGGGTGGAAGAGGAGAGTGAGCCTCTCCCTGACCTCCTGTCTACCAAGGAGCATGATGGGTCAGTAGAGGGTGTGATCCTCTCCCCTACTCTGACTCAGGAGCAGCAGGGGGACTGTTGCCAGTTGTTGGGACAGTTCGCCCCACTGTTCTCTCTGACCCCGGTGTTACTCACTGGTGTACCCATGACGTGGACACTGGTGACAGCCATCCTGTGAAGCACAAGATTTACAGGTTGACTGACCGGGTCAGAGCCAGCATCAAGGAGGAGGTCTCTAAGATGCTGGCGTTAGGGGTGATTGAGCCCTCCCACAGTCCTTGGGCCAGCCCAGTGGTCTTGGTCCCAAAGGCTGCGGCGCCCGGTGCCACTCCAGAACTCCGGTTTTGTGTGGACTACCGTGGGCTCAATGCCGTCACCAGGACTGACGCGCACCCCATCCCCAGAGCTGATGAGCTCATTGATCGGTTGGGAGCTGCCCGGTTCCTCAGCACGTTTGATTTAACGTCTGGGTACTGGCAGATTGCCTTAACCGATGGGGCCAAGGAGAGATCAGCGTTCTCAACCCCAGAAGGTCATTACCAATTCCGGGTGATGCCCTTTGGGTTGAAGAATGCCCCTGCCACCTTTCAGAGGTTGGTCAATCAGGTGTTGGCTGGGCTGGAGGATTTCAGTGCCGCCTACCTGGATGACATTGCTGTGTTCAGTTCCAGCTGGGAAGAACATTTACAGCACCTTGAGAAAGTGTTGAGGGCTCTGCAAGGTGCAGGCCTCACGATCAAGGCCAGTAAGTGCCAGATCGGGCAGGGTTCTGTGGTGTACTTGGGGCACCAGGTAGGAAGCGGCCAGGTGGCGCCCTACAACCCAAGATTGACACCATTCTGGCTTGGGAACCCCCAAGACCCAGACAGAGGTGAGAGCCTTCTTAGGTCTCACCGGCTACTATAGGAGATTTGTTAAGGGCTATGGCACCATCGTTGCCCCCTTAACAGAGCTGACCTCTAAGAGGCAGCCCAGGAAAGTGATCTGGACTGAGTCCTGCCAGAAAGCTTTTGATGCCCTGAAGGCAGCCATGTGCACGGCGCCCGTGCTCAAGGCACCTGACTTCTCCAAGGAATTCGTCGTGCAGACGGACGCTTCAGAGCATGGTGTGGGAGCGGTGCTCTCACAACTGAACGAAGAGGGCCTGGATCAGCCTGTAGTCTTCCTTAGCAGGAGACTACTTCCCAGGGAACAGAGGTGGAGTGCCATAGAAAGGGAAGCTTTTGCTGTGGTCTGGGCACTGAAGAAGTTGAGACCATACCTGTTTGGGACTCACATCCGGGTTCAGACAGACCACAGGCCCCTCAGATGGTTGATGCAAATGAGGGGTGAGAATCCAAAACTGCTGAGGTGGTCCATCTCCCTACAGGGAATGGACTTTACGGTGGAACACCGTCCTGGTACAGAACACGCCAACGCAGATGGTCTGTCCAGGTTCTTCCGCCTTAGTGAAGAGAACTCCAATGGGGTTGGGTAGTTCTCCCTACTTTCAGCTGGAGGGGACATGTGTTAGACTTGGCATCTTTTGGCGTGTTTCCCCTGACTTTTTGCTTTCTGACCTCCCGGTTTTGACTCTGTTTTTGCTGGTGTGATGATTCTGCGCACTTTCCTCACTGCGGTCCAGTGGGAAAGTGCAAGTGCTCCTGTATAAAATGTGTTATGGATTGGTGTTTCCATGATTGGCCTATTTGGTTTATCTGTCAGTCCCTTGTAAAGTGCACTGCGAGTGCCAGGGCCTATAGACCAAATGCTGTTGGTGGGCTGCAGCACTGGATTGTGCCACCCACGCAAACAGCCCGTAAAGTGTAACTCGGGCCTGCCATCGCAGAGCCCGTGCGCAGCCTGGGGCTGCCATGTCGACTTGGCAAGTGCACACACTTGCAAGTCCCTAAAACCTTCCCTTTGCTACATGTTAGTCACCCCTAGGGTAGGCCCAAGGTACCCCTGTGGGCAGGGTGCGGTGTATGCGAAAGGTAGGACATGCCCGGGTGTGTGCGGCATGTCCTGATAGTGAATTACAGCCTAGTTCATTTTTCACTATTGCAAGGCTACCTGTTCCCCTAGGCCAGAACGGGCGGTTTTGATTATTACAGTTTATAATCCTAACTGACCCCGGGAACGTGGTAGAAATTCGAGTTTAGTATGCCTGGACTCAGAATGATAAAATGCATCTTTTAGTGAAGTTGGTTTTAACATTCTGTGTTTGAAAATACCACTTTTAGAAAGTGGGTATTTTCTTGTCTAACCATCCAAGCCTGCCTCTGCGAGGTTGTGTATTCCGTGTCTGGAATGTGAGTGACAGGGGCTGGGGGATGCCAGGAGACAGGGTGAGTCAGCGCAGGGCTGAATAGCCAGATCGACCTGTAGATGGGTGGGAGGGGTCGCACCTGGGCTCTGAATAGGACAGTGCCTTCCCTCCACAATGCTGGCTCCACCTCCTGTGGTGCGTCTGATGTCCCTGGCCTACTCACTGAAAGAAGGGACGGAGACTTGTCAACAAAGTGCTCCAGAACTGGTTTGGACTAGGCAAAGGCCTCTCTGCCTTCAGAGAACAAAGGAATTTGGGATATAAATATTGGGGCCCTGACCCCATGAATTTAGATCTCGCTGGAATCAAGGAACCTGCCAAGACGAAGAGCTGGAAGAGCTGCCAGGAGGAGTACTGCCCCGTTGCTGTGTTGTTGCTTTGTTGGGTTGGCCTGCAGTTGCTGCTTCTGTCTTGGGCAGTGAAAGGACTGGACTGAACTTTCTACGAACTTGTGCTGAGTATCTCCAAGGGCCAGGAACCGAGCTGGCCTCCTGTTAAGAAGTCTCAGGGACTACAAAGACTTCACAAGCCTCTGGGTACCGCTTCTGGAACGCTGTTTCAGTTGCCACAGAGGAAGGGAACTGCAACCGACTCCGTCAACCGAATCCATCCCTGGCCGGTGTCCTGTTTGCACCGCAGACCGCATCGCCCCCCTTCGCATCGCAACCCTGGTCTCACCGTGGGCGACGTCCGACGCCGCCAACATCGAGCCGCTGCTTGCACCGTGACCTGTGGGCACCGCAGTTCGCATCGCATCGCTTCACTGGGCCAGCCGGACCAGACCGACACTGTCGCTGCAAATGGCTCAAGAGTCGAGACCGCACCGCATTTGGGGCACCGCTCGCACGTCTGCGACGCACCGCTCCGACTCGCACCGCTGTCCGACGCCAGCTCCCGCACTCCGGCTTGGTCGCCTGCATCGCAACCTGTCAGCACCGCATCGAGCATCGTCTCGCCCTGCATCGCACGCCTTGGACTCACCGACTCCGTCTGCACGACGCTCATCGAGCCGCTGCCTGCACCGCATCGAGGGACACCGCACCTTGCATCGCTCCGTCTTGCACCGCAACCGCGACAAACGCCGACCGGCTCGTACACTCCGTACCAGCCACAACGAGAAAGGTACTGTAACCGAGTCTGTTCACGACTCTGCTGGCCCGTATCGACGCGGTCGGCTGGAACTGTTAGACTCTGTGGTTTTCAGCATCACGGTAGGCTCGGACGGAGCTACCGACTCGTACGAACTTTGCTTTTGTGCTATTCCTGCAAAGAAGAAGTTACCGTATCAAGCATTCATTCGTAAAGTATAGTATTGTGGATTTTTGTCGTAATTGGTCTTGTCTTGAGTATATAAAATATTGGTTATTTTTCTAAACTGGTGTGGTGTCCGTTTGTAGTGCTTACACTGTATTACTGTTGGTTATGTGCAAATGCTTTACACACTGCCTCTGAATTAAGCCTGACTGCTCGTGCCAAGCTACCACGAGGGTGAGCAGGGGTTACTTCACGAGTGTAACAACCCTTACCCTGACTAGGAAGAAGGGTCCCTACTTGGACAAAGGTGCAAGCCCTTGCCAACTAGAGATCCCATTTCTAACAATGATGATGGATTAAACCCAGATCAGTTGACTGGGGGTGAGTGCTTGCAATGTTCAACACTCCGTCCATCATCCCCTTTGGTTTTGCTATGTTCGCCCTAAGTTGGCAGGGTATGCCCAGACGTGGGTCCCTTGCTCACTTTGCCACTGGATTCAAGATAGCCTGGCTGATGATGGCTGTAAGCCAGAAACCGGTCCCAGGATGCTTGTTTCCGGTCCAGGGAAGACATGGCTTGGCAGTTCGGGCTGGACTGTTCCCATGAGGCACAGGGTCAGACTGATTTGCATATGGCCATGTTTGAACTGGGGTGGCGGAGTGAGCTAAAGAATGATGATGGATTAAACCCAGATCAGTTGACTGGGGGTGAGTGCTTGCAATGTTTAACACTCCATCCATCATCCCCTTTGGTTTTGCCACATATTAGTTCATCCATTGTCACTCGGTTCTTTCCCATCCATTCCCAGGAATACATGCTGAATACTTGGCACATTCTTTATTGCAGGCCTTGACATCTCTCACTCTGGGCACAGGCCGTATACACGTGACTGGAGCATTCGTACTGAGGCTGCGTGGGGGCCATCTTGGTTCAACACACGCAATCTCGTCCTTTCCAGCGGCCATTTTAGAAGCATGGCCTAGCAGGCCCGAACGAAACTAATATAAAACAAACACAATTGAAATTAAAATATGGAAAATAAGCCTTTCTGTTTACCAGACGCCACTCTAATGACCCGTGTTAGATATTACCTAGCGAAAGCGACATTTAAAGCCATTTTACTTACCATCTGAATTCTTTGCCACAATACAATTTTTACTACGCAACACAAATCATGCAATTTCATTCTAATTAGTACGCAAATCACAATACTAAGGTTAATTAACTTCACATTTGTAAATAGATTAGATTTTGCACAATCAGCATATTACCCACGTGTAGTGTCTACTAAAAATGGTGTGTTTGTTGGTTAATTCATGCTTTTCAAACGGTTAGTATCATTAATTATTATGAGGTCATTAATTCTCGAGGGGTACAAAATTATTTCGTTTACCCTGCTCCATCAATTCCCCCTTTGGTGATTTTTAACATCACCACAAAAATCTATCCCTACAAATCTATCAGATAAATGTTTCTTGTCCACTTGCATTTGTTAATTTAGACAACTGTGTTCTTTTCATCTTGTCTTTTAGACCTTTTGTACATGTTCTCTTTAAACTCTTCCAATTCTATCTTTCCCATCTCCCGTTCTCTTTCTTTATTTTTCTCATTTTCTCTTTTTACTCTTTTTTGTCTTTTTCTTCTTTTAATACACACATATGCTAATCTTATAAATAGCATTATTACTATTACTACAGTCACTGAAATTAATATTTTCCCAATAAGAGAACTACCTATTTCGGTGAACCATTTCTTCATTGAGGAAAAACTCTTACCAAGTCTCTCCCAAGCACCTTCAACCTCCAGTGGGGCAATCTCTTTATGCAAATCAGTGATGTTCTTTATATACTTCTGTATATTCTCACTTTTGTCTGGAATGTAAGTGCAACAATGTTGTACCTTCAGCATTCCACAGACTCCACCCTCTTTTGCCAAAAGAATGTCAAGGGCAAGTCGATTTTGCATTACCATAGCTCTCATGGCAACCATTTCGGTATATACCATCAAGAACCCTCCAGCAGTATTCGTTGATAAACGATCTACTACTGTAGACAATTTCCGAATTTTGTATGCATTCAAAGATATACCCACTGCTGGTATCAATGCTCCAAAAATGTCACCTATTATCTCTGAGAAGCTTTCCCTCCTCCTACTGGTTAATGGTTTGCCTATCTTGTGAATTCCCTTCGTTCCTCTTTCCACATAAAAAATCTTTGGAAAGACCAGGCCTAGATAGCATGTTCCGTACCAATGGTCCGGCAACCTATAATAAGCTCTATTTCCGCAAATATAATAGATCCCTGGAAATACTGGATCTTTTCCTCCTTTAAATCCCCATCCCCCTAAACTTTTGTATGTATCTCGGCACTCACTAGAACCCACGAAATCGTTATCATATATAGTGTTATCTCTACTAATACACAATTTTCCTTGTTGGGGCCAATCTAGAACCATAGCTGCATTTGTTTCACCTTTGTCATAACTTCCCTCTTCAAACGCCCAAGGTGGGGTTTTTGTCTTTTCTCCTGTTGCCTTTCTTTGAAATTTAGTCCTTCTGTCTTCTACCATGTCCAAGAAAACCTTTTCTTCTTTTCTTAACCCACAAGTAAGATTATGTCTAATTGCATTTTCTAATGTTAATTCTTTCGTTTCTAAGAAAAATTCTTCAAAAACCTTTGCAACTTTCACCTTATTTAACTCAGGAATTACGGGAACTTTAGCAAAAACAGCATCTGTGTCAGTGTAACAATATTCTAATTTACCTATTTTATAAAATAAGCTAGCTAAAACACTACAAGTTATTCCATACGTCAAAGGAAGGTGATGATACGTTACACCTTCTGTTACAGGCGCAGGTAACTGCATACAGACATAGCAATCTCTCACATCCATTGTCTCCACATATTCGTATAAAAGTTTTGTGAAGACATTCTTGGAGAAATCAGTTATTGACTTATCCCTATGAAAATCAGTGTTATCTATTAATGTTGCAGTGTTCTTTATGTTAGATTTCTTGTCACTACCCGTGTCATTCACTATTACAGATGTATTTTCTACAACTAATCTAAGTGGAATTATTATTGCTAAAATAAACCAAATAAGCATTAGGAAACCTGTACAATAAAAACACATCCTACACCATCTACGTAAAAACTCACATCTACATCTTCTATTCTCAGTGTCTACCATGTTGAAATACTTATCTAATTATATGTACAGAAATGTGTTTCCACACCTCAAATGACGTAGTGTTGATTAAGATCAACTGCCTTTTGGCACACCTGTCGGGTTTTCAGAAATCTTTCTTTGACTTTATCAGTTTGTGTGTCTAGTCCGGTTTTCTCTCTTTGTCTTTCAGGTTTGGTGTAGTTCACTCTCACCCGCTTGTTCACCGTCTTTATCTGGGATTTCGTGACTGCTATCCACTTCTTTAATGTCGGTTGGGGCTATGTATAACCATTCAGGTGACTTGTATTTCAGGTTAGGCCTTTTCACTCTTTTTGGTCTTTGTAACTGTTTTTCACTTGTTTTTCTTTGTCCTTTCTGACTTATTTCATTTACTTGTTCTGCATTGTCTTTGTTCAAATTTATTATTTTATATCTCAGTCTTTTAATTTCGTTGGGCCAATTGTCTCCTTTTCTTGGCCTTTTCAGTTCACTTTCTTTTTCTTCTCGTTCTGCTCTCCAAGTTCTCTTTCTTGGTCCTATTCTTTGCTTTCTTTCTTCTTCACTTTCTTCAGATTCTGTCTCAGACCTCACTTCACTTCCTCTAACTTTGAACTTTATGATCTCAGTCTCTTTATCTGAATCCGAATCTTCTGGTGTTTCTTCTGCCTGTAATTCTGAATCTAATCCTCCTCGTGTTTCTTCCGCAATTTCCGCAATTTCCCCAATTTCTCTAGCTGAATCTGAATTTCCCTGTGTTTCTTCTGGTTGGAATTTTGAGTCTAAACCTCCTTGTATTTCTTCCGCAACTTCCCCAATCTCTCTATCTGAATCTAAATTTTCTTGAGTTACCTTTATAATTTCTGGAGGAATTTCCCCAAAACTTGTACTTGGCTGTTCAGCGTCACTTTTTATTAGTTCTGTTTCTCCTGTTTCAATATCAGTTCTTTTACTTTCGGATTCTTCCTCTTGCCTTTCACTGAATTCAGGTTGCTCTGATTCAGATGCCGAACTGGTATCTGATATTTCCAGATGTCGACTTACAGGTCGAGCTTCAAGATCTGGAACTCTAATCGTTTCAGTTTCTTCTTTAGTTGTCAAACTGGTTCCTGATTCTTCCAGGTGTCGACTTACAGGTCGAGCTTCAAGATCTGGAACTCTGATCGTTTCAGTCTCTGCTTCAGATGCTGAGCTGGTATCTGATATTTCCAGATGTCGACGTACAGGTCGAGCTTCATGATCTGGAACTCTGATGGTATGACTGGCATGAACCCAATTTTTCACACCTGCACACTTTACAGCAGTTGTTGTCACCAGGATCACTTGACGTGGCTTATCCCAGCGAGGAACCAAGCAGTTTCTTCTTCTGTGGACTTTAATGCGGACCCAGTCTCCTGGACTCAAATCATGAGCTGGTTTTCTTTCAAGAGTGGTCGCATCCGGTCCAACCTGATGAAACACAGAATGTACCACATCAGCCAATCCTTTGCAATAGTCCAATACGAGATCAGCAGTTATAGTCAGCAGTTTGTTGACAGGTACGTGTGCTTGTCTCATTGCTCGTCCCATGATTATTTCATGAGGACTCAGACCTGTTTTTCTGTCAGGTATGCTTCTGATGCTCATCAGCACAAATGGCAGGGCATCGGGCCATTTGAGTCCTGTGGCTTGACACATTTTCCCTAACCTATTCTTTATTGTTCCAATTACTTGCTCTACCACTCCAGAAGCCTCTGGTCTGTAGGCACAGTGCAGCTTTTGTTGAATGTCAAGTGCTTCACATATCAGTTGGATGATTTCATTCTGGAAATGTGTTCCTCTATCTGTTTCGATCGTTACCGGAAAGCCATATCTAGGAATGAATTCTCTCAGCAGGAGCTTAGCCACAGTGACTCCATCATTCCTTCTTGTCGGATAGGCTTCCACCCAACGAGAAAACAAACAGACGACCACCAGGACATACCTCAATCTATTGCTTGGGGGCATTTCAATAAAATCTAGTTGCATTCTGGTAAAAGGACCTCCTTCATGTCCTATTGTTCCCAAACTCACTACTGTCTTCCTTCCTGGATTTATTTGTTGGCATATAAGGCATCTTTGACAAAGGCTTTCAGCTATAGCCCTAAATTTTGGGTTATACCAGGTCTGTCTGAAAAGTCTGATCATGGCATCCCTACCAATGTGTGCCTGTCCATGGTACATCCGTGCCATGTTAGAGATCATGCTATCAGGCATAACTGGTCTTTCATCTCTATAAACCCAGACTTCATCTTCCTCTCTTTGTCTGCAACCTGCTTTTATCCAACCATCCTTTTCCTCATCATCTGCTTCTTCCTGCAATTGTTTTACCTCATCCCAGGTTTCAACTGTGTTAGTAAACAGCAAAGGACATGAAACATTCTCTCTTTCCCTTCTCCGATTCATTGAAGTCATGTTTCGGGCACAATATTGAGCTAATTCGTCAGTGAATTTGTTACCCACTGCAATATAGTCTGTTCCGTTTTTGTGTGCAGCGCATTTTACCACTACAATCTGTTTAGGCAGCTGTATCGCCTCAAGTAACTTCTTCACAAACTCACCATTCCTAAAGGAGACCCTGCAGAAGTCAGGAATCCCTCTCTGGGACCAGATCTGTCCAAAATTGTGGACCACTCCGAAGCCATACTGGCTATCCGTGATCACCGTAATTCGGAAGTTCTTTCCCAGTTTACACGCTCGAATCAGAGCAATCAGCTCAGCTACTTGAGCTGAACGTATTCCTCTCAAACAGGATGCTTCCATTATGGTTGCCACAGTACACACAGCATATGCAGCACTTAAAACTCCTTCACTTGTTCTCAGGCATGACCCGTCCACAAACATCACATAATCTGATTCTTTTAAGGGTTCATCTCTGATATCAGGGCGAGGTTTTGTGCAAAATTCAAGCACATCCAAACACTTATGATCAACATCATCTTTGACTTCTGCATTTACTTCATCTGGCAGTGAAGTAGAAGGATTCACACTCGTGCATCTTACAATGGTTACATTGTCTGCACCCAAGATCACCTTTTCATACCTAGTCAGCCGACTATGGGGTCGATTCCGATCTCGGCCGGAAGCGCACCGAATACGATTCGTCCGGAAAAAATACGAGCCGAACGCGTTTTTCCCGAACGATTCGAACAGTCGTCCGAGCGAGCAAGTACGATGCGCATTACTGCTAAAATTCCGAGCGAGCCGTACGTACCCATTCCAGCTCCAGTTAACCGACCGAGCTGGATCCGGAAACGCCGAATCGAGTCGCACGGAAGTAAATACACAGCACCTTCCGGCCGGACAAGTACGATGCACACTCCGTATGCGCTGAACTGGTCGCTACGTCCGGCACGTCAGAGCATCCAGGAGAGCCGCACATAAGCTCCGATTCGCGCCACAAGACGATCCACGGCTACGAGACGAACAAGCCAGCTACGAGTACGAGTCGAAGCCACGAGAAACCCGAACGAGACGAACCAACCATGAATCCCATCGCGCAGGTCCTACCAATACTGTACATCTATTACCGGAACCGGTACGGACGCGTACGGCGCAGACGGTAAGTCAAACACCCACTACACAAACAAACGACACGTACCCGACATATGTCACACACACATAGGGATGCAGAAATGACGCACACTAGCAACAGCAGAACCATAGGGGCGGGATGGCTATCACCAATGCCATACACACCCATAGGGGCCTGATGGCTACCACTACCACCACCCCCACTCATGGGGGGCTGGATGCCTACCACTACCACCACCCCTACTCATGGGGGCCTGGATGCCTACCACCAGTGGCGGTGCGTCCATTGAGGGCGCTGGGGCGTTGCCCCACTAATGCCACGGCTCCATTCAAATTCTTCGTTCTACTTCTCCGACGCTAATTTATTCCAATCAGGACTCTTGATTGTAATTAGCGTTGGAGAAGTAGAATGAACGAGGGACGCTGAAGGGGGTGGGAGGGGGTGGGGGCGGGGCTGCGGCAGCACGTTGAGTGACAGCAGCGCTGAGCGCACTACAGTCACAGCAATAGTGCGCATGTTCGTTTTTGTGCTGATCATTTTTACGATCAGCCCGAACATGCGCACTAGCCTTCCACTTAAGAGACCGAGGGTTGCTTCATGCCGCAGCCCCCGGTCTCCTAATGGGCAGGGATGCTCCCTGCCCTGAGCCAATCCTGGCGCTGCTGGAGCAGCGTCAGTAGAGGGGTTGCAGTGACGTCGCGGCGGCTGTTCCTGTTTGTGAAGAGCGCGGGACCCCGGCCCAGGAGCAGTCGAGCAGAGGCGGCGCGGACCGGTAGGTTTTCTTTTATTAATATTACTACTACATTTTATGTGTTTTTGTGATCTGCAAATTAGTAAACACTAAGCATTTGATTTTGCAAAGCTGGTGCATCTAAGCCGCTGAGTTAATTTAAATGTTTATCCCCGAAACTTTTCTAAGACGCGCAAACACACAAAAGTGTTTGGGCTTCTGCTGACACATTGCGGTTTTGCCACATGCAGTGAATGAAGCTGCAGTTGGATAGGTGTACGCGAGATTACATTTTTTATTTGTGGTGACGTGATCGTCAACGTCCTCGGAGCCACATTTTATCTTCAGTGGAACTGTACTGTTATGTCCGTTTTTAATGAGCCGAGCACGAGCCCTACTGCTACAGCTGTGCAATACACTGTTGGCACCTGAGACGCTGAAACCAATGACGGACTCCTCCACCCCACTCAGAAAGTTGTGTAGGGATGTTGATGTTCCTCCGGATTGTGTCTTTTCTTTTCCCGAAATGAAAACATGACATCCTGCGTTGGCAATTGGCAGGCAGACTTTAAAATGAGTCCACCATGTACCCGGCTACCAGCTGCCGTCTTTTACAACCAGCTGAAGGATTCAGCACAAATTACAGACAAGAACGAGGCAAGACGCCAAAGCCGAGTTCTGAAGTCTGTAAAAAGGGCCCCCGTTCAATAGCAGTAAACACCCGGCCTTTCAGACGGTCCTTTCCTTTCATTGGTCTGTGGTTGTGTCATTTACCTTTTGCTTTCACATATAACAACAAGAGACGGCTTGGGGCAGGAGTCAGCCCACTGCAGTCGTTAGCCAGCATCACTCCGAGTGACAGCAATCTGGCCTTTCATACGGAGCACATGTACACGCAAAGTAGTTTCCCTTAGTGCCAGTTACTGCTATGGCAATATCTGTTTTTTGAGACAAAAAATATTGTTGCTATTAGTCATTTTCTTCAGATTGATGACTGCCCGGCATCTTCCCCATCAATAAAGTTTCGCACAACCATGGTAAAATAAAATACATTGACAAAGCTTGTTTTGCATAGGTCCTACTGAGCCCAGTTCCTCATGCTTGGGCGAGAGTTCTGCTCAACTGTCTCAAAAATGCCTGTTTAAAGAAGAATAAGTCCATCACCGAAACTTTACAACTCGTGATTTTTCCCTTGCACCTGTTGTTTCCATTGCAGGCTTTGAAGTGAAGTCGAAAAGGCCGAGGGACAGATTATTGGGGAAATCCTAAAAGCAGACAGCTAAAGTGCGAGGCAGGGGATACTCAAACAAAAAAGGATTCCTGCTCCGGGTCATATGCTTGCCCAGAAAATAGAAAAGGGCACCAGCCATGTGCCAATCCTAAGAACAGTGACCACGTGCCCGAGTCCAGAGCTGGTGCAGGTAGGGTGGAAGTGCATAGCCAGAAGAACACGGGCCATACAACCCACTTCTAACTTGACAGGAATATTTTAGGTCACCAGCAGGCAGGGATCCCACCGCTGTACCCACAAATGTTGTATTCTTTACTGAGTCCCTTCTCCTTAAATCATGACTCGTTGCTGAATCCCAGTTTCGGGGTGAGGCAAGCCTCTACCTCGAAGTCTCTCAGATGTTGCCATGTGAGTGCAGGATGGCAGAGGATGCAATATTTCGCCCACCCTGTCCCCACTAAGCAGTGCTTTCCCTTTGACCCCTTAATGCGCTGATAACATGAAAGCACTAGGGCGACTTGCTAAAATAAATATACCCAACCAGCCTCGGTTAGCTCACTGAAGTCTATGGAGCAGAAGGAGTAAACACAAACAGTTGGGTTAAGGTTTCATATAGCGCCACCTTGATCCTTATCTAGGCTGCCAGAGCCAAACCCATTATGCCCTACTCTGAGGATTACGCTGGCAGAATAACACTATTACCTTGCAGCATTCACAGCCATGGGTCAAAAATTTAAAGTCTTCATAGGGTCGAGCTCGCTCGCCGCATTGCGCTGCCCGTGGCTTTTACGCCTCACCTCTTTCAAATGTCACCAGCCGCCACTGCCTACCACTACCACCACCCCTACTCATGGGGGGCTGGATGCCTGTCACTACTACCATCCCCACTCATAGGGGAATTGATGCCTACCACAACCACCACCCCTACTCATGGGGGGCTTGATGCCTGTCACTACTACCATCCCCACTCATAGGGGGATGGATGCCTGTCACTACCACCACCCCTACTCATGGGGGGCTGGATGCCTGTCACTACTACCATCCCCACTCACAGGGGGATGGATGCCTGTCACTACCACCACCCCCACTCATGGGGGCCTGGATGCCTACCACAACCACCACCCCTACTCATGGAGGGCTGGATGCCTGTCACTACTACCATCCCCACTCATAGGGGGATGGATGCCTGTCAATACCACCACCCCTACTCATGGGGGGCTGGATGCCTGTCACTACCACCACCCCTACTCATGGGGGGCTGGATGCCTACCACTACCACCACCCCTACTCATGGGGGGCTGGATGCCTGTTACTACTACCATCCCCACTCATAGGGGGCCTGGATGCCTACCACAACCACCACCCCTACTCATGGGGGGCTGGATGCCTGTCACTACTACCATCCCCACTCATGGGGGCCTGGATGCCTGTCACTACCACCACCCCTACTCATGGGGGGCTGGATGCCTGTCACTACCACCACCCCTACTCATGGGGGGCTGGATGCCTGTCACTACTACCATCCCCACTCATAGGGAGATGGATGCCTGTCACTACCACCACCCCTACTCATGGGGGGCTGGATGCCTGTCACTACTACCATCCCCACTCATAGGGGGATGGATGCCTGTCACTACCACCACCCCCACTCATGGAGGCCTGGATGCCTACCACAACCACCACCCCTACTCATGGGGGGCTGGATGCCTGTCACTACTACCATCCCCACTCATAGGGGGCCTGGATGCCTACCACAACCACCACCCCTACTCATGGGGGGCTGGATGCCTGTCACTACTACCATCCCCACTCATGGGGGCCTGGATGCCTACCACAACCACCACCCCTACTCATGGGGGCTGGATGCCTGTCACTACTACCATCCCCACTCATGGGGGCCTGGATGCCTACCACAACCACCACCCCTACTCATGGGGGCTGGATGCCTGTCACTACTACCATCCCCACTCATAGGGGGCTGGATGCCTGTCACTACCACCACCCCTACTCATGGGGGCTGGATGCCTACCACTACCACCACCCCTACTCATGGGGGCCTGGATGCCTACCACTACCACCACCCCTACTCATGGGGGCTGGATGCCTACCACTACCACCACCCCTACTCATGGGGGCTGGATGCCTACCACTACCACCACCCCTACTCATGGGGGCCTGGATGCCTACCACAACCACCACCCCTACTCATGGGGGCTGGATGCCTGTCACTACTACCATCCCCACTCATAGGGGAATTGATGCCTACCACTACCACCACCCCTACTCATGGGGGCCTGGATGCCTACCACTACCACCACCCCTACTCAGGGGGGCTGGATGCCTGTCACTACTACCATCCCCACTCATAGGGGAATTGATGCCTACCACTACCACCACCCCTACTCATGGGGGCCTGGATGCCTACCACTACCACCACCCCTACTCAGGGGGGGCTGGATGCCTGTCACTACCACCACCCCTACTCATGGGGGGCTGGATGCCTACCACAACCACCACCCCTATTCAACGGGGGCTGGATGCCTGTCACTACTACCATCCCCACTCATAGGACGGGTAATGCATGACACAACCAGCATACTCCAACATAAGGAATGTCAGAAAAAGACATCCCCCCAACATCATGACAAGAGTGTGTAGTCTGTGTCAAATGCCTACAACACTAAACATGACATTGAACATACCCCCTATCACGTGTCACACAAAAATGTGTGTGGCCTTCACAATGCAAGCAGACCATGACCACTGTGGGAATGGGGTCTAAACCCCCATCATCACAGTGACCAAAAGGTAAGTGTGGGGTCCATAGCTGAAGCACATTTTGAACATTGTGGCAATGGGGTCTAAACCCCATCATCACAGTGACCAAAAGGTAAGTGTGGGGTCCATAGCTGAAGCACATTTCGAACATTGTGGCAATGGGGTCTAAACCCCCATCATCACAGTGACCAAAAGGTAAGTGTGGGGTCCATAGCTGAAGCACATTTCGAACATTGTGGCAATGGGGTCTAAACCCCCATCATCACAGTGACCAAAAGGTAAGTGTGGGGTCCATAGCTGAAGCACATTTTGAACATTGTGGCAATGGGGTCTAAACCCCCATCATCACAGTGACCAAAAGGTAAGTGTGGGGTCCATAGCTGAAGCACATTTCGAACATTGTGGCAATGGGGTCTAAACCCCCATCATCACAGTGACCAAAAGGTAAGTGTTGTCATGGAAAAAGCTGCAACTGCCAAACAGCATGGATGATTCCTGGTCACAGAACAACAAACACATCAGTGGCAAAGTAGTGGTTGTGTCCAATAGCAACATAGATTGGGTGAGGCAAACAGTGCAGTGCAAATAAAACATACCTTTGGCCATGTGCAGATAAACATCACCCATGGGGACTGACATCGTCTCCATTTATCAAATACACAATGCCAGAAGTGACCATCATAATGCAGACCCACATATCTGCACTAATGGACACACAAATGTAGATATCCTGGGGAGACTGTAGATGTGAGGTGAACAAATACCATACCATGGCAGCAATGGGACATACGAACCATGATTATTGTGCTGACTGATGACCTAGGAGTCCCAGGGACAGCATGGGAAATCCTCCAAACAACATACAGGCAATGGCACACCAAAGATATGCCAATGCAGTGGTGCAGATGCACAAACACAAACAGGCAGCCTCACACTGCATATCAAACACAACAGGTGATGGGGGGGTGTGCCAGTGTCCCCAGGCAAAAACACAACACATGAGGAGGCCTGAATTCCAATTACACAGATGTGTATACAGTGCCATACAAAAGTAACTCATGGATCGGATTCCCCTATATGGGCAATCAGGCATTGTTAGATGAGAGGGAGCCCAAATTACACATGTCACACAAGCTTGTAGGAACAGCAACTAACACAGCAAGACACAGACCCACCACAGCACTACCCCCAGGGACCCCACATTGTGGTGACACTAGCCTGCATGATAATCCCACTGTGATGACAAAGGTAGATGTCGTTCACACTGTGAACCACAGCCATGTGTCCTGAGCAACAAACTACCATCACACCTACACAAGCACAAATCAATCAGCACGGCCTGTCAGCCAAGGCCAATATGGAGGTAGGGGTCTAGCCGTGCAACAACTCACATTTGCACACACTCAACACCACACACCTTGATCTCCACCAATGTGCAGCAGTGACGCTCACATGGACAGGTGACATTGCACATGCACCCATGACAATCCCAGGGGTGGTTGTGGGAACTAAGGTGCAGAAACCCATCACACCTGGCCAGTCAACAAGACTCGTGAATGTCTGACACACTGCACAGTACGCCGTACATGGGCATGACGTGAAATCCACCCCAATCAATGGGATCCCGGCCACAGTCACACACCAATGAAGAAGCCAAGGTCACCCACAAAGAACACACGTAGACAACTTCCAACATTGCAGCTCTGACCCTGAGGAGTGGCAGCAGTCACACACACAACGTGTCCCAATCACTGAAAGCTACCACAAACTGTAAATTACATGACTTGTGTAACCAACAAGTGCCAAGGGGAATCCTGACTGTGTCTCATCTGCGTTTGCCCACATCCCCAGCCCTGACAACAAAGACAACTAGGGATGACAACCTGATGAACATTAGTTTGCCATGCACCCACATCACGGAGAAACCAGGTACAAGATGCTGGATGAACACAGGACAACTCAGCAAGCATCACAAACAGGAACATCCGTAGGGACACAGCCGGTGTAGGAAAAGGGAAGGGAACACACACAGACATGCTTACACAACACGGGCCCAGGCAATGTCACGGGATTACACACTGCCATGAGGGCACTCCACTCCTGTGGAAGGTCCGCTGTGCCAAACCTTGTCTGTGCACGACTCAAAAATGTCAGCAAAACACTCGGTCAGTGAGTCAACAATTACAACACACTGAAGGCTTTGCTCACATCAGCCTGGGTACGGGAGTGTCACTTCAGTCATCTGCATATACCCAAAACACGTGTCAAGCAGGTTGCACTGTATACACAGATGAGTCCTTCAACATTGATGTGCTAAACTGCATGTCCAGTGGAGATGGGCACACAGTCAGGGAAATAGAAACATTGAACAGTGGTAAGCCCACCAGATGTGCATCAGTGTAAGCCACAGATGTCAATTTACAAATGCAAAATGTACATCCCTGTGTCAAATGCTGAACATTACACCCTCAGACTGCAGCAAAGGATGCTATGGATCCAGACTAGATTAGGACACATATCCCATGGACCACATGGAGTCCAACACAGCAACACTTCATTTTCCTGATCTGAACACTATTACAACAGCAAATGCATGATGATACTCATCTACATCATGTACATCAAAAGAAAAACCACTAGTAAACAAAAAGAGGCTTTATTCAGCAAATGTGAAAGAAAAATTTGAAGTCCAAAAGAAACTAAGGCCAATGGCCAGTCCACATACACAGTCCGAACAGGGTGATATGTGACAACTTGTCACCCATTGCTTGCCTGCACTGGTACGGACAGGGGACATCCCCCTCGGAGGGGCATACAAGGGGCAGGCCAGGCACCGCAGGGACAGGATCAGGGGATGCCAGAAGGAGGCAGTGAAGGGGTGGTGGGTGCAGGAGTGTCACCGGCAACTGCAGTGGAGGTGTCTGACTCAGTGGGGGCCGGCACCACTGTAGGGCACAAGTCAGATGGTGTGGGTGCTGGCACCACTGCAGTGGGCCGGTCAGATGGAGTGGACTGGGTGCCCACTGCAGTGCCCAAGTCAGACGGGGTGGTTGTGGACTCCACTGCAGTGCATAACTCCAAGGGAGTGGAAGGGGGGCAGATGAGGTGGGCAGGACAGAGGGGGGACCCAGTCTCCACACCAGTGGCACAAACAGGCCGAGCGTCTGTGTTGGGGGTGGAAGAGCAAGTGGTAGGGGGAGGGCCTAAGCAGTTTGGGGATGCGGTATGGGTGTGTGGGGGAACCTGGGGCAGGGTGTGGCGGGGGAACTGGTGGAGTGGTGGCCTGGGGGATGGAGGAGAGAGACTGTGTGGTGGAGCTGCGTGGTGGTGGTGGTGGGGTCTTGCCCTTCCTGGTCCGGGGGGACTTCCTAATGGGGTCCTCAGTCTGCCTGTGCCTGGGGAGGGTGTCCGGGTGTGAGGGGCACTCCCCTCTGTGTGTGGTGATCGCCTCTTCCGCCTGTGCGTTGGGTCAGATGGATCTGTGGGGAAGAGGCCAAGCTCACAGAGGAAGAGCTTCTGGGAGGGGGGGGGTTGCAGGTGAGGCAAGGGAAGGGGTTTTGGAGGGAGAGGTATCTGAGGACTGCGCAGTGCTCGTGGATGCATGTGTGTGTGCCTGGGCCCCATCCCCTGTGAGTGAGGTATCAGTCCCCTGACTGTGCGTGCTTGTGCGTCTGGATTTTGGCGTGTGTGTCTGTGTGCTGCTTGTGTCTGTGCTGGTGGGTGCCTGTGCCGGTGTGTGTGTGCTTGGGACAGGTAGGGTGCTGGGGATTGTGGATGGGGCAGAGGTAGGAGGGGTGAGGGACTGTTGCAGGAGGGACACTGCTGCCGTCAGTGAGGAGGCCATGGACTGATTGGTCCGATGTAGGGCAGACATGCCAGATGACATGCCCTCCATGAATGACACCAGTTGTGTCAACAGACCCGTGTGTGCATGGAGGACACTCAGCACTGATGTCTGCCCTACATGGATCTGTTTCAGCAAGTCCACAGACTCCACACTCAGGGCAGCAGGGGAGACAGAGGCAGGGGGTGCGGTGCCTGGCATGAAGGAGACACACTCCCCTACACGGGAGCCTCCACGGACATGTGGGATGGGAGCAGATGGGAGGGTGGAGATGGTGGTGGTGGTGGGGACAGACTTGCTTGATTTTGTCTGTGGTCTGCTGACACCCGCCTCCACAAGGGAGTCCTCACTGGAAGTGCTGTGGTCCTCAGCCGAGGTGGTCGTAGCTGAGGTCTCCTCAGTATGGCTCCCCTCACCCTCCATGCCACTGGGTCCCTCGGTCTCCCCTGCAGTGGACCCAGTCTGGCTCTGCCGCTCCTCTTGGTCCGTGGAGCTGTCTCCTCCTGTGGCCGTGGATGTATCTGCAAACAATCAGGATAAACAGAGCAACATTAGTCACCTGTACTGACCACACACACCACAGTAATTACAGCACATCACAAAGCAAGCCCTGCCATCATTTGCTAGACATTGCAATAAGTGCTGACACTGATTTGAAGAAGCCCATTGTCTGCCTGACAGTCATTCATGCCACACATATCCTACCTGTCCATGCACCCATCTGTCTGGTGCCTGTTGTATGCGACTAATCATATGTGCACACATGCACCACATACACAGTTGTTGGACATCCAAGAGAACATATGGAAATGTGTCACTCCAAACACATGCCATCTCCTGCCACTGACTCAGTACATGTGTCAGGAAAAGTGACGGGCAGAGTCTCTGTCGATATGCGGGTTTTGCTTCCATCACCAGACACAATGATGTCCTCATGTCCTGATAGACAATGCGACAATGGTGTGCTTGCAGGACATATCACACTACTGCTGGATCACCCTTTGCGAGTTGAATGGCATGGCACAGGCCTGTCTGGCAAGTCAGTCATAACTGTCTCCTGTCACAGGGGCAGTGCATACACACAACACCAGTCTACACTGTGTCACAATCATGGAAGTTTTGGGAATGCAAGCCCTGTAGCTGACAGGTGCACCCCTGGCCACCCACATCATGAGGACTAAGATGATCCCACGTCAATCAAATGAGACATTTGAGTGACTGCAAACACAAATCCATACACATGGGCACTTCACCGTCTGATGAGAATGAACCAAAGCTGCCTGCACCTCAATGTTTCATACACCATTGTGCACAGTCAAGGGATCAGAGACCTATGCATTAACCAATGTGCAGATCCTATAGTCACAACTCAGATGGCTGGCCACCCCAAATTGTTAAACACTCCAGGAGTCCAAAAGCAAGGCCACACCACGGTGACACAGATGCAGACACCCGAGTGCACTCTTCACAATGCCCAATATGTATGCTGACACACGGGAGTGGGAGAACAGAGTGCCTTCGATGTACGGAGTAGGCATTACAGTCCTGGTCCATGTGCAACATGGTATTACCCTGAACACTAGGCAGGTGGCTATGCATGTGTCACACACATGATGTACATACTTCTGAGGCTCCCCCCTTGGTCTCTGCTGCAGCATGGGTGTGTGGCACATACCCCAGACATGTGGTGAATCAGAGCAGCAATTGGAACACATTGTAAAGTCATACCCAGAGTACATGTCAGATCACAGGCATTGTGTGAGCAATTGTACCACCCATGCAGCCCACAACAAAGTTCCTGTAACTGATGCTGTCCCCAACTTGAACCACAGGTAACTGCAAGTACACAGTACCCAAGTGACCTAAGTCACAGACTGTAAGGGCCACACCTGTGTATCAGATGAGGAGGGGGCATGACACAAGTGAGGGACATGAGTCCAGGACGACAAGACAGTTGTACTGTGGAAGTGGAACCAGGCTAAAGGAGTGCATAGAGCATGTTAGTCATAGTACACAGAAAAGGCTAGCACTTACCCCCTCCTTGCTGCTGTCTGGCCTTCAGCTGCCCATCCAGGTCAGGGAAGACCACCGCCAGAATCCGGAGCATGTGGGGGTCAAGGTCCGGTGTCCGCCCCTCCTGCGAGGAGGCGACAGCTTCAGCTGGACCCTTGCGATCCTCCGGGTCCAGCCACGAAGGTCCTGCCACCTCTTCTGGCAGTTGCGGATCCTGCGCCTGTAGACCCCCACAGATCGTACTGCCCGGACGATGGTCAGCCAGATCTCCTGCTTCTGGTGGGCATCAACCTGTGAGGATGACAAAGTGAAAAGGCCATTACTACACATGCAACATATCCGTGCATCACACAGTTGGATATACATGTCTCAATCACAGGGGCATATGATGTACACAGGTAGTGCAACTATGGCTATGAACAGTTGTCCAGCAGTTACTAAATGGTATCATTGCCTGGGAAGTAAAACCTTGTTGGAATGCACTGTTACTGCACTATAACTGTTCAGTGCATGTAACTACACACGTTGGGGGTGACAACTACTCAGTGAGCATGCTAGCCACTGGTGTACACACTGTAAGTCTTGCTAGTCAGACAACATGTACAATTAGTAAGGCAGTGGACAGCACACTCACCTGCTCCCCTGGTTTCCCATGCAGCTTGCTGTACTGTGGAAGGAGGCTGTCCAGCAGGGCCTGGTTCTCCTCAGTGCTGAAGGCTGGGGCTCTCTCCACAGTACGTGCCATTGCAGTAGCCAGAGGATGCAGAGACAGCAGCAGTGGTGGTGGCAGATGTCGTCCTGGAGCATGTAGTGCAGGCAAGTGAGCTCTCAGGGGAACAGCCAGCATTATATGTGTGCTGCAGAGGCAGATACTGTCCCATGTGTCCAAAGTGATAGGTCCAACTCGTTTGCATCTTCTGAATCTGGCCAATCCATGGAATTGCACCACTTATACACGCCCACAGCATCCTTCAAAAGTTCAACTTCATGACACCCATGAATTTGCAACATTGTTGTGGGTGGCCAACTGAATTCACTGCATCCGACTCGTAAAAGCTTCGAAAACGCGTCCGTTACCATGTCAGTCCATAGCCAATGCGTGCGCACCGATCGGACCATTGCTGTACGACGCGTATTACATCACACAACACGCATCCGTCCACATCATATGCAATGGCCAATGCGTGCGCACTGATCGGTCCATTGCTGTACAACGCGTATTTCGAAACTCAACACGCATCCGTCCACATCATATGCAATGGCCAATGCGTGCGCACCGATCGGTCCATTGCTGTACAACGCGTATTTCGAAACACAACACGCATCCGTCCACATCATATGCAATGGCCAATGCGTGTGCACCGATCGGTCCATTGCTGTACAACGCGTATTTCGGAGCACAACACGCATCCGTCCCCATCATATGCAATGGCCAATGCGTGCGCACCGATCGGTCCATTGCTGTACAACGCGTATTTCGAAACACAACACGCATCCGTCCACATCATATGCAATGGCCAATGCTTGCGCACCGATCGGTCCATTGCTGTACAACGCGTATTTCGAAACACAACACGCATCCGTCCACATCATATGCAATGGCCAATGCGTGCGCACCAATCGGTCCATTGATGTACAACGCGTATTTCGGAGCACAACATGCATCCGTCCACATCATATGCAATGGCCAATGCGTGCACACGGATCGGTCCATTGCTGTACGACGCGTATTACATCACACAACACGCATCCGTCCACATCATATGCAATGGCCAATGCGTGCGCACTGATCGGTCCATTGCTGTACAACGCGTATTTCGAAACTCAACACGCATCCGTCCACATCATATGCAATGGCCAATGCGTGCGCACCGATCGGTCCATTGCTGTACAACGCGTATTTCGAAACACAACACGCATCCGTCCACATCATATGCAATGGCCAATGCGTGTGCACCGATCGGTCCATTGCTGTACAACGCGTATTTCGGAGCACAACACGCATCCGTCCACATCATATGCAATGGCCAATGCGTGCGCACCGATCGGTCCATTGCTGTACAACGCGTATTTCGAAACACAACACGCATCCGTCCACATCATATGCAATGGCCAATGCTTGCGCACCGATCGGTCCATTGCTGTACAACGCGTATTTCGAAACACAACACGCATCCGTCCACATCATATGCAATGGCCAATGCGTGCGCACCAATCGGTCCATTGATGTACAACGCGTATTTCGGAGCACAACACGCATCCGTCCACATCATATGCAATGGCCAATGCGTGCACACGGATCGGTCCATTGCTGTACGACGCGTCCCTGTACAAGTCACTCGCATATGTCACCATGGTTGTCACTGGTGAACGTATGCCAGCCACAATTACTTGCCAGGGACTCAGGGGCACACCTACAACACCACAGCCTGTCCACACTGTATCCTAAGGCATGTAAGGCTGCATTACCTGTGTGTGTATGGGGGTCAACATGTGGTTTGTTGGGTGGCACTTGGGGGCAGCCACTCCCAGGCTGTGCACGTGTTCATGGGGACAGAATCCTTTGTGTGTTGTGCACATGACCACTGTGATGTGCAACTGTTCATTTCAGAGCATGTGGCATGGTCACATCTCCAGGTTGTGTATGTGTATGTTATGTCACATACACCCTGAGTCCCATGTGGGATGGTATGTACGTCACAGGGTGACCCATTGCCACAATTGTGATGGCCCTCCACAGTCTGTGTGCATGTTGTGTTTCAGATGTCTCGGATTCCATGTGCACAATGGGAGACAGTCTCCACATCCACGTTGTTTGTGCATCGACTTTGATGTTGTGCGTGTGTGTGTCACAGACGTCCATGTCTGTCCTGCAGAGGCAACAGGGGCCACTACCTGTGGGAGTCAT
Organism: Calotriton arnoldi; assembly: GCA_963921515.1. Taxonomy (NCBI): domain Eukaryota; kingdom Metazoa; phylum Chordata; class Amphibia; order Caudata; family Salamandridae; genus Calotriton; species Calotriton arnoldi. The sequence continues at coordinate 3,061,502 of CAWUFW010000054.1, forward strand.
GGTTGTTTTGCTGACGTGTACATGATACGCCATGTCATGCCAGTGTCCATGTGGCAATACAGGGTCCCTGGGAATCTACCTGTCAAAGAGCTGTGATGCCTGGGGCACATCTGTCCTCACTTGTCACTGTGGTGTGTGTTTGGAACGTGACAGCAGTACATGGGTACTGTGACACAGCCTAATGATTTCCCATAGCACAACCTGGAACTTGTTGTCAACACATGTTGAACTGAGATGTTAGATGTTGGCCATGTAGGTGCCATATATGTCCATATAGAACGGCACACACATCAAGTACTTGTGTCTCGTAATGATGTATCATGTGATATTGAGTATGGTCAATGCCACATATGTGGGGTGACTGACAATCTTTCTTTGTTCACCTATGCACTGCAGGGCACCAGCTGTCCATAGACCATTCCCTGACCTTGCAACCATGGTTGAACGTGACTGCATCTGACTTTACCGCTTCAACAGGCCGCTTATTGAGGAATTGGCGGTGCGGTTGGCCCCACATTTGCAACCTGTCCGGCCATACCCTGCAGCGCTGACCCCCAAGGTGAAGGTGATGGCAGCCCTACACTTCTTTGCCACCGGTACCTTTCAACACACTGTGGCGTCTACTGGTGGGATGTCACAGATCATGTTCAGCCGTGTGCTGCGCGATGTTTTGGAGGCAATGTTGAGATACTTGAACCAGTACATCTATTTCCCTAAACGTCAACAACTCACTGACCTCAAGAGTGACTTCTATGCCCTGGGGAGGATGCCACATGTCATCGGCTCCATTGATGGAACACATGTGGCTTTGGTACCACCACAGGCACATGAGCAGGCATACAGGAACAGGAAACATTACCATTCTATCAATGCCCTGGTGGTATGTCTTGCAGATATGAGCATCTCACATGTGTGTGCACGTTTCCCCGGTTCTGCACACGATGCCTACGTAATGAGGAGTAGTCGCATCCCGAGGATGATGTCACAGTTGCAGAACCAGCGTGCCTGGCTTGTCGGTGTGTGCTGACTTTGTACCATTGTGTGTGTTCTGCAATGTTGTATTCCACCCTCTTTTCCAACTCAGCTAATGTGCAATTGTCTGTATGTAGGTGACTCCGGTTACCCCAACATGCCGTGGTTGCTGACACCCCTCAGGAACCCTGTGACACCAGCCCAGATGCGCTACAATGAGGCACATGGTCGGACCAGGAGAGTGATCGAGCGGACATTTGGTCTCCTGAAGAGCCGCTTTCGCTGCCTGGACAAGACAGGAGGGGCCCTCCCATATGCCCCTGCAAAGGTGTGCAAGATTGTCATCGTCTGCTGCATGCTACACAACCTGGCAGTGCGGAAGGAGTTGCCTCTCATCCTGGATGACGATGACCAACATCCGCCACCTGTGGAGGATCCTGGCCTGGGCCACGATGCCAGTGATGATGAGGGGGATGTCCGCACACAGCTCATCACCAACTTCTTCAGCTGAATGTGAGTATACAGAGTTGGTATGTCAATGATTTGAGTTTGCATGATATGTGTTGGTGGCGCTCTGTTGCTGTTTGAGTGTGGCCATGTGCTACTTGACTGGATGCGTGCAGCGATGTGTCCTTACAGGTAGTCTGTACTCCCCAACAGTGTTGACATGCTAACTTGGTTTTGTGTAGGTATCTTGTGACATGTATTGGGCATAAGTATTGCAGTTCTGTCCTGTTCTTCAGTGCTTTTGACTGTATGTCATGTCTGTCCTTCACAGGGTACTTTCAGAGTTGTTTGGTCAACTCGGATCCCCGACACCATGATTCAACTTCCAGGGTGGAAGCAGTTGTTTCCCTACAGGTGATGTGCCACACACCCCTGGACTTTATTTTTCTACACTTGGTGACTGTGTGGCCACTGCCACGTGGGATTACCTTGCATCTGTAGTGGAAACAACATGTTGCAAATGTGTAATAAACCTGTGCTTCACTTTGGGATGTGCGTTGTCTGTGGTCACACATCTGACTGACATTTGCTTACTGCACCTGTGGGCTAGTTAACACATACTCTGAATAGGTGTGGTGTCTGTGCATTCCACTGTATTTCCTGGCAACATCAGTGTAGGCGATGAGTCAGATGGCCCTGGTGTGTATGTGTTGTGTAGCCCTAGTGGTGTCTCCCTCATATGTGTCACGTCGCCATGACTCACATGACGGTGTTGAACTTGCTGTAGCAGTTAGCATGCACAGTGTCATTTAGCAGATCATCATCTCCATGACAAAAACAATGTTGGAATCACAGCAGAGGCAAGTATGGTGTATTAGTGAGTTTATTTACATACATGTGTGAGGATAGTGCACAGGATGGTGGGTGCTGTACATTGGGATTGGAATCCAAAGTTCACAGATGAGTTGGAAGTGTTGGTAGCAGAAATGTCCTGAGTAAAGTCCACAGTCATCTGATACATTAGTCCAACTTAAACTCCCCATGTCATGTGGGAGAGTTGGGTTGCATTCAACAGGGTGAACAGTTTGCACACAAAGGAGAATTTCCAGAACAGGTGTTGGGTTCCTGGCGGATGTACATGGCCATCGGCCTCTCAGTTTTCCTTCCTCGGACGACCCCTCTTCTTTCGGGGGGGACCCTCACGTGCAGGCCGCTGCGGTGCAGAGGACTCTCTACCAGAGTCATCCTACCTCCCTGTGGCAGTTGCAGTTGTTGCGGAACCAGATGTTGTGGGCACACAGGGAGGTGTGGACATGTTGGTGCTAATCTGGCGGAGGCATGTCAATATGTCCCTCTGCACCGCTGTCAGTTCTTCCAATGTGTCCCACTTGGACTCCATGCCAGACATGTGTGTCTCCACACGGGACATGTGGGAGTCCAAGCGGGCATGATGGGCAGCCTGCTGCTGTTGAATGTCCTTGAGGATCCCCACTACCTGGCTGACCTCTCCGGTGCTATTCTGGTACGCATCAGCAATGCGTACCAGTTGTGGGTCATCATGCAGTCCAGACCCCTCTGCAAACAGCGACCTCTGCCTACCACCCCTCCCACCACCCCTGGCCACACGTGCGGGACCTGCGGTGGCACGCACAGGTGAGCCTAGGCCCCCTTGGGGGTTGGTACTGGGGTTGTTGTCCATTGCTTCATGGTGGGCTGGGGTCCCTGTGCTGTTGTCATTCAGTGTCCTTGGTCTGTCCGTGTCGGCGGGGGTGGTCTGTGTGTTGGCAGATGGAGGAGTGGGTGCAGGGGGTGCAGATGGTGGTCCTGCTGGTGCTGCATGATGACTCACACCGGAGGTGCCAGGTAGGTCTTCGCCATCCGAGGAGGGCAGAGGCTGTTCCACACCAGAGAGCTCAGGGTCCCCCGGAGCCTGGGACAGGGACTCCTCATCGTCTGCTGCTGTGTCCCCATCATCACCTGTTTTTGGAAGAGACACACAATGTATGTTATGTTTCTACAGGCATCAATGGTTCAAACACCTGACAGTTGTGACTGTACCTCTGGATGCGGGCCTGTACATTGCATTGTCCTAAGTTGTCACAGTCAGAGGTTGATATTGGTGTAGCACATTGTCCTGCCAACCTGAAGCATTTCAATGTGAATGTTGAGGTGTGTGCATGACCAGCATTGGTGGTATTTGGTTGACATCCGGACCTCCTTCTCCCCCCAGCCCAGTTATCCCACCATGAAGCATGCCACCCTTGCAGTGGGTTCAGGTTAACTCTCAGGATGTCAGTCAGTGGTGTCCTGCTGTTGGTTGGTGCCCAGTTCCCAGCAGGGCCTGGTACTCCCCACAACAGAGCACCATGGTCAGACATCTTAGAAGTGGCTTTTCACTCCCTGTGAGGTGTGCATGCTTCAGTGTGAGCTTGCTGGGCCATGTGGGTGGGGGATGTTGAGCTGTGACTACCACTCCCATCATGCTATTGCCTACACCCCCCTTCCCAGCTTGCCCATACTTCCTTCCTTTTGACTCTGCTTCCCTGTGGGGTAGTGTGCCTGTGCTGACAGGATGGCTGACAGTGTTGTCCTGGCGTTTGTTTGGCTACAAGTCCCAAAAGTGTCCCTGTGCTTCACACAGCATAACCCAGTGTGGTGGTTCTTTGTGGGATATTTAATTAGAGTGTGAGGCAATGCATTCTCCCAGGTGAGTTGTGTGGAGTTTGTGTTAAGGGGGTGTGTGAGAAAAGCTGCTGGTAACTATGGTCAGAGCTGTCAGTCCTCCTTCCCACCCAGCCAGATATCCCACCATGGAACGTGCTTCCATTGCAGGGAGTGCAAGTTGGCTTTCAGGATGTCAGTCAGTGGTGTCCTGCTGTTGGTTGGTGCACAGTTCCCAGCAGGGCCTTGTGCTCCCCACATCAGTACCCAGTGTCAGCCATCTTGTCAGTTCTTTTCCACTCCCTGTGATGTGAGCATGGTTCAGAGTGGTGTTGATGGGCCAATTGTGAGGGTGACCAATATCTGTGACTACAACTCTCATCATGCTATTGGCTACACTCACTTCACCAGCATACACACAATTCCTTCCTTTCAGTGAGCTTCCCTGTGAGGTGGTGTTCTAGTGGTGGCAAAATGTCTGACAGTGTTTGTTGGTTAGATTTGTGCCACTGCCTTGCTCTATTTGTTGTTAGGTTTGTACATGTCATGACACAGTTACATTTCACTATGAGATGGCAGGTATTGTGTTTCTCTAACTAACATACACATCTTGGGATGATTATGTTTTGGTTACTGTGGCTTTGCTAACGGTGCATGGTTTCACTATCCCCTTGACAGTGATGTGTGTGTATTGTCACACAATATTGGGTATATTGGTTGTGTACTCACCAGGCTCTGGGATGTTTGATAGTCCATGTACGCTCTCTGGAGGTAGGATGGCCCGCACCTTCTCCTCCCAGGGCCTGAGGTATACTGGTTTGGCAGGAGGGCCACTGCCGGTGCGATGCCTCAAGGCGTAATCCTTCTTGAGTAGGTCCTTGACCCTCCTGCGCACATCATACCACCTGTTCTGGATGTCTTCCTTTGTGTGCCATCATGGTGAATGTGCGTTCACCCTGTCGACAATCCTCTCCCACATCTTGGTTTTCTGCGACATGGGGGTCTGTTGGACCAATGTACCAAACAACTGTGGCTCTACCCTGAGGATTTCATCTACCAGGACTTCCAATTCACTGTCTAGGAACTTTGGATTCTTCTTTGGGTGCATGGTGATATGTGGTGGTGGGGATTGATGTGTGTGTGAGTGTGCAAGTGAGGGTGGGTGTGTGTAGGTTTTGCTGGGTGTATGTGAGGGTGCTCTTTGGGAGGTGCTAATGGTGTGTGGCTTGTCTGATGGATGAGTTGTGAGTGTGTCTGTGGTTGCTGTCTGATGGTGTTCTGTGCTGGCAGGTCAGTTGAATTTGCAAAGGATCATGGTAGGGATTTGTGGCCTTTATATGGGTGGAGTTGTGGGTGTGTCTTTGTTCCATGTTTTTCCCCCCAGTATTTATTGACTTTGTCATTGCTTGTTTGGCCCTTTTTTTTGTATTTTTTCCTTTGTAGTTTTTAGGCATGTAGGAGACGTTCTTCTGACCGAGTAGGACGCTGCAGTTGGCTCGTGCGAGCTTCTCCGAGTCTTTCTAGCTGTGTTTCTGCTGGGTTTCATGTGCGGCGTACGCGTCGGTCGCGGAGTATTGGGTTGCTTCGGCTCCCTGTTTTGTATGCGTGTCGGTCGTACGACTTGAGCTCCGTGCGACTCGGTCTGGTTTTACACGCATTGCATCGTACTGCGCGGGTACGTTTCTGTCGGTTTCATTCCTGGTGCGTGTCGGTCGGTTCGATTCGCGTAGTTTTCCGGCCGGATAGCTGGTTTCCGTGCGGTTCGGTCGTTCGGCTTGTGTTTTGTACGAGTCGGTCGTAATTCACATGCATTGCATCGTACTACGCGGATCGGGCAGCGCCGGTACTGTCGGTCGGACTACATTCCCGTACCGAGTCGGTCGGTATGTTTTCCGGCCAGAATCGGAATCGGCCCCTATGTGTCATGAATTGGGTTTTTGTTCGGGTCAGAAGGATTTCCACGGAGTGTGGGACATATACTCTTAAAGGATATCCCATCACAATGCCTTCACTCTGTTCCAGACTCACACAAGCAGCAGCTACTGCTTTCAGACATCCAGGCAACGCCTTTGCTACCGGGTCTAAAACAGCTGAAAAATAGGTGATTGGTTGTTTCATTTTTCCATGCCTTTGCACTAAGACTGAAAGTGCACATCCGTCTCTCTCGCTACAATACAGCTCGAATTCTTTTTCATAATCAGGCATTCCCAATGCTGGTGCCTCACACAAACTTGTTTTCAGTTCCTTGAAAGCCTTCATTTCCTCCTCATCCAATTCAATCGGATCTTTGACATCCATCTTTGTCAATCGCTGTAACTGTTTCGCAATCAATGAAAATCCACTTATCCACTGTCTGCAATAACCAACCAATCCAAGAAACATTCTCACCTCTCTTTGTGTCATTGGGGATCTCATTCCTTTGATAATCCTTATCCTTTCTGTCGTCACCTTTCGCATCCCTTTCTCAATCTTATGACCTAGGTACTGCACTTCCTGTTGACAAAATTGCAGTTTTGATGGGGACACCTTATGTCCTCCTTCTGCCAAATGATTCAATAAAGCAATTGTGTCCGTAACACAGGCTTCTCTGGTCTTTGATGCCACTAATAGGTCATCAATATATTGGACCATCACAGATTTTTCAGGCATTTTTAAATCTTCTAATGATTTCTTCAGAATCTGATTAAAGATTGAAGGACTTTCAGTATACCCTTGAGGAATTCGGCACCATGCCAAAATACGCTCTCCGAACCGGAACGCAAATAATGGCTGGCTGTCAGGGTGCAATGGAATAGAAAAGAATGCATGGCACAAATCAATAACTGTGTACCATTCTGCATCATGTGGAATTTGGTACAGTATTACAGCGGGGTTTGGCACGATTGGGCAGCAAGGAATAGCAATCTTATTTACCTTTCTCAAGTCTTGTACTATCCTATATGTTCCATTCGGCTTTTTCAATCCCATTATAGGAGAATTACATGGGCTGCTCATTATTTCTCTCAAAATTCCTTGTTCAATCATCTTATTAACTACAGGTGTTATTCCTTCAATAATTTCTGGTGTTAATTTATACTGCGGGGTATTTGGGAAATTTGTTACTTCTCTTACAGTAATTTTTACAGGATCAACTCCTCTCATTAGCCCAATATCTTCCCCTGTGAAATCCCATACATCAGACCTGACTATTCCTTTCAATTCAATCGGGATTTTCTCCGCATCAAACACAGGAAACATGTCATTCACTCCTGGTTCTAGTTCTGCCATTGTCATTTTATACAGGACATCCTCATCTGGTGTCTGGAAATGTCTCCTACATGCCTAAAAACTACAAAGGAAAAAATACAAAAAAAATACCATCTGGGGTACAGTATATGGTACAATTCATTTTGCAAAGTAGATCGCGTCCTAATAAATTTACAGGACTGCAATCACACACCACAAATCGATGCATCTCTTTGAATGGTCCGATTTCCACCTCTATCGGTTTTGTAAGAGGGGTTTTAATCTGCCTGTTCGAAACACCTACAACTTGGATATTTTCTCCTGAGAGAGGAAGGTTTGGAATTTCCACTGATCTAACAGTAGAATGGGTAGCTCCAGTGTCCACAAGGAATGTAACATTTACACCATTCACTTTTCCATCCACAAATGGACCCGACTGATCTACCTCTAGAGTTGCGCCAAGCACGCACTCTTCTTCCTCTCCTAGGCACCGTCATAAACTTTCATCCGATTCATCTCCATCCTGCCGTAACCAATACTGCGAAACTGCAGCTGCGCGCGGCAATTTTGTTACCTGCTCTCCTCCGTAGAATCCTGCCTCTGAACTGTATCTCTGAGGATTTACACTCTTTGGATGAGGTGGTTGCGGCACCTGACACTGTTGAGTAACTACCTGCGGCTGTTGCACCTGTTGGTAACTCACCTCATTCTGCACCTGTGGATTCAATGATTGATTTTCTGCATTAGCTTTCGGAGGAAATTTACACTCGTTTCTCCAGTGCCCTAATTTTCCGCGATTATGACATGGCCATTTCTTTTTAGCCTCTTCTATACTCATTTGACCTTTTCCCTTACCAACATTCGGTTTGGACTTAGTCTGCCCTGCATCACTAGTCTGATTATTCATCTGAGCTTCTTGCTTTTCTGCAACTTTTACTTGTGCCCACATTGCCTTTTCCTTGAGTTTACGCTGTCTACATTCAATATCGTCACTACAATATTTTGCATACCTTAATACTTCATCTACTGTGCTATTCTGCCAACACAACATATGCTGCTTAATCATTTCACTTATCTCAGGTCTCAAGCCATACACAAATCTATACACAAAATGACTCATGTCTTTTTCACTCAAGTTCTCGTAACCACTATACTGTTTAAAAACCAACAATAATCTCTCATAGTAGGCATGTAGAGATTCCTTACTCTCCTGAGATGTTCTATCAATCTTCACCCAGTCCGTTTCTTTTGGTTGGATTTTATTTTTCAGAAACGTGATTGCCTGTTCATATTTTCTCATTACTTCTGAACCTGGTGCTCCCGTTTTTGCATCTCTAGGATATTCTTCCTTCGGCCAGTCAATTGTAATTTTACACTCTGTCCATAAATCTGCTGGAACAACAATCTCAAACAGTCCATCCAAATCTTCCCACAATACTTTTGAAACTTTTACAAACCTTTCTACCTGTCTATACCATTCCACAGGTTTCTCTCTCAATCTTGGAAAATCATTTGTAAATGACAATATATCTTGTCTGGACCATGGGACATGTACATACCTTCCTCCTGGACTTTCCCTCATTGGACACTCCATTACTATCGGTTCTTTCTCTTTCACCGGAAAAGCCAATGAAGCTTTATCAGTTGTTCCCTCCTTTCTTCTTATCCACCTGCTTCTCCACCTGTCAACATCTCCCCATTTTCTCAATAACACAATCAGTTCCTTTATCTGTGTTAACCGTCCTGAAGTGTTCAGATTTTCTATATCCTTTTCACTAAAATCTACCCTGTACGGTTTCTGCAATCCTCTGATTTTTCCAAACTCCACTCCTAGTTCGTTCGCTGTTTCTTCCAATTTTTCATGCAAGTTCCTAGCTCTCCAAGTAACGCTTTTACACATAAACATTAACTCGTCATCTTGATAGGATTTCAATCGATCTGTACCAATAGTTCCTAGAATCAATTCTTCCATGTCTATTTTTAATCTGACCACATCCAACAGTTGTGGTTCAGCATCCTTTTTCTGCAAGTTCCTCACCCAATCATTTAATTCCTCTGCAGTCGGACCCACAGGGGTTTTGTTTATTTCTGCCCAACTTGTACTTCTCTCCGGGGTTTCAGTTGCTGACTCGGCTCCCATAGGAATCCTATTTATCTGATTCTCATTAATTGTCAAATTTTCAGGCGGACTTGACCTACAAGGACCAACAGAATCTTCTTTCTCTCTATTTTCTGGAATCATCCCTTCTCTTACTCTTTGCATACTGGAATTAAATGGGATTGTTAAGGAGTGTTCATCCATCCTTTGATTTTCAAATACTGGGATTACTGGCCCTATAGTTACTGGCACAGTCACAGCTTCCATATTCTTTGTCAGTTCTCTTTTCTTTTCAGTCAACTCTCTTGTGGTTCTGGCTAATTCAGCTGTATTACCATTATCATGTTTCACAGTCTGTGGTGTTTCTGGTTTATTAAATGGACTATTCATTTCAGACATTTGTTCGGGACTTTGATTTATTACAGTTCTCATTGGCGGTGCATTTGGTGTCACCACCGCAGAATTCTGTTGATATGGAGGGGGTCTTTTATTTAAAATATCCTCCAGCAACTCATCCTCTGTGTCGCTAACTCTATACCCATACCTCTCTGTTACTGCATGCTTCTTTTTCTCTGTACACTTTCTCCCTGTAATTTCTTCAACTGTTCTGACAGGAAACAAACCATCCGTCATGTTAGCATACCGCCATCGTCTCATCCTGTCTTCATGATTCAATCCCCATACCCTTCCATGAACTAAACTATAATTCTTTGCACCTCTGTGTCTTTCCCTTTCATACATCTCATCTTCCCATTCACCGAAGGCTTCGAACTGTGTCGGTCTAGGTCTCGGTTCAAGTTTCATCATCTTTTCTCTCAAATTTCGAAGTACAGCTGTGCTAAACGAACCATTTTCTGGAAATGCCAATACTCCATCGCCTTGGGTATATTTCGCCCAATTTTCCAACCAAATGCAGGTATGATAGCCATATTTCAACATCATATGAGATGCTGGCGTTTTCGGCGTGGGAAGTACTTCTCCTTCCCTAGTCACAACCTTCTTGTCTTTCTTGAAAACGTTTTTAATCTTCGCAAACCATGACGGTTTCTCTCTACCATACTCATAATAAGCCATCTTTCGCTGTTCTTTTTCTCTAAACAAATACACGCAATTCTTCCCCACTCTGTTCTTTTCTACTGCTCGGCTATTCGGACCTATCCCAGCACGTCTCACACTAACGCACCAATCTGAAAGCTTTACGTCACTCCCACATTAACCAATACCAGCGCGTCTTCACACTAACGCACCAATCAGGAAGCTCTTCGCTCTTCCACAACTGGCCAATACCAGCGCGGTCTTTGTTGACGTCAGTTCTACTCCTGTTTCTACTGACCCCTCCTTTACAAAAATGATCGGCAGTTTTCTTAACTTTTCTTTTCAACTAAAATGGATTAGTTACAACATAAAACACATTACCATTGTCTGTTTCTCTAACAAAAGAGATAGTTTGATCTAATTCACACAAGAAATACTGTTTCGTTCGATAAGTGTAGCACTTCCCTCTACCTTACCCTTCTCTCAAGCAAGAGGTAAACCCGTTTCTCTCGGGTTAAAACACATCTGGAGACTACACTGCTCCTGAGAATTAAGGCCAAAGTTTCACAAGAAAACCTGTTGCTATTTCACTCAAATACAATTCATTTGTGAAATGTCCCTAACATAACACAATCCTGTCTTATCACCAATTTGAAACCAGACAATGCACAATTCCGTGTGACTTCTTTTGCCACACGTGTCCACTTCCTACTTCCCGGAAGCTTCAAAATTCCGACTTACACATAACGTAATACAAACTCGACATAAAGTGTTAGACATGAAAAATCAGTAAATCAGTAATCAATAATCACCAAACTAGTCTATAGAAACTATAACTCTGCTACCAAGAAATCTGATCCAACGCGTCAAATATAAATTGCTCCTTAGGACACCAATCCAGAAAAATAAAACACTTACGCAACTTTTGTCATTTAAAACTCATGTCGGTGGGGCCCATGACACCACATACATACATTTATTCAATCTCTGGATTAAAAGCTAAGGAGAATGAGCTGCTGTACGAACGGGATACCAAGCTCATCAAGCGACTGCAACGCATACAAAACGCCTCCGCACGCCTGATCCTCGATGTACCACGCCACAGCCACATCACCCCCCACCTGAGGAACCTGCACTGGCTCCCCGTCGACAGGAGAATCTCCTTCAAACTCCTCATCCACGCACACAAGGCACTCCACAAGACTGGCCCAGCCTACCTCAACAGACGACTCCTCTTCTACGTCCCCAACCGCCAACTCCGCTCCGCCGACCTCTCCCTCGCCACCGTCCCTCGCATTCGAAGAACTACCACCGGCGGCAGATCCTTCTCCCACCTCGCCGCCAAGACCTGGAACACCCTTCCACTAAGCCTACGACAGACCCAAGACCTGCTGACCTTCAGGAGGCTACTCAAGACCTGGTTGTTCGACCAGTAGCAGCACCACCCCCCCCCCCTTTTTTCCCTAGCGCCTTGAGACCCTCGCGGGTAAGTAGTGCGCTTTACAAATTCTGTGATTGATTGATTGATTGATTAAAATTGACAGAATAATAATCTATACATTATATACATTAACTTTGGATCCTTTCGGTTCTAAACATCAAGGTACTCCGCTATTCGGTCGATGGACCAACTAGTAGAATTAGTTGATGGTGATTAAGACCAGCTCAATCACAATTAAAACCTTTAACTTTTGTTAATCATAAATCTATTAAAGAACCACAGACTCATTTTAGAGTTAGAATGTAATTTTATCTAAAATTATTCAATCATATAAATGAAATTCTTTATTAAGCAACACATTTAAAATATCATTAAAACATTTAAGAAAGGTTTAGGTAAAGTGAAAATTATGCATTACCCTCGGCCATGGGGCGATGACAAGAATGATTCACCAAAAGAAGATGAACCGCAGATCACAGGATAGGACTCCCAAACTGACTGACTGTCCCGCTAACCTCCTCGGACGCACCTCCTGGGCAGAATTCCCGCAACGATCTCGTTCCTTCCCCAGTCAAAGTTCAAAGTCCAAAATGACAGAGTCTCTCGCAGCATCAAAGTGGAAAAATGAAAAATAAGAAGCGCATGGCAACAACACCAACAGCCAACAACCCACGTAAGAGCAGACTCTCTTATACCCTATTCTCTGGCTCACTACACATAAAAGTTGCAATCCTTAGGGGCAAGAATCATGCTAATTGGTCCATTGGAGGGGTGGTGATGGTCACCTCATCGCCCTCCTTGTTCAAACTGGTTTGGGGACAATAAAGCACACAATAAGTCTCATGATCATCAGGTCAAAAGTAGTCCAATTTATTAATCCATTTTGTTGCGATCTCTGATGGTCACATATTAGTTCATCCATTGTCACTCGGTTCTTTCCCATCTATTCCCAGGAATACATGCTGAATACTTGGCACATTCTTTATTGCAGGTCAAATTGGCCTTGACATCTCTCACTCCGGGCACAGGCCGTATACACGTGACTGGAGCATTCGTACTGATGCTGCGTGGGGGCCATCTTGGTTCAACACACGCGATCTCGTCCTTTCCAGCGGCCATTTTAGAAGCATGGCCTAGCAGGCCCGAACTAAACTAATATAAAACAAACACAATTGAAATTAAAATATGGAAAATAAGCCTTTCTGTTTACCACCCGCCACTCTAATGACCCGTGTTAGATATTACCTAGCGAAAGCGACATTTAAAGCCATTTTACTTACCATCTGCATTCTTTACCACAATACAATTTTTACTACGCAACACAAATCATGCAATTTCATTCTAATTAGTACGCAAATCACAATACTAAGGTTAATTAACTTCACATTTGTAAATAGATTAGATTTTGCACAATCAGCATATTACCCACGTGTAGTGTCTACTAAAAATGGTGTGTTTGTTGGTTAATTCATGCTTTTCAAACGGTTAGTATCATTAATTATTATGAGGTCATTAATTCTCGAGGGGTACAAAATTATTTCATTTACCCTGCTCCATCAAGACAAACAAACATAATAATCATTTATAGGTTAAAGCCCAGGTCTGGAAACCATGTCTGTGATGACATGGAGGGAGGCTGCCAACCTCTGCTCAAAGAATGAGTTGGAAAATGAGTTGGGATGAGCAAACAGGAGGCTGGCATACGATGAGGAGATGATGAACAAGCCCCATTTGGGCAGACAAATGCGAACACTGTGCATGACTTAGCCTATATTCATGTATGACTAATATTTTTTTGAAAATGCTAATAAAACATTAAAAAATTAGTGGAGGACCTGTCACGAGAGACAGAATACTTGTTAGGTATTGTGGTAAATCCACATTTTCTGCGTAGTCACCCCAGATTTTTCACCTTTTGCTTGACCTTGTATTTGTGCTGGATTTAGAACTCTATGCACTTTACCCCTCTGTGCACTTTACTCCAGCTATCTAGTAGTAAAGTGCCTGTGCGCCCCCATTTAACATGGTCGAATTTGCATACTCCTAATTGGTATATTTAACATGCCCATACATTTCTAGCATATGGTACTAATACTGTATCTCAGAAATGGGATCAGCTAGAAAAAAAGTAAACAACTATTTTATTAGTTATTTAATAGTTTTAATAGCTGTTTAATAGTTATTGAAAATCCAATTCAGTGGTCAAGTCAGACACTCGGATTATCATAGTACACTCCCACACACACACCACAAGCCCTCATGGCCCAAGTTTAGTGTGGCTGAAGACTTTCGCCATCTTGAAAATGCTCAAGGTGAATAGGGTTGGTGTGATGGTCTACCCCGGCTGGGACGCCCCCCTGAGGTGCGCAGGTATGAAGCAGGGACGTCGGTTTAGGTGTGAGGTGTTTATTTAGGCGTTCAGGCTCTATGGCTACACAACATGAAGTGTACAGTGCTGGGTGGCTCAGTCCTCCTTCTTCCGATAGTTTCTCGGTCGATGGGGATCTGCTTTCACTCCTCGGGGTCTCGGGCTGTCTTGTCCGGGTTGCAGCAGTCGGGGATGAAATGGCAGGGCAATAGGGAAAAGAAAGAAAGGAAATCTTTAAGGCAACTGTCCTGTTGCTCTAACATCAAAGGGGAAAGGGTTTGTGCACCACCACCAGTGTCCCTATTTGTGAGGTGCCTAGGTGAGGGGTAGTCGAGGTGTCGAGCTTGGTGTGGCCCTCAGCCCAGCCCACCACCCCTTTAAGGTAAACGGATGCGCCGCAGCCACTTGCCTTGAACCACGACCCTCCGGGGCCGTGGTGTGGTGAGAACCGTCCTCCTTCTCTCTCCTCGGAGGGTCGGTCTCGCTCGTGGTCAACTGGAAGTCGTCTCCCGGGTTCTATGGTCGGTCCGCCTCGTTGTCCTCGTCCGCGCCGTCCTCCGCTTTTCCTTCGCCTTCTCCAGTCGCGTTGTTCGCCTCTTGCTTCCTCTCCTCGGTCGGCATTCGATCGCGCTCTTCTCCGTCCTCGCTGTCCGTCTTTTGTCCTGGCTCGAGGGGTGTGGTCTCGGTGTTCTGAGCCGACGAGACTGGACCGTAACTATCGTTTCCTGTTGGAGTGATCTCGGCGGCCATGTTGGAGTGCCCGGGGCTCCCCACATCAGAGAGGGATGGGGCCTCGGCGGACTCATCACACTGCCGTCCCCCTAGGAATGGACGTGTGGGCCATTCGGTCATAGGGCACCTCGAGAGGAAATCCACGTTGCCCTGCAGACGTCCCGGAACGTGTAGGGCGGAAAACGTGAAGGGCTGTAGGGCAAGAAACCATCGGAGAACCTTAGGGTTAGTGTCCTTATGGAGGGCCAGCCAGGTGAGGGGAGCGTGATCAGTAAGCAGTAAGAAGTGGCGACCCAGGAGGTAATACTGAAGGGCCTCCACCGCCCACTTGATGGCCAGGCATTCTTTTTCAATAGTCGCATAACCCACCTCCTGTGGAAACAACTTACGGCTAAGGTAGAGGATGGGGTGGAGATCACCGAGGGCATCGGGCTGGGACAGAATGGCTCCTAAACCCCTGTCTGATGCGTCCGTTTGTAACACAAAGGTGGAGTCGAAGTTTGGACAAGCAAGCACAGGATTGTGGCAAAGGGAGTCTTTCAGGAAGCGGAAGCTCTGTTTGTGTCTCTCGTTCCACTGTATCTTACTACTAGAGTGTGCCTTGGCGAGGAGGTCTGTGAGTGGACTGGCTGCTTCGGAGAAAGCCGGGATAAACCTTCGATAGTACCCGACCAGCCCAAGGAAGGAACGTATGTCCTTCCGGGAGGTGGGACGGGGTACTCGGGTAATGGCCTCTATCTTGTTCACTTGGGGTCTGATCTGTCCAGCCCGGATGCCGTATCCTAGGTATTCGATGTGGTCAGCCCCCAGTGTCGTCTTTTTGGGATTCATTGTAAGGCCTGAGTCTTGCAGAGTTTTTAGGACGTTCTCTAGGTGTTGTAGATGGGTCTCCCAATCGGGGCTATGGATAACGATATCGTCAAGGTAAGCCATGGCATAAGACTGGTGGGAAGAGAGGACCGAGTCCATGAGTCTCCGAAAAGTGGCTGGAGCCCCATGGAGACCGAAGGGGAGTACTTTGAATTGAAACAAGCCAACGGGCGTGGAAAAGGCGGTCTTGTCTCTGATGTCTGGTTTCAGCGGTATTTGCCAATACCCCTTTGTGAGGTAGATAGAGGACAGTATCTTGGCGTTTCCGAGTTTCTCGATGAGTTCGTCCACCCGTGGCATAGGGTATGCGTCGAACTTAGACACCGCGTTAAGTCTGCGGAAGTCGATGCAGAAACGTATGCTCCCATCGGGTTTAGGGACTAACACAATCGGAGAAGACCAGGCGCTGTGGGAGGGTTCGATTATGTCTGCCTCCAGCATCGCCTTTATCTCCTGTTCTACGGCCCCTCTCCGGGCAGCCGGGATCCGATAAGGCCGCTGTTTGATCGGTTGGGTGGTGGTGGTAATAATGTCGTGCTCAACTAGGGATGTCCTTCCGGGAACGCCGGACAGGACGAACGGGTACGACGCACACAGGGCCCTCAATTGGCTTCTCTGTTTGGCTGTGGTTTGGGGTCCCCAGTTAGGCTGGGGCTGTTCGGTGGTCTTCTGGGGTGTTAGGGTTACTTCCAGGGGATTATTCGGGGCAACATGGAGTATAGGGGCAGTCACGTACCCCGACACCGGGACCGGTCCCTCCCACGCCTTCAGCAAGTTGACGTGATATATTTGGCTTGTCTTGTTTCTGTGGGGGACGGCTACCCTGTAGGTAACAGGGGTTACTCTACTTAGGATAGGGAAGGGGCCTTGCCAAGTGGCTAACATCTTTTTTTCTGTGGTGGGTAATAGGATTAGAACCTGGTCTCCTACCTTGAATTCCCTTAGTTTGGTGTTTCTGTCGTACCACCATTTTTGTTGGCTCTGGGACCTTTCCATGTTTCTGTGTACCTCGTCCCATAGCAAGGACAAAGTGTCCCTAAGGGACGCGCTATATTGCAGTAGAGGTTTTGCCTCGTCCTCATCCTCGGTCCACTGCTCACATGTCATGTCCAGGAGGGTACGGGGTCTCCTCCCAAACAACAACTCAAACGGCGAGAACCCCGTAGACTTCTGTTCATGGGATCGTATAGCAAAAAGGACCAGGGGCAGTTGTCAGTCCCAATCCCTCCCGGCTCGGTCGATGCTCTTTCTCAGCATCGTTTTGATGGTCTTGTTATACCTCTCCACAAGGCCATCCGTTTGTGGATGGTATACCGCTGTCCTTATTTGCTTGATACCTAACAGGTCGCACACCTGTCTCATCAACCGGGACATGAAGGGAGTTCCCTGGTCCGTCAGGAGTTCGTGGGGGAACCCGACACGAGAGAACAGAGTGATCATGGCTTGGGCTACTGCTTTTGTGGTGGTGGTCGTCAAGGGGAACGCTTCCGGATAGCGGGTGGCGTAGTCCACAAAGACGAGTATGAACCGGTGGCCCCGGGCAGAGGGTAACAGGGGACCTACCAAGTCCATCCCTACTCTTCTAAACGGGACATCGATGACCGGAAGAGGCTGGAGAGGGGCTCGGGGTAATACGGGCTTGTTTACCAACTGGCATCGCACACATGCGGCACAGTACCTGGCCACTTCCTGATACATGCCAGGCCAATAAAACCTCTCCAGTAGATACTTGAGGGTGTTTTCCTTCCCATAGTGGCCTCCCCCGGTTTGACTATGGGCCAGAGACAGCACCTGTTCGCGAAATGCTTTAGGGACCAATAATTGCACCTTCCCATGGTTATTCTCATGTGTGTGCCTGTACAGAAGGCCCTTTTTGACTGAAAAATAGGGACCTACCTTCCCTGGTTGTTCGTCTTGGGCTTGACCCCAGGCATGTTGCATGGTAGAGTCGTCTCTCTGGGCCTGATGGAAGTTCTGAGGTGGCTCTTGAGGTGTCTCTGGGGAAAGAAGGACAGGTACGGGTAGCACACATTTAGACTGGCTGTACAGTGCTCTCTCCTCCCTCCTTTCTCTCCGAGTTTGTGCTCTTTTGGTAGCTGGAACCCTTATATCGTCGTTTGAAAAGGGTGCGCTTTCTAGCCACCCCACTAGGGAGGTTGGGGAACTCAGGGAGTGGAGGTATTCGTGGAATCTAGGTAAGTCGGTTCCTAGGAGCGCTAACTCGGGTAATGTGGGGACAACCCCTACCTTCCTCAGCTGGGGCTCCCCATTGATCTCCAACACTACTTCGGCCAAGGGATATAGCTTTTTCTCCCCATGAACACAGGTGACCTGAACGAACTCGCCCGTCACTAGTAGGGACTCAGGGATTAGCTCTTTGGAGATGACTGTGTAGTGGCAACCCGTGTCCAGGAGGGCTGTTACCGCCTTCCCGTTTACATAAGCCTTTATCTTGTATCGGAGGGGTTTGTCTCCTGTGACCAAAATCTGCCCGCGTGTAAATCCCACCTCCATGGGTTCCGGGCCTGGGTGGCGTGTAGGGCAGTTACGGGCTATGTGCCCCCACTCAGCACAGTGGAAGCATTGCGGTCCCTGTGTCGGGGTTGTGATGGGGGCTCTTAAGGGGGTCTTTGGCAGAAAGGGACCCTTGGGTTCTGTCTGGGGTGTGGGGGTTCTGGTTAGGGGTTTCGGGGATGAGACAGAGGATCGATGGGTTGGGGATTTGAATTCAGGAGAGCGGTGGTATGCGCAAGCCAGATCTACTGCCAAAGTCACGGACAGATTGGGGTGCTGTTTGACCCATGCTCGGGTGTTATATGGGAGGGCGTCGAGATACTGCTCCAGGTAGATCTTCTCTGTTATGTCATCCGGGGTTGCTATAGAGGGTTGCAGCCAACGGTTTCCGAGATCCCGGATGCGAAAATACAGTGCTCGGGGATTGTCCCCCAGGCTCCATCTCTCTTTCCTGAACCGGCTGCGGTAATACTCTTGATCGCATCCCAGCCGTTCTAGGATGGCTTTCTTGACGTCGGGGTAGCTGGTGGTCCCTGCCGGATTGGCGGCCTGGTAGGCCGCTTGTAGCTCACAGGAAAGTAGGGGAGCAATATATTGACCCCATCTTTCCGGGGGCCAGGAGGCGGTTGTAGCTACACGCTCGAAGTTGACAAAGAAGTAGTCCGGATCGTCCCCGCTTTGGAACTTCTGTAAGACTGACCCTGGCACGTTGGGATGCACCCTAGCACTTGAGATAGCGTCCGTCAGTCGTAGAATGGCCGTATCCTGTACCTGCTGGTTATTGGTCATGAGGGAGGCCTGGTCCTTAAGAGCTGCGTGCATTTCCTCTCGGTCATGTTTAGCCTGTTTGGTCTGTTGCTCGATGACCAGTTGCAGGTGTCGTTGCCCTTTGGCGAGTTGGGTGATGATGGCGTCCATGGTCACGGGTTGGGTCATTGTATCAGGACCGCAATCCCACTTCTGACACCACTGTGATGGTCTACCCCGGCTGGGACGCCCCCATGAGGTGCGCAGGTATGAAGCAGGGACGTCGGTTTAGGTGTGAGGTGTTTATTTAGGCGTTCAGGCTCTACGGCTACACAACATGAAGTGTACAGTGCTGGGTGGCTCAGTCCTCCTTCTTCCGATAGTTTCTCGGTCGATGGGGATCCGCTTTCACTCCTCGGGGTCTCGGGCTGTCTTGTCCGGGTTGCAGCAGTCGGGGATGAAATGGCAGGGCAATAGGGAAAAGAAAGAAAGGAAATCTTTAAGGCAACTGTCCTGTTGCTCTAACATCAAAGGGGAAAGGGTTTGTGCACCACCACCAGTGTCCCTATTTGTGAGGTGCCTAGGTGAGGGGTAGTCGAGGTGTCGAGCTTGGTGTGGCCCTCAGTCCAGCCCACCACCCCTTTAAGGTAAACGGATGCGCCGCAGCCACTTGCTGTCAGGATTGCGCGAAGGCAAACAGACGGCAGTTACTCACCGGCAGAATCGATGCTCCATACGCGTGCGCGGAGATGGGGTCGGACACATAAAACCCGGCTTCCCTCTCTTCTCTGCGCTTCGCGTTCTAGTGTTTCCTGAGTTCCGGCTTTCCCTCACCTGTTTCACTTCCGGGTTGTTGTTCCGACGGGTGTTGCAGTACGCGGCGGCGTCTATCCACGTTGGTTATCTCCCGGCGGTCCTGGTCTCTTAGAAGTCGTGCTCCTTTCCCTACAGTTTTCCGGAAGCTTACGAGGAGAATCGGCTAGAGTTGCACGGTGGCGGTAACAGCGCATTAGCGCTGACTTTTATTATTTTTCTCTGTTGCTGTTATTTATGGTCCTGTGCTCTGGGCGTTAAGTGAGGGTCCTCCCCGCCTAAACAGGGCCTCTTTCCTAGACAGTAGAAGGGGTTATTATTTGTCCGACAGTGAGCGGATTTCCTTTCTCCTTCCTTGTTCCTCATTTCACAAAGGAGGTCAAGGTTCCATACTCTACATATCGAAGAGGTGGGGGCATGAGAGGTCTTAGGTACACCCTTTGGTTCGTGGTGTAGGTAGCAGAGAATTCACTATCACTTTCCTTTTCTTTCCTTCCTAAGTATATGGCATTAGTCCAGTTTTGCTAAAGACACTGTATATATGGTCACCTATTGAAAGAAAATACAAGTTCTATCACAGCAAGAGTGAAGGTAGGAAAGAACGCATAGAGACATACAATTTGTTTTTATTAAGTATTGTATCATAATCCTTTTCCTGTACACCTACAGCTTCTTGGCGTATCCGGATTCTCCTGAGGTGCCCAGAGTTTCGAGGCTGTGTTTTCCCCTCCTTTCCTTGTTTTGTTTCCCTTCTTCCCCGGGTTACCTTTGATGCCCTGTTTTTACCGGGTACCTCGGGTGACTAGGGGAGGTTGCGGACATTATCATCATCCGTGGCGTTCCTGCAGAAACACAGGTGAGAACCTGACAGAACGCGAAGCCTAAAAAGAATAGCAATTCTTTCTGCCCGGACGTCATGGATGTTGGTCAAGTATCCCTTGCAGATTTGGCTCACATGTTGGGCAACCTTCAGGCTGAGACCCAATCCTTATCTAATAGAGTAGACACAATACAGAGAGAAATGAGAACGGATGTTGGCAGGGGATCCCAGAGTTCAGGGTCTAATGTACCGGTAATTCATGTTACCACTCCTCCTTCTATCCCTTTAGCACCCCCTGAGCGTTTTTTCGGCGATACCACCAAATTCGCAGCTTTTATCAGTCAGTGTCAGCTCCATTTCATGTGTAAAGCCTCTTGTTTTCCCTCAGACCAAGCCAAAGTGGCGTTCGTCATCTCCTATTTAGGGGGGTCCGCCGCCAATTGGACCATACCCATGATAGAGAGAAACGACCCATTATTGCAAGACTACACAGCATTTAAGAGAGAACTAAAAAAGCTATTTGACAGACACACTTTTACTCATTCTGCGGACACAGAGCTTTTAACGTTACGACAGGGCTCCCAGGACTTAACTTCTTACATATCTACATTCTACAGACTAGTAGCTGAGGCAGGCTGGCCAGAGGAAAAGCGTAGCGCTTTGTTTTATAAGGGGCTGCGAGAAGAATTGAAGGACGCTTTAGCTCAGGTAGTAGACCCTCCGGAGACATGTACCGCGCTGGTGGACTTAGTGGTTAAATTAGATCACAGACTCAGTGAGCGTAGGAGAGAGAGAGGAAGATCAGAAGGGAGGGGTTTGGTGTTTAGAGAAAAGAAACCAGAACCAGAAAAGGGAATCGAAGATCCAGAGCCCATGCAAATAGGGAGCATCAGAGGTCCCCTGAGTGAGGACGAAAGACAAAGGCGACGGGATAAGAAGCTCTGCCTATACTGCGGAAAGCAGGGCCATTTCTTGAGAGAATGTCCTGTTAAGCCAAAACAGACAAGGCGTTCGGAAAACTAGTAAGCCCGAGATCGCAAGAGGCAGGGGTTTCGGGTGTTTCAGGTTTAATTGTCTCATCTAGAGAAGTAGCCATATCACATCCTCGCCACTTCTTCCTCTCCTCGTGCTTACAATGGGGGCAGGAGACAGTACAGGTGTATATAATGGTGGATTCAGGTGCATCAGGTAATTTTATGGATGCACAATGGGCACAGAAACAACAGATACCTTGGGTATCTAAGTCCTCATGGGAAGAAGTTACAACAATCGACGGGAGCACACTGAAGTCTGGTCCCATTAAGCGTACTACTATTGCCTTAAAGCTCATGATCGAGGAAAGACACCAGGAGTTTCTCTCATTTGATTTAATACAATCCCCACAATTCCAAGTCATAGTGGGGTTACCCTGGTTGATTCAACATAACCCTATTATTGACTGGAGGGAGAAGACGGTGATTTTTAACCGAAACTTTTGTAAAGAGCATGATGTTTCCACCACTGTGGACCATAAAAAGGTCATGTCAAGTTTTACTCCAAATGAAGAGGCTTTGCCCTCTATGTATCAAGATTATCAAGACATATTTGATAAAGAACAGGCCTCCAGCCTCCCACCCCATAGGGTCTATGACTGTAGAATAGACTTGCAACCGGGGGCTCGCATTCCCTATAGTAGAATATATGCCTTAACGGAGAAAGAGAACGTTTACCTTCGTGAATATCTGGATGAGATGCTTAGGATAGGGTTTATTCGTCCCTCCAGATCACCCGCTTCATCTTCTCTTTTTTATACCGTAGAGAGAAGGGGTCTTCGGTGTTGCATCGACTATCGGGCACTAAACACCATCACTATCAAGAATAGGTATCCCTTACCCCTGATTTCCTCCCTCCTGGATCAGATAAAGAATGCCCAAGTATTCACCAAATTAGACCTGCGAGGAGCATACCACTTGGTAAGAATTAAAGAAGGGGACGAGTGGAAGACAGCCTTTTGTACCAAGTACGGGCTCTATGAGTACTTGGTGATGCCTTTTGGACTATGCAACGCCCCGCGGCGTTTCAGTTTTTTATCAACGAGGCACTCAAGGACCTCCTGGGGGTGTGTGTTGTAGCCTATATTGATGATCTATTGATTTACTCCCCCTCAACACAAGAACACGTGAATCATGTGACAGGGGTATTGCAGAGGTTGCGAGATAATCATCTATATTGCAAGTTAGAAAAATGTCAGTTTCATACACGACAAGTTAGCTTCCTGGGATTTGTAATTTCCCCACAGGGACTTAGCATGGACCCACAGAAAGTGGAAGCCATTCACCGTTGGCAAGCACCACGAACGGTGAAAGAGACACAGAGCTTTCTTGGCTTTGCCAATTTTTACAGGCGTTTTATTGATGGGTTCTCTAACCTCACTTCCCCGATAACTACACTATTGAGGAAGGGTAAAAATTCCAGTGGACTTCAGAGGCGGAGATAGCCTTCAATACATTGAAAAGGCTTTTACACAGGCACCAGTCTTGGCTCATCCTGATCCGACACGTCCCTTTGTAGTTGAGGCTGACGCATCCCAAGTGGCGGTAGGGGGTACTTTCACAGACAAATCCCAGTACAGGAACCTTGCATCCAGTGGCTTATTATTCTCGAAAATTAGCTCCAGCAGAGGTGAACTACTCCATAGGGGACAAGGAGCTATTGGCTATAAAAAGAGTACTCGAGGAATGGAGACAGTACCTGTTAGGGGCTAATCATAAGCTAACAATCCTTACAGACCATCGTAACCTGAAATTCCTTCAATCTGCAAGGGCTTTGTCCATGCGACAATTACGTTGGACACAATTCTTTAGTGAGTTTGACTTCGTTATACAGTTTCAAGCAGGAAAGAAAAACGGAAAGGCAGACGCATTATCACGATTAGGCTATGATGAAGAACCCCGAGACGGCGATCCACCCTTAATTATAGATAGGGAGCGAATCATTGGTGTTTTGTGTTCAGAAGGTGACTTTATACAGTCAGTTAAGGAGGCACAAGCGTCCATAGACTTGGGGGAAGTTACAGGTACACAAGAGGTCACTGTGGAAGAGGGACTGTCCTACGTGAAGGGGGGCCTGGTTCTTCCCACTCAGGTCTTGCGATTGCAGGCTTTGGAGTGGTGTCATTGTCATCCCCTTGCAGGACATCCAGGATTTAAGAAAACGTTCGAACTACTGCAGAGACGTTTTTGGTGGCCGGAGATGGGAGGGGACACTAAACGTTATATTCAGACCTGTCACGTGTGTGCCCAGGGAAAAGCCTCTCATCAAAAACCTGTAGGGCTACTACAACCTTTACCCACTCCTCCTGGTCCCTGGCACACAGTCTCCCTAGACTTTATTGTGGAATTACCCAGAACCGTGAAAGGGAACACCACCCTTCTGGTGGTCGTTGACCAATTGACCAAGATGGCCCATTTTATACCTTTAGCGAGTCTCCCTTCCTCTAGAACACTGGCCTCTGTATTTGTGCAACAAGTGGTGCGTTTACATAGTCTTCCCTCCGTATTGATATCCGATAGGGGTGCCCAGTTTATCGCTAGGTTTTGGAGAGGTATGGGTAACTTATTACAGATAGACGTAAGACTTTCCTCTAGTCATCACCCTCAGACGGATGGCCAAACAGAGAGAGTGAATCAGTGTTTTGAGCAGTATATCCGTTGCCAGGTTTTACACACTGTTACTGATTGGGATGAGATGGTATGGTTAGCGGAGTTTTCCTATAACAACAGTCATCACTCCTCCACAGCATACTCTCCATTCTATTGTACTTATGGTTTCCACCCTCGTACTCTGTTGCCTTCTCTTTCCTCCACTTGTCTTGCCCCTGCAGCACTCGATTTTATAAAGGAATTACAAGAAATACATAGGGCAACAAAGGTGAATTTGGATAAAGCAAAGGCTAGTTATAAAAAGGGGGCGGACGCTCACCGACGCTCAGAGCCTGACTATAAGCAAGGAGATAAGGTCTGGCTGTCATCCAAGAACCTAACATTAAGAGGGGCTTGTAAGTTCAAGCCTAAGTATATTGGCCCTTACGAGATCTGTAAGGTGGTGAACCCTGTTGCTATGAAACTGGACCTTCCTACCTCAATGAAGATTCATCCAGTTTTTCATGTCTCCCTATTGAAACCATTAGAACCCGGTACACGTCTCCCTGTGAACCCTGAGCCGATTGAAATAGATGGTGATCAGGAGTATGAGGTGGAGGCGATCGTGGATTCGCGGAGGGTGCGAAATAGGCTTCAATATTTGATTCACTGGAAAGGTTATGGTGTGGAGGACCGGACCTGGGAGCCAGCCAGCCAAGTGCATGCCCCTCGATTGTTACGTTCATACCATAGACGATACCCTGAGAAACCCAAACCGGTAGGGGGGTCTGTAGGGGGAGTGCACTGTCAGGATTGCGCGAAGGCAAACAGACGGCAGTTACTCACCGGCAGAATCGATGCTCCATACGCGTGTGCGGAGATGGGGTCGGACACATAAAACCCGGCTTCCCTCTCTTCTCTGCGCTTCGCGTTCTAGTGTTTCCTGAGTTCCGGCTTTCCCTCACCTGTTTCACTTCCGGGTTGTTGTTCCGACGGGTGTTGCAGTACGCGGCGGCGTCTATCCACGTTGGTTATCTCCCGGCGGTCCTGGTCTCTTAGAAGTCGTGCTCCTTTCCCTACAGTTTTCCGGAAGCTTACGAGGAGAATCGGCTAGAGTTGCACGGTGGCGGTAACAGCGCATTAGCGCTGACTTTTATTATTTTTCTCTGTTGCTGTTATTTATGGTCCTGTGCTCTGGGCGTTAAGTGAGGGTCCTCCCCGCCTAAACAGGGCCTCTTTCCTAGACAGTAGAAGGGGTTATTATTTGTCCGACAGTGAGCGGATTTCCTTTCTCCTTCCTTGTTCCTCATTTCACAAAGGAGGTCAAGGTTCCATACTCTACATATCGAAGAGGTGGGGGCATGAGAGGTCTTAGGTACACCCTTTGGTTCGTGGTGTAGGTAGCAGAGAATTCACTATCACTTTCCTTTTCTTTCCTTCCTAAGTATATGGCATTAGTCCAGTTTTGCTAAAGACACTGTATATATGGTCACCTATTGAAAGAAAATACAAGTTCTATCACAGCAAGAGTGAAGGTAGGAAAGAACGCATGGAGACATACAATTTGTTTTTATTAAGTATTGTATCATAATCCTTTTCCTGTACACCTACAGCTTCTTGGCGTATCCGGATTCTCCTGAGGTGCCCAGAGTTTCGAGGCTGTGTTTTCCCCTCCTTTCCTTGTTTTGTTTCCCTTCTTCCCCGGGTTACCTTTGATGCCCTGTTTTTACCGGGTACCTCGGGTGACTAGGGGAGGTTGCGGACATTATCATCATCCGTGGCGTTCCTGCAGAAACACAGGTGAGAACCTGACACTTGCCTTGAACCACGACCCTCCGGGGGCGTGGTGTGGTGAGAACCGTCCTCCTTCTCTCTCCTCGGAGGGTCGGTCTCGCTCGCGGTCAACTGGAAGTCGTCTCCCGGGTTCTGTGGTCAGTCCGCCTCGTTGTCCTCGTCCGCGCCGTCCTCCGCTTTTCCTTCGCCTTCTCCAGTCGCGATGTTCGCCTCTTGCTTCCTCTCCTTGGTCGGCATTTGATCGCGCTCTTCTCCGTCCTCGCTGTCCGTCTTTTGTCCTGGCTCGAGGGGTGTGGTCTCAGTGTTCCGAGACGACGAGACTGGACCGTAACTATCGTTTCCTGTTGGAGTGATCTCGGCGGCCATGTTGGAGTGCCCGGGGCTCCCCACATCAGAGAGGGATGGGGCCTCGGCGGACTCATCACAGTTGGGCCCACGGACTTTCACCCCATTGCTTGCACAGCTGCTCCATGATTTGTAACCGTTTGTATGATGTAAATTGGCCCTATTGCCGCACGTACAATACCCTCAACTCACTGATGGAGTTGACCCTGTTGGACTGGGGTAGAACGAGGCATTTGGTATTTTAATAAGGGTACTTTATAGGTTATTTAAAGAATGGAATATCGTGATTACATCATTTAATGAGTCTTAGATGATGAAGTGATTCATATTGTCTGATTTTAATAATTTTATGTCTATTTGTTATGGTTTTAATTAACTATACAATAAATGTTACAACACCCCATTGCTTATGGCGTGCCCAAGAGTCATTCCCACTCACTAGCTAGTGCCAGGTGTAAATATGACACCGCAAGGCACCCATTTCAGAAAACATATTGGACCTGTGGAAGACAGCAGAGGACTGAACGTGCTGTCTATGATATGAGAGGAGCTCTGAAAGGCTGGACCTGCTCCCCTTGTACAAAGAACAAAGATGTGGACTCAAGAGTCAGTTGGAGGACTTCCTGTGTAAGCTACAGGGAAATAACCAGCTTAAAGAGGCCTTTCCTGGAAGTACCCAGCTGACCAGTGGCAATTGGACAGGGACTGGTCCCTGCTGTTCGCCTCTGCCTCCACTGAGGTCCTCAGGGGCTTTAGAAGTATACCCCTGTGGTGGATTGGGACTTAAAGGACTAAATCAGGAGGTCAAATCTTTCACCAGGAACCTAGCTAGTGTGTCCGTCCTGCGCTCCATTGTGATCACCCTAAAATTGCGCCTAGGTCCTGGTCTAACGCGACCATTGACAATCATTGGCACTTTGTGCTTTTTGGGACTAGTTCTACTGTATTTTTCTAATGCATTTGGGAATTTTATTGCTTTGTTTTTTGACTTTATCACTGTTTTTGTACTGCATAAATACTTTACACTTGCCTCTAAGTTAGGCCTGTCTGCTCTGTGCCATAGCTACAAGGGG
Source organism: Calotriton arnoldi (assembly GCA_963921515.1). Lineage (NCBI taxonomy): Eukaryota > Metazoa > Chordata > Amphibia > Caudata > Salamandridae > Calotriton > Calotriton arnoldi. The sequence continues at coordinate 3,089,077 of CAWUFW010000054.1, forward strand.
TTAAGCTCAGGTTAATTTAGTGACTTTAAGGGCTCAACCTGACAAGGGTCGCGATTATTACTTGAGGTGGGTCAGCGGAGGAAGTATGTTAAAAAAAAGTATGGGAACTGTGATGCTGCATGTAAATTGGAGCGAGCGTGGGAGTGGGATAAAAGGCGTCGTTAAAAAAACTAAATATTCTGTGACTTTGTTTCGGTCTTTCATTATCAGGTAACTACATATAAAATAACACACAGCTTAAATGAAGAATAAATGCAAATTAAGTTAATCAGTGTGAAATGCACTATCGTACATTATGAAACCTCTATTAGTTAATGCAGTGCGCAGGTCTCTGTCTGTAACCAGAGAGCCACAGAATTGAACGCTGGTTGGTGCAGTGGAGAATAGTGACTTGTGTATGTTTAGTGCTAAACGTTTCCAGTTTGTGGCAGAAAGCACTGTGAATATGTAAGCCATTATTTCAAAATTGCATTACACACAGTAGAAAAAAAGACTGCTATAAAATGCAGAAAAAGATTTAAGATGAAAAAGGGCTTACAAAATATAGATGTTAGTAATGCCCAGGCTGTATATAGTAGTGCGTTTTTTTTATAACTGTCCTTTAGACCCACACACTTCATATCTCAGCTGGTAAATCCCTTGCAATATAAATATGTGTCATCAGGCGGTGATTCCATCCATTAAAGCCAATACCGGCTTCCAAGCACACTTTACATTTGCAGATTAACCAGTTGTGCACATTTACATCTCTTTTAGGCAGCAGACACCCTGGCAAGAAGGCTTCTTTAGCTGTCTGCCCCTCTCTCAGTTTCATACCACAGGAGACTCTCTGCCTTACACTTCAGCTGAAATATTTCAATTGCCGGAATTAACCGTCCCGGTACAGTTATCTTTTCACAAAAAATAGGGGAACTGTTTTTGTAACATTAAGAAAAGTAAGGGCACATTGTGCCCCTCAGATCCCACCCACTTCGAGCACTGAGGTGGGTAGCTTCTCACCCCATATAATAAAATTTCTTTCAGGAATTACTTAATATCCCTCCACAAAAGCTATTGTACATTATGCCTTTGACTGGTCTGCGTGGCCAATGTGTACCCAGTGAGCTCTACGGTGAAAACGACAGCAGGGGTGGATGATTAGGTGGCTAATTGGGCCATAGTGTGGTAAAGGGGCATGGTTGTGGCGTGCAAAGGGGCATGGTTGTGGCGTTTCTGCTGCTCCTGTTGTGGTCTCAACCCAGCAGAAGTGACTGTACAGACGGTGCCCGACTCCAGGTTCTGCTGAATTGATTTCTCCATTCTGAAACATGCTGGTTCTTGAGCCCTCCCTGCGCTGTGTTGTTGTTATCCAGTCCTTCCACTGGAAGCCCATCAGCAGCACGTCCCGGCATACCTGCTCCCCCAGAGGTTCGATCACAGACGCAAACAGGAATGGTGAAAGTGGGCAGCCCTGACGCATGCAGCGTGCTAAGGAGAAGGGATGGATAGTACTCTGTAGTACGACATTTAACCTGACTGGGCTAAGGAGTCTGCATAAAGCGTTGCGACATACCTGATGTAACATGAACGAATGCTTTCAGTCATAGAACCTGAAGCATAAAGGGACAATAGACCGTGTCAAATGCTTTCTCAAAATCCACTGCAGCAGAGTTGCCGGGCAATCAAGCTTACACGAGCACCTGCAGGCTTCGAAGGCAGAACCTAGTGTTCCTACCTGGCTTGAAGACGTTTTGGTCACTAAGTACTAGGGTGTGCCTCACTTTAGCCAATCTAGTGGTGAGAATTTTGGAAAGAAGTTTTGCCTCAACGTTTATCAACAATATGGGCCGCTATAAGGAGCACTGAGTGAGGGGTTTACCAGATTTCAGGTTAGTATAATTAAGGCACCCCATGGGTCGCGTGGCAGCATGCTGGTGGCCAACGCCTCTTCGACTTTACCAGAGGGCATATCCATGATGGTCAAGTGAATCTCTTGTGCAGTAACTGGGATGTCTAGTTCACATGATCTGCCTTTGAAAGCGCATTCATAGCGAAGTCTAATGATATTGGGCACACTTGCTCTATTTGAGAAGGGTCCTGCCTAGCATACTGTGCAACATAGTACTTTGCAAAGGCATCTGCAATCCCAGTGGCATCACTGATTCTGTATTGAGGGGACCAATCTTGTCTCTGCCTCCCTGTTCGCACGCCAGTAGAGTAGCTTTCCTGCTTTAGCTCCCCATTTGTATATTCTAGCGGGCCAAACCTAGCCTTTTTCTCTAAGGGTGCTTTTTAATGTCTCCAGTAGTATAAGGTTTTCCTTTGCCCACCTATGACTAGGATGTATCTCCAGCTGCCTAATCTGTGCCTCTAACTCCACCCCCACTTGCTCGCTCTCCCTATCCTTGCCTCAAGAACAAACCATGCCATACCCACTTACAACCATTTTAAATGCTTCCCAGAGGGATGCTTGCAATGTAACTGAGCCTACGTTGTGGTCGAAATACTCTGTAATTGTGTGGCCACTATTCGCCCCCACAAGACACAAATACATAGGTGAGTGCTATGAGGCTACATAGGTGAGTGATATGAGGCTACATAGGTGAGTGATATGAGGCTACATAGGTGAGTGATATGAGGCTACATAGGTGAGTGATATGAGGCTACATAGGTGAGTGATATGAGGCTACATAGGTGAGTGATATGAGGCTACATAGGTGAGTGATATGAGGCTACATAGGTGAGTGCTATGAGGCTACATAGGTGAGTGATATGAGGCTACATAGGTGAGTGCTATGAGGCTACATAGGTGAGTGATATGAGGCTACATAGGTGAGTGCTATGAGGCTACATAGGTGAGTGATATGAGGCTACATAGGTGAGTGATATGAGGCTACATAGGTGAGTGATATGAGGCTACATAGGTGAGTGCTATGAGGCTACATAGGTGAGTGATATGAGGCTACATAGGTGAGTGCTATGAGGCTACATAGGTGAGTGATATGAGGCTACATAGGTGAGTGCTATGAGGCTACATAGGTGAGTGATATGAGGCTACATAGGTGAGTGATATGAGGCTACATAGGTGAGTGATATGAGGCTACATAGGTGAGTGATATGAGGCTACATAGGTGAGTGATATGAGGCTACATAGGTGAGTGATATGAGGCTACATAGGTGAGTGATATGAGGCTACATAGGTGAGTGCTATGAGGCTACATAGGTGAGTGATATGAGGCTACATAGGTGAGTGATATGAGGCTACATAGGTGAGTGATATGAGGCTACATAGGTGAGTGATATGAGAGTCCCCTTGGAAGGATATGCACCTGAACGACAGCAGTGGATTCCACCAATAGGGCCAAGATGTAGTCAGTGCGTGATGGAAGGGGTGTACATTTGACTAGTAAGTATTTGCTGACCTATTCCATGCCAGTGGCGCCATATCTCTGTGAGACCCAAGGAAGCTGCGACTGCCCGCAGCGCACGCAATGTGCCCCTGTAAGAGGGCGACACTCTTAGTGCTGCATGCAGCACATCCCTGTGCACCATTTGCTGGGACCCCTTCCCACGGGAGTCCCCCCAATGTCCGGCGCCTCTGCGGCATCATTTCCGGCGTGCAGTGGGCTGGGGCCAGGTACTTATAGCTGCCCCCACCCACTGGCCATCCTCTTTGTTCCCCGCTGGACACGCTGCCCATGGGTGCCGCCGTCGCTGTGCTGTGCCATGCTGCGTCGCGCCGTTTGGCCAGGGAGCAGTGCCTGTGTTTTCGCGCGGTGAGTCCTGGGCCCATTGGGGCGGTTGCAGTATCCCAGGGTGGATTGTTGGTTTATATCAGGAACGTTTGCTGTATAGTGAGGTGAGCGTCCGGGACCCTATATTTCTGGACGGCGCCATGTAGGCCGGTTGATCCTGCCCCGGGCGCTGGTACAAGCCTGGTCTGGTGATATATGGGGGAACAATGTGAGCGGCACTGCCCAGGAGGAGCTGTGCTCCAGGCCAGGGTTTGTGCTTTTTGAGGCAGTGACTTCATTAGAGGAGGCAGCCTTGCACATCGGCAACGGGATTTATTAGCGGATTGCATTTGCCTCTTTAACATTTCATGCGTATGCATCATATAAAATACATTTGGGGATTCTGCTATGACCGCCGGGTTACACGGATACCCTCAGGAGTTGCGTCCCGTTGTGCGCAGTTCGGTCACCCCGGTCGAGTCCGTCCCGGGCGAAGAAAGTTGGTTTTGGAGGCCCTCACAGCCCCTCACCCTTACTTGCTCAAGTAATGGAGCTATACTTCATGCCTGCTGCCCGGGGGAATCCGACGAGACAAGGGTGTGTGGTCGATGCGTGACCTAGCGTACATTTCATCCCACCCTCAGCCGAGAATATGGCTCAAGGCAGCAGAGGCATGTAGATGGCCTGGTGGATTCCCTCACGTCGTTGCTTTGGTCCTGCTCTAGGAGCTAACTTTGATTCAGCGAGGGTTGATTGTTGTGCAATGTGTCCAGGGCAGAGGATTGCTCTGCATTTCGTTGTGCGGATGGGGTTTGTTTCCATGTTGCATTTCGGATTGATGGTGTACCGGAGGCGGTGGCTTGGTTGGGGGCGAACAGTCTGGTTTCGAAATAAGGGTGAATATTGGTCCCTTTGAACCGAGTTTATACTGCGATGGTGCCATAAGATGCTAAGGCCACTTTGTGACACTGTTGCTTACTTTGGCTGAACGTGGATGTTTAATGCTATTTATTCGCTAATATCAATCAGATGGGCATTGTCCTATCCTTTTTGGCAGGTTATGATAGGGCGGTTCGGTATGTTCTTTTATTTTGTTTTGATGAGCTATTCGTTCGGTGTTGTCTACCATGTAACTATTTTCACTGGCTTTGCAGTGGAAGCAGTAGTTTGAGGAGGGTTCCTATGTGACACAGGAGTACACTGGGTGGATGGGCTGATGGCAGGCTGGGTAGACCGGTTGCCAGGCCCTCATGATTTGGAGCCCAGGGCGTGAGCCGCGGTACCCCTTTTTTGAGCAGGTAGAGCACCGGGCTGGGCGACCAGGGGCTGCAGCTGAATGGGGCAGGTACTTGCCTTTGAATTGGCACACAGAGTCGGTGAAGGCAAGGATGTCTTTTAACGGGGCATTAACAGAGTTCCTGGAAACTAATCACTGTTTCCACCTCACTCAGATGGGTTTTCGGGCGCAACACAGCATGGAATCAGCACTGCTGGTTGCGGTGGAAGAACTAAAAATGACCCTGGATCAAGGGAGCTCAGCCGTTATACTGCTCTTCGATCTTAGCGCGGCATTTGACACCGTGGACCATTCAATCCTACGAAAGACTGTGGGAAAGTGGCATCCAAGACAAAGCTCTAGAGTGGCTGTCCTCCTTTTTGGAGGGCAGAACCTTTCAAGTCATGGACGCTAACTTTTTCTCTAACCCTATGCAATTGGCTTGAGGAGTGACACAGGGCTCCTCGCTCAGCCCCACATTGTTTAATGTCTACTTGGGGCCACTGGCACGGATCGTCCAGGAGTTCGATATCTCTATGATATCGTACGCAGATGACACACAATTGGTGGTCGCTCTCGACCCCAACACCAAGGGCGATGCGGACTGCATAGCGCCTTGCCTGGAAAGAGTGGTGGAATGGATGAGAAACAGCTGCCTGAAGCTGAACTGGGATAAAACCGAGCTTATGGTGCTCGGAAACAAAGCGGTCCCCAGGCCTATGATCAGCTGGCCTATGTGTCTAGGCAGATCACCAATCCCCAACACGACTATCAAAAATCTCAGCTTCTGGCTTGATAAGGAGCTAACTATGGAAACCCACGCGAAAAAGCTTGCAGGAACCTGTTTTGGGCTGCTTAGAATGCTCCGTAAAATTCTGGAGCGCATTCCCCCACAGCTCAGAAAGACAGCAATCCATGCGTTGGTTACATCACGCTTGGACTATGATAATTCCCTCTATCTGGGGGCACCAAAATACATCATAAAAAAACTTCAGGTTGAACAGAATGCCACAGTTAGATTGCTGTGTACAGCCCCCATACAGGAAGCCGTGGGGAAACACTTAAAAGCACTAAACTGGTTGCCGATTGAGACGAGAGTCAAATTCAAGATACTCTGCCTAACACACAAAGCCATACACGGCAAGGGCCCCGGCAAAATCAGAGATCTGGTATGCCTATATGCCCCGAATAGAAGCCTTTGCTCTGGCACCCAACGGTTACTAAAAACAACCAGGATCAAAAGAGCCAGATGGGGCGGCAGATCTTTTACACACCTGGCACCCAAGCTATGGAATTCTATGCCAAGGGAATGTAGATTCATGGAAGCTGAATCTATTTTAGGAAAAAAGGTTAAGACCTGGCTCTTTACTCAATACCATTAACCTCCCTTAGCCTCAGTATCAGTCTGCTCGGCTAGCGCTGGGAAGCCCTTGGGCAGCCATGCGCTCTATAAATCCCCTAACCAATGGTGATGCAAGCGAGGCGTGCACCGGTCGAGCGGGTGAACACTGCTCTTTGCCACACACACTGAGCCCGGTTGCTCATGCAGTGGGCAAACGAATGAACAAAGTTTATGTTGGCGGGGTTTGTATCTGGAGTTGCCCATTGTGGGGTAATGGGATACGCTGCTGGGCCAGGGTCTCCTGCAGTCGCGGCCGGCATGACTCGCGGGTGGAGGTCGCGGGTGGAGGTCGCGCGGGGAGGGAGTCGCACGGGGGGGTTTCATTTTAAATACATTTAAAAAAAAAAAATGTAACTTCCCTTCGTGGCCCGCTCTGGTCTGGTCCCGCGTCGCACCGTGTTCTCTCCTCCACACAGGAAGCAGCCAAGCAGGCAGCCTTTCTCCCCTCCCCTCCCCTAAGCCAATCACAACACTGCAATGGCAGCGTTGTGATTGGCTGGGATGCCGACCGCACAGGCGCCTATGAGAAGGCCGTTTTCTCCATGCAAGCTGCATGCAGCCTACATGGAGAAAACGGACAGCGTGCATGACTGGTTTGGTTGGCCTTGGGGCCAACCAAACAGTCAGCGCCCACAACAGTGGGCTAGCCACTCCTCCACTGCCTGGAGCAGGACCGCCCACCCACCCACCCGCCCGCCCCCAACCAAACCCATCTGCTTTCTCGCAGTGCGAGAAGCAGAAACATAAAATGGTATTCATAATAAAATCAGGGATGCTTCATACGGTTCAAATAATTGAGGTTTTGCCTGTGCCTCTGGCTTTGCCGCCATATTGGCTGAGATGCCTTCTTGGGGCAGTTTTGGTGGTTGTGTTCTGTTATTTTGGTTTTGTGGCCCGCCCCAGTCTGGCTTCCTCTGTCCCTCAGGGGCAGGGTGGAACACTGTACAGCCGCCCCAATTCTATAGGGCATAGTTTGTGCTGGGGGGCATTATGCGGCTTACAAATGGGGTCTACATGGTATAGAGCCAAATGGTATGAGCCACAGTGGTGGTGCTGAGGCGCCTGCAGGGCAGACGAGGACCTTTATCTACCCGAGGGTGAAGGGGAACAGCACGGAGCCGGGCACAGTAATATCAGCTGGTACTGTGATTTTTCACAACACTGAATCCCCCCCCCAGTCTGTTAGGGAGACACTGGCAGGAGGCTGCTCCCCTCCATGAAGGGAGGGCAATGCATTGCGCTTAGTCCGGCGCGCACCACAGACACTTGGGGAGAGCCTCACACCTTGATAATACCAGCACAGTCACCTCACTAGCAATCCGATACGGAAGCGTTACCCCCTGAGCGGTATCCTGAGAACAGAGTGGGCCCTAGAGCAGTGCGTCCGCACCAGGGGCTGACTTTGGGTGGAGGTGTCGGGTGTACCAATATATTATGGTTTGAAGACCTCTTGCTGCCTCATTTTGGGCCCCCAGCAATTTTCAGGCACCAGTGAAAAGGTCAACAGAACCCCGGCGATTTGTCTTCTTACTAGAGAGATCAGAGGTTTGCCTAGAGGAAGCTTTTACGCATGTAAGGTAGCGCAGTAGGTTAACACAACTGCTGCAAAGAACGTGTACCATGCAGATCACAAACGCATATAATGTGAATAGGTTAGTGGGTAACTCTTCTAGTCTGAGAAATCCTCTTGTACAACATTCATCAGTTCAAATTCACAAGCCTACCCTAGAACTGCAGGCTATTATTTGTCACCAGGCGCTACATGCAAACTACAAGGTATGGATTAGAGCGTGATGAAATGTTCCCAAGTCTTGCAAGGGGCGCTTTATAGGGTATGATGACCCAGCGGCAAGGGGCAGCGCTATGCAGCAGGCATGTTAACTGTTGGAGCGAGCAGGAGAACTCGAGCACGAACATGCAGATTTCAACACAGGGATCCGTTGCATTAGAGGGCCCCTCCCGCAATGTGCATGATGTGCACTGCATGGGGGCATACATGAGAGCGGGTAGGCAAAAACAAAGAATTGAACACCCCACGCCATCCCAGGATTAGCCTCACACAGCACAGCCCAACAGCAATTTTCAGGCATTACACACTTGGTGACTGGCCAGTGCAGATAATTATCATTTGGTAGTTACGGAGTGCTGCATGTGCAGCCAACCCACGCTTCAGAATTGCAACAAGCATTAGCTCACAGTAAGGGACACAGATATGGGTCTAGTGCCATTAGCGGACTAAGGTTCACATCATGTAGGGCCGACCCAGCCTTGCATCCTTCTGGGGTCGATAAAATGAGCACCACTGAGTATGGTATCAAGAAACATCGGTATTCAGCGCCAAGATACCCTTCAAGTGACCATGCGCACAAATACACATTATGACTATCACAGCCAACCGCAGTACTTTTAGGCTTGTCGCTAGCTCATCTGGTTGGCCACCTTAACTCATTCCGTGTTAAGGACCGCAAACACATGCAGATAGTTGCAGCAGCCACTCACAGCGCAGAGAACTAAGCGCGGTCTGAAGCACTAGGTAAAACATTATTGTTGTAATTTTAAAACTGGAGTTTAACAGCATCAGCAGCAAACACACTCTTAGAGCCCCACCACACACACACAGAAGTACATCCTTGGTAAGGGCATTACTGGCCTCTCAGAAGGCATCAAGCAGGTCAAAAGGGAAAAGTAACGGAACAGGCCAAACTAAAACAATTAAAGCCCTAAACGACAAAAGGTCAGAGGTACATCCGACGGCCCATCTTTAAGCAAACAATATGTTGCATTCTAGCTCAGCAGCATGTGGCGGAAAGGAAGGACGAATACCTCAGCAGGGTGCAGCGAATCATGCAGTGCTTAATTTGTGCCGGTTCTTTCCAGTGCTTAGCAGCGGCACTTATTTGACAGGGCCGGGTCTAGATGTCAGGGCGAACTCACATCAATGACTGCACAACGTGTGTAGTGTCAGACAATGTAATGGACTGTTGAAACTCTCTCTCTCCGCTGAAGAGCGGAGCCGAAAATAAATCCATGCCTTCCATCAGTGTTGCCGGTGGGCGTATCACTGATTGGGCTGGATTTGGTCCTGTGCAGAAGCCACAGCAGCGTACGTAACCTTTTTAAAATGTCATTTGCCGCCGCCCCGCCATATCGTTATGAGGCACGCACGCACGCACTATGCACCAGCAGTCCGGAACAATTAACTGAAGTAGCAGCATGTCGTGCAGTGTGCAGCAGCAATGCCTCTTAAACAAGGCATTAACCAAGTAAGTAACCACCTCTGCTTTTACGGTGGAATCTGCTTGTTCAGAAATGTTTTCTGACCGCAGCTTCTTCACGGTCACGTGAAAGGTGGCATCTGTTTATTTTGCAATGTTTAGTGTCTGCCATGTCTTTAAAAGTCAATAGAAGGTTTGATCGGTTTGTTCTGGAAGCTTCGTTGTGCGGCTGGCGCTGGGTGATGCAACTTCTTTTTGCACAGTGTGACGGGCCAATTAGTAGCAACGACAAAGGATTTAATTGTCCAATGCTGGAACGAGGTATTGAATTTATGTGCAAATTAATGATCTCTGGCACTCAGGCCACGAGCCCGATAAAGAGAGGGAGAAAAAGATTGATGGGAAGTGTAGGATGAGGACGGATCCTTGCAGTTCCCTGGTGCAAGCTCCTCGTGGTTCCCTCTGGTGCCAGTGCCCACCTGTGATAACTTCTCGCACTGCTTATCAATGCCAGACAAGGGAGTATCCAGAAAATGAAAATATCTCCCTCTTTGACCATCCCTGTAAGGCGCCGGTGAGCAAAACAGGACACCGTCCCTAGAGGTTTAAAGGGGAGTTGATGCTCAAGAACCCTTTTTTAATAGCTGATGATAAAATAGGGTTTTGAAGAGATTCCCCAAACAAACAAGCATTGGCATAGCCAATAGGTCTCGCCTTTGGGACCTTATAAGTGTTTAGTTATCCAGCACAATATTCTTGGTGCAACAACATCAAGTGTTGCATGGCTAAACACTTATAAGGTCCCAAAGGCGAGACCTATTGGCTATGCCAATGCTTGTTATTCTTTCAGTTTGCAATGGATTCTGTAACCCTCGCCCCACCTTCCTTTATGGATGCATGTGCTATTTGTATAATGCAAACCTATCTGAAGGGCATCAGAGCGCTGTACAGGTTCAGAGGAGAGTGTGGGTTTAGATTTTACAAAGCCAAACTTAATGGATTTGCTCCATGGATGGAGGTTGTGACATGTATTTGTGCCAAACACTGAGATACCTCGAGTGCAGCTTTCGCACCACGATGGCCAAAGCTTTCGCACCACGATGATGCAACACCTCCTCATTGGTGGCAAACAGGCCTTCTCATAAAGCATTTGAAGAAGGCTTTTCCAGTAACAGGCTCTGTGTGTTTCACGTATCCATGCATTGCATCACCCAATGGTAACAAGAATCCCACACGTCCAATTACAAAGACTTAGAGCATGGGAACAAATGTCAGCTGTTGAACGTAAACATACACAGGCTAATGCAACCCAGAAAGTATCAATCAGTGAAAGGCTATAACGACTTTGTTAAAAAAAAATCTCAGAACTCATGTACTTCCTAGAAAGCAAAAAAAAAACACATAAAAAATACTTAATGTATGTTTTATTTTCTCACCGATTATGTGTGCCTTCTGCAATGCACACCTGACAAACAACCTACATTATACGACTCCTTCCGTCATGCCTGGCTTATAGAAACAAAACTTTGCATTCTGGGACTTGCAGAATTGATTTTACTATTACAACTGTTTGAATGAGCATGGCAAGTTATTTTCCAAAAACTGTCAGAAGATTTCACACATGATATGGGCCTTGTGAGTTCAGTCCCCTGCGCGTTCTGTCCACGTGTTATCTGTGTGCATAGGTCCCAGATTGTAGGTGCATGGAAGCATGCACGGTCTTACTCTATCTGCCCATTCACATGCATCTTGCCTGCATGCACTAAACAAAAGCAGAGGCTATTGGCTTTGCCAGTGTTTGTTTCCAAAGGGTTCGTGAATGCTGCAGCTGGAAGGCAGCACATTGAACATGCAGAGGATGTCAAGGTAGGAAACGGCTTGGAAGAAAAGGAGTGCGGGGGTGGTGGCTGTTAAGGTTTAAGATCACGTTTTTTTTGTATGGAGGCTGCATAGTGACATATTGATGCGGAATTGCCTAAGCAGTTATGACTCATCTCTGCCACAACTCGGTCAGAGGCGCTCGCGCGTTGCAGAGCCGGGAGGACTCACAGATCGTTCAGAGATGCATTAAATGCAGTGATTAAAAGGAAGGGACAGCTTTGACAAGTCTCTGTAGAATCATCACCTTAAAGAGGAACGAATCTTGGTGTGGTTTACCCCCATCAGTGAAAACGTCAACCGGTTTCCAATTATTACGTATTGTTGCGAAAATGGGGAAAACGTAATAAAGCGATAACTACGAATCGAAAATAATTTCGTTATCAAGATAAGCGTCTAAAATATAGAACCGGGTTAATTGAAAAGTAGAAGAAAATTGGGAAAAAAACAAAGTTAGGTTGCCAGGTTCAGGAACCTGAACGTAAGCTGACTGGGGTATATGCGACAGAGAAAGAGGGAGCGAGCGCGAGAGAGACAAGCCCGGGAGTGGTGCGTGCGTGCGCTTGGGAGAGCAGTCTGCTCATTTTCAAGCACTGCACTCGTGCTTGTGGCGCGCCGCTGCTCGCTCCCGCAAGGTGGATGCCGCCACAAGTACGAGTGTGTGCTTGAAAATGAGCAGAGCGACGGCTAAAGGCCCTCCTATGCAGCGCATGCGCGCTGCGTAGGCAAGACCTAAAAATGGCAGTTTGCTGAGGCTGACATAAATGGGGTTTCCTACTTTCCTTCCCTTTGTCACCCTTTCTCCACTTTTCCTTTCAATTATGTTTTTTTCCTTTTCTCACCTCCATACTTTTTGTTTCCTTTTTGAAAATCCCAGCCTTTTTAACTGCAAAACTCCTTAATAAATCAGCCTATGTGGGTAAATGTAAAGTCTGGAGTACTAATAAAAACCAATGCTGATGGTGTAACACCCGATGTAACGCCAGGGAACATTTCCATGCCTCAATTCAAATATTCAATTGATTCAAACACTATGTATTGAAGTTAAATTGGATTATATATTTTATGGCAATCGGACTTTGATACAGAGGAAACAACACATGTCTTGTGTTGGGCTGCAAATAATGACCATGGAGGGAGCCAGTAAGTGCATATTTTGTTACATTTGTCATCATTGACCTCAATCCACCAAGCTCCTTGATGCCTTTCAAAAACATAAATGTCACATACACAACGATTAGCATTCAGCACATCTTAAGTCAGCTACCTTTTAGGTTTGACTTGATGACACCTGCACCATTCATGCCAGATTTTTCCATTTGATATACACGAATAGACTAGGACACAGGTTTGTAGAATTGCTTGCATTTCTTTGAAAGAAAGAGATATGCAATTATGCCATCCAGGTGTTACAGATATGTCGTAATCACAAATCTAGAGAAAGAAGGGACAAGGAGCTAATTGGAAATAGGTCCTGTACCAAAGCTCCTAAACATGAATCCAAATGCTCAAGAGGGTACCAGTTCCTAGGAAAAAGTGGGGGACCAGCTGCCTCTTATGGTAGCGAGTCAGGGTAGGGTGTCTCCAAAAACAAGGAATGAGTGTGTCAGAGTGGGGAGTGACACTCCTGTGTATGTTGTGCCCTCACACACCCTTGAGAGTGTAAAGCATCATCATTGGGCACTGCTCCTCGTGGGGGTGGCGCTGCAGTCCCTCACGGGCCCTTCTGGAGGGCACTTTAGCGGAGATCTTTTTAGGAGTTGCCGCAGTTGTACAGGTGGGTGTGTGGGCCAAGGGGTGAGTGAGTGAAAGTGAAGATAAAATAACCCGTTGGTGCCCTAATGAGTTTATTTACGGGTCCTCAGGGTTAAGCTAAAATCAGAACGGGGATGGAGAAGCAATTATTGCTTGTAGAAATGGGAGAGACAGAAAGAGGGCTCCCCCTACTCTCAACCCGTGTAGAACTGTAATCGTGATGTTAAAAGTGAGAGGTTGACATGTTTCACGCCAGTAGTGGGTCCCTAATGGATCCCGGAGCGCTTCATCAGGACCATGAGTGGTAAAAGGAGAAAGCAGGAATCAGGGAAAAGACACCCTATATTCCCACCATACCTTCATTTGAGGAAGAGTAGGATATGTAAGAGGCACGTCTTATCCGTGTACTCTGGTTCAAACCTAATGGAGACAAGAGGGAAAAAGAAAAGGAAAAACTACAACAGGTCATGGTGTTGGAAAAGGATACAATGGACTGCAGACAGTGCTACATCCTAGTATGTAAAAAACACACACAACATCGTCCACACATGTGACTAGTGAAACAAAGGAGACGAAATGGCGTAACAACAGTAAAAGAAAAAGAAAAAAGTTATCAAATATTGGCTCAGTAAAGTTGCTGGCTGGAGCAAAAGGTCATGCTTGCAGCGAGCCATGACTATGATAGCCGTTAAATATTGTCGGTCATACTACTGACCAAAAAAAGGCTAAGGACAAGGTATAGAGCTCTGTATTATAGATGGAAAATAACAAAGTAAGAAAGAGACGCAGGTATCGCGCTGGTTCAGTGCTCGATAATCAATACGCCATGATGGACGCTGTAAAACACCATGCGTGTCAATCAACAATAGGACAAATTATGACACGTAATGGGGCGGTCAGCATAAGTAAAGGAGGGGAAAGGGAAGTGCACCGCTTACGATAGTAAATAATAAAATCGTACCCTTCCCAAGGTGGAATAGGGCTTCTTCAGCGGAGGGCGGTCTAGCGAAGGGGGAAGCTACAACGAAAAAAGGGGAGGAAGCAGAGACGCTGTTAAATGTCTCTCGACAAAGCATAGGATGTTAATCTCGGGTTACCTTCAAATCCTGTCGTAGCCAGCGGTATGGAAAACTTACTTCTCACCCTCCAACCAAGTCCTGAAGACCTAACAACCTGCCCAGTCTGCCGGTAATGTGGTACAGGACGTGTGTGTGGATATAGTCGGCAGCAACAATAATGAATTGCCCGTCACAGTGTGTGCGACCTCGAAGTGCGCGAAAAATCGGCTGATGGGGCACGTAAAGGAAGCGGCCATCTTGGAAATGAATCATCTATCCCATAAGTCAAAGCACCATAATAGTTACATATAATAAGTAACCATGTAAGGTCAGCTAGGATGTCAGCTGTATAAAAATAGTTGTGTGGTATTAGGTAGGTATGCAGCAGGGAGATGGTGATTACAAAATGTATATATCTGCGATGGGTGGAGTGGCAGACAATCCAGCCGACAATGGCCATGTAAATAACACTGCCCAGTAATGCAATGGTTACGTGAGTTACAGAGACCTTCATATGTCCACTGATGGAAAACCATGGTGTTACTAATATAGTGTAGAAAAATAAATTAGATAATAATGATTAAAAAAAAATGATGATCAAAAGTTGGAAGTTGAAACCAACATATGTCAGGCGACTAGGGAAGGTGGTACCCAGTAGTGTTAACTGAGATTGCAAGCCCACTATGCGGGAAAGGCACTGATATACATGGCTTATACCCATCACTGTATAGTTCATGTAATTAATGATAGTCAGTGTTATATGAGCTAAGCGAGGCAGTAGTGCACAGATTGTTCAAGTGTGGTAATGATGGACAATGTTATACATGCTGAGCGGGGTGGTGCTGCTCAGATGGTTAACAAGTGAACGAGACCAACTAAGGTGATACTGTGAGGGCTGGTAGTGCCAAAATATGATCATCACACCTGGTAGCCTTATGTATAGATCTTACATACGAGAAAGATCAGTGTACTAATTCAACCCAAGGAATGTCATCGTTCAACCCCTCAACATTGCTTTTGAGTCTGAACACCCATCGTTGTTCTTGTCTGAATAGTGCAGGTGCTGTCCAATGAGGGTTAGACTCAATCACGGTCCACTGTAGACTGTCAGGGGAGTGATTGTTCTCTAGGCAATGTCTCTGAAGTCCAGTGTTTGTTTTTTGACACCGGATTGTACTCTTATGTTCTCCGATCCATACTTTTATTGGTCTAGCTGTCATGCCTATATACTTGGAGCCACACGGGCATGTAATCATGTAGACACAGTTCTTCGTGTTACAGTTAGTATGGCGTCTTTGTTGCCAGGGTCTTGTGAGCCCCAAGTTTAACTCTTTGGACGGTTTGGTTTGTGGGCAAACTGCACATGAGCCACATGGGTAGTGGCCCACTATAGGGGGCAGTGTCCAGAGGGTGGGTTGTGGTCGGATGATGTTCTTAGGGCGGGTATGCACAAGAATGTCCCTCAAGTTCTGTGTCCGTTTAAATGCAAATAGTGGTGTAGGACCCGGGTTGAAAGAGCCTGTCTCCAGAATCTTCCAATGTTTTCTAACAATCTTCTGGATTCTGTTGGAATTGGGGGTAAACGAGATTACGCAGGTTAGGGTATCAATCTTAGTTTTATCCTGGATTTCTAGGAGGGACTCTCTTGGGTTATTCTTGGCTCTTTTCCATGCATGTTTAATGATTTTTGTAGGGTATTGCCTCGCTGTCAAGTTCTTGGTAAGAGTGATTGCTTGGTTCTCAAACTCAGTAAGTGTGTTACAATTTCTACGGAGGCGTAAAAACTGGCCTACAGGTAGGTTGTCCCTTAATGCCTTCGGATGGTGGCTATGGTACATGAGAAGACTGTTCCTGTCTGTGGGTTTTTTGTAGTTGGTAGTCATAAGGGTGCCATCATGTAGAGAGATCAAGGAATGGAATGGAATCCCATTTGTTACAGATATGTCAGCACAGAGGAGCTTGAGGAAACATAGAATGTTGTTACAACTAACTTTGTCAGCTAGGATGACACTGAAGCCTTACTGGACAATCTATACCACAATACATCACTGCTCTCTGCGATGTTGGCCCCAGCCAAAACAAGAAACACTGCATTTGGCATTACATCCACTAAAAATGGTCCAATGTGGTGACAGTGGAACTGAAACAAACCAGTCTCAACCTGTAATGCAAGTTGCACAAGACTATTTTAACTGAAGATAGCCCCTCTTTAAGCGATACCTGTAAGGCCTCCCTAGTGCCATAAAGAGAGCCAAAAAGTATTAATTTACAAACTTCATCTAGCAGGTCTGACTGAATAAGAGAAACCTTCAGCATCTTTCAAGAACTGTCTACCCAGAAGAACAACCCAAAGCGATACCAAAGGGGATGATGGACGGATCGTTAGAGCAAATCAAACACTCACCCCCAGTCAACTGATCTGGGTTTAATCCATCATCATTCTTTAGCTCACTCCACCACCCCAATTCAGACATGGCCATATGCAAATCAGTCTGACCCTGTGCCTCATGGGAACAGTCCAGCCCGAACTGCCAAGCCATGTCTTCCCTGGACCGGAAACAAGCATCCTGGGACCGGTTTCGGGTTCATAACCCTCATCAGCCAGGCTATCTTGAATCCAGTGGCAAAGTGAGCAAGGGACCCACGTCTGGGCATACCCTGCCAACTTAGGGCGAACAAAGCGATACCAAAGGGGATGATGGACGGAGCGTTAGAGCAAATCAAACACTCACCCCCAGTCAACTGATCTGGGTTTAATCCATCATCATTCTTTAGCTCACTCCACCACCCCAGTTCAGACATGGCCATATGCAAATCAGTCTGACCCTGTGCCTCATGGGAACAGTCCAGCCCGAACTGCCAAGCCATGTCTTCCCTGGACCGGAAACAAGCATCCTGGGACCGGTTTTGGGTTCATAACCCTCATCAACCAGGCTATCTTGAATCCAGTGGCAAAGTGAGCAAGGGACCCACGTCTGGGCATACCCTGCCAACTTAGGGCGAACAAAGCGATACCAAAGGGGATGATGGACGGAGCGTTAGAGCAAATCAAACACTCACCCCCAGTCAACTGATCTGGGTTTAATCCATCATCATTCTTTAGCTCACTCCACCACCCCAGTTCAGACATGGCCATATGCAAATCAGTCTGACCCTGTGCCTCATGGGAACAGTCCAGCCCGAACTGCCAAGCCATGTCTTCCCTGGACCGGAAACAAGCATCCTGGGACCGGTTTCGGGTTCATAACCCTCATCAGCCAGGCTATCTTGAATCCAGTGGCAAAGTGAGCAAGGGACCGACGTCTGGGCATACCCTGCCAACTTAGGGCGAACAAAGCGATACCAAAGGGGATGATGGACGGAGTGTTAGAGCAAATCAAACACTCACCCCCAGTCAACTGATCTGGGTTTAATCCATCATCATTCTTTAGCTCACTCCACCACCCCAGTTCAGACATGGCCATATGCAAATCAGTCTGACCCTGTGCCTCATGGGAACAGTCCAGCCCGAACTGCCAAGCCATGTCTTCCCTGGACCGGAAACAAGCATCCCGGGACCGGTTTCGGGTTCATAACCCTCATCAGCCAGGCTATCTTGAATCCAGTGGCAAAGTGAGCAAGGGACCCACGTCTGGGCATACCCTGCCAAATTAGGGCGAACAAAGCGATACCAAAGAGGATGATGGACGGAGCGTTAGACCAAATCAAAGACTCACCCCCAGTCAACTGATCTGGGTTTAATCCATCATCATTCTTTAGCTCACTCCACCACCCCAGTTCAGACATGGCCATATGCAAATCAGTCTGACCCTGTGCCTCATGGGAACAGTCCAGCCCGAACTGCCAAGCCATGTCTTCCCTGGACCGGAAACAAGCATCCTGGGACCGGTTTCGGGTTCATAACCCTCATCAGCCAGGCTATCTTGAATCCAGTGGCAAAGTGAGCAAGGGACCCACGTCTGGGCATACCCTGCCAACTTAGGGCGAACAAAGCGATACCAAAGGGGATGATGGACGGAGCGTTAGAGCAAATCAAACACTCACCCCCAGTCAACTGATCTGGGTTTAATCCATCATCATTCTTTAGCTCACTCCACCACCCCAGTTCAGACATGGCCATATGCAAATCAGTCTGACCCTGTGCCTCATGGGAACAGTCCAGCCCGAACTGCCAAGCCATGTCTTCCCTGGACCGGAAACAAGCATCCTGGAACCGGTTTCGGGTTCATAACCCTCATCAGCCAGGCTATCTTGAATCCAGTGGCAAAGTGAGCAAGGGACCCACGTCTGGGCATACCCTGCCAACTTAGGGCGAACAAAGCGATACCAAAGGGGATGATGGACGGAGCGTTAGAGCAAATCAAACACTCACCCCCAGTCAACTGAACTGGGGTGGTGGAGTGAGCTAAAGAATGATGATGGATTAAACCCAGATCAGTTGACTGGGGGTGAGTGTTTGATTAGCTCAAACGCTCCGTCCATCATCCCCTTTGGTATCAGAAGAACAACCCATGCACATCACAACAATATTGTAACAAACTCCCTGATTTTTTGTTGTTCAAAGTTAGCACCATCCGTGACTCCAACTTCACTGCCCTGTACCATCTGCCTGACGCTCTCTCTCCTTTCTTCACAGTGTTAGTCCTTTCTCTGCCTCTGTCTACATGGCTATTGCTCCACTGCCAGCACTCAACCCTCCCTATTAGCTCTGGCATTTTAATGGCATTTTATTTATGAGCTTAGGCATAAACAATAGGAAGACAGGAGCCCATAAGGTAGTAATTATAGGTGTCCCCTTGCAGTGCATTAGTAATTTCAGCCAATTTATTCTGAAATTGTGTTTTAAATGCACTTTTTGAATTCATTGTTCTCAGGCGGGGGGAACCTCCTATCAAACCTTTACTTAAAGAAGGCTCCCTTGCTGAAATTCAGATTGGGTATTACATCTGGCTTTCAGCAGTGCCAGTTGAGAATGTGGGTGGAGACAAATAAGTGGGTGGAGGCAGTGGAGGAGGTGGGTGGAGCCAGGTAAAGTGAGTGTGGTCTCCTAAAAAAATTTGAGCACCTGCACTTAATATTTTACAAATTAAGCACTGAGCGAATGAGCTTGGCTGTGCAGAAGGGGCAGTGTGAGTGGACCTCAGAGGCAGGCAGGCCGACAAGGGTGTCTTGGAAAATTCCTTGGAAGGTCTCTGTCGTTGAAAGCCGAGGTGAAACACCAAGGAGGTGACAGGATAGAGGTCAGCGACAAGTTGCCTTCTATTCTGTGCGATCTGGCTATCATTGAGTGTAAGTTATCCAACAAAGCATAGGCGTTCCAAGAGGAACCACAAGAACTTGAGCTGCATTAAAATAAAATTCTATGGATATTAGATTCCCACATTAATGTGATCAATCCACACACATTGTTGGCAGTGAGCAGCCTGTTAAGATTGTGAACAAAACACCACAGCATTAAACTGTGCACATGTGGAAATCTTTAAAGAAATGGGGGACACTGCAAGGATAGAAAGACATACATTGTTTGACGCCACATGCTTCTCTAGTCGCATCAAAAGTTGGTATAAAATGATGAAAAAAGAGGCTTTGGCTTAGAGCTGTTAACCAGCACATACTTTACCTGCAGCCGATTGGGACCTATTTTACTACCTGTGAGGAAATCCATCCCGGCCCCCAAAACATACCTGCACAACCCTACGAAGGTCCGTGTTTCGACCACTGGAGGCAGGACGTGACCCGGATTCAAAACAAGGTTCCCATCCACTTCCGGAAAATAACCCCTCCCTGTCATGTGTCATCACAGACCTGGAGGCGGAGTTAACCCCAGAAAGACCCTCGTGGAGAGAGAGAAAACGGACGCTCCGGAGATAACAAGGAGAGACCCGGAATCGTGGAAAGGAGACAGAGATAACTCGACAGAAGCTGAAGTCCCGAGAAATCCAGAGGAGGGAACACAAGAGGAAGGCGGAGCAGAGGAAGAATCCGAGAGCTGGAGCAAGGAGTGGTGGTGTCCACCGGAGGATGCGGAAGTGCGTCCGCAACTCAGGAGAGTTGCAGCGGGAGGGGGTGAGTGCTGACGGGACGGGTGGGTATCTGTTTAGGAAACGAGCACGTCGGGAAGGTGGGGAGCACAAAAAGACTAGCACCTAGCACTGTTTTTGTCTGTCCTCACTAGACACATCCCGAGAAAATTCTCACACCACTGATCCAGGACACATAGTGGGAAATTAAAGACGGGGCATTGGACGAAACCGCCGATAAGCTGTTAAATGTAGTTGGTGTTCACCCCGAACTGTGAAGAGAACTTGCAAACTATGTTGGAGAAAACCATGGAAGAAGCATTGCACAATTATTTGTTCTTTCTATTGTTTTTTGTTAAACCCCCCCCCCTACTTTCCTTGGTGCACCGAACGTGTGAGGTGAAGGGATTGCGTCTCTCCCTTTTTCCCCATTTACTGACTGCTCCTTTGTTTTCCTCATTTCCGAGCCTCCGGGGAAAGCATCCAACCAGGAGACGGTGAGAAGAAGGAACAAGGATACTGGAAGGAAGAGGAAGACCAGAGATACACCGAGAAGTCCCTCATAACCAGGCTGTGAAATTTGAGAGACCAAATAAAGTACCACCATTAAGAAATATATCCAGGCTCCGCGTCTGTTTATCCGGCCTGCCCTCCCACACTGCCCAACGAGTTACTATACATGAATATCTGCAAGGGGGGGAAGCGAGGCTGGCTGGATATAACTCTTGCTTCTTCTACCCTTAGTGGCAACATGCGGCCAGCAGGATGCTTAGTGTACTGAAGCGCCTGTAGCACGGAGTATGGCTTGCCCTCAGTGCAGTTGTTAGGATGGTTAAATTAGCATTTACGGGTCACGCTGGGCTTGCTGCCAGCTGGCCACTTGTGTGAGCAGCTTAACTGGTGTTTTAAAAGGGCATAGGATGGGTGATGGCAGTAAACACAATGGGGCACATGCAAGCAAGCATTTTTGCCTTCGTAAAAGGGCTGATTCGATTTAAGGTGCAGCAAACCCTAATTTGCGATTTGGCAACCTGTTACCAAATCACAAAATGGGTTTGCGATTCGGTATTTGGAAGGGGCATGTTTAGGGCGTCCCTTCCAAATACCGAATCCTTACGGTATGCATAAATGTTTTGTGACCGTGAATGCGGTCGCAAAACATTCGCATATTACCACCTACTTCAAGTAGATGGTAACCCATTTGCAAATGGGAAGGGGTCCCCAAGGGACCCCTTCCTCTTTGTGAATGGTTGTAAAGAACAAGTTACTTACCTTCGGTAACGATATATCTGTAAGAGATATATATTAGTTATAGATTCCTTACCTTAGAATTACCCCCAGGCATCAGACTGGATCCGGAGATTTTTTCTTTAGCATTACCCCTGCGCGTCGGCAGGTGGCGTCAGTCGGCTCCCTGTCCGTCGTTGGCATCGTGTTCGCCGGAATGACATTGCGGTATCTACTTAGACGCTGACCCTGCGCGCTGACGTCAGTTCTTTACACGACATTCCACGCCAAAAGCGCAGAGCCATGCAAGACACTGACCACTGGTGCACAAAACTAGGGCCCTGAAAGGGAGTCCCTTACTCTAGAAGTCAGTTCGCAGAACGGGGAGGATGGGTGGGGTGATAAGGAATCTATAACTAATATATGTCTCTTACAGATATATCATTACCAACGGTAAGTAAATTATTCATCTGAAAGAGACTTAGTTATAGATTCCTTACCTTAGAATAGATACCCCAGCAATACCAACCCCGGAGGTGGGTCTGCGAACCAAGTTCAAACCAGAAAGTCCTGGAGAACTGAACAGCCAAAGATGCCGTCTCTCCGGACTTGGCTATCCAGGCAGTAATGTTTTGTGAACATGTGCAGGGATGCCCAAGTGGCTGCCTGGCAGATGTCACCAAGGGGGACTCCACGTCCCAAAGCAGTAGTAGCTGCCGTCACCCTGGTGGAATGGGCGTGCAGCCCTACTGGAGGCTCCTTTTTCGCCAAGGAATAACAGATTTTAATGCAAAGGACGACCCATCGAGAGATGGTCCGTTTTTGCACGGCCCGACTTTCTTTGCGCCCACATAGCCAACAAAGAGTTGATCATCCACCCGGAATTGTTTTGTGCGATCCAAATAAAATGATAATGCACGTTTTGGATCCAGACGGTGGAGTCTCTCTTCCTCCTTGGAAGGGTGCGGGGGGCGGGAAGAAGGTGGGCAAGATCATGGCCTGTCTTATGTGGAAAGAGGTAACCACTTTGGGAAGAAAAGAAGGTCGAGTTCGAAGGACAACCTTGTCCGGATAAACAGCAAGGAAAGGAGGTTTAGAAGAAAGAGCCTGAAGCTCACTCACCCTGCGAGCAGAGGTGATGGCAACCAGAAAGGCAGTCTTCAGAGTCAAGAGTCTGAGAGGACAATTAGGTAATGGCTCGAAAGGAGCACACATAAGGTACGTTAAAACCAGATTCAAGTCCCACTGGGGCATTACGAAAGGAATAGGAGGAAAGAGGTGAGTAATGCCCTTAAGAAATCTATTTACAGTAGGGGACTTGAAAAGAGAAGGCTGATCAGGAAGGCAAAGAAAGGCCAAAATGGCCGAAAGATAGCCTTTAGGGGTGCCCAGAGCAGAGCCCTGCTGTGCCAAAGAAAGAATGAAGAGGAGAACCTCTGGAAGGGGGGCAGAAAGGGGATCCCGAGCCTTTGCTGTGCACTATGCCACAAATTTATTCCATCTACAGGCGTATATCGTTTTAGTGGAGGGACGCCTGGCTGCCAAGATTGCATTACAGACTTCGGGAGGAAGGTCGAAAGCTGTCAACTGTCACAGCTCAATCTCCACGCAAAGAGGTGGAGGCTGGACAGGTTCGGGTGGAGGACTGTCCCCTGCTGCTGCGACAGAAGATCCTCCCGAAGAGGCAGTCTGATCAGAGGATCGATGGCCATGTTCAAGAGCTCGGGATACCAGACTCTTCGTGCCCAATCCGGAGCCACAAGAATGACTTGGGCCCTGTCGCGCTTGATCTTCTTCAGCACTTTGGGCAGAAATGGTATAGGCGGAAAGGCGTATAGAAGACTGCAATTCTACTCGCGAGGAAAAGCGTCGCCGAGCGAGTGACGCCTTGGAAATTCCAACGCGCAGAACTGCTGACATTGCACGTTCTCTTCGGTGGCGAACAGATCTAACCAAGGCTCTCCCCACTGCTGAAAGAGACCTTTCACCACCTCCGAGTGAAGACGCCATTCGTGATCCATCATGCACCGGCGGCTGAGTTTGTCCGCCCTGGCGTTCAGTGAACCTGCCAGGAGTTGAACCACCAGGGACATGCCCTGATGTTCCAGCCATGACCAGAGGCGAAGGGCCTCTTGACATAGGGTCCACGACCCCACCCTGCCCTGTTGTTTGCAGTACCACATGGCGGTGGTGTTGTCCGTGAACACCTGCACTACTCTTCCCTTGACAGAAGGAAGGAATGCTTTCAGTGCGAGATGAATCGCCCGGAGCTCCAGAAGGTTGATGTGGAGTCCGGACTCCGCCGGAGACCAGAGGCCTCTGATCTCCACCTCTCCCATGTGGCCACCCCATCCCAGAAGGGACGCATCTGTCACCACTGTGAAGTCTGGTTGGGGAAGGGAGAGGGATCTGCCGTTGACCCAATCCTGGTTCGTTAGCCACCACTGCAATTGGTGTGCAGTGCCCTCCGAGATCTGGACGACATCAGAAAGATTCCCCTGATGCTGCCCCCACTGAAACTTCGGGTTCCACTGCAGAGCCCGCATGTGCCACCTGGCATGGTCCACCAGAAGGATGCAGGAGGCCATGAGGCCCAGCAGCCTCAAGGTCAATCTCACCGAAATCCGAGATAGAGGTTGAAACATCGGTATCATAGCCCGAATATCCCAGACTCGCTGCTGAGGAAGATAAGCCCGAAACTGCACTGTATCCAGAACTGCTCGGATGAAAAGGAGCTTCTGAGAGGGAATCAGGTGTGACTTCGGCACGTTGATAGTGAACCCCAGAAAATGCAGGAGGTCCGCCGTAGTCTGGAGGTGGGAGATGACAGCCTGGGGCAAGCCCGCCTTCAACAACCAGTCATCGAGATAGGGGAAGACTGAAACCCCTGATCTGCGCAGATGAGCCGCGACCACCGCCATCACTTTCGTGAACACCCGAGGGGCGCTGGTAAGGCCAAAGGGGAGCACGGTAAACTGAAAATGCTCGTGGCCTACTGTGAACCGTAGGTAACGCCGGTGGGCAGGCAGGACGGGAATGTGAAAATAGGCGTCCTGCAAGACCAACGCTACCATCCAGTCTCCAGGGTCGAGGGCAGACAAGACCTGAGCAAGCGTCAACATCTTGAACTTCTCCTTCCAGAGGAAGCGATTGACGGCCCTGAGATCCAAGATAGGACGCAGGCCTTTGTCCTTCTTGGGCACTAGGAAGTAGTGGGAGTAGCAACCACGACCTACTTCTGGAAGAGGGACTAGCTCGATGGCTCCATGGCCAAGAGAGCCGTGACTTCCTGACAGAGAAGGGGCAAGTGATCCTCCGACATGCGATGGAGTGTTAGTGGCATGGAGGGAGGGGTAGTCTCGAAGTGGAGGGAGTAGTCCCTTCGGACTATCTGCAAAACCCACCTGTCCGACGTGATGTTGTGCCAGTGGGGGAGGTGATGGCGGATCCTGATGCCCACTGGCAACTGGTGGCCCTCAAAGGTCAGACTAGGAAGGCTTAGAGGCTGCTGCAGAGGGGGCACTGGTGGGCTGGCCCGCCCGCTGGCCCCCAGACCCACGGCATTGGATCCCACGTCCCCGGCCGCACAGAGGCTGGGTAGCTTGCACCGGCCTGTGGCCCTGGGCGGAACGTGGTGGGGCACACCTTCCGTAGCCACAAAAGGGGCGATAAGCAGACTGCGCAGGACGAGAGATGGTAGCGAGGCCCAAGGATCTGCCTGTAGCTAGAGTCCTTGAAGCGCTCAAGCGCACTGTCTGCATTGTCGCCAAACAGGCGACGGCCATCAAAGGGCATGTCCAAAAGGGTTGATTGGACATCCCCAGAAAAGCCAGTGGATCTCAGCCAGGCATAGCGTCTTAGAGCTACTGACGTAGAAATCGTTCTACCCAGTGAGTCGGCGGTGTACAGCCCACAGCAGATGGCAAACTTTGCTGCATTTCTCCCTTCCGTGACCGCACGGGAGAGTGTGACCCGGACCTCCTCCGGGCACTGCGGTAGCACTTACGCAACCGTATCCCACACAGAGTGGGTGTAGCGGCCCATGAGACATGCGGCATTCACCGACCGCAGTCCTAAGCTGGCGGAAGAAAACATCTTTTTCTCAAGATGGGGTAGGGTGTTGGGAGAGGAAAATGGGGTTGCCCGGGGCCGGGCGGTGGCGTTGGGCAATCATCCTATCCACAGGAGCCCCTGTGCTAGGCCTGGACCAGGTGCCTAGAAGGATGTCTGTGAGGGCCTCATTGAACGGCAGTAGGGGCTCCGAAGAGATCGCTGCCGGCTGAAGCAACTCAGTCAGGAGATTTGTCCTGACTGCCACCTTAGGAAGCTCAAGGCCCAAGGCCTCAGCCACCCTACGCAACACCACAGCGTAAGAGGCTCCCATCTCCGTGACCACGGTAGGGGGAGAAAGCATGCCAAGGTCTCGGGAGGTATCCAGACCACTGGCTTCCCCCAACTCCTCTCTCCAGTCCGGCTCCTCGAGCTGATCTGCCAAAGGGTCAACAGACCCCTCTCAGTCCTCCTCACCTTCCTCTGGCTGCCACTCAGGGCGACAGGGAACACCAGGGGAGAACAGTGGTATAAAAGTACCGGTCGGCGCTGGTACCGGCGTCGGTCGACGCCGGTCCGGCTCCGTGTCCAAGACAAGGGGGAGACCGGGGTCGATGCCGTTCGGGGACACAACCGGCGTCAGAAGTGGCGGAGGCGTTGTCAGTAGTGTAGGTGCAGGAGGAGGTGTCGTGAGGTCGACCGGCACCGAACTGGATCCAGGCCTGGATCCTTGGGGGCCCTGGCATCAAAGGCCTAGAGCCCTCAACCGAGTCCGCAGGGCCCGAAGGCGCACCGGCGGAGTCGGGCTGCCCAAAGATGGAGTGGAGAGCTTCGTAAAACTGACGAAGCTGGGCAGGGGACACTCCGGCTCCCGGGAAGGGAGGGAAGCTCGGAGCCGTCCCAGTAGGCTCCGCAGGTAGAGCCGAAGGACGACGACCTTCCGCGTCCCGCCGGCCGATAGACGGGGAGAAGGCGAAGAGCAACGGTGCTTCTTCGCCTTCTTCTTGTGCTTTGACTTAGACGAAGACTTTGATGAAGAGTGATGGTGGTGACTCTGTGACCGGTCCCGCAACATCCCTCTCGACCGGGACCTCGAGCGGCGCAGAGCTGACTGCCGGGTCTCCAGAAGCTTTCGGACCGCTCCCGCAAAGACTTCGGGTTCATGGCCCGACAGTCGGAGCATGACTTCGGGTCGTGGTCGCGCTCCAGGCACCAAAGGCACATGAGGTGTGGGTCCGTGACTGAGATCAGCTTGTGACAGGAGTCACAAGGCTTGAAGCCGGTCTGTCGATGTGACATCCCTCCATGCACCAGGAGTCGAACGACTTGAAAAAGAAGTCGACAAAAGTCGAAGAACTCTAGTCAAAAAATTAGTAAGGGTACCGCTCTCTCCGTATCTGCGCTGGCTGGCGCAGAAAAAGAAAGAACTGACGTCAGCGCGCAGGGGCTGCGTCTAAGTAGATACCGCAACGTCATTCCGGTGAACATGACGCCAGCAGCGGAGTCGACCGACGCCACCCACCGACGCGCAGGGGTACTGCTAAAGAAAAAATCTCCGGATCCAGTCTGACGCCTGGGGGTAATTCTAAGGTAAGGAATCTATAACTAATAGTCTCTTTCAGATAGCATTTTTAAGAGCAGGCAGGGGTCTCACGGACCACTGCCTGGTCTTAAAAAATGAAAAGAAAACTTTTCATTTTACTTTTTGTAAAGCATCTCGTTTTCCTTTAAGGAAAACGGGCTGCTTTACAAAAAAAAGATTGCTTTATTTAAGAGCAATCACGGACATGGTGGTCTGCTGACCTCAGCAGGCCACCATCCCCGTGATTTTTGCGATTCTTAGGGGGTCGCAAATTGCGATCTACCTCATTAATATAAATGAGGTAGAGCGATTTGCGACCCCCTAGAATCGCTATCTGAAACTCTTTGAGTTTCATGCATTGTAAATTGCGATTACCTAATTGCGATTCTCAGGAATTCGCAATTAGGTATCCGCAATTTACAATTTTGATGCATGTAGCCCTATGTTACTAAAAAATTAAACCAGGGACCAGCAATTCACACACAGGAGTAGAAACATCTAGGGAAAGATGTAAAATGTCATACACAGTTGCAGACATTGAAAACGATGAGAATATGCATGGAAACCCATCCAATGTTCACTGTGTCATGTTTATCACTTACCCACTAGGGCCAATAGTCAAATTATACATGTGCGGATGTCAACACGCCCACATTTACATAAGTTGGATCACAACATCCCGATCTTCTCTTACACCCAGGGCCCCTGGCATTATGTGATGCAACAGCAATTTTAACAGAACTATGGGCCTGCATCATTAGCCATTCAAATACCTCTTCCTTTCTGCCCAACAGTAAGACGACTCTGCTCTGACTACAACTCTTGGTCTGACTGATAGAGTAGAGCCTTTAACATGTTCAATCTCATTGTGGATACAAATGGTCACGCTCTGGCCATGTAAGGTTTGTGTCTTAGCATGAGGGCCTGCCATTGGGTCAGCTGGTTTCTACTCTATGGGTCCCGATGTGAACAGTGCTGTCTTCTTTAATGTGCATAAATCCTCTGAATAAAGAACAGGGTTGAGATTCAATTTGGAGAGCAGCTTCAGTGGTGTCCGCAAGCTACCAGTAGCTCACGCATTACCCGTTTGGGACCTGTGATCTGGAATAATGAGCACTTCACACAAAGTGAAGATCACGTGGAAGGAAACATAGATGCGAGGGAAGGTTCAAACAACCGGAACAGTACATTGCTGGTGATTTACTGAAGGCAGGTTGAATACAGGTTGGAAAAAAAACTGTAAAGCTGCAATAAAAAGGTCATTAAAACACATAACCATGAATTGGCATACTAGGGATGTTATGTTAAAAATATTTGTAGAGCGCACTTACACCAGGCGGTTTCATGGCGCTAAGAGCGGGAGGGCGACAGTGGTATGATGACAGAAGCTTTACTCATATGCCTGAGAGAACAGAAGGGTCTTAAGAAGTGTTCTGAATTGGGCGTAAGAGGTTACTAACCTCAGTCCAGTGGGAAGAGAGTTCCAGAATTGAGGGGCCCGAAAAGAGAATCCGAGGCCACCGTGTTTTTTGCGTTTGAAGGTGGGGGTGGTGAGCAGATTCAGATGGGAGGAGCGAAGTTCGCGAGAGGGGGCATAGCGATGGATCCTAGATGAGATGAATGCTGGGCCATGGCCGGCAAGGGCTTTAAAGATAGTACAGCCCAGTTTAAATGCACAGCGTTTAGCCACCGGAAGCCAATGGAGGCTCTTCATCAGGGGGCGGACATGTTGGTATCTAGGATGATGAAAAATGAGCCTGGCTGCTTGGTTTTGTACCAGTTGCAAACGGTGGAGTTGGTATGCCGGAATGCCGACATAGAGCGAGTTGGCATAATCAATACGAGAGATGACCAAGGCCAGGATGACTAAGGTCAAGGCCTC
Organism: Calotriton arnoldi; assembly: GCA_963921515.1. Lineage (NCBI taxonomy): Eukaryota > Metazoa > Chordata > Amphibia > Caudata > Salamandridae > Calotriton > Calotriton arnoldi. Next base: position 3,118,135 of record CAWUFW010000054.1, read on the forward strand.
GGTGGTCAGAAATCTTCCGAATTCTGCGTAGGTGGAAAAAGCAGGTAGATACCACTGCGCTAATCTGAGGTTTCATAGACAGGTCGTTGCTGATTATGACCCCTAGGCTTTTTACAGATTCTACTGGGCGAGGCGGACTACCTAGGAGAGGGGGCCAGAAATTAGAATTCCAAGGGTTGGCGGTACCTCCAGTCAGGATCAGCTCAGTTTTATCGGGGTTAAGTTTTAGTTGGTTAGCGTACATCCATTCGCTAATAAAGCTCATGGTGGACTGGAAATTGGATACTGAGGTGTTGGAAGAGTCAATTTCGAACACCAGCTGGAGGTCGTCTGCATAGTTGAAAGTTACAACTCTACTTTTGCGTAAGGACCAGATCAAAGGTAGCATGTACAGATTAAACAGGAGGGGCGAGAGGGAGGAACCCTGGGGGACCCCGCAAGTCAGCCTAGCTTTCTTGGCTGAGAAGTTGGCGAGATGGACTGCCTGAAATCGGTTGTGTAGGAAGGAGGAGATCCACTTCAGAGCCAGACCCTGGATGCCAGCATTACTGACACGATCGATCAGGAGGTCATGATCGACCGTGTCAAAAGCGGCTGACAGATCCAGAAGTACCAGGGCCTGGGTGATGTTTTTATCGGCCCCTCTCCTAAGCTCGTCCATAACTGCTAGGATGACTGACTCCGTGGAGTGTGCTGGTCTAAATCCTGCCTGATGGGGGTCGAGGAACTGAGAATGCTCAATGAATGAGCTCAGACAGTTTGCTACGTGGGCTTCTAAGATCTTACTAAGGTAGGGGAGTAAAGAAATTGGGCGGAAGTTGCTCAGGACCAGGGGTCAGCATTGGGTTTCTTCAGGATTGGGACAATTTCAGCATGTTTAAAAGTGTCTGGGACAGTGCCTTGTTTAAGAGAGTTATTGAGGAGTGAGAGGGCGGGTCTGGGCAGGTAAGGAAAGCCTCTTGTAGGATGTGAGGGGGGCAGCAGTCAGTAGGGGAGCCTGATCCAATTTTTTTTAGTAGGACAAAAAACTCTTCCCTGGAGATCGGGGGGATTTGGTCCAGCACAAGGGGATTTTTGCATGTGATAGGGGAGGCAGTTGAGAGTGTGGGAGGAGGAATGCTGCTTTTAATGGTGGCAATTTTCTCGATGAAATACGAGTTCAGGGAGTCACATAGTGATTGTGAGGGGACAGGTTTAGCTATCACTCTATCAGGTTGTGTAAGCTCGTCGACTATAGAGAAAATATCCTTGGTCTTAGTGGCTGAGTTCATAATTTTCGAGGAGAAGTAAGTTGCCTTGGTCTGGAGGATAGAGTTTTTATAGTCTTTTAGCAGGGTAACACAGGTGGCTTTTTTTTCAGGGGCATAATCTCGTCTCCAGCTGCGCTCGGCTTGCCTAAGTGCCAGTTTTTTTATTTTCAGATCGTCAGATGTTTAGTTTCAGAGAAACAGAGAAGACTCCTGAATATCAGGAAGTGGCAGAGCTATTCATAACCAGTCCAAGGGATACACATAGAGTACTGCCAGTGAATAACTTGTCTGGGTGAATTTGCAGGAGCTAAAACAGCTTGGGCCTCACTGCTACGATGCATGTCTGTGCAGACCCATAAGTTTGCCAGCTGTGGGATGCACCACATCCGTCCAGGGAACAGGATCAGTGAGAGTATGGGGCGAGAAAGTCCAAGTTAAACAAATATGCCTTTAGACTCTGTATTTGACTTATCGTTTGTTGCCCTCCAAAGACAGAGAGCGAATAGGAGGCTATGCTTAGATTTTATGCATTTAAATCTGGGATCGGTGCTCATAACTCCGTCCATTTTCCAGTCAGAGGAAGAAAAGAAAATGTAAAGAAATAGCTGTGAATGGGTTGGGCACACTCAGCAGTCATGAAAGCAAAAATGAAGCACATTTCTTGTAATTCGAAGTGTGACGGAAGCAACGACTTTAATACGGCCAAAGCAAATCAAGGCTCTTTACATGGCGATGCACATAAGAGAAATATTCACTGAAACCGGATTTGACACATTATTAATTTGTTCACCATAGTTTTAGCAATAGAACTGTCTGCACAAATTTAGTGGCCATGTCAATAGAAAATGTGCTCTCCATGAATGAGAGAGCGTGTCACAGGATGCTTCAGTTAAGCTAAAGATCACCCGACTCACCGCCATAAGCTAGGTGGGTTGCGTAGTTTGTCATTCTAAAGGTGTGTTCAGAGCACAAATGCTGACAATTTATTAGATCACCAAATGCAGCAGAAACTAGTATTTTGCCTTGTTGGTGTGCAGGCGTTGCAGATAGTTACCACTGAACCCAGGGCCTGGGCAGTGTGGGGTAATAACAGCGGTATAGCCAGCCCCCATCAGAAACTCACAATTTTGCACCAGGGCACCATAGAGTATATCAGACGGAACTGTGGTTAATGAAGAGAACAGTAGTTCCCAACTGGTCTCTGGGTTTCCGCCACGAAGCGTCAAACGTCAGTAAGTGGATAAAGATAACTGAATGGGTTGACCACAAGCGATAACTTATTAACACATACTTTTTTTTTATTTTTACGGATTTTATTTAGCGCGAACTTGACCCGAAGGTATCGGGTATCAGAGCGCTTTACATAGCATCAGTTGCGTTACATGAGGACACATTCATTTTCTTTTTTTTTTGTTGGACACCTTGAGGTTCCATCTTGCACTGTTACAGCAGGGCTGGGATTTCCCGGGCATGCATCAGCGCAGTTAGATCACAAATCTGCAGCAGAGACTAGCGGGGGCATGTTCCCACCCCACAGTGTAGAAACTCACCTGGGTGGCCATGACCTCACATATCTGAGCGCTGCGTGCTAATCAAATCAATGGAAGGTACATTGGGTTAATCCAGCAATTCATGGGCACTGCACGATATGGGGATCCCTTTATGCGGTTTGGCTTCTTAATCCCGCACAGGATATGGCTTGAAGCCAGGTATGGCAAGGCCTTCAAACATTCCCACAGAAGGGTAAGTGGAAACATGCGCAAACTCACCAAGCAGAGGGGCTTGGGTTAAACAGGGTGTGGCCTCATTAATGCAAACACCACAAGGTACTACGATAGGTATGGGGTACACCTGCCAGAGGTGGATAGGGACTTGGTCCGGCTAGAAGGACTGGTAACTTCAGGTTGCAGAGGTTATGGAGCCTTCCATGGTGGGGGGGTCCTGGATATGTCAGCTGCCACATCCAGAGCGAGGGCAGAGTTACAGGGCGATCCGGAGGCAGATTGGTACATACAGGTACCCTCTTCAGGAGCACAACAGGGGTGTCCTATGCCAAAACCCCAGGAGTCTTTACGGCAGGACCCTGGATAAAAACGTCGGCGCCCCACTAGTCCTTTGGGCGGTAGTAATCCTGAGCAACCAGGGGCTTGCCTTGCAACGCTCCGCCCATAAAAGGCATGAGTAAAGTCATGGACTGGTGGTGCATGGTAATTAAGGGGGAAATCCCCAAAAAAGGGTAGCACCGAGGGGGTTGGCCAAGGTGCTGTTTGGCTCAACAGGCGGGCGGGCAGCTTAGGTTACTCACCGCTGCCTTCCCTTTGATCGCCTGTATGTTAACCCACCACGTTGGCATACTTCATGTCTGAAAATAAACCTGCAGCAAACTGTTTCCCAAAAAACTGGTGTGGGCTGATTATTTATTGCAGCACGACCAATTACTGCTAAGCGGGGAGGGTTGCAGATATCAGCACTATGTCCACTTGCTTAGGGCCTTGTGACGGGGAGGAGGGCTTTCACGACCATGTGCCATGGCCCTTCTCTCCCGCTCGGACATCAAAAGACCCACTTTTTGTACATTCACAGGGTAGAGCGGAGTCCTGGGTCTTTAAACACCACACCATGGGGCACGAGGGGACGGGACTTGCCCTTTGGCCCTGGAGGGTGGATGCCTATTTGACTCTGCAGCCGGACCAGGAAGGTGTGCACACATTGCGAGAAGAACGCCAAGGAGGAACCCACCAGGAAGAAGCCTCTGTGAAACCCGCACCACAGACTGCAAAGGAGAAGCAGTCCAATGTACCGTAACGGGGTGACACCGGTGAACCCCAGCAAGGATGACATGGTGACTCCCTTCCCCGAAAAGACGCTGAAGACCCTCCCAACAGAGTGAACTGCCTGTCTGACAATGCTTCCAGCCATGCACCTGGAGATGCATGGCTAACGCAGGTGCGTGACAAAATCTGTGTTTGGGGTTAGAGGGAGGGTAGAAACGGGCCTCCACAATGGTCACCGGAGGGTGCAAAACACTTGTAGTATTCTTGCCCCCGTCGGTCGGGATACCATAAGAAGGGCTCAAGCACCGTCCTTTTTGAGCACCAAATGAAATACCAGCATTTGTAAAGCGCACAGCTACCTCCGGAGAGGTGTCCCGGCGCTGGGGGCCCTCGGGAAGATTAAGTGAGCTATTGCCCGAGTCACATGGTGCTGGGCTAACCTGCCGCCGGCACCGGGGATCGAACCGTGAACCCCGTGGTCCGGAGTCAGGCACCCTGGCTGCTGCGCCACACCTCTTCCTCTGCCTTTTGAGCACTAATTCCCTGCACACCTATTTGTATATTCACAGTGGAGAAAGCGGCAGAGGTATAGAAGTATTGTAGAATCAGTTACTTACCTGCGTTGTCTTCTTTGCCTCGAGGATACCAGCGGGAGGACTCTGAACACCGGACCTGGGAAAAAAGGCAGAAGACGCTCATTGGTTACATAGAATGTTTCTCAGTTATACTTGAAGCTGAAGACAATAACCCAGCTCTCTCGCACAGCACACCCTGTCCTGCCCTGATTCTGTTTTTCTCGGTTCATTGACAGACCCATGACGGGCCTGTGATCCATACAGCAGCTGTGCTATAGACGTCCAATGTGGGGTTCATTACTAAGCTAAAATCCTCCCCTACGATTGTCATCCCTGATGGTGTATTCAGTAGTGAATTGGAGATGTGTTTAGGTGTGTCATATGAAGGCCAGGGGGTAAGCATATAAAACAAGTTACTCACCTGTACACTGTGGTTCTCCAGTATTGATATCTTTCATAGATTCACATGCTTGAATCTTCCCCGTCGTCATGGTGGGAGTCTCACGGTAATAAAAATATAGCAGTATAAAAGAAAAAACTGCATGAAAAACCAATACAAATGCATCATACTTTGGTAACCCATCACCATTATTATATGGTCCAAAAGTCAGCCAATGAGACGCCAGCCCTGAGATCACAATCCCCAGCAGAGCCACCATACCTCAGATTTCCACCACCAGTGTGAGCCAAGGATAGTATCATGAGGCAAAAGTGGTCTACCTTACCAAACGGGGAGGTGGGCGGGCAGCATGTGAATCTATGAAAGATATCAATACTGGAGAACCACAGTGTACAGGTAAGTAACTTGTTTTTTCTCCAGCATTGAATCTTTCATAGATTCACATGCTTGAATCAGAATAGAAAGCAGTATCATATCCATGAAAAGCGTTTTAAGGTTAAGACCTCTTTTTCCTTAGTGGATTGTGTGTTTCAGAATGTCTATAATAACCAAGACTACATATAAACATATGAAATATCATGAGAAAAATGCAAACGTATCATGTATTACTTCACAAACAAAAGCAATCTTTTAAAATAGAAAAAATACCTTAAAGAAACAGTCGGCGCAGCACAGCCTGTCCCACCGCTGAATCTCCTTTCCATGCTGTGTCCAGACAGTAGTGCCTGGTGAATGTATGGACATTTGACGTTGCTGCTCTGCAAATGTCTGGGAGCGATACTCCTGCGAATAATGCGACAGAGGTAGCCAGCTTTCTTGTCGAATGTGCTCTAACTTTTGCAGTTAGAGGCCTGCCAGCTTTGTCATGACAGAATACGATTGCTGAGGATATCCACCTGGAAATACTGTTTCTGGATAATGCCAAACCCTTCCTGGGAGTTGGGAAAGCTATTAACAGTTGATTTGACTTTCTGAAAGATTTTGTTCTGTCAGTATAAAATCTTAAGCATCTTCTGACATCCAACGTGTGAAGAGACTTTTCTGCCGTAGATGTTGGATTTTTAAAATATGTAGGTAGTATGATAGGTTCGTTCAGATGGAATGACGTCGGAACTTTCGGAATGAATTTTGGATTCGTTCTCAGTACTACTTTGTCCTTCTTGAACTGCATAAAAGGTTCGGATATGGAAAAAGCTTGAATCTCACTGACTCTTCTGGCTGATGTCAGAGCCAGGAGTAGAGCCACCTTCCATGATACAAATTTCAGATCAGCTCTATGAATGGGTTCGAAAGGAGGCTTCATCATCTGTGCAAGGACTGTGTTAAGTTGCCAAGGTACTGACGGACGTTTTACTGGAGGGAACACTCTGAAAAGACACTTCATGAACTCCTTTATTACCCTATGAGACCAAAGAGAAGGTTGGCTCGGCTTTCTGCGATATCTTGAAATTGCCGCAAGATGCACCTTCAAAGATGAATGTGATGATCCTGCTTTTGCTAAATACAGTAGATAAGGAAGAATTTGCTCTGGAGTTGAAAGCAAAGGGTGTAGAGAGTGATCCAAACACCACTGGCAAAACCTTTTCCACTTTGCCGCATATGTCTTATTAGTGGAAATTGCTCTGGAGTGAGTCAAAATATCCCGACATTCTTGAGGAATATTCAGGGATTGGAATTCGTGGTAATGAGGTTCCAAGCTGATAAATTTAGTGAGCCTAATTGGGGATGCACCACTTGCCCTCCGTTCATCAATATCAAATCATGCACCAGTGGAAACTGCACTCGAGGAGAAACAGACATTTGTAGAAGCTCCGTGAACCAGAACTGTCTCGGCCATGCCGGCGCAATTAGTATCAAGTGGCATGGTTCCAAATTCATCTTCCTCAACACCTTCGGAATCAGAGGGAATGGAGGAAACGCGTAAGCAAACATTCCCGTCCATCGAAGATGAAAGGCATTCCCCCATGATCCTCTTTGAGGGAATCTGCTCCCAAACTGTTTGCATTTCTTGTTGTTTCGAGTGGCAAACAGATCTAATCCTGGAGTGCCCCAAAGTTGGAATATCTGAAGAAGCCAATGCTGATCCAGTTCCCATTCGTGGCATAGGCTTGTTGATCTGCTTAGAGAATCTGCCCACGTGTTGTGGATTCCTGGGACATGCTGAACTTGTAGAGTGATATTGTGATTCAGAAGCCACTGCCATATTTCCTGTGCTTGTGTTGACAAGGTTTTTGACCTTGTTCCCCCTTGCTTTAGAATCAATCATTTTTATTGTGTGGTAAGCATTTAGATACACGGCTCAGCTGCCTACATCCGGTGGCCGGCAGAGCGTAACCTCTTTAATGATGTACACAGCGTGCAGGTCAACAACCCGGAGGGCGACCCCGCGTTAGAGACATTCGAAAGATAACCGGCCATCTAGCAGGAGCGCGAATACCACTTTTCTGGAAGATAGAAACAAACAAAGAAACAAGCAAAGAAACAAATACCCCCAGACACCCCCTGAGTCCCCTCCCCCACCCCTCTCCGCATCAGCCTCTAAACCCCTGCACTTCTACCCCCTCCTCATGCCATGTCCGCCGCCCCACCGTTGTCGTTGATGGCCCCTAGAGGCTCCAAGGGAATGAGCTGCAAGATCTGTAAGTACTTTGGGCATGTGACCTCTCTCAGTTCTTTAGAAAGGAGCTGTAGGAAAGGACCCCATAACTCCGCATACTCAGCGCCTTTACCATCAATGCCCAACGAAAGACGTTCCATAGCCAGAAGGTGCCAAAGCCTTTGGAACCAGTCCCTCGGGTCAGGTGAGGCCGAGGAGCCCCAGTGCGCCAGAAGAACCTGGCGCGCCGCTAACAGAGCTAAGGCTATCTGCCGGCCCCGGAGCGAGCGCAAAGGGAAAGACTTGGGGTGGGGGAGGCCCAGCAGTGCGTGTTCAGGTGTTCGGGAAATGTGATCTGAAAGGCATCGTCTAGCTCATCAAGGACAACCTTCCAGTACCGCACTAATTTCGGGCAACGCCATAGCAAATGCACCAGTGTACCCTGATGGCCGCACCCCCGCCAGCAGAGGTCCGACTTCGCTACATCCCACGCCTTTACGCGCACCGGAGTATAATACCAATAGGCGGCCACCTTGTAGGCAGACTCAGCCCCTGCAGTGTTAGAAGCGGTGTGGTGAGCGCGATAAAAGACGTGTTCCCATTCTTTACATGTAAGAGGTCGCCCCAGCTCCGTTTCCCAGCGGACCTGCGCTTTCGTGCGCTGCCTCTTGGGGTGCATCAGGATCATCGCGTACAGATCGGAAATGAGCTTGCGGTCATCTGTTTTGCAGACAAGCCACTTCTCAAAAGCCGTCAGGGGGCGGGACATTGACGCGAAGTTAGCAGGTTGAGTCACCCAATACTTTAATTGTAAGTACTGAAAGGCCTCTGCCTCCGGTAGGTGGAAGTACTCCTGGCGCAGTTGGGAAAAAGGGATCAAACCATCTAGATCAAAGAGAGATCCCACCCTCTTACAGCCCTCCTCCCTCCAGCGTTGGAAGATGGGGACGCACATCCCGGCGGAAAATCGGGGTTGTCGACAATAGGAGTCATAGGGGAAGGAAAAGTAGTCCAACCCTTGCGCAGCGCTAGTTGGTCCCAAGTTTTCAAAGTCGGGGAGGTCACCGGGGAAGAGTAGAGGCCCCACGCTCTATGTTTGCGCGGCAGCCACAACTCGCGCCATATATTACAGCCCGCGACTGTCTGATCCATAAAGTTCCAATGCTTGCTGGACAAGGGCCTATTCCATTCCACAATATACCGGAGACAGGAGGCTTGATAGTAGGCCTCTAACAAAGGAAAGCCCAACCCACCCGGCGACTTCGGTGCGGTGATGAGGGGCTTTCCCCCTTGCTTTAGAAGATAAAACATAGTTGTCGTGTTGTCCGTTCTGACCAGGACTGGGGAATCGTGAATTCTGGGAAGAAACGCCTGAAGACCTAAGAACACTGCTTTTAGTTCTAACAAATTGATGTGCATCTTCGTTTCTTGCCCGTTCCAATGACCTTGTATTTCTAGGTCTTGCAAATGTGCTCCCCATCCCTGCAAGGATGCATCCGTTGTCATTATGTAACTGGGAGATTGAGGTTCGAAGAGTAGGCCTGCCGTGAAATTTTTTCTTATCCCCCACCATGACAATGCTTTCTTTATTAGTGGAGTGATAAGGACCAGATCCTCGAAAGACCCTTGAGCTTGAACCCATTGAAGGTCGAGAAGTTCCTGAAGTGGCTTCATGTGAAGGCGGCAATTTGGGACTAACGGAATGCAGGATGAAAGCATTCCCAGCATGGACTTGAACATCCTCACTGAAACTGACTCTTTTTTGCATCTGAGAACTCAGCTTTAAAATTTTCTGGATGCGTTCTTCCGATGGATACGCCTTTGCTTCTCTTGTGTTCAACACTGCCCCTAAAAACTGTAGAGTCTGGGACGGAATCAGAGAGGATTTTTCCACATTTATCTTTAGACCCAAGGACGCGAAGAGATTCCTGCAAGTTTCTAACGAGTCCTGAGTGTCTTGAAACGTCGGACCTTTTATCAGCCAGTCGTCCAGATACGGATAGACTTGGTGACCTTGTTGTCTCAAATGTGCTGCCACTGGCGCCATGCACTTCGTGAACACTCTTGGTGCGGAACGGAGACCAAAGGGCAATACTTTGAATTGATAGTGGCGCCCCGCCACCTTGAACCTGAGATACCGTCTGTGTTTTACGTGTATTGGAACATGGAAGTATGCATCTAATAAATCCAAAGATGTCATATAGTCTCCTCTGTTCAGCATCAGCAGAATTTCTTGCAGGGATAACATTCTGAAGAGCTGCTTTCTGATGTACTTGTTTAAACCTCTTAGATCCATTACCTGCCTGCACTTGGCACTTTGCTTTTTCCTTATTAGGAAAAAATGTGAGTAGAATCCTTTCCTTCGATGTTGATGAGGGACTTCCTCTATTGCTCCTTTTATAAAGAGATTCAAAATCTCTTTCTTTAGAACGGATAGATGTTGATGTTTTGTGGGAATGGGAGGTCGGGTTGGTGGTTTTTGAATGAATTCTAGGGTGTGACCCTGATGTATTATGTCCAACACCCATCTGTCTGATGTTATTGACAACCATTGATGGTAAAACTGAGAGAGGTAGTGGTTCCGATGAGGTTTGATGGTTGACGAGGTGGTTGACGCCCTGAGAATGTCACTGTCTCCTACTGTTGTCCTGAGATTTTCCTCTGGCTGATGTCTTCCTTCTGTTCGACTGTTGCTGGTAAGGCGTATTGGACGATCGAAACTGCTGTTGGTTGGAAAATTGTCGATACCCTTGTTGCTGGTAGGGCTGGTACCTATAAGATTGAAATGACGGCCTTTGTTGGTAATGGCCTCTTGTTCCTCTGCCTCGAAAGGACTGAAACCTTTGTTGTTGAAGAGTCCCTAAAGCACGTGCTGTGTCTGTATCGGTTTTAATCCCCTGAAGGGCATCATCCACGTGCTTGCCAAAGAGATTTTCTCCATCGAATTGCATATCAATAATCTTGGCTTGGATTTCCGGCCGGAACGAGGTGGCCTTAAGCCAGCCCTGTCTGCGAAGGGCGACAGCCCCTGCCATCTGTCTAAAAGCCACCGCAGAGACGTCCATGGCTATGTCGATCATTTCAGATGCTGCCTTGGCTCCATCCTGAAGAATTTGCGTGGCCTCTTCCTTCTTATCCTCAGGAAGATGTGATAATAAAGGCACTAAGTCAGACCACATTTGTCTGTCATACCTGCTAACTATGGCCAACGCATTTGAGGCTTTGATGGACTCGGCCGCCATCACAGCAAAACGTTTTCCTGCGCCATCTAGTTTTCTCCCTTCTTTGTCTGGTGGAGCAAAACATGAAGCTGCCGGGTTCCTAGCGGGCCTCTGCGCCGCTTGCATGACCACTGATTCCGCTCTGGGGTGACCTATCAGACATGCCGGAGACGATTCTGGAGCTTTATATTTCTTTTCTATTTTCGGGACTGATGCCGAAATAGAAGCTGGACTTTTCATGATTTTTAAGCCTTCTTCCCATATATAGTTCACTATAGGGATGGTCCGGATCGACTTTCTAGCTGAATCTTTGAAGTCATATAAGAAACAGTCCGCCTGTTTCACCGGAAGAGGAAGGACAAACCTTTTTGAGGCTCTCTCCATTAGCTCGTGGAATCCTCCGATATCTTCGGGCGGAGAATTTGCCGGTGAAGGCGAAGGAGATGACTGAGCAATATATTGATCCCACTCATCGCCCACAGGTTCATCCTGTGTCAACTCTCCTTCTTCTGGTTGCTCTTCTACATCGCTCTCAATATAGTCATCTCTGATGGCTATTACTGGTGGAGGGCGCGTTTTCTGTGAGGCCTGTGGTGGTGCTGCCTTCTCAGGAGTGGGTGCACTTTGCGTTTTGCTTGGGGTGTCAGGCAAAGGGGCATTAGCTTCTGGAAAGCGCCTATAGTAGTCCGTTATCATGTGCCTCAGATCCGTGACCAATGAAAGTGGCACTGACATCGACTCTTCTCTGGCTATTGGAGGGTTGTCCTCCTCCTCCTCATAGTCATAAGTGTCTTGAAAAGATTCATATCTTCGTGAACCTGAAAGAGGACGGTCTTTAAAAGAGAATTCCTCCTGTACAAATTCGGATTTGTCATGATACTCCTCCTCATCCATGTCTTGACTTTTTATCTTAAGTTGAGAGGGACTGTACGCAACTCCACAGGAACCTTCCTCCTCTGATTCCTGCATTTCCAAAAGATGGGATGAAGGAAGCGGTGAAACTTTGCTCCAAGATGTCAATTCTGACGAAAACTTTCCTGCATCAAGCATAACCAAGGATCTTTTCCTTTCCGTCGACGAGCCCGTCGAAGGTGGAAACTTCTTTATAGAAACAGTCATCAATGATCTTTGTGAAATTGGTGACTTGAATGCCGTCGTCGACGGAACCGTCGTCGACGAGGTCGTCGTCGATGTCGTCATCGGAGAAGTCGTCGACGGGGTCGTTTTCGTGCCTGCCGTCGACGAAGCTGTCGTCGTCGTTAGAGTTGCCATCGACGACGCTGCCATCGTCGACGTCTTCGTTGGCGTAACCGACGACGATACCGTCATTCTCATCGACGGAGTCTTTTTCTCCGTAGACTTCTTATGAGGAGTGTGAGGCACTGAAGAAGAAGCCTTCTTAGAAACACCTTCAGGAGGTTGTAGCTCCAGTCCCTTGTCCTTTGACTTACTGACTTTCAGTTTTTTAGAGTCAGATTTAGAAACAGAAGGCTCTAATTTTCTTTTTGGGGTGGAATGAGCCTCTTCCTCCTCAGAACCAGATTCAGATTTTGATTTCTTTTCTGAAGCCATAGAAGCAAACGTGCCTCTCTGTCCTTAAGAGTTTTGGCAGAGAAAGTCCTGCAATGCTTACACTCCTTAGGGACATGTTTAGGATGTAAGCAATATAAGCAATCTTTGTGGGGATCCTCAGAGAAGAGTCTGGCCTTCCCACAAGATCTACATGGTCTGAAAAGCCTCTTTTTAGAGCCTTCAGACATTTTGGCAAATGAAGAAAATCACAATACCTCTATTCCAGAGAAAGAAAGAGATGAAAGCCAGGTCAAAAGTTCACCACAGAGAGAAAAACTGAGCAGAGCTCAGGGAGACTCCTTCTCACACGACATGCGGTTAGAAATCTGAGGTATGGTGGCTCTGCTGGGGATTGTGATCTTAGGGCTGGCGTCTCATTGGCTGACTTTTGGACCATATAATAATGGTGATGGGTTACCAAAGTATGATGCATTTGTATTGGTTTTTCATGAAGTTTTTTCTTTTATACTGCTATATTTTTATTACCGTGAGACTCCCACCATGACGACGGGGAAGATTCAAGCATGTGAATCTATGAAAGATTCAATGCTGGAGAAGTTATCAAGTGTCCACAGGTGTCCTTCCACTCGTCTTCTTACCATGATGAATCGATCCAGCGGGTCCATTTGTGCGTCTGATAGGGAGAGAGGGAATGTCTTTGGCAGCATTATAGCAACCCTTCTAGAGCTCTATGTGAAAACCAAGTGTAACACACTTTTGTACCCATATGTACTAAGAAATGTGTATGTGGTGCCCAATAAGCGTGTCTCCTGGAGCAGGAGGACATCAGGCAAATGCTTTCTGGCATAGATCATAACTGCTACTCTCTGTATTTTATTGTTTAACCCATTTACGTTCCAAGAGATTATTCAACACTGGCCTATGGACCCAATGTGAGGGCAGATGTCGTTTGCAACTGGGTTACTAGGGAGAGTATCCGGTGTCTCTGACCCCTTAGATATATTAGGATTGGTGTGCATTTCGGGACTATCATAGCTCGGGATAAGAGTAGTGCTTCCTTACATGCCTCTCTGCGTACACTCATAATGAAAAGTCATTAGGAACTGAGATTGTACGTGCATCAGCCTTAGGTACTGAGATTGTAAGAGCATGAGCCAGCCTGATCTGCAGCACCTTTTACCTTTGCTTAAAAAAAACTAAAAATAAGAACAAACATCAAACATAACTGCATTAGAACCCAAAGCATACCACTCCAACTGCCCCCTCCTAACACTTCCGCCTTAGAAGCATCGGTCATCTTGATCTGAGCACTGACTACTGTATAACCACAGTTATAGTTGGGGAGAGGATGTAGCCTTACGGCTAGAGCTGTCGACCTCGAAGCTGGGAAACAGGGTTCGAGTCTCAGCAACGACGCTCAACATCCTGTTATAGTTGGGGAGAGGATGTAGCCTTACGGCTAGAGCTGTCGACCTCGAAGCTGGGAAACAGGGTTCGAGTCTCAGCAACGACGCTCAACATCCTGTGATTCTGGGCAAATCACTTAATCTCCCCGTGCCTAACAAAAATGAATGTGTCCTTCTGTAACAAAACTGGTGCTCATGTAAAGCGCTCTGATACCCGATATCTTCGGGTCTAGTTTGCGCTATATAAAACTCTAACCATCCAAAGTTGTCATGCTACTAACATCCAAAGTGTATACATCCGTGTTTGGTTGTCACACGGGTCAATGTTGTATTCAGTACCCACTGGGGCAGTGACATCCCAGCTAGTCAGCTCCATTTCTGAGTTCAGTGACTCATGTTGACCATGGAAAAGAATATAGTTTCATGAGCCCTGAGAGGGGCCAGGGCTCTCCATCCTGTCAGAGGTTAGAAGGCCTGAGATGTCTCAACCCCTGCCGACTTGTCAGCAAAGTCACTTGTGTCTCCATCATTGGTGCACCACACAGGGCTCCTGTCTTCGGGCCCTTTTCTTCTGCAGCCTCAGGCGTCTCCTCGCCCCTACATCAGTAGACTCCTCTCTGGGTCCTGTTTGTTGTTGGTGTAGCACTTTCCTCTCTTCAACCCAGTCACTTGCGGCTTCAGGGGTATCAAAGAAGAAGGACATGCCACTAAGGTTGACTCTGAGTTTAGCTGGGTGAATCAAGACATATTCCAATTGCATCACACTGAGGTTCCGTTCTACCACAGTGAAAGAGCATTGCTGCTATTGTGCCGCTCGTGTATAATCAGGAAATACCATGATTATATGATTTCAGTAAGTGACCATGTCTCAGGACTGCATCTCTTGCATGCAATGTCAGGGCGCAGATGTGCGATGACAGGTCACAGAACTGCCCCAGGAGGGGGGTTCAGCTGTTAGAGCGCAATGCTCTCTTTCCACAAAAAACAGTGGGATATGTCCCCGTTAGGGATCCAGGACTTCAGCCAGTATTTGAGAAAGTATTCTGCACATGTGCCCTTCGAATCCTTTGATATACCGACTATCCTGGTGTTGTTTCTCCTAGATCTCCCCACCATATCCTCAGCTCTCTCCTTCAAGAGCTTAGCCCTTGGCTAACATTCAAGAGCCCGGCAATTATCGCCCAATCTCGATACTCCCCTTCCCAGTCAAGATACTCTAAAAGTATCTTAGCAAGATCTTGGCGGGCTTTCTTGAGGAAAATAATTTGCTGGAACCAGCACAGATGGGTTTTAGGCCGGCCCGTGGAACAGAGGCGGCATTCGTTTTAGCCACCAATGAATTAAGTATGCAGGTTGATGGTGGTCGAACGGCGGTACTGATTCTGTTGGACCTGTCTGCCGCTTTTGACACTGTCAGCCACCAAATTTTGCTTACACATTTAAAGGAGATTTGATTAGGAGGCACACTGCTTAAATGGTTTGAATGCTATCTATCGGAAAGACTGCAAGAAATAACTCTTCCCCCATTTGTATCTGAATACAAAGAAATTGGGCACGGAGTACCTCAGGGCTCTCCCCTGAGTCCCATCTTGTTCAATGTCTACCTAAGACCACTGTTAACCGTGATTAAATCCTTTGGGATATTGTTTGTAAATTAAGCAGGTGCTACTCAACTAATAATATCAATGGACAAATCGGACCCAAACCAACTAAACAATCTTCACTCCTGTCTGAAAGAAATGGCCCAGTGGCTTGATGAAAACATGTTAAAATTCAACAGAGACAAAACAGAATTTCCGTGCTGCTCTCCAGGGAATCTACAACAGCAACTCCCAGCAAACTTTTGGCCATGGCCTAAGAACTCGGATCAGGACATAGCACACTCGGTGTGAAATCTTGGAGTCCAAATTGATGATAGACTCTCAATGGAGACTCACATCAATAAAACAGTAGCAGTATGCCATGGACTCTTAAGAAATTTTAAGAAAATTGTCCCAATGCTACCACAGCCTTTTAGGAAACTAGTAGTACAGGCCACTGTACTGAGCAGACTGGATTACTGTAATTCATTGCTACTAGGTAGGCCAGATTATCTGCTCAAACGGCTCCAAAGGATTCATGTGATGGCTGCCAAGCTAGCACTAAACAAAGGAAGACTCAACTCTGCAACTGAGATGCTGCAGGAACTTCACTGGCTTCCAGTTAAGGAAACGTGCATTTTTAAGGCTCTATGCCTACTACATAAGGCATTAAATGGCACAGAACCCAAGTCTCTTCAACAAAAGTTTGAGCTGTATAGGCCTGCACGAACTTTGAAATCATCCTATGCCTGCCTAGTATCGGTGCATTCTTTTAAAAAGACACAACTTGGAGGCAGAGTTTTTCAGGTCAAAGCTGTTCAATTATGGAACCATCTCCCTTTTTCTTTAAGAACCGACACCCACCTGATGATTTCCGAAAAAACTTAAAAACCTGGCTTTTCCCCTGGCAATAGATTGTTGTATCAAATTGACCCAGTGTAACCTTCTAACAGATTCTCCTCTTTACTGATAAGTTACCAGTGCCAAGATGCCAGTTGGGTGATAGTTGCACTCTACAAATGATTAATAATAATAATAATAATAATAGTTACTTCTAGTAGTTTTGAAATTGTGGCTTGCATCGCCTGGACCTGCTCCTCTAACATTGAAATATCCCTATCTCCGTCACCCTTTCTGGTGTCTCGCGGAGAGTGTGTCGCAGTAAAGATAAATCTAGGTTTCATACACCACGTTCAATGGCTAAGTCTAGACAAGTACTTCATAGCCTGCCATGTTTGTTGACTTAAGGGCTCTCTACCTAAAGCCCATCAGACAGTTAGACTTCCTTCTTTGGGATGCACAACTTTTTTGTTGAGGCTTTTGGCAGTCTACATGGGTCCCTCAGGGAGGGATTAATGTTCTGGTATTCCTAAAGAAATCAAAATACAGAGATGAGCAGCAAAGCAGAATACTTTCGTAAATGGTGCAGGCTTTGTGTTGGTGTATAGTAGATGTGCTGTTTTCTGTTTATGTTCTCTTCTGCATCTATTTTGCATGTGAATGCATTTTGTTTTGGATCAGTGCTCAAGTTTTTCCGGCCCCGAGTGTTTTGAACCTATATCTGTACTGACTCTGTTCCGACTCTGTTCTTTTCACCATTTTGGATGGGTCTAATCTAGGCCTGGATGGGATTTGCCCAAGGTCTGTTTCAGGTAGTTGTATGTCTTGTGTTGTTTTAAGTCTCTGGTGATTCTAATCTACATGTCTTCTAGTATTCTAGATTTGTGTTTGTCCTTTTCTGCTTCTGGCATAGTCTGTTGTAGATCCATGCTGTTTCTGCGCTGGAACCCTGTGTATGTTTTCCTAGATTCTCAATCTGTCTTGTTCTGCTTTTGCTTTTGGCCTTCTCTGCACTAGTTCTATTTATTTATTATGAATTTATGTTGAACGTTTTAAATTGAACAGAAATCCTTAAAGGTCTCATGGCATTAGCTGCTGTTTAGCACTTAGGGGCCGATTCCGATTCGGGCCGAAAATCTCTCCGACCGAGCCGGACCCGGAGAGATTTCCGACCAAATCGGACCCTAGCAGCCCGACCGAACGAGTACGATGCGTCCGTATGCTATCGTACTCGAGTCGGTCGGACTCCCATTGAAGTCAATGGGAGCCGGTCGTACAACGCGTACGCGGGCTCCCATTGCCTCAATGGGTGTGAGGCGAACAAGGGCGCCCCTACAGCGGGTACGCGGCGAAGCGACTCGCGCCGTACATGCACAGGTAGGGGGACCCATGGGTCCCCCTGTGTGCGACTCGCGTGGGCTACGCGTACAGGGGAGTCCGACACGGACCCCCGAAGTACGGCTCCGACTGCTCCTTGGAGCCGGCCGGCGCGTGTCGGTCGGACTGCTCGCGGCGCGCATCGTACTTGCCCGGCCGGGGAACGTCTCCATTGCGTGGTGCGAGTCGTGTCCGTGCGAGTCGGTCGGTGCGGTTGGGACGCGCGAACGAGTCGGTCGGCGATTTCGCAAGCGCTCGCATCGTACTCGCTCGCTCGGACGCACGTACGAATCGGTCGGGAATTAGGGCTCCGAATCGGATCCGGTAAAGCCGAATCCGATTCGGAGCCCTACCGGCCGAGATCGGAATCAGCCCCTTAGTGTAAGGAATGTTGTACCTCATACAGCTGGTTAAATAACCACATTCTTAAAAACTTTTTTCTAAGCTGAAAAACATCCCATGTGAGATGCAGCTTCGCCAGGACTGCTGTAATGCTACTGGCAGTTATACATTGTGGGATTGTGTATTGACCATTGACTCCATTTTGCTTTAACTACATTTGTAAGCACGGTTTCATCTAGTGTCTGTCTGACCATGCCTTTCAGCTGCAAAAACAGGCAGGCCCAGGTTACTTGCGCACATAGGTTGTTTATGTTTCTCACTTCACTGAGCGAGAGAGATAAGTTGCTGGAACCTACAGTGTGGGATGGGTACAGTGTCCAGGGATGAGAATGTGAAGAATTCTGCCTCAGCTCTCATCGGAGCCTGGCCAGCTTCGTTAAGTGACCTCGACGCAGAGTGTGTAGCCTGCACTTACAGCCCTGATTGAGGGAGGGGGAGCTTCTAAAAATCTTTCTGCATGTTAATAAAGAGTATAAAGACGGAGACCTCTTAGCGCTTTGACAGGAACTCTCCTGAGGAGCGGGCACGCTGCCCAGGGCCTTTTGTGCGCGATTAAAATCTCCTGCCTGAGACTGTCAACGGGTTCCCCAGTCATGCTGGCACAGATGATGCTAAACAGACAGCAAGTGAAGTATTCCAAGTTCTAAATACTTATTCTTGTGTACATACAGTTACCTTTCTATACATTTATTTTTGTGTATTATTGCCATTTGATACATAGGAACTTGCTGCAATTAATATACTCCTTTACTTGGTAAATGAGTGTTGAGTTTTGTTCAGGTTGTATTTTGGTATTCTAAAGTGTGTAGAGTCCTATTTTGAAGAGTGTTCACATTGTGTCCTGGTATTTTGAAGACTTGCTCAGGTGTTCTGAAGAAAAAGCAAGACAACAGCATTTCATATTTTGGGGCTAGAAAACAAAAAAGAGTTTGTTCCATTCCTCTGTAAAAAGGTGAGACCTGAAGAAGCGGTGGATCTGCAAGCAGAGAGCACACAGAGGGTGTACATAGGCATGTTCCATCTTGACTTAACCATCTATTGTGAAGTGGATGTGCACAAGACTTTAAACCTATTTCTGGCCTCCATCGGTGCCAGTGAACTTGCTTCTATTGGGGTGAGGTTGATCCAGACTTTAGGTCCACTGTCAAAATTCTAGCTGCAGAGTTTGAATCATACAATTCTGAGGGGCGGAGGTGGGGGGGTCTAGCAGGTTGGCAAATACCGAATACTTCCCGTTATGTAAATGAGAATCACTGGGGGCGATGGGAGGAAGTGGGGAACATGTGGGATCTGTAGTAATACGACTTTCCAGAGAGTCAATCATGTCAAGGACATACTCTGCAATCTCCATGGGAATAACCAGGAAAATTCTAAGGATGAGATTTGTGGTGCCATGTGAGGAAAGAAATCGGATTTGAACCCTAGATGCAAACCACTGGAACGGACTCTGGATGCTTGTCCAGCTCCTGCAGCCAAAATGCCACATTCCAAAATTGCTCCCTGCCCGCTACAGCCTCTTAGTTTTCACAGATTTGAATTTGAGACTCAGCCCCATCCTGCTTATGACTTCCCCAGACATTTAAAGAACCTCTCAGCTATAACATAACATTATGATCTATTCTGGTTACTGGTGGGTTCTGTTCTGAGGAGCTGATTACAAGCCAGGAGTAGCGGGACTACCTCTTGAAATCCCGCTCCGACTTATTCCAAGTGGGTTTGATTTTTATCACATGAGGCTTTGTTTTCAGCAGCAGCCAAGCTTCATTTTTGGTGTGGTACACAAAAGATAGTCACAGTGGAAATTATTCACAATGTATCTGCAACCAATACATGGTCTATATACAAGGAATATGACAACACCAAATGGCTCATTCAATAAATGATTATGATTTAATAAATATCACAAAAATTGTCATCATAGATCATAGACTCAAAAATGTGAACTGAATATCACATTTAACATTTAGTAAAAACAGGTGCATACAGCGTGAAGTGATAGGTGCGTAGTTAGGATAAGTGAAAGTGATGTGCAGGGGGAAAGGTGGTGCATATATATACATCAATATACAATAATGATAACCTAACCTGCCAAATTACTGGCAAAACATACAAATGCAAAATCATAAACAAAAGATGCAGATATAGATCCTCTGTCATCCAGGTTTGATAAGTGAAGGGAAGGAGATGTCGGCGTTTCGACCCCTATAAAAACCAGCAGATTTGACGTCTTGGAGGTGGGGTCTTCATCAGGACCAACGGGGAAGGGGGAAGGGAAGCGAAGGGTTTATGTTGCACCAGTGACAGCACAGGTGTCTTCAGGCTGAAAGATAGTGATGTGGGCCAGCAAGGCTCTCACGATAGGTACAGCAGTCCGAATAGGAATAAACCAAAGGTACGCAATAACCTAAGGCCGCGGATGTATCCGTATAGAAAGAGCAAGGGTTCAAACATAACCCATAGCTCTGGGAAGCGTCGAGACTTCTGACAGCTAACATTGGCAGGTTAGGTTATCATTATTGTATATTGATGTATATATATGCACCACCTTTCCCCCTGCACATCACTTTCACTTATCCTAACTACGCACCTATCACTTCACGCTGTATGCACCTGTTTTTACTAAATGTTAAATGTGATATTCAGTTCACATTTTTGAGTCTATGATCTATGATGACAATTTTTGTGATATTTATTAAATCATAATCATTTATTGAATGAGCCATTTGGTGTTGTCATATTCCTTGTATATAGACCATGTATTGGTTGCAGATACATTGTGAATAATTTCCACTGTGACTATCTTTTGTGTACCACTATTTACCCGAGTCCAGTGGTCTTTCGGGTTACCCCATTGATACGAAACTCTTCATTTTTGGTGTGACAGATGAGCAGAATGCTCCCATTTGCCAGTAAACTCCTTTCCTCTCTCTACTCCTCCCATCAACCTGCGTCATCTCCCACCTCACCCATACATAGGTCCCCACTTACATTTACCACCTGGTCAGAGCTGGTGGCAAATGGATGTGTCAACCCCATGGAATTGGCAATTCCATATCATTTTTACAACCAGAAAAATCTGTCCCAAATGATAAATCACCAATCCAGGGTGTTTTGCTTGTAATTCCACAGTACTGGTGCAGGTTTTATGCATTAGAACAGTAACATCGCATAAATTCTCCCATGCTCCCAGAATCGTGCAGCGGGTAATGAGCCCCTGAATAGTCTCGGTTTGTGTTAAATGCGATCTGCATCCAGACCCTTCGTATTCTGGTTTGCTTCTTGGCGTGTTCTATTCTGTTCTAGATTTGGGTTGGGTATGTTCTGGCCGTGTTCATGGCATGTTCTGGTCTGTATCTATCTAATCTGTTTTCTTCTGAGGAAGATGAAATGAACAGCATTGAATTGGGTATTAGTAATAATCTGTTATTTACTTAGAACTATTCAAAGCGAATAGTAGTGATGATCGCTGTAGCTCATCTCATGAAATCATGTGTACTATGGATTCACACCGCTAACAACATATACATGTACATCAGATATATTCACAGTGTATAAGTTACTTTTTATATTATCTTTCCTTACTTATTATGTTGTATTGCTTAAAATCCAACAAACACCTTCTGAGAAGGAAACAAAAGAATTTGCTTCTGAGATCAGTATGTAACCTGCAAATATGTCACAGCAGTATTTTCGTAACTCACTCAGCTAACAGCCTTTATCCTTCTGAGTTTGATAATAAAAAAGTAACACTAAGGGGCCCATTAGGATGGCGGGCGGAAGCACTACCGCCGTGCTGGCGGATGCAAAAACCACCAGATACCGCCCGCATGCCGCAGCCCACACGCCCGCCAAATTACGATGTGAAAAGGCAGCCAAACACCGCCGGCAAGCCAGCGACGCCGTCCGCCATCAAAGTGCGCCCGCTCACGTAGCGGCGCAGCCCAATGGAGACACACCGCCAGACGAAATCACGTACCGCCCGGCGTACAAATTACGATGCCGCAAACAAACAGCTCCCACGGCTAAGAGACACCGCACGTGAAAGTGAGGCGGAAACCCGAACGCCGAGCACAGACACCGAAGAGGCGAGCCCCCGAGCATGAATCCAGCACTGCAGGCCCTCCCCATGCTATACCTGATGCACCACCAAGGAGGCAACGCACCGCGGAGACGCAGGTAGGCACACATGCGCACAACTCAGCGCCCAACCACAACGCCATGCCCGCGTCGCACACAAACAACACAGGGACACAACCAAGCACCACACACACCAGCCACACCCAGAACGCACATGACACGTGACAGGCCTGCCACAGTCATGTCCCTAACGCCCAATTCACGGACAACACCCAACGTCACACAACCGACGCCCACATGTCAGTGAAGTCACGCAACATCAGGACACACCCCTGTGTGACAAACATGGCGAAGCACACAGCGGCGGCAACACCACCCAGCAGAACATGGGCCCCGTCGGGAAGAGGTACGCCAGTACCACACAGAAACACCCATACCACCCTGCACCCATGAACCAGACATACAAAACGGAACACCAAAGAGCCCGGGGACCGACAACAGGTGGACCCAAGAATGACACCCACACACAAGGCCCAACGCATAGCGGAAACACAGCCTGCCGCCCACACACGGGAGAGCAGACAGCACTGAATGACCTTCCATTCCAACTCCGAAACCACAACCCGACTAAACAAGCCGGAGAATACAGCCATTGTCCCAAAAAAAGACCAACACAGGCATGCAGAGGAAACCGACCACAGGGCAGATAGCGCATATCACCTAAGAACATACCGAACGGGGAAGAAATAATTATAAAACTCCCCCATGCCGTTCCCATGCAAGTTATCTGGAAGGAGTCACACACCACTGACCTTGAACATTCAGAGAAGCACGTGGGATGAGGGCCCGTGTCCTCTGCACGAGCTAACAGAACATAAGTCCTGCCCCCCTACGACCATCACAGACCTCACAGCAACCTCGGAGCTTGCACACTGCAGACTGCACACACAGCCGGAGCACGCCACCACATCGCCCCGCAGCAAAATGGCACCTACAACACACCTACCCAACTACGCCAGACAGGTCAAGCTGTACAAACACAATCTGATACAGATGTTGGGATGCGAACCCCTATCCCTGCTGAACGTAAGTTACCGACTGACTTACCGCATCGCATTGTTCAGCTGCGTCATACCCGTCTTCTACTGTCGGAGGTGTCCCTTCCACCATCCTGTGGAGTTGTGCCTCTCCAACCCGGCATGTCCAAGGGCGGACCTGCTACCACTATTCCACCCTCTGGACGCACACGACAGGGTCTGTTCAGCCTATGGGGGCATGACGTATGTGGCGATCATCGGGCCCAGACTGCAATGGGACCACTGTGCCTCCACACGACGGATCATGGATCACAGCTACATCGAATGTCACCCAGCATGCCCCATCATGCTCCTACAAGGGACAACTTACGAACAACACCGTGACAGCCACCATCCGCTACATTGGCTGGCAAACATGTTTACCACCAATGAAATGGAAGCCCTGCAGGAAGCCATCGCATACCTGTCAACCTGTCAATACGTAGGACCCCGACGCAATCCCCCAAGTGAGCCATGATGTCCGACACCGTACCCATGCTTAGCTTCCGCACGGACTGGCCAGTAACCACCACAACAGCCATACCAAACGACCTGCAACTGATACCACACCATCAACGACAATGCCATGACATCGGATGTGTCCGGGACATGCACACTGTTCCCCATCACATCCAGGAACTCTGCATGTATCGGGGGAGGCAGTGGCATGGGATATGTGCATCGCACCCACATGGACAGAACTGCACGTACAACTATGCCATGACATGGATCCTGCGCCCATGGACATATGCACCGCACAGTGGACAGGAATCGCCCGGCTGGAGAATGTGAGAGCTGCACCCCTTCTCCCCCTCCCCGGAAATCCCGTAACAGGACCTTTGCATGGACGACAAGTGCATACAACAACAACACGACCCCAGTGACTGTGACATGTCCAGGAGCCACCATATGGCAACAACAAGTGGGACGCCGTTGCATGCACGTAAGCCCATGCCCTGATGTCAACTCACACGCACGCGTGCATGAGTAACAACAGCAGCACACCTGTCACATGGAACTGAGATGGACTGTGCCCATGATGCCAAGCGGTCTGGTAGGCTAAATGTATACCGTCTGTGTCAAAGTCCGCAGCACCGCAGCTATTTGCAAAAGAACATTAGCACTGCAACGGCCAAGCAGATGTAACTCTGAAGCCCACATCCCACATGCAACAGCTAATCACATGTACCCCTACACCCTTAGCAATGTGTAATCATGCTCAGTATATCCTCCACATGCATTCCGCTGCCAGTAGTGTCCACTATACTGCATCACAGAGGACATAAGTCACAATACATGGTTTGAAGAAAGAAACTGTCTCTGCTGATTCCTTTCACAAGTACGAATGGGAGATGATGAGAGTGTGTGATGTACACGGCAGTCGTGACATGACCATGTAGTCCACTGTCATTGGATGTCAACGCAAATGAGTAGCACAACTGTGGAAGACACACATGTGTCGTGTGATGCGGTAGTGACGCTTCGCTCAGGTGGGTGGGTGTGACGGGCAGATGCGCACATGCAAAGTCGAACCACGCTGTGTCGGGAGGGGTCCGGAACTGCACATTAACGCTTCCCTGGGCAATGTCAAAGGCCACCTGTCGGGGGGGGATGTGAACACGTGTGTGCACAGCAGCCGGGCACACGAACAATGCGGTATCAGGCGTACACGTCAGCCCACCCTCTGTGGACAAGCTGGAACCTGTTGTGCGGCCGCCAGGCCCTTGACAAGGCACACACAGCCCCTGCCGACCAGGTGTATCCCCAACATTGTCAACCTGCACAGGCAATCCAGGGCACGGGATGGCAGTGGAGCATGGTGGGGGAGAGGACTCGGCGCGCTCCTCCGGGACACATCACGCATGCAAAACATCCTCAATGTGTAGCATGGCTCAAGTCACATGGAAGTATTGGGGGACGCACACGTCACGAGCAGGAGTGACGTCACGGAAGGTGGCTCGCACCATCCCACTCATTGCCTACATCTCCACACACGTCACATGCCGTTGCAACAGAAAAGCCAGCGCGTGCGCAAGCACCTCCGAGCCCGCCCCAGTGAGGCAAAGGAGTGAATGTGTGGGTCCATCAGCCCCAGATGGACGCGGCATGGGCCGCTAGGGCAGCTACAGCCTCTGTGTGTCGCAGGTGGTGTATCCGGACTGCGGAGACTGCAATGCATTGTCTATGTTGCCCGGGTCTCGAGTCGGGGCACCACGCAGGTGGACGGCGTCCCGCCACACATCATGCCGTGAGACAGACCACTCGTTCAACTGGACCCACACATACACTCCTTGGCCTCTCCGGGGCGAGCTTGGGGCTGCATCTGCATGCGCTAGCCCCACAGGTGCAAATGCATATTGGGGGGAGCGAGGGGAGGCCATGAGGACAGGGACAAAGACGACTGTAGTACTGTCAGTGAGTGCAAGGAATGACCCTGATGTGGACAGGAAAAGACGTGCCCCGTGTGTATTGCAACTAGTCGGCAATCCGATCACCCTCCCATGTCCTGCATGTAAGCCCGCACCTAGCCCCGCCCACCCGCCACACTGAAATTAGCACCAGCACAACATCATTCACATTCGAAGCACTGACTGGGGGTGACAACCATTGGACACACTTGTTGAGGCCACCCACGCGTACATGTGGGCCCTCCATGATCCATATCACCTGCGGCAAAGTGATGACATGCGCAATGACGGAAGTGAGGAGAGCTGTCCGCCCCACGCACAGATGGTGCATCAGCTCCACAGACCCAGCAGCGAGTGCAGCAGTGGTCACATGTGCAGGGGCAGCTGTGCCTGGTGTGAAGGTACATTCAAATTGACAGCACATCGACCAATGTGTAGTCTGCCCACATCTACAGTCCATTACCATGCGGACATAGAAAATGGACATAGGGCAACACATCTGTGTGGGTGCACCCACAGTGACCAACACTGCGCAATCATCGACGTACTCGCCCTGTGCATGGCCCACCACGCAACGGAGGTCACATTCAGTGCCACCATCCCACACACACATCCCTATCACGAGACATGGTGTGTCCAATAGTCAGTACTGAGTTAGCGCCCATCTGGAGGGTCCTGAACAGGAGACACATGCAACCCACTAGGCAGTCGGTGCTGTCATCTACTGGCATTGTGCAGTCAATGTGCAGGCCAGGCCTGCTGGGACTGAGAGGGGCAGCATGGCCCAGCCTGACATTCACACGAGCAACAAGTGCACTGGGACCTGCATTGGCAATTGCAGACGTCGGCCTGCTCCCAGCTGGCCCGGGACGCCTACCCCCATAGTGGAACACGCAGGGTGCAACCGCGCGGGTCATCGGAGTTGGCCGTAATGGCCTGGGCCATGTTGTTGACAGTCCGCTGAAGCAATGTGCACCACACAGTATGATGTGCGCACTGCATCTGCAGGTGTGGCCATGATGTGCGTGTGGGTGCAGGTGCACAATGGACGGGGCCACAACATGCCGTGTGCATGGGCAGGGACGGCCAGTGGCCGGCCCCCACATGTCTGTTAGCATGTCACAATCTGCACATTGGCATGGGTGCATGGTATACGCATATGCACACGCATGCCATCTCTCACTATGTACATCTGCCACTTGGCACGTGCAAGGTTACGTGTCACATGTGATGTGTATTTGCAAGCACACAGCCGTGTTGGCATGGGGCTGTCAATGTGTACACCTGTCAATGCTTCTGGAGGTGTGATCCGTACAGTGCTGCACATAGGGTGCAGTGGTGACACCAATGACTGTCACATATCCCCTCGTGCCACAGGTCCCACTTTTCTTGGCCGCTCAGCCTGTGCCCACATCGTCGTTGGTGTGTGCCATGCTCATCCAGCCTCGGAAGCAGTGTGATGCACAGCAGCCAGTCATGTTGCCGTGGTGTTGCCGCTTGCCGAATATGCAGTCAGTCCCCATCAGCACGCCTCACAGGTCATTGAGGCCTGGATCCCCATGTGCATGCACATAGCAATGGTTCGTGTCACTGCACATTGCTATTGCTGGGAGACCTGTGTAAGTGTATTGTGGCTGTGCTGTCCCTGCATGACAGCTGTTCTGTGACTCATGTTCTTGCTCTGTCATATCAGTTATGTGTATGTGTAAATGCCATGTGGCGTGTTGCTTTGACATGTGTCCACTTCCATCTTTCCTAGGCGGAGACCAAACATTTACCGCCCTTACCAATTGTTGGCGGACATGGAGGATTCTGAGGTCATCCGGAAATTTCGTCTGGACCGACCAACCCTGCATCGACTATGTGCCATGTTGGAACCCCACCTCCGTCCTCGCAGGGTGTATCCGACAGCATTCACCCCCACGGCTAAGGTGATGGCTGCACTGCATTTTTCGCCACTGGGTCATTCCAGCACACAGTGGGCAGTGGAGGTGGGATGTCCCAGCCCATGTTCAGCATGGTGCTGAGGGATGTACTGGCAGCCATGATGCTGTACAGGAACAGGTACATCCGATTCCCCAGGGCACATGAGTTGGCGGCAGTGAAGGGTGCATTCTATGCCCTTGGACGGATCCCACACGTCGTTGGTGCCATAGATTGCACCCATGTTGGCCTTGTCCCACCACAGGCCACTGAGCAGCTCTTCCGCAACCGGAAGCACACGCACTCCCTGAATGTGCAAGTGGTGTGCCTTGCGGACATGGTCATTTCCCACGTGTGTGCGAAGTTCCCAGGCTCGGCCCATGACGCGCACATCATGCGCAACAGCATATTACCACGACTGATGACCAATCTGCAACAGGACCGTGGCTGGATTGTCGGTGAGTATGTGGAGTTGTGTAGCGTGCTGGCTTAAGGATGCTGTCTACTGTCCCGTTTGAATTGCAACGGTTCTCTGTGTCCCTCACGCCCAGGTGACTCGGCTTACCCGAATGGGCCCTGGCTGCTCAGTCCATTACGGAATCCTCGGACCCCAGCAGATGACCGCTACAATGAGGCACATGGGAGGACCAGACGTGTGGTCGAGCGTACCTTTGGCCTCCTCAAATCCAGGTTCAGATGCCTGGACCGCACCGGGGGTGCGCTGGCGTACTCCCCACAGAAGGTGTGCCAGATAGTGGTGGCTTGCTGCATGCTGCACAATCTGGCT
This sequence comes from Calotriton arnoldi, assembly GCA_963921515.1. NCBI lineage: Eukaryota > Metazoa > Chordata > Amphibia > Caudata > Salamandridae > Calotriton > Calotriton arnoldi. The sequence goes on from CAWUFW010000054.1 coordinate 3,146,360, forward strand.
ATTCGGAAGCAGATCCCCCTAATTGTGGATGATGGAGATCAACCAGGGCCCCAGCCTGCAGACCAGGACAGCTCGAGTGAGGAAGACAGCGGAGAGGAGGAAGCTGTGAATGTCCGTCAGCAGCTCATCGCCCGCTACTTCACTTGACGGTGAGTGTCCATGTACGACGGATGATGTGGCTGTAGTTGTGCAGGTGTCTGTGTGCTGTGTCACGGAGGCCTTATGTACACTGTGTGCTGTGTGTCAATGGTCCATGTCCAGGTTTGTATGCCACTGACGGTGGCTGTGGCATTGTGCCCTATTGCACTGTGCGATGTGTGTACATTGCATGTAGTTGTTGACATGTACTGTGTGATGGGTGTGTGACACACTCATTGGATGTGCTCCTGTTCTGTTTTCCCCCCTAGGTCCCTACAGCCCCTCCTGTCCCATCGCCATGCCACACATCCGATGCTTCTCTGCTCAAGGTGGCGGTTGATCATCGTTCAATAAACACAGTGCACAGACAGCAGTTTGTGTAAAAGGTGCATTTATTTTCAACTGTGACATGTCATTGTGTGCAAGGTGATGACATGAGTGTTGCGTGCAGTGACGATGAGCTGTCGGCCATGGCTGCGTGATGCTCAGGGTGTACCCACTAGTTCTATGTCCCTAGTCCAACAGACACATGCCATTCTGATGGTTGTGTGGGGTGGGATCGTAGTCCAAGTCAATGCAGTGGGTGGTCAAGGATGGCTGGCTGCCTCACTTGCGTCTGGAGCGTGCGAAGTCCTCCCGGGACATCTGTTTCGACTTCGGACGGCCCCTTCCACGTTTGGGAGGGGGGTGTGTGGTGGCGACCTGCTGGTGGTGGGTGAGGTGTGCTCACTGGCTGTGGACGCAGGGGAAGTGGACACTGCTGGCCGACCCTGCGCCCTAGCAGGTGGTGGCGGAGGTGGTGTTGCTGGCCTTGCCTGTGACCCCACCGCCACCACCAGCTGGCCCATGAGGTCCACGAGTTGGTCCATACGGGACACGAATTGGCCCATATGGGCGTCCATGGACCTCAACACCCCCAGGACCTCCCGCGTGTCGGAAGCAGACCTGGCCCATTGTCCTTGGGCCTCTTCATAGGCCCCAAGTACTCTGGCCATTTGAGGCAGGGCATGGCTCCCAGGGGAGGCTGGCGTTGGCCTGACCCTGCTCCTCCTACCAGTACTGCTGCCACCGACCTTCCCACTTGCCACATTGCTCACCACGGTCCTCGCTGTGGCTCCCAGGGTGGACCCAGTCGGCCGGACCACCACTTGCGCTGGGGCTGGGGCCAGTGATGACGTGGTGGTGGTCGCGGCGGTGGTGGGGGTTGCGGCAGTGGGAGTGGCCGCAACGACCGTGGGAGTGGCCGCCACAACAGTGGGAGTGGCCGCAACGACAGTGGCAGCAGGGGGCTGTGAGTGGTCATCAGCCCTGGATGATGGGTTGGTGGGTAGGAGGGTGCCTGGGGTGCGGTTGGGCCCTGCCACACCAGATGGGCCTGCTGGGTGGTCCGTGTCCGAGTCGGAGGACAGATCCTCCACATCCGTGAGTCCTTGTTGGGGGCTTGCAGGCTGGCTGTGCTGGCTGCTGTCTCCATCTCCAGCATCCAGCAGTTCGTCACCTGTGGGGGGAATGAGATATGTTATTGTGTTGCACATGACAGAGTATGTATAGGTTGTCTGACATCCACAGTACGTGCACAGTCGTGCACAGGTTTCCCGGAGCCGTGTGTGTGGCTGTGCCATTTGTTGTTGTGTGGGCATGCCAATGGGACTGTGTGCTGTGGACATGTGGCATGGGACGGATTGGCAATGCAGATGGGTGTGTTGCTGTGCTCCTGCTTTTTGTGGCTCTGGTGTATGCGGACTCCAGACCCATCGTGGAGGTTGGTTTGTACTATGCTCTTGGGGTTCAAATGTAACGCTTAGAAACGCAGATGGCATAATGGGGGTCAGCCCCCTGAAACGCATTTGAGATGAACTATGCTTTGGGGGTTCATATGGAACGCTTAGAAACGCAGATGGCATAATGGGGGTCAGCCCCTGAAACGCATTTGAGATGAACTATGCTTTGGGGGTTCATATGGAGCGCTTAGAAACGCAGATGGCATAATGGGGTCAGCCCCTGAAACGCATTTGAGATGAACTATGCTTTGGGGGTTCATATGGAACGCTTAGAAACGCAGATGGCATAATGGGGGTCAGCCCCTGAAACGCATTTGAGATGAACTATGCTTTGGGGGTTCATATGGAACGCTTAGAAACGCAGATGGCATAATGGGGGTCAGCCCCTGAAACGCATTTGAGATGAACTATGCTTTGGGGGTACATACTGTGAGCCATGGGTGCAGAACGTGACATGTGTTGTGGCAACATGACAGTGCATGGTCTGAGGTGTGTGTATGTCTGACATACCCTGCATATTTGCTGTCTGTTGTGATTTCTGGCCATGTAATTGGACGCATTGTTATGAGTGAGTGATGGTTGTGTGCCACACGACGTATTGCAGATGGTCCAATTCCTTGGTGTGCGTGCTGCCCTGTGCCATGTGCATCAATGCAGTGCTCGGGGGGTGTGGCCCATGTTATGTGTGTTGTTGCTCACAGTGTGACGTGCGCTTCATTCACTTCTGGCACATGATTTGTCATGGGCATGTTTCTTTGCGTGACTACTGTATGTGGACCAGCTGTTCGGATGACATACCTTTCATGTGACTGGGGCTGACGGATGAGATGGATGGTATGTTGTATGTGCATTGTGTGTCTGTGTGTTTGATGGGTCCAGTGGTGTTCGTGTGCATTTATGTTGTTCCACGCTGTTGCGTCTAGTGTGGTATGTCTTACATGGGCGTAGTTGTGGGATGTGTGGTTGACAGGCAGTAGGGGCTACATGGACAGGACTTCGATGGTGTTGCAGTTGTGTGTGATGGGTTGCACTGTGCCTGCCGTGTGGTTCTGTAATCAGTGTGACTTGTGCATGCAGACGTGGCTCCTTGGGTGTTGCTGTGTCTGTGATGGGTCATGTGGGGTGTGACTCTGTGGTTCATGTCCGTGTGCACATTGTTCACATGGTTGTGACAGGGAGCAGTGCTGCGTGTTCCTCTGCTACTTGACATGTCCCATGTGTTAGTCGTAATTCAGTCCTCATGCCTCCAGTCACCCCGCCCTGTCCAGTTTCCCACCTGCAGGTTGTTTTTGAGCGTGCACTGGACTGGATGCAACATGGTTATGGGCGGGGGTGCTCCATGTTGCAGGTCTGTGGGGGTGGGGGCGGTGTTATGGGTCGTGGTGATGGCTGGACGCCCACTGACACCGTTTGTCCTGGGGCGGGATGTCTACCTGTCGGCTGCCGGTGTGCACTGCAGTGGCTGCTACGTGGGTGTGGGGTGTGGGCCGTGCTCCTCCTTGCTGTGCTGTGGGACTATGGGCCTGGTGGGTGTTGTACTTCAGCTGTCCCCCTCCCACCCACTGCCTTTGTGTTGCGGCTACTTACCTGTTACTTGTCGGTTAGTGCAGCTACGGCTGCCACATGGGTGTGGGCGGTGCTCCTCCTTGCTGTGCTGTGGGACTATGGGCCTGGTGGGTGTTGTACTTCAGCTGTCCCCCTCCCACCCACTGCCTTTGTGTTGCGGCTACTTACCTGTCACTTGTCGGTTAGTGCAGCTACGGCTGCCACATGGGTGTGGGCCGTGCTCCTCCTTGCTGTGCTGTGGGACTATGGGCCTGGTGGGTGTTGTACTTCAGCTGTCCCCCTCCCACCCACTGCCTTTGTGTTGCGGCTACTTACCTGTTACTTGTCGGTTAGTGCAGCTACGGCTGCCACATGGGTGTGGGGGTGCTCGTTGTGGCGCTTCTGGAGTACTAGGGGACATGTTGGTGGTTACGTGGCTGGCTGTGTGTACACATGCCCCCATGGTTTTGTTAGTTGATATGTTTGGGCTGTGTGTGTGGTGGTGCCTGTTGCATGTGTGAGTGATGTGTTGTGTATTGTGTACTGGACATGGGGGTGTTTGTCCCTCGGAGCTATGGCATGGTGGTAGTGCATGTGAGTACATAGCGGTGTGCTGGCATACATTTGTTTGTACTTACCAGCCTCCACTCCCCCTGGTAATCCGGTGAAGATCTCCGGATGGATGATGACTCGCACCTTCTCCTCCCACGCTTTGAAGGTCTTGTAATGCGCGGGATTCCCTCCGCCAGTCGTGGCAGCCAGCTCTCGGTTTTTGCTCTCCTTCTTCTTGACCAGGCTTTTGATGTCGTTCCACCGTTTGTTTATTTCTCCTCTGTTTCTGGGTACGGTCCCGACTGCATTGACCTGGTCTACAATTCTGTTCCACATTCTGTTTCTGGTGGCTAGTGGTGTGTGCTGGACCTGGTTGCCATAGATTTGTGTGTGCACCTTGACGATCTCGTCGACCATGACCGTCAGCTCAGTGGAAGTGAACTTGGGCATTCTGTGTGATGCCATGGTGTTTGTGGTGCTGGTGCGGTGTGTGATGTGTGATGTGCAGGGGGTTTGTGGTGCCGGTGTTTGGTGGTGGTGGTGGTGGTGGGTGTGATGTGTGCGTATCTGTGGTGTGCTGCTGTCCTTGCTGTGTCACTGTGTCCTCTCCTCTCCTCTCTGCTTTGCAATGTTGCAAGGGGTTGTGGTCTGTGGAGGGGCTGCTTTTGTACTTACCTGTTTGGGTGTGTCCTGATGGTCTGTTGTTTTCAGGTGTGTTGTGGCTGGTGTTCTGGGCTTTGTGGTTTATTTGTTTGTCCAGGGGTGGTGTGTTTTCGTGATGTGTACTTTGTCTGTGTATTTGTGCGTGGGTTGCTGTGTGGACTTGTTTGCCATGTTGTGTGTGTTTGTTTGAGTCCGCGGCTGTTTCTGTGCAGGGACGTGGCCGCCATGGCTTCTGCCATGTCCATTTTCTCCGGTGTTGTTTACGCTGGCGGGCGGTGTATTTGTTGTTTTTCCGCGCTCATGTCGGTGCGATCGTAATTTCACGTGCGGTGTCTCGACCGTGAGGGCGGGCGGTTTTGTGTTGTCGTGCGTCTTTCCGTCCGTGGCGGGCGGTTTGACTCCGACTCGGGCAAGGGCGGGCGGTATTTTGTGTTTTTTTTCCGCCGCTGGCGGTTTTCGGTTCGGGTCATCATGATTGCTGGGTCGGTATTCAGACGGTGTAGGCGGGCGGATTTTTGCCGCTTTCATGGGTGGCGGATTTTTTTACGCCCGGTATCGTAATGGGCCTTCAAGTTTGGTGACAGTGACACTATTTATTTGCAGTGCTATGGAATGGCAGTGTTGTGCCAGTAAGAGCTATTTACAAAAATAACCTATGCAACATTTGACATTAAACACCACAATGGGTGCCTTGGTGTTTCAAACTCATCCATCTTGGGCTCCGAAGATGGCAAACACCTTCAGCATCAAAGAATTAAAGACAATATATTCATGTGATCCATTCATCCTTTGGGCGCTAGTATTCTGGAATCAACAACATGCAGTGGACGGTTCCATGTTAAAATATCGATTGCAAAAATATAGTTGAAAAAAATATCGATGTAAAAATATCGATTACAAAAATATCGAATTCCTATACTTAAACAGGTAAGTACAATAATATCGACTAAAAAATATAGATATAAAAAATATCGACTTTAAAAAATAACATAAATTAAAATAAATTAATTAAAACATATTAAAATTATTAACAAAATAAATTTAATTTAATATATATTTAAACTAATTATAACAAATAAACTTAATTTATTAAATATAAACACAAAAATATTTACATATACATATATTTACTTAAATACATTTTATTAACTATTATCTTTATTTAATTTATAAACTTTTTTAATTATATAAAAATAAAATAAACACATATATAAATAATTTTAAATAAAATATTCTATATTTAATTAACACATTAAACTTTTTAAAAAAATAATACATACATTTAATAACAAAATAAAAACATTAGTAGTTAAAACGTTGGATAGCGAAGGGGTAAAAATTACTATTCCCACTCCAGTGAGTGCAACAGTAGAAAAAGCGCTGGATAGCGTAGGGGTAAAAATTATTATTCCCACTCCAATGAGTGCAACAGTAGGGAAAGCGCTTGATAGCGGGGGTAAAATTTACTATTCCCACTCCAGTGAGTGCAACAGTAGGGAAAGCGCTGGATAGCGTAGGGGTAAAATTACTATTCCCACTCCAGTGAGTGCAACAGTAGGGAAAGCGCAGGATAGCGTAGAGGTAAAATTACTATTCCCCCTCCAGTGAGTGCAACAGTAGGGAAAGCGCTGGATAGCGGAGGGGTAAAATTTACTATTCCCACTCCAGTGAGTGCAACAGTAGGGAAAGCGCTGGATAGCGGAGGGGTAAAATTACTATTCCCACTCCAGTGAGTGCAACAGTAGGGAAAGCGCTGGATAGCGGAGGGGTAAAAGTACTATTCCCACTCCAGTGAGTGCAATAGTAGGGAAAGCGCTGGATAGCGTAGGGGTAAAAGTTACTATTCCCACTCCAATGAGTGCAACAGTAGGGAAAGCGCTGGATAGCGGAGGGGTAAAATTTACTATTCCCACTCCAGTGAGTGCAACAGTAGGGAAAGCGCTGGATCCCAAAACAATAAAAAATAAAACCATCAACATTTTTATTAAATTTAATTTCCAATATTAACATAATTAATATATCAATTTAAATATATTATTATTAACAAAGATAATTAAAAAATTAATTACCCATTATTTAACACTATAAAATCCACAACACACACCTACAATTAATTACACAATTAAATTTAATAATTACTAATTAATTAATAAAAATTAATTTATTTATTAATTAATCAATAAAAAATTAATTACTTACCACCTTTCACACCATTTACACATATTCACACCAAAACACACACCTAAAATTAATTACACAATTACAATGAATAATTACTAATTAATTGATGGTAATTAACTTAAAAGTATTTAATCATTAATCAATAAACAAATTTAATTACCACCCTTCACACAATTTACACATATAAACACCACAACACACACCTAAAATTAATTAAGCAATTAACCTAATTATTTATTAATTGACTAATTGAAATTAATTAACAACTAATTATTAAACTATTATTAATTAATCAATTAACACATTAATTATTCAATAAATCTTATAAAATTAAATTACTTCCCACCCTAATCCCCTATAAACCCACAACCCGCTACGGAACTAAAAACGCAGAATTAAACTTAAAATAAATTAATAACTAGTAAAACTCTAAAACATATAATAAAATAACAAACAATTCTCATTAAAAACACTAAAATACATAAAATTATTAATAAATCGATATTTTTGTAAACTATATTTTTGTAAACAATATTTATTACAAAGATATTTATGTAATCGATATTACTTACCTGTCAGTCGATATTCTTGTCAACTATATTTTTGTTCTCGATATTTCTTCTCCACGATATTTTTGGTGCGATATTTCTGTCCCACGATATTTTTGCGGCGATATTTCTACTCTGCACCGCTGTGGACAAAGAAAATTAGACATTGGAGAGATCTCAGACTTCAATGTATGTACAGACATGGCGGGACAGAAACATGGCTTTTAAATGTGAAAAAATGTGGGAACCATCTCATTGACCATAATGGTACAGCAGATCTCGAATTGTTGTATCAAAGCCAATGACAAATTCGCCACAATGTTTCAAATGGGGATGGGACAGAACTTTAGAAAAATGTTTTGGTTAGCTCAAAGCAATTAAAATTATCATAGAAGAGTTTGTTTTAAGACCATAACTAGTGTTATGAAGTTTTGAAGACAAGTGGGTGCGTTTGTATGGGTTTAAATCTTTAAATTACTTATCACATTATATGCTAATCCATTCTCCAGGCATTTTTTCCGATATGATTATAAAGACTTTGGCTAAATTAGGCCTTGCTCCTCTGGAACAGTTTTTCATAATAGGACACGCTGGTCATTTACTGAATTGTAAAAAATCTATCATACTCCAAAAAATGAGTTTTTAAATACCTACAGGTACGTGATTTTTTTATTGAAAAATCGTCCTACTATTTGCTGGGATCCGAATGAATTGCTAACATTATTGTATTTTGATCAACATAACGATAAGATGCAGGTTTTTTATAAAATACTTATTGATTGTTGTGGATATGACTTGGAAAAAATGGCTCTGAAGTGGACCACCATGCTGGGCCAGGTTAATAGCAGCTCTGATATAGCAAAAGCCCTAAAAATGAGCTTTGATTTGTTCAGATCATCTACACTCCATCTTCTCTAAAACTCGAAATACTCAATATGAAATATTACACACCATTGAAATTATACAAATTTACATGCGAGGAGGAATCGAAATGTCCTAGATGCCATGTGGAGGTAGCAGATGAAGTACATATGTTTCAGAAATGTAGAAGTTCAATAGATTTTTGGAACCAAATAGTAGGTGTAATCTCAGATTTAACTCGACATAATGTGATTTTAACCAAGAAAACTATTATTTTAGCCTTGGATGATGACATACATACAACACTGTATATACTTTGTGTTAGAAATTGGGTCTCTATTTGGCAGAGGTATGCACTCTGTCCAAGCAGAGATGACAATCCTAGTCGGGGTAAGTTGGATACACAACCTAAATTAACCTGTGCCCCCCTCTTGTAGCTTGGCACAGAGCAGTCAGGCTTAACTTAAGAGGCAATGTGCAAAGTATTTGTGCAACACTTAAATTACAGTAACACAGTGAGAACATCACAAAAAGACTCCACACCAGTGAGAAAAATACAGAATATTTATCTGAGTAAAACAAGACCAAAACGACAAAAATCCAATAAGTAGAAGTCGAGGTATGAATATTTAAAGATTAAATTAAAAGTCAATAACGCTAAAAGGTAACTTGAGGTCACGCCAGACCGGGGTAAATCCAAAGCTCAGGCCGACTGAGATGGAGGGCAGGCCTGGCTACAGAACCCATGCCGGGCCTGCTGAAAAAGTACCTTGGATGGAGCAAGCGTCGGTGTTGAAGTTGATGGAGCAGGGAAAATAATTTTTTTTAACCCCTAACAAATTTTATAAATAATTAATAAAATGTTCGTTTAAATGTATTAATCAACACTGTATGTGTGGGAAAGGTAACATGCCAATATGTGTGCTAAATAATCTATTAATGGATGTCCGTGTGTCTAATTATAACGTAAAAATAAATGCGTACTAATTTAAAATAAATGCATGTTTTTGTGCTTCATAGAAATAAAACGTGTCGTTGCAAAAACAATAGTGATGGTAAGTAAGGAACAGCTTAAATGTTGCTTTCTGCTAGGTAATAACTAATTGGGGTACGTAGATGACGGGAGGGAAACGAAAAGGCTATTTTTCTCTATTTTAATTATGTTTTGTTTACTTCAAATTAGTGCTTCTAAAGTATAACCGAGTGGCGATATAAAATGGCCGCCAGTGGGAAGATGTGCGCAGGCGCAAGGGGACATGTGACACGGGATGAAGTCGGAGAAAAACTAACCTCGTGGTGTTGCTGAGAGGCTAGGAAGCGAGAAATGGTCAAGGCTGTTGTGACCTAATTGAACTGATAGTGTGCCTTGGTGATACGCAGAAGACCCGTGGGAAACCAGTTTAAGAGAAAAGACAATGACTGCGGAGTTCTCGAATGTATCGAAAGAAGTTACAAATGTACTGATCGAAGCGGATGGAAACATGTCTTGAACGTGTGGGAAAGGAAATGATCCAAGGACCATTGAATCCAAGAGAACTAGATTAAAAGAATGAATAAGATGACATGCATGGACCAATGAAAGAAAAGCGTGTTATTAATGTTGCAACAATTAGTTAGCAAAGTTAGAATTAGGGTATAAGAGGGCCTACTCTTAGTGGGAGGGGGTCAGTCGCAGTCAATCGCAGTGAGTCGCTGTCACAGTCAGGAGCGGAGTTGGAGAGTCGTGTTGGTGTTGGTGGCTTCCAGTGCTGGGTGGTCCTGATCGATCCCTTACTGAGCGGGAGATGCTGAAAGACTGTTAGATGAGACGGGTTGCAGATAGCTGATGCTGACGAGCTGAAGTTGCTGTTGCTGTCTTAATTTTCCAGTTGAGTATGAGAATCAGGTTATTTCTAATTCTTAAACTTAGGTTAGAAATCATTAGGCTAAATTAGGAAATTAGGCAGGTAATTAGGGTTTTGGCTTCATGACAAAAATTTCCTTTCTGCAATAAATTGATTATGCATAATAAATATTTGAATTAATAATGAATGATTTGATTGAATAAAAGCTTAAATTCTTTCTCATGCTTTTAAAAATTATATAAAATTTAAGATTCTTTAAACCAAATGACTCAAGTGGTTATTTTCCTAAAATGATTGTGACATCAGTAAATTGGTTATTGTGATTCAGCTGGTCTTAATCACTATGAACTAATTTCTTACATGAATGATTCATCGACAAAACAATGAGCAGGAATATCTTAAGAAATAACTAAAAGAAAGCGATAAGTTAAGGTAATAAGATATCCCGGCTCCTTCCAGCGGTACATAAATGGTGTTTTCCATTTAGTTCTCATGCTTCTCCTAGGAGTACAGAATCTCATAAAGGTGTAAGGAAATCCAGGTGTGTGCGTGTGTGTTAGGCGATGTTTATGGGCCCCATCGTCATGTGGATGTGAGAAAATATAGTTTGCCCCTGGATGACCTATAAGTGACCTAGGAGGAAAATAGTTTTTATTGTGCAGCGCTGCATCAGATTTCTTTGTAGCAGAGGATGGTTTTCTATAGATTAGTTTAGTGATTATTGTTTATTGATTATTGATTATTTTTGATGACTAACACTATATGTTGAGTCGCGTTATGTTATATGTGAGTTTTCACGCTTCTGGGATGTAGGAAGTGGAACACGTGTGGCAAGAGAAGTCACATGGAATTTGGTACATGGTCTGAATTCATTTTGGTAATAACGCAGGTTGTGTTATGTTAGGGATTTTCTGTACGAAAAGAGTGTAATTGAGATAGCAAATCACGTTTACTTGTGAAACTTTGGCCTTAATTCTCAGGAGCCTAGTCTCCACATGTGTCTTATCCCCAGAGAAACGAGTAAATTGTTTGCTTGAAAGAAGGGTAAGGTAGAGGGAAGTGCTACTTTATCGGCGAGAGTTAATAATTCTGTGGTAGGGTAGAGGTAAGCGCTGCCTACTGGAAATACGGGATTCTTGTGTAAAAGGACAAAGCTGTCACTTTTGTTTAGCGGATCAGACTATGGAATTGTTTTAATTGTTGTAACTAACGAAGAAAACAGTGAAAAGAAAATTGCCGATAAATTTTGTAAAGGAGGGGTAAAAGAGCAGAAGTGACGTAGAACAGTGCCGCGCTAAGATTGGATAGTGCGCTAGTCACGTGAACACAGAGCAGGAGTGACGTAGAAAAGTGCCGCGCTAGGATTGGTTGGTTCGCAGACGGAGGGAATTGTTCTGATTGGTACGTTAGTGTGAGTCGCGCTGTAATTGGTCGAAGTTCCGTACACAGAACAGCGTTAGCGTAAAGAGGAAACAAATAGAAAACATGCCGTATTACGAGTATGAAAGGGAGAGAACGTCATGGACGACAAAATTGAAGAATTTCTTTAAGAAAGACAAAAAGGTTGTGACTAGAGAGGGACAAGTAATTCCTCCACTGAAATCAGCAGCTTCACATATGATGCTGAAATATGGATATCATACGTGCATATGGTTGGAAAACTGGGCAAAATATACGAAGAATGATGGTGCTTTAGCTTTCCCTGAGAATGGTTCATTTAGTGTAGCGGTTTTGCGAAATTTGCGAGAAAAAATATGTAAATTGGAACCTAGACCTAGACCAACACAGTTTGAGGCTTTGACGGAATGGGAAGATGAGATGTATGAACGAGAGAGATTCAGAGGAATGAGAGATCATGAGTTTATGCCTGGAAGAATGTGGGGAATAAATCATGAGGACAGAATAAAACGATGGAGATGTGCTAACATGACAGGAGGTTTGTTTCCAGCTTTTACAGTTGAGGAAGGGACTAAGAAAAAACGGACTGAGAAAAAGAAACATATGGAGAGGGAAAAATATATGCATGAGAGCGAAACGGATGACGAATTGCTGGAAGATATTTTAAATAGAAATCCACCTCCGTATCAGCAGAGTTCTACAGTGGTGACACCAAATGCGCCGCTAATAGAGACTATGCGAAATAAAAGCCCGGAAAAGAGAATTGAAATAAATAGGTCACAAGAACAAATGAGAACTTCTCAAAATGAAGGAATAGAAAGCGACAATGCAAGCGAATTAGCAAGGACAACAAAAGAACTAACTGAGAAGATTAGAGAATTAACGAAAAATATGGAAGCAGTTACTGTGCCTGTAACAATAGGTCCAGTAATACCCGTTTTTGAGAATCAGAAAATTGATGAACGATCTTTGGTAATTCCCATGAGTTCACAATTTCAGAGAGAAAAAGAAAGGATGGAACAAAGTGCAAGTACAAGTAATTTGGCTAGTACTTACAGACCAAGTCCACCTACAAATTTGACGGAAAATGAGTGCAATGGTAGGAAAATGCATATGGTAACAGAATCTGCAACAGAAACCCCTGACAAGAGTGGTAATTGGATAGAACTAAATAATACACCCATAGGTCCAACTCCTGATGAGTTAAATGAGTGGATGAAGGCATTTAAAATAAAAGAACCAGAAGAAAAACCATTAGATGTAATTAGATTAAAAATCGATATGGAAGAATTAATTCTAGGAACGATTGGTACCGAAAAGATAAAAAATTACCAGGATGATGAAATAATGTTTCTGTGCAAAAGTATTACATGGAGGGCAAAGAATTTACATGACAAACTAGAAGAAGTAGCCAGTGAGATTGGAATAGACTTTGCGAAAGTGAAAACATTGCAGAAACCATATAGAGTAGACTTTTGTGAAAAGGATATTGAAAATTTGAACACGGCAGGAAGGCTGACACAGTTAAAAGAGTTAATTGTATTGTTGAGAAAATGGGGTGATGTGGATAGATGGAAGGTTAGATGGACAAAGAAGAATGAGAAAACTACAGACAAAGGTTCATTGGCTTTTATGATAACTGAAAAGGAATCTGTTGCCAAAGAATACCCCATGAGAGAAACTCCAGGTGGTAGTTACGTGCATATTCCCTGGACTAGGCAGGACATACTGTCATTTACCAATGACTTTCCAAAGTTAAGAGAGAAGCCAGTTGAGTGGTACCGACAAGTAGAGAGGTTTGTAAAGGTCTCAAAAGTGTTGTGGATAGATTTAGATGGATTATTTGACATAGTGGTACCAACAGATTTGTGGTCAGAATGTAAGATTACAGTTGTCTGGCCAACAACAGAATATCCAAGAGATCCTAAGACAGGAGCTCCAGGTCCTGATGTGATGAAGAAGTACGATAAGGTGATTACCTTTTGAAGAATAAGATTCCTCCTAAAGAGACCGATTGGGTAAAAATCGATAGAACTACACAGGAAAGTAAGGAGTCTGTACATGCATATTATGAGCGATTGTTATTGGTTTTCAAGCAGTATAGTGGTTATGAGGAATTGAGTGAAAAAGACATGAGTCATTTTGTATACCGATTTGTGTTTGGCCTGAAACAAGAAATAAGTGATATGATTAAACAACACATGATAAACTGGCAGAATGGAAGTGTAGATGAGGTGCTGAGGTATGCTAAGTATTGTAGTGATGAAATAGAGAGTAAACAGAGTAAGTTGAAAGAGAAGGCAATGTGGGCACAGGTGAAGGTGGCAGAAAAACAAGAAGCTCAATTGGACAATAATAATGGAAATGAAACAGGACAGAATAAAATGCGACCTAACATAGGTAAAGGAAAGGGTCAAGTGAGTCTAGAAGAGGCAAAGAAGAAATGGCCATGTCATAATTGCGGAAAATTAGGGCATTGGAGAAACGAGTGTAAGTTCCCACCTAAACCTAATCCGGAAAATCAATCATTAAATTCACAGGTGCAGAATGAGGTAGTTGTTCAACAAAGTCAGGTGCCGCAACCACCACTTCCCAACACTGTTAACCAGCAAAGATACAGTACAGAAACAGGATTCTACGGAGGAGAGCAGGTAACACAGTTGCCGCGAGCAGCTAACATTTCTCAGTATTGGTTGCGTCAGAGTGAGGATGACCCGGATGAAAGATTCTGACGGTGCCCAGGAGAGGGGAAAGAGTGCGTGCTTGGCGCAACTCTAGAGGTAGATCAGTCTGGTCCCTTTGTGGATGGAGAAGTGAATGGTGCAAATGTAACATTCCTTGTCGATACTGGAGCTACCCGTTCTACTGTTAGATCAGTGGAAATTCCAAACCTTCCTCTCTCAGGTGAATACATCCAAGTAGTAGGAGTAGCCAATCAGCAGATTAAAACCCCACTTACTGAATTGGTGGAAGTAAAAATTGGTTCTTTTAGCAAAATGCATAAATTTGTAGTGTGCGATTGTAGTCCTGTAAATCTTTTGGGTCGTGACCTCTTGTGCAAAATGAATTGCACAATTTATTGTACGCCAGATGGAATTGGATTTCAGACTTCAGATGAAGATGTCTTGTATAAAGTAACTTTGATGAATCAGGAACCTGAAATGAATGGTTTGTTTCCTGCATTTGATGCAGAAAAACTTCCAGAAGAACTAAAAAGTGCAGTAAAAGAAAGTGTGTGGGATTTTACAGGAGAAGACATTGGATTAATGAAAGAAGTTGATCCCGTAAAAGTAACAGTAAAAGAAGGGACAACTTACCCGAATACGCCACAGTACAAATTAACTCCAGAAATAATTGAAGGAATAACTCCTGTGATAAATAAAATGATTGAACAAGGAATTCTAAAAGAAATAATGAGCAGTCCATGTAATTCACCTATTATGGGACTGAAAAAGCCAAATGGAACATATAGAATAGTACAGGATTTGAGGAAGATCAACAAAATAGTTGTGCCCTGTTGTCCAATAGTGCCAAACCCTGCAGTAATTCTATATCAAATTCCACATGAAGCTGAGTGGTACACTGTGATAGATTTGTGTCACGCATTTTTCTCTATTCCTTTGCATCCAGATAGCCAGCCATTATTTGCGTTCCGGTTTGGAGAGCGTATTTTGGCATGGTGCCGAATTCCTCAGGGGTATACAGAAAGCCCCTCAATCTTTAATCAGATTCTAAAGAAATCTCTGGAAGATTTGAAAATGCCAGAAAAGTCAGTGATGGTGCAGTATATCGATGACCTATTGGTGGCATCGAAAACAAAAGAAGCCTGTGTAAGTGATACAATTGCTTTATTGAACCATCTAGAGAAAAGAGGACATAAAGTGTCTCCTTCAAAATTACAGTTTTGTCAGAAAGAAGTCCAGTATTTAGGGCATAAAATTGAGAAAGGAGTGCGAAAGATAGCGACAGAAAGAGTAAGAATGATTCAAGGAATGAGAGCACCAATGACTCAAAGAGAGGTAAGAATGTTTTTGGGAATGGTTGGATATTGCCGACAATGGATAAGTGGTTTCTCTTTGATTGCAAAACCTTTACAAAAGTTGACCAAGAAAGATGTAAAAGACCCTTTTGAGTTAAACAAAGAAGAAATGAAATCTTTCAAAGAGTTGAAAAAGAAACTGTGTGAGGCACCTGCATTAGGCATGCCTGATTATGAGAAGGATTTTGAGTTGTACTGCAGTGAAAGAGATGGATGTGCGTTTTCAGTACTGGTACAAAAACATGGAACAACAAAAAGACCAATTGCTTATTTTTCAGCTGTTTTAGATCCTATAGCAAAAGCATTGCCTGGATGTCTGAAAGCAGTTGCTGCTACTTGTGTAAGTCTGGAACAAAGTGAAGGTATAGTGATGGGGTATCCACTGAGAGTATATGTTCCCCATTCAGTAGAAATTCTTTTGACAAGAACAAAAACACAGTACATGACACATAGTCGACTGACTAAGTACGAAAAAGTCATCTTGAGTGCTGAAAATGTGACCATAGATAGATGCATGAATGTAAATCCTTCAACATCATTGCCAGATGAGGAGAGTATAATTGAACAAGACAAAGTAGATCATGATTGTCTGAATGTGCTGGAATATTGCACGAAACCAAGAGCTGACATAAAAGATGAACCGTTAAAGGAATCTGATTATGTCATGTTTGTAGATGGCTCATGTTTGAGAACAAAAGAAGGAGTTTTAAGCGCAGCATACGCAGTGTGCACAGTGGCAACTGTGATGGAAGCGTCTTGTCTGAAAGGAATAAGGTCTGCACAAGTTGCGGAACTAATTGCTTTGATTCAAGCATGTAAATTAGGAAGAAATGTACGAGTCACGATTGTGACCGATAGCCAATATGGTTTCGGCATCGTACATGACTTCGGTCAGATTTGGTCACAAAGAGGTTTCTTGACGTCTGCAGAAACACCTATCAGAAATGGAAATTTTGTTAAAAGGCTGCTTGAGGCGATACAGTTGCCTAAACAAATCGCTGTAGTGAAGTGCAAGGTGCATAAGAAAAACGAAGATTACATAGCCGTCGGCAATAATTATGCTGATGAGATAGCCAAATATTGTGCAGAGAACATGGTGTCCCTGAATAAAAATAGAGAAAGGGAGCATATCTCTTCTCCTTTGCTTTTTACTAATACTGTTGAGACATGGGATGAAGTAAGACAATTACAAGAAACCGCAAGTGATGAAGAAAAAGATTACTGGATAAAAGCAGGATGTAGAAGACAGGATAATAATGGTGTGTGGGTATACAGAGATGAAAGACCAGTTATGCCTGATAGCATGATTGCAGACATGGCACGGATGTACCATGGACAAGCTCATATTGGGAGAGATGCAATGATCAGACTTTTTAGACAAACCTGGTATAACCCAAAATTCAGAGCCATTGCTGAAAGTCTTTGTCAAAGATGTCTTATTTGTCAACAGTTTAACCCAGGAAGAAAGACGGTAGTGAGTCTAGGAACAATAGGACGAGAAGGAGGTCCGTTCACTAGAATGCAGTTAGACTTCATAGAGATGCCCCCTAGTAACAGACTAAAATATGTTCTAGTGGTCGTCTGTTTGTTCTCTCGTTGGGTGGAGGCATACCCCACTAGAAGGAATGATGGAACAACAGTGGCAAAACTTATGCTGCGAGAGTTCATTCCAAGGTATGGTTTTCCAGTCACGGTTGAAACAGATAGAGGAACACATTTTCAAAATGAGTTGATCCAATTGATTTGCGAAGCATTGAGTATTAAACAAAAACTACATTGTGCTTACAGACCAGAGGCTTCTGGGGTAGTGGAGCAGATTAATGGAACAATTAAAAACAGATTAGGAAAAATGTGTCAAGCTACAGGACTCAAATGGCCAGATGCACTGCCTCTTGTTCTGATGACCATCAGAAGCATCCCTGAAAAGAAAACTGGACTCAGTCCTCATGAGATGATCATGGGACGAGCAATGAGACAAGCACACGTACCTGTCAACAAGTTATTGACTATAACTGATGATCTAGTACTGGATTATTGCAAAGGACTGGCTGATGTGGTGCGTTCTGTGTTTCATCAGGTTGGACCGGATGCGACCACTCTTGAAAGAAAACCAGCCCACGATTTGAATCCAGGAGACTGGGTCCGTATAAAAATCCACAGGAGAAGAAACTGTCTAGTTCCTCGCTGGGATGAACCACGGCAGGTAATCCTAGTAACAACGACTGCAGTCAAGTGTGCAGGAGTGAAGAACTGGTCCATGCCAGCCACACAATCAGAGTTCAAGAACCTACTGATCGACATGTGAGTCGACGTCTGGAAGTGTGGGATAAAAGTTTAACAGCTGGGACAACAAGGATAAGAGAAAGGGTGCCAGAACTTGAAGATCGACCTGAAAGTCGACATCTGGAAACCCCAACGGCAAACACCTCTAGAGAAGAAGAGGAACAAGAAGAAGAAGAAGAAAGAAATTCAGAAGTTCCAGAACCTGAAGATCGACCTGCAAGTCGACATCTGGAAATATCTGACACAAGTTCAGGATCTGATGATTCAGTCGCAAACTGTGAAGAATTCCGAAAGAGAACTTGGGGTTATAAACCAATTAGAGAAGAAACTGAGCAAGAAATTGAACTAGATGAACAACCAAGTACAAGTTATGGTGGAAATCCTTCAGAAATAATATTAATAGATGAAGTAGGGAAAGAAGTACACAAAAGTTAGAGAATCGAGAAGAACCCCGAGGAGCAATAGGGATAGATAGAGAAACTGGAGAACAGGGAAATTTAGAAGTAGAAAGGGAGAAAAACACCAAATCGGAAGAACACCGAGGAGGGACAGTAATAAGGGAAAACAAGAAGGAGAAGACAGATCCACCAGTAGGAGATGACGAGATCATAAGTTTCAAAATAAGAGACAATAGTGAAACAGTTGAGACAGAAACTGAAGAAAGTGGAGAAGAGGAGAAGGCAAAAACTGAATCAAGAAAAAGAAATTGGAAATCAGAAAGAGAAGAAAAAGAAGGTGAAGCCAAAAGGCCAAGAAAAGGAGATAATTGGCCCAACAGCTATATAAGAAAATTGAGATATAGAATAATAAGAACTGGAGACGAAAGTGCTGAACAAGTGAATGAAGTAACAAGTCAAAAGGGACAAGAAAAACCAAGTGGAAAACGATTGCAAAAGTCCAAAAGAACGAAGAAAGTGAATGCTAAGTATAAGTCGCCTGAGTGGTTGTATATTGCACTTACAGATTACAAAGAAGAAGAAAACACTCACGAGAACCAGAGACTAAGAATTCGAATGGGAAAAGGTGAGATGCAACAAACCTGAAGTGAAGACTTATAGTGCTTCTGCCGGACATGACAATTTTACTGGATGTGACAAATCACCGGATGTGACTACGAAAGAATTCTGGAGAGAATTAAAAGAAAGTACCAAGCAAAGACTTTTTGAAAGCAGAGTGGCATCTAAGTCATTTCTGAGGTGTAGTGACACAATTTTCTGAAAACTTAACAAAAAGAGAAAAAAGCAAAATGGAAAATAATAGGGATAGAAGAGATAAGTGTGAGTTTATAAAAAGATGGTGCAAAATGTGCTGCTTTTGTACAGGGTTATTAATGACCATATGGATAGTTTTAGCAATCACAATTCCTATTAGTTTAGCTGTAATAGAAGCAAAGAATGATACTAAACCAGAAAAAGAAACTAATATTAAAGAACCAGTTATCCTAAGAAGTAGTGCAGAGTTACATAAGGATAAGTCAGTAACAGACTTTTCTAAAAATGTTTTTACAAAATTGTTGTACGAATATGTAGAGACAATGGATGTGAGAGATTGTTATGTTTGTATGCAGTTGCCTGCATCAGTGTCAGAAGGTGTGACTTATCATCACCTACCTCTAACTTATGGAATAACATGTAGTGTAATAGCAAGTTTATTTTATAAAACAGGTAGATTAGAATCTTATTATACTGACATACATAAGATTTTTGCAAACATTCCAGTAGTACCAGAACTTAACAAAGTAAAACCAGCAAAAGTTTTAGGAGAATTCTTTTTAGAACATAGAAAATTAACGTTAGAAGAAATAGTTAGTAACAACCTTACCTGTGAGTTAAAGAAAGAAGAAAAGGTATTTTTAGAGATGGTTGAAGAAAGAAGAATGAAATTTCAAAAAGAAGCAATAAAAGAGGAAGGAAAACATCTATGGACGTTTGAGGAAGGTAATCATGAAGGGAAAAAGATAAATGCAGCAATGACATTAGATTGGCCGCAAACAGGAAAGTTGTGTATTAGGAGAAATAAGACAGTCTATGACAATTACTTTGTAGGTTCCAGGATCTGCCATGACAATTATCAAATTCTGGGAGGTTGGGGATTCAAAGGTGGAAAAGGCCCAATATTTCCAGGTATCTATTATATTTGTGGGAATAGAGCTTATTACAGGTTACCGGACCATTGGTATGGAACTTGCTATGTAGGCCTGGTCTTTCCAAAAATCTTTCATATGGACAGAGAAGAAAAAGGAACATACAAGATGATTAATAGCTTTACACGTAGAAAGAGGGAAAGTTTTTCAGAAATTGTAGGTGATATTTTTGGAGCATTAATACCAGCAGTGGGAATATCTTTGAATGCATTTAAAATTCGGAAGTTATCCACAGTAGTAGATCGTTTGTCTACAGATACTGCGGGAGGGTTCTTAATGGTAAATACCGAAATGGTTGCCATGAGAGCTATGGTGATGCAAAATCGGCTTGCCCTTGATATTCTTTTGGCAAAAGAGGGTGGAGTCTGTGGAATGTTGAAAGTCCAACATTGTTGTACTTACATTCCTGATAAAAGTGAAAATATACAGAAGTATATTACAAATATTACAAATTTGCACAAAGAACTAGTTCCACTGGAGGTTGAAAATGTATTGGGAAAACTTGGTAGAGGGTTTTCTTCAGTAGCAAATTGGTTGACCAGAATGAGTAGATTAATGATAGGGAAAGTTATAATAATAGCAACCGTAGTAATATTGTTAGCCATGGTGTTGAAAATAGTAATAACGTGTATAAAAAGAAAAGTAAGACAAAATAAGATAAAAAGAAATAACAGAATAATGAAAGAAAGAGAGAGAGAAATGGGTGAAATTGAGTTGGAGAAAATGAAAGAAAACATGTATAAGGAGACAAAAAGACAAGATGAAGAAGAAACAGATGTGTAAATAACAAGAAAGCAAAGGATAAAAGACATGCTGCCTGAAAAGAAGTATAACTTGGGTTTTATGTGGTGATTTAAAAGTCACCAAAGGGGGAGTTGATGGAGCAGGGAAAATAATTTTTTTAACCCCTAACAAATTTTATAAATAATTAATAAAATGTTCGTTTAAATGTATTAATCAACACTGTATGTGTGGGAAAGGTAACATGCCAATATGTGTGCTAAATAATCTATTAATGGATGTCCGTGTGTCTAACTATAACGTAAAAATAAATGCGTACTAATTTAAAATAAATGTTTTTGTGCTTCATAGAAATAAAACGTGTCGTTGCAAAAACAATAGTGATGGTAAGTAAGGAACAGCTTAAATGTTGCTTTCTGATAGGTAATAACTAATTGGGGTACATAGATGACGGGAGGGAAACGAAAAGGCTATTTTTCTCTATTTTAATTATGTTTTGTTTACTTCAAATTAGTGCTTCTAAAGTATAACCGAGTGGCGATATAAAATGGCCGCCAGTGGGAAGATGTGCGCAGGCGCAAGGGGACATGTGACACGGGATGAAGTCGGAGAAAAACTAACCTCGTGGTGTTGCTGAGAGGCTAGGAAGCGAGAAATGGTCAAGGCTGATGTGACCTAATTGAACTGATAGTGTGCCTTGGTGATCAGCAGAAGACCCGTGGGAAACCAGTTTAAGAGAAAAGACAATGACTGCGGAGTTCTCGAATGTATCGAAAGAAGTTACAAATGTACTGATCGAAGCGGATGGAAACATGTCTTGAACGTGTGGGAAAGGAAATGATCCAAGGACCATTGAATCCAAGAGAACTAGATTAAAAGAATGAATAAGGTGACATGCATGGACCAATGAAAGAAAAGCGTGTTATTAATGTTGCAACAATTAGTTAGCAAAGTTAGAATTAGGGTATAAGAGGGCCTACTCTTAGTGAGAGGGGGTCAGTCGCAGTCAATCGCAGTGAGTCGCTGTCACAGTCAGGAGCGGAGTTGGAGAGTCGTGTTGGTGTTGGTGGCTTCCAGTGCTGGGTGGTCCTGATCGATCCCTTACTGAGCGGGAGATGCTGAAAGACTGTTAGATGAGACGGGTTGCAGATAGCTGATGCTGACGAGCTGAAGTTGCTGTTGCTGTCTTAATTTTCCAGTTGAGTATGAGAATCAGGTTATTTCTAATTCTTAAACTTAGGTTAGAAATCATTAGGCTAAATTAGGAAATTAGGCAGGTAATTAGGGTTTTGGCTTCATGACAAAAAATTTCCTTTCTGCAATAAATTGATTATGCATAATAAATATTTGAATTAATAATGAATGATTTGATTGAATAAAAGCTTAAATTCTTTCTCATGCTTTTAAAAATTATATAAAATTTAAGATTCTTTAAACCAAATGACTCAAGTGGTTATTTTCCTAAAATGATTGTGACATCAGTAAATTGGTTATTGTGATTCAGCTGGTCTTAATCACTATGAACTAATTTCTTACATGAATGATTCATCGACAAAACAATGAGCAGGAATATCTTAAGAAATAACTAAAAGAAAGCGATAAGTTAAGGTAATAAGATATCCCGGCTCCTTCCAGCGAGTACATAAATGGTGTTTTCCATTTAGTTCTCATGCTTCTCCTAGGAGTACAGAATCTCATAAAGGTGTAAAGGAAATCCAGGTGTGTGCGTGTGTGTTAGGCGATGTTTATGGGCCCCATCGTCATGTGGATGTGAGAAAATATAGTTTGCCCCTGGATGACCTATAAGTGACCTAGGAGGAAAATAGTTTTTATTGTACGCGCTGCATCAAAGACTCGATGCGTCGGTTCCGATTCACGCAGTCAAGACAATGCATCAATTCGAGCATCGCAGTCGGGTCCCGCATCGTCGTCGAACCCCTTACGATGCAGGCGCTGCTTCATCGTTGAGCCTCGCAGAGGCGTCTTCGGATCAGCGAGGCATCACCATTGAACCTCGCAGTCGGACCCGCATCATCGGCGAATTGGCAATGTATCAGAGTCGGAGGGCACTGCGTAGGTTCCGATTGGCGCAAAGGCGTCACTGCGTTGCTTTTTGCAGAAAAACTGCTCTAGAATCCACTTCTGAGGCCCAGGACTGGATTAGCACCTCAGGTGAGAGAGGACTTACAGATGGCAGAGTCCAGCAGCTGAAGCAAATTCGAAGAAAGTCTTTGATGGCCCTGAGACTTCAAGAACAGGGGGCATGCCAACCAGCACTTGGCGAAATTTGGGTGCAAGGATGTAGAGAGCAGGTCCAGCCTTTCTCACTCCCAGGCGAGAAGCACCAGGCCAACACAGCAGAGCAGGTAGCAAAGTGGTAGTTCCTCCTGCAGCACAGCAGCTCTTCTTCCAGGCAGAATGTCCTTGGTTCCAGCAAAGTTCTGCTTTGATGGTGTCAAGGGTCCAGTACTTATACTCAAATGTGCCTTTGAAGTAGGGGAGACTTCAAAGAGGCGTTTGAAGATCACAAGGTCCCTGCCTTTCCTGCCCTGGCTCCAGATGCACTACAGAGGGGTATGCAGCTCTTTGTGTGGGGACAGGCACAGCACTATTCAGGTGCAAGTGTCAGCTCCTATCTCACAGTCTACCCCAGGAAGGCCCATCTGCCTGGTGATGGGCCATCAAGATGCAAATGTCACACCCCAGCTCCCTTTTGTGTGACTGTCTAGAGGGAATGCACAAATCCCAGCTGTCACCCAACCCAGACGTGTATTCAGGGACAGGCATTGGCACAGAATGGTTAAAGTAAGAAAATGTCAACTTTCTAAAAGTGGCATTTTCAGACTTACAATTTAAAATCCGACTTCACCATAAGTTGTGATTTTAAATTGTGAGTCCAGAGACAACAAACTCCAAATCTCTATCTTTTCCAAATTGGAAATTACACTTACAAGATGATTGAAGGCTAACCCAATATTAACCTATAGGAGAAATAGGGCTTGTAGTAGTGAAAAACAAATTTAGCAGTTTTTCACTACCAGGGCATGAAAAACTAATAAAGTGCATGTCCTACCTTTTACAATACACTGTACCCTGCCCAAAGGGCTGCCTAGGGCCTACCTTAGGGGTGACGTATATGCAATAAAAGAGAAAGTTTGGGCCTGGCCAGGTCAAAATGGCAGTTTAAACTGCACACACAGGTTCTGCAGTGGCAGGCCTGAGATATGTCAAGTCAAGTCAAAAATACTTTATTCGGCAGCCAAGAGCCATAAAAGCAAAACAGTTTTTTTAATAAAAATACACATTTCATCAAAATACATTATATGTTAAAAAACATCCAGCATTACTATTACAATGGTCGCCTTAAAAACCCACAAAAGTTAAATCATACAAAGTGCAGCAGTGATAAAACAGTGCGCCAAGATCATAAATATTATCTTATTAAGATATGTTTAAAGGCACAATCAGTGCTGCAAGCCCACTAGTAGCTTTTAATTTACACGCCTTTGCACATATAGTGCACTTTGCTAAGGACTTACAAGTAAATTAAATATACCAATTGTGGATAAGCCAATGTTACCATTTTTTGAGTACAAAGCATAGGCACTTTAGCACTAGCTAGCAGTTGTAAAGTTCCCAGAACCCTAAAGCCAGCAAAAATTAAGTCAGCAAAACAGGAGGTCAGAAGGCAAAAAGTCAGGGGAAACCACACCAAGAATGCCAGATCTAACATGTGTCCCCCCAGCTGAAGGTGGGGAGAGATACTTAACCCTTTGGAGTTCTCTTCACTAAGGTGGAGAACCTGGAGAGACCACCACCATTGTCATAGTCTGTGCCAGGGCGGTGTTCCACCGTAAAGTCCATTCCCTGTAGGGAGATGGACCACCTCAACAGTTTGGGATTCTCACCCCTCATCTGCATTAACCATCTGAGGGGTCTGTGGTCGGTCTGAACCTGGAAGTGAGTGCCAAACAGGTATGGCCTTAGGTTCTTCAGTGCCCAGACCACAGCAATTGTGCTTCACCTCTGTTTCCTGGGAAGTAGCTTCCTACTGATGAAGGCTACAGGCTGATCCAGGCCTTCTTCATTTAGCTGTGAGAGCACGGCCCCTATGCCATGCTCTGAGGCGTCCATGTGCACAACAGACTCTTGGGAGAAATCGGGGGCCTTGAGCACGGGTGCAGTACATATGGATTCCTTCAGGGCATCAAAAGCTTTCTTTCACACCCCTGTCCAGATCACCTGACATGGCTGCTTCTTGGAAGTCAGCTCTGTCAAGGGGGCAACAATGGTGCCGTACCCCTTGATGAACTCCCGTAATATCCAGTGAGGCCTAAGAAGGCTCTCACTTCTGTCTGGGTTTTGGGCGGTTCCCAATTCAGAATGGTGTCAATTGTGGGCTGCAAGGGCTGCACCTTGCCACCCCCTACTTGGTGTCCCAAGTAAACCACAGAACACTGCCCTATCTGGCACTTACTAACCTTGATGGTCAGGCCTGTGCTCTGCAGAGCCCAAAGCACTTCCTGGAGGAGGTTCAAGTGGTCCTCCCAACTAGAGCTGAAGACCGCAGTGTCATCCAGATAGGCGCCACTGAAGTTCTGCAACCCAGCCAGGACTTGATTGACAAGCCTCTGGAAGGTGGCCGGGGCATTCTTCAAACCAAAAGGCATGACCCGGAACAGGAAGTACCCTTCTGGTGTTGAGAATTCTAATCTCTCTTTAGTGCCCTCGGTCAAGGCAATCTGCCAGTACCCAGGCGTTAAGTCAAACATGCTGAGGAACTTGGCAGCTCCAAGCCGATCAATGAGCTCATCAGCTTTGGAGATAGGGTGCATATTAGTCCTGGTGACTGCCCTGAGCCCACAGTAGTCCACACAGAACCTAAGTTCAGGTGTAACACCTGGAGGGGCAGCTTTGGGAACCAACACCACTGGGCTGGACCTTGGGCTGTTTGAGGGCTCAATAACTCCTAATGCTAGCATCTTGGAGACGTCCTATCAGGCAACCTGTAAATGTCCTTTACAGATGTGCTGTCCCCAGTATCAATATCATGGGTACATCATGGAGTGAGTCCGGGGGTAAGGGAGAACAAAAAGGCAAACTGCCCCAGCAACTGGCGGCAGTCTCTCTGTTGATCTGGGGTCAGTGCAGGGGAGAAGCTGACACCCCACACTGACCCATCCTGCTCCTTGGAAGATAGAAGGTCAGGGAGAGGTTCACTCTCCTCTTCCACCCCATCATCAGTAACCAGAAGCATGGTAATCTCAGACCTCTCAAAGTGGGGCTTGAGGCGGTTCACATGTAGGACCCTCAAAGGGTTCCTAGGAGTCTTGCGGTCCATCAAGTAGGTGACATCACTCTTGCACTCCTTCACCTCATAGGCTCAGACCAACTGTCTTGCAGGATCCGGGGCTCCACTGGCTTTACCCACACTTTTTGACCACGCTGAAACTCAACCAGAGTGGTATTTTGGTCGTACCATAGATTCAGGTCCTCCTGGCTAGCCTCCAGGTTCTCCTGAGCGAGCTTCCAGATGTGGGATGTCTGGTTGCGGAATGCCAGCATGTAGCTAACTACATCCTGGGGTGGCTTCTTGAGAGCTTGCTCCCAGCCTTCCTTAACCAAAATGAGAGGACCTCTCACAGGGTGTCCATATAGAAGTTCAAAAGGGCTGAAGCTAACCCCCTTCTGTGGAATCTCCCTGTAGACGACAAGGAGGCATGGCAGGAGGACGTCCCACTTATGCCTCATGGGTTCAGGTAGACCCATAATCATGCCCGTGAGGGTACGATTGAAACTTTCAACCAGCTCATTGGTTTGGGGGTGGTAAGGAGTGGTGAACTTATACGTCACCCCACACTCCTTCCACATGGCCTTCATGTAGTTGGTACCCCGGTCAGATACCACCTCCTTGGGGAAACCCACATGCGTAAAGATCCCCATCAGTGCGCTGGCCACGCCGGGCACAGTCACTGTCCTTAGAGGGATAGCTTCAGGGTACGGGGTGGCATGGTCCACGAGACCTGAACAAATGTGTTGCCCATGGCTGTCTTGGGATCCAGAGGCCCCACAATGTTGATGCCAACCTGCTCAAAAGGGGTGCTAATGGCAGGGAAAGGTTGAAGGGGGGCCCTGCATTCCCCCCTTACTTGCCACTCACCTGGCAGGTAGGACAAGACCTACAGAACGCATCTGAGGCCTTCCTCGTTTGAGGCCAATAAAAGTGGGTGACAAGTCTGTCAAAGGTCTTGTCTTGCCCCAAATGACCTGCCAGTGGCACATCATGAGCCAGGCCCAGAAGGAAGGCCTTGAAGCACTCGGGTACCACCAACACAAGTGTTGCACCAGGCTCAGGAGCCTTAGGCTTGCTAAACAGGAGATCCTTCTTCCAGTAGATCAGGTGCTGCCCAGATGCATCACCTGCTCGCTGGGCCTCACCCTGCCACCAAAGACCCACAAGAGTGGGAGGGACCATGTTTTGAGTACAGAGCATATGCAGTTTAGCCCTGGTTAGCAGTGGTAAAGTGCCCAGAATCCTAAGGCCAACAAAAATGAAATCAGGAAAACATGAGGTCAGAAGGCAAAAAGACAGGGAAAACCACTCCAGGGATGCCAGGTCTAACACTTTGTATGTAATGCTACACCAGTATCAAGATTGTGAATCGCTTTGGAATGGATCAATTGTATCCCCCTAACACTGAGAAATGGTGGAATCTGTTATATTATATGTATGAAATTGAATCAGCTATAAAAAGAGTTGATAAAGCAAGTAGAAAGCTATAGTGAAATGCTGATTCATGTTCATTGAACATTGTATCTCTTTCTAACTATTTGTTGATATATATGTTTGTTATTTTTTTATCTCTGCATTTCTCTTTTTTCAAGGTGTACTTTTGTGCATGTATGTATGAATTCCTCCTAATAAAAACAAAATCCTTCATCTCATTAATATGTGTACCGTCTATCTATTCATCTATGGGCTCTGACCTTTGGTTTTGACGCGTTCTGGTCCTCATGTTCAGGGTCAAGTCAACCACCAGGCAGCACTAATACTAGGTTGAGCTAGGAGCCTGCAACCACAGTGGGAAGCACAGGCATGTTGGGGCTGGAGGGAGGTACAGCAGCAGCCCGAGGCAAGGCTTTGGGACAGTAAGCAACACTGCAAATTTGCATCATACGCGGCTGTACTGCACATGACTAGAGCTCCACAGTCCCTCCACACCAACTGAACTGCAGTAGCCACACAGCACCCTGGGGCAGACGTAATGCCTGACCCAGTGCTGGCCTTCCTCTGAATAGAACAGTACCTTTTTTTAATTTAGACTGAGGATTGGGACTGCTAGCTGAGGGATTGAATAAAGAGTCTAGGTCTCTAATAATAATGTGAAGTCATTTCCTGTTACACTCATATATAAGTGAGCTTGAATCTAAAAAGGATGCTTCATAATGCTTTAAATTCCCCTCTTTTTCATCGCCCACCATAGATACACTTTGTCCTTGATTTTTGCTCCTTTTTTCTGCAGCTGTTTTTCACTGGAAGATTAGATTATGCCAGACTCTTTCTCAGAGTACTTTGGATGTCTTGCTTCCCAACTGTTGCAAAGCTCTTCATCTTTAATCAAGCGCTATCCATATTGCCCAGGAGATTTTCTTTCTTCCTTTTGCTGCTTTTTCCTCCTAACTGGAACCCCCCCCCTTTCACATGTATGTGAAGCGCAAGATGGCACTGTGGCTACT
Source organism: Calotriton arnoldi (assembly GCA_963921515.1). Classification (NCBI taxonomy): domain Eukaryota; kingdom Metazoa; phylum Chordata; class Amphibia; order Caudata; family Salamandridae; genus Calotriton; species Calotriton arnoldi. Next base: position 3,174,814 of record CAWUFW010000054.1, read on the forward strand.
GAGAGGAGTCGCCCTTTTTTAGCAATCACTAAGGAAACAAAAGAGCTTCATTGCGCTCAGTCCTTGACGCCAATGCCTGTATGGTCTGCTTTATTCATTGATTCTTCGCAGGACTTGGCTCAAGAGTTGCAAACACTCCATCATGAGATCACAGCTTAAAAACACACCATAGCATTCTGCAGAGGAGGCTCTTTGCGGTATTGATGTACTTATGTGAATTCTTTTCGCCAGTTGGCCCATGATACTACTTGGATTGAGAGGGCCCAAATGAAATTATTTACACGTGGATTAAAAGACTATATCAAGGATGAATTGATATGTACTCTTCGCAATATTTCACTCTGAACTTCTGAACACCACTGCATATCCTGTGCTAGACCTTGTTTTTGGGAAAAGGTTCTAACATAAATTATTCAAATTCCCTACATTTTGTAAATATCCCTGGATGACATTATAATTCCAGGACTTTTTGCAATTTCACGGGACATAAATGCTGTTAAACAGCTGATGTTGGATTTGAACTCTTATGCCCGACTAGAAAATAAATTAAAATCCCTATTTAAATGCAGAAAATCACGTGGAGCTGTTTTGTTTTCATTATTGAGGACAACATTACATTCACTAGTCAAACAGCCTCCGAGAAATGCATAAATATACACAGTGGGAGCTCTGTAGGACCCTGCCTGCAAATAGCCGATTACGTTTCCAGAAAGGTCCCTCATTTCAATAGTAATGACAGGTCTGACCAGTGCTTAATTTGAAATGGTTGTTTCTGGTGTTCGGCACCAGCACTTATTTGTCAACACCGGCACTTATGACCGTCTGCCACATGGTGGCACTGTTAGTCTAAATTAGAGATAAACAATACAACAGTTGTTTATTAATTCAGTTTACATTAAAAATGTCTAATACCTGCCGCACAAGCCATTGCTATAGCTTTAGGGGCCTGGAATAGTCTGAATTGTCTCACTAGTAGGGTGGGATGGTTAGTAGGTGTATTGGTACTGTCATTGACAGTGCTGGTAGGGGCAATGGGTGGTGATAGATGCATTGGTCTCCTGACGTGGGCCCTGGCACTTACTTTATTACATATTAAGCACAGGGTCTGACCCATCTGCTTTCTACTATTCCCAAGAACAAGAAATCCTGAAACAGATCCTGATCCCCAATCACAGGTTAATTTATTCTGCAGAGTGTATTGATTCACATATTGGAAAGAAAATATAAACGGAGAAAAGTATTTGGGGTACCACATTTTAAAGGTACATAATCTCTATGTAGAGCATTCATGATTCCTAGAGAAAATATGTTTTTGAACAAAACAGTCCTGCAAACCACATGCATGGGCTTTGCATCTACTGGACACCTAAAGACACCATCCATTGCAAAAATTAATTTAAGACAATTATGAGATTGGCTATGGAGGGAAAGCGTTACTGATGCTGACCTGTATGACATGGTGTGAAATGGAACCTATACTTTGACTGCATTTAATTCAGATGAAATTGCTTTGTGGCCAGTAGATGCTGATGTATGTATACACAGGTTCCTTTCTAAAGCTTCTAGTCCATTAGGAAAACACCAGATCCCCAACGCAACATATATTCTCCTGTGATAGCAACCAAATATAGTGTTGGTAAGTTGTGTCTGAGATGACTGACACACTCTGGTCTAAATGCTGTAAAAGACCCTTTGTCAAAGATTAATGGCATGGATTTAAGTGATATCCTCCAGGGTCCACATTCCATAAAAAAATAAACAGTTCATATCCACTCTAATGTATGCCATCATAAGAGAAAAGCAGGCATATTCAGAAAGGGAAACTGTAAAAACAATTTGGGAAACTGACAAGGAAATATTACAGACCACATTACAAGTCATTGATAATCGTTTTCAGACACTTACAAAACAAGTTTACACAATTTCAATTATAATTTCTTTTGCCCTAAACCTTTTGGAAAAAGATCTAAATCTTCTGCAGCAGGGACAAGCTCAGATGCTAGGAACAACCCAATTAAATTGGGAATTACAAACGTTTAAGACCAATAAAGTGCCCTACAACTCATAAATTAAAGTGCTATTGCCCTTCTCGCCCCTTCAGGGGTCAGCGGCGATGTCCCCCACCCCCCCGCTCCCATTAGAGATGGCAATAGAATGCGCATTGGCTGTTGGGCAGAGCATTGCACCAGGATCGGCTCTGCCCCGTGCAGCGCCTGTACGGACCACCAGGCATCCCCAGGGGGCCCTGGAGTTTCTCTAAGAAGGGGGCAATTTCCCCTCCCTGCCACCCAGGCCACGGCAGAGAGAAGAGCACCCTAGTCCTGCTGCAGCCTCACTCACACCGAGAGAACGGCATGGGGTAACAGCGGAGTGTCCCACAACCCCAGGCCTGCACTTTCTATTCTGCCTGACCTTAAGATGGCTATCCTTGCTGATCCCTGGAAGCTTTGCTGCCGAGTGCATAGCAACCCAACACTCACCTTGTTTTTACAAAGACCTGCTTGTAGCGACACCAGCTCTGTACTTTCTGCAAAGGACAAAGAAAGGGAAACTGGACAGAAAGAGAATGCAGGAAACAGGCACTGAGATATCGGTACCAGATCTTCCTGTCACTGCCAATTACACACCCCGGAGCATTTGGCAAAGTTTCATGTAGATAATCTTACAGTGCAGCAGCCACATGACGTCCTGTTAGGAATCTTTTAACCTTTCCTCCAGAATCTGAGTCATCCAAGTAGAACCTGTAGTGGCATTTATTGTGCATTGCCAGGGCGAGCTGGAGGGTGAGGGGGGCAGCGCTTCACGATAACACCGGGACTGATGCTGCCGATGGAACTATGACGATGCCCCCTGGGCGGAAAACTTGAATGTTGTACTTACCGCGGAGCTCGATCAACATGGCCGATGCCCGGTGGAGCTGCTTAGGCAGCTATAGAGGAGTCTGGCTCTGGTTCACCCCCTCGGCCGTCACCTACCCACCCGGACATTGGACATTGTTTTTCCTCGTCTCCCCGTTGTGTTTTTCCTTCCCTCCCTTGTTCGCCTGACTGACCTTTTTCCTCTAGTCTACCCCCCACCCCCTCCACCCCCCCTTAGGTCTCCCACACCCCTCTCATCGTATACTTTCACCGTTACAAAGATGTTTTTTTTTTTTTGGATCGTTGGTCCCCAGCTGGTTAGTCTACCTCTCACTTTGACTTCTTTGTCCCCCTGAAGTACTTTCCCCCTTACCAGTCTGCCTGACACTATCTACTTTCCTTATCCCTTTTTACCTTTCCCCCTCTACCTTCCATTCCCCATCAGACGTGTGTCCTGGCTATGCGCTTATAACTCATGTTTTTGTGTAATCACTGTTTTTCTTCGATGTTTATACTTGGCTCCTGTAACTGATGCAATTTTGTAACCTGTAACTTGCTGATTCCTCATGTAAAGCGCTCTGATACCTCCGGGTCTAGCCAGAGCCATATAAAACTCTGCAAATAAAAATAAATAAATAGATCCTTGCAATTTAACCTCAAGACAGATAACAATGGCTAAAAAGAAGCATCGTACACCCTCTTGTCATCAAAGAGTTAGAGATTATCCAATTTTCTGTGGCAAATGACCCACATCTTATGTGGCACCTACATGGAATAATTTCCTTGCCAATAACTGCCTTTCATTTTTACGATTGACAGAAACAGGTGTCCTTTATGAAAAAATATACAATGCCTTCCATTCCCATATCTGGAAGCTTCCATTTCAATTCCATTGCTGGACAAAAACAATATGACATGTAAAATCACACCTGCATGTTCCAATTCACTAGGACACTCACTCCTCTGCAACTCCATCACTCTGTATGCAGTCTATTTGCCTGTATGTAACCCTTTGAATCTCAGTCTTGTCTATAAATTATTTGCAGTGCCTGCTCCATTCATCCCCTCTCATCACACACTCCTCTGGAACAGGTCTTATCTAATTAGAACAAATGAAAGTTGCTGTGGGAAGACTCCCTGTTTCATCTTCTTGTTGACTGTTCAGAAAAAGGTGAAATGTGAAGGTATTACATTGTATCCTCCTCCAAGGAAATTGTTTGAAAGTGTTTTATGGCAAACGACAGACAGTAAATATGCACTTTGACAAGTTGCCTAAGCTTGTTGCCATTCTAACAGAGAAAGAGGTATCTTTTGGCAGAAGCATTTTCCTTGCAACTACTGCAGACGCAATTTCCAACACATTTTGCCGACTTATTGCACACCATCTTCCATTCACCAAACACCAAAGGCACAACCCACGTCTTTACAACTATTTGATCTGGCCTATTGACAAGTGTTAAGAATATTCTTCAGCTCACTGTTTTCAAGTTTGTTTGGTGGCTTTTCAACTACACTGCTAATAGTCGGTTGTGCAGTTCTCATTTTCTTCCTAGTAAAGAAATGAAGTCAACACGAATGTCGACAGGAATGGAAGTAACTTCTACCTGACTGAGCACCAATGTTGTAAACTATGGCCTTCTACTGTCTTCAGAGGAGAATTACTGAACCAGATTAGTACAAATTGGGCTTTGCCCTTTCACAAGTTTCAACCTTCATGAGAGAAACCAGCTTTATGGTGCATGAACAGTTTTGAAACAATCTATTGGAGTTGCCATTGTAACAACCAATGATAGAATCACTCAACATGAGAGAAGTGAGTCAACCAATACGATTGCAGCAAGCGCACTGCACTGCAGTGCAGCTAGCAATCATCAATAATGCAGTATAGGATGATCCACCTGTGCCAGCAGCACCACCCCTGTCACCGGCTCCAGTAAGAGTCATATCACAAACATTGTCTGCATCCTCGGATTCCATTGCTGTTGCATTTCAACGTGCAGGCACTTCATCATCGGCAACAAGATCAGTACTCATTGAAACATGGCTACGTTTGTTTTTCTACATGTTCCATTGCAAAAAAGAAAAAACATATGTAATAAGCACACAGAAGCAGTAGTGGCTGGTAATTTGCCTGCCCTTCACATGTGCACACATACTCACACTCATCTACATGAACACATACACCCACCATTCACAAGCACTTAGACACGCACACCCATTCACAGCATGCATGCACAAATACACATACATTCATACATACACACACACCCAACATTTAAAAAACAAATTGCCGGGCCACAGCAGTGAAATCAAGTGGCAGGAGGAAAGCCTTGATTGTTCCTGGAAGACTAGGAAAGGAACTGCTGCCTCTTCTCATTGGCTGACGTTGTCATGGGTCAGCCAATGAGTGGAGGATTTTCCTTTACTGTCCACAGAGTGGGATTGGTTCAGTGCTGACCCCACCCCACCTTGTGACGAGGCATCACTGATGAACTGTCGGCCCTGGGCAGTTTGGGGCTTAAAACTGAAGCGTCCGGCTCTGAGTCTATCGGTGACACACCACTTCGTCATGAGGTGGTGGACCTCACAGCGCAGGCTGAGAAGGTCAAGCCCACAGGGCTGTGAAATCTTCCGCCCGGCAAAGTTTAGCTCTGACAGCCAGGCACCTGCAAATTTAGCACATGTACAGTGCCTGGCTGCCTGACTCGAACATGAACAGTGTTTGCCATGCTGACCGTTGCTGAGCCTGACATTCTTCAAGTTTGAAAAAGGGGCGGGCCCCTCTGCCTTTAATGACGGGTTGCACCTGTACAGAAGGAAAGTTGTACCTTTTTGATGTTTTTCTTTTACCAGCCACAACAGTCAATTAATTAAATATAGCAACCTAGCTTTTTAGGTCTCGCCTACGCAGCGCGCATGCGCTGCATAGGAGGGGACCTTTTGGAATCGATCAGCATTTTGACTAAAAGCGTGCACGTTTTGCATTGCTTTCTATTGCAACGCGTGCACGTTTGGCGTTTCCCTTGCGGGAGCGAGCAGCGGCGCCATCTGTTTGTATTTATCTTGAAAACAGATGGTGCCCCTGCTCGCTCCCGCAAGGGAAACGCTGTGTGTGTCTGGGATGCAGACCGTGTCAGTTGCCTTTCAATTCGATGCCACGCCGCATGCCGCACCTCTACCCCCTTCTTCCCTTTTGGTCTTTGCCCCTCCCATGCTGCGATTGAACCGCCTATGGCCATGACAGAAATACAGCACCCCTTTCTACTCACCTGCCTCGTTCTCACCCCCCCACACACACACACCGTGCTCCATTCTACCTGCCCACCCCGCGCGTTAGGGACACTGCTGCCAAGCCTGGTGCATTCAGGGACCACCCACTCAAAACATGCATCGGGTGAACACGATATCCACCATGACAGAAAGTAATTGCCCACGCGTGTCAGCCGCCTCATGACGTGGAAGCCTCCGCCATGGTGGATGGGATAACTGGCAAGGTCGCATTCCTTTGTTACTTATCTGCTCCACCCTAGGGATACACGCCACACACAACCCTAGGGAAGGTGTAAGGGGAGGGAAACTCTCCTCGTGTTCCCCTCGAGAATAAGGTGAAACACCGCCATCAACACCGGCATGAAAGGTGTACAATCCTGATAAGGCAGCTGACTTAAGCACTGGATGCGGAAATATGCGTGTAACGTGTAGGACACAGCTCCAAATTCTTGTAAAGGCGACTCGCTCTTTCAACCTTCAGAGGACAATAAAAAGAGTTCTTGTGTAATAAATAATGGCGCTTGTTTTTTTGTTTTACAGTGCTGTGAAGCGGTGGGAATACGCGCTAACAAGCAGTGTATGCATTTTTTGTAGTTTATATATAGCGCGAACTTGGCCCAAAGGCTTTTTACCAGCACCAAATTACATTACACAAAGTCAGATTTTACTGATATAATTTCAGGCACGAGGAGATTACGTGATTGGCCACGGAATCACAGGATGGTTGAGTCGACGCCAGGATTGGACACTGGTTCCCAAGTTTCAATGGCGGCAACTCAGGCCGGTGAGCCACATCTCATCCATCCCTTGGTTTTATTAATATCGCAATGGAACACTTGCCCTAAGCTCAGGGCACCCCTATATCTGAACAGAATGGTCCCTTCCAAGACCCAGGGTACTGGGGATCCCTCGTTCTCATTCTCCGCCTGTCACTAATACTGGCCGGACTGCCTCGAGCGGCTGCTTGACCAGCCCGGGCCCCGACTGTCAACACCGCCGCTGTCCCCGTGAAAGAGGAAGCTCTGGGATGGGGTGTGTTCGCCGGGCTCAAGTGATGGCTGTCTGAGGACAGTCTCCCACACTCACTCACAAGGAGACGCTGCCGGAGCCCAGGGGCGAGAAGGGGCGTGGACAGGCGGCTCCAGACACCATGGCACCTCCAGCCAGATAGCGTCAGCGGCAGGCAGTAATTACAGCTTCTGCCGTGTTTGTGCACATGGAGGAGGGAGAGGGCTGGAAAGAAAGGTCTACACGCACCACCAGTAAATAAATCCACCCTCCAGGCCAGAGAGCAGGCCCTCTCAAGCAATACATGCCAACAGTTTCGAAGTGGAAAGTGGGAGATTTTAAAAAACATAATCGGGAGAATGTATTTTTCCCATTGACATATTGAAGTGGAGGCAATTTCAGGCGGGACAGAGCTAAAATAAAGCCACTTTTGGCTTAAAAAATCGAGTGTCCCACCTAACTCGCGTCTGTTGGCATGCATGCTCTGCACTGTTTGGAGTCAAGGCCCTGGCCTGCTGTGCGTCATGAATTCTATAGCTGGCTTCAGTACCCTGGCCCTGCAGTACTCTAGGCTCGGTTCGTAGCACCCCTCAGTACCTAGGTCTGCGGTGCTCCTGCCCTCCTTAGGCCCTTGGGCGATAGCTCTCTGGTATTCATTTGCCTGGAGGGTACTCATGGTATGCTGTGCTCCAGACCCTCTCTAGCCTTGAAGTGCCCTGTCCCTGGGGTATTCCTGGTCCCTCAATAACCAGGGTCTGTGGTACCCCAGCCCCATTAACCCCTCAATGTCCAGGCTTGGCTGATCTCCTAGGCATCCCCAGGTCCCGTCAGCCCCCTGTCCCTGCGGTACTCCAGCCCCCAGTGCTACTCACCCATACTCCAGACCTCTTTGCTACTCACCCATGCCTCTCTGTACTTTATTCCCCCTCCCTTCCATCATGCCCTCATCCAAGTTCTGCAGTACTTCAGGCCCTGTGAATGCTGTAGCCTACTCTTGATTGATGTACCCTATCCCTCTAATCTTACAACATCCCATTGTCACTCCATTCTCCGTGGTCTGACTCTCATTGATCACTTCCTGCTTCCCAGCCTAGGGTGACCAGATTTTGAGAAGAAAAAACCGGGGCAGGCCAGACATAAAAGTAGGACTAAAGTCTTTAGCCTCATTTATGACTGGCCTGTCCCGAATTTTGCATGGAGGGGCAGTGCATGCGTGTTTAATATATATAGCCACACATTTACAAGCTATGCTGACATAACATTAGCTATGGCATCACCTTTTGCCCCGAGCCCCCCTGCCATCTTCCCCACTCTGTCTCCCCTCTGCTGCAGCATGCATTCAGCCATCTCCTCCTGCGCTGCCTGAAACAGACAAATTACTTAACAAGCGCACACCTTTTTCTCCTCCTTTACAGGTTGACTTGACCTTTTCTCAAAAACCGGGACATACGTTTAAAATTAAGAAACTCGTCAGGACACGAAGTGTCATAGAGATAAGAAAATGGTCTATCCAGGCCATGGGGAGGGCAAGACAAACTTTTAGGGAGGGTATACTGGTGAAAACCGGGTCTAAAATTCTATTACATCAACTGCATTCAAGTAGACAGGGTGAAAGATCAGCTCTTTTTAGTCAACACCAGAGCTAACAAGCATTTACAATGCAATAGGTCTCGCATTACTAAAGTTTGAGCTATTGGCATTGTAAACGACAATGCCTTTTATTTATGTGTTTCGAAAAGCTGTATGCGGTGCATAAACACGCCCTTTGTACTTATAGTCCTTGCTTACGAAAAGGAAGGCTGGCAGTAAAAAGGCATAGTTACTGCCAGCGTTAGCGTCTCGTAAGCAACGACTGCAAGTACAAAGTGCCTGTTTACGCACCGCTTGCAGGTTTTTAAAATACAGAAATAAAAGGCATTGGTATTTACAATGCCAATAGCTCAAACTCTCACAAATGCGACACCTATTGCATAGCAAAAGCTCGTTTTCTTATTGAGTAGTAGAACCACTCTTTGTGGAAAACAACAATCATGCCATGCCAGATGGTCTTACAGGCATTCACAGATATACAAACCTACAATATGTTTCCTAAATTCAGGTTTTGGAATGTTCCGTTTTTTAAAGCACAATAAAGATGGGGGGCTGTTGGTGGGGATGTAGGCATGCACCGAGCTTCCTGGCACTGAGGGTCTATTCCATGCGTGTGGGTATGCACTGTGCTTCCTGGCAGTGAGGGTCTATCTCATGCGTGTAGGCATGCACCGAGCTTCCTGGCACTGAGGGTCTATCCCATGCGTGTAGGCATGCACCGAGTTTCCTGGCAGTGGGGTCTATCCCATGCATGTAGGCATGCACCGTGCTTCCTGGAAGTGAGGGTCTTCCCCATGCGTGTAGTATGCATCATGCTTCCTGGCAGTGAGGGTTTATCCCATGCATGTAGGCATGCACCGAGCTTCCTGGCACTGAGGGTCTATTCCATGCATGTAGGTATGCACAGTACTTCCTGGCAGTGAGGGTCTGCCCCATGCGTGTAGTATGCATCGTGCTTCCTGGCAATGAGGGTCTATCCCATGCGTGTAGGCATGCACCGATCTTCCTGTCACTGAGGGTCTATTCCATGTGTGTAGGTGTGCACCGTGCTTCCTGGCAGTGAGGGTCTGCCCCATGCGTGTAGGAATGCACCGCGCTTCCTGGCAGTGAGGGTCTATCCCATGCGTGTAGGTATGCACCTTGCTTCCTGGCACTGAGGGTCTATCCCATGCATGTAGGCATGCACTGTGCTTCCTGGCAGAGAGGGTCTATCCCATGCGTGTAGGCATGCACCGAGCTTCCTGGCACTGATGATCTATTCCATGCGTGTAGGTATGCACCGTGCTTCCTGGCAGTGAGGGTCTGCCCCATGTGTGTAGGCATGCACCATGCTTCCCGGCAGTGAGGGTCTATCCCATGCGTGTAGGCATGCACCCTGCTTCCTGGCACTGAGGGTCTATTCCATGCATGTAGGTATGCACTATGCTTCCTGGCAGTAAGGGCCTATCCCATGCCTGCAGTCATGCACCGAGCTTCCTGGCACTGAGGGTCTATTCCATGCATGTAGGTATGCACAGTGCTTCCTGGCAGTGAGGGTCTGCCCCATGCGTGTAGTATGCATCGTGCTTCCTGGCAATGAGGGTCTATCCCATGCGTGTAGGCATGCACCGATCTTCCTGTCACTGAGGGTCTATTCCATGTGTGTAGGTGTGCACTGTGCTTCCTGGCAGTGAGGGTCTGCCCCATGCGTGTAGGAATGCACCACGCTTCCTGGCAGTGAGGGTCTATCCCATGCGTGTAGGTATGCACCTTGCTTCCTGGCAGTGAGGGTCTATCCCATGCATGTAGGCATGCACTGTGCTTCCTGGCAGAGAGGGTCTATCCCATGCATTTAGGCATGAACCGTGCTTCCTGGCAGTGAGGGCCAATTGCATGCGTGTAGGCATGCACCTTGCTTACTAGCAGTGAGGGTCTACCCCATGTGTGTAGGCATGAACCATGCTTCCTGTCAGTGAGGGTCTGCCCCATTTGCGTAGTATGCACCGTGCTTCCTGGCAGTGAGGGTCTATCCCATGCATGGCATGCACTGTGCTTCCTGTCAGTAAGGGTCTATTCCCTGCATGTAGTCATGCACCGTGCTTCCTGGCAGTGAGGGTCTAGCCCATGCATGTAGGCATGCACTGTGCTTCCTGTCAGTAATGGTCTATTCCATGCATGTATGCATGAACAGTGCTTCGTAACAGTGAGGGTCTATCCCACGCGTGTAGGCATGCACCGTGCTTCCTGGCAGTGAGGGTCTATCCCATGCGTGTAGGCATGAACCGTGCTTAATGGCAGTGATGGTCTATCACATGCGTGTAGGCATGCACCGTGCTTACTAGCAGTGAGGGTCTACCCCATGTGTGTAGGCATGAGCCATGCTTACTGTCAGAGAGGGTCTGCCCCATGAGTGTAGTATGCACTGTGCTCCCTGGCAGTGAGGGTCTATCCCATGAGTGTAGGCATGAACTGTGCTTCCTGGCAGTGAGGGTCTATCAGATATGTGTAGGCATGCACCGTGCTTCCTGACAGTCCCATCTGTACAAGTGAGCTACAAGTCCCCAGATGGGTTCAACAGCACATTGTGCTCTGCAGTCTCCATATGGGGCACTCATCACCATTTTCTCAGGGGGACCGAACCATCCCTGGAGGGCGGTTGCAGGAAGAACCCAGATCTGTGCTTCATTCCCAAGCCTCCCTCTCCACATCTAAGGTGATCACTTGTCTTATCATCCCGAGCACTGCTTCCAGTCCTGGCCTTTTGTGTGACAGGCAATTGCATTCTGGGCACTGTAGTCCTAATTTCCTTCCACTGAACTAATCAAACTAACACACCCGATAGCAATGATTTATGGAATACAAATCCAAGCTTGTCTGCACCTGAAACCGAATATCTGCACTTACACAAAGACACTGGAAATACATGCCCCTGCTATGCACTGCAGGGAGTTTCAGAGCACCTCCATCTTGGCACATCAAAGCCCGGAAGCACTGCCTTCTTCACAGATGGAATACAACACATAAGCGATGCTCTTCTTGAAACACTTTTCATACTCCTAGCTTGTTTTTGCAGTCATACCATAGTCAGGACAAATATTAAGATAATCAGATGACTCCCCCTCACCATCAACATCACATTCTAATGATTTTACTGATCGACCTAATGCACGCTGCCTGTGGTTCTAAAGGGGACTAAGAAACATCTAAGAAAACTCTACCAGAGGCGTGGCTCATGGAACTAAGGTTGTAGCCTATCACATGTAAAACAGGCTTCTGTGGTTGACAATTTCATAGATACTCCTGCTAGAGAAAGAATAGCAGATATCAGCAGCAAACGAGACATTTAATGGTTTATGCAGCAGCGTTAGCACTTTTCAAGGTAAATTTAAAAGTAGCAAGGGGACATAACTTGGGCATTCATTTGAAATGAAACATTATCTTGGGCTCGAAGATACCGATGGTAAATGACTGTATCCTCTGAGCCAGTTGTCACTGAGCTACAAAGGTGACGTCCGGTGATGGCGCTGCAGCTCGGGCTTGTAAGAGGCAGGCAGGTACAGTTTTTTTTATATAACCCGTGAATGGCAGAAAAAGATAGGGCCTTGGTTAAATCTCAGGTTTTTTTTTTTTTTTGGCTTTGTCAGGGGTGAGCCGTTAGGCCCTAGCCCTCTTTGAGCACTGTTAAGTTTTATTGCTGATGAGGGCTCCAGCGGTACATCCCTCTTCAAAGACAGGAGTACTCATTCGGTAATCCAGGACTGTGAGCCTCATTTGCCTGGCCTTGTGATGACCCCTGCCAGGGACACACCCTGGAGTACTCCTTCGGTAATTCAGGACTGTGAGCCTCATTTGCCTGGCCTTGTGATGACCCCTACCAGGGGCACCCCCGTGAGAGAACCTAATTGGTTTAAAGGGTCATATGATGTGAGCCTTAATATAATATACATGTGGCTTAACGCAAACAGTGGTTTACCACATCTCAAAGATGTCATATAACCCCTTTGCTATCACTTCAAAATAATACATTAACGCAAGAGGCTACATTAGCCATCTATACATCGGAAAGATTTCCAATGTAATACTAACGATGGGTTTTAAATAGCATTTACCGCCAAAACCTTACAGCAATAATCGGGGTCTAATTACCTGAATCAACAGGGCTTGTTTTCCCTAGCATGGGGAATTACTTCCAGTGCACATCTGGCAATGCACGCCCCGGTGGCGAGGCATGTGCCGATCCCTGCTTGGGGTCTAAAGCGCCTTAAAGTATGTCTGCCGTCCATCCTCCAAACAGGCCACCCACATCTGTTTTGAGTGCTTGTGCAGAAAACAAGCTCCCTCGTGCCACTAGCAAGGAGTGAAACGGGATGAGGCCACCTCCAGATTGTCATGGCATACTGTTACCAGGCTTAACAAGGGTGTCCGATCCTCGAAGGAAGCTGCTTGCAAAACAGGAAGGGAGGGGAGGCTGTACTTCTAAACCAGTGGTGCGCGCGCACCACAGAGGAGCGGGGGCCAGGGAGCGCGGCAGCGGCAGCGAGGCGAACGCGCGCTGCTGCGCGTTCTGGCCACCGTCGGGAATGGGAGGAGCGAAGGCGGGACATGCGCCCGCCTTTGCCCAATCGCGTGCCGTTTTTCTAAAAACGCACGCTACAGTTAATGAGGGCTTCTGAAAACAAAACCACACGCACGAGCGTGTAGGTCGTTTTCAGAAGCCCTTTCTAGAGGTCTCGCGCTGCGCGAGCAGTTCTGCGCACTGCAACGCTAGGCGCGAGACCTAAAAAGGACAATACGGTGACCATGCACACCATTTTGCAGTTGGTTATAATCTTTATCAAGAGATCTGTGTAGCCAATTAATATTGTTGTCCTTTTGACTAGGGCTATGGCTACATGTATAGCCCTTTCAAGAGGGGTCCCAGTTGCTGACATCTGCCAGGTATCTACAGGGCAATTCTTGCATACTTTTGCCAAGCACTACAGCTGTACATTTCAAGCAGACAGCAACAGGCTTTTTGCTGAGCTGTGTGCTTTGAGTACCTTGATTAACAGGCACTCTCCCACCCCACCACCCTGGAAGGCTTTGCATAGGGACTTAGTCATGATAAGGCAAGGAATCATCAGAAAGAAAAGTTACTTACTTTCAGTAATAATATTTATGGTGGTTATATGATCTTCCTGCAGATTCCTCACCCGCTTCTTTTCAACTGTGAGTTAGTGTCATGACTAATACGATCCAAAGATAGACAATAAGGTTATGTGCTGTAATTGTCACTGTCGTTAATATTTCTGCTCCTCTCTGCCGCAATGGAGAGCAGAACAAGTCATAGGAACTGTTGCCAGCATGCTGGTTGGTGCCTAATATATTCCGGTATTGTCATGTCTGGAGACAGCGTTGCGACTGAAGCCCCATGACACCACTAGTGGCACTGAAGAGATACTGCTGGCTACAAAAAAAAGCATTGGCATAGCCAATAGGTCTCGCTTTTGGGAGCTTATAAGTATTTAGTTATGCAGCACAATATCCTTGGTGCAACATCAACTGTTGCATGGCTAAACACTTATAAGGTCCCAAAGGCAAGACCTATTGGCTATGCCAATGCTTGTTTCATTTTAGCATTGCACATATTATGACATAGATACATATGTATACGAATATATTAATTGCATATATCTTATTATCATTCCGGGAATGTTATAAATATCATCATTTTCTCTTGTTGGTGTCCTACTTTTTAAGTCACATCTGTTAATCACATGTCATCTGTTACACATGAATGACAAACCTATATTGTATGTTTAATGTCGTTTTTCCTTGCAACATGATAATCAATTCTGTTCAAATATATTCACAATATTTAATCTGAGTTGCATTCTCTGTTCTAAAGTAATTATTGCTGCGTTGTGAGCAAGGTTTAATGAAAACTGATAATTTAATTTCTCGTTTATTATTATTGTTCAAAGAGCACGATTTCACAGAATTAAAATAAGTGAAAGAGCATTAGGCCACTTTCTGTTAATTATTTATCTTAAAAGATTCACCAAAGACCTGATACTGTTATATAAGTTAGGAACAGAGCTAGAATGGACTTTGTGCCAGAAAACCGAGATGAGACAGGCCATGCGGAATTGCTTTACCTACTTTTGCTGAAGGCTATCCGGAGCTGCATTCAGCCTTCACATACTTCGGCTTTTCAGCTGTTCTCCCAGCACAGATGAGAATAGCAGAATGCTATTATATCGAACAATAATGTTATTATTCAGAGTGGGTATGAGAGTTTGAACCATCTTTGAAACTCAAATTAGGCTTTTCTTTTGATGCTAAATTTAGCTTAGTGAGCCAAAGTTATAGGGTGGTATTGATGGTAAACTAAAATAGCCAATATGTTAGAATATTTTCTTCGGTTTACGTTATTCTCAAACTGTGCAGCTATTATTCTGTTTGTTTTTATTATAGTTACAATTAATATTGTGTGCACTAGGATAGAATTTAAATTTTAAAATAAATCTTTAAAATGTAGCTATTGTTTCCTAGTGTTCTTGAATGTGTCTTTCTATCATCAAAGGGGGTTTGGGTTCCACTAATCATTCCTGTGATATTTCACAAGATTAATTGTTACTTCAAACGCATCCCACTGAAGTACAGCTCAGTGGGTTTCAGAGTGGTTGCAGTACAACTGGCTTTCTGTCTCGGGTTGGTAAATTAACAAAGTCCTTAGCGCCAGGGGCCTAGTACGCCTATCTCCCGGGTCGTGTTCCAGAGAATCTAGAAAATGTGTCACTCTGAAGGAGTATAGGATTTTACCTGCAAAAGAGCAAACTCTGCATCAGTCTAATCTGATTACCTGAAAGCAGTCCTAAGGGCTACTGAAATTGGGAGAGCAGGTTAAAAAAATGTCATCATTACTTTGGGGCGCAAATTTCATGCTACAATAAAGCCTGTTTCTAAATCTGCTAAGTACGAATGTCCATTTCACATTAGTGGAAAAATTCAACGAGTGAGAGGAAAGGCTACATGTAAACTGGCATTCATAAGGGCTGGGTAGACCTCGTTAAAAATACTGTATACCTTGTTTTAAAATACTGTATTTTGTTTGCTTTTTCTATTTGTGAATTAAAAATAAAAACTTTGGTTAAAAGCATTAACTATCTGTATTTGCAGTGCTTCAGAGCCATCAAGTGTCCGAGTTGCAAACTGAAGGCATGTGAAAAAAAAATCAGTGACTCGGTTAAATCCGTGTCAGCTGATTGGAGTCATTAGGATTTTCTTAGTGATTACATCGATTTCCAGATATCCTAAATGTACTAAAACACTTGAGGATGTTCTTGTAAGATTTCCATAATTCTTTTTTTTTTGGAACACATTTTATTGATGTATATTGTTTATAAAGAAAATACAACAGTCCTGCTGTATTCCCCCACTACCCTTCCATTGATACATTGAGAGAAAATGTAAGAATAAAAAAATTCTGTGCCCCAACTACATATGAAAATATCTCTGTCTGGTGGTGGCACGTGATGTGTGTCTTAATACTGTCCTCACTCACACCGTAGTGTGACATGCTTCATCATAGGGCTGCTACTGAACACTCCTGCGCAACCAGCGCCTGGGGTGGAGCAAAAGGGAGGGAGAAGACAAACACAACACAAAAAAGAAACAAATGGTTTCTAAAGTGACCGGGATCACCGGAAGTGAAAGTGCAGTGTAGATTAAAACTAGCTCGGAGGTGTCACTGTGCCTATAGTTTATTCCTGGACCCTCCGGCCAGGGTTAAAAACGTGAAGGATGGTGGTGATTGGGAGATGTAATGTGCTCCTTACACTCCTCCTTACTGCCAAATCGTCAACATGTTTCGGCCGTGTAATTGTGCCCCTCTATTGGGGTCACGCCGGCCTTCTTCAGGACTCTGCCGGTCCCAGAATATATGTGTTTCGCTCTCACCTCAGGTTGAGATAAGAGTATGTCAGAATCCCTTGTTCTGGTCCCGAGGTAATTCCTCGACAGTACTCAGTTGATATACTACATAGAAAACAAGGGGACACAAGAACAAAGGGGTATTAGATTCGTGTGCCGGCCCCCGTGGTTCTATGTATTGCAGGACACTCTGGAAATAACAGTAGTAATAGTCCACCATAGACAAGGGTAAATTACCCTGGATGCGTTTCAAAAAATTATTTGAATAAAGCCAGTAGCTTACAATACTCAATTCGTTATTCCTACTCAAAAAGTAGGTGTAGAAAACAGCAGCGTGTGCACCACACCAAATACTAGTACCATTTCAGACAAAAGTATCCTTGGTATCATCTCACTTACCGAGTTTACCCTATACCATGGTAAAAAATGGCGAGAGGCAAGGAGAGACCCTTGTAGTCACACTCTGGGGGAAAAAAAAGGGTTAAAAGAAAACATCGTCGTGGTTAATGGTAATACAGTCATGATTTTTTGATATCCCATGTTGCAGATCATTAATAACTCAGCATAGTTGTTCCAGGAGTTAATATCATTCACAATCACGTTGCACCCGCGAGCCAGCCTCGGTACCATCGGTGAGAATATGGCCCAGGTGCTTCGCACTTAGCGTGCCGTAATGGGAGGACTATTCTTAATGCCAAAACTAAGAAAAGCGGCATATAAGGTGCTTGCATCTATGAAATCCCAGTCGTGGTAATATATTCCGCTCAAACCTTAACCCCTACACACAAATGCGATTCAAGGGAAGATTCTGTGGCAGAGTCCCTTAACCCCATCTAGACGAGGGGACGGAACACCGCTAAATAGCCCATTACGATAGAGAACAACAAACCCTCCAAATATTGGTGCCTGGTGTTGTCCCCATCGTTAGCGGCCCCCTGCCCCCAACTCCTTACTACTTCAAGGTGGGAACTCCTCCTTGGGACTGCTCGTCTGCTCTCGCCGTGTAGGTATGAGGGAGAGCGGCGAGAAGGATCTAAATAAAGTTGAGTGAATGCCGGAGTACCAGAGGCGTTTCCGGTCACGTGACGTGAACGTCAATATGACGTGCACGTGATGAGCCGCACGGAGAGGGGAAGCCCGGCGACTCGTTGTCAAGGTACCCAAGTAGAGAAGTCAGACGGCCTGGTAGGCCAAGCTGGTTAATGGTCACATGGTGCTTCGTCAAAATGACGCGCACGCCGCCGTGAGTCTCTGCGCGTCCTAATGTCATGGCAACACGGCTCAGTCTTACTCAAAATCACAAATTGGAAATTAAAAAAGGGACATAGACAGCGCTATAGTCTTTCTTAGAAAGGGGCACAGTAACATCAGTTAATTTACTATTTCAGCAGTGGGGAAACCACCTGAACTGAATCTTGTCTTATGTAATACCCCGGAAAGTGGTGGCTTGTGGTGATAAAAGAAATAAATATTGAAAAATAGAAGTCATAGTAATTAGTGAGTGTATAAGAGAGGGGCAACATATTGTCCATTGATACAGACTCTCTAAATAGGGGTTTATTGACAGAACCCTACCTGTTCAGGGAATGCCACGGAATATCGTCGTTCAGACCCAACTGATGGCTTTTCAGGCGGTATACCCATTTTTGTTCTCTGAGGAGGAGGGCCCTCGTCCTATCTCCCCCGGGAGGTATTCTCTCAGTGTTTCCTGCTCTGGATTCAAATGGCTTAGTGCATATTATGGCCAAAGTGAAATCAGGGTCACCGGAAGACCCCTGCCCTCCCAGGGTGTTCAAAATGGTCCTCCCTGTGGTAGAGCCAGAGACGCTGTCCCTGCTAAACCTTTCCTTGGCAACGGGGAAGGTTCCTCTCAAATTTAAGGAAGCTATGGTGACCCCGCTGCTGAAGAAGGCAGGGGTGGTTATCAACAACTTGAAGAATTTTCTACCTATTTCCAGACTTCCATTTCTGGCTAAAGTACTTGAGCAGCATGTGCTCAGAACACTGTCATCCTTCTTGGAGGAACATCAGCTGCTACATGCCCGGCAAGCGGGTTTCAGGGCCCACAACAGCACAGAGCTGGTGATGCTCTCAGTGCTGGATGAGCTGAGGCTTGCAGCAGACAAGAAGGAATCGTCAGCTCTGATCCTTTTAGATCTCTCAGCTGCGTTCGACACGGTGAACCATGCTCAGCTTTTGGCCCGTGTTCGGAGGCTGGGAGTTACTGGCATGGTCTTCCAATGGATCGCCTCCTTCCTGAAGGATCGTTCACAAAGGGTCCAACTGTGGGAATGCATGTCCAAGAATGGCGCTCTGCCATGTGGGGTTCCACAGGGCTCTGCGTTATCCCCCCTGCTCTTCAACATCTACCTCCAGCCACTGGTAGAAGCACTGGCACAACTTGAATGTCAGGTGTTCAACTATGCCGACGACACGCAGCTAATTATGCGGATTGATAGCTCTTCACAGGCACAGTCCAATGTGCAAAATATTCTCCGGTTAACTATGAACTGGATGACCATTAATTCATTGAAAGTAAATCCTGACAAGACGGAGGTGCTTGCTATTACTGCAGGGGCCAACCCCTGGTCCAATTCCTTCTGGCCACAAGAGCTAGGCACTACCCCGACACCGGTGCCAGTTGTGAAGAGCCTGGGCATCAGGTTGGACACCAAGTTAGCACTGAACAATCAGGTGACCGCTGTAGTGGGGAGTTGTGTGGGCCTTATGAGGCAACTCCGGAAACTTGTACCCCTGTTGTCATTTTCCACCATGTGTACTGTTGTGTCGGCCCTAATTGTATTGTATTGTATTGTATTGTAATTGCATTTGTATAGCGCTTACTACCCCTGACGAGGCGTCGAAGCGCTTTTTTTGGCGAGTAGCACGCTACTCCGGGACCCATAGAGGATTAGTGTTGAATTAGTATAGTGAAACATGCAAGTAAATTTTAAGTGGTGGATAGGTTAGTCAGTTATTTGGATTCGGAAGGATAGAAGAGGAAAAAAGATTTGTATTTATATAGCGCTTGTTACCCCTGATGGGGTGTTGAAGCGCGCTACTCCGGAAACCTATAAAGGATTAGTGGTGAATTAGTATGGTGAAATATGAAAGTAATTTAAGTGGTGGATATTAGTCAGTTATTTGGAGTGAGAAGGATAGCGGAGGGATAGAAGGGGAAGAAAGGTTTGCATTCATGTAGCACCTGTTACCCCTGATGGGTGTTGAAGCGCTTTTCTGGCGAGTAGCACGCTACTCCGGAACCCATAAAGGATTAGTGTTGAAAATTAGTATAGTGAAATATGAAGTAATTTGAGTGGTGGATATGTTATTCAGTTATTTGGATAGAGAAGGGTAGGTGGCGGGATAGAAGAGGGAAAGAGGTTAAGCTATATATTTAAACACATCTCTACCAACCAAACACTACGAAGTAGAGACAACTGATTTTCGAAACACCATAACAATAAAAAAAGGACACCCTGATCAAGAAAGCGCTACAGTGCCTTACTAATCACATACGGTGCCATACAAATGCGGATAACATACGTGTATAGTTTGGGAAGCTGGTGACGAGTAAAAGCGCAACCAAATATGTCATAACCTTAAATGATATAAACCAGTAGCAAATCAGTCTTTCAAATTCAAAACTTAAAAAATAATTTAAAAAATGTAAACCAAAAGAAAATAATTAAATATGCAACATTATTACAAGGGAATCAACACCATATAATTAACTTTATAACATGTGGGCGCTTGTAACCTCCCTATAATGTATTAGGGTTTATTTCTTATAATCAGCGCGTTCTGACATCAAAACTGGGCGACTAATAAGAAAAAGACACACCCAGTCACTTGTAATAACTAATTACAAGCAACTTCTGACATCACAATGTTCGAGGCCCAGCTATTTCACTCTTCTTAATAAAGTTGGTGCGCACGAGTCTAAGCACTGCATGTGTGCAGCAGCAGTTTTAAAAACAAACTGTCTCTTCAAAGAGACACTGCTTGGGGCAGCGTTCCAATTCCCCTCATTGTTTCTGGGAAGGAATGCAGGCTGTCCAAACCAGCCTACAGGAATGTGCAGAGATGGACCATCTAAAAAATAAAAATATTTTTTCAATGGTGAAGGCTAAAGATATGTGTTTTTTCTGTTCTTCTAGCTTTCACAGTTAAAGTAATGGGTTTTGTTTTTAGGATGGGCCAGCTCTGCTACCTAATGGAGGCTGTCTAAGCAGAGCTGTAAAGGGGCCCACGGTCATGTGCCACACCGTTGTAGCCTGCAGCGCATTGCATTCTGGGGCATGTCATTTTGTTTCAAAACTGAAAATCCCAACATGCAAATTGCTGTGGGCTAAAAAAGCAGGACTAGAAGATGTCACAACACATGGCCACTTGTTTGCCGTTTAATGTGTTTTTAAAGGAAGGAGTAAAGCGCACATATTATATAGGATAAAATACCCTTTTATACATGTGACTGAGCGCCTTTATTGGTCTCAGAACTCCAAGGTTACTTGCAATAGCCTTATAATGTATAGAAGGTGTATTTTATCTCTTGTATAACTAACACAAACAAAGCCTGGAACCCAACTAGAAAGACGAGACGTCCTTAAGTTATCATACCTACAAAAGTTCTTGAAAGCCTCAGCTGCAACCTCAGATAATATGGACACATTTTTAGGTCTAAGCCGTCTGGTTTGCTAAAGACATCTTGAGGACATTGGGACAGGCCCGGTTCTAGAGGGTGGGCCAGGCCCACCCAAACATCACCCTTGGCCCTCCCAGTCACGGCATAAAACCAACCGCAAAAATACACCTTTTCATTTCCTCTTGATCTGTGTCATCCGCCCAACGCTGTGGTGTTCTTGAGCTGCTGTGGGCTTGACTGGGCAGTAGCTGGCGTCCTATCTCAGCCACACCCAAGTAAGACCATTTACATGCCTTTGTGAACTGGTTAACAAGGCTTTGTTTGTTTTCACTGGTTCCAGTACCCTCTGAGCCCCAACTCTGCCTATTCCTTACATTTGTATTTTACTTTTACTGCTACAGAGGGAGAATGCATTTCGTGAAAAGGGATATCAGGAGTAGGGTTGCCACCTTCCCAAGAGAAACATATCTGCCGTTTGTTATTTAAAGTGTCTGCAAAGGCCTGGCTGTGACACTAAATAGGGCTGTAAATAAAACCATATGTATTCATTTGTAACATGACTTTTTTGTCTTTGTTTCCTTTAATTATTAGCCATGTATCATTAATGCAGCCTTAAAAAACTTTTAAAAGTAATTTCGATTTATATGTGCTGTTAGAAGTATGTACAGATAAGGGCTTAATATACCAGCTTTAGGTGCTTTTGTACTGGCCGGGATATCAAAATACCGGTGGTGCTGATAGAAGTCCAGTCAGCTGGCCACCCTAATCACGAGATTTTGTTTGTTGCAGGAGCAGCAAATTATTTGTTTCCTCCATCCCCGATTGATGACAGACAATTGTGTCGCGCCTGGACTACGGTAACACAGTATATATAGGGTTACCTGACAAACTATTAGGAAAACTTCAGGTGGTCATGAATGACGCGGCAAGACTGATTTTTAAACTCCCGAGAAGAGCACATGCCACACCTCTGCTACAACAACTACACTGGCTCCCAATCAAGCAGAGGTTTAGGTTTAAGGGTCTGTGCATTGCACATAAAGCCCTCCATGGAGCAGCACCCGGCTACATTAAAGACCGCTTGAAGAAATATGTGCCAGGACGATGCCTCCGATCGTCTGAGGCAAGCCTACTGGCATGCCCACGTTTTGACAAAAACACTCTGGGGGGAGGAGGGGGGAGCTTTGGAACAAGCTCCCGGATAGCTCCATATTTTTAACTTCAATTTGTTCTTCTCAGTGTGTTTCTAATTGTATCATTGTGCTTGTTTATATGGGTTTCTCCCTTTCCCCTTTTCCCCCACACTCCACATCCACCCTGCTACGGTTTTGCTCATCAGTTTACACCTTTTCACTGAGTCACTCTATTCTTACTGTGTTTTTTTCCCGCGATTTTTATCATGAATTTAGCATGATAGCGGCACCCACACCAGTCACAATTGCTGTCACCCGTCCAGTGTTTTTTGTAGGATTTCCACACTCCTTGGTTTCTGTCCTTTCTTTGCAGTGTTTCCTTTGGAGTTATTATTCATGTGGCGCTTCAATACCCTCATTTTATGTTTTGTATCCTCCCCAGCCCTGATGAGTCACAGGAGCATTCCCGCATGACGAAACACGTGTCGGCTGGTTGCTTTCTTTTTGTCTTTGCCTCATTAAATAACTTTCTACATTTACTCTGGTGTCGACTCAAGCAATTTTGAACTCATACGAGACTTCCGGTTCGATTATACCTTCAATACGTGTGCCCGGGACTTTGTTCTCACATTTTTCTAAGAGTTTGGCCAGGGTAGGGATGTTGGATATTGGGCGGTAGTTATTTAAGTCCGCGGGGTCAACCGTTGGCTTCTTTAGGATGGGGGATACCTGCCCGGATTTGAGGATATCAGGGATGGTTCCTTGAAGGAGGGAGGTATTTATAATCTTGGTCCAAAGTGGCAGTAGCAGCGGGATGAAGTCTTTTATGCAGTTTGCTGGTAGAGGGCCAGTGAAGTGATTGGCAGGATTCAGAGCCGTGAGCATTTTGAGTATAGTTTCTTCATTATAAGTATTGAAGGATGACCAAGATGCATTATTTTTTTAGGTCGAACTTTGGTAAGCTCCGGTGTGGGGCTCCTAGAAGGGATGATGAAGAGTCAATGTGTGTGTCAGTATGTATGATTAAATCGTTGAGTAGGTCCTTCTTTATGTTTTCGGTCTTCAGAGTGAAGAAGGAGGCAAACTCTTCACAGTTGGGTAGTGAGCCTAAGTTAGCTTGGGGGAGGTGAGGTGCATCCTTAGATTGTGTTTTGATTAGCTCAAAAAGTTTTTGGGGACGATTCTTGGCCTGGTCTAATTGATAACTGAAAAAGTCTGCTTTAGATCGTCTGATCATTCTGTAGTAGGCGTTTCTCTTCCTTCTTAGCATCTTGAGGTGGTTGGCGGATGGAGCAGATCGCCATCTACGTTCAATTAGTCTTAAGGATCGTCTGTCCTCATTGAGACTTCCATCGTACCAGGGTTTTGAGTCTTTTGTGGAGACTCTCTTTAGTTGTAGGGGGGCGACCTCATTTAATTTCATGTTCATGGAATTGAAGTAGTGGTTGGTGAGATCTTGAACATCAGATAGCCCTTCTGGGGGAAGAAGGATGTTGGAGCTGGAGGTTGTGCTTATGTTAGAAACAATGTTTCTCAGATCTCTCTTCCATACTTTAGATCTTGTGGGTTGAGCAGAATTAAGTTTCACTGTTTCATTGATGAAGAAGGTGATGATATGATGGTCGGACCAATCACATGGATGGATCGTATCTAGCTGAATGGAATCTGCTTTAGAGATGACTAAGTCAAGGATTGCTCCTTTATCATGTGTGGAGCTGTTGCAGATTTGGGTGAGGTCGAGGTCCGAGAGGAAGTTTTTGAGACTATTGACCGCTGAGTCATTGGGGTCATTCCAAGGGAGATTGAGGTCTCCGAGAAATATTTGGGTATTTTGATGTCCGGCATTAGTAGAGACTATGTCCATGAAATGCTCGATGAAGGTGAGGTTATCACCTGGTGGATGATAGAGAGTGTGCAGAGAGCAAACTGGTTTGCTATTGCTAGTGATGTCTAAGCATATGTATTCGCAAGAGGGGAATACTGGAGATTGGGATCGGTTCACTGAGAGATTGTTCCGGAATATGCAGGCAATGCCACCCCCTGGCTTGTCAATTCTGTCTAGTCTGATGATGTCATGGTTTGGGGGTACCAGTATATCGAGGATGGGCGCAGAAGATTCATTTAACCATGTTTCGGTCAAAATTAGTAGGTCCGGTTCTTGTGTAAGTATGAGGTCAGCTAAGTCAGCTGCATGTCTTGAGGCAGATCTACAATTTAGTAGTATACATTTAAGACGGGGCTTGATGAGGGAAGAGTTGGGTTCCTGAGTAAGGGGAACTTGTCTAAGATTGTTTGCGATTATACCTCTGGGATTATGTGTAGTGAGTGTGTGCGTATTGGAAGGAATAGTTTGGATTAGTGAATTTTTGGGGAGGTTGTCTGGAAGCATGGTGTTGCGGTTAGGTTGTGGGAGATCATAGGAGCGTAATAGGGAGAGTAAGTCTTTCTCCGATAGAGGATTGGTCCTTCGGATTGGGCGGGTTGAAGTATTGTGGAGAGGAACTGATCTCCACCTAGGGGGCAAATGTTTCGGGGTGACTTCTGAGTGGTTGGTGTGGAAGTTTGCCTTGGTTTCTCGTGTCGATCTATTGTTCAAGGGAGGAACTGATCTCCACCTAGGGGGCAAATGTTTCGGGGTGACTTCTGAGTGGTTAGTATGGAAGTTTGTCTTGGTATCTCGTGTCGATCTATTGTTCAAGGGTTGGCGAATAAAAACTTCACATAGAGCTTGTAGTTCTTCTTTGAGTTGCCGTAGCGAAATTAGAATCTCGTCAAGTCTAGGGTCTGGTGTAGGTGGTAGCAGGATTGGTGATTGTATTGTGAGTGTGGGAGGTGTATTTGCGTCCCTTGGGTAGTATGCGGGAAGCACGTATTCTGGGTTGTTGTGTAGCATCCTGCCTGGTTCCTTATCCGGATCAGGGAGTGGTGGACTGTTGTGGAGTGGCGATGTATGAATCGCAGGGGTGTGCGGTGTGGATGTGGTCGTGTGAGTATTGGTTTTGCAGGTGGCAGGGTTGGCATTGGGGGGAAGTATGTCCATTCCAGGTGAGAGTGCTGAGTCTGGAATGGGTGTAAATGCTGGCAGTGTAATAAGGGGGGGGAGTGTATTGGAAGGGAATCGTGCGGGGAGGAGAGGGTAGCACTGGGATTGGGTGTAAATGTTGATCTTGACATCCGATGAGCGTGAGCAGACGTAACATTAGGGGGGTGATAGGCTGTGTGCTGGGGGTGGGAGCCGCCTGGGAGGGGGGGTGGGGTTTTATCACCTTTTTCCCTGATGATGGGGAAGATGTTATCCAACAGGTTTAAGCTGCGGTCTGATGATTGCATGAGGATGATTCCATTGTGATAGATGGTGATGGTTGCTGCGGCTTTGTAGATTGGGGAGGGGGAGATGGAGATTGTGAGACCATGTGCAGTTTTCCTGGTGGAGGAGATCGTGAAAAGAGCAAGGAAGGCTTTCCTCCATTGTGCTCTTCTTTTGGTGTAGAAAATGATGTCGGTGGATATGTGCCCTTTGTTTGTTGAGAAGTAGGGGTCTGAGATAGGGGTTTCAAGGTGTAATTTTAATAAATTGTGTTTAAAGCGTTTGGCTGCTTTTTTCGAAAGGTTGGGGGGGTAGTTAATGGTGTAAGTATGTAAGCCTGAGCGCTCCATAGTGGGGTTGGCGCTTGTTGGTGTGGGGTAGAGTGATATGGGGCGTTATGCGTGGTTGTGGGATTGGGACCGTAGCGGGGACCTGTGCTGTGAAGGGGGGCTGGGCTTGGGAAGGTAGGGGGTAGTCGTGAGATGTGGGGAGGTGTTGGAACAACGGGGGTGCTGGTGTAGGTTAAGGGCAAAGGGAAGGGAGGGGGAGGGTGGAGTAGGGGTTGATTCAAATTTAGGGGTGAGTGCCCCGCTGCAGGCGAGTGATAGATGGGGGGCTGGGTCAAGAAAAATATACAATAAGGTAAAAATAAAAATTCTCACCTGTGTGCATGTGGAGAGGGAAACCGAGGGGTGTTAACTAGTGACGTACAGGGACTAGTCCACTGTAAGGGAGTCAGTCCAAGATGGCCGCATCTTTAGTAGTGGATATCATAACCCAAAAGGTAGTCCTATGTCTCTTTCTATTAGCTGGGCCAAACAGGTAGTCGTCCTGTTTCAGTTTCTGTGATTCTGTGAGTGCTTCGTCCTTTTTCAATTCCTATGTCGTCTGCTTATGGAATTGGTCTAATAGTACTATAACAAAAAAGGTAATGTTGCTGCTGCACTAATCTGGCTACCATAATACCAATGAGGCCAAGAGGTAAGTGAAAGTAGCATTAAACTAGCGTGGCCCAATCCCAGATGAATGCAGTGCAGCATGCTGTAATCGTAAAATGCTTATGCGAGGCATTGAAGAGTCCGTGATGAGCGCTGCATACCGGTAGCGCCATGCCTAGTGTGAGTGACCTGAATATAAGGAAGCATATCATACAGTGAACGTGCCCCAAATTCAGCAAAAAACCAAAGCATTAGAGAAGCATGTCAAAAAGTGGAGTCAGGTACCGGCGTAACCCAAAATCCGCTCGACCAAATACTGCGTGCTACAGAAGTGCAAGCCCATATAATCATTCAGCCCGCTTACCGTGATAAGTCTTGAGCGTTTCAGTGAACGATCACCACCCCGACATTGATCGAACCAAGCGTGATACCCAAAAGACCTTATGAAGCCGGTATTTCACACCATTGCTACTAATTATGCGGCAATCAGCCGTCCATGACTGCCCTAGCGTCATGCATGACGCACGCGAGCGCCCGCCTATAAAGCCAGGTCTGCGGCCACCGCCATATTAGAATGAGCAATTCCAGCATCACAACGGGCTAAGAGAGCCCTTTATTGGATAATAAAGTATGGCCAACATCAAAATATGAAAAAAAGTTAAATAAAATAGTAGTGCGTTATTCTCGTGGCATAACAGAGAATAGTACTGGAATTGCCAGAGACGGTTATCGAAACATGTATATATCGTATTTTTAAAGGAGAAAGTGCTACTGTAATATGTACTGGCGGATTGGACGCGCACCCTATTTGAGTCACTAATTCTGTGCAGCTGTAGGAGGGGCCATAGCGGTCAATAAACCATGGCCAAATAAAAGATAAGTGGTCTTACCACTGGCCCGAATGGAGTAAAGTCAGCGCCATATTGGAGTGGGCTTACATGATAGATTATGATATAAAGAGGCTGTACAAACTCATAGCCTGACGCAAAGGGTATTCAGACCCATTGTAGGGTAATTAACCAAGGATAAAGACAAAAAATGGCAGCCATAAGCAATGATGATGTGATGAATAAACACCACGCTTGAAAATGTGATCAATAATAGTGAAGATTGCATAGGGGGTTCCTATTGAACAAAGTGTTCATAAAGAGACAGTAACCTCAAGGGAAGAAAGGGAAAAGTGGGTAGAGGGATGAGATGAATAAACAACAATAAAAGCATTAGTGTATATACAAAGGGTTTAAGTTTGTTCGACCCTGGTGATAAGATACCACAAACACATTTGTACACAGCATTGGCAGTTGTTTTTGTAGCAGTATCTTTTCACAATTTTACATAGCGGTTCCCTGGCCCTACGTCAATGTAGAAAATAATGCATCTCATTGTCTGTATTGTGGCCTTGTTTGGTTGCACGCAAGCGACAGATCCATTTTGCCTCGCATTGCCTGAGCAGGAGTTCCCTATCTCTTTGCTTTGGTTTTTTGCTGAATTTGGGGCACGTTGGAGCTTGACTCTTTCTCTGTTCACCGTACGATATGCTTCCTTATATTCAGGTCACTCACACTAGGCATGGCGCTACCGGTATGCAGCGCTCATCACGGACTCTTTAATGCCTCGCATAAGCATTTTACGATTACAGCATGCTGCACTGCATTCATCTGGGATTGGGGCACGCTAGTTTAATGCTACTTTCACTTACCTCTTGGCCTCATTGGTATTATGGTAGCCAGACGAGTGCGACAGCAACATTACCTGTTTTGTTATAGTACTATTAGACCAATTCCTGTACATATGCTATATATCCTTTCTGATTACAGTCTTATTTACATTAGGTACTCCTTGGGCGTGCTGATACTGCGAGGCACTATTCCGCGTTTGATTCTTTGAATGATGACACTGTGAGGCATTTTCCTCCTTTGATATTGTGGATCTAGAACACCATTTTTCGTATAAAGACTGCGATGATTTATATTGTTTCTTAAGGTGAGAAAATCCGGAGCTTATGGATTGGGGGTTCCGCCTCACCATTGGGGGTTCCGCCTCACCAGGCTGCGATGTAATTGAAATTCAGTCTGGAGTATTATTTTAGGACCGTGCTGTGCATGACATCCCCCAGCGCGGAGATCCCGATAAAATCCCATTTCCGGAATCCCTCCAATGTGGCCACCTGCAGAAGCGCAACCCCACACCACAGTGGTGTCTGTTCCATCGGTCTGCCTCACCATCTCATCCTTTTAAGGGTTGACCACCACAAAGTCAGGACCACCCTCGTTGCCGGGGAAAGAGCAACTGTCCTCCTCACATACAAATAGGCTTGTAGCGGTGTTGTGCCCATCGCCATTTTATCTAGAGCATAAACTGAGTCTCTCTGTCTATCATTCCACCAATCATTTATGAGCTGGAGGTGAGCTGCTATGTAATAGGACTCTATATCAGCTGCCGCTATGCCTCCCAAGTATGTCGACTGGAAGCATTTCCCGAGGGCCACGCGAGGAATACCCCCATCCCATTGGAAGGCATTCAGAATGGAATTCGGTTTGCGAAACCACTGTCGCGAGATGTCGAACGAGAAATTTTGCAGTTGATAGAGAAACCTAGGCAATGAGACCATCTTGAAAATCGCCGACCGTCCTGTCAGCTACAGCGGGAGCCCAGACCATAACTTGATATTGTCGTTTAGACGAGCCATCACTGGTTCTATGTTGGCTTTCCATATATATATTGCCTCCGGGGATATATATATGCCTCAGTATTTGAATCTTTCGGTGGCCATTCGCATACCCACTGCCCACTCTATGTTATGTGGGCCTTGACCTATGGCATACAACGTGGATTTCGAGGGGTTCAAGTGGAGGCCCGAGGTTTTCCCAAATATGCGTATTATTTGTAGTAGCGGGGGTCCCGTCGTGTCAGGCGCTGTAAAGAACAAGACATCTTCTGCATATAATGTGATCCTGTCTGTCTGACTGCCTGCCACCCCACTCGAAGCCCCGCACCCGAGAATCCATCCGAACCCAGACCGCCAGGGGTTCCATGGCAATGGCGAACAGCAGGGGGGACAGCCCTGCCTAATCCCCCTCTGTAACAGGAAAATATCTGACCGAGCCCTTGCCACCCACACCGACACCACCAGGTCTGTATAGAGCAATCGGAGATAAGAGAGGAACCGTGGGCTGAAGTGGAGGTGCTGAAGGAGGATAAACAGGTTCACCTCATGGAATCAAATGTCTTATCCATGTTGCAAGGAGAAGCATCACAGGCTCCCCCAACCCATTGACCATCACCAGTGTGTTATATGCTCTTATTATATTGTGGCATGTCGCGGTTTGAGGCATGAACCTGGACTGGTCCGGGTGGACCAAATCCGGAATGTGGGCGATCAGCTTATTTGCCAGAGCCTTGGTCAATATCTTGACTTCTAGGTTTAAGAGGGAAACCAGGCAGTATGGTGTGCGTTCATCTGTCAAGCGCCCCAGCTTTGGGAATACTCTAATCTCAGCATGGCACCAATCTGGTGGCATGACCCCAGTGTCCTCCGCGGACAACATCGCCTCCAGAAGGTGAGTTTGACGTTTAGGCATGTATACTTTGAAAAATTCACTAGGGAAGCTGTTTGGCCCGGGAACCTTGCCTGGGTTTATATCTGCTGCTGCTGCAAGTAGTTCTTCTCCTATGAGTTTAGCGTTCATGACCTTGGGGATCGCCGGGGACAGGGACCTAAGTGGTAGCACCTGTACAGACTCCTCAACTTGTGTCTCTGAGATTACCTCTTTCCTGGCGTAGACCCGGTCGAGATAGGTTGCAAAGGTATTTGCTATATCTCTCAAATCTGTAAGTGGGGTACCTGCTGCGTTCTTGATTAGAGGATAAGGGGTGTGTCACGAGGTGCCGAACCAAGACATAATGGAAGAGGACGATATAGACCTGTTTCCCCCTTATCTATCTCCATCTCCTCTCCTCTATTTCCAGTCAGCGTCTGCTTTCGACCTACGAGGCCTGGACTGTACCTTTAAGGGCCTCGATGTCCGGGACTCGTCACCCGCTCACGTGACCTGGTCACCTGCCCCAATGAGCAGAGAGCCTGACGCCGCGGAAGAGGTAAATCGGAGTCCTCCCCTTCGAGGAGACGCTGGAGAGTTCAAGCCAAGGACTGGAACCGGGCCAAGAGTCCTAGCAGCTTCCCGACGGAAGAAGAGGAGGACGGAGACTCGCTACCAGAACGAGAGGCCCCGGAGACGACGAAGAAACGGACGAGCGCTGCCACCGCCATCGGAAAGAGGGAGCCGGACCCTATTCGGCGCCGCGAACAGACCAGCCACGTTCCAGGAGGAGCGTAGCTCCACGAGGTACGTGAGCATATCCGAGCCGCTTGGGGGAAGAGAGCCCAAGGCGGAAAGCCGGGCGGGAACGAGAAGGGAGGGGATTGAGGTTTTGCGGCTTGTGTAGCGTAATAGGCTGCGCGTAAAGTACAGCGCGAGAGCAGCATAGACAACACTGGTGGCGGACCTCGGGTGAAGCCTCCCTTCACACCCTTCCCTTTTTACACAAAGGATCTTTAGGGCAACGACCTCATATAGTTCTTTTTGTTTTGTGTTTTCTTTTTGTTCTGCAATTGTCCGGAGGATCGTGGAGCCCTACGCGAAGTGGGAAAGAATCCTTCCAGATCTCTACACAGAAGAGACAGATAGAAAAAGGATCCCCCCTTTATTCATCCTGACTAAAGCGAAACCTACTTTCTGTTGTGTAAATAAAACACCTGAATACTGAGCACAGTCTCTGTCTTGCTTCTATAGCGCCACACGTGGTGTCAGAAATGGGATAACTATTCCATAGATAGCCATTATGGAGAACCTAATCCAGCAACTAATCCGTGGGCAGGAGAAGTTGGAATGGGTGCTGGAAAAGCAAATGACATCCGCTCAGACAGACAGAGACATGTTTAAAGACTCCATGAATCACCAGGTGGAGTGCATCCAAAAGGTCGCAGTCGATCAACACAACTACAAACACGCCCAGGGATCCAAGGAGGCGACCCCAATATAGCCCTACAAAAATACCTCCCAGGGGAGGACCCTGACGCCTTCTTATTGAGCTTTGAAAGGGCAGCGCGTGCCTGTGGTTGGTCAGAAGCCAAATGGCCTTTCTTCCTGGCCCCCCTACTTACTGGAGAAGCTCAGGCCGCGTATCAAGTGGCCAACGCAACCGGGAACACCACCTACACCGAAATAAAGGGTGTCATCTTGGATCACTTAGGCATGGACTCTAAAGCCTATAGGGTCCGGTTCAGGAAGGAGAGGGGTACCTAGGGAGATAACCCTAAGACTTTGTTTTTTAAGCTTAAGGCCGCCGCAGATAAATGGCTCAAGCCACAGGAACACACCAAAGAAGAGATCATGTCTTTGATCTACCTTGAACAATATTTGGAGGCTCTGCCCTTCTGCACACAGCGATGGCTGAAACAACATACACACCTGACAGTGGAACAAGCTGTAGAGATGGCCACCACATTTTCCAGGGCCCAACCTCGTTCCTTGCCTTGGGAAACCGAGAAAACAACACGCTCTTCCACTCCTTTCAATAAACAAGAAAGAAGACCACCGAAACCTACCTTAGAACCACCCAGGTCACGCAGTTACCGGCCCGATCCTCTCCCCTCCAAAGGCCCACAGTGCTTTGATTGTGGGGAATGGGGTCACATTTCCAGAGTCTGTCCCCACAAGAAACCACTTGAAGAACCCATGGACGTTAGTTGTATACCTCGCTCCATCCTATACACCGAGGAACTGGGACCATGTTTTTATGTAAGTGTACAGGTAAAGGGGAAGACCGTAAGGGCTTTGCTGGACTCAGGCTGTCGTCAGTCGGTCATCCTTCAGTCCCTCATAGACCCATCCAGTCTCACAACAGGGGACACTATCCCAATCAGATGCGTCCATGGAGATGTACGTGTCTACCCGGTAATACAGATTCCCATCACCCTGCCGAGTGGTAAAATTCTACAGGCCAGACTAGGAGTGTTACCCAATCTCCCAGAACAACTAATATTAGGACTTGATAACCCGTTGTTCCTGAATCTACTCAGGATCAAGATGCACTCCTCCGATACCCAAACCAACATACAGCCGACCTTACTCACCCAAGCCCCCTGGCTCTCCGACAAAAGTTTCAAATACAACCAAACACATGATCCTACCCTTCAAGCCGAATGGGCCCACGCTAGACAAACCTTACCCAACCCTGTCTATCCTCTCTTTCACATAGAAAACAAACTCTTATATAGAACAGGGAGTCCAGGGGTCCCTCCTCAGCTATTGGTGCCACAAGCTTTCCGGGAACAGGTCCTGTTCTTTGCTCACTCCCACTTGCTTGCAGGACACAGAGGGGCCCAAAAGATCACACAAATAGTGCTACAACACTTTTATTGGCCAGGCATCTTTGCTCAAGTCACCAAGTACTGCCAGGAATGTGAGGTCTCTCAGAAAAAGAATCCCTATAGGCCTCCTTCCGTTTCGCTACAGCCCCTTCCGATAATTGGAAAACCGTTCGAGAGGGTGGGAATGGATCTCATCGGACCACTGCCACGATCCAAGAAGGGCAACCAGTACACATTGGTCGTAGTAGATTACGCTACCCGTTATCCTGAGGCCTTCCCATTAAGAGCCCCCACTACTACCAACATCAGCGACAAGCTCCTCGAACTGTTCTCAAGGGTGGGTTTCCCAAAAGAAATTCTTACAGACCAAGGGACACCCTTCGTCTCTCGGTTGATGTCACAAATATGTAGGTCCCTTAACATTTCCCACATCAAGACGTCTGTGTACCATCCACAAACCGATGGTCTCTGTGAATGGTACAATGCCACCCTTAAGCTGACGCTAAAAAAACGCTTGCTGTCGAAGGAAGGGAGTGGGACATGCTTCTCACTCTAGCACTTTATGTGGTAAGGAGCCAAACACAAAACAGCCTAGGCTGTTCCCCTTTTGAGCTTCTTTATGGCAGACAGCCACGCAGCCTTTTGGAGATAACCAAAGAGGCATGGGAACAAGAGAAACAGGAGGAGACCCAGTCATTCCTTGACTACACCCAGGCCTTACGCACCCGCTTACATAAACTGCGGGAGTTCGCTGACGCCAATTTAGAACATGCCCAAACCAAACAGCAGTTGTTCTATGATAAGGGGAAGAAATGGCGACACCTAAATGTAGGGGACTGGGTACTGGTACCCATGACGTCCGCCCTGCCTAAAGTCCGGTCCGAATGGAAGGGATCTTACAAAATCACCAAAACGATCGGTTTACCCTGTGGGAGGCCATGAAATCAACTCTGCGGGGGGTAGACATTGCCTTCTGCACCGCGCGGCGTCGGCAGGAGACTCTTCCTGCTGACACCATTGACCGATTTCTGGCCGACCTGCCCCGCGGTCTCTATCTGATGACGTGCGGGGCGACATAGATGCCCCGATCACCGTGGAAGAGGTCCAAGCTGCCCTTACGGATATGCGCTCTGGTAAATCACTGGGACTGAACGGGTTTCCGTGAGTGTTCTTCAAGAAATACTCGTCCCAGATATCACCACACTACCTAGCAGCTCTCCAGGCCGCGGCTGACCAGGGCCGTCTCCCGGCTGACTGGCGTCACGCCGAGATAGTGGTCTTCCTGAAGCCCGGCCGACCCCCTGAACTGCATGCCTCTTACAGACCAATTTCTCTCCTGAATGTTGAGGCCAAACTCCTTGCCAAAATTATTGCTAATCGCATTCTCCCGCATATCTCTACGCTTGTCCACCCCAACCAGGCTGGCTTTATGCCCAACCGTGCAACTCGACACAACATTCGTCAGGCGCACTACGTGATTGCCTCCGTAGACCGGTTAAATGAACCGGCCGCGCTCCTTCTAGCCGATATGGATAAGGCCTTTGATTCCCTCAGCTGGACCTATCTGTTCGCACTCCTTGACCGCTTAAACGTAGGCCCCAGACTTCTTCAGTACATTCGACTCCTGTACACTGACATCACGGCCTCGGTGCGTATCATTGATTCAACCTCGCAGCCTCTACATATTGGGCGAGGTACCAGACAGGGTTGCCCTCTGTCTCCCTACTTGTTCGCACTTGCCATCGAGCCACTTGCGGCCTGGGTGCGCATCGATGCCCAGGTGCACGGCTTTGAGTGGTCATGTGAGGTGTCCGATCGTATAGCGCTATACGCTGACGACGTCCTATTCTTTTTCACACGCCCAAATAGGTCTGGCCCCCGGCTACTCCGAATAATGGAAATCTTTGGCCAAAATTCCGGCCTCTATATGAACGCATGCAAGTCCTATTTATGGCCTCTGCGGGGGAGCGATCAGCTAGGGACTTGGGCGCAACAAGTCACCCTGCGCCTGATGGCTTTAAATATCTTGGGGTGTTCCTGTCGTCGTCCCAACCGGACTCCTGGTCTAAAAATCTGGCCCCCCTATTGCCTCACATTAGACAACAGGTGAGCACCTGGTCGTATATGCCCCTGACGCTGTTCGGCAGATCGGCCATTTTCAAAATGGTTTCACTGCCTTATCTACTTAACCAACTCCAAAATTACCCATACCCCATACCCCACACATGGTTCTGACAATTAAACTCAGCTCTCAGCCATTTCCTCTGGGGGGGGGGCTCCGCGCGGGTTGCCTTGCAAACATGTTTCCAATCCAGGTACTGTGGCGGCCTCGCGACCCCGGATGTCCAGCTCTACCATGCAGCTTCCCACCTCCTTGTCCTAAATGACTGGTGGTACGGCGACCGGCGTGACCCTGCCTATGCGCTTGAACGGTGGCTGATGGACCCGAAATCTTTACACACAATACTATACTCTAACGCAGCGTTTGGCCGGACTGTTTCTGCGATCTGGCGGCAGGCTCTGCGCAGGATCGGTTGGTGGGGTAGGCTTACTAGGGAGACTCCCCTCTGGCATAATGGCCTCCTGCCGCAGTTGCTTGAGCTTCCCGGGTTTGCGGGCTGGGATGCTATCGGAATCTCAATGGTCGGCGATGTCCTTCGGGGCCAGACTCTCAAGTCATTCCAACAACTACAGGCCGACTTCCAAATGCCCCGCTCCCAATTCTACAAATATCTTCAATTCCGACACGCCTTCTCCCCCTATCTCTCACGACAAGCTACTATTCCTGATTTTAGCCCGATTGAGGCCAAGGTGTTCATGGGCGAGATGGGTGCACACACAATCACAGCTCTATACCGCACCCTGGTCATTAACAGTCATGATACACTGCACAAGACTAGGGAGGCTTGGCAGGACGACCTGGGTCCACTTGACGAGGATG
Organism: Calotriton arnoldi; assembly: GCA_963921515.1. Taxonomy (NCBI): domain Eukaryota; kingdom Metazoa; phylum Chordata; class Amphibia; order Caudata; family Salamandridae; genus Calotriton; species Calotriton arnoldi. Next base: position 3,210,770 of record CAWUFW010000054.1, read on the forward strand.
ACTGGGTGGAGGCCCTGGAATCCCCACGCGGTGCGGCTTCGGCTCATACAATTCAAATACCTCCATAGGGCATACTTTACCCGCTATTGGCTCTGGCGCGCTGGGATGATTGCTTCTCCTTCTTGCCTCCGCTGACGGTCGGCCGGGGGCACCTTCCTTCACACGGTTTGGGAATGTACTGTCCTGTCACGCTTCTGGCGCGGGGTGCTGACCTGCCTTTTTGAGGTCCTGGGATGGGACATCCCACGGTTTCTGCGTCTAACCATGCTCCACATCACTGACGGAATCGGAGGTAATAGGTACAAAATGCACCTGCTATTCTTAGGGCTTACCCTTGCTAAGCGAGACATTGCCAGGGCGTGGAAGGCGACCTCCCCACCTTCGGTTGGGGCCTGGAAGCGCGGCCTTGATTTCTCCAAGGGGTTAGAAATTCGAATTTTCAAGGCACGCGGATGCCCCCAGAAACACCCAAGAATATGGAAGCGATGGGCCGATTATCACGGTCTTTACCTTGAACCAGTTCCCCCAGCACGAAGTATTGATGATTTGCCATGATGATTTCATGTTGGGTGCACACTCTAGGACCTATTGTACATTTACTATTCTATTGCGACTGGAGCTATTCTCAAATATTGGTTGTGTAGATCAGGTGACACTTTTGTTTTTTGTTTAGAATGTGTATCTTCCACAGACTCTGCTTTATGTATCCTCATGTTCTAGATGGACTCATTGTAAAACGTTGACATCTTTACCAATGCCATATTATGTATGCGATGTATTGCCCTGGACCCTCCCGGGCTTCCGTTTGTCTGTCAACAATAAAATCTGTTGTGAAGAAAAAAAAAAGATCGGTTTAACGTCTTACCACTTACAAATCACGCTCAAAAGAACACAGATGTACCACATTAACCTTCTAAAAAAACGGCTAGGCCCCTTACGAAGAACACTCATTTAACCATCCCAGTGGCCGAAAGTGATAACACCACCCTAGACCAACTGGTGATAAACGAAACCCTGTCTAGTGAACGGAAAAAGGCCCTATATGCTACCCTTTGTCCTTTCTCTTCTTTGTTTTCCGACCTCCCCGGGAAGACCACCCTGGTAGAACATTCTATCCCCACTCTGCCTGGGAAAACGGTGAAACAAAGACTGTATCATATACCTGCCGCCCGGAGAGAAGCAATAAGGAAAGAGGTCGAAAGCATGCTTACTATGGGAGTAATAAGACCCTCCCAAAGTAACTGGTCCTCACCGATTGTCTTGGTGCCAAAACCAGACGGATCCGTTCGGTTTTGCATAGACTTCCGGGCCGTCAATGCGATCTCTAAGTTCGACTCATACCCATTACCTCGGATGGACGAACTTATTGAGAGACTAGGCGAGGCCCAGTACATAACAACTCTAGACCTTACAAAGGGATATTGGCAGGTGCCCCTCAGATCACAAGACCAAGAAAAGACAGCCTTCTCTACTCCCACAGGCCTGTACGAATTCACTGTCTTACCATTTGGTCTCCACGGAGCACCTGCTACGTTCCAGAGGCTCATGAATAAGGTACTCTCAGACCACCAGTCGTATTCATCCGCCTACCTGGACGACATTGTTATTCATAGTCCCACGTGGGAACAACACTTGTACCATTGTCACCAGGTCTTTCAGGCCCTTCAGTCAGCAGGTCTTCATATAAATGCCAAGAAATCCCAGGTAGGGTTCCAGAAAGTCAAGTACCTAGGTTATCTCCTCAGAAACGGGCTTCATTGAACCCCAGCAAGAGAAGGTAAAGGCGATCTTAAACACATAGTTCCCTACCACAAAAAGAGAAGTCAGGGCTTTCTTAGGCCTCCTTGGCTACTATCGAAGGTTCATTCCCAAATATTCAGAGATAGCAACACCCTTGACCGACCTTTTAAAAAAACAGGCGAAGACCAGAGACCTTCTGAATCCCACACCTCTGGTTCTACAGGCATTCCAAGAGCTAAAGAGATCTATCACCGCCAATCCCATACTGAAGTTCCCTGATTTTTCTAAACCCTTCCTTCTGCAGACGGATGCCTCCGAAAATGGCCTAGGTGCTGTTTTGTCACAGACATCCAACGACGGCACTGAATATCCAGTGCTGTTTATCAGCCGCAAGCTCTACCCCCGAGAACAACGATACCCCATAATCGAGAAAGAATGTCTTGCGATCAAGTGGGCCGTGGACAAACTCTGATACTATCTGGAGGGCTCCCACTTCCTTTTGTATACTGATCACGCACCCTTGCTCTGGATGAGCCGGAATAAAGGGAATAACCCCCGGGTTTTACGTTGGTTCCTCTCCCTACAGCCTTTCTCCTTTGAGGTCAGACATCGTAAGGGCGTTGAGAACGGGAACGCAGACTTCCTCTTGCGAGTTCCCCTGTTCCCCGACCGGGAACAGTCTGGGGTAGGGGTGTGTCACGAGGTGCCGAACCAAGACGTAATGGAAGAGGACGATATAGACCTGTTCCCCCCTTATCTATCTCCAGCTCCTCTCCTCTATTTCCAGTCAGCGTCTGCTTTCGACCGACGAGACCTGGACTGTACCTTTAAGAGCCTCGATGTCCGGGATTCGTCACCCGCTCACGTGACCTGGTCACCTGCCCCAATGAGCAGAGAGCCTGACGCAGCGGAAGAGGTAAAACGGAGTCCTCCCCTTCGAGGAGACGCTGGAGAGTTCAAGCTCCGGAACCGGGCCCGAGAGTCCTAGCAGCTTCCCGACGGAAGAAAAGGAGGACGGAGACTCGCTACCAGAACAAGAGGCCCCAGAGACAACGAAGAAACGGACGAGCGCTGCCACCGCCATCGGAAAGAGGGAGCCGGACCCTATTTGGCGCCGCGAACAGACCAGCCACGTTCTAGGAGGAGCGTGGCTCCACGAGTTACGTGAGCATATCCGAGCCGCTAGGGGGAAGAGAGCCCGAGGCGGAAAGCCGGGCGGGAACGAGAAGGGAGGGAATTGAGGTTTTGCGGCTTCTGTAGCGTAAAAGGCTGCGCGTAAAGTACAGCGCGAGAGCTGCATATACAACACTGGTGGCGGACCTCGGGTGAAGCCTCCCTTCACACCCTTTCCTTTTTACACAAAGGATCTTTAGGGCAACAACCTCATATAGTTCTTTTTGTTTTGTGTTTTCTTTTTGTTCTGCAATTGTCCGGAGGATCGTGGAGCCCTACGCGAAGTGGGAAAGAATCCTTCCAGATCTCTGCACAGAAGAGACGGATTGAAAAGGATCCCCCCTTTATTCATCCTGACTAAAGCGAAACCTACTTTCTGTTGTTTAAATAAAACACCTGAATACTGAGCACAGTCTCTGTCTTGCTTCTATAGCGACACAGGGTGCTCTATGGGTGCCCTGGCATAATCTATAGAGTAACTGACTGATTTATCCCCATCGGGGCCTGATGGCACTGGTGCTGCACCAGGCCTAGCTATCTATGCGATCGCTGGCCATCTGGTTGGTGGCCGCTTTGATTTAACTCCCTGATTTCTGTCTCTAGAGCAAGTATGTTTCACAGCTTACGCCAGCACTCCCTGGTACAGTAACTGATATCCACCCCCCGGAGTGTGGGCTTCAGGGCCTTCCATAGTGTCTGAGGGGACAGCACAGTGCCTGTATTATGTGTGAAGTATCCAAGATTGCCATAATTCTTGGCACAAAAAACTCACAATTGTTCCTATACTCCTGGAACAGATGCTCTTGGAGAGTCTTTTGAACTATAGTTGCTTCCGCAGCGCTTTCCAGATGCGCTACTGCCCACGTCTTGTTCTGCAGAAGTATTTGCAGTCTTTGAGGCATGCTTTTTCTTTCTCAGGCCAGGCACATTCTTTTTTTTTTAAATGAGCTTTGAATCAATTCAAACATTTCTCTTCTTTCTTCATGCTAAATTGAACATTGCGTGCTGGTTCTCACTGTTTTGTATGACGTACTTGTCTTTCTTGCAATACTCAGTTTGTCCCCTTCTTTCTGTCCTTCTACTCCCCTAGAGTCCTTCAAAGAATGGAAAGAATACTGAAACCAATCCAGCCTTTTCATTTTTTCAGTTCCTCAAATTGTATCCATCCCTATCTGCTGTAGAGGAGATCTATTCCTGCTTTTCTGTTTTGCTTTATGCTTTTTTCTTAGGCTTCAGTGCTTTTTCTTTTACCCACCCTGAGGCTCAAATTTTATTTTGTGTTGCGGTTTTGAGGCACGAGTGCCTAAAGTAACGTGATATGAAAGTGTTGTGAATCCTGCACATCCAAAGGCACCCCCGAAAGATATCCTCAGCCCCAAGGGGATCTTACCTATCCCACCCCATATAGAAAAGAGGAAAATGGGCAGATGTCTCTCACTCTTCTCTATGATGAGTTAGAATTATCAAGATCAAGAGTGTTATGAGTAAGACAACCCTGCCAGAGAAGGTCTTATTTGCCAGAGTTATTTGCAGAAGTTTGGATCCTCACCAAGATCTCCAAAAGCAGCAGACACAGCAGTTGATGTTTTAGTATAATTGGCTATTTAATATGTACAATTAGCACACTTTCCTTGGGTATCAGAATGTTGAAAACTATTATTGTAATCTCAGTAGCCATAATATAGAATAAGGCGAACACTAGAAAAACCTAAAGCCTTTGATATCACTCATCCCTACTCTGTAATAATAAGTCTAAACTCCGGACGACCTTGTAATGTTACACACTACATGTAGCTCTCTGGACAGCAGAATAAAAGTATATATATATATATATATATATATATATATATATATATATATATATATATATATATATATATATATATATTATCTACTGGCGGTCGCCAGTAGATAGTTATAGTTAGGACCACGTTTCCATAGGAAAAGCATTTTTTGATGTGCTTATAACTTTGGCGTCGTGTGACAAATCTTTACGAAATTTTCCCAAAAGTTCCTCTTTTCAGGTCAGCTCCTATCCTGAAAGTTTGGGGGGGTTTTGTCAAGGGGGGGGGCTAAGAAAAAAGGGGGGGTCCCAAAACGTGTTTTCTCCATGCAATTTCCATAGGAAACTTTAGACAAGGCTACAGGTCAAACTGCTGAACGGAATTATGCCAAATTTGGCAGGGAGAAAGGTCTTGGTCCAGAAAGCACGCTTTTGTTTAAATGGGGTAAATCCGTTCAGTAGTTTTTGAGAAATATCAAATTTTTCCAGATATCGATATTTGAGAATTCTGACATCTGATTGGCTGAGGCGTTACGAGCACAAGCTTGCGGCTTATTGGCTGCAAACTGTTGAAACTAGGAAGTGTTGGCAGCCATTTTGTTATTCACAACTCTCCCTCTACAAGGCATCAGGTCCGTAGTTCTACCTCTGCGAGGCAACACTAAAAATATACAGCAGCTCTGTCTGTGCGAGATACCCCTTTCACGGTCCCTCTCCCCACATCACCAGCTCGCGGCTATGCCTTTAGAAGCCAGTCCGTCGGCTCGCAGCTCTGCGACTGCGAGCTGTCAGCCATTTTGTGACTCAGTCCGTCAGCTCGCATCTCTCCCTCTAAAAGGCATCGGATCCGTAATTCTACCTTTGCGAGGCAATACTGAAAATATCCAGCAGGTCTGTCTGTGCGAGATACTCCTTTTACGCTCCCTCCCCCGCTTTACCTCTGTGAGCCACTTCGTTAGCTCGATTTACGCTGCCTGTCCCCACATCATCAGCTCGCGGCTATGCCTTTAGAAGCCAGTCCGTCGGGTCGCAGCTCTGTGTCTGCAAGTCGTAGGTCCGTAGTTCTATCTCTGCGAGGCAACACTAAAAATATACCGCAGCTCTGTCTGTGCGATATACCCCTTTCACGGTCCCTCTCCCCACATCACCAGCTCACGGCTATGACTTTAGAAGCCCGTCCGTCAGCTCACAGCTCTGTGTGTGCGAGTCGTGGGGCCCGCAGCTCTACCTCTCTGAACCACCTTGTTAGCTCGTAGCTGTGTCTGTGCTAGCAGGCCCGTAGGCCCGTTACTCTCCCTCTGCCAGTTAGCCCGTCGGGTTGCAGCTCGGAGGGCTCGCAGCTGTATCTCTGCGAGCAAGCCCGTTAACTGATAGCTGTGTGTCTGCTAGCAGGCCTGTTGGCCCGTTGGTCTCCCTCTGCAAGTCAGACCATAGCTCTCCCTCTGCGAGCCAGTACGGTGCTGTGCTTTTGCGAGCCAACAGCTCGTAGGTCTCCCTCTGCGAGCTGAGCCCACGGGCCGCAGCTCTTCCTCTGCGAGCCTGCCCAACGGCCCGCAGGTGTCCCTCTGCTAGCCGAACCGCAGCTGACACTCTGCGAGCCGAAATTCAGAATATAAGGCGGCTCTAAAAAGAGCCTTTGTGTTGGAGCTACATGTAAGTGCGAATGCACAGCTTCAGGTTAATCAGGAAAACTCGGTTTCCCTCATCTGTGAAGTGTACTCCATCACTTTTGTAGATATCAGCCATATCAAAACGTATGTTGTTGTTGTAGATCGACCCCATTCTATGGTCTCTGAGGTATGCAGACACAGCTTTGTTGACATTCTTCCTAGATTTTTCAATAATCGTATGACAAAATTGGTTTGACCATTTCCATTTCTGTCTTTGGCATATATTGGAATAATCAAAGACAGTTTGAGGCAAAAGTAACATCAATTGTCCAAAGGTGTCCTTCATAAGCATTTCCAAACCTACCCCAGTCAATGTGCCTAGATCGTTACCACCACAGTGCACAATCATGAGATGAGGGAGTTGGAGATGCAAACAGGTTTTAACCAAAGGGAGCAATTGGTGCCACTTCAATCCTCTCTGTGCAAACCATTTAATGTGCACATTTTGTAAACCTAGGTCTAAGTCAATACGTCTCTGTTCTGCATACCTCTTGCACCAGAAAACATAGCTATGTCCTACAATCCACACTAGCATTTTGAAGGTATGGCTAGAAGATATAGATAAATGTCTGTAGCTCATGCACTGCATTCGTAGGATGAGAGATATGTTTAAACATGGGGAACAACTTTTTTTTTACATACAAAACCTTAACCGATTGGGAGATGAAATGTATTGTGTCCTAAAAAGTAGGGTGTATATTAGTTTTGATGAAAAGCATCTTTGTGATTGGTTAATAAAAAAGCAGTTTATTACGTGGAGTACATATTATAGGATGAAATTTGCTCCTCAGCTCAACCACACCTGCTAATTGTATTTGGAAGGTGCAGTTCAAACTTGAAAGAATGGTGAACTTTTGACCTCCACGTGCCGCTAAATGTTGGAGAAAATGTTGCAAAAAAAAATATCAGTTGGTTTAAAAAAATGATGAACTTTTAACCTGCATGTGTCGTAGAATGTTCTAGAAAGTGTTGATACAATACGTTGAACTTTTCACCTGTATGTGTCCTTAAAAAAAGTGTTTATATGGAAAGTTCAAAAATAACCAATAAAGAGAGGTTTTGCAATTGAAAAAAAAAGGAACTATTCTGATTTGTTCTTTACATGTATTTATGTGTGGAGCAACAGGGAAATTGTGCCATTACTGGTTCCATTCTTGATGAAAGCGGTGCATTACATGTACTGTGTGACACGAAAAGAATTGCATGCGTTTGTGACATTTGAAGTCTGCATACCAACTACGAAGGTAAATTAGAAATTAAGAAGGTGTGTTATGTGTTTTGTAGTAGTGGTTAAGTATTTGAGACGATATTTTTAACTTTGAAAGTATTTTTTATTTCTAAATAACATAGTGTTAGTAAAGTCTGGTGTTTTATTGGTTCTAAAATATGCATAATGTGTAACTAGTTGTTAAACAAGTACTTTATATATGTTTAGGAGTTTTCGCAAAGAAAAAGTGTAAGTTGTTTTCTGTAAAAGACTGTGGGCCATATTCTCAAGACGAGCGATAACATTATCGCCGCTTTAGCGGCAGTTTCCTGCCGCTAAAGCGGCGATAATGTTATCGCCATTCTTGTGAATATAGCCCTGTATGGGTTTGGAAATTCGATGTAGCGTTAATTTCGATTTGTATATCTATTCCGGCGAGATAAACAGAATGTCGCACGTTTGGAAATTATGCTCAGTCTGGAAATAGTGGAGAAGGGGTCACAGTAGAAAATTCATGTGTTATTAAGTTAACAGAGATGGGGAAAAAAGAAGAAATGTTATGTGCACAGTTTGTGGTCTCATTTTTTACACTGAGAGGTAGATTTCAATGTCAGTCAAGGCTGGTGTGGTACTGCGAGGCTTTGCATTTGGGTGTTCTTAGGAAATCTAAGTTGTTAGGGAGCGTTTCTTCAGAAGTCATTTTTTTTACATATGTGAGAGAGAAAAAATAAATGAAAATGTTCTTTGTATATTTTCTGTACGATTTTGTTCACAGTGGTAAAGTAAATGTGATTATTAGTGATAGTAATTCTCACGGTGTGTTCCTCTGCTGAATATACGCAGGCGTTTAAGTGGTCCGGGTGTTATTAGTAGTAGGCTCCGCCACCCCTTTAAGAGAGCCGCCAATTTTTTCATCCCAGTTAAAGGTGTTAATATACGTATAGTAAATGGACGATACATAAAAAGTTTTGAATTACACCTTCATTTACTCTGACTACCTTGCAGCACCATTTTGTGCCCCCAGCAGTACTGTTTATAAAAATAATCTAATACAGCTTTTTGTATTATAAAAATAGCACTTATAGGTTTATTGGCATATTGGTAGAATGTGTACTATATAAAGAATGTTGCAATCAGTTTCAATGGTATAGAAATGCACTGTATTATGTAGGAAATATTACATATGCATAGGTTGTGATGTCATTTTTTTACTGTAAGGTACATTTGAGTATAAGTGAAAACAGGTGATATACTGCGAACCCGTTCAGAATGTGCACAGATTACATAGAGAGTAAATGGACAAAGTAAACGTGCACGTTGCTTTGTGTATGTATGCATGGTTTGAATCATTTGATGATACTTTTAAGACATAATCTAAACACTATTTCTGCTTTACAATTGGGTACAGTGCACAGTGTTAGTAGTTAGTGACTAGATGCTGGTAAAGGTATTATTTATTGCTCGTTCGTACGAAATAAAGGTGGAGAGGGGCGTTTCTTTACAAGAGATATTTTATAAATGTGTGAGAGATAAAAAACAATAAAAAATGTTCTTAGTAAATTTTCTATACGATTTTTTCACACTAGTAAACTAACTGTGATTATAAGTGATGAAAATTGTTAGGGTGTGTCTCTGTGCTGAATATACGCAGGACTTTAAGTGGACTGGGTGTTACCGGTGCTGAACACTGCTACCCCTTTTAGACACCCACATTTTTTTTCATCCCACTTAAAACCCTCAATATACGTATATTAAAGGAACGGTACAATAAAAGTTTAGGGATTACACCTCCGTTTCCTCTCCTCATGTGTCATCCCCATTTTGTGCAACAAACAGTAGTGTTTATAAAAATTAAGTAAGAGAGCTTTATTTAGTATGAAAATAGCACTTATACCTTTATTAGCATGTTCATGGGATCTGTAGTGTAAAGAAAAGGTCGTAATCAGTTTCAATGGTATAAAAGTGACGTAACATATGTTTGAAAGATTACATGGTTTTAGGAGTAAGGTATAGAGGTAACAAATAAGCAGTATAGTTTGTTATGTTTAAACTAGTATGTAGTTTTGTAAATCAGATACGGCGTTGATTTGTGCAGCACACAGTACACCCACAATGACCCTGGAACATGTCCCTGAATGCCTTGGCACACTGCAGCACACATCCAAACGCCAAGTAGGCCCCCATCCACAATGTGGACAGAGTGCCCCCCCTATCACCAATATCACAACCTACCCTTGCACATATGCTGAATCCAGCAAACCAGCAGATCCGTGACCCACACTGACTATGCAAGTAACACTGCATTTCGGATAGCATAGCAGCTGCGCAAAGAAAATGACATGGCCCACGAAGCGACATGGACGGAGCCAAGTGCGGATCACATCCTCAAAGGAGCAGGTCACACTCCGACGTGTCCGCGTGCAACCACAACCCATGCCTTACAATACACGCAGCAGACCAACAATGCACCAGGCCACAAAATAAGTCCACGAGCACACATCACCCAAGTCAAAAGCAAAACAGGCCACGAAAAGCACACAATCCAAAGGCACCCCGTCTCAAGGGGAGAAGGCTACACAAAATCAGAGGTGCAGGGGCAATTCCCCCACAATGCAGCCCACACACATAGCAATCACAGAACATCAGCAATCAAGGCAATGTGGTACAAAACTCCCCTCATACGGGTTCTGTGTCCGGTGTGTATGGCGGGGTGATGGCTGCATGGCTGTGTGCCCTTGACACATCAGACTGCGTAGGTGATGGGGCTGCATCAGATGTCGTCCAGCACCTATGCAAAAACAATGTCTGGCTCACAGAGGCGGAGCTTGCCAAAGGGATACACCCCCATTGCACATGCGACAGTCAGTTCTTCCCTGTGTTGGGACGAGGCTCATTGTGGCACACGAGTGGACAATCTTTACAACACACCTCACAGTTAGACACCAGTGGAGTGGCATAGGCTTTATTGGCATGTGCGTGTCAGTACGGACGAGGCAACGGCCACAACAGGCACGGACATGCTTAAGACACTTACACGCAGCATGGGTACATGTCGAGGGGCAGATGATGTTGGTGCTCAAATGGACAATATTGATCACATATGGCAACGCTCACAGCCCACCTTGCCTTGCTGTACGAGTCATGTGTTGTTTGGCGTCTGCACAGTGCCCCGTGTGAGGGGGCACGACTGACTGTACGTGGGGTCTGCATGGTGCTCTGCCTCTGGGGTGCGGCAATTGTCTGCTCTGCCGACAGTGATCAGGTGTGAGGGTCCGACAGGTTTGCATGTCGTGCTACATCGCCATGTGTGTGCTCTCACCCAGCAGTGTGTCCCAATTGGCAACGTTGCGAAACGACGCTATGTTGCTCGGACCATGGACCTGCGTCGCCTTGGACAGGTGTGTGTGCACACGCGTTATTCCACGCACATGCATCCAGAGCCCGACCGACGGGAGACGTGTGCTCCGTTTTGGTGGGATATGTGAGCAATCCCCACTGTGCAACAAGTTGTTGGGCCATGTGCTGTGGGTGGCAATAGGATGTGGCTGCAGGTACGTAGTTACTCGTCCATGAATGCCAGTGCAGCTTCATGTGCAATGTGTTCCAATAGTACATCGTTGTCGTGTTCAAGGAATACCAGGGTGAGCCAATCCATTAGGTGGTCCGGGCAGGTGTGCTCAGCCCACGCCGTGTCACCGATCCGCAACACAGCCCAATAGGGAAGCGCCTCGATGTGGTCACTGCAGACGAGAAATTGTGCCATCTCCCATGCACAACTACCAATACATACGCAGTATGTCAAGGCATCCCATGCACGGCTGTCTCAGTTACACTCCTGTTCGTGATCCAACAGGGGGCGCAAACACAAGTCATAGTCCAATTCATCAACAGTTGTGTTGGATAGGCAGAGATCCATGGGACACTCGAATGTGCATGTTTGGCAGTGGAACCAGGTCTGGACGCAGGTGACGTGGGCAATGCGGAAGCTGAGCCTGTAACTGATCCGCAGCACTGCCAGTGGCAGTGCGCCCAGTAAATGCAGCATACGTGCACGGTACTGTTCCACATGACGGGTGTTGTGCATGTGCCCAGTATGGCCTGCCATTGCGTTGGTGCGTCTCGTGAACAGGCACTCTTCTGGACTGCGGCTGTTGTGTGGAGGATATGCCACAGCTCTGAGCAATAATTTCAATGTGTGTGCAACGTTGTGGGACATGGGTTGCTGTTTCCGTGGGTGTCAAGGCCTTCCCATGCGGGGGTACCACAGGCAGGGGCTTCTATGTGTGGGCTGTGGATAAGTCGGATGGTTTATTTGCGGAATGCGTGGTGTGGGAGTCATCCCCATCTGCCATTGTATCTCTATCAGGGTGCTCCAGGCGCATTCGGGACCAAGGTCAGAGGTGCAGGTGTCCTCCCGGCTTCTGCATTGTGACAATGGTGCTTACATCCCTGATGTTTGTCTCACTACTACTTTCGTTTTGGGAATGTGATGTGGCTTTGGCGCTGAGATTGGGACACGGCCTTGGGCTCATGGTGTACGGATGGCGATGCACACACATATGTTGGCATGTGGAGCCAGGTGCCCGTGCGTCCTTGCGCTGCTTGTGCTATCTTACTCCGTCTCTCTCCCTCGCTCTCTCCCTCTGTTTCATTTGTTGCGCGCATGGCACACCATCTTGTCTTGAATTTGGTCTACCGGGCTGTGTGCTACGGATTGTCCAGTGGGAGCAGTTAGGACTCATCCTAGGGGTTGTTTCTGCTTTTGTTTGTGTGGTGTTTTGTGTTGGTGGTTGCATTGCTGTATGACTGATTCTCCATTTTCTGGTCACGCATGTATGTTTATTTTGCTGCTTGTGTGACATCAGGCAAGATGTTTGTTTTGGGGTTGGTGGTGTTGGTGTGCAATTGGATGAAGAGCAGCCGACTAAAGCTGAACACGGACAAGACGGAGGTCCTCATCCTCGGCTCCAACCCCTCAGCCTGGGACGACTCCTGGTGGCCAACGACACTGGGGGCAGCCCCGACACCCACCGACCACGCACGCAACCTGGGAGTCATCCTCGACTCAACGCTCTCCATGGCCAAGCAAGTCAAAGCAGTCTCCTCCTCCTGCTTCAACACCCTCCGCATGCTTCGCAAGATCTACAGGTGGATCCCGACAGATACAAGAAGAACAGTCACCCAGGCCCTCGTCAGTAGCAGACTCGACAATGGGAACGCCCTCTACGCGGGAGCCCCGGCCAAGCTCATCAAGCGACTGCAACGCATACAAAACGCCTCCGCACGCCTGATCCTCGACGTACCACGCCACAGCCACATCACCCCCCACCTGAGGAACCTGCACTGGCTCCCCGTCGACAGGAGAATCTCCTTCAAACTCCTCATCCACGCACACAAGGCACTCCACAAGACCTGCCCAGCCTACCTCAACAGACGACTCTTCTTCTACGTCCCCAACCGCCAGCTCCGCTCCGCCGACCTCTCCCTCGCCACCATCCCTCGCATTCGAAGAACAACCACCGGCGGCAGATCCTTCTCCCACCTCGCCGCCAAGTCCTGGAACACCCTTCCACTCAGCCTACGACAGACCCAAGACCTGCTGACCTTCAGGAGGCTACTCAAGACCTGGCTGTTCGACCAGTAGCGGCACCCCCCCTTTTCTTCCCCAGCGCCATGAGACCCTCGCGGGTAAGTAGTGCGCTCTACAAATTCTGTGATTGATTGATTAGTCCGGTGTTGGGGGTGGTGCCGGGGGGGGTGTTCCGGGTGTGGGATGGGGTCCTGGGGTGTTGGCGGTGGGTGTTGTGGCCCTGTTGGGTGTCCGGGCCACATGATGAGTTGCTCCATGGCATCTGTTGCCCTTCGGATGTGGCCCTGGGCTGTGCTCCCTTTTGTGGTGCTGGCTGCCATCCAACTTTACACCAGGTCAGAGCAGGTGTAAATTTCCTGGTGCTAACGCGCCTTATCGCCCGTTTTGTGTTTTTATCGCGGATGAGGCTGGTCGTTGTGAATGTTGAGGTGGGCTGTTGTCTCGGCTTTTGTCACGGGAACGCCTACTCTGCATCTCATTAGCGATATTTGCGAGGGTCGTCTGTGGCGATGTTTTTTGAGGCTGCTATCGCGGGTATACTGGTGCTGTGGGCTGTTAACACCGGCTTGTGAATGGGGGGTAAATTTATCACGAGTTTGGCTGCGATAAAGTGCCGTTAATTCGGCGATGGCTCCTTGTAAATATGTCCCTTAATCTTTCCCCCTCTCCATCTCCATGTCGGTGGTTTTTGTTGCTGTCTAACAGTTGATCTGTAGTTGTTTATGTACATCCACAATGAAATATAAGCCTGTACCATATTTTTGCTAATATGGTGCAGTGTTATGCTTGCTAAGTTGCCGATAGAAGTGTTAAACTAATAAGGGTAACGTTTACATGTGCCATTTAGTTGAGAATATCACTCTAAGTCAGTGGTTCCCAAACTTTTTCAACCCATGGCTCCCTTGGCTTATTGGCCGTTGGCCGTGGCTCCCTATTATGCTAATTTTTTTTGCGGGTGGATGGCCTCGGGAGTACTTACACTTTTCTCCATGAAAATAATTGGGATAAAGTTGGGTCATGTACCCCATGACATGCCTAACAGTCATGGGGTACTCCTATAGTGTAGAATGGGATGGAACACCTAGTTCAGTTGGGACATTTATCACACACAATAAATGTCAATTCTTTTATAAGAAGAAAAATGACTTAATTTACTTTAGGAAGATGTACTTTATAACTTCAGGAAGCCACATATGCGCCACGGGTCACCACAAACATTGTGTGGGTGTTGGAAGAAATGAAGCCACACAAATGAGGTAACATTGAATTCAAGCATTTAAACAAGTAGCGACGCCAAACTGAATATGCCTTCTAAAACAACCAGCTCCACCAACTGTATGAGAAGGCGGCAATTCCCACCTCCTCCTTTGTGTAAACATGAAAGGAAATTGAAGATGGAGATGTTCCAAAAAACAGACCAACCAGAGAAGCTTTTGCATGGTACATAAGAGGAACCACAATCCAGACCCTCATCCCGAAACAGCACACACCTTTGCGTTATAAAATACTCAAGCGTTATGGTGCTAAAGTAAATAATATATTTATTTGAATTAACACCCAACAACTGATAGATAATCCAGCAAAAGAAATATTAGAAGGAATAGCGCATATACCCTAAGCATTGTTTATCACACACCCTTGAAACATTTGTCTAATTCTCCCTATGCTGCCCTTGGACTTGACTATCCGCCTATAACGCTGCCTGCTTGCCAATGCATGCAGTACCTTTCCACAGACCTGTCACAGACTTTACGGTCTTCAGTATAATGTCCCTTTGAGCAGCCTGCCTCCCAGCACTCCTCCTATCACTCCCATCCCTCTAATTAAGGGGTGCCTATATACACTGTGTACCGTTGCATTTTTGTGCAACTTAGTCTGGGCACTTTGCTCCTAGAATCCAGTAGCAAAAGCCACCTCGCACAGGAATATTAGTATGTTGCAACTAATAGGGAGCACGAGACTAGAGACCTGACACATTACGTGGAATATTTTATTTCCAAACTTAGATTAATACTAATCAAGAAGCCATACAATGTAAAATAAATTTGTCAGAAACAAGTACACCGTGATAATTTTCTGCCTCGAGGCAGCAGCTAGTCAATTTCCAGCTTGTTAATTCCTGTAGGTCCCACTAATGAGAGGTGTTGCAATCTGTGCCAAACGAATCTAAAGTAAGCTATTGAGGATTATATGCTCCTAATGTGTAGAAATCCCGTCTTTGGTGTCAGCTGTAATTAGATGGCAATGTGGGTCCGTTCCAGCCATCTACAGCCTCCCAACACTCCAGAATTAAGAACAGGAGAACACGCTCTCAATAACACAAGTAAGCATAAGTAAGCACCACTTACAAATAACAATAACGGTTAATAAATAATATGCTTACCTATAATATTGTTGTAGAGCCTTTGAGGCAACTTCTTAGGAAAGGTGTGTCTTTCGTTTGGGTGAAGGAACACGATGTAGCTTTTGAGAAAGTCAAAGTATTCAGTTATGCGCTCTTAATAAAGAGTGCTCTGCTGCCATCTGGTGGATAAAGAGGTTTCATGCTTTTACCAAATAACTCACATTTCTGTGATGTTACCGGCAATTTATGGCTTGAAATCGAAATTCTGAAACCTTTGGAGCGCGGCGCCCCTGGCTAGTCTGGAGGGCGCACCAAGGAGCCGCGGCGCACAGATTGGGAACCACTGCTCTAAGTTTACAGATAACAATTTTACAAAATAGTATCTACAAAGTTATCTGTAGTGGGTTGCAGAGGAAGTGGCGTGGGACGGTGGGGTGCATGGGACGGGGGTAGGGCGGGGGTGGCGAGGGGAAAAGTAGGAGGTAGTGGAGTCACATATAAAATGGGAAGGTGAATCTAAATAATTCAATAAATACGTGCTGTATGTCGGATGACACTAGCTGCCACCCTACTGTTCCCTTATTCCGCTCCAGTACCATGCAGCATTTCCTCTGCAAGCCGCCACTGGAACTTATATAATTGTATGTGATTATTTTGACATATTGAACAGATATAACAAATAATTGAAACTTTTTTTCATTCGCAGAAAATTATTTTGTTTGGATTAAAAATTAAAAATGCCTAGAAGAACTGGAAAAAAAAAGGAAAAACAAAAAGGCAATCTACTTAAAGAAAAGTCAAAAATGTGCATTACAAGAAAATCAGAGTACTACAAAAATAGTTTCTTCTGGTAAAAACACTAGACAATTTCTAAAAAAAAGTACTACGAACATTTAATGAAAATAACATCACACTAAGGAAAAATAAAAAAAATTCAAGTAAGGAGAAGCAGACTTCGACTTCAAATTGCAAGAAAAAAAAACATGATAAGGAAAGAGTATTTGTTACCCGTAGACAAAAACAATTTCAAGAAATTCGTCAAAGAGTTTTTCGAAATAGAGTAATTCAGAATTTAATAAAAGGATGCCGCAAATATAAAAAGAAAGTGCTGCAATTGAAACAGAAACAGCGTGTTGAAAGCATAGTGGATACTGCTTTTAAGTTAAAACAAAAAATATTCATTTTCATTTTGAAGAGGATGAAAGTGTTGGATAAAACAATGAAGATTCTGAAAGACAAAAGTAAAAAAAAAGACGTGTGAACAGAAGCAACTTTTGTAAAATCTTCAGTGGAAAATGGAAACATATATCTAATAGTGAACCTTTTTTTAATGAAGAGAGTTACTTCCAAGAAAATAGTTTACCATTTGTAGTTGATACTGGAGGTCGTTGCTACGAAGTTCAGAATGGTTGTCCTGTTGCAAAAGAGGAAATGGTTACTATTAGTGCAGAACAGTTAATAGCTGAAGAAGTGCAAGGGAAACGCACACAAGCTCCTGTGTATAAGTGGGGTTGTAGCAGTATTTGTAGTATTCGACAGGAATCTATTGATATAATGTGAAATTTGTTACGAGAATATACACAGAAAAGTGTAAAACAGAAGATTAGGTTGTTACAAACACTTGATCCTTGTAATGTAAGAAAATATACTGAGAAACATGGGCATTCTCTGGCTTGTCTTTCAAGAAAAGTGTGTAAAAGTGTTTTTCATCACTTAAGGATGTTAGCAGTACACCATTCAGAAATGCGGAAGCTTGTAAGGAAACTGTAGTATGTAAAAAGTCCTGCATTATGTTTAGGTGAACTAAATACAGCTCTTTTACACGGTTCTTTATCAGATGTACAAAAAAAGTGTGATGATATTCAGTTCCGATATTTTGGTTCAGAAGAGCAGTGTATAGAAAGTGAAAGTTTGACAATTACAGATGTTGAAGAAGATGGGAAAGTGATTATAATTGATCAGTTTGAAGAAGAAATTGGAAAGTTTAACATAGTGTGCTCTCAAATTCCAAACTATGTTTGTGTTTGTTGTCGACGTACTAATTATAAAATTGAAACTAGGAATGTTGATTTGTATTTGAAATCTGAAAAGAAGAATAATGATAAATGGAAAGAATTTGCAACTTACTTGTTAGTGGAAGGTCAATTTGAGTTAGGCAGTGATCAACGTATTTGTAAATATTGTTATAACAAATTAGAAGAGAACAAAATGCCCGCTAGAGCAGTACATAATAAGTTAGAACTAGTAGCTATTCCGGAGGAACTGGCAGATTTGAATACATATGAGTCAGTTCTAATTCAATCTGTTCATCCATTTCAAACTATAATTCGCATGGAGCCTAAAACAGGTAAACTGCCACCAACAGACTTACAAAGAGGGCTGAAAGGAAGAGTAGTGTACTTACCTTTGGATTTTAAGAAAAATATTGAAATTGTTGGTGGAGACAAAGATGAAAATGAAGCAGTAGTCATTCTAGTAAATGGAGTACCAACAAAGAGTCGGAAAATATGGCAAGAATTTGTGGATGTTAAAAAACTTCAAAAGGCTACGTTATATCTTGTGGAGAATAATATTTATTATAAAAGTGTAAATGTGGAACAACAGGTAATAAGTTTGGAAGATGAATCTGAAATTTCAAGTGGTCAAATAGAGAAAGTGGAGAAGTCAAGGAGTGAAGAGATGTATGAACATTACACAATATGTCCTCTACATTCAAAAGAAGTAATAGGAAACAGTATTGAGTTATTTCAAATGAAAAAAGCAAAGGGAACTCCAATGAGTGTATGGGAGAAAAGCTTAGAAGCTCGTTGTTTTCCACAGCTGTTTCCTACTGGAGAAGGTGGACGATATGATGACCGACCTGTACGTATTCCAGCTTCAGAATATCGCCCAACAAGATTATACTCTGAAGATCCTAGATTCCGGCAGAGTATACCATATATATTTCACCTTTTGTTTGAAAGTGATCTGTCTTCTCTGTCCTATGCAGTGAACCACATACTGAAAACTGGAGTTCATCAATCACTTCTTTCAGCGAAAGAATTTGTGGAGAAAGTTCAACAAACAGATGAAAATTTTGAAGCACAGTTAATTAATTTGATGGCATGTCAACGAGGAACAAATGAGTATTGGTATCGTCGTCATGGAGAACTGAAGTGTATGTTACGGAACTTAGGTACACCAACATGGTTTGTGACACTTAGCTGTGCAGAGTATGCATGGGAAGATTTGCTTGAATCTCTACGAGAAGCAAATTCCAATATAAAGAATGTTGAAATGAAGACACCTGGAGAACTGTGTTCTTTGGATCCTGTAAATGTGTGCAGATATTTTAACCATAGGTTTCAAGCTATGATGTCTTTCATCTGCAATAAAAAGAATCCACCTCTTGGAGAAGTTACCGATTTCTTTTGGAGAAAGGAGTACCAAGCGAGAGGTGCTCCTCATATACATATGCTATTGTGGATCAAGGATGCACCTAAATTTGGAACTGATTCAGATGAAATAGTATTGTCTTTCATTGAACAGTATGTGACATGTGAGATTCCAAGAGAAGGAGGAGATAGAAGCTTGAGACAGCAAGTTTTACGTTTCCAAAGTCACCGTTGTGGAAAGTACTGCCGACGAAAATACAAGTCTAAAGGAAAATTTTATACCAAGTGTCGGTTTGGATTTCCACGTCCAGTAATTTCTAAAGGAAGAGTAAATTCTTTTTTTCTTCTGTAAGGCACACAATAACTCGCAAATCTCCAAAGAATACCTACAACTTGAAAAGAACAGAACTGTCAAAGTATATTAATGACTACAATCCGGTTATTTTAAAAATGTGGAATGCAAATATGGACATTTAGGGGCCGATTCCGATCTCGGCCGGTAGTGCTCCGAATCGGATTCAGATTCACCGGATCCGATTCGGAGCCCTGTTTCCCGACCGAATCGTACGCGGGTCCGGCCGAGCGAGTACGATGCAAGCACCCGCGAAATCGCCGACCGACTCGAACGCGGCTACAACACGCTCCGACCGACTTGCATGGACACGACTCGCACCGTGCTATGGAGACGTTTCCCGGCCGGGTAAGTACGATGCGCGCCGCGAGCAGTCCGACCGACTAGCGCCGGCCGGCTCGAAAAAGCTGTCGGAGCCGGACTTTGGGGGTCCGCGTCGGACCCCCCTGTACGCGTAGGCGCGCGAGTCGCACACAGGGGGGACCCATGGGTCCCCCCTACCTGTGCATGTACGCCGCGATGCGCATGGACGCATACACGCTGTAGGGGGCGCCCTTGTCCGCCTCGCACCCATTGAGTCAATGGGAGCCCGCGTACGCGTTGTACGACAGGCTCCCATTGACTTCAATGGGAGTCCGACCGACTCGAGTCCGATAGCATGCGTGCGCATCGTACTCGTTCGGTCGGACTGCTAGGGTCCGATTCGGTCGGAATTCTCTCCGGGTCCGGCTCGGTCGGAGAGATTTCCGGCCGGAATCGGAAGCGGCCCCTTAGTATGTTGCAGACAACTCAATTGCTGTTGCACGCTACGTTACATCATATATAACGAAATCAGAAAAAACCGAGATGAAACAAATGTGGGAAGAAATTGCACAAGAGAAAAGCCTTAGCAAAAAATTGTACATCTTTACTTTGAAAATGCTTTCCCACAGAGAAATTGGATTGTATGAATGTTCAGACCGCTTGTCCTCTTCAAGTTTATATTCAAAATCACGAGGGATCATTTGGGTAAGTTTAGGTCTTGCCTGCTCACGAAATAGAGTGTTGAAATCACTAGAAGAAATTGAATACTTAGCAGCAAATGAACAAGACAGTACAGAAATTCTTAAAACTAATATGTTGGATACATACTATCCGAAAAGGAGTCGACATCTGGAACAGCTATGTCTGTATGAAGTACTTCAACATTACAGCTTCAAAAGAAATGTTAAACAGAATTTAAAACAAGGAAAATATGCAGAACTTGGATGTCATGGATGTTTAGTAAAACACACAAAAGGTAACCTTATCAACCACAAGAAACTCAGTTGTGAAACTCCAGACAAGCGAGAATTTTACTATTTAGCACTTCTCCAACTGTTCAAACCATGGCGTACCGAAAGTGAATTACTTGGAGATTTCGACTGCTACGAAGATTCTTTTAATGCATGTAAAGATAGCATTGCATGTTCAATTTCCCCTACATATTTAAAAATGTTGAATGATGAAGTTGAACAGGAAAAGACTATTACAGCTGAAGTTGCAAATGAAAGTTCTCAAGATAGTCAAAGTTCTGGTCCATGTAGTCAAGATCCACTTGGACAACCAATAGTGGAAAATGAAGCAGCGATTGCTATGCATGAAGTGGAAATTGCAATGCAACAAGCACAAGAAGAAAATATTACATTGGAAAAGTTAGAAGAACAAGTAAATATTGAACAGAAAGAAATTTATGTACAAGTGAGAGAACAGATAGAACATGGTTTGTTGCATGAAAAAAAGAATGTGTATGTTCATCATTTAAACCTATTCTGATGTACATCAGTGGTCAAGCTGGAACGGGTAAAAGTTTTTTAATTAAAGTTTTGACCAGTTATCTTAAAAAAACTACTGGTTCACATTTATCTTGTGTAGTAACAGCTCCAACTGGATTAGCTGCGCACAATGTTAAAGGAATTACTTTGCATAGATTACTAATGTTACCAGTTGAGCATGATAATAAATTAGAATATCAGAAGTTGTCTGGAGAAGCTTCTTATGAAGTGTCAAGAGTGCTGAAGAAGATGAAACTTTTAATTACTGATGAGGTGAGCATGGTCTCAAACTTAATGCTTGCTTTCGTGCATTTAAGAATGCAACAGGTATTAAAAACAGATTACGACGTTCTCTTTGGAGGAAAACATTTAATTGTATTTGGAGATCTGCTACAACTAACTCCTGTAAAAGGAGAACCAGTCTATAAAACTCTTCTACATGAAGACACTAGGAAATCTTTGGGAAGTATTGGAAATGTGAATCTCTGGTCAAATTTTGAATATAAAGAACTCACTCAGAATATGCGACAAGCAAGTGATGAAGATTATGGAAATATTCTGAAAGATGTAAGAATTGGTGTTCTAAGCAAACATGGTAAACAAGCTTTACAAAGTCGTCTGCTAAAGAACTTGTTTACAACTGAAAACACACCAGCAGCAGTACTGTACAAGAACATTGCAGAAAAAAAGTCAATACTTTGCTTAATGCCTACACTGGAAGAGTGTTATACATTTAATCAAGAGCTTCTGAAATTGGAAAATCAAGAAATAGTTCACATTGAAGCTATTGATAAAATCGAGCACCAAGGAATAACAATTCTTCTTTCAAATAAACTACAGACTAAATTGGATTCTGTGGAAAAGTCTGTATCAAAAACTGCTGGCTTAGAATTTTTTTAGATGTATGTATAAACTGTCGGGTAATTTTGAGGCGTAATTTGAATATAGAACAAGGTTTAGTGAATGGAGCAATAGGGAAAGTTGTTGAATTTGTAAAATATCAAAACAGAAATGCAATTGAATTCTTGAAAATTAAATTTGATCAGATTGCAGAGGTGAAACAAATTTGGCGTTGTGCTGTACGTTTTTGCTGGTAAAAGACTTGTATGTTCGTAGAAAACAGTTTCCTTTCTGTTTAGCATATGCAATAACCATTCATAAATCTCAAGGTTTAAGTGTAGATTATGCTTTAGTAAATGTTGGAAGAACTGTGTTTAAAGAGGGAATGGCATACGTTGCATTATCTCGAGTTAGAACATTGTCTGGTTTGTATTTAATTGATTTCGATGAAAACAAGGTTAGTGCTGATGTAAATTGTGAAAGAGAATATAATCGTTTATGAAGACTTTATGCACCAACTTTAGGTGAATATCCTATTTATGAAAAACGTGCTGTGTGTTCAAAACGCAAACATGTTGATGAATCAAGTGTGGCTGAAAAGCAGAAAAAAATTCAAGAGAAAAGAAAAGATGCAAAGAAACAGAAAATAGAAACAAGTGATGATGTTGTGGGATACCAATTAGAAAATGCTTCTGGTGTCAACTGCTATGGTAATGTTATTCTAAACGTTATATTTTATCTAGAAGATCTGTATGGTGAAATTATGGAAAGTCAGGAAAAAAGATTATGTTCTGCACTTTATACTTTATTTGAACAATTGAGAACTGACAGAAGTAAGATCCATACTGCTTCTGGTATTCGACAACTCTTGGATACATGTACTGGATCTTTAACGTTCAGTCCTAATATACAACAAGATGCACAAGAGTTTCTGATGGTTATGCTTGGAGTATTAGAAGATGAAGGAATCCAGATTGAGAGTTTATTTGGACTCAGTTACAAATGGGATCACAAATGTGAACAGTGTTCATTAACTTCTAGTACTATAGTTGACAGAGAACGATTTCTATATTTAACAATACCTGACTGCAAATCTGTACCTTTTCCGAAATTAGTAAAAGAAGCAAAGCATGATATGAAATGTTCTCGTTGTCAATCAGAAATGTTATCTACATTATGCCTAGAAAGATATGGAAAATATGTAATTTTAATGCTACAACGCTGTAGACCAAATGGAAGAAAAGTGGAAACGAAAATTAAAAATGTTGTTGCTAGTCAAGTATCTATTTCTGGAAGAACTTTCACAACACTGGCTATTGTTTTCCATGCTGGAGGTACTACCACATGTGGACATTATACTGTATATTTGAAATGCAAAAATGGTTGGACTCACTGCAACGATACACACTTGGAAATTAAACCGAGATTGCCTTATGAATTACCCAACTCATACTTGATATTTCTGAAACAAAAATTTTAGATACATTATTCGGCCTAGAGGGAAAATGGGAAGATGCTTTAAGGAATTGATACTGGATGATTTCCCCAAAAAATTTCCACACATTATTTGGCCTTGAGGAAAAATGTCAAGAGAAAGTACACAGTAAAGGTAACATTTAAAAATTGGAAATAGTATTGGATGTGTTATTTGTGTTGATTTGTTATTGTGGTTGTAAGAGTTAGTCATTTGTTTTTTTTTAACAATCTAGCTGATTGTTTTTTTCCCCAGCTGTTTATGATGATACTACACTGACATCACTGTGAATAGTGAAGTTAAGTAGAATCTGATAACAGCAGAAAAAGGGAGAAAAATATGTTTTGAAAATGTTATATTATGTTGTATTATTTGATAAGTAACAGTGTAATTTGTGAAATATATTACATTACACAACAGTTTTACAGTTTATTTTCTTTTCTGTAGTGGAAAAGTGAGAAAAAACAGTACTAATGACAAATAGCAGAATAGTAGTTTAATATTTAAAAAAAAAATCAAATTCACTGAAAAAACCATAGGTTTTACAGACTTTATAGTTAGAAATTAGCATTTAAAAACCTTTGAAATTCACTGAAAAAACCATAGGTTTTACAGACGTTATAATTAGAAATTAGCATTTAAAAAACCTTAGAAATTCACTGAAAAAACCATAGGTTTTACAGATGTTATACTTAGAAATTAGCATTTAAAAAACCTTAGAAATTCACTGAAAAAACCATAGGTTTCAGGGACGTTATAGTTAGCTGGACATGTCACTCGTACAAAACCATAGACATTCCACCATTATAGTTAGTTCAGTTAACTATAACTCGCGCCCCCGCAATGCACTGCTCATGACGTCACATATTACATCATTCATGGCATGGTCAGTGACATCACTGATGACATCACTGATGACATCATCCACGTGATAATCTGATGCACCTCATCACACCCTAATATAACCTTTAATACACCCACTGTAAAATACACACTACCATTTTCGAAAGCATCCACACACTAATACCAGTTACTACATACTCACTCACTGATTCCTATGTCTGTATACACATCCACTCATTCACCTATACAATCACTTATACATGCAGTCACTTATCAATACAACACTATCATATGCACTCATACACCTATTCAGACACTCACACACCGCCAGTCATCCATGGAGTTACTCACACACCTAGTCAGTCATGCAAAGAATCAATCACACACCCATTTACTCACCTAAACAGTTATACACACACCACCTCACTAATTCATACAGACAGTAACGCATAGTTAGTCTCTTATGTAATCACTGAAACAAGTACAGACTCATCCATATATGCCACTCTCACAATCACTCAGTCTCACATATAGTTATTTATATACACCATCACTCACATATACTGCCTTTTACATATGTAGTTCCTCACATATGTACCACTGAGACATCCATTCACTCATCAACACACCCATACACACATTCACCCACCCATACAGCTGTTTCCACATGCACTCTTGAACCCATACACCCAGTGAATCAACCACTCACACATCCAGAGTCACACACCTCCAACCCACCCACACACACACTCAGTCCCCCATACAAATACTCAACCAAACAATCAATAACCCATATAGACACTCATGTAGCTACTGACCAACCCATGTAGCAGCTTACACAACAACAGACAGACTGATACAGACATTCACACAGTTTAGTCACTAACCCATGCATTCAGTAAGACACGTTTAATGAGTCACTTATACAATTAGTTACATACCTCCTAAATCCTCCATCCAGACACTTATACACCCACTCATTCTTTAATACACCTTGCCATATATATAAAACATATTTAAACTTTACAGAAACACACAGTCACTGGATGATGTCATCAGTGATGTCATCAGTGATGTCATTTGAGATGTCATCAGTGATGTCACTGACCATGCCATGAATGATGTAATATGTGACATCATGAGCAGTGCATTGCGGGGGCGCGAGTTATAGTTAACTGAACTAACTATAATGGTGGAATTTCTATGGTTTTGTACGAGTGAAATGTCCAGCTAACTATAACGTCCCTGAAACCTATGGTTTTTTCAGTGAATTTCTAAGGTTTTTTAAATGCTAATTTCTAACTATAACGTCTGTAAAACCTATGGTTTTTTCAGTGAATATATATATATATATATATATATATATCTCCATCCCCAACTCCCATCATTTCCATACTGAAACAACGATCCACGGCACCCAAATGCTTTTAGCAGAATTTTATTGCGGTAATGCACAACTCAACGCGTTTCGGAAAATAAGTTCCCTTGGTCACGAGAGTTGAGGTTGAGGTTGCAGCTCAAACTGATTTAAATAAACATCACCAAGTGCGTGCACGTAATAGATAGTGTAAACAGACTTTCCGTTTTCAATAAATGAAATAAACATTTCAAATTTTACACAACTCAATATTACTTCATATTGGTGTAAATAATGTTTTCAGTACATGCTCTCGAATACGAGTGTGAATTCATGTAAATTAATGGATTTTCTGCAACTATGCTTGAGAATGTATTTATTTCTTCCTCGCGCTTGTTGCCCAATTGTCAAAAACTTTATTGTTCCCGGGTAAACCGGGTACAAAGACTCAAAATTTGCTGCCCGCCTGCTTCTCACGCCCCAGTGCACAATGACAGTCCATCCATGATAAACATTACATTTTGCATGTTAACACAAAGTTTGCTGCCCGTCTGATTTTCGAGCGCTAGTGCGCTAGCGCTATTCTATGCCTCATGGAAAATGTCAAATGAATGCGTATTTAACAAATGATGGCATTGTCTCTATATCGCATGCTAAAAACCTAATTATAATGAAAACAAATGATACCCAACATGGCCCAGTGGGCAAAAATTTGATACTCGGGTATGTTAATCAAAATAATGTCAAAATCAACAAGAGATATCCTGCCTTTGGGCCATTGCATCCTTGATTTGTTCATAATTACTGGGTTCAAGGTTCGAGGAACAGTCTATACGCAGGTACCAGTCGCAGTACATCCAGTTAGAGATATTTGTCGCTCATTTTGCCTTCCACTCGTTTTACACGTATTGTACTGTACGGTGATCTGTAACAAAATATATACAAGAAAAGTGCCATTTAGCCATTGGATTTAAAAACCATGCTACAAATAACATACAACAAACTAACAGTAGAGGTAAAAGCCATAGAGAAATTCAAGCACTAGATACTGACTTATTCTAATAAAAACCACAATTTCAGGTCTTTGATTGTTGACTACCCAAGGTGTACTGCTAACTCTTCATCAATGTTATGCCCCAGCGGATAAGTTGTATGGTACTCAATAATCATTTTAGACTCAAGGCGTCTTACTTCTAAAACTCTATCGCCTCCCCTTTCTCTCACAGGGATTGTGTCTAAAACACAGAATGATAGGAGGTTGCCATTCTGATTGTGTAACTTTTTTAAATGTCTGGCCATTGGATATTGTTTATCGTCCTTTTTGATTGCCCTCAAATGTTCCAGAATTCTTTTTTTAGCTGGGTGAATGGTGCTCCCAATGTAATATTTTTCACATGGGCATTTTAGGGCGTATACAGCATAATCAGTATTACATGAGACATGTTTGGAAATCACAAAAGGCATATGATGCAAGGATAATTTGACTTGTTTACAATTTTTGCTGTATTTACAGGCCTGACAATTGTTGCAAGTGTAAAACCCTTGTACAGGATTTATATTAGATTTATCAACTGAACCTACAATCGTTTGACACACAATGTCTTTGAGGGATTTGCCCTTCCTATACGTAACCTGTGGATAACTTTCAACCACTGGTGAAAAATCCTTGTCTGTTTTTAAAACCTTCCAAAATGTATTCAGAGATTCTCTGACTTCATGTGCTTGACTGGAAAAGGTGGTAATAAACCTGATCTTATTCTCATGGTCAACTTTATCAGCCTCACCAGTAGTCAATTTGAGTAGATCTTCTCTGTCTCTTTTTTCAGCTTCTAGACATGCTTTATTAATGGTATTCTGGGTGTACCCCCTTTCCAAGAATCTTTTGGTCATAACGATCTTTTCATTTTCGAAACCTTCTATACTACTGCAGTTTCTCTTGGCTCGCAATAATTCACCCAGAGGAATACTGCGTATTAAATTCTTCGGGTGACAGCTCCCAGCGTGAAGCAGGCTATTCCCGGCTGTTTCCTTTCTGAACAAATAGCTCTCCAACCGTTTCCCTGCAACACGTAACTTTAAGTCTAAGAAGTCAATAGTTTCCTTATTGGTCTGGCTGCTGAATTTAAGATTCAAAGTATTATCATTCAGTGTCTCCACAAAATGATTAGCTTGTTCTGTACTTCCTTTCCAAACACAAAATATTTTGTCAATATATCTCACCCATGTAACGACATGTTCTCTATACATTGGTAGTTTGTTGGCCACCTGCTCCTCCCACCAGCCCAGGTACAATCCCGCGAAACTGGGGGCGAAGCAGGTTCCCATTGCTGCCCCAAGAATCTGACGATAAATTTGATTATCAAAGACAAAGAAATTTTGTGTCAGGCATGTGTACATCATGTCAATAATCATTTCCGTATGGAACAAGTATGATACCGATCGGTTCCTCAGGAAGTAACGGCATGCCCTGATCCCTGCCTCGTGTGGAATACAGGTATAGAGGCTAGTGACGTCCAGGCACATCAATAAAAATTGATCCTCCCATTCAATCTTTTTAATCACTCTCAAAAAATCACTCGTATCTTTTATAAAAGGCGGTAGCCCCTGAACTAGTGGTTGCAGATAAAAATCCACATATCTAGATGTGTTTTCGAGTCAACTGCCTCTAGATGACACAATCGGTCTGCCCGGGGGGTTAGTGCTGTCTTTGTGCAGTTTGGGAAGTAGGTATAGGGCCGGTAGTTTTGGAAACTTGCATTTCAGGAACTCATACTCTTCCCATTCTAACAAGCCTCGCTCCCTCCATTCTCCCAACTGCTCCTGATACTTTTTATTTGCCAATTCGTACTTGGGTCTAGTGGTGATTTCATAATTATCTCTGTCCTCAAGCTGACGGTAGCCCTCCTTGAGGTACATGTCTCTAGACATGACCAGCACATTCCCCCCTTTATCAGATTTTTTGACGACTATGTTCATATCATTTTTGATGGACAGTATGGCCTCATAGTGGTCACTGCTGATGTTATGCCTAACATAAAGTTTCTTCCTTAGTACTTTGTTCAATTCTTGTATGACTCCCTTTTCGAACACGTCAATCGCATCATTGGTGATTTGGGGGAGAAAAATAGATTTAGGTTTAAAGCCACTATCGTGGCAGAGATCAAGTCTGATATTGTCATTGATGAGGTTCAAATACGGGTCATCTATGAACTCACAATTACCTTCTAGTCCATTCATGGCATGTAGCAGTTCAATATCACCAATACTTATATTACTAGGTACATCCTGTATTTTTACATTAGTGTCAGATACTTTTGTTGCAAACCATTTTTTAAGTCTAAGTTTACGAGTGAATTGGAAAAGATCAATACGACTTTGGGTATAATTAAAGCTGGTAGTAGGACAAAAAGAAAGCCCCAAAGCGAGAACCTCAATCTCTGCTGGGCTGAGCTCCCGACCTGAAAGGTTGATGACTGTTCTTTTGTCATTCATTTTGATTTCTGTTGGCCCCTTGTTCGGCTTCCCACCGGGCTTTCTGAATTTCTTTGTGATGTTGCGGTTGCTTTTCCGTCTCCTCTCCCGCCTCGTCCTCGTCCTTTGTAGCCGGTGGCACTTTGTTTCTGTTGGGTTGCCATTCTTCCCTGTGCCATGAGCGTAAACTCGTTTAAAATTTTGGTTTATGCTCCCAACTGTTCTGAGACAACGGACACATCACTTTCATTGTTGTCACTGTCAGCTGTTTCACTTAATTCACCGTTCGTTTCCTGTTCACCTGTGCCAGGTGTAACTATTTTCACTTTTTTCTTGTTGATTTTAGCAGGTGTATCTTGTGTCTGATTACGAAGATGGTCATATCGTTTTGCAAAAGTTAGTATTTGCCCTTTGTCGTAATCGACTTGGTCTCGGTAAAATTTCCGTTGCTTTTTTGCCTTTATGTCTTCTTCTATTTTCTCCAGTTTAGTTTCCATTTTTGTCATATCTGATTGAAATTCATCAGGTGTGCATAAGGTTTTCAATTTCGTTGTCAAATCCTCCATTTCAATTGCCAGTCTCTCACAGTCTTTCCTCGCATATTTCACCAGTAGTCCTAACATGATTGTAGAACAGTTATGGCTGTTGCCTGTCCACTCATCCACTAATTCAGGATCTGGGTTGTTGAAAGTCGGCGTGATAAAAATTCTGAGGCCACGTGGGACCCTCCCCACATCTATATATTTTTGCAAAGTGGTGGCCTCCCACCATTTAGTTTGTTCAGACTTCAAGGCTCTCCATAGGGTATCCCACAGTTGTTTCTTATTATGGGCAGTAGTTTTGGTGATAACCAATTCTGGTTGTTCAGTATCATCGTTGGCCACATTGGCATCAAACATTCGTGTGGCTTAGAGAGAGAAGCTGGGTAGCGGTGATCCAAGATGAAGAGGGGAACACGCATACGACAGGGGAGGCTATAGCAGGGGCATTTGCGGACTATTATGAATCACTTTATGACTCGAGCCCCGTTAGGACGGCGAAGAATTGCTATGAGCTTCTATCAGAAATGCATATCCCAGTCCTGGCAACGGACGATAGAGATTCAATAGATGGGGATATAGCAGTAGAAGAGATTGTAGGTGCCATACAAGACTTGCAGGCGGGGAAAGCACCGGGACCCAACGGCCTAACGGTGGAACTCTTCAAATGTACTGCCACTACGGTGGCCCCGCACCTCCTAGCTATGTTTAACGAAGCGAGGGAACAAGGCTCACTACCGCGTGATCAGCGCACGGCGACAATAGTTGTGATTCCTAAGGCAGGTAAGCCAGCAGAGAAATGCGGGTCGTACCGGCCGATATCCCTGCTTAATATAGAGGTCAAAATTTTGGCGAAGGTCTTGGTGAATAGATTACTGGTGCCCATATTGACGCTGATCCACCCAGACCAATCAGGTTTTATGCCCAACAGAAGTACTAGACTTAACCTGCGCCGTCTATATGGGGTACAATACCTGGTCAGGCGCAATCCGGAAATAGAGGCTGCGCTGCTATCACTCGACGCCCGCATGGCATTTGATAGTATTGAATGGAATTATCTGTTTGAAGTTTTGCGTAGGTTTGGTTTTGGACCGAAATTTATTTCATGGATCCAACTGTTATACACGCAACCCATGGCTAGAGTCAGAGTCAACGGCTCGGTATCTCGTCCTTTTGTCCTGCGGAAGGGCACTAGACAGGGGTGCCCCATCTCCCCTATTTTATTTGCCCTAGCGCTTGAGCCGCTGGCGGTGTGGATTAGGGGTGATCCGGTAATCGTGGGAATAAGAGGGGGTGACCACTGGGAAGAGAGAATATCTCTCTACGCAGATGACGTTCTCTTGTATGCAACGCGACCGCGATTTACAATCAACAGGCTGCTACAAATCTTTAAGCTATTTGAAGGGTATTCGGGGTACCAGATTAATTGAGACAAGTCCCTCCTGTTCATGTTAACGGACGGGCCACCGCCAAACCTGGGTGCTGACTCTAGGCTCCAGATCAAGACCAGCTTCAAATATCTAGGTATACAGATCGAAAAGACGGACAGCGCGTTTATACTAGAGAACCTTAAGCCACAGTTAGATCGTCTGAAGGGGGACGTGACACACTGGAGAAAACTGCCGATCTCTTTAATGGGAAGAGCAGTGCTCTTCAAGATGATGACCCTACCTCGGTTGTTAAACATACTTCAAAATACGCCCTGTTCCATACCGGACAAATTCTTTAGCGAAGTAGATAGCCAACTTAGGACGTTATTGTGGGATGGAGGGAGCGCACGGATAGCACTTGCAAAATTACAGAAAGGAGTCTATGACACTGGTGAGTCCGGCTCTGCTCTCGCTCTTTGCCTGCCTACCTCTGTTGCAGTGGAATCATTATTGAGTCACTATTGAGTTCTTTAAATTTTAGCCGATCCTATTTGCTGCTATATGTTATTTCTTTTAGCCCTGTTTTTAGCTGTTTTAATTATTTTAGTGACTGCTACGATTTGTGTCTTGCTTAGCCTTACCGTTAGAGTTGGTACTTCCGCCCTGTTCCGCCGCGGCGTGTGCCGTTTGGTGCGGAGGGCGTTGCGCTGTACCACATTGGCACTCACTTCCGGGGCCGAGCGTTGGACGGGCGGAGCGGTCTAGTGCTCCCAGCGCTCACGCTACTAAAGCGCATGATCAAGCGAGCACGCAGCGGATGCGCGCAGCGGGCGCGCCGAAGGCGCGCCTAAGGCAAGCCCGTCTGCGCCCGTCCGCGCCGGGACGGCGCCAGGGGCCAGGACCCCTATTTCTTTCTCAAACTGTAGAAAGATGTACACCTCCGATGAGCTATTGGCTCTTAGATGTATGGGGGGTAGTGCATGCCTTCACTCCATGAGGGCGGATGGCGTCCGGAGAGACTGTGAGCATTGTGGCTTTCGGGTGACACCTGGTGTAGTACCTAGGGGAAAAAGGGAAGCATTAAGAACTGCTAGTACCCTTTTGTATTGTCTCTCTCTTAACTGTAGGTCGCTAAGTAGACACAGCTCTGAAGTCCACAATCTCCTCACTGACTTAAAACCAGATGGACTTTTCCTGGTTGAAACATGGCTTAATGACGCATCCGCTCCAGATATTTTGGATGCTTTACCAGAAGGCTATGCGATTCTTAGGGTGGATAGGGTTGGCCAGAGGGGGGGGGGCCTTGCGGTGATCTTTAGGAGAGATCTTCAGCTTAAATTAGATAAACTGCAACTGTCTAGCTGCGAAGCAGCATTTTTAAATTTAACTATCACTAGCTCCAGATCTGTTTCTGGGCTTCTCATCTATAGACCTCCCGGTTTGGGGAGAATTTTTATTGATGAGCTTTTGGAAATACTACCACAATATGCCCTTCGTCACTCTAACTTTTTTTAGTCAGAGATTTTAATCTGTATCTTGAAGACAATGGCTGTAAAGAATCGGCTGAGTTCGTATCAGGTCTTCAGGCACTCGGCCTTACTCAATTAATACACTCCCCTACTCATAATAAAGGCCATACGCTAGACAATATCTTCACTAATTGCACAGAGTCAGCTGCTCTTCCACCCCTTCCCGTAGCCTGGTCAGACCACTTTTTATTGTTTTTTAATATACTGATATTAGGTCCGACCCTTTACTTGCAGGGTAGGGGCTGTAAACCTATAATGGTTCGGAAATGGTCTGCTCTTACCCAGGCTGCCTTTGAAGATGCTCTGGCGAGTTGTCCTCCGGATTTAGGGGACAACAGCCAGGTAGCTGATAACTCTATTTTTAGCTGGATGACGAAGGCGGTTGACTCCCTGATACCGCTCAAACAATGTAAAAGTGCCCGTACTTCCGCTTCGGCGAAGTGGTTTTCGGAAGAGTTGGCACTAATGAAAACCAGATGCAAGCATCTTGAGCGCCAGTGGAGGAAGAACTATCAGGATGTAAATAAACAGGAATATCTTGATGCCTTGAAGCTCTACCATCGCCATATTAAGAGAGTACGGAGGGAATACTATACAGGACAAATCGAGTTAACCAAACATTCTTCTAAAACCATTTTTCAAGTAGTGAAACAATTGTCCTCTCTAGAACGAGTGACTGTTGCACTCCCTGCTTCTACGGAGTATTGTGATAAGGTCGCCAATTATTTTATTGATAAGATCGACCGGATATCTGCCTCCTTTCCAGATAGTAGTAGGAGCTATGTGCCTGTGTCTAATACGGAGGCACCTGTGACCGAGGATAAGTTTATCCTCTGCCCTCTGATGGAAAATGAGGTTCTGGGGCTGATGGAGGCTGTGAAATCTGGATCACCTTTGGACCCGATCCCCCTAAATTTCTTCAATTAGGGAAAAATATAATTGCCCCTGTTCTTACCTCACTTATGAACCTGTCCTTCAGCACTGGTCTGGTTCCTAGCAGATGGAAACACGCTATGGTGGTTCCTCTGCTGAAGAAACCATCACTGGACCCAGCTATCCCTGAAAACTTAAGACCTATATCTCTTCTTCCTTATGTGGCAAAAATTGCAGAGAAACATCTAAATAACCAACTGTCGAAGTTTTTAGAAGAGAGGCAGGTTCTTCATGACACCCAGGCTGGTTTTAGGCCAATGCATGGCACAGAGTCTGCTCTTCTTCTAGCAGCTGAAGTGTTGAGGATTGCTGCCGATGAAGGTAGAACTACTGCTCTGGTTTTGTTGGACTTGAGTGCCGCGTTCGACACGGTGTCCCATGGCCTCCTGCTGGAAAGGCTAGGAGAGGTCGGGGTCGGGGTCGGAGGTGTCACGTGGATGTGGTTGAAGAACATTTTGGAAAATAGAACCTTTCAGGTGTTGCAACATTCATTCAAGTCCAGAGTTTGTCCTTTA
Source organism: Calotriton arnoldi (assembly GCA_963921515.1). Lineage (NCBI taxonomy): Eukaryota > Metazoa > Chordata > Amphibia > Caudata > Salamandridae > Calotriton > Calotriton arnoldi. The sequence continues at coordinate 3,244,667 of CAWUFW010000054.1, forward strand.
AACCAGGGGGTGCCGCAGGGATCTGCGCTCAGCCCCACCCTATTCAATATATATATGCGCCCGCTGGCAGATATTGTGTTGAGACATGGAATCAAGTTGGTATCCTATGCTGACGACACTCAGCTAGTTGTGACCCTAGAACAACAAGAATCAGGAAGGGCTGCTGATTTCAAAACTTGTCTGAGGGAGCTTATGGACTGGATGAGACTGAGTTGTCTCCAGCTGAATGCAGGGAAGACAGAGGTGTTGGTTGTGGGAAAACAGCCCTCTTTCTGGTCACAGCATTGGTGGCCTGAGGAACTTGGACTTTGCCCGGTGCCGAAGGATAAGGTGAAAAATTTGGGGGTGTGGTTTGACGAAGCACTTTCCTTTACTCAGCAAATTTCTGCTGTGGCCGGAACTTGCTTTGGCATCCTGAAAATGCTGCGGAAAATTCTGGACCTTCTCCCCCTGGATGCTAAAAGAACTGTTGTACAGGCTTTGGTCACATCTCGTCTTGACTACTGCAATGTTCTGTATCTAGGGGCGACCGCTAAAAATCTGAACATCTTGCAGAAGGTCCAAAATGCTGCAGCTAGGCTTATCCTGAATATTCCCAGGAGGGCCCCGGTAGGAGAAGCCTTAAAAAAACTTCACTGGCTCCCAATACAGGCTAGAGTTACTTTTAAAGCTCTTTGTATTAGCCACAGGATCCTTAGGAAAAAAGGGCCGCGCTTTTTGACTCCCCTTCTGATGGTTTACCAACCTTCTCGGAATTTGAGATCTCTTGGTTGTATGAGAATGACTGTGCCTAAGGTGCGGAGGGCCAGGGTGGGCGGAAGATCTTTGGTTTCCTGGTAGCTAAGGCCTGGAATAAACTTCCTGTGGACTTGAGGACATCTGAGTCAGAACCTTGGTTCCGTAAGAAATGGAAAACCTGGCTCTTCCGTGACTTGGGGGGCGGTCGCTAACCGCTCAGCTGCCTTTCTCTGCTTAGAGGCTATGTAGGTAGTTGATTAGTGTGGTATGGGTTTGGGGTTTCCAGTTGTCCTAGCGCGGGGACACTCCGTTGGAGTAACCATTGCGCTTTACAAACTTCCTAATAATAATAATAATATGAGGGAGGGCTGGCGGTCCCGGATATCCAAAAATATTACTGGGCATCCCAACTTATCAATGATTGGGTCTTTGCAGATCCGAATGATCCAGCCTATAGGGTCGACCACTGGGCAATGGGAGATGAGAGCTACCTGAAAGTTTTATACGGACCAAGTAAGCAGGAGGGGCTACCCATGCATACACGGATAGAGCAGATAGCGTGGGTAAAGGCAACCAAGTTTCTGGGTTGGGCGGGACGGCTGACAGAACAGACTCCCCTGTGGTCCAGTGTAATGCTCAGAGAAGTTGGGCGCCTGCAGGGCTTTGCGAGTTGGAAACTGATAGATATTATGAAACTGGGAGATGTGAGAAAGCAGCAGGCAACGCTCTTGTTCATAGAACTACAGAAGGAATATCAACTCACACCCAAAGAACACTACAGGTGTATTCAACTGAAACACGCCATAGGTAGGCATATTAAAGAAGGGGAACAGATCCCTGCTAGAGGATAGACTGTTATTGGACCCCATTCCGGAAAAGTCACTATCAGCTACTTACAAGAAAATAATAAACAATTCTCCAGATTTATTGCTCAAGGTAAGAGAGGCATGGGAATCGGATGTGGGATTACTGGAGGTCGACGATTGGGCTGAAGCGATACAAAGTCCAAGAGAAGTGGCAATTAGGGCCAGGTTCCGATTAGTACAACTGCGGATCCTGCACAGATCCTACTATACTAGCGACAGAAGAGTGTCAAAGAGGGTGTGGTCAGAAAGGGACGTTTTTCCATACCTTGTGGGAATGTCCGATAATACAGAGGTACTGGGCCAGAATAGCGCAGGTCCTAACCGAAGTGATTGAACAACAGGTTCCAGTGGATGCCAGATGGCATGTGTTGTGCGTGTCCGGGGAACTGACCTGGCCCAAGTATTCCAAACTATGGCTGCAGGTAGCAGCAATGGTGGCTAAACGGAATGTGGCGAGAACATGGGGGGCGGCACAACCACCGCTGGTTTCCGAGTGGAAGAAAGACATGGACTGGTGTTGTATGGCAGAAAGAGCAGTATATGAAGGCTGTGGTTGCCCCGCGAAATGGAATAAAGTCTGGCAAAAGTGGGTTGATTATAGGGGACTAGGGGATGGGTTGAGCAACTGAGAAGGGAGGGATTTGGGATGGGGGCCCGGCTTAATTGCAATTATGAAGAATGTACACTAGAATGTGAACGTTATTGAGCATATGCACTTTTTTCTGATATTATGATGATGACTATGTAATGCTGACGTTGGTTTATTAATTACAATAAAAAAGAATTTTAAAAAAAAGAAAGACCAAAAAATAAATAAAATTTTTTAAACATTCGTGTGGCTGCCTCACTGCGTTTGGCATTCCTCTGCATTGCCATGATGTTAACACAAATTGCTGACGCTAATAATGCATCTCTGCTCAAAAGCGGTCTCTGACTGATCGTATATTTCAGTACAGAGACTCCGTCTGCCCTTATATATATATATATCTTTATTTGGTTTGTTACAAAACCATCAAAGTGTACATCCACAGTAAAAATGTAAAATATGATATGCTAAAATAATTCATTTAACAAATGGCATACAGTTCAATTAATTACATCACAGCACTCAATAGTATAAAAACATACTGATATATAGTGTGACTTATGCTTAACAAAGGGAAAACTTCAATATCAATATCCAAAATGGTAATAAAACGACTACACGACCCTAGCAATAGGAAATATCAGTATGCACATTGTAAGAATTTAAAAAGAAAAGTAACCCACTTGATGGGGTCAGTGCAATTACGACCAACAATCATAAACCCATAGCAGGAAGTTCAAGGATAATCTCATCACAGGAATCAATCAATTTAAAAAGTGTGGGAAAATGTATAAAATATTTGAAAAGTTAAGAAGTGACTGAAATGGTGTATAAAATCATTAAACAGCAGCTTTTAGCATTTTTCTTCTTTCATACCAGATTGCCTGTAGAAATGTACTCACTGCAAATACAATTTTAGGAGAGGTATCGGTTTTTTAAATCCTGAGAGCTACCAAGTATCTAGTTGCTTCCAAGTCTCGGCATGAAGGGCCGAGAGTTCAGATACTCAGGACAAAAAACCAATAAATAAGAATCATTGTTGTTGCTCAGGCCGCACACAGGGCAAACAACAGGCTCCTGTTCCTGGCACCATTTTTGAGTGAACGATCTTAATGGGAGAGTCCCAAAGCAAAAGCGTGAGTACAGGCTCTTGGCTAGGGAAGATGGTGATAAATCTAAGTACTGCTCAAATGACGGTACCAACTCATGGTTTAAAACCATGTTAGTTAGGGAACCATTTCTGCTGTTTCTTATATACTCTTCATTAACATAGGCCCAGTAGCAAGTTTTCAGTACACTCAAGTCCGCGTTGCGAATTACAGTAGGATCAAAGCAATCATTTTGTAACCTCAGCTTCTCCATCCATGTACGAACAGATTTTACCCAGGGAAGCTTCCTAGACCCTGGGATTTTCAGTAATTTTACAAGCGTATCCTTGTAATCTCATAACTCGGATGTAGTCCAGGGGCGGACCCAATAAACTAGTAATTTTAATACAGCCACATCTGCAATTCTTTTTAACCCCAACTCAAAATACAGTAGGATAAGTGGTGAGCTAGATGGAAGGCAAACCAGTTTCCTAGCAAAATTGTTTTCAGCTGTGGTAAAGGGTGGACATCGGTATAGCCCCAGATTTCGGCGCCGTAGAGTGCAGCACCTTGGGCCTTAGCACAGTAGATCTCCAGAGCTGGCGAGACTACATGTGAAACCGATTGCCTATGCATTCTAATAATAGCATTTGATCTGTGCTCAATTACAAGGGTGCTCTTTTTAATTGGCTCAGCCACTTAAAGTTCTCTCACCCCTAAGTCATCAAAGCTGTCTACCCTTTCAAGTGCCTTGTTACCAACATGAATGACCGTTTTTTGGCTCGCTCCCTTGCCCAGCACCATGAATTTGGTCTGGTCTTGTTTATATTTAGTTCCAGGCCCCTTGAGCTACAGAAACCTATCAATTAAAATTTGAAGGCCCATGGGTGTCTTAGAGATGAGGAGAGAGTCATCAGCGAAAAGTCAAATAGGTCCCTTCCTGTTGTTCAAAACAGGAGAGTTGATTCTACAATTTTCTAAGAATTCAGCAATATCATTCATATATAATGAAAACAGTGTGGGTGCAAGAACACATCCTTGGCGCACACCTCGTTCGATTGGGATGCGTTCACTCAGCTCTCCATTTGCGCCCCAGCGAACCTGTGCAAAATTATTCTTGTGGTTTTAAAAAGTAAGTCCGTTTTTATATAGCGCAGCTACTCACCCTTACGGGTCTCAAGGCGCTGGGGGCCGGAGTGGAAATTATCACATGTTGCTGAGCTGCCGCTGGAGCCGGGGACGGAACCGTGAACCCTGTGCTCCGAAGTCAGCTGCCCTGGCCGCTGCACCTCCACCACACCTCTCCACAAGATTGCCTGGGACACCCATGTTTAGTAAAACGTGCCATAGATTTGGGCGTGGAATGAGATCAAATGCGGCTCTTAGATCTACAAATGTCACGTAAAGCCTTTGGTGTTGTAATAAGACGGGTTTCCAGTACATAATTGAGAAACTAAAAATCTGGTCAATTGTCTGACCTTTGGCCTAAAACCAGCTTGGAAAGGGGACATGATTTTATTGAAATCCACCCACTCAAGCAGTTAATTTAAAACTTGTCTAGCGAAAAACATTTGCGCGTTATCAATTAGGCTGATCGGCCTGTAATTTGAAGGGTTACTTGCATCACCCTTTTTAAATATAGTTAGAATTTCTGCTCCCCTCCAAGATTCTGGTAATTTATCCCCTGCAGCTATTGCATTAGATAACAAGTTCAGGTAAATCGTCCAGAGTAGAGGCTCAGTTTTATATAGATCTCCTGGAATTTTATCTGGACCTGGTGCCTTGGCAGATTTTAGAGAGTTAAAGGCACTACTTGTTTTATCTAGGCTAAAAGAAACAGGGGTAACAGCTACTTCGGGGTCTGAAATAGGTGTCTTTGTAGGAGATGCCTGACGACTATTTAGCCCACAATCATTGTAGTCTTTTGCTGTATAAAGGACAGTAAAATACGACATCCATTTTTCAGGAGGTATATTATAGCGATGGGTTTTCGCACTTCCTGACTTTGTTTGGGCTACTAATCTCCAAAAAGTTCTGTTATCATTTAATTTGCTAACAGCAAGCAAATCTTCCCAAAGTTTTTCGTCTCAGTTCCTTTTTGCCTGTTGCAATCGGGCTTTATAGGTGTCTCTAGCTTTACTAATTTTGGGCCTGTCGCCTTCTAAGATACCCTACCTTAATAAACTCTTGGCCAGTTTGCATGCTGGGTCAAACCACTCTTGTTCCTTGGACTGTTTACATTTTGTATGAGTCACTTCCTTATAGAAAACCTTTTGAAGCTCGCCAAACAGCTGGTTATGGACGGTTAAAATAGGGATATCAACTACATTCAGCCCCTCGTATTCCGCTAAAAAGGCAACATACAACCCGTATAACTGTGAATACAATTTTTGGTTTGACAAGACTTTGGGCCACTTAACAAAGCGACAATTGTTAGTTATGGAAGGAGCGGGGATATCTGTATGACAGAAGTTATTTTTTTGCTTCAGGGATTCTCCGATTAGTGATACCTCCAGAGAGTTGTAGTCGCTATCAGAGCGCACAATGACTTTCATATTAGCCAAAAGCGACCATAAAAAACAAGTTACTTACCTGTACACTGTGGTTCTCCAGTGTTGATATCTTTTATAGATTCACATGCTCGAATCTTCCCCGTCGTCATGGCTCCCACCATGACGACAGGGAAGATTCAAGCATGTGACTCTATAAAAGATACAATACTGGAGAACTACTCATCAATAAGGACATAATCAGTAACACTATTACACGTTCCTGTCTTAAAGGTGGATGCTCTGTCAGTGTCAGAGGTGGTACATCCATTACAGGCCCTAAGCCTTCTGCTAATTGTTAATGAGGCTAATTTAGGGGGCGTGGCTACGCGTCGACGAAGATGGACGCGGTGGGAGAGAGCTCCCGTGATCTAAATCCCCCACTGCCGAATATCCGACTAATTTAACCGTCCAAAGTACAGAAGGAGACATCCCAGAATGCTGTCCAGTGAGCGCTATCCCGGCGCCCCGTGAAAAGTAATTCCAGCTGCCGTGAGGATCTGAAATTCGGAACGCTGACAGGGCCGACTGTGAGCCGCAGGCCAGCGTAGATTATGTTGCCGCGCGACAGAACCACAGGAGCGGAAACAGAGCGGCGTGAGGAGCGAAGAAAATGACTGTCGTCTGCCCGCTGCCGCGGCTGAGGGATGCGGGAGTCAGAGTGAGGGTACCGACCCCAGGTGCCCTCTGAAGAGTTTTGAAGTGCGCAAGAGTGGCTCTAGCCGGAGCGGAAATAACACTGTGACGCCAGAGCGGAGGCCCAGTCTAGCTTGCCCGCCGGAGCAGGGGAAAATTCACGCTGACAGTAAGGTGAGAGGCACGGTCCCCCCTCCCTTCCGGGGCTTGTAAATCGGCACAGCGACCGTAGGGAATATCGGACGGCCTCGCCTATAATTAAAGACTCCGGTATGGCGAACAGTGCGTCACCAGGCCCAGGAGGTGCTTTGCGAGGCTCGGGCTTCCTCCTCACGGCAGAGAGACAACCAACTGGGGCCAATTGTCGGTATCAATTGAGGGTGGTGTATGGGAGCACCGCGATAACGATAACCCCAACACGCAAAACAGTTACGGCGATATTTGCACTGGGGATCACCACCTGGAAGAATGGGCAAAGCCTACTAAGTGTGCGAGTCCCTGATCCCACGGCGTAGAATGCCGGCAGTAGGAACACGCTGCTAGTGCGTACAAATTGTGGAGGAATAGTTTGGAGCCCGAAAAGTAACGCCATTAGCCACCACCACAGTTGATCAGAGAGGGTCGGCGGACTGGACCGCAACTCTAGGGAGAACCTCGACAGGCTGCTTCGAGACTTATAATCAATGCTCCAGGGTCAGGCGGCGGGTAGTACCCTCTGGGGGCAGCAAGACCGCCTTACGGTGGGATTTCGGTGGCACACCCTCCCTCCCCACTGCTGCTACAAGCAGGCAATGTCTGGGAATAGGAGGGCGAGAAGCACGCACCAGACTAAAATGGACAAGTATGCCTCCTCTAAGACCGCGGATGGGGTCGGAAAGATCGAAACGAAGAGTGCAACCGGACAAGGCGCTGACAACCCCTCCCTGAAAGATATTATGGAAGCCATCACAGGCGTACGTGCGTCGCTCGAGAGCAGGATGGACTCAATAGCAACTGAGGTAACTTTAATTTGAGCTGACCTACAGAAAATGCTCGAAAAGATTAAATCAATGGATACAGTCACAGCAGATCTCTCCCACGAGTCCAAAACAATGCAGCAGCACATTAAAGACCTGCAGGCAGCAAGTAAGGTGATGGAAAACAAACTGGACGATTATGAAGGGAGATCACGCAGGAATAATGTTCGAATACTGGTGCCTGAGCGGGCGGAGGGACCTGCGCCTGATCTCTTTGTGGAAGAACTAATCACTAAACGCCTCCAACCCAAAAATCTCTCGAACTTCTTTTCCGTGGAAAGGGCGCATCGAGTCCCAGGTGGCAGGCCGAAACCTGGGCCCCCCCCCAGACCTCTACTGGCTCAATTGTTCAACTTCAGAGATTGCGACGTGGCCTTACAGACGGCCCGCACGGGTACGCCAATCAAGATCGACAATAATATTGTGACATTCTTCCCTGATTTTAACGTGAACGTGCAAAGACAGAGACGATCTTTTCAAGGCATCAAATCTCAACTCAGAGAAAAAGGACTCAAATACTCTATGTTGTTTCCTGCGAAACTACGAGTCGAGGCTGAGGGGAAGGCCTGGTTCTTGGACACCCCGGAACTAGCACTGGAATGGCTCGATGGTTGGAGAGTGGTCAACGGAAACGGTGCCAAGCAAAGAGAAGACCAATCACCTCGGAAGTTAGATACGATGGAGACGCACTGGCGGCGACAACAGGGGAGTGATAAAGAGGACTAATCGACTTCAATGATGAACTTGCTGGGCGCAGTGGGTAAAGTGGCTCTCTGATTATTTGCTGGTGGAACCATCAAGGGACTCCACTCTTTTTCTCTCGTTTTCTTCTCCTGCCCCTTCTGTTTTCAGAGTAAAGACGGTGATGCGGATAGAGAGATAGCACCCTCCCCCACTTTGTGGCGAGTTGGCTGTTGATGGCTTTCTCGATGACTTTCGCTGGGAACGGGAGCAGGGAGATGGGTCTGTAGTTTTTGAGGTCGGTGGAGTCTGCCGAGGGCTTCTTCAGGAGGGGGTTGATCTCGGCTTGTTTCCAGTCGTCAGGGAAGGAGGCGTTCGCCAGGGAGCATTTGATGGTGTGGCGGAGCATGGGTGCGATGGTGTCGGCGGCTCTGTTGAAGATGTGGTGGGGGCAGGGGTCCGTGGGTGCCCCGGAGTGGATTGACTTCATCGTCTTCAGTGTGTCTTCGGTGCTGAGGGCTGTCCAGCTGTCAATCGTTGGCTTCAGGGTGTCGGGGTGGCTGGTGAGGGTTCAGTGTGTTGGTTGTCTTCGTCAAAGTTGTCGTAGATGTTCTTGATTTTGTGGTGGAAGAAGGTGCTGAGTTTGTTGCAGAGGACTTGTGAGGGAGGAATATCAGTAGAGTCGCTGGTGGGTTGGGCGAACTCCTTGATGATGTTGAAGAGTTCTTTGCTGTTGTGTGCGTGTGTGGAGATTCTGTCTTCGATCGCTGTTTTCCTCGTGTTTCTGATGAGTTGGTGGTGGGCGTTGGTGGTGGCTTTGAAATTGTTGTGGGCTTCTGTGGATCTGGAGTTCCTCCAGGCCTTCTCGAGGCGGCGGCAGGTGCGCCTGGACTCTCAAAGTTCGGTGGTAAACCATCTGGCTTTCTTGGCGTGTGTGTTGTTGTTCTTCTTGAGGGGGCTATGGAGTTGGCGCTGTCGGTGATCCATCTGTGCAGAGTTCGGGCTGCAGTGTTGGGGTCGTCGTCCATGTCCATGTTCGAATTTTTTTTCCGTGAGGGCCAAAGTGGCCATTTCCATAATGAAACTGATGGGTGTGTGCAAGGTCCACTTCTCTGCTAGTAAAGTATTTTCTATGACTTCTAGAGTCGCTTATTGTGGTATATTCGTGTAAAGTGCCTCTACATCTAGGGTGACCAATAGGTCTATCTGATGTGTGTTGTTATAGGATTTTAATATGTTCAGTATATCCCGTGTGTCTTGGATATAGGAAGGCGCTTTTTTCACATTAGTGAATCACAATCAACATTTGAAATAATGATTTTGAAATATTGAACTGTATTTTTACTGTGTACTGTGTGTCTTTGAACTACAGGTCATCGTTAAATAAATCACAAATCAATACCAAAACCAAGGTATGTGTGATTGGGAGAAAGTCAATGAACCCATACATTAAAACTCCGATCACTAAGTAGATTAAGTTGATATTGGTCCTGATGAATAGCTACTAGATCATTGTTATGACTACACGGAAGCTAGAAACATGTTGACCCATAGCTATCTAAGATAACTAAAGTCTAATAGATAGCACCACACAGTTTTAATATAGGTAAGAGAACTTGCTCATTAAAGTTTTTCCTGAGAAGTACCTCTTTCCCTATTTTTAACTTCACACTTTCACATCTCAACACCTATATACTGCTTAAGCCCCCACACCCACACTTCACCAAACGGCGGACAGGAAGATCTCCGGCAAAGAGCCCCCATTGAGGGTGCCCGTCGGGCATTGCAGCGCCGGCACGACGAGGAGCAAACGCCCTATGATGAAGCACGACACCTATCCAGGTGTGTGAGGGCATTTGATTCTTGCAGGGTCACGCCCACTACGTACCCTACAGAATAGTCATTGACCCACTTAGACACTCATTCTTGTTATCTTATGTTATGTTATGTTAAAAGAACTTCTAAAGCGCACGTACACCAGACGGTTTCATGGCGCTGGAGTCCAAGGAGCACTACCGCTTAAGTAATTTAGTCATATGCCTGGCGGAACAGCCAGGTCTTAAGATGTTTCCTGAACTGTACGTAGGAGGTCAGTGATCTGATGTCCAGAGGGAGAGAATTCCAAAATTGAGGGGCCAAGACGCAAATCTTAGTCTCCCCAATTTCTTGCGTTTAAAGGATGGAATGACTAGGAGATTCAGATGGGAAGATCTAAGATCCCGACAAGGGACATAACGCTGTACCCGAGAGGATACAAACACCGGGTAGTTGCCATGGAGAGCTTTAAAGGTGATGCAGCCCAGCTTAAATGTGCTGCGTTCGGCTACCGGGAGTCAGTGTAATCCTTTCATTAACGGGGTAATATGGTGCCATTTAGGCTGATGAAAGATTAGTCTGGCCGCCTGGTTTTGCACTAGTTGTGGTCGTTTTGATTGATATGCAGCAATACCAAAGTAGAGTGAGTTGGCATAGTCAATGTGTGAGATGACTAAAGCCAATACTACTTAGGTCAGGGCTTCAGTGGTAAAGAACCTACTGATCTTCTTGATCCTTCGAAGCTGAAAGAAACAGGAGGAGACCACTGTCCCAATCTGGGCTTTCATAGATAGGTCACTATCGATAGTGATGCCCAGGCTTTTGGTTGAACTCGAAGGTAGGGGGGGTTTCCCAATTCAGTTGGGCAGAAGTTAGAATTCCCGGGGTTTAATGGCCCGCCGACTAGTATCAGCTCAGTTTTATCCGGTGGTTGCTGTTCATCCATTCGTTTATGTGTCGCATGGTAGATTGGAAGTTGGAAACAGAGGCTGCCGACTGATCGATATCAAAGATCAATTGGAGATGGTCGGCATAGTTGAAGGTGCAAACCTTCCTTTCGCCAAGGGAGCGAATGAGGGGAAGTAAGTACAGGTTAAAAAGGAGCGGTGAGAGGGAAGAACCCTGCGGCACCCCACAGGTCAGTTTAACCTTGGGGGAAGAAATATGGGCGAGGCGTACAGCTTGAGAGCGGTCTTCCAGAAAGGATAAGAGCCACTTAAGAGCCAAGCCCTGAATCCCGGCGTTACTGACATGGTCGGCCAGGCGTTCATGGTCGACCATGTCGAACGCTGCAGAAAGATCGAAAAGTACCAGGGCTTGAGTGGTGCCCTTGTCGGCCCCATCTCCTAAGTTCATCTAGGACCGTCAAAATGACAGCCTCTGTGGAATGAGCGGGACGGAAGCCCGCCTGGTGAGGGTCAAGATAGTGGGAATGTTCGATGAAGGTGCTGAGACAGTTTGCCATGTGGGCTTCCAGAACCTTGGCTAGAAAGGGGAGCAGGGAAATGGGGCGGTAGTTCATAAGAGCTAGAGGGTCTGCCCCAGTTTTCTTCAAGATGGGGACAATTTCCGCTTCTTTAAATACATTAGGAACAGTGCCCTGAATCAGGGAGTTGTTGAGAAGCGCAAGAGGGGATCCGGACATGCGAGGAAGGCTTCCCTTAATATGTACGGAGGGCAGCAATCTGTAGGAGAGTCAGATCCCAATTCCTTAGAAGGTTGGAGAAGGCTTCCCTAGTGATGGGAGGAACCTGCTCCCGCTCCAGTGAGTGAGGGTTCCTGAGCGTAGAGAGTGGAGCTTTAGGAGGGACATTAGCAGGTATGCCAGACTTGATGGTAATGATTTTTCAATAAAATAGGTATTGAGTGAGTCACATAGAGCTTGAGTGGGGGCGGGTTTCGCTGTAACTCTATCTGGCTTGGATAGTTCGGCAACAATAGTGAAGATTTCCTTTGATTTGTTAGTAGAGCTCAATATCTTGTAGGAGAAATAAGTGGCCTTGGTTTGTAAGATGGCATTTTTATATTGTTTAAGATGAGTTAAAAATATATCTTTTTTATCTGAGGAGTAATTTCGTCTCCAGTCGCGTTCTGCTTGACGTAGGGCAAGTTTCTTAAGTTTTAGCTTTTCGGAGAACCAAAGTTGGGCATCGTGGGGTCTGACTATATTGACTTTCTTGATGGGTGCAAATCTGTCACTGGAAGATTCAAGCCAAGATTTAATGCTTTCTATGTGTTTGTTAATCTGATGCTGTTCAGGTGGGACCTTAGTAGCAAGCAGACTGCAGAAGTCTCCAATATTGGAGCGTCTCCAATTCCTTACCATGTGGCTCACTTTCGTGTGGGGCTTGGCTAAGTACAGGCTGGTGAGGGAGAATTTTATAAAATAGTGGTCAGACCAGGAGCACTGGGAGATCCTTGGATTAAAATTCGTCAAGTTGGATGTCCAGACTTGATCAAGAGTATGACCTTTGATGTGAGTAGGAACTGTCACATGCTGGGCACAGTTCAGCCCAGTGAGTACGTAAGTAAGTTCAACAGAGCTGGTGCCGCCCAAGGTATCATTGGCCCAATAATTGAAGTCCCCAGTTATCAGGAATTTGGCGTAATTGATGACTAAGTGGGAGATTTTTCCACCCAGTAGTTGGGGAAATAATGGCATGTGGTAGGGGGGTCTGTAAATTAGTGTGAAGATCAAGGGGGTGCGGTGGGAATCAAGTTTTAAAATTAGGCAGTCGACTGACGGCATGCCCAGTGCTGCGAGAGAAGTGAACTCTAACTTCTGATGAACTATGGCTGCGACCCCTTCCCCTACTTTCTCAGGGGCCCTATTCGCTTGAAGGATATAATAATTACTAGGGAGTGCTGCTAATATGTCTGGGGTGGGCTCTTCAGTGAGCCAAGTTTCGGTGAGAAAGAGTATATCCGGTTTGTCAGAGTCCAAAAGCTGAAAAATTTCTAATTGGTGTTTAACCAAGGAACGAGTGTTCAGGTATGTGACTGTAAGTTCAGTCCACCCATGACAGTGAAGGATGGAGGGGTCTAAGTTTGTATAGGTGTTATGCCTTGTGATGTTGTCCGGGCAGGGTGGCCCAAGAGTGAGTTCAGGGAAAAACTCTCTGTGCTTCATAATACCGAGGTTAGCACGTTTGGAACAAGTAGCAGTTTCAAGCGTCAACTTGCTGGCATGCAAACTTTTCAGCTCCAGAGGGGCGTATCTTAATATTTGGGCATAATCCCTGGCCCCGGCCGGACGCAGACGGGCGCAGGCGGGCTTGCCTTCGGCGTGCCATCGGTGCGCCCGCTGCCCGGCCGGCATTTAATGGCCGAGTGCTGGAGCTAGCTCCTCCCCCCTCCCGCAATGATTGGCTCCCTGTGGAAGGAGAATATCCGGGGCTAAATGCCGGTCAACGGAAGGGAAGGTGACAAGCTCAGTGCGTATGCCAAGTAAGTAGGTGCAGGTTCAGTTTCAATAACAATTTCAGATTCAAAACAGTTTTTAAAAAAGCGTCAAGTTCATTAAAAATTATTTAAAACAAACAGAATGCGAGCCAGTTATAGAATAGCACCTAAAGCGATAAAGCGCCAGTAATACCTTAGACCTTCTTCTTTAGGTACTGCATACCCCACATACATTTATTAGATTATTTGGAGCACGTATGCTGGACCTTGATGCGCTCTAAGTCCCTACCTTTGTTAGACTTAAACAGTCTGCCAGCAGGTCTCCCAAGCCTGAAAAATGCTCCATGGTGAAATTACATCCTTCTAAACCAAGCCACCACCTGGCAACTCTGGGAGTGGTGCCCATTGAGCCTTTGGTGGTAAAGGCATGAACCAGGGACTTGTGGCCCATGCGGATAACAAAAGGTAACACCCAAAAGTAAAACTTAAAATGTTTGACAGCCTAGTCTTTCAACTACTGAATAGATTTTCTCTGGGTCTTCCAAGGATCCAGAAGTGAATGCTATGGCCTTTTCCTTGCGGTCAATAATTTGAGATAAAGTGGCCCCTAACTCCCTAGTACTGGCATTAGTAGTTAGGATAGTTTTTCTATTTACATCAAAAGAAACCAGCGTAGGTGCTTCGGGGATCTTTTTTTTTACTTTGGTGAAGGCCTCTTGGTAATCTTAGTTCCATGCATATTGGACCCCCTTCGTTAAAAGTGATCTCAAGAGGTGAGCAATGTTGGCAAACCCATGAAAATTCTGTGAGCCCTAAGTAGGACTTCAACTCATCCTTGTTTAAAGGAGCAAGAGCCCTTCTTACAGCTTTGACCAAATCAAGTTGTTTGGGTTTAACACTGTCTTTCGATGAGGTGTGCCCAAGGTATATGACTGAATTACTCCAGTTTGGCACTTGTGCTTTTTTTATGATGAGACCAGCATCCTTTAATCTCTGTAAGACAACCCTCAGAATTTTGTTGTGATCAACATCTGTTCCACATAATAGCACCGCATCCTGGAAACAGGCAACTCCTTGAATGCCCTTCAGAGTCTGTTGCATGGATCGCTGGAAGATCGCGAAAGAATCTGTACCCCGGGGAGTAATAAAGGATATGAGATGCCTAGAATCAGGATGTACCCAGGGGAGTAATAAAGGATATGAGATGCCTAGAATCAGGATGTACCCAGGGGAGTAATAAAGGATATGAGATGCCTAGAATCAGGAGGTAGTAGGCAGCCGATAAATCAATAACGCTCCAACACAGTGACTCACTCACTCACTCAGCTTAAAATGTCCCCAATATTAGGAAGGGAGTGCAGTCAACCCAAATAGCAGATTTCAAATCCCTTAGGTACACATATGAGGAAATCATGAACCCCCCCTCCTGATTGGGCTAAACCTACAGAAGGCTTCAGATGCCCCTAACAGCTCTATAATTGACTGTTTTGTTTCATTCTTTTTCAGTGGGTTCTGTCATTAAATTCGGGCTGGAAGAAACTTTGTGAATATTAGCACTGTGCTTCAGTTTTATACAATGCTGGAAGCTCTTCTAATGCCTTAAGGGATCCATGAATACTTGCAGTAAGGGATCTTTCAACAAGTAGAACAAGATGATATCTGTTAGGGTCAAGGATGAAACCAACTTCCTTTTGATCTCTCCACCCCAACAGATTTGAAACCTACAACGGTGGGTACTTTGAAGGAAATACGCATAGTGGCCATTCCTACAAGTGGAAAAGAGTCTTTATTACAACCAGCACACAAAAGGTGATGGGAGGAATGTTTGCAGTTCATCGAACTACTGGAAATCCGTCAAGGTAACATTCCAGCCCATCGTTCCTTGGACCACCATGACACCTCAGTTTGGACCCAGCTATATGCAAATTAGTATCGACCTGGCTCCAATAGCAAAAGTCCAACCTGAACTGTCAGGTCAGGTCCTCTCTGAACCGTAACACAAGCAACCAAAGACCAGTTTCGCCCTGATTGGGGCTCGTCACTCGGGTGTAGCTTGGTTCCAGTGGCAAAGTGTTCAAGGACTCTCGTCTCAGCACACACCTGACACTTAGGTGTATATCAAACACACAAAAGGTGATGGGAAGAAAGCTTGCAATTTGTCTAACCACTGGCAATGACTTCGGGTAACATTCCAGCCCATCGTTCTTTTGCCCACCAGGTCAGCTCAGTTTTTCACCCAGCCATATGCAAATAAGTATTGGGTTAGAATGAATGAATGAATGAATGAAACATATTTGTTATAGCGCAAGACGGCTACTCAAATGAGTGTCCCAGCGCTGCCAGTAACGGTTAGGAAAGCTGTGGAGCGCTAGTAGATTTTCAAAAGCCACGTTTTCAAGTGTTTCTTGAAGACTGAGACATCTAAGATGGAACGTAGGGAGCCTGGGCCCCTAAGAACCCAAAGGTTCTACCGCCCATTCGGGCTAGACGTACTTCAGGAGTACAAGCACGGTTAGAGGAGGAGGATCTTAGGGAATGCAGCCTCCCATCACCTTTTGTGTGTTTGATATTCTTTATCATAACCTCCTGGGCGAATATCAGGTTCTGTAAGTTTGTGCTGCACATCATTAAATATTCCTACAAAACATTTATGTCCAACAAAGTAAAGGATGAGCTTGAATCCGCTAAGACCTTGATTTTGTGATCATCTGACACAATTTCGCAAGAAGTAAGTGGAAGAGTTATCATTCATATGAAACACAAATCTACCAGTACCCGCGACTTTTTCTAGTACGCTGATGACTGATTTATTTTAAGATTCCCTTCAAACTCTTGCATAATGCCCTTTTCTATTGCACTTCCTGCAATTGTTGTTCTTAGCTGGTTGTGAATTATAATTGGCAAGGTGATTAGGGTCACCACAAAAGAACCATTTCTGTTTGGACAAGTCACTGGCAATTTAGATCGTCCAATTCCAATGCTTTTCACCTTGTAGACTTTATCCCTCTGATGTTTCTCCTTTATTTCTTGATTAGCTTGTTGCACTGAACTCTTCATTTCTTTTACGCACTCTGTAGTATGTTCAATGCTTTTTGCAATTTCTAATGCTTTCATCAAATCTGGGTTGCTAGCTTATAATTTCTCTTGTATTTTTTTAGATTACTGTTACAGCTGACTAATTGGTCGCAGATAAGTCATTCACATAAGTCACTAAATGTGCGTGTTAGATGACCCCCTAAGAGGATCAGTGTAATTGGTGACCTTTTCATTTTGCCCTTGAATCCGACCAAAGCAATACATGTCTTTGTTTTATCGCTGAATTGTTTTTCCAAGTCGCTTAAGAAGCATGAAGTTGTTCTGCTCATCGGGTACTTGCCAGGCACCCTTCTGCCTCAGTCCTCAGATTATACAAAGATGTTGTTTCCGAGTGGACAAAGTTTTTCACTACCATTTGTGATGAGGTACAATTTGAAAATGGGTGTGGTTGATTCATGCTAGCCGCTGCCATGTTTATTTAATTAATGTCGTGGAGAGGTTTTTGGAGAGAGAAATGAATAATGTAGAGAATGTTACTTAAGAGTGTATGAATGAAAAATATGCATCTAATACCCAGCTCATCAAATCAGTCTGTCAGGTCATAAATTCAAATGGTTTCGGTAGGACTTTGCAATCTGAATGAAGCACATGCAAAGGCAGAACTGAATTTGCTCTGTGCCTTAGAATGTAAGCTTGAGGAGCAAACTTAGAAGCTCCCAGAAGGTCACTTATAAATCACGCCGTGCCTTTCACAAAAACGTTTTAATCAGCCAGAAAGAGTTCATAATGTGAAAAAGGTACTTTTATTCTTAAGCGCAGGAGAGAAAGACTCATAGGAGCGATGCTCAGAGGCGCAACTAGAGCCAAATCTCGGGGGGGGGGTGGGGCTAAGAAAAAAATTCGGGGGGGGGGCTAATTCTTCCAGCAATAGGCAGAGTGAAGATGCAGGGGCTCTAAGAACGGGTGAAGAACAAAAAAGCCTCATCAACAAGCAAATGGTCTTTTAAAGACCTGTGAAGTACTCGGGGGCGCTGTATGTTTAATTTTGGGAGGAACACAACAACAGGGTTTAATACTTGTAGGAAGGAGTGTGATGGTTCTCATCCTCGGCTCCACCCCTTCGGCCTGGGACGACTCCTGGTGGCCGACCACACTGGGAACAGCTCCAACATCCACCGACTACGCACGCAACCTAGGGGTCATCCTCGACTCCACCCTCTCCATGACTAAGCAGGTCAACGCCATCTCCTCCTCCTGCTTCAACACCCTCCGCATGCTCCGCAGGATCTACAAGTGGATCCCCACCGAAACGAAAAGAACGGTCACCTAGGCCCTCGTCAGCAGCAGGTTGGACTACGGAAACGCCCTCTACGCAGGAACTTCGGCCAAACTCCTGAGACGGCTGCAACGCATCCAGAACGCCTCTGCACGTCTGATCCTCGACATCCCCCGCCGCAGCCACATCACACCCCACCTGAGAGACCTGCACTGGCTCCCCGTCAACAAGAGGATAACCTTCAAGCTCCTCACCCACGCACACAAAGCACCCCACAACACCGGACCAGCATATCTCAACGGACGACTCAGCTTCTATACCCCCACCCGCCAGCTCCGCTCCACCGGCCTCACCCTCGCCGAAGTCCCCCGCATCCAAAGAACGACTGCCGGTGGCAGATCTTTCTCCCACCTCGCCGCCAAGACCTGGAACACCCTCCCCACCCACCTACGGCAGACCCAAGACCTACTGACCTTCAGAAGACTCCTCAAGACCTGGCTCTTCGAGCAGTAGCAGCACCCCCCAACCCCCAGCGCCTTGAGACCCTCACGGGTAAGTAGTGCGCTTTACAAGTGATATGATTGATTGATTGATTGAATGGTTAGCAGGTATGGTGGTACTGTCATTGGCAGAGCTAACAGGGGTAATGGGTGGTGCAGGAGCCTCCCGAGAAGGGCCCTGGCACTTACTTTTTTTTTTTAAACAAATTAAGCACTGGACTATTGCTAATTCCATGACCAGGCGAAAAGCTCAGGAGAGAGCAGACAGCACACGGCGCAGGAATGACACTGATGTAATATTATAATGGGCGTCGGTCAGAGGTTGTTCCGGGTCATAGAAGGGTTCACAACGCTCTAAAGACAGTCAGTGTCATATGTTGGGCACTGCTGTTCCTGCCCCCCCCCTGGAAGCGCAGAAAGGAGGGAGATATGCCTAAAGGCCAGAGCAGCTGGGGAGTCCTGGCACTGGCGCACCATCTTGTGATTCTGAGCAAATCACGCGCCTACAAAAATGATTCTGACCTTGTGTAATGTAATCCGGTGCTCATGTAAATTGCTCCAATGCCCTGGGGCCCAGTTCGTCCTATATAAAGCTGCAAAAAGGGGAAAAGGGAGGATAAAAATCTGTCAGTAGGTTGTTAATTATTTTCTCCAGTGTCAGTGGTTTCAGTAGGCAGTTGCAATGGCGAGTTCTCACCACAAGATGTCACCCTTCCACAAGCATATTCTCTCCATAGTATCACAGCAAGGCACAGACGCCTCCATGAACTCTAATAGACCTGCTTGGGGTGGGAGGGGTGGGGGGGGACGTGAGGGCGTTTGATGGATCTGTTATTCGGCACACCCTGGGTTCTTCAAGGGGTGATGGTGCTCCAGCTGCCCCTCCAGCGTTCACAATCATCGCCGCTGCTGTGCAAACAAATAACGAGGAGCATGAGAAGTCAGCGCCTTGAGTTTATTTCTTTAGCTAGCGCCATCGGGAGAGGTTCAACGCAGAATGCAGGGGTGGGGGGGAGGCGGGCTGAACCAAGTAGGTAAGGATAAAGGATATGAGGCATATTATCAAGGGCAGTATCGCCACTTTAGCGGCACTTTTTGCCGATAAAGCGGCGATATTTTTATCGCCCTATTAGCAAGCTGTCACTTAATGCTTTGCCGTTTTTTTGCCGCTTTTTTGCCGCTTTGCATGTCAGCGATAATTATCGCTAATGACATGCAAAGTAGGCGTTCCCAACTAAAAGCAACTGCAAACAGTCGCAAACACAACTTCCCCCTATTATCAATGCCCGCGAAGCGATAAAAAAGTCGCGCTAACCGCGATTATCGCTGGAATTTAACACCTGATAAAAACTTGACTTAACCATCTTGTCAATGGGAGGTGGATTGTAAGGTTAAGTCCTCACCTGCCTATTAGCAAGCTTTCCATTAGCGCAGTGAATTTATCGCTGGATTTCTCGCGCTATTTCTGGGTTTCGCCGCTATCGCTGGATTTTTATCGCCTTGGAGATAAGCGTTGATAATAACGCGTTATCTCCGCGATGAAATCCAGCGATAGCCGGCGATAAAAAAAACAGCGCTAAGCGCGCTTTGCGATAATTATCGCAAATCCTTGGTAATATGCCCCGTGGTCTGACGGCTCGACTGCCGGCTTTGGAGCTGGAAACCAAGGTTCGAGCCTCGGGGTCGCGTCCACATCCTGTGATTCTGGGCAAATCACTTAATCTCCCTGTGCCCACCAAAAAAAACATGAATGTGTCCTTGTGTAACGTAACCGGTGCTCATGTAAAGCGCTCAAATACCATCGGGTCGAGTTCGCGCTATATCAATCTGCAAAAAAAAAAAAAAAAAGGGGGAAGAGAATAGAACACAACTGACTTGAAATAGGTGCCTGCTATAAATCGTATGTAGAGTATGAGGAATGGGTCAGTCCCTCCTTTGAAGGAACAGCGAGGTTGAGTTCCCTCGCCTCTGTACTCCATTCATGCTAACATTTTACAGCTGGCAAGTGAGAGATTTGAAAAATAGTTGGGAGAATGTATGTTCCACATTTACTTGTTCAAGCAGAGGCCATATTTCTGAATTTGGTCTATTGGCATGTATGGCGACCAACGATCATCATTTGATTTTTGGCAGTTTAATAACAGCGCAACCAAAAACAGAGTTCTAAACTCTGTTTTTTCTATGCGCTATGTAAAACTGACAAAAATTAAATGTCGAGGTCTATCGCACCCTCTAATCTCCCCCCTCAGGATATAGATTTCCAAGCTCAAACTGCCTTGTTTCCAGCAGATCATGATTTGGAAATCCGAATCGGTTTCTGCATGCAGGAATCGGGAGGCGGGAGACTAGCCTTGAAATCGGTAGTCTCCCACCTGAATCCAAAGGGTTGGCATGTATGATACCCATTCAAGGTGGCCCATTTAAAGTTTAATTTATGTAATTGGGGATAAATTTGACCGGGGGGAGGGGTTAGGTACCCTTGCCTTGCCACTATATATATATATATACAACCTACTGGCGTTATATTTAGGACCTAGTTTCCATAGGAAAAGCATTTTTGACTTGCCTATAACTTTGACGTTGTGTGACCAATCTTTATGAACATTTCCCCAAAAAGTGTCAAAGTAGGTTCTGTGTGTCATAGAAAGTTTGGGGGTGATCCGTGCAGTAGAGACCGAGAAATAGGGGCGCAAAGAAAAAGGTGCGTTTGTAATGTTAATTCCCATAGGAACGCGTTGTCGAACCTACAGCCCGAACCGCTGGACGGAATTACACCAAATTTGGCAGAAAGGTAGATGTTGTTACACTGATTGTGCTTTTTGTTATTTGGTGCAAATCCGTTCAGTAGTTTTTGAGAAATGTAAGCAGTAAATTATAGATCTATCTCTGGCCGCGGATATTTTGCAGTGCTTTCATGATGAATCTCGAATGCGCGCACCAACCGGAATGCTCTGATTGGCTGGATACAACATGAACAGAAAGTTGCGGCCATCATTTTATCATCTAGGAATGGTTCCCGGGGCTGAAAATGTGTGTGAAACCAAACATAAGGGGTCAGAGTGAAGAAACTCTGACCCCATGTTTGAGAAATGGGTGTGTTAGTGACACAAGGTATGTGTCCAAAATTGATTTTTTTAATCGCGCTCGATATTCGCGACGACGCCGTGACCGCCAGCATGGCATCGTGTACCGTCGCAGGGACACTGCGAATATCGCAAAGTCATCGCAAACATTAGTGGAAACATAAAAAATATATATATTTGTACACACTTGCCGGTCACTGTCACAGACTTATGTATCTACTCACATATCCACTCAGACTCTCACACACCCACTCAGACACTTATACATCCAGTCACATACCCACTCAGATACTCATGCACCCACTCACATACCCATTCAGGTACTTATGCACCCACTTACAGACTCACTCAGAAAGTGTCGCACCCATGTACAGACCCACTCAGAGTCTCATGCACCTACTTAGAGATTCAGTCATAGTCTAATGCGTAGTCTTATACCAACTTAGAAACTCTTACACCCACTCGCAGACAGATTCAGATACTCACGCACCCACTTATAGACCCACACGCACTCACGTATGTACTCACAGACCCACTGAGACACTCATACACTGTAGGAAAGTAGGACCTGCTTCTTATGGTTACACTCACTTTTTGCTTGATGTTACACTGTTTTTGACTAGTCTGACTGAGATCCTGCTAATCAGGACCCCAGTCTATCTGCTTTCTCCCTAAAATGTTATGCCATGTACCTAGGTACACTCCAGAATGGATACTGGGGTACCCTTGTCAGTCCCTAGTATATGGTACACATGTACCCAGGGCATAGGTACCCAAGAGCCCTCCCATGGGCTGAAGCATGTATTATGCCACCCATGAGAGGCCATGCAAAATGGAACTACAGGCCTGCCATTGCAGCATGTATAAGATGGTGCATGCACCACTTACTTTAGATATAGGTTTACTATATCTATAGATCACTACACGTAAAACCTATAAGTCACCCCTCTAGCAGGCCTTAACAATCCTGAAGGCAGGGTGCTGGGTTTTACGTGAGAGGGTGCCCATGCATGAGCAGAGCACCCCTGCAGCCTTCGGAGACCATTCTCCCGGGTTGTCGGTGACGCAGCCAGACATATAGGTAGAGGTGCATTATATGCTCGCGTAAAATGCTATCTCGAAAACGGCTGCAACAAACCATGTCGTGTTTGGTATCAAACACCTTGGAATCATACCTCCACACCAGTAACCGGTGTGGGAGGTATGATTCCACCCTTCTGAAGTGAGCTTCGTGGGGTCCCTGGTCTTCCCGGTACCAGCCTTCTCGACCCGGACAACACAAAATGGTTGCTGTCAACCAGAGACACATTTCTGCCCTCCTGCTGCTGAGCCAAGCTCGAGCAGGGGAAGGCAGCACAATAGGCATCCTGTCACAGGGAGGTGTGACCACCTCCCAGACAGGATTTAGTGTATTGGGGCTGGGTGGGTGCACTTCCAAAGTGCCTGAAAGTCTGCATCTGGGGCACACTTGGTGTCCCTGTGCATAGTCCAGTTCAAACCAGTCATGGGAGCTGTTGGCTCCTGCTCTGGCACGAAACTGGACAAAGGACATGGGAGCAACCTCCCCACTGTCCTGACCCTCCCCTGGAAGGGTCCCCTGAATCTGTCCAACCATCTCCTGTGGGTACAAAATGGCTTACCTGACTGTAGGGCCCTAGATTCAACGTGGACAAGATTCTGAACAAGAAACCACTGACCTTCGACCGTCTGGACACTCTGGACTTCGACTGGGCCCGACTTCATCTCCCTCTCCGTCCAAAGCATCGTCTGTGCCCATGCACCATACAGGCTCCATGCAGGACCTGTGGGGCATCAAGGACAACTGAAGTATCTCCCTTGGGGTGAAGGAGTCGCTCCCCTGAATTCGCAGGCACCATAACACAACTGACCGGTCTGCTGATCCTGAGCTCCTGCGGACTTCGAAGGCTCCAGCAACACAGGAGGTGGGTTCCTATGTTCCTTGAGGTCGAGCTGCCTTCTCACCAAGTTTGAGGCCAGTATCCTTCGTGGGAACCGCATAACCTGAACCCCTGTGCACCACATACTTTTGCAAGTGCATATGCTTGTTGGCGTTCCCCAACTAAGTGCATTGGGCTATCGATAGCCCTAACCTCTGCGCACATTTCGTATAAAGGACTTTGGCCTACTCACACTCGGTGCCCTGTAAGCTGTTACTTTGTGAAACTGCTAGAGGTCCCCTCGCGACTCCTGTGCCTTCAGCCTGTGGGGCCATTTGAGGGACAACACTGCTTTTCTTGGGCTCCCCTGGTTGCTCCAGGCCTGCCCTGACACCCCTTGCTGTGGTGAGTCCCCTGGTCCTTGCTGGGCCAGACCGTAACCTTCTTTGACCTTCTTCGTGGGTTGACGTCGTCAAGGCTTGTTGGTGCTCCCGCCAGACACCGACCCCTCAGCACTCGACATCCTTCGTGGGGCAGCTCGTAACTAGCTCCTGGTCATCCTCGACGTCTCCTGGTCCCTGCAGCTGTAGAGTCAAGGAGACTATCTTCACACCTGAAGCACCCAACATCGGTGGGCATTCGTCTACCGAGCCCCTGGTCACTCCTGACTGACCCAGACTCTGTCCCCTCTGCTTTCAGGTTCCTTCCATCAAGAATCCACCTGTGGGTTCCACCGGACACTTTTCTTCTTTCCAGCAGTGGCATTTGTTTGAAGGCTTCCATTGAGAACGACGGCGGTTTCTGACGCCACTTTGACCCTATACACCCCGCTTCCCTGGGATAGGAACCTGAGCAAGATTGTCCCTCCCTACCATGTTGGGGATGACATCCACAAATGGATAACTGCTTTAGAGAGGGCCTATAAAGTACAAAGGGTTCCTCAGGAGCAGTGGGCAGCTATCTTGTGGCTCTCCTTTGCTGACAAAGGTAGAGATATGCTCCTCACTGTTAGAGAAGAGGATGCTGACAATTATTCAGTGCTGAAGAGTGCTCTCATTGAGGGGTTTGGCTTAACCACTGAACAGTACAGGATTAAGTTCAGAGACACCCAGAAGGCACAGAATCAGGACAGGGTAGACTTTGTGGATAGTGCCATAAAGGCTCTGGAAGGCTGGTTGCTTGGCAGCAAAGTGAATGATTTCAAGGGATTGTACAATTTGATTATGAGGGAGCAGATCCTTAATAATTGCTAAAATCAGTTGTTGCATCAATACCTGGTTGACTCTGATCTGACTTCTCCCCAAGAATTGGGAAAGAAGGCAGATAAGTGGGTCAGAACCAGGGTAAAGCAGAAAAACCAGAACCATGGTGGTGACCAGAAGAAGCAAGATGCTAAAACTTCAGATAAGGGTGGGGACAAGGGTAAAGATGACAAGTCTTCCTCAGGGCTCCAAAAACCTGCATCTGGGGGGGAGTCACAATCCAACAAAGGAAAAGGCAAAAATAAACCTTGGTGTTACTTATGTAAAGAAAAGACCCATTGGACAAAATATGCCAATTGTCCAAAGGCCAAGGATTGAACTCCAACCACCACTGCCCCTAAGGCAACTGCTCCCCCTAGTACAGTTTCAAGTGGTGGTACAGGGAACAAGGGATTAGTAGGGTTAACCTTGGGCTCTGAGATGGGTCTGGCTTAGTCAGAACTCCAGCTCAGGCTGTGCTTGTCTGTGATGGAGGCATGGATATTGCCACCTTATTTGTCAGTCCCAGTAACCTGGGCAAATACAGACAGCAGCCTTTGATTAATGGTAAGGAGGCCATGGCATTTAGGGACACAGGTGTAAGTGTCACTATGGTGACAAAAGATCTTGTGGGCCCTGACCAGATCATACTTGGTGAGATGTACCAAGTGACCAATGCTAACAATGTCAGGACTGATCATTCCTTGGCAGTTGTTAATTTCAGCTGGGGAGGGGTAAATGGCCCAAAGAAAGTTGTGGTTAGCTCCGACCTCCCAGTAGAATGCTTTTTGGGCAATGATTTGGAGACGTCAGCCTGGGCTGAAGTGGAACTTAGGACTCATGCAGCAATGCTGGGCATCCCTGCAGATGTGTTTGCTGTGACCAGGTCACAGGCCAAACTGACTTCTACTGAACAGGCCCTGGATTCTGGAAGAATGGACCAGGTGCCTTTCAAGAGAAGGAGCAGGAGGGGTAAGGCTGTGTCTTCCCCCCTGCCTCAGAGTGAGGATCAGTCTCTTGAGGGAGATGATCTCAGTCCCTGTGAAGGAACTGTCTCAGATGAACTGGAACCTGATCAGGTCGAGTTCTTGGGGACATGGGGCCCTTCCAGGGCAGAGCTGAGTCAAGAGCAACAAACCTGCCCCTCCCTTGAACCCCTCAGACAGCAAGCTGCTGCTGAGGCTGCTGGGAGTGTCAGTGGATCACACAGGATCTATTGGGATGAGGGACTCCTTTACCCAGAGGGTAGAGACCTCAAGCCTGGTGCCACCAGGAGGTTGGTCATACCTCTGAAGTTTAGGGGCTTCCTACTCACCATGGCACCTGACATTCCCTTGGCAGGACACCTAGACCAAAGTAAGACTTGGGACAGGCTTGTCCCTCACTTTCACTGGCCTCACATGTCAGAGGACACAAAGGAGTTTTGTCGCTCCTGTACCAACTGTCAAGCCAGTGGTAAGTCAGGTGGTACCACAAAGGCCCCCCTCATACCACTACCTGTGGTGGGAGTTCCCTTTGAGAGGGTTGGGATTGACATAATTGGTCCCATGAACCCTCCTACTGCATCTGGGCACAGTTACATACTAGTGGTGGTGGACCATGCCACTAGGTATCCAGAAGCAATACCCCTTAGAACCACCACAGCTCCTGTGGTGGCCAGGGGTCCTCCTGGGAATTTTTTCCAGAGTGGGCTTCCCTAAGGAGGTCTTAACTGACAGAGCTACAAATTTCATGTCCAGTTATATCACTGCAATGTGGAAGGAGTGTGGAGTGAACTACAAGTTCACCACACCCTATCACCCAGGTTCAACAAAACCCTAAAGGGCATGATCATGGGCCTCCCAGAAAAGCTTAGGCGAAAATGGGATGTCCTGTTGCCCTGCCTTCTCTTTGCCTACAGAGAGGTCCCACAAAAGGGGGTTGGCTACAGCCCTTTTGAACTTTTGTTTGGGCATCCAGTTAGGGGTCCCTTGTGTTTGGTGAAGGAGGGATGGAGTTACCTCTGAAACCTCCCAAACAAGACATAGTGGACTATCTACTTGGTCTCCGCTCTAGGATGGCTGAGTACACGAAGAAGGCCAGCAAAAACTTTGAGGCAAGTCAAGAATTGCAAAAAGCTTGGCATGACCAAAAGGTTGTACTAACTGTTTATCAGCTAGGACAGAAAGTATGGGTGTTGGAGCCTGTGGCCCCAGCAGCCCTCCAAGACAAGTGGAGTGGACCCCATTCTATTCTTGAGCAGAAGGGAGAGGTCACCTACTTGGTGGACCTTGGAACTCCTAGGAGCCCCCATAGGGTGCTCCATGTAAACAGGCTCAAACCCTATGTGGACAGGGCAGACATGGGCTTGCTCATGGCTACTGATGAGGGACTGAAGAAAGAGAGTGACCCACTCCCTGATCTCCTCTCACAGAACCCTGATGATGGTTCAGTTGATAGTATAGCCTTGGCAGGCAGCCTCAGTGAAAAGCAGCAGATTGATTGCAGGAAGGTCCTCAATCAATACAGGCATATGTTTTCTTTGACTCCTAGTCAGACCACCTGGTGTACCCATGAAGTGGACACAGGTGAGAGTCTACCTGTTAAAAATAAGATTTACAGGCAGCCTGACCATGTCAGAGATTGCATCAGGACTGAGGTCCAAAAGATGCTGGAATTGGGAGTGATTGAACCCTCAGATAGCCCTTGGGCTAGTCCAGTGGTCCTGGTACCCAAACCTCATACCCAGGGTGGTAAGAGAGAAATGAGGTTTTGTGTGGACTACATGGGGCTCAATGCAGTCATTAGGACTGATGCTCACCCTATTCCTAGGGCAGATGAGCTCATTGACACTTTGGCCTCAGCCAAGTTGTTGAGCACATTTGACCTCACTGCTGGATATTGGCAGATCAGACTAGCTGAGGATGCCAAAGCCAAAACAGCATTTTCAACCCCTAGTGGGCATTATCAATTTATTGTAATGCCTTTTGGTTTGAAGAATGCACCTGCCACATTCCAAAGGTTGGTGAACAAAGTCCTTACAGGCCTGGAAATCTATAGTGCAGCATATCTTGATGATATAGCTGTCCTTAGTTCCAACTTGGAGGATCGCCTGGTCCACCTGAAGAATGTTTTGGAGGCTCTGCAGAAAGCAGGTCTCACTATCAAGGCCACCAAGTGCCAGATAGGGAAGAGTAAGGTTGTGTATCTGGGCCACCTTGTGGGTGGAGGCCAGGTTCAACCATTGCAGAGCAAAATCCAGACCATCCTGGACTGGGTTGCTCCCACCACCCAGACTCAGGTCAGAGCTTTCTTGGGCCTGACTGGGTACTACACAAGATTTGTAAAATGATATTGGTCTATAGTGACTCCCTTGAATGATCTTACTTCAAAGAGAATGCCCAAGAAAGTTCAGTGGACAGTTAGCTGTCAGAAGGCATTTGATGATCTCAAGCAGGCCATGTGCGCTGCTCCCATTCTGCAAAGTCCTGACTATTCCAAACAATTCATTGTCCAAACAGATGCATCTGAGTTGGGGGTAGGGGCTGTGTTGTCACAACTTAATGCAGAGGGTCAGGATCAACCAGTAGCTTTTATTAGCAGAAGGTTGACCCCCAGAGAGAAACGTTGGTCAGCCATTGAGAGGGAAGCCTTTGCTGTGGTTTGGGCTCTGAAGAAGCTGAGGCCATACCTGTTTGACACTCATTTCATTGTTCAGACATACCATAAGCCCCTCTTATGGCTAAAACAGATGAAGGGTGAAAACCCCAAACTTTTAAGGTGGTCCATTTCCCTACAGGAGATGGACTATACAGTGGAACATAGACCTGCAAGTAACCATGCCAATGCAGATGGACTCTCCAGATATTTCCACTTAGAACATGAAGACTCAACTGGGCAAGGATAGTCTCATCTCCTTACGTTTGGTGGGGGGGGGGGTTGTGTAGGAAAGTAGGATCTGCTTCTTATGTTTACCCCCACTTTTTGCTTGATGTTACACTGTTTTTGACTAGTCTGACTGGTATCCTGCTAATCAGGACCCCAGTCTTTCTGCTTTCTCCCTAAAATGTTATGCCATGTACTTAGGTACACTACAGATTGGATACTGTGGTACCCTTGTCAGTCCCTAGTATATGGTACACATGTACCCAGGGCATTGGTACCCCAGAGGCTTCCCATGGGCTGAAGCATGTATTATGCCACCCATGAGAGGACATGCAAAATGGAACTACAGGCCTGCCATTGCAGCCTGTGTAAGATGGTGCATGCACCACTTACTTTAGATATAGGTTTACTATATCTACAGGTCACTACACTTAAAACCTATAAGTCACCCCTCTAGCAGGCCTTAACAATCCTGAAAGCAGGGTGCTGGGTTTTACGTGAGAGGGTGCCCTTGCATGAGCAGAGCACCCCTGCAGCCTTCGGAGACCATTCTCCCGGGTTGTCGGTGACGCAGCCAGACATATAGGTAGAGGTGCATTATATGCTCACGTAAAATGCTATCTCGAAAAC
Source organism: Calotriton arnoldi (assembly GCA_963921515.1). NCBI lineage: Eukaryota > Metazoa > Chordata > Amphibia > Caudata > Salamandridae > Calotriton > Calotriton arnoldi. Next base: position 3,273,572 of record CAWUFW010000054.1, read on the forward strand.
GGCTGCAACAAACCATGTTGTGTTTGGTATCAAACACCTTGAAATCATACCTCCACACCGGTAACCGGTGTGGGAGGTATGATTCCACCTTTCTGAAGTGAGCTTCGTGGGGTCCCTGGTCTTCCTGGTACCAGCCTTCTCGACCCCGACAGCACAAAATGGTTGCTGCCGACCAGAGACACATTTCTGCCCTCCTGCTGCTGAGCCAAGCTCTAGCAGGGCAAGGCAGCACAATAGGCATCCTGTCACAGCGAGGTGTGACCACCTCCCAGACAGGATTTAGTATATTGGGGCTGGGTGGGTGCACTTCCAAAGTGCCTTAAAGTCTGCATCTGGGGCACACTTGGTGTCCCTGTACATAGTCCAGTAAAAACCAGTCCTGGGAGCCGTTGGCTCCTGCTCTGGCACGAAACTGGACAAAGGACATGGGAGTAACCTCCCCACTGTCCTGACCCACCCCTGGGAGGGTCCCCTGAATCTGTCCAACTCTCTCCCGTGGGTACAAAACGGCGTACCTGACTGTAGGACCCTAGATTCGACGTGGACAAGATTCTGAACAAGAAACCACTGACCTTCGACCGTCTGGACACTGCTGCGCGCAATTAAAGCACTCTCGAATATGCTTACATTACATATTCTAGAAAATGAAAATAGTTCAAGGAGGGCAAATTAAACCCACCAGAATCTTGCATGTGATCAGTTGGGATACCCTGCCATTTTTGTTTTAATATCCCCCGTCACTCCATATTAAAGGGATACCTGGAGAACCGGGAGGATTTTTAATCTTTAACCCCCCTGGCCTTTTCTCTAAAGTGCTCCCTGGAATACGGTCGAGCCCACCCTGGCCTTTAGGAGCCAGGGTGAACCCGATGATGAAGCATGACACTACTAGAGTGTGTGAGGGTTACCATACAAAAAGGAATTGCTCCCATGCATATTAGCAACATCTGATCAGACTTCCTGACTAGAGGATTGTGCCTAGCCGATATATCTATATACCAAGGTGTATTGATGAATCAGTGGGTGTATGGGTGCCTGTATCGATGATTCAGTGGGTGCATGACTGACTGTATAAGTGACTGATAAGGTGTCTCAGGGAATGTATGGGTCACTGACTAGGTTGTCGGAATGTCTGTATCAGTCTGTCAGATGGTGTCTAAGTGACTGAACAGAATTACACCAAATTTCGCGGAAAGCTAGATCTTGGTCCAGAAAGATCTCTTTTTATAATTTGGTGTAAATCCGTTCAGTAGTTTTGGAGTTATTAAAGAAAAAAGACTTATGTCTATTCAGGGACGCAGAGGCTCTGCGGATCCGACAGATCTCATGATTGGCTATCACCACTTCAACCAGGAAGTGGTGGTAGCCATCTTGAGACTCGTGAGCCCAAATCCCAATAAAACGGCAAAAAAATAGAAAGGGGCAGGGTATGAATACCCTGAACCAATAGGCCTGGTGGAGGGGTCCCACTGTTATGGTCACATACCGCAGTCTGGGTCCTAGGCAGGGCAATACACACACACACAAGAATGACAGGCCCCAACCAATCCTGGGCGATGGATTTGAATACCATACTCACGACTATTCTAGAAACCATTACTGTATTACAGTTAGAAGTGAGGGCATCCCGGACAGAGAGTCATGAGCTGAGGAAGGAGCTAGGGTCAGTACGAAGGGAAGGTAGCAGGGTTGTCCCGTAAAGGTAAACCCGACAGTAATAGTGGAGCTCACATGAGGCACTGGACCTTGCAACCCCCCCTTTCCTACTTCAGGTACCTCTTCTGACCACACCATATACTCACAAGACGGCGGGGGCACAGGGCTCTGGGTATTTCGCTTCTTCACAAGTTTCCCCTTTGCCTGCACCAGGTCCAGCACCCATCCAGGTTGTACATTTACCACAAATACCTCTAGTCCCACCAGAGCACTTTTTTGGAGATCCAAAGAAATTCGGGATCTTCATCAGCCAGTGTCGGCTCCATTTCCTGTGCAAACCTACTGTGTTCCATGATGAACAGTCTAACACAGCCTTCATGATGTCCTATTTGGGAGGTAACACAGCCAGCTGGTCGATTTCTCTGATAGAACGGGATGATCCAATATTATATAATTTTACAGCCTTCTGTAGCGAAATGCGCAAATTGTTTGATAGGAAAACATATCTCCTCTCCTTGGATCGTGAATTGATCACCTTAAAACAGGGATCTCAGGACTTGCTTACATACATCACCATGTTTAATTGCCTATTGGTGGAAACCGATTGGCCCATGGAGAAACGGACATCTTTGTTTTGTCAGGGGTTACGTAGCGAGTTGAAAGATGACCTAGCCAAAGTGGTACAGTTGCCTCACTCCTGCGAGGACTTGAAAGAATTAACAGTACTGCTGGATCACAGGCTGCAAGAAAGAAAGGGCAACAGGAGTTGGGGGAGATGAAATATTTCATGTTTTGTCCTAAACTAGCCTCAGACGAGGGCCTTCGAAACACCAATGGTGTAGCACCCATGCAAATAAACGGTATAGGTGGACCTTTGACCACTGAAGAAAGAGAAAAAAGATGCAAACAAAGACTTTGTCTATTCTGCGGTAAGAGTGGGCACTTTATTAAGGGCTGTAAGGCTAGGACAAAACCCTTGGATAAGCAACCACCCATGAGGACGCAAGCTGTGGTTCATCAGAGCTATAATATTGGAGTAGAGTCGGAAAACTAAGGGGCCCGAGGAAGAAAGAGATCCCTTGTTCGGGAACATAAGAAATCGTGATCTCATCAGTGATTGCAAACTCTGTTACTATGAACTCTCCTTTTTGTAGTGAGCATTGTACTAAAGAACGAGCCTTCATGCAACAAAATCTGGAAACACAAGCCTGGTTTCTTGCCTACGGGTGTACAGAACCATTGGCATGTTGTGCAACTACTTTGCCTCCTGTATACGAAGTATACCAATCAGTATTTGATAAACAAAAATCTAGTCAGCTCCCTCCTCATAGAGAATATGACTGCAGAATCGATCTGGTCCCTGGTGCAGCTATACCGTGCAGTCGGATTTATGTATTAACGGAGCCAGACACACAACACCTATGTAAATACATTGACGACAACCTCTCTACAAGATTAATACATCCTTCTTCTTCACCGGCCTCATCCCCTCTCTTCTTCATACCTAAGAAGGAAGGGGATTTACGAACTTGTTTTGATGACAGGTTTGTAACAGAGTGACAGTTAAAAACTGATACCCTTTGCCGCTTATCCCAGTGTTGCTGGATCAACTTAACGAGGCTGAGATATTCAAGAAGTTGGATCTCCGAGGGGCTTATCTCCTGGTATGTGTTAAAAAAGGTGACAAATGAAAAACAGCATTCCGGACAAAATTTGGCTTGTTTGAATACCAGGTGATGCCCTTCGGATTGTGTAATGCCCCGGGGGCGTTCCAATATTTCATGGATAAGGTGCTTCGTGGGTTCTTGGATGTATTCGGCATTGTATATTTATATATATAGATGACATCCTCATTTATTCCTCAACCCTAAAGAACATTTCGTCCACGTGAAAACCATGCTGGATAGATTGCAAACACACTTGTTATATGCAAAACTAGAGAAATGCCTACTCCATGTTTCTGAGATAGTGTTCCTGGGGTATGTTATCAATGTGGGAGGCCTGAAAATGGATGATTGAGTAGAATCTGCCATCACACAATGGAAGTTGCCCACAAACATTAAGGCCTTGAAAAGCTTTTTAGGTTTTGCAAATTTTTGATAGGCAATTCATTGAGGACTTCTCACATATTCAACCCATCACACGTCTGTTGAAGAAAGGGACCCCGTATGTGTGGAAAGAAGACGCAGAGCAGGCCTTTCAAGAACTGAAGGCACACTTTACACAGGCTTCCAGATGCACATCTGCCGTTTGTGGACATCCGGAGACTGGACAACTGCACCCTTTGGTTTTCTATTCCAGGAAGTTAACTCCCTGTGAAACAAATTACAACATCACAGATAAAGAGCTGTTAGCCATTAAGCGGGTGTTTGAGGAATGGAGGTATTACCTACTGGGAGCCCAGCATACCATCGAAATCTACACAGATCACAGTAACTTACAATTCCTAAAGACCGCTCGTGCACTCACACCCCTACAACTGCATTGGTCTCGCTTCTTCTCTGAATATGCCTTCACAATAAAGTATCAACCAGGACCTCAGAATGGCAAGGTGCGCCCTCTCTCCAGGGCTGACTTAACTGCAAATGAGGCAGTTCCTCCCCTTGTTGAACACCCAAGAATACTATCTAAAGCGGCCTTCCCAGATTCTGAAATAGCTTTGGTAATGTCAGAAGAATTCATAAAAGAAATAAAGACATACCACAAAACTTTAGATCAACAGGCCTGGATACAGGAAGATCCAGAACACAGAACACAGAAAGATGACTTATTGTATCATCATAGCCCCATGTATGTTCCTAAGGATAAGTTACTTACCTGTAATCCTAGTTCTCTTCCAGGGGTATACTCATCAAAGTCATAAGCACTGAATAATCCCGCCCACGTGCGGGACCCCGGAGCATATACAAAAATAAATATATATGTGTATGTTTAGGTAAAAAAGTACAGAATACCTCCAAAACATACATATATACATGTATACATATTGAAACATGCAGCCTATTATACCTCAAATTGACTAATATGCCAAAATTACATGGGTTTTTTCATGAAAAGAAAATCTCACATATAAATACTGTAACAGAGAACATACACTCCAATAGTGTTCCAACACAGCCCTTTATTTTTGGAGAAAAAGGCAAGTAATAGCAGGCAATTAGCCCATAGGCTGCATAGATGAAAAAACATCACAGTACTAAAAAACTGGCAACCTGCCTTTAAGAATTCCAAGAACCTGGACACCGTGCCTTTAAGACCTCCAGGAGCCCCCTGCTCCCATCATGCACCACAGGTGACAGTTAGGTCAGTTCTTTTTTACGGTGTACTAACATATAGGAACCAGGACATAAGGTGCAAAAACGCTACTATACTGTAAATACTCGTCCGGGGAGGCGGGAGGGTTGCTTATGACTTTGATGAGTATACCCCTGGAAGAGAACTAGGATCACAGGTAAGTAACTTATCCTTCTCTTCCAGGGGATACTCATCAATAGTCATAAGCACTGAATAGAATAGCAAGCCCATACCCACTTTCCCACGGACGAGCAACAGCATACATACAGCAAATATAGCACCTTAAGGATGAATTATCCAAACAAATTTCTTAGCGAGGCTTGCCCAAACTGAGCATCCGCCTGTATGTCAGAGTCCAAACAGTAATGGCGAGTGAAAGTGTGTTCTGATCGCCATGTGGCTGCTTTACAAATCTCTGAGATAGGTACATTCCTAAGGAAAGCCATGGTCGAGGCCTTTTCCCTGGTAGAATGAGCCTTTGGTTTACCCGGGAGGGCTTTGTTGGCTAGTTGGTAAGAAAAAGAGATACAAGACACTATCCACCTAGAGATGGACCGTTTGGAAGCTGCACAACCAGTATTTAAGGAACCATAGTTTACAAACAGGAGGTCTGATTTTCTCAAAGCCTTGATTTTGTCTAAGTAGAATTTCAGGACCCTCTTGAGGTCTAGTGAATGAAGGGACCTTTCCGGAGGGTTTGAAGGGTTAGTTAAGAATTTGGGCAGAGTGATGGCCTGATTAATATGGAAATCCGAGACCACTTTAGGTAGGAAACCCGGATGGGTTCTAAGAACCACTCTGTTTGCATGAAACAGGGTATAAGGCTCTTTACAGCATAAAGCCTGAATCTCACTCACTCTGTGAGCAGAGGTGATGGCCACTAAAAAAGCGGTCTTCCATGACAAGTGCTGTAGCGAGGCTCTGTGAATAGGTTTAAATGGACCACCCATCAATCTAGCAAGAACTATGTTGAGTTCCCAAGGTGGAGATGGAGCTCTGATCGATGGGTAGACCTTTTTTAACCCCTCAAGAAAATCTTTAACCACAGGAATTTGAAAAAAGGAAACCTGTATAGGGGACGTTCTGTATGCTGTGATAGCTGCTAGATGGACCTTTATAGAGGAAAATTGAAGGCCCGATTTGGCCAGGTACAGCAAATACGGTAAGATCACCTGCTCTTGACCACCTAACGGGATCATGACCATTGTCCATGTACCATAAGTAAAATCGTTTCCATTTGAAAGCGTACGATTTTCTGGTAGAAGGTCTTTTGGCTTCTTTAAGTATGTTCATACAGTCAGAAGACAAGTCTAAGTGTCCGTATTGAAGGACTTCAGGAGCCATGCCATCAATCGCAGGGATGAGAGGTTGGGGTGGAACACCTTCCCCTCGTTCTTGGACAGCAAGTCTGGTCGGCATGGTAACCTCCTGTGTGGGACTTCTGATAACTGAAAAAGGTACGGATACTACCACTGACGAGGCCATTCTGGTGCTATCAGTATAATTCTGGTCTTGGCCCTGTAGAACTTGTTGATCACTGTGGGTATCAATGGGATTGGTGCAAAAGCGCATTCCCACGTGACCCTGGTTGGTGAAACCTGAATGCGAAGACGGGGCATTTTGCGTTTGCCGCGTCTGCAAACAGGTTGATGTCTGGCACTCCCCAATGGTGGAAAATGTCCTGCGCGACCTCGTTGTTTAGCACCCAGTCGTGAGCTTCGACGAAGTCCCGACTTAAGGCGTCTGCTTGGACGTTGAGAGTTCCCGGTAGATGAATCGCCACAATGGTCAGATTTCTTGCGAAAAGCCATTTCCAGATGGTCTGAGACTCCAGAGAGAGAGGTCTTGACCGGGCTCCCCCTTGTTTGTACAGATAATGCATTGTTGTGGTATTGTCTGTTTGAATCAATAGGGAACGCGACTGGAAGGACGGGAACAGTGATTTAAGTGCTAGGTGTACAGCTCTCAGTTCTAAGAGGTTGATGTGATACCCTTGTTCTGTCTCTGACCAAAGCCCTTGCACCTGGAGAGGACCCATATGAGCCCCTCAACCTTGGAGGGAAGCATCTGTGACGATTTTTGTCTGAGTAGGTGGGTCCTGGTGAAAAGGAACTCCCTTCAGTAGATGGGATCGTTTCATCCACCATCTGATGGAGTCCTTGGCCGACTGGAGGAGAAACACACGGTCCTCCCAGCGACCTGACATCTGCGTCCACTGGTCTTCCAGAGATTGCTGTAGAGGACGCATATGTAATCTGGCGTTTGGCACAATGAAGATGCATGATGCCATCGAGCCCAGCAGCGATGACACCTGTCTGACTGAGGGATGCTGAGAAAGGAGAAGATTGTGGCATTTCTCGCGGGTTGAGGATAACCTCTACTCCGAAGGACACACGCTTGCCCTTGCGGTATCCAGAGATGCACCCAGGTAGTGGATCTTTTGGGTCGGATTGAAGATCGACTTTTTGTAGTTGACTTGTAGGCCCAGATTGCTCAGTATTTGAAGGCAGTATGAGAGATGACTCTGAAGCAGAGTGGGTGACAAGCTCTTCAGAAGCCAGTCGTCCAGGTAAGGATATATGAATATCCCTTGTTTGCGAAGAAAAGCTGCCACTACTGCCATGCATTTCGAGAAAGTGCAGAGAGCTGATTTGAGCCCAAATGAGAGAACCTTGAACTGGAAGTGCTGGAGCGCTACTTGAAACCGCAGAAATTTCCGATGTTTCTTGGAAACCGGTACGTGAAAGTAGGCGTCCTGCAGATCTATGGAGCACATCCAGTCCCCTTGGCACAGTTGAGGAAAGATTTGGTGCAGTGCTAACATCCAACATTTTTCTTTGCAGATGAATTTGTTTAAAAACCTCAGGTCGAGTATTGGTCTGTACTCTCTGGTAGGGCCTCTTTTCTGTACCAGAAAATTACGAGAATAGATTCCTTGCCTTAATGGGGAACGGGGACTGTTTCTATGGCATCTTTCTGCAGAAGACTGTTCACCTCCGCTTGCAACAAGCAGTGTTTTTGGAGAAATGTTTCTCGAGGAGGCACTGATGGAGGTGGGGATTTAAATCTGAGCAAATAGCCATTCTGCACAATATTCAGTACCCACTTGTCTTTTGTTATTTTCTTCCACCCGTCCAGGTGAAACATAATACTTCCCCCCACCGGAGTGGTTAACGGGAATGGAGGAAGCCATAGCTCATTGTTTCGTTGCAGAAGATGTTTGTCTTGCAGCACTCCTTCCTCGACCAGGCCTTCGCTTATGGTAGTGAGACCTGGGTTGATGTTGATGCTGCGTAGACCAGTGAGGGGTTTGAACCCTCTGCTGGAAAGAGCGCCAGTCGTAGGGTCGGAACTTCCGTCGAAACTCCTTTAGTTTCTCCAGTCCAACGGCTTTCAGAGTGTCCAACTCCGTTTTCATTTTGGACATCTCATCATCCGCATGAGATCCAAAGAGAGACTTGCCATTGAAGGGGAGATTCACAATTCTCTGCTGTGCATCAGGTTTCAGCCCCATGAGACGCAACCAGGCTGAGCGTCTAGAGCAAATGCCACGTGAGTAGCCATGAGCAGCCAGATCTGATGCGTCAGCAGCTGCACTAATGACCTGGTTTGCCACCAAGCCGCCTTCCTGGAGGATTTCCTGGAAATCTTGCTGGTCTTCTTTAGGCAGCTTCTCCGTGAATCGGGCCAAAGAGTCCCAGAGAGACCTATCATACCTCCCCAGGAGAGCCGAGGCACTAGACACCTTCATTATAGATGCTGATGTGTTATACATCCTTTTGCCCAGCGAGTCCATCTTTTTACTGCCCTTCTACGGAGGGACTGCGGAGGATGCTGCAGCAGGATGCGTTTTCCTGGCTGCCGCCACTATGACCGAATCTGGAGTAGGATCCGATCGAAGGAACAGTGGATCCTGATCTGGGGCCTTGTATTTCTTGGAAATACGTGGGGGAGCTGAGCCCAATGTAGCCAGAGTCAAGAAAGTCTGCATCGCTGGTTCTAGCAGACCTGGGACCAAAGGAAGCAGAGGCCTCACCGAAGATCTGTGGTGCAGGGTTTCAAATATGCCTGACGAAGGCACCGTCGGTGCTGACATATCAATGTTCAGTTTGCTGGCACCCTGGCATAGAACCTCATGAAAAGTCCCTATATCATCAATTGGGGACACTCTGGCTGGAGGTGTCGCCAACAATGTTGGTGAATAGTCTCTGATAGAAGATCTTGAGGACGTGGACCATGACGGGGACCTTCGTCTCCTTCTTTTTGGGGTGGAAGAAGGATGAGATCCAGATCGTCCCCGTGTCCTAGATCGTGAGTGTCGAGCCGATGCAGACCTAGCTCTCCTCAGGGACCTGCGTGGAGAAGCCCTCGTGGATGCAGTAGGAGGAGGCCCAGCAGAGACCCTGGAGGGAGAGTACGTTCGGGAGAAATACAAGCCCAGACTTCTGTGTGGAACCTTCCAGTGTCGAATACTCTCTAGCCATCTTAGGGAAAGATTGATAGGAGGAGTCTTCTCTCCCAGAACTGGAGATCCCTCCGGTGTGATCTGCACAATATATATATTTTTTTTATAAATCTTTTTATTAACATACATCGGCATCAGAAATTCGTTACAGAGGAAGTTGCCAAAATCATACATCATGGAGACCATAAGTGAGAGCTAAGGACAATCTTACATTATAGGGGAGGTCTACAGGGAAAGGGCATCGTCATAGTCAATATTACAAGGCGGTTGGCATATATCGCCACAATAGGAGTTCCACAGGCTCCATATGCGAGTCCATTTTTTGGGGCAACCCCTGGCCACGTATACTGTCTTCTCCCTGTGCATGCACCAGTCGAGGTCTTTTTCCCAGGCCTCCACCGTAGGTGGGTGGGACGCACCCCAGAGCTGTGCTATATTCCTTTTTGCAAGTGTTAAACCTAGAGTGACCCAGTTCGTCAGAGAAACATTCAAGTCTGTAGGCTCCCACACATTAAGGAGGCACCTGCAGGCTTCAGGGTGAAGGTGTGAAGTCAGTACGGCATTGAGAATATCGTGTACCTTCTGCCAATAAGGACGTATGAGGTCACATTCCCATATAATGTGCATGAATGTTCCCAATTGGCCGCAACCCCTTCTACACTCCCCCCCGTCAGCTCTTCCCATCTGCACCAGCCTGGGTCCAGTCATGTATATTCTGTGAAGGATTTTTAACTGCACCAATCTGAGTCGCGCTGGGATGGCAACCACTCTGGGGGAAGATATTGCCTCCTGCCATTCTTCATCATCCATCTCAATACCATCCCCCACCCATCTATCCCGCAGTGTTTGGAGAGGATTTTCCATGTTATTTATCAACTTTTTGTATATCAAGGAGATAGCTTTTTCAGGAAGGTGGCCGTCTAGTATCCTATCCTCCAATGGGTAAGAGTCGGGAAGTGTGGTACCCTGCGGCAGGAAGGATCGTAATGCATGTCGGGCTTGTGTGTAGTGAAAGTGTTCCATGTCTGCTAGATCAAATTGCTGTTGCAGAGTGGCAAAGGATTTAATGTCGTTCTTATCCCAAAGGTCTTTGATGTGCGAGATTCCGATAAGGTCTCACTTGTCAAACCCTTTTGATTTCCACAGGTTACCCAGCTGTTCGGAGTCCCATAAAGGAGTCGCCAACGTCAGCCGGCGATCCCAGCCGAGGCATTTGGTGGCGGCATGCCATCCATACATGAACTGAGTGTTTGGTGGGGCAAGTCAATCTGGTACGTTCAGGTTTGGAGTAAAGAGCTCTGTTATAGTTCCCCCCGGGGAGGAGCCATCTGTCCATGGCATAGCCAGGGTCGCCTGGTCGACCGTAGGTGCCGTGGTTAATGGCAGCTAAGTGTGCTGCCCAATAATATTTTTTAATATCTGGGAGGCTAATGCCCCCGTCATACCAATTTAACGTAAGCTTGTTTAGGGCAATTCGCGGCTGCCCATCCCACAGCAAGTCCCTTTGGAGGCCCTCTACCTCTTTAAAGTAAGACATCGGGACAGGATCCAGGGAGTTCTGTAGGGCGTAAAGAAAACAGGGCAAGGACATCATTTTAAAGAGGGCCGCTTTGCCCAATAACGAGAGGGGAAGAGACTTCCAGCTATTTCTGTCACTCCTAAGCCTGGACAGGGGCGGGAGTAAATTACGGGCGTAGCGGAGGGATGGGTCTAGGGCAAGGAAAATGCCTAAGTATTTAAAGCCCACTGTGTTAATTTGTATAGGGCAATCCTTCGGTGGCGGAGGCGGATCCCCCGTGAGGGCGAACAACAGGGACTTACTCCAGTTAATGGAGAAGCCGGAATATCTACCAAAAATTGCTAAGATATTCAAGACTGCCTGCAAGGACCTTCTTGGGGAGGCCAGGTAAAGTAGGATGTCGTCCGCATAAAGTGAGATGCGGTCCTCCCACTCCGAGGACCAGCGCAGTCCCCTTATGACTGGGTCTCTACGCACCCATGCCGCCAGTGGCTCCAGGGCTAAGGCGAACAGGAGTGGCGACAGCGGGCACCCCTGGCGTGTCCCGCGGCTGAGTGTGAATGTGACCGATTTTTTGTTATTCACCACCACCTGTGCCAAAGGCTCATTGTATAAAAGCTGTACCCATTGGATAAAGTTCGGGCCAAACCCCATTTTTCCCAGCACTGCCCAGAGATAGGGCCATTCGATAGTGTCGAACGCCATGGTCACATCCAGGGAAACTATTATGATTGGCTCTTGGATCGTGGCAACTCTACTCAGCACCCCATGGACTCTGCGCAGGTTTAAGGCTGTGTTCCGGTGTGGCATGAAGCCGGATTGATCTGGGTGGACTAGGTTTCCAATTACCATGATCAGCCGGTTGGCCAAGAGCTTGGCCAGAATTTTAGGTTTGGCGTTCAATAGAGATATTGGTCTGTACGAAGCACAATCAGTTTTAGGTTTCCCTTCCTTGTGAATAGTAACGATGGAGGCGCTCCTTTGATCTCTAGGGAGTGTCCCCTCTTCCCTGGATTCTTCAAACATGGACTTTAGATATGGAGCCAGTTTATCGGGTCTAAGTTTATATAGCTCAATGGGAAGACCATTAGGCCCAGAGGCTATTCCCGAGTTTAGAGTTCGGATGGCTTCCACTATCTCGTCATTTGATATTGCGCTCTCCAGAAAGTTAAATTCCTCCGTCGAGAGCTTGGGAAGTCTGATATCTTTCAACAATTCACGGGAGTCGTCTACAGTATAAGGTGCAACGGCAGTGTAGAGAGCACTGAAATTACCGGCGAACTTGTCCGCTATTGCTTGCGGGTCCGTGAGAGGAGTATCACCTCCATCACGGAGTTCTGGGACCGGTCTGCTTGCCCACTCTTTTTTATCGAGCCAGGCTATTAATTTTCCAGCCTTATCCCCGAGGTCATATATCCTTCCCAGTTTGTCTCTTCCCAAGATTTTGGCCTTATCAGTCACTAACGCCATGTATTCGTGCTGTCTGAGGCTCAGGAAGTGGAGTTTTTCTGGTGTGATCCCGGATTCCAGTGCACTCTCTAGTCGATTGATCTCATTCTCAATGTCGGAGATATCTTTTTGTTTTTCTTTCTTTGCACCGGAGATTAAGGACAAAGCTTGGCCTCGGATCACTGTCTTAAAGGCCTCCCATAACGTCTGAGAGGAGGCCACAGTTCCCTCGTTATCTCTAAAATAGTTATCTATGGCTTTAATAAGTTCTTTTCGGATTTTAGGGTCTCTAAGATACCATGGGTTAATAGGGGCCAACCTCCCCACCCTTACCTGGTTGAGAACTAGGTGAAACCATATTGGAGAATGATCAGAGATACCTCTGGCTAAGTGTTTAATTTCGTGGATGTGGGTGGCCTGGGATGCGGGGACCAGGAAGTAATCTATACGGGAGAGGCTGCCGTGTGCCCCCGAGTGGAAGGTATGTTGCACCTTGTCTGGGTGATATGTCCGCCACCCATCCACCAGCCCCATGGCCTCGAGGAAATCCGGTAGCCAGCGAGAAGGTGACCCCACCTCCCGGGGGGGGGGGGGGAGGTGCCGGTCAATCTCACCCGAAACTACTGAGTTAAAATCTCCCCCAAGGACCAATAGTCCGTCTGGTACTGAGAGCAGAATGGTGCCAAGATCCTTAAATGTGGTGTTTTGCAGGCCCGGTGGTACGTAGATTGACATAAGTGTGATGGAGTGCCCCTCCCACGTGCCCGTTACCCCTATGTATCTACCCCGATCGTCTGCCCAAGTGGCGCTTACTGCAAGGGGGAAGGAAGTTTTCATCATGATACCAACTCCCCTTGAGCTGGACGTGAACCCTGCGTGTGCGATCATAGTGTATCCCCATCTGTGCATTGCCTTACATGTATTGCCGACCAGGTGTGTTTCTTGTATCATGACTATATCCGGGGCGTGCCTCTTAATATATTGAAGGACCACGCTGCGTTTGATCTTGTCCCTCAGCCCGTTGACATTCCAGCTCAATACTTGAATACTTTTGTCCCACTGCGTAGCCATGAAGTACTAAAAAAGTCGTTACAACCTCTGTGAAGGAAACCATACCTTGTGCCGATGCAAAAATCACAACAAAAAACAAACAAAAATTCCCCCTCCCAACAACCCCCCACCCTGCTGCCCTGCACTCTGGGCGTGAAACTGCCCATTTTAAACTGGCAGAGTGCCTGTCGCCCTAGCAAAAAAGTAGAGGAAAATAGGGGTGCAGCACGCCGTTCCTCTGCCCCCCTTCCAAATTAATTTGTATAATCCCAAGGGAAAACCACACACCAAAGTCTTGAGACTCAACAGTCATGGTAAAGATCCCCCCTGGTCATCGACAGAGTGGCCGCCCATTACATGACCCAGCCCCACTATGGGCCCTGAGTGTCCAAAATGGCCTCGATTGTCGTCCCGGCACCCTAATCCGATAGGCTGCAATGTCGCTTCATCCCTAGAGCAACGATCTTGGGGGCTCCGGGCCTTCCTGTTCTCGATCCAGTCTGCTGCTTCCTCCGGATGCTCGAAGAACCAGGTTCTCCCCTCCGCCTCGACCCGAAGACGTGCTGGAAAAAACATAGAGTACTTCAGGCCTCTCTCTCTGAGCTCCCTCTTCACCGCAAGGAAGGTGCGTCTCTGCTTTTGCACCCTCTGTGTGAAGTCCGGAAAGAAGGTGATGTCTGCGTTCTCATAGTGGAGAGGAGCCCCCGTCCTGGCGTTCTGGAGAATAACTTCTCTATCCCGGTAGTTCAATACTCTCGCCAGCATCGGGCGTGGAGGGGCCCCGGACTTCGGGTGCCCCCCCGGTACCCTCTGGGCCCTCTCAATGACGAAGAATTTGCTGAGGCCTTTGGGTTGTAGGTGCTTTAGGATAAGGTCTTCAACAAAGAGGTCCGGGGACTGCCCCTCAGCCCGCTCTGGAACTCCCAAAATGCGTAAATTATTGCGTCGAAGGCGCCCTTCATAGTCGTCCAGCTTCAGTTCGGTGAATTTGCGGAAGTTTTGTAGGTCTAGGACCTCCCCTTGGAGCTGTGTGACGTCTCCCGTCAAACTGGTTGTGGTGATTTCCACCTGCTTGACTTTCTCATTAAGTTTGGTGAGGTCCGCTCTAATCAGATTCACGTCAATTGCAATAGTGTCCATTTTGTGCTCAAGGGAGGTTTTAACACTTGCGATAGCGTCCATGACATCCTTTAGTGACAACTCCTGGTCCACGTCTCCCTGGTCGCCCAGGGAGGCGCCTCTGGATTGGCGGCTCTGCAGCATGTCTTTGGGCAAAGTGTATCGATCCAGTTTGTTGGATTGCGTTGTTTTAGGCCCCTTCGATCCTGTGGACTTATTTCTGTCCATTGTGACTATGTCTCTCCTCGTGGGCCCCCTCTGTAGAACACAGGCTCGCCCGAATTCGACGGGGCGAATACGGAGGGGAAGAATTGCCCCCTTCCCGGTCGTCGGGGGGCAGTCAGCTGATGGGGTGCTCGCCCAGCAGATCAAATAGAGAGAGGGGGGGAGGGGGTGCGACTGAGTGTCCCCCAAGCACCCGATCTTCTGTGCGACGGACGGTGTTGGGGCTCTGATGTATTATTGTCCAGGACAGGGATTAAACACCCGCTCTGCTGCTCAGGCGATTATGAGGACCTGCAGTCACCAGTGATACGGCAGACAGGTTTATTCACCACAGTTGAGGATCCGCTCCTCTCCAGAGGGCACCTAGGCCTCGGTATTTGCTGCCCGGTCACTTAGCCCCGGCGTGGATAGGTAGGCGCCGCCTCAGAGTATGTTGCTCCAGTGCTCTAACTGGAGCGAGGATATCCCAGCGAGAGGGGAGGGCCCCCCCCCTGGCTCCACTCCAAGTCTAGTCCCAGGGCCCCCCGGCACCTTACCGCTTTTCCAGACGCGCGTCACCAAGCGCTGTTTTGTCGCCACAGATCAATGGCGCCCATGCCCTCTGTTCCGGTCTCGGCCTCCGTTGAGATTCCGGGCTGCTGCGGGCTTATCCCCTCAATCCCGGCTGTGCTCGTCCATATTTCGGCGTTCGCCGCTCCCGAGGAGAAGTGATCCCAGCGCCGCCGTCCAGGCTCAGGGCTCCCGCAGGGAGTGGGCGGTGCTGCCCCACCCCAGCCGCGGCGTCCAACAGCACTGTGTTCCCGGGCTTCAGCGCGGCTAGCAGGCCTCCTCCGATCGGCCCTCGTATCTCTGGGCACAGGCGTCCGCCAAGGTCGGGGGTAGCAGGAGTCGTCTCCGTTGGACCTCCGGTGTGCGTTTTCACCACAGGGACGGCGGATCAGGGTGGTGGATAGGCGTGGGGGATGCAGGGTTCACGGAGCTGTTACATTAGGCGGCCATCACGGTTCGATGCTTGGCCACGCCCCCGATCTGCACAATATTAATGCCAGGTGAAGATGACATTTCCCTCGACGTCGACCGTGTGGTCTTCGACGTCGACCTCTGCCTTTCTGGTACTTCTCCTGATGGAACCAAAGGATTTTCCTCCCTCGACGTCGAACTGTGCCCTCTCGCCGACAACACAGAGTGTGCCGCCTTCGACGTCGACCATTTCTGTGGCGAGGTATTAGGGGACTCATGTCTGTGCGAAGATGCCCTCGACGTCGGTCTCCCCGACATTGACTGTCTACGGGACTGTGATGGAGTCCTCGACGTTGACCGCCTGTAGGCTTGCGGCGGTGTCTTTGACGTCGGTCTCTTTGACATCGACTGTCTATGGGACTGTGGTGGAGTCCTCGACGTCGACCGCCTTTAGGCTCGCGGCGGCGTCTTCGATGCCGATCCTCTCGACGCCGACCGTCGTGACGGTGGCAGAGATCTAGACGCCGACCAGTGTCTCGACGTCAACAGATATTTTCTCGACATTGACCCAGGCTTGGACGTTGACTTAGGTCTCTCGGGACCAACATACTTCGAGCCCGAAGTAGTATGCCTCGACATCGACTTACTTTTCGGCGATGGGGGATCTCGTCGCTTCGACGGCGATCTGTCCCTCGACGTCGTTGCATGCCTTGCTTGCTTTTCCGACGTCGACTCCGACGGTGAACAATCAGGAATTTGCTTCCTTTTGGATGCTCGAGAAGCCGATCGACGCTGTTTACCGAGTCTTTTCTGAGAGGAGGGCTCTTTGAAAGCAGGATTACTCTCAAGGCCACTTTTAGAATGTCCTTTTCCTCTCTCCAGTAAGGCATGAAGTCTTATCTTCTCCCTGTCACGCAGAGTTCTTCTGGAAAATTGTTGGCAGTAATAACATTTCCCTGGATTGTGTGAATATGGCAAACACACAATGCAAACAGAGTGTGGGTCTGATTTTGCCATTTTCTTCCCACAGGAGGGACATTTGTTAAATAAAGCTCCCATTTCTGACAGAAAATAGTTCTCAAAATTGTCAGAAAATAACTGAAAAAGTTATCAGCAGTCACAAATGTCGAGTAAAGATGAAATAAACCAATTTCTGACTAGAATAATCAAAAATTGACGAGCTCAATGCTCCTGGACCCTCACAGAAGGAGCCGGAAAAAAGAACTGACCTAACTGTCACCTGTGGTGCATGATGGGAGCAGGGGGCTCCTGGAGGTCTTAAAGGCACGGTGTCCAGGTACTTGGAATTCTTAAAGGCAGGTTGCCAGTTTTTAGTACTGTGATATTTTTTCATCTATGCAGCTTATGGGCTAATTGCCTGCTATTACCTGCCTTTTTCTCCTATAATAAAGGGCTGTGTTGGAACACTATTGGAGTGTATGTTCTCTGTTACAGTATTTATATGAGAGATTTTCTTTTAATGAAAAACCCATGTAATTTTGGCATATTAGCCTATTTGAGGTATAATAGGCTGCATGTTTCTATATGTATACATGTATATATGTGTGTTTTGGAGGTACACTGTACTTTTTTATGTAAACATACACATATATATGTATTTTTGTATATGCTCCGGGGTCCCGCACGTGGGCGGGGATTATTCAGTGCTTATGACTATTGATGAGTATCCCCTGGAAGAGAACGAGCCTTTACAATATCAAGTCCTGACCTGGATGCATGACTCATCCCTAGGAGGTCACATGGGTATCCAAAAACCAACAGCAGCCATGGAGCGTCATTTCTGGTAGCCTATGCTACGCCATGATGTTAAGGAATCCATAGATGCTTGTGCCATATGAGCACAGGGAAAGGCCAGTCATAAAAAACCTGCTGGGTTTCTGTGCCCGATTCCCATTCCCCCAAAACCTTGGCACACCGTCTTGATGGATTTCATTGTGGAAATGCCACCCAGTGAAGGTAACACAGTAATTCTTGTTGTTATTGACTACCTAACAAAAATGGGCCATTCATTCCTTTGCACCGGATTCCCACGTCTTATTAGCTTGCCAGGACTTTTGTACAGCACATCGTCCGAGCACAGGAATACCTGCTGTGTTTATTACAGACCGAGAATCTCAATTCACCTCACGGTTCTGGCGAGCTTTATGTGAAACCATGATGGTAGAGGCTAGACTGTCCACCAGCTTCCATTCACAAACAGACGGAAAGACAGAACGTTTGAACCAGACGCTGGAACAATATCTCCGATGTTTCACGCTAAAGTATTGCCTGATTAAGTGAGATAGCTCACTCGTAGCATTTCACTTTGTTTTTACCTGTTCATAAATCGCTTTTTTTAAACCTGCGCACTGAATTGCTAAATCTGTGATAAATTGCTTTAAATGCTTTGAATTTGAATCTGGAAGTGAACAATTCATCTATAATTATAATTACCTACCTGCACATTGTACCTTAGAAAGGTGGGGGGGTTTCAGACCACGACTTGGGATCTGCTGAAACCGGAAGTTACCGGAAGCGGCAGCACCCGAAGTCAGCGGTCTAGTGTCAAATGCTCATCACGGGCAGCCATAAAAACGGGGCCGCAGCGCGGTGAGCACTAAGGATTGCCTAATTAAGTGAGATAGCTCACTCGTAGCGTTTCACTTTGTTTTTACCTGTTCTTAAATCGCTTTTTTTAAACCTGCGCACTGAATTGCTAAATCTGTGATAAATTGCTTTAAATGCTTTGAATTTGAATCTGGAAGTGAACAATTCATCTATAATTATAATTGCCTACCTGCACGTTGCACCTTAGAAAGGTGGGGGGGTTTTAGACCACGACTTGGGATCTGCTGAAACCGGAAGTTACCGGAAGCGGCAGCACCCGAAGTCAGCGGTCTAGTGTCAAATGCTCATCACGGGCAGCCATAAAAACGGGGCCGCGCGCAACGGGCGGGCCGCCGGCACGCCAAAGGCAAGCCCGTCTGCGCTCGTCTGCGCTCGTCCGCGCCCGACTGGGGCCAGAACCCCTGCATCGCCAAGCCCAGATCAACACAGTAGGCTCTGCTACTCGAAGGAGAAACTTATAGAACTAGCAGAGTGTCTTCCAAGTAACAGAACTCAGTGCACAAAAGCCTCTCCAGGAACCACGATGGGTCACTTTTCATACCTCCACTGCAAATGGTGTAGCCATGTACCCATAAACTGGTCCCAGAGCACAAGTGTTCAGAATGGCCCCCATCTGAAATGCATTTATTTCAATGCTAAATCAGTGCCTAAGCACTCCCTTGAAATATGGGACATACTAGCTGAAACAAAGCCCGACATAGCCTTTATCACGGAGACCTGGCTAGATGATAAAAACTTTCCAGACATCGCCATTGCTCTACCAATTGGCTACAAATTATTGAAACAGGACAGAACGGGCCGGAAGGGTGGTGGGATTGCCTTACTTTTTAAGGACTGCCTTACTTGCCTCCCTGAAACAGTGGTTCAGCTGGGGAAGCACGAAATCCTAGCATACCAAATATTAAACAGTGCCCACATCATACTCGGGGGAGCAATTATCTATAACCCTCCTGACTACAAACCGGATTTTAGTGCTCAACTTCTCACTCAGCTGTTCCCCTAATGCTTAAAACACAAGAACTACATATTGATAGGAGACTTCAATGTTCACTTTGAAGGTGTTAACAACCCCACGGTCAAACACCTAGACAATGACATGCAGATTCTGCAATTAAAACAGCGGATTAGGGAACACACACATATTGCTGGGCATACCCTAGACTTCGTGTTTTCCAATATAGAATCCACTAACATATTAGAAGTAAAGCCTCTATCATGGACAGATCACTTCTTGAACTCCTTTACCATTAGTCTACCGGTGAAATTAATCAGCTCTCAAACATCATCTGCAGCAGTAAAAAGAGCCTGGCGGCTAATAACCCCTGACGCATTCGAGCGCCATTTTTCAATAAGTGATCCAAATGCCCTGATGCCACCGTTTGTACAAATGAGCGCAGAAAACCTCCAAGCGGAAATCTCTAATACGTTGGACCAATGTGCCCCTAGATTAGAGAACAAATCCGAAGGAAGAACAACATCCGAGAAATGGTACTCAATAGATCTTAAAATATTGAAGAGAAAGTGCAAAGTTTTAGAGCATAGGTGGAGACTATCCAAACAAGACATAGACAGACAGTCATATAAGACGGAAATGAGAATTTACAATAATGCCATTAAAAACGCCAAAAGGTCTTATTTTGCAAAGCGGGTGAATGATAATAGCAACTCACCTAAAGAACTTTACAAAATAGTTAAAGAGCTATGCAAACCATCCAGCCTGTCTCAAGTCCTGTCCCCCTCATTAGAGGGTTGTGAGACAATTAGTAGATTTTTTGCCGATAAAATCTCTGTCAATTATTCCGCATTCGGAAATCAGCACTTACCAGATGACACAGATTGGGAAACCTTAGACCCACACCCTGATGCCCAGTTCTACCTCAGTAACTTCGACCCCTTTACAGAGGAGCAGGTTGCAAAAGCAATAGCCGAAGTTAAATCAGGGTTCCCATTAGACCCTTGCCCTCATTTCATTTTCTCACGGATAATACCAACTATATGCCCTTACGTTACCCACATATTTAATCAATCCTTACAAACTGCAGTATTTCCAGAGATCTGGAAAAAAGCCACGGTGGTTCCCCTATTAAAAAAAGCGGGCACAGATGTTCAAAACCTGGCAAATTATCTACCAATATCTCAGCTCCCATACCTATCCAAAGGGATGGAGAAGTTGGCAAACAAACAACCAACTATCTTGAGTCTAATGAGCTTCTGGACCCTACCCAAACCGGCTTTAGAGCCACTAATAGTACCGAAACCACCCTCCTGGCAGTGCTAGACAACATCAGATCTGTGGTCGACCAGGGTAGAGCCGCCGCCCTGATCCTGTTGGACCTGTCGGTGGCTTTCGACACTGTCTCACACGATCTTCTGTTGAAAACCCTCCATGTAAAAGGCATACACTCCAAAGCCCTTCAGTGGCTTCGCTTTTTTGTAAGTAATAGAACACAGACCGTACATCTGGGCACCTTTTCTTCAAACCCTAAACCCAATAAGTATGGTGTTCCACAGGTAGCTTCCTTGAGTCCTACCCTTTTTAATGTTTATGTGTCCTCACTGGCTAAGATCAGTGAAAAATGGGGCATCAGTATCTGCTCTTATGCAGACGATACACAACTGATGATCACCCTCGATGGGCACGAAGACACGAGGATCAGGCTAACCAGCTGCCTCTCGGAAATGGCAGCTTGGATGTCCAACCACTGTTTGAAACTGAACGCAGACAAGTCAGAGATTCTGCTCTTTGGAGGAGCACACTTAGTCTGGAATGCAACCTGGTGGCCCTCATCACTGGGTAATGCACCCGCCCCCAAACATGTTGCAAGAAATCTAGGCATACTTGTCGACAGTGCACTCACCATGCAGGACCATGTACGTGCACTCTGTGGGAAAAGCTTTGCGACACTAAAGCTGCTAAAAAGACTCTTTCAATGGATTCCCATAGAGTGTAGGAGAACCATCGTCCAAGCCTTGCTTATAAGCAGGCTGGACTACGGGAATGCACTTTTTGTGGGTATGGCAGACTATCTCTTCACTCGATTGCAGTTGGTCCAGAATGCGGCTGCCAAGCTGGTGTGCAACAAGAGCAAGTACAGCTCAGCATCAGAATGCATGAGGATGCTCCATTGGCTCCCTGTGCGTCAAAGGGCCAAATTTAAACTGCTAAGCCATGCGCACAAAATCTTACACCATCTTGGCCCCAGAATTCTTCAAGATAGAGTTGAATTTTTGCACCCACACAGAACTTGAGGTCGCGCCACCAGGGGCGGGCAAAAACTAAACGCATCAAGAAGACCAGGGCGGGGGGTCGTTCCTTTTCACACCTAGCAGCGACCCACTGGAATGAACTTCCATTAGAACTTTGGCTTACCAACGACTACCTGGCTTTCAGGAAAAAATTAAAAACGCATCTGTTTCCCAAGATCTGACTAGCAACCTAGAGACCCTCTTCCAGAGCCCCTCTCTCACTTAGTATGTGCTCTCCTTAGCGCCGTGATATCCTTACGGATGTATGTTGGGCTGTATAAATAAATAAATATATAAAGTAGGGCAAGGAATGGAGCACGTTGTTGTGGAATGCTGAATTCGCAAACAACAACGCTGAACAAGCTAAGCTGTGCTGTTGCCCTTTCTTCTGCATGAATGGCTTTTACCTTAATATGCTTCCTTTTGAATGGCCCGTAACATCCTGTCATACCACAATCCAGGAACACCATGCTCATCTTCATGCTGTACTTCTAGATGCAAAAAGACACTTAGTCAAAGCACAAGAGCCAGGAAAGCGATTTGCAGCTAAGAAACGCTCTATAGAACCACCATATCAAATAGGAGATAAAGTATGGTTAGCCACTAAGAATCTGCACATGAAAGACATAACAGATTAAAACCAAAATATATAGGCCCATACAGCATAACACAAATAGTGAATCCTGTGGCTATGCGATTATCCATACCCTCTTCTTGGCATATCCATCCTGTGTTCCATGTGCCTTCATTATGTCCCTGCCCCGTACACACAAGAATACCAAACAAACCACTACCTGTAGAGGTTGAAGGAGAAAAGGAGTATGAAGTGCAACAGATCTTAGATTTAGGGGGCGAGTGTATTATTTAGTGGACTGGAAAGGCTTTGGGCCTGAGGATAGGACCTGGGAACCTGTCCACAAACTCCACTGCCCCGTTTTGTTGAGACACTTCCAAATGCAGCATCCTTCAAAACCAGGTCATCTGCAGGGACGGCGGTCATTGCGTTATGGTCACATACCGCAGTCTGGGTCCTAGGCGGGGCAATACATGCACAGACAAGAATGACAGGCCCCAACCATGTTGGTATCACCGTTTGACTGGAGTGGGAATGTTGAGAGAAAGCATGTTTGGGGGAAAAGAATCACAGGACTCCATATCCCAGAAGACATCTGGACATTCAGGAGGAAAACAGATCGGGAGGACGCCTTCCGTAGCCAGGAGGGTGGCAAAATGTATAAAAGCCACACCCCGGATTGTTCATTGCTTGACAATATGTTTTGGTGTGGAGCACTACATTCACTGGATACTCGAAACTCCCTGAGAGCCTGACCACTATTTCGTGGTGCACTAGTTCTTGTGATTATTTGACGCGTCACAAGAGAGGTGTGTCTCTATCGTCCGTGTTGGGTGGTTACTGAGCAAACGACTATGCCGGACTCTTCCCGGCTACTGGCGCTTCCAGTACCTTATTGAGGGAGCTGCATGTAAAGCTCCTCTTCTCCATAAACTTGTTGCTTTGCTTTTGCTCGGTCACAGACGTATGCGACAAGCCAGCAAGGCTACCTCTGGGACCAGGAGTATCTCCCTTCCCCCCTGTGTTTGTATAACAGCATGGGTATTCCAAGGAAAAACTGCTGGGTTCCTGCCCTGCCGGTTGCATCCCACCTGAACAAAGGTGTCAGGCAGTTAAGTTCTTCATTGTGCGCTCTGTCAGCGCTGTGTCTTCTCCATCTACCGGGGACCAGCAGATATTCAGGAGAGGGAGGCTGCGCAGCCCCTCTCCCCAGTCCGATTTTGGTCCTGGGGACCCCATTCCCCGGGGCTCAGCCTATAAAGTAATTTGGAAAGGGGCACGCCCCCCCCACCCCCCGGCCAATTTTGGCCCACGCACCCCACCCCCAGGGGCCCAGCCATAATAGTACTGGGAAGGGGGGCCCCGCAGCCCGCTCCTGGAACCCCATCCCCCAGCTGCAAATTCAAAAGGGAGGGAGGCTGCACGGCCCCCCTCCCAGTGCCATTAATGGCCCTGTGGATCCCATCCCCCAGGGCCGGCTCCAGTTATGTCCAGGGGGGGCATCCCTAGGACATAGCAGTTTCCCTGCCCGCTGAAACCTGTGTTTGATCTGGCTTGGCGGGAGAAATTTGAAAGCTCCCGCCAAGCAAGAGCAAACAAGAAGTCAGCTCCCAGCTGGCGGGAGCTTGAAAAAATGCTCATGTCAGCTTGGAGCGTACTTAAGATCTGTTTCCCGGTCCGCAGTGATGCGGGCAGCGTGACAGAACTGAATATTGCTCCTGCCCGCAGGAAACAGCATTTTTAGCTGCTCCCTGCGGGCGGGAGCAATGCTAGCTCCCACTGGATGCGGGGAGCCCGCTGGGGCCACCGGGGCCTTAGGGCTTCCCTGCGGCCCTCAAGAAGGACATGGTGGGTGCCCTGAGTGGGCACCAGGGTACCCACACTTTATTGGCCGGGCTCTGGGGGATGGGGTACCTGGGGCCGATATCGCCCCGGGGAGGTGGGCTGTGTCCCCCATTAAAAATGTTCTCACCCTGGAGGACGGGGTCCACGGTGCCGATATCGGCCCAGGGCGGGGGGCTGCATGCACCCCTCCCTCATTAACTATTGGCCAGGCCCAGGGGATGGTTTCCCCATGGCCGATACCAGCCTAGGTAGGGGGGCTGTGTGCCCCCTCCCCAATTAAAAAGGTACCAGGCCCCAGGGGATGTTGTCCCTGGGACCGAAATTGGCATGGGAAGGGGGGATGCTTGCCCCCTCCCCGTTTACAATATGGCCGGGCCCTGAGAGATGCCCCTTCCCCATTATTAAAGTGATGGGGCTCGGGGGATGGGGTGCCGGGGTCCAAAATCGGCCCAGGTAGGGGCATGTGCCCCTCTCCCCCACAAAATGTGCTGGGCCTGGGGGATGTGTTCCCCAGGGCCGAAATCGACCCAGGAAGGGAGGCTGCGTGGGTTGGTTGTATGCGGGGGGTTGGTTGCAGGCCCTGTGGCTGTGCCCTGCGCTGCGTGGAGATGCTGCATGAGGGGGGTTGGCCGCAGGGCCTGTTGGATTAACGTATGGTAATTAAATATTACTTTACATTAAACCTGGAAATTCACTGGAAAGAACAATGGTTAGAGGGACGTTATAGTTTGGAAAGAGAATTAAGAAAAAACCTTAGAAATTCACTAAAAAAACAAAGGTTACAGGGACGTTATAGTTAGGTTCAGGTTTTACACACACAAAACCATAGAAATTCAGCAGTTATAGTTACAGTTATCTCAAGTAACTATAACTCGTGCCCTAAGGTAACTATAACTCGCGCTCTCACCATGCACTGCTAATTACCCCTCATATCACATCACTCATAACATCTTCGATGACATTATTGATAGAAAACTGTACATGGTGGGGGCATGAGTTATAGTTACTTGAGATAACTATTACTGCTACATTTTTATGGTTTTGTGTGTTTAAAATCAAACCTAACTATAACATCCCTGTAACCTTTTGTTTTTTAGTGAATGAAAATGTCAGTTCAAACATACCATTTTAAACTACAAAAACACTGAAATTTACCAGTTAAAGTTATCTCAATTAACTGTAACTTGTGCCCTAAAGTAACTATAACTTGCGCCCTCGCTATTACCGCACATATTACAACACTCATGACATGTTGTATGACATTGTTATAATATCATTGCAACATCTGAAATGACATAATTGATGGAAATACTGTGCATGGCTGGGGCGTGAGTTATAATTACTTTAGGGCATGAGTTATACTTATTTGAGATAACTATAACTGGGGAATTTCAGTGGTTTTGTTAATCTAAAACGGAATGTTTTATCTGTCATTTTCACCTAAATTTAACATCCCTTTAACGTTTTACTCTTCAGTGAATATTTGTATATATGAATAAAGGCTGATAGGTAGTAGTATTCCCTATGAGGGAAATAACCGCACATCAATGAGATCAACGTATCTATAACTGACAATAATAAGCGTGAGAAATATCATATATGTTGCTATATTTGCAACAGGGTGCTAAGGTAGCTTCGAACACCTACTACCCAGAGGTGCTATCAGCACATTGCAAAATAACATGCATATCAATATACAGAAAAAGAAGCTGTTACAGCACACCCATACCATGTAAAATAATCCCAAAACCAGTATTGAACAAGTATTAAATAAATCCTAAAGTCCAATTAGTTACTAAACACATGAGGATAATACAATAAGACACATAATATGTAAAGCATTCAAATAGTCCAAAAAGTCATCAGTTGATAATTCCTTGTCTTTTTAATGGTTTCTTAAAGATTCCCAGCACACGATTTAGCCGACACGTGTTTCGTCTGTACTCAGACTTTTTCAAGGCTGGAAGAACAGATATAATACAATCAATGTGCTATAAGCATACACAAGATTTTGTTGTATTAAAAACACCTAATACAAAAAGATAAAATGCCTATCCACATAAAGTAAATCAAAATCATTCTAATTCAGTAGAGGAAGATAAAAACCTAACACTATAACAAGAATCATTTCTGATCACGTTCTTAATAAATCAAAATAATACTATTAGTTGATCGTAGAGAAGAGATCTAAAGACAACCCGTGTTTGAAACCTTAGAAAGAAGAATTATGAAAATGTGCTAAAGACCAAAGTCTCGTGTTCATGCCAAGATTGAAGAAAAAAAGTTTTTAGTTAAAAGCATAGAATTGGGTGAAGTTTCTTTAAAAAAGCAAGATTTAGGATCAATCTAAATCTATATAATAAACCCAGACACCATAACACCAAGTGAATGAATCTTAAGTCTTAAAAATAGGAGACAAACCCACCAAGATGGGAATATTGACGAAATATAGTCCAATAAGGATCTGTCCATGTAGTACGTCTGATAGCGTAATCCAAATATCCACAAAGTTAATACGTTTGGTCAGATGGTCTTACTACACAAAATAAAAAAATCAATGTATATATCCCAAAGATATATGTACAGAAATAAAATAAACTGCGCAAGAGAGAAGAACATGTTAAGACTGAACACGGCATAAAATAGCGAAGAAGTGAGCATATATATGCCAAACACTATATAGAAATGATTTGGTCATGGATACATCACCTAATAATGTGAAGTTAGACTGTGTAAATGTATATCACACATAAGAAAAATACTAAAAAGGGGGCAATAACATCCGCATGATTGATTCGCCATTTCCAAAGACCAATGGCTATCGAAGGACAGTCTGGAATAGTTACTGAACTTAACGATCATCACACAATTGTAGAGTATTATTGGCGTTAGGCGAATAAGTGCGGTAGTGGGATCTAATGCCCGCACAATGTATCACAGCATGATGATCCTATTGCTGATGCTGGCAGGCTAAAGTAAAATAAAACAATAAGAAAGGAATAGTAGAGTCCATGAATTCTCACATGCATATGTTATTGCACTGAGAAAATAACGACCAGTCATGGGTGGTACTAATATCGGTTACTTTAATATCGGAAACCTGACTGTTGGACTTGGCCCTTTTTGGCAAGTTCACCCCTAAACGTTTTGCCTTTTCTCTGACATGGTGTTGGTGGTTTTAGGCCTCTGGGCACTTTAGCACTGTGGTCCAGTGTAAAGTGCGTGCGCTCTCTGTGTACATTTGGTAAGGTTGGCCTGCCCTCCCATAGGAATGCATTGGGGATTCCCTGATAAGTGTGTCAGTGGTAATTCCTGGGATGGGAGGAGCAGCGTGGGCGAGTTTAGTATGTATGAAATTGTAATAATAAATGCTGCGCAATGGTGTGCGCAGATTTATTAGGACTATTTGAGAAATGCCACTTTTGGAAGTTGGCATTTCTGTGTGCTATGTGTCTGCCTGCCTGATGTGAATTGCATGTCTGGCTTTTGAGTGACAGGGGCTGAGAGGTGTGTGTGGCTCCAGGAGGGGCAGGGTGAGTCAGCGCTAGGCAGAATGGGACATCTGCCTTGGGAGTAGTGGGTCCCTATATTAATAAGTGCCTTGTGAATGTATGGGGCAGTCAAAATTGCCACCACTAGGTGTCAAGACTGTATTAATTCAAAATAAACGAAATCATAACGTGACCTGTTCTGCAACGATAAAAACACTCACCAAAATAAACAACAGTGGTACGTCAAACGACACAATAAAGAGACACGAATTCCAATTTAGGAACTATATGCTGCTACGGTCTTGACCTAAATCAGTAAAGAAATATATGTACACGTATGTAAAAAATAGCATCACGAGCACCAGGACCAATACTCCTCAATAAATAACGATCACTCACCCGTAAGTTTTGTAATTTATGTCTCCAAGTAGAAAAATATAATAATGTAGACCATATATATCGTTTAAAGCGCGAGGCAGAACCCTGGTAAGTATGCGACCTAGTAAAGATAAACAACCCAATAAATACAAGAACAACATTACCAACTAAATGCCAAATATAAAAAGGAGGCACCTCCGTACACTCACCCTATAGACGATAGTATCTCCACAGCACAAGCACGTGTGAACGCTCGAAATGTAAGTAAAAGAGATGTCTGTCGCCATCTTGTATTTAACCAGTATTCTTCAAGGGTCACATGACCAGGGAACACGTGACGGAGGCGTAACCCATGACCGCTATTGCAAGTGTCGCTACGTTATCTTGGCCGCCATATTAGAATATACAAAAGGAAAGAGTGCAAAACCCCTCGCAAATAAGAACAGGATATAAAACTTCACGAAAACACAAAATATAAGGGCACTATCCTATATTCCCCTCTATTAGAACACATCGAAAACGATGCATTGAAAATTCCCAATATGTATGGAAAAATATCGGTGGATATCTTATATTGAACCGATATTGAATCTGCGTCACATGGCCCGAGGGCACGTAATACTAATGTGATATGTAATAATGTCGAAAGGAGTCATATAATATGAGCAAATACTAAGTCAATGTATATACATGTAACTGTAGGGCCAGTATTATATTACCCTGCAAAACTTGTACAAAATACTATATTGAGATGTCAATGGAAATCAAAATCCAATAAGCTAGTATAACAAGTATCGCGGAGTCCCTCAATCTCCTAATGGAGAACGAGTGGTGTCTCCAGACCAAACGATGTTACTAGAAATAATGTGTCCCAAATGCAACATGATGACTCCTAGTTGGAATTGGAAGAATTAAAGAATAACCAAGGCAGCAAGAATAAAGAGAAAGGAATCAAGAGGGTAACATTAAACAGTGGGAAAAAGTGTGTATAGATGAAAGTATGCATAAAGTAGTATTATCAAACTACCCAATGCGCAAATATACATAAGTATTTTGTATATCTAGCCCATCACCATTGTGTGTTATTCCTGATAGAATAGATCCAGAGGGAAGGAGAAAGCCAGTCAATTAAATCTGAGGCACAATAGTAACAACCCAATGAGTCACAATAATCCATTCACATTACACTTTCTGTGAAAGAAAAAAAGGGCAAAGAAAGTTCCAATTCAACATTAAGAACATAACACAGTGTCCTAGCTCGATGTATATCACATTATATCAGCTGGGACAGGATTGAAATAATACATTGTTATTGTTACAGTAGATCCCACAGAGTGTGGTCTAATTTGTAAAGGGGAAAATGCCTAGTTACAGTTCAATAGCATCCTTCCCCTAATACTACGATGTTGAAAAGGCCCTATAAAGTGTGAAACAACCTGACATAATTGAACTACATAAATGTAATCAGTCTCGTAGGAAGACGTGTAATTCCCTATCAGTGTTAAGCCCTTTGTCAACAGATCTTAATTTGATAAGCCACTAAGATTCCAGTTTTCTAAGTGCAGAGGTTTTGTCTCCTCCACGGGGATCGTCTTCCACTACGGCAATCCCATGAAATCTAATGTGCAGTACTTCTGAGTTAGTATGTGAAGTATTGTAATGTACTGCCAGTGGATAGTTGGTATTACCATTACGAATGGCTCTGATGTGTTCCTGTATCCGCTCTTTGAGCGGTCTGATGGTACTACCAACATAGATAAGGTTGCATTGACAGATAATACAGTACACTATATATTTTGTATTACAATTCATGAAGTGGTGTATCTTGTGTACCTGCCTGGTATTATAGCTAAAACTGGTTATCTTGTTGTCAGCAAATTGGCATACATTGCACATTGAGCATTTATAGAAGCCCTTGGGTTTGGCTGGTAGCCACATCCGTGACGGTTCCGTATTTCTATTAACAATGATAGACGGGCTCAATATGTTTCTCAAGGTTCTACCCCTTTTATATGTAATCTGGGGTTTGTTGGATATGTAAGGGTCTAGGTCATGATCTAGCTTCAAAAGATGCCAATGTCTGTGGATTGTCTTGAACACATTACTACTATGCGAGTTGAACGGTGTTATAAGTGCAATTTTCTTTCTTTCTGTTTTCTTCTTATTTTTTAAATTAGATTTGAGAAGTCTTGTCCGTTTCGTTCTGTTGATCCTAGTATGAGCTTTTTCTAATACAGTGTGGTCATATCCTCTAATAAGAAAGCGTCGTTTAAGAGTATCCACCTCCTGTTGGAAAATTCTTTCGTTACTACAATTCCTCCTTAGGCGTGTCATCTCGCCAAAGGGTATCGCACGAATTTGGGAATCAGGATGTGCACTACTTGCATGCAATACTGAATTGCACGATGTAGTTTTGCAATAAAGTTTGCACTCCAGTATGCCATTCTCGACAAAGAGTGTGATATCCAAAAAGTCAATGTGGCTTCTATTAATGTTGTGTGTGAAGCTCAGGTTGTATTGGTTGACATTAATATATTCAATGAACGCATCTAAGGTCTTACTGTCACCACCCCAAATCATGAAGATGTCGTCAATGAATCGACCCCAATAAACAATAGGGTTTGTCAAATCGGGTGGACACAATCTCCAAATATGATGCTCCTCGAAAAACCCATATAGATGTTGGCAAACGAAGGGGAAAATTTAGCACCCATAGCCACCCCTGAGTGTTGTCTATACCAGGTCTCATTGTGCATGAAATAATTGTTATTAAGTGTCAGACGTGTAAGTTCAAGTAGCATTCGAGTGTGTTCATACAAGGTCGCGTCACGTTTGGATAGAAAATACGTAAGGGCTTCCATCCCTTTATTAAGAGGGATACTGGTATACAAAGCACTAACGTCTAATGTCACAAAGGTAAATTCGTCAGTCCAAACAAGATCTTCCAATTTATTGAGAAGATCCTTAGTGTCCTCAATAAAGGCGGGTAGGTTTCGTACAATCGGTTGTAAAAAGATGTCAAAAAATTCTGAGATACGCTCAGTAGGTCCCCCTATCCCAGAAATAATGGGTCTGCCCGGAGGAGCTGTTGAATTTTTATGTATCTTAGGCAGAGTGTATATATAAGCTGCTCTAGGTGTGGGGTTAAACATATACTTAAACTCCATGTCTGAAAGGAGACCAGAACTATGCCAATATCTCGGTGTTTTCTCTACTAGATTATTAACATCCTGCATGGGATTCTTGGAGATCTTAGTGTACGAATCCTTATCTGATAATTGTTTGTCAATTTCTCCAGTGTAATAGTCCTTGTCCATCAGCACAATGTTGCCCCCTTTATCTGCTTCCTTAATAGTTATGTTGGCATACTCTGTAAGTTGATGGAGGGCTGTTCTTTCATCCCTAGTTAGGTTGTCTTTAAATCTGGTGGGTGCACATTGTAATTTGTCCTCTAACTTGTATAGATCATTTGTTACCGCTTTATAGAAACAATCAATCATATTGTCCGGAGGTAACATTGGTGTAAAGATAGATTTTGTTCTCAGCCCACTATCTGTCTGTAAATTGGTTTCTATATCAAGATCTTGTAATATTTCACCAATACTAGGTACAAGGTCTATACTATCATCTAGTGATAATAACATTTGTACATCTTGAATGTCCTTAATTGTTTGTCCACTCTTATCCACTGTATAAATAGGTACTGGACACAATTTCTTATTGGTGTCAAAGAATTTCTTTCATTTAAGCCTCCGAATGAATTTAAACAGATCTATGTGAATCTGCGTAAAGTTGGGTCTATACAATGGACAGAAGCTTAAACCTTTCTTTAGTACATTGATTTCAGCATTTGTTAACACCTGTTGTGACAAATTGACAATGGACACATCATCCTTTTCATTATCCACAATAGACATTTGTAGAAACTGGCTCTATATATACTGCACCAAAGTGAGGTACAGAGTGTATAGAGTCCAAGGGTCTCCAGAGGTTTGGCAGAGGTTAAAGTTAGATAGAACCTTACTCTCTAAAGTGGTAGCTTGGTCGAGCAGTAAGGCAGTATCAGAGGACAGTGTAAAGCATTTGATGTACACACTCAGTCAGCAAATGAATCCACACCCTCAAGAACTGAACTCTAGGCCAATTGTTTTGTATAAAAAAATATACTGTTGTTTTATTTCTAGAACCAAGCAAGCCTGGCACAGGTAAGCATAAAAATACTTTTCAGTAGTAAATTACTTGTTGTACACAGTTTTAAAAAGCAATGAAGATTGTACTTGATTTGATTTACAGGGGATGCAGTAGGTTGCAATACTTAGTAAATGCAGTACATTGAAATGAATGGCTTTTTAAGTTAAATGCAGGTAAAATTACTTTTGCGTTACTTTTGTAATCCAGTGCTGGACTCTAGATTCAGCACTGGGACATTTACTTAAAACAGGTAAGTAATTACGTTTTTGTAGTTTGTACGATTTTTAGAGAATATTGTCAGATTTCAAAAGTCCACACTTAGAAACTTTTTGGACCAGTACATTGAAATACATAGGCTTTTCCTGTAAATTGCAGGTAAGTTACTTTTCGGATTACTTTTTCTAACACAGGGCTGGATCCTAGATTCAGCACTGGGACATTTCCTGAAAACAGTTGAGAAAATGCATTTTAGTTAGATGTACGATTTTTAAGGAATATTCTTAGTTTTCAAAAGTCGACACTTGGAAACTTTTTCACATAGAATCACCAATGTTATCCTACGGGAGGAAATTCACTTAGCAGGAAAGTTAGGTTATCGATACTTTTTCTTACTCAGTGCTGGATCCTGGATTCAGCACTGGGACATTTCCTGAAAACAGTTGAGAAAATGCGTTTTTGTTATTCGGCTGATTTTTAAGGAATATTTGTAGTTTTCAAAAGTCGACAATTAGAAATTTTTTGGGAGAAAAAGTGTCCATGTTATCCTATGAGGAAAAATGAGTTATCAGTTTCAAGGTAAGTAATCGGTCTTTTGAATTAGGGCTCTGGGGTTAGACTCAGGGGTCTCCCAGGGTCAGTGATGCACTGTTGTTGCACCCTCAGCGGCACTAGGGCGGCCGGGTGCAGAGTGTTGAGGCCCAATGTTATCCTATGGAGGATAGGGGGACTCCGGTTGGTGGCTGCTGGCAAGCAGGCCACGGGGTTGTGGGAGCAAAGCTCCTAGGGTTAAGCTCAGGGCACGTTGGGGACCAAGTTAGCACCAAAGGGGCACCCTCAGCGGCACTAGGGCAGCCGGGTGCAGGGTGCTGTTTTGAGGTCGGGTGCCCTGTTGATTTCAATGGAGATTCTCCGGGACAAAGAAACAC
Organism: Calotriton arnoldi; assembly: GCA_963921515.1. NCBI lineage: Eukaryota > Metazoa > Chordata > Amphibia > Caudata > Salamandridae > Calotriton > Calotriton arnoldi. The sequence continues at coordinate 3,306,807 of CAWUFW010000054.1, forward strand.
TGCAGGCTCGGGGACGAGGATCTTCCAGGAGCTACCACCACTTCGAGGGGTAAGTTGGGATGTAGAGGGTTGGTTAGGCACCGTTGGTTTGGGCACACAAGGCCGTGGGGCGTCGGGTGCAGGGGTGCCTTGGGACATCGGATTTTCTTACCCGCTCTGGTCGCGGTAGGGGGGGGTCCTCTGGATTGAGGCTGCAGGCGTCGTCAGGAGGCTTGAGGCAGGTCAGGGGTCGCCGGATCTCGGGTCAGGATCGCCGGGGGGACCTCCTCTGGGTATTTACCCACTCGAGCTCGGGCCGGATTCGGCGGGTGCAGAGTGTGCGGGATTCGCGGTTCCTGGCTGGCACCAGAAGCTGCAGTTCAAACACGTTCGGTGTTCACGGGAGAAACAGCTTGGAAAGTGAAGGCAGGCAGGTCCTCCGGGGATTTTGAGGTTGCTGGCCGCTGGACACACCGGGGTTTTGCAGGAGCAGGTTCGAGGGGAGACAGGCCTGTAGGGATGGGGCCAAGTCAGTGGGCGTCGTCCTCTTGTTAGCTCTGCACGGCTTCTCGTCCTTCTTCTTCTTCTTCCTTTTCTTGTTGTTGCTGGATCTGAGGAAGGAAGGTTCAGGGTGCCCCTAAATACTAAATTTAGGGGCATTACAGGTAGGTAAAGGGCAGGGACCAATGGGACCCTTCCCTGGGGTGGGTACACCCCCTATTCTGCCACTCTCCAGTGGGAGGGGGGCAGGAGCCTGTCCCTGGTTGGCTGGGTCCCCCGATCCTCAAGATGGCGGGGACTCGAGGTTGTGCTTCACCTCGCCTCCCCCACCTTAGGGGTGGAGTTGGAAGAGGTGGGCACACCTCTCTTCCTCACTGGTTTTTCCCGCCGGTTCTCCCACCCAAAGTGGGGGGTAGAACCAGTGGGGACCAGTTGCTGAAAGCAGCAAATGGTCTGGAGAGGCTCACAAAGGCGGCATGCCTTTGAAGCCTCTCCTTTGTGAACCCTGCCCATCCTGGGGGAGGAGGCTTGGCACCTCGTCCCAGGATGTGCATTGTTTCAGGCCCCGAGAGCAGCAAGCTCTCGACCCAGGGGTCCAGAAACATGTCTGGTGGTGGCAGCCTAAGCAGCCACTCAGTCAGGTCACTAGGAGTTGGTCGAGTTTCAGGGGGTATCTCTAAGATGCCCTCTGTTGTGCATTTTACATTAAATCCCACACTGGCATCAGTGTGGGTTTAATGTGCTGAGAAGTTTGATACCAAACTTCCCAGTCTTCAGTGTAGCCATTATGGGGCTGTGGAGTTCATAATGACAAACTCCCAGCACCACATACTTTTAATGGCAGCACTGCACTTACAGTGCCCAGGAATGGACCTTGGCACTGTAGGGGTACACGGCTCATGCACTTGTACCCTCACCACTGGCATAGGGCACCCAGCTAGAGGGGTGACTGATGTATGCCAGGACTCTACTATTCCTTTCTTATTGTTTTATTTTACTTTAGCCTGCCAGCATCAGCAATAGGATCATCATGCTGTGATACATTGTGCGGGCATTAGATCCCACTACCGCACTTATTCGCCTAACGCCAATAATACTCTACAATTGTGTGATGATCGTTAAGTTCAGTAACTATTCCAGGCTGTCCTTCGATAGCCATTGATCTTTGGAAATGGCGAATCAATCATGTGGATGTTATTGCCCCCTTTTTAGTATTTTTCTTATGTGTGATATACATTTATACGGTCTAACTTCACATTATTAGGTGATGTATCCATGACCAAATCATTTCTATATAGTGTTTGGCATATATATGCTCACTTCTTCGCTATTTTATGCCGTATTCAGTCTTATTATCATGTTCTTCTCTCTTGCGCAGTTTATTTTATTTCTGTACATATGTCTTTGGGATATATACATTGATTTTTTTATTTTGTGTAGTAAGACCATCTGACCAAACGTATTAACTTTGTGGATATTTGGATTACGCTATCAGACGTACTACATGGACAGATCCTTATTGGACTATATTTCGTCAATATTCCCATCTTGGTGGGTTTGTCTCCTATTTTTAAGACTTAAGATTCATTCATTTGGTGTTATGGTGTCTGGGTTTATTATATAGATTTAGATTGATCCTAAATCTTGCTTTTTTAAAGAAACTTCACCCAATTCTATGCTTTTAACTAAAAACTTTTTTCTTCAATCTTGGCATGAACACGAGACTTTGGTCTTTAGCACATTTTCATAATTCTTCTTTCTAAGGTTTCAAACACGGGTTGTCTTTAGATCTCTTTTCTCTACGATCAACTAATAGTATTATTTTGATTTATTCAGAACGTGATCAGAAATGATTCTTGTTATAATGCTAGGTTTTTATCTTCCTCTACTGAATTAGAATGATTTTGATTTACTTTATGTGGATAGGCATTTTATCTTTTTGTATTAGGTGTTTTTAATACAACAAAATCTTGTGTATGCTTATAGCACATTGATTGTATTATATCTGTTCTTCCAGCCTTGAAAAAGTCTGAGTACAGACAGAAACACGTGTCGGCTAAATCTTGTGCTGGGAATCTTTAAGAAACCATTAAAAAGACAAGGAATTATCAACTGATGACTTTTTGGACTATTTGAATGCTTTACATATTATGTGTCTTATTGTATTATCCTCATGTGTTTAGTAACTAATTGGACTTTAGGATTTATTTAATACTTGTCCAATACTGGTTTTGGGATTATTTTACATGGTATGGGTGTGCTGTAACAGCTTCTTTTTCTGTATATGAATATATGTATATATACATATGCACACATTTATGTACGTTTGCTTAAAAATGTTAAATCTGACTTTTTATGTGTTTGTGTGTATATATCTTTATCAATAAAGTTAGAATTAAACATTTTAAGCAAACAACACTGCTGTGGAATGAAAGGTAGTTAGACAAAATAAAGTGACTGGCAAGGTGCAGTGTCTGTTTTATTTTCTGAATGTGCCTCTTGGCACATTCAGCAGCTGAGGTGGTGGGGTACAAGGGAAGGCCAGGACATATGGCAAGGGGTGGGGGGCTCGGGCGTCACCCGCCAGTGCTGACAATGGCTACAACAAAAAATCCAAGTTTTGTCTGTAGTCTGTGTACGCCACTTCTTAATACAGAAAGTGGGAAAGACCATGTCTTGCCTTATTTTGGGGGTCGGATGCTCCTACAGTGTTTAATTTGAGCTGGTGGTTTCCGGTGCTTGGCACCTGTACTTAATTGTCAACACTGGTGCTTGTTACAGTCTACCACAAGGTGGCGCTATCTGGCTAATTTAGAGATGACCACAACAACAGGTAATTATTAAATCAATGTACATTAAAAATGACTGTTACCTGCCGCCCAAGCCATTCTTATAGCTTTGGGGGCCTGGAATAGTCCGAATTGTCTCACTTGTAGGAGTGTGATGGTTAGTAGTTGTGTTGGGGTTGTCATTGGCAGTGCTGGCAGGGGCAATGTGTGGTGCAAGCTACAGTAGCCTCCTGACGAGAGCTCTGGCACCTATTTTTGTTTTACAAATTAAGCACTGCGCCCTAGTGGCACCATATGGCTCGAGCCTGGGTTACAGGGCAGTAATGTCCTAGTATGGTCTGGCTCTCCCTTTAAAAGGATGCAGACTGGGGAAGGCCATGCTGTCAGACTGGTAGTACAGGCACTTAGATGGCTGCTTTCAGGAAGAAGGTCTGAAGTGTGTCCAACGTTGGTCCTCGAGTGATGTGTACATTCCACATCTTTAAGTAAAGTTGCACCTCTTAGCTGCTACAATCCCACCGGCTTCCTCATAAAGGTAAGGGAGCTTCACTTTTGTCATATCTTTTTGGGGCCTTTTACGATCTGAGAACTTCTTTGGTACAGATGCTGTCCAGCAGACATGAGTGATGCGCTCCTCTGGCAGGTGTGACAGGCTGAAAGCCCTGAGAGCGGAATGCACAGGCTCTCACTGCAGGATGGTTGAAGTACCTCCAATGTAAACATTTCAGCTGTGGGAGGGCTGCCCTTGGCGGAGATGTGCTGGGCTATCATCTGGCCAATGATCCGGAAGGGGCTGAACAGAGGCATGCAGTGCAGTCGCTTCCACCCTACGCAGTGCTGCAGCTACAGTGTCGCAGCACCACTCATGCAACAGAAATAAAACTAAAGAGTCACACACACACACGCTTTTGTTTTTGGCCAAAGCAAGTATACATGCTACCACTGTACAAATTTAAATATAGACCTAGTACTAGGGAGCAGATAACCATTGAGGAAAGAGGCCTTGATCCTTGCCCCCTTACACAACAGTCTTTTAAGTGTTCAGATATATTGGAATAACATCTCATTCTTTGAGTGATAAATTTGGTACACCTTGCTGTCAGCGACTGTTGAAAACTAAAGGTATGTTACATTTATGGTAACAAGTAGTGCACCATATAAAAAGCAGACGTTGTCCTAACAATAATGCCAGCAGAGCTACTTCAAGCAACTCTTCACGTGTTTTTTTCTTCTACAGTTTCACAAGGCTCTCTTTCTTCTTATGCTGGAATCATAACAAGAGTGCAGTCTGGAAACATATTCCATCCTGTGTCGATGTATGTATATTTCAGTGCAGTATAAAGCTATATATATTTTTAAGTTATCTTGGACCTAGATTGTCACGATTCACTCCCTGTGCTCTCGTTCCCACCACCAGGGGGCCGAATTGTGGGGCTTTCCAGAATTCGAATATGCTTCCAGACACTCCCCTGTATGCATATCCTGACTTCCAGGCATTTGGACATCATTTAGGAATTGACATCCATTCCCAATCCATGCCGGGTTTTGTGGAAGCCAGTCTGCTCATGCTGGAAACTCAATTACCTATAATCCCCTGCTCACTGCTTTGTCTCCACCCCTGCAGGCCAAGGATGGGTGGAGGAATTCAGTTCACCTGTGGCTGGCTGCTGCTAGCCTGCTCACACCTGATGCATGTGATTACTGTGAGCTCTTTTAAGCCCCAGCTCCCTTCAGGCCAAGGTTGGTCATTGTAGCTGTATACCGGTGAGGCCGATCCTTGTTTCCAGTGTTTCCTGAGCTTTTGATACCCTTGTTTCCAGTGTTTCTGATATTCCTTGATTCCTGAGCTATAGTTAATCCTTGTTCCTTGATTCCTGAGCTATAGATATTCCTTGTGCCTGAATTAGCACTGCCTGCAGTGCTACCTTGTTTCCTGAGTTCCTGAGCTATAGCTATTCCTTGTACCTGAATTAGCACTGCCTGCAGTGCTACCTTGTTTCCTGAGTTCCTGAGCTATAGCTATTCCTTGTACCTGAATTAGCACTGCCTGCAGTGCTACCTTGTTTCCTGAGTTCCTGAGCTATAGTTATTCTTTGTTCCTGTTCCTGGGCTGCAGCTATTTCTTGTTCCTGATTTGCACTGCTTGCAGTGCTCTCTTGACTCCTTGTTTCCTGAGCTGCAGCTATTTCCTGTTTCCTTGAACCAGTACTGCCTGCAGTGTTACCTTGACTCCTGAAGCTTTAGTAATTTCCCTGTTCCTGAACCAGCACTGCCTGCAGTGCTACCTTGACTCCTGAGCCTTAGCGTTCCTTGTTCCTGACCTGCAGCAGTTTCCCTTCTCCTGAACTAGCACTGCCTGCAGTGCTACCTTGACTCCTGAGCCTTAGCAATCCTTGTTCCTGACCTGCAGCAGTTTCCCTTCTCCTGAACTAGCACTACCTGCAGTGCTACTTTGACTCCTGAGCTTTTGCTCAAGTCTTGTTCCTGCCCCAGCACTGCCTTCTATGCTACTTTGTTTTCTTGATTCCTGAACCTGCACTATTCTAGTATACCCTTGTAGCCTCCCCTTCTGTATATCCTTTTCCAATCCCTGCCTTTCTTCCCATTTCCTTGGTTCCAGTTCGTTTGCTGTCTTTCTATTTTCTGCTGTCTTGCTTCTGTTACCTTGTATGTTTGTTACCTGCTTTCTGCCAAGTGTGCCCTGTAATTTCCTTCCTTTCCTGTTAAGCACTCCTCCTTGCTAGCTCCTTGTCTATTGTGCTTGTGTTTAGTTCTACCCCTTTGCTGTTACTACCTTGCGTGTTCCTGTTTGATCGCCAGGATCCGTGGGCACAGCTGACTACCTAGGTGGTGTTTCTTGTTCACTGTGAGTATTGTCTTTGAGTTACAGTTATAACATCACCATAGGTATAAGCTCCACAGACCCTGCCTTTGCACACATATCCTATATGTGGGTATTTTCAGTCAGTATCTGTAACAGCAATTGTGGGTGAGGAACTTACTGAGCTTCAGTCTTACCGTGTGGAGCTCCTGAGTGCTTTACCCCACATTCCCTTTATTGTTAATGTTGTATTATATATATGTCTTGCACGTCTGTCCTGGGTGTAGTTAGTCTGAATGCTAAATTGCCTTGTGAGTGCCCTTCCTTTCTGAGTCTTAGCCATCTTGTTCCTTTGTACAGGCTTCTCCTTTGGATCCCTTTTCTCCTCTGACTTCCTGTGTGATCCTGGGCAGCGCTGTACTCCTCTCTCTGTGTACGTTTTCTACCCTGTTCCCAGTCCTTGCCCAAGTCCCTGCAGTGTTCCCGACATAGTCCCGGACAGTCCCTGACATAGATGAGCCAACACCTCCGCCGACAGCTGTGTTTCCAAAGTGCCTGTTAAGTATGACAGGGGTCACCCACTACCGCTGTTAGAATTGAAACCTAAAATTGTCATATTACTTGTATTTTACCCAACATTAAGTTAGCATTTATATAGCTAATACATTAAATATGCATATTATATGTATACGCAACTAGTAAATGCAGATGTTATGTTTGTTAGGTTGACATCTGTGCCGCCATTTTGAATCTCCAAGACGCCATTTTCAATTATAATCGAAACTGTTTCTTGTTCATTTACGAGAAATGTTCCCTGGTAAGTTTCGTTTCTCCAATGCTGAATCTTGTTCATTAACGCATTCCTTTTCTGCTACATCAAGGCCTTCTCCCACCTGTCTAGTGGGGAGGATAAGCCAGACGACCTTGGGCAGTAGATAGCTTGTGCCAGGCTGCGGAATCGAAACTCATGTTCTGTACCCCCATTGTATTACGACAGCTACCAGTGTTTTTCCATAGTAGGCGGGTCTTTGTGGGCTCCGCAACATACATAATGTAACTTTATGCTTGTTAGAGTTAGTCCCTCGTCAGCCATCATAGGAGGCTGGTCGGATTGGACTCCACTGCAGTGTACCTTGTGAATAAACTAGTTTGGTTGTATTCTCTACTGCGTCATCGACTCTTCATTGCATGGAAGGCTAGAGGAGGTTGAGAGTGACCCGTGTGACCCTAGTTGGGCCACTTCCTTCACCGCGTCAGAAAAGACTTTGCTCCCAGTAATGTCTTTAACTGGTGAAATAGAATTTATAATTTAAGAATTGAGACAACTAACAAAATGTATCTTTGTCTCTACTCTTTTGAATAACTGTCTACATGTTTACAAAGTATTTGTAGTTTCTACTGCCAGTCCTGGATTTCAACCGTCCTGACTCTCAGAAATCTGAAAAGATGGCATATGTGACAGCGGCGGCTCCTCCGTTATGGCTCCTCCTGTGGGATTTATATTTAGGCAGACGGGATATCCGTCACCAGAGTCTCTACGCAGGAGTTAGTAAAAGAGCTATGGGAATAGGATTGCAAACTGTTTGTAAACCACTTTGTTTTCGAGTGCCTACAGCCGACTGAAACAATGACTGGTTGGTTGTTGGCCTGCATGTATGTATGTGATCATATTTATAAAGTGAAAACATAGCTAAGGAGAAGCGGATCACTGAGCAGACGGCCAGAGCCTAGGATACAATCTAAAGTAATTTACTGTATGGAAGTTTATAAAAAGTAAAGAGTAGTAATGTTCTCTGAAGAGGTGAGAAGTTTTGATTTCAGTGGGAATGCTGTTTCAGGTCCTGGATGTATGGAAGGAGAAGGCCTACCTTCTGGTAATTTTCCTAAAGGTAGAAGCGTAAGACAAAAAGCTACCACCTTAAAAACATGCTCAGATAGACAAACATTTGGAAATGGATGACCTGATAAAGAAACTCTGCCGTCTGCTTCGTTCCTCGACATAGTCACAAAACTCCTAAGTGACTTGTAGTTTCCTTATAATGTATGGCAGGGAGTACCTTATCCTATATGCAATGGCAGAGGTAAGCGCCAGATTGCTGACAGGTGCCCCAGCGACAGATTGCTGGGGAGCAGATGCCTGATAAAGCTGACAGTTGGCCCTGTGCCATTTTTGCATATGGGAAGCAGGTGCCGTGGCTGCTGTCCCATGTCCTGTTTGCTATTGTGAACACAGGGCAGCAGAGGCAGCTGTGAGCTCTCCTGGGCCACCTTTACCCACATTTTCTGAGGGTGATAAGTGCCAGAGATAATTGCAAACAGGACTGCAGGGCAGCTGTCGCCTGTTTGAGGCTCTTTGGTGTACAAAATGGTAAGGGCCTTCGGCCATGTGCATGGGGTTAGCTGCGACGGAGGGGTTGGGAGCAGGGAAGGCTGGCCTTCCCCTGGATCCAACCCCCCAATGCACACGACTAAAGGCTTTGGTTGTGCTCAGACGTTACAAGACCAGAGAGCTGCTGCACGTATGAGGACAATTCACACTGTAATCCCGGGACAAAGAGGGCACTGAAACTTGGTGGGCCTGTCCCACCCCCCATCTAGTGAGTTCCAGAGGGTTTACCTGCATCCTTCTCTACTTCGCCACCAACGGAGATAGAACTCCATCTACCTTGTTTGGGGCAAAGCATCCTATTTGGTATAATTCAAGAAGCACCTTTGGGATACCACGGTCTCTTCTGGAGTACCTGGGCTGTCTTCCCTTGCTGAAGGCTGCTTGAAGGATTACCAAATTATCTGCACCACCCTGGAAGCCCTAACCATTCTCCTCTTGCCCCCACCCCTTCCTAGTTAAAGGCTGGAGAGAGACTACGACTGCCATGGTCATTACTAAATCTGAAGGTCCCACCTTGTAAGTGGTCAGAAAGTTAAAATACCACCATAACGCTAACGGGGCGGAGCAAGTGAGCCCATCCCTTCCTAGAATGGTTTGGGGTGGGGGGGTGTTCCCCACCCAAAAACACTTTTTTGAAAAACAGGGCTAATTCCTCCCTTTTACAACACAATTTGTCCAGAAAGTTAAATGCAGTTCAGAAAGTACACTCGGGGGAAAAAAAACACACAAAAAAATGCTGGTTCTGTCTGCTGAGCGTGACCTTCCACCTGGGTGTTGGGGAGTACCCCCATCCAAAAATACTATGTATGTTACAGCATATTTTGCAAATAAATTGCCTTAAAACTATAGATTTTATTAGTTCTGAAGATTTAGTGCTGAAATACTGCAATACTTTTACGGTTTGATCCTCCCTAAGGACTGGGGGAATGGGGTCACGCCACCAGTCTTCTCCCACCCCCACTCACATATCCAAGAAAATTTGCAATTGTTTTTGCAAAACAAAGCATTATTTGCAATGTCCCTAACAATGTTTATAAAGTCATAGATTGTCCAGCAGCTCAAATGATGTTGTTATGGAATCTGACGTGGCCTTCTACCACTATATCCACTATTTGCACACTACCCGACGTACTTAAATAAGAACAGTCTTTTCCATTTTATCAGTGTCCACCCATCATAAAAATGATATTGATGCGTTGTCCTGCTCTACGAGGTAGAGATAAGCTAGATCGTCTTGTTGTCAGTGGCCTCGTCAAACTGTAACGTGTAGGAGATGGAACATCACTATGTATTTTAAAAAGTTTTTGTTGTTTGTATATTTACACAATTTTATTATAGTTTTAAAAAAAAATATTACTGGATTCCATGTAAACTTCTATTTCTGTGTATTCATTTTTGTTTCTCTTTTTGGTCACTCCCTAACCTTCTTGTGTGTACCCCAAAAAAAAAAAGTTTGAAATATAAAAGTTCTATATTGCATCTTTTCACGGCTGAGGGTGCAACAGGCTCTGGGAGGCCAAACACCAGCCTTCCAGAAGCATATGGTACTCTTTTCTTACCCAGTAACGGGGCTCCGAATTGATATCCTGTGATCTTGAGCCACTCTTTTATGTGGTTGGCTATACTCAGTGGCGTAGCTAGGCACTCTGCCGCCCGTGGCGGTCCCTGCCTTTTGCCGCCGCCGAGCGCCTAAGAGCAGGGGGGGGGGGGGGTGCTGGCGATAAATTTACCTGCCGCCCCCAAATCTCGTGCCGCCCGGGGCGTACCGCCCCCTCCGCCCCCCCCTTGCTACGCCAGTGGCTATACTTCCCCCCACTGGAGTGGGAAACGGCGATGGGGGAAGAGAACGTTCATTGTTTTGAAGGCGTTTTTGTCGAAGAGGTGGGCTGACGTGGGGCTCCTCTTCCACGGGGAGTGCAACGCCCCTGATAGTGGGGTCTGGGCTGAAGCTGTTGATGTTGGTGCCTCTGCCACCAAGGGGTTTGAACCGTCTGATGGAAGGGCCTGCGGTCGTATGGCCTGTATCTGCGTCAGAATTCTTTTTTCTTCTCAAGACCCACAGCCTTCAAGGTATCGAGCTCTGTTTTCATTCTGGCCATCTCATCGTCCGTATGAGTGCCAAAGAGGGAATTCCCCGAGAAAGGGAGATTTAGAATTCATTGTTGTGCTTCGGGTTTCAATGCCGTGAGCCGAAGCCAAGAGGTGCGCTTGGCACAAATCCCATGAGCATAGGAATGAGCAGACTAGGTTACTTAATCCGCTGCAGTGCTGATGATTTGATTCGTCACTAAACCCCCTTCCTGTAATATTTCCTCAAAGTCTCTATGATCCTCTTTGGGAAGTTTATCTTTACATTTTTCCAGGGAGTCCCATAGCGCTCTGTCATAGCGCCCCAGGAGAGCTGAGGCGCTAGAAACCTTCAACATTGAAGCAGACGGGCCACAAACTTTTCTTCCCCACGAATCTTGCTTTCTGCTTTCCTTATCTGTAGGCACTGTAGAGGAAGAAGCCACTGAGTGTGTCTTTTTAGCCGCTGCAATAATCACCGGATCTGGAGTTGGATCTGTTTTTAGGAATAGTGGATCCTGTTCCGGAGGCCTGTACTTTTTTAAGATCCTTGCTGGAGCAGTTTTAATAGTTGCCGGTGTGAGAAACACATCCATAAGAATGAAGAAGCCCAGGCACTAAAGGTAGCAGACCACTAAGGCAAACTATGTCTCCTCCGGTGACTACGTGCTGGAGACTTCCTTCTTGTAGGTGGAGTCTTCGTCTGAGCACGATCTCGGTCTCCCGTAGAGATAGTGGGAGAGAGATCTGCTGCCAGCACCAACCTAGTCAGTGGAGACCTGTTTAAGGGGCTGGAGTAGCCCAGAGCCTCTTGAACTTGAGTTGAAGATTTTTGCCAATGGTGATGTGGCAACATCCACCTTGGAGAAAGGTGCACAGAGGGTGATCTTTGCCCTTCTGTATCTTTTTGCACCGGAAGTCCTGTTGGCTGCGGTTGGGACTGCTCAGGAGATGGTGCAACTGAGTTGTCCGACGACGAAAGAAGGACCTCTGGGGATCTTGAACTTAACGACGTTGTGTGTCTTGAAGCTGAGCGATCAGACTGTCTCCCTGATTGAGATCGGTGAGTCGACGTCGACTGGAGAGACTGCCTCGATGTCGAGCGATGAGTCACTGACACTACTTGGACTTACTGAGAAGACACCGATGGGGACCGGGCTCTCAACGTCGACTTAGGTCTAGTCTTCGACGTCGATCGACGCCTCGTCGACGATGAGTGTTGCTTCAACATCGGTCGTGAAATCACCGATGGAGACCGATGTCTCGACGTCATTCGCACTGACGGCAAATGTGACCATCGTCGAGGTGCCAAAGTGGAATGAGACCTCGACGTTGACCGCTGTCCTGATAGCGTCAATGGAGTGGTTCGTCTCGACATTGAGCGTCTTTGAGATGACGCTAACGAAGACCTGTGCCGCGACGTTGAGCGCCGAGTCGACGCCAACGGAGATCGACTCCTCGATGTTGAACGTGGCCGGGTTGACGCCAATGGAAGGGACTGACCTGACACCCGCGAATGACGACGATGCGTGGACTTCAACCCCACCTTCGATGTTGTCTTCGACGCCGAGTGGTGTTCCGATGCCGTCGTCGACGGGGGTCTCGTCGACGGGGAAATTCACGTTGTTGGAGGCATCTTAGACGCCGAGCCCGACGCCGAAGGAGAACAGACCGGGACCTTACTTCTCGAGGTTGACCTGGGTCTCTTCTTCTTACGCCTCTCTGGAGATCTTTCTCTTGAGGTAGATTTTTTCTTTTCTGACAGACCATATAGACAAATTCTCTCCCTTTCCTTGAGAGTGCGCCTAGAAAGGCTCTTACAATGTTGGCAGGTCTCAGAGGAGTGTGACTCAGGGAGACAAAGGATACACACAGAGTGTGCATCAGTTTTGGCCTTCTTCTTGCCACAGGAAGGGCAAGGATCAAAAAGAGAAGGCATGCTATGACAGAAAAAAACAAGTTTCTGTCAGAAAAATGGTAGTACCTTACTCTACAGGATTAAAAATGTCGAGTGAATAGTAACTACCAGATTTTTTTAGAGAAAATTCTTGACAAAAAAGTCAAAAATAGCAGAGCTGAAAACTCCAGGGTCCTGACTGAAGGAGCTGGAAAGAACAACTGACCTAACTGTAATCCCTGAGGCATGATGGGAAGCTGGGGGTCATGGCTGCCTTAAAGGAACGGTGCCAGTTTATGCTAACAAGTGCTTTCATTTTCTATGTTCTTGAGTTTACAATGCAGCCTATGGGCTATCAATGCCTGCTGTTTTGCACTTTAACTTTCTTCTGCTCATTAAAGAGAGTTCAAGTGATTCTTGTCCTTCTTTTTATTTTTTTTATACAATATATAGTTGCCAAAACAGAGGTTTTTCAGAGCATTGATTAGCCTTTAATGTATGATGGGAGGCTGCATTGGTTTAGTGAAAAAATGATATATGTATATATATATAGAGCTGTATATATATGTTTTCATATATCATTTTTTATAGATTCTGGGGTCCCCGCACATGGGCGGGATTATTCAGTGCTTATGACTATTGATGAGGATCCCCTGGAAGACAACTTTCTTTCCTTCCTCTTCAACTAATTTTTGTTTCTCTTTTCTTCTAGTGGTTTCTTCTCACCCTTTGTATCTCTTTCCATCCACATTGTTCACTCTTAATTCTTCCTTCTTAAAATCCTCCTGTATTTCTTTTTCTTTCTTCCTTTTTCTGTCACCTTCCTTTTTCACCAGTCTTTTCTTTTATTTGTACTTCCTTCATATTTTCCCCTCATTATTTCTGTTGTTCATTCTATATTTGTTTACTTGTTTTTGACTTTCTTCACAATTTTTTGCTTTTGCCCTTTCTTTCTTATACCCTGTTCTGTTTTCTCCTCTTTTTCTTCCTTTCTTCTCCCATTTTTCATTCTTTCTGTATTTTAGTTCTCTCCTCTTCTTTCCCTATTTCTCTTTCCTTTGTTCTTCCTCTCTTCCCCATCTTTTTCTCCCTTTATACTTTTTCACACTGTCTCCCTTTTCCCATATACATTTCTAGTTTTCTCCCCTTCTCTTTCTTTCAGTGTTGCTTGTAATCTTTCTTACTAGCTCCCTTCTTTCCTTTCTCTATTTCTTTCTTCTTGCTTTCTCCATTCCTCCTATCCCCCTTTCTTTAGCCATTTCTTTTTTGCTTTCTTTCCTTTCTCCATTTCTTCCTGTTTTTCCATTATTTCTTCATCTTGCCCATGTTTTCTGGCTTTCTCAACTTATTTTTCTTACTTTACTTTCCCTCCCCCCTCTTTCTGTTTACCTCTCTCGCTCCACTGTGTGTCTCTCTCTCTTTTTCGCTCTTTTGTTAATATCATAATTTTTCTGCTTCCATCACTGTACTCGGCTCCTTTGGCATCCATGGCCCCCTCCTCTCAGCTGTATAGTGCTATCCGTTTAGTGTTATTTATGAGCTCGAGGGCCGGCTCTAGGGCGGTGCGACCGGTGCCACCGCACCAGGTGCTGACTTCGCATGGGGGCGCTTGTTTGCTACTTTATATTGTGCTTAAAAGCACCTGCTGCCGCATTCCTGGCCTCCAGCAATTTTCAGGCAACAATTAAAATGTCAAGAAAACTCCGGTGATTAATGTTCTTCCTGGCGAGATCGGAGTTTTGTCTAGTAGAAGTTTTGACTCGTGGAAGTTTTGATTCATGGTAAGGTAGCGCAGAGGGTTAATATGCCTGCTGCAAAGAACATGTACCATGCAGATCACAAAGTGAATATAATGTAAACAGTCAGTGGGTACTGCTTCTGTTAGAGACTTCCTTTTGTTAGTTGCGGTTTACAGTGAGCTATTAACTGTCATCAAAGAACTGCGTGCAGACTTCAAAGTATAGATTAGAGCGTATGGACTTTTCCCCCAGACTTTCATTATTCTAATGTTGCAAAAAGGGTTCATTTGGGTACAAATCAGTTCTTGTTATTAAAGAGAGCCCCAATCCATTGCGTTACATTTTAAATTCAGAGTTTGTGCTTCTCCAGACCAATTAGTCTTCAACTATACTGCCTACCTGTATGGATGACATTTGAATACACCCCTTGTTGTCCTCTATCTTATGTAACATTTCCTATACACTGATTTACACACCTATGATTGATAGTCTCTGTGTAATGTGTGTGTTATGTAAAGTGCTCTGACACCCTTCACTTTTATGAGTGACACTATAAAATTATTTAACTGCATCTGAGAGAGTGTGGTTATGGAGACTGTAAAAGGGTGGTGGGGAGGGAATCCGTGGTGGAGGTGGTCATTGGGGGGCGCCAAAAAACATTGTCTCACTGGGCGCCACCAGTGCTAAAGCCGGCCCTGTGTTCAAGACTGGTCTATGATCAGAAGAGGCGGCTCACACAGGGTCCATCCAAGAAGCCAGCTGTGACCCGCGCTGTGAAGGCAAGCTAAGGAGCTTGCTCACTGCGCCTGGAACTTGAAGTTTTCTCTGACTGATGGATTCTGCTGCAAAGGAATGTGCCAGTTTGACGAGGAGCAAAGGCATCAGCAGCATCGGGGAGAGGACCGGCTGTTTTTGTGAGGCTTGTAGAGCTGGCGCTTTGAACAAGGAAATTGCAGACAGCTGCTCAAGATAAGGAAAGGAAGCTTGCAGCACATTGATGGAGATAGATGGGGAAGCTTGATCCCAGTCCTTGAAGGTGAGATCGCTTTGCCCAGACCCCTTCCCTGCGCTATGGGAGCCTGTATGGTACTTTCAGTTATAAGCAGTAGCTGGGGAGTAGAGTCCAGTAGAAACGGCTGCCCCACCTTTCTATTTGTGATATATGGGGGTATCAGGGTGAACTGACACTCTGTCCATCCACTACCCTCCTACAACTAGCCAGTGGCTACTGGACTAGTGGGACTCCACTAAACTGTGCCAAGACATCAGGCACCTGTGATCAGATCCCTGACGCCACTAGAGCAGTGTCCTCACTCAGGACGAGAGAGCACTTCTGTTGCTTTGGGTGGGAGTTATGGGGCTGATCAAGAACCTTTGACTTCACATCATGTGCTGAAACTATATCCTTTCAATCCAAATATTGCTATCAAGGCTCTAGCCAATGAGAGCAACCCTGTGCAACATGGTCTGTAAGATACAATGCTAATTGTGTGTCTTCATGTTAACTGTGTTTTTATAGTGCTTAGTGTCTAGGCGCTATAATACTGTTTGGGGTCAGAACTCTGGCCCAGAGGGTTGTAGAAAAGTGTTACAGCAAACAAATGATGGACGGAATGCTGACCATGCAAACATTCTCCCCCAGTCAAAAGATCTGGGTTAAATCCATCGTTCTTTTGCCCACTACGCCACCCCAGTTTGGACCCAGCCATATGCAAATCAGTCTTGACCCTGTGCCCCATGGGAACAGTCCAGACCGAACTGCCAGGCCAGGTCCTCCCTGGACCGGAAACAAGCATCCTGGGACCGGTTTCAGGGTATGTCACCCTTATTCAGCCAGGCTAGCTTGAATCCAGTGGCACAGTGAGCAAGGGACCCACGTTTGGGCATACCAATCCCACTTAGGGCGAAAAGTGTTACAGCAAACAAATGATGGACGGAATGCTGACAATGCAAACAGTCAAAAGATCTGGGTTAAATCCATCGTTCTTTTGCCCACTACTCCACCCCAGTTTGGACCCAGCCATATGCAAATCAGTCTTGACCCTGTGTCCCATGGGAACAGTCCAGACCGAACTGCCAGGCCAGGTCCTCCCTGGACCGGAAACAAGCATCCTGGGACCGGTTTCAGGGTATGTCACCCTTATTCAGCCAGGCTAGCTTGAATCCAGTGGCACAGTGAGCAAGGGACCCACGTTTGGGCATACCAATCCCACTTAGGGCGAAAAGTGTTACAGCAAACAAATGATGGACGGAATGCTGACAATGCAAACATTCTCCCCCAGATTTAGGCCCAGATCTCTGTATTGGGGTGAATGTATGACATTGTTCTGCATTCTGTCCATCAACTGTTGTTTTTGCATTTGTCACCCCGAGTGGGACGGGTATGCCCAGACGTGGGTCCCGTGCTCTCCATGCCACTGGAATCAAGCTATCCTGGCTGAAGAGGGGTGAAACCCGAAACCGGTCCTAGGATGCTTGTTTCCAGTCCAGGGAGGACCTGGCTTGGCAGTTCGGGCTGGACTGTTCCCATGAGGCACAGGGTCAAGACTGATTTGCATATGGCTGGGTTCAAACTGAAATGGCATGGTGAGCAAAAAACGATGGATTTAGGCCCAGATCTCTGTACTGGGTTGAATGTATGACATTGTTCTGCATTCTGTCCATCAACTGTTGTTTTTGCATTTGTCACCCCGAGTGGGACGGGTATGCCCAGACGTGGGTCCCTTGCTCTCCATGCCACTGGAATCAAGCTATCCTGGCTGAAGAGGGGTGAAACCCGAAACCGGTCCTAGGATGCTTGTTTCCAGTCCAGGGAGGACCTGGCTTGGCAGTTCGGGCTGGACTGTTCCCATGAGGCACAGGGTCAAGACTGATTTGCATATGGCTGGGTTCAAACTGGAATGGCATGGTGAGCAAAAAAACGATGGATTTAGGCCCAGATCTCTGTACTGGGGTGAATGTATGACATTGTTCTGCATTCTGTCCATCAACTGTTGTTTTTGCATTTGTCACCCCGAGTGGGACGGGTATGCCCAGACGTGGGTCCCGTGCTCTCCATGCCACTGGAATCAAGCTATCCTGGCTGAAGAGGGGTGAAACCCCGAAACCGGTCCTAGGATGCTTGTTTCCAGTCCAGGGAGGACCTGGCTTGGCAGTTCGGGCTGGACTGTTCCCATGAGGCACAGGGTCAAGACTGATTTGCATATGGCTGGGTTCAAACTGGAATGGCATGGTGAGCAAAAAAACGATGGATTTAGGCCCAGATCTCTGTACTGGGGTGAATGTATGACATTGTTCTGCATTCTGTCCATCAACTGTTGTTTTTGCCAGAGGGTTGTAGAGACATCTGGTTTTCATTGTATATCCTAGTTTTATGTGTAGTATAATTCTCCTGTGTGTATTAAAGTACTTTTCTTTTATAAAAAGTAAAGCACTGACTGGTCATTGATTTTATCAGCTGGTAGTACGCTGTGCACTGTATTCTGAATGTCTAACCTCACATCACCTCCTTGAGTAAGCCTTGGACTGCTCTGTCTCGCTACCCTGAGAGAGTCAAGTGCTGGAGAGGAGTACTTGGTTAACCAGTTTTGGGTCCACTAGTACTGAGGCCCCAGGACACCAGCGGGGAACACTCCAGTTGATGCGATTGGAGCGCAGTAACCCCTGGGTGCCCTGGTTCCCAGGAAGCTGGGTCTAACAGAAACTGTTTCTCTTTCTTCAAGAGCGAGAGCTGGAACCAAGCTGTCTTGGCCTTCCTTGCAATGTGTTGCTTGAATAAGAGGTCTGTGTTGAGGGTGAATCCCAGAAATTTTGCAGGGTCGGTCAGCTGGGGGTGAAGTTCTGTTGTGTAACTCAGAGAGACAGGCCTTGAATCTGGGGTTGTTTGGTGCTGTTTGCAAACTGGAGGAGCACCAAAAAACATTGTCGCACTGGGCCCCACCAGTGCTAAAGTCGGCCCTGATGAGCTCTGACAAAGAACTGTGCATAAAGAACTGATGGAAGATTTATAGCGCAGTTCATAACTGTCATGAATCTCCCGAAAAGTCCTTACACATTGCAAGGAATTCGTAAGGCCTAAAAAGCATAGAGTAAATGTCCCTGCTATAAATCAGGGTGGAGATTGGAGCAGAACCTCTGTTTGCTCCCCAGCAGGCTGTTCACAGTTTCTCTCCTGCGGCAGGGTATTTATTTCCTGGTTACTCAGGTGATCTTCGATGCCGTTCATCTGGGGAAGCCGGTCAGCACGTGGATGTGAGTGACATATTCACCTTCCCCTTTGGGAGTTCATGTGACCCCCATGAGTGTCTGCCCTCGGCAGTCACAGCCTCCACGGTCCCGTCAGACACCTCGGCTCCTTGGCCTGCTGTAGCACCCCTCTCCTGTTCCCATGCTGAGCAGTTGTCTGTGAGACCCGCTGGTGTAGTCTTTGCCTCATCAAGCTGCTGGTTCATTTCTCTTTCCTACCAGCTATCTTCTCTTTGGGGTATAGTTCCAGGAAAGAGAGGCGCTGTGCTCTTGACTTATACTGTTGTGGGGATTGGGACGTGCATCTGAGTTCACCCACTTTGGCTCACTTCGTGAAAACTGGGCCATCGGACTCAGTGGCAACTCGGATATCACAGCTGAAGAGGGGGTTCATGAGGCCTCTGGGTCACATACAACATGGGACCCACCTTGAAGTAGGCAGATCCTAACGCTACGCTGGGGTACGCCTGCACCAACATGTCTTCACTCTAACTGAACAGGTCTGAAAAACAGACCTCTCCCCGTCATGTCTGCGGGTGTGAGGCGTGGTGGTGTCATTGTTTCCGTTAGTTGGTGGCATGTCTGGAGGGGGGCCTGTTCACAAACATCACCGGATGGCGGTAGTACACTACTGCTCAGTTTAGGATCATTTCTGGAAGGGGGAAAGCTGTTTGATCCCGGAATCATTGAGAAAAGCTTGCAAAAGATATAACAAATATTTCCTGTCAGTTTCAGAAGACTAAAATTGACAAAAGTCCTGTGTTAACTTGTCTGCTGATCGCAATCTACTGTCATTGACTTGCGTAATGGTCTACTTTTGGCACTGGGGTTCTTTGGCAGGCTAACAATGTTTACTTTGGTGATGCATGAATCTTCACAGCACAGAGGGGCAGAGTAGTTACTCCAGAATACACCATACACCTTCCAGAAACAAATGTATTGTCAGCAAACAGCCATTGGCCACCCAACCACCCTACCAACTCCCAGAACTCTAAACAACAAACATTCTTTCAAGGGAACATGGTGAACTTAGCATTCCATTTAAGGGAGAAGTACAGATGGGATAGAAAGCAATAAACATATTTACCATACTACCCATTCTCACTCAACACGCGCTCCACTCAAAACCCTTTCCCCAAGATTTAACTGCACCAAATTTCAATTCGACTTCTGTCACACCATGCTTTATGTCATAGTAATTCTTATATTTTATTTGTGCATTTTCAATAAATGTTTTCACAGCTGAGGGGTAACATTGAAGAATCCTACCTTTGTGCATCCACACTGGATTAAAAAAAATAAAGGTATGTTTCCTCTCATAATATCGAAAGGGCGTCCGGTGGTCTCTTGTTCTTTAATTCCCTTTTTTGTCTTGGAAATCCTGAAATGGTTCTCATAACAAGGAGGTATGATCCTACTTCTCAGACATACAGGAGGAATAACTTTCTCACTTCTTAACAAAAATTGTCCACTTTTGCTCAATTTGTATCTCACTTCCCAAAATGTTTGCAACTCATTTCTCAGCACGCTTACATTTCTATCCAGATCTGGCTCTGCTTCTTACTTCCTTCAGTATATCAACACATTCATAAGCGCTGACCCATTCATCTTCTGAGATTGTACTTCAATTATCCTTCACCTTCATTATAAAGCAATACTGTTCTCATCGATGTATCCCATTGATTTCCTTCTTGTGAATACTCTCTTGCTCAAGAAATCAACAGTTACGTGCAACCATATATATATATTCTTACAATCATGGCACACACTCTATTCAAACTTTCAGTGGTTGTTAGAAATGGGGGCCTCTAGTTGGCAATGGTTTGCACCTCATCCAAGTAGGGACCCTTCCTTCTAGTCAGGATAAGGGAGTTACACTCCTAAAATAACCCCTGCTCACCCCCTTGGTAGCTTGGCGCGAGCAGTCAGGCTTTTCTTAGAGGCAGTGTGTAAAGCATTTGCACATAACCAACAGTAATACAGTGTAAGCACTACAAAAGGACACCACACCAGTTTAGAAAAATATCCAACATTTTTATATACTTAAGACAAGACCAAAAACGATAAAAAATCCACAATACAGTATTAAAAAATCTTCAGTTATCAAAATAAACTTGAAAAATAGTTCCTTGAAGTCGATAGCTCCGCCTGGGGTTATCATGGCGTCCTGAACAACAAATCCAAACAGTTCTGGCAGACGGCGGTGTCGCGGGCCAGCTACGGTGTCGGAAAGACCCGCAAAACAGTACCTTTATAAATGCAGGGCGTCGGCGACCTCTCGTTGAGCTTCCGAAAGCACGGCGTCCGCAGGCGTCGGTTCCGGAGGTCGGTGCAGGAGTCGTCGGGCCCTCGAAGTCACACGCGTTGCAGATCGAACTCCTCACGGTTGGAGTCAGGAGCGCTGGCGTCGGCAGGCGTCGGGTGCTGCGGTGCGAAGTGCAGCGTGCGATGCCCTCAGGTCGCGGTGCGAGCAGCGGCTCGGTGGCGGCGTCAGATGGCGTCGGTGAGACCAGGGTCGCGGTGCGAAGTGATGCGGTGCTCGTCACAGTGCTGGCAGGTCACGGTGCAAGCAGCGGCGTCATCGTTGCTGAAGCGATGTCGTCGGCTGACGAACTGGAGTCGATGGCGCCGGCGTCGGTAGGCCAAGGCTGCGGTGCGGGATGAGGGTGGTGCGTCGTGTAACTTTACGAGCGGTACCCTCGAACCACGGTGCAAGCAGCGGCGTCGATTTCGACGTGGATCAGCGTCGTCGGGGATACCAAGGCGGCGTCGCGAGGCGATGTGGAGTGCGGTGCCCACAGGTCGCGGTGTGAGCATCGGCTCGGTGGCGGCGTCAGCAGGCGGCGTCGGTGAGACCAGGGTTGCGGTGCGGCGGTGCCCTCTGCTGTGCCTTCAGGACACGGAGTCGGCAGCGGCGTCGTAGACGGCATCTGGTTGCTTTTTCTTCTTGCTGCAGCACAAAACACACAGTTCCCAGTGCTGAGGGCAGAAGAACTTGAAGTCTTTGCTGTTCCTGAGACTTCTTGAACAGGGGGCAAGCTCTACCTCAAGCCCTTGGAGAAACTCACAAAAGTAGATTGCAGAAAGTTCAGTCCAGTCCTTTCACTGCCCAAGACAGAAGCAGCCACTGCAGGCCAACACAGCAAAGCGCTCAGCAAAGTGGTAGTTCCTCCTCACAGCTTCTCCAGCGCTTCTTCTTGGCAGTCTTCTTGGTCCAAAAGAGTTCTAAAGTTCAGGGGTTTGGGCCCCACTTTTTATAGCCCAAAATCATTTGTCCTCTCAGGCAGAGAGTGTCTGTGCCCAGTCAGAACCAGTTCTGCCCTCTCTGGTGTGGCTTCCTGGCAGGAGGTGGAGACGGCATTGTCAGAGGCAGACCAGGCCCATTCAGGTGAAAGGAAATCTCCTCCCCCTACTCTAAATGCAGCCCAGGTCTAGTCAGCCCTTTCCTGACCCACCTAGACTATCTGGAGCCAAGGCCCCTCTCCAGCCCCTGTCATCCAAAACCCAGACAGTCAATCCACAAACCCAGCAGAGGCCTACTGGATGGCTGAGCAAGAAAATACCTACTTTCTAAAAGTGGTATTTTCAAACACAGAATGTAAAAATCACCTTTCCTAAAAGATGCATCTTTAGATTCTGAGTTCAGGCATACTAAACTTTATTTTCCTACCTAGTTCCCAGGGCCAGTTATGTTTATAAGATGTTATAAACAAACTCCCCATTCTGTCCTATGGGAACAGGTAGCCTTGCAATAGTGAAAAACGAAATTGGCAGTAATTCACTATCAGGACATGCCACACACACCAGGGCATGTCCTACCTTTCACATACACTGCACCCTGCCCACAGTGGTACCTTGGGCCTACCTTAGGGGTGACTGACATGTAAGAAAAGGGAAGGTTAGGGCCTGGCAAGTGGGTACACTTGCCAAGTCGACATGGCAGTCCCAGACTGCACACAGGCTCTGCAATGGCAGGCCAGAGTTACATTTACAGGCTGCTTGTGTGGGTGGCACAATCCAGTGCTGCAGCCCACTAGCAGCATTCGATTTACAGGCCCTGGCACACTCAGTGCACTTTACTAGCCTGACAAGTAAATCAAATATGCCAATCATGGAAACACCAATCCATAACACAATTTACAACAGGAGCACTTGCACTTTAACACTGAACAGCAGTGAGAAAGTGCGCAGAGACACTAAGCCAGCAAAAACAGAGTCAAAACCGGGAGGTCAGAAAGCAAAAAACTCAGGGGAAACACACCAAAAGATGCCAAGTCTAACACATGTCCCCTCCAGCTGAAGTAGGGAGAACTAACCAACCTCCTGGGAGTTCTCTTCACTAAGGCGGAAGAACCTGGACAGACCATCTGCGTTGGTGTGTTCTGTGCCAGGGTGGTGTTACACCGTAAAATCCATTCCCTGTAGGGAGATGGACCACCTCAGCAGTTTTGGATTCTCACCCCTCATTTGCATCAACCATCTGAGGGGCCTGTGGTCTATCTGAACCCGGAAGTGAGTCCCAAACAGGTAGGGCCTCAGCTTCTTCAGTGCCGAGACCACAGCGAAAGCTTCCCTTTCTATGGCACTCCACCTCTGTTCCCTGGGGAGTAGTCTCCTGCTAAGGAAGACTACAGGCTGGTCTAGGCCCTCTTCGTTCAGTTGTGAGAGCACCGCTCCCACCCCATGCTCTGAAGCGTCAGTCTGCACGATGAATTCCTTGGAGAAGTCGGGTGCCTTGAGCACGGGCGCCGTGCACATGGCGGCCTCCAGGGCATCAAAAGCCTTCTGGCAGGACTCAGTCCAGATCACCGTCTTGGGCTGCTTCCTGGAAGTCAGCTCTGTTAAGGGGGCAACAATGGTGCCATAGCCCTTAACGAACCACCTGTAGTAACCGATGAGACCTAAAAAGGCTCTCACCTCTGTCTGGGTCTTGGGGGGCTCCCAAGCCAGAATGGTGTCAATCTTGGGTTGTAGGGGCGCCACCTGGCCGCTTCCTACCTGGTGTCCCAAGTACACCACAGAACCCTGCCCGATCTGGCACTTACTGGCCTTGATCGTGAGGCCTGCCCTCTGCAGCGCCTTCAACACTTCACCGAGGTGCTGCAAGTGTTCTTCCCAGCTGGAACTGAACACTGCAATGTCATCCAGGTATGCGGCACTGAAATCCTCCAGTCCAGCCAACACCTGGTTGACCAACCTCTGAAAGGTGGCAAGGGCATTCTTCAACCCAAAGAGCATCACCCAGAACTGGTAATGTCCTTCTGGGGTTGAGAATGCTGACCTCTCCTTGGCCCCATCGGTTAAGGCAATCTGCCAGTACCCAGACGTTAAATCAAACGAGCTGAGGAACTTGGCAGCTCCCAACCGATCAATGAGCTCATCAGCTCTGGGAATGGGGTGCGTGTCAGTCCTGGTGACGGCATTGAGCCCACGGTAGTCCACACAAAACCGCAGTTCTGGAGTGGCACCGGGTCCAGCAGCCTTTGGGACCAAGACCACTGGGCTGGCCCAAGGACTGTTGGAGGGCTCGATCACCCATAACGCCAACATCTTAGAGACCTCCTCTTTGATGCTGGCCCTGACCCGGTCAGTCAACCTGTAAATCTTGGGCTTCAGAAGAGGGCTGTCACCGGTGTCCACGTCATGGGTACACCAGTGAGTAACACCTGGGGTGAGAGGGAGCAGTGGGGCAAACTGTCCCAACAACTGGTGACAGTCGCTCTGCTGCTCTGGGGTCAGTGTAGGGGAGAGGATCACACCTTCCACTGACCCATCGTGCTCCTTGGTAGACAGAAGGTCAAGGAGAGGTTCACTCTCCTCTTCCACCCCATCATCTGTCGCCAAGAGCATGCTCACTTCGGACCTCTAGAAGTTGGGCTTGAGGCGGTTCACGTGCAAATCCACCAGATAGGTGACATCACTTTTGCGCTCCACCACCTCAAACGGCCCAGTCCACTTGTCCTGCAAGGCACAAGGTTCCACTGGGGCCATGACCCACACTTTTTGCCCAGGTTGAAATTCGACCAGAGTGGCATTCTGGTCATACCATTTCTTCATTTCTTCCTGGCTTGCTTCTAGGTTCGCCTGAGCGAGTTTCCTGAAGCGGGCAGTTTGGTTTCTGAAGGCCAGCATGTAACTAAACACATCCTGGGGAGTTTTCCTGGGAGCTGCCTCCCAGCCTTCCTTCACCAAACTCAGAGGTTTTCTCACAGGGTGACCATACAGAAGCTCAAAGCGACTGAACCCAAGAGACTTCTGTGGTGCCTCCCTGTACGCAAAGAGAAGGCATGGCAAGAGGACGTCCCACTTGTGCCTCATGGGTTCTGTTAGACCCTTAATCATGCCCTTCAAGGTCTGGTTGAATCTCTCCACCAGACCGTTAACTTGTGGGTGGTAAGGAGTGGTGAACTTGTAGGTTACACCACACTCCTTCCACAGGGATGCCATATACTTGGATATGAAATTGGTCCCCGTCAGAAACCACCTCTCTAGGGAACCCCACGCGGGAAAAGATCCCCATTAACGCCCGGCCCACCACTGGCGCCGTCGTTGTCCTGAGAGGGATTGCTCCGGGTACCGGGTGGCATGGTCCACCAAGACCAGGATGTACCTGTTGCCCATGGCTGTCTTGGGATCCAGTGGCCCCACAATGTCCATCCCTACCCTTTCAAAGGGTGTTCCAACAACTGGAAACGGTTGGAGAGGAGCTTTGACCTTCCTCCCACTCTTACCACTTGCCTGGCAAGTTTGGTAAGACCTGCAATGTCCATCCGACTGCCTTTGCATTTGGGGCCAGAAGAAGTGGGTGACAAGCCTGTCAAAGGTCTTGTCCCACCCCAAATGTCCTGCCAAAGGCACGTCATGAGCCAGACCCAGTAGGAAGGTCCTGAAGCGCTGGGGTACCACCAGCACACGGGCTGACCCAGGCTCAGCAACCTTAGGCTCACTATACAGGAGACAATTCTCCCAGTAGATCCAATGTGATCCGGACTGATCACCAGCTGCCTGGTCTGCAGCCTGCCGCCGCAGACCCTCCAGAGAACGGCACTCTTTCTGCTCCCTGCAGAATTCTTCCCTGGTAGGACCCCCTTCTTGCTGCCAATAGGTCAGCTCAGAGATGTCCCCCAGTACAGCTACCTACTCCCCTGTAGGCACCGGGCCGTCCTGCTCAAGGTCAGCCTCCTCCCGGTCTGTGGGAACTTCAGGGGCCGGTTTCCCGCGCCCCCTGCCCTTTCTCTTGGCAGGGACTTGGGCCACTGTTTCAGGCTCCAAGTCCTTCTGATCACCCCTTCTGGCTGCCATTGACCGAGTAGACACGCATGCCCACTCTGGCAACCCAAGCATCTCCAAGTGAGACCTGAGCTCAACATCCTTCCACAAGGACTGCTCCAGGTCGTTACCTAGCAGACAATCTACAGGCATGGTAGGGCTCACAACCACCCTCAAGGGACCTGAGACCCCCCCATTCAAAGGGAACCTGCGCCACCATACACTGGCGCTCTGAGTTGTCTACAGCAACTACTTGGTGGAATGCCCCTGGGACTACCTGCTCTTCAGAGACCAGGTGACACCAGACTGAGATCACACTGGCACCAGTATCTCTGAGAGCCTCTACCCTTTTCCCATTGATGGTCACCCAGGTGCTGTATTTCTTTGTGTTAGGGGGCACCTGGTTTCCTGGGACCATATCACTGTCCCCTAGTGAGACGAGGGTCATTTCTGCGGGATCCCCACCCTCCTGTGGGCACCCCTCCTCCCCAAGCGCTACACTAGCCAACACCTTGGACTGCACACCAGTGGGTGGCTGTGCCCTCTTGGGGTCCCCCTTCAAGTGACCCACCTGGTCACATGCAAAACACTTGCGGGGGCCGGTCTCAGCAGGCTTTCCTGAAGAGACCACTGCTTTCTTATCTCCTGGGGGATGGGAACCTTTACCCTGGGTGTTAGTTTGGGGCCCTTTAGAGAACTCTTGTGCTTTACCCTTGTCCCCCCCCACTTTTCTGCTGTGGACCCTGCCCACCTTTGGCTGAGTCTCCCCCAAACGCTTTCTTGTGGACCCGGGTACTCACCCAGCGGTCCGCTTCCATAGCAAGCTTCCTGGGGTCAGTTAGCTTACTATCAACCAAGTGCTGGCGCAGATCTGCAAAACATAGACTAGACAAGTGCTCCCATGCAATCAAATTGTAGAGCCCCTGAAAATCTGTTACATTACTGCCCTTCACCCAGCCATCCAGTGACCTGCAAAATGAATCTACACATTCCAACCAAGAGTTGGCATCAGACTTCTTACTGGACCTAAACTGATCCCTGCACTTTTCAGGAGTGAGACCATACCTGGTGAGAAGGGCCTCCTTCATGTCAGCATAGGTGAGATTACATCCCTTACCCAAAGCTATCAAAGTATCCCTTGCTTCTTCTGGGAGAAGAGGCCACAATCCTGCCCCCCAATTCTTCTCAGGGACCCCATTCATGTGTATAGATGCCTCATTACCCTGAAACCACCTTTGTATGTCATCCCCCTTCTTGAATTCCTTGCCTACATTCTTGGGGATGTGCACAATTTGATCCGACTGCACTGATGAGTTGCTGCCACCATCTGAGCTGGGCCTACTCCTTAGCTCCAGCTCCTTAAGACTACGTTCATAATCTAAGCTCATCTTCCTCCATGGCTATTCTCTTCTCTTCCCTCTCACTCTCCATCCTGAGTTTTTCCAACTCGAACTTCCTCGCTTCCCGCCTGTCGTCCAGCTCCTTTGGGGACAAACCGCTGCTGCCTGGTCTGGAAGGATCCCCCCCTCCCAAAGGCACATCCACCCTAGGAATAGGCTCCTCCGCCTCTCCACTAAGATCTCCAGACTGCCCACTGGCATGTCTGGCCGCTACCCAGGCCCTCAGAGCCTTTTGTAGCTCCTCCTTCCTGGTGAGGCCTCTGACTTGGACTTTTAGGTTTTTGCAAATGGCCTTCAACTCTTTCACGTTGTAGGATTCCAACCTATCCTCCTCAAAGGCAACTTCCAAGGATGCACTTGATGATGCTCTTGATTCAGGCATGATGAAGTAGCAAGTTCAAAAATAGGCAAGATCAAAAATAGGCCAAAAAGAAAAAGAACCAGTATGTGGCACATAATGGTCTGCGATATGATAGTAGTGCACACCAATCACTGTAAGTCAAGTGCAAACACAAGTCCTATCCTCACCGCTGCCAACCAATGTTAGAAATGGGAGTCTCTAGTTGGCAGAGGTAGTACCTTTGTCCAAATAGGGACCCTTCTTCCTAGTCAGGATAAGGGAGTTACACTCCTAAAATAATCCCTGCTCACCCCCTTGGTAGCCTGGCACGAGCAGTCAGGCTCATCTTAGAGGCAGTGTGTAAAGCATTTGCACATAACCAACAGTAATACAGTATAAGCACTACAAAAGGACACCACACCAGTTTAGAAAAATATCCAATATTTTTATATACTTAAGACAAGACCAAAAACGATAAAAAAATCCACAATACAGTATTCAACAAGCATTTGCAATGCAATAGGTCTCGCATTTACGCAAGTTTGAGCTATTGGCATTGTAAATGACAATGCCTTTTATTTATGTTTTGGTTTTTAAAACATAAATAAAAGACATTGTCATTCACAATGCCAATATCTTCAACTCGCGTAAATGAGAGACCTATTGCATTGCAAATGCTTGTTTCATCCCAGCTACTTGGCGCTGCCCTGCATGGGAATTCCTACCTGGAGAATGACAATCCTGTCCAGAACTGCCCATTCCTTCCTGACTTCAGTGACCTTGTATGGCCTCCACTTTTACCCTTACTTTATCAGTACCACAGAATCAGTACTTCGAGGTTATTTCTTGCCCAAATATTCTTCTGGGGGACAGTTCCATGGATTTACAACACAGTCAGTAAATCAAGGCCATTACACTACAAGTCTTTGCTCATAGGCAGGACCACTGGAATAACGCAATATTGTGGCTGCTGCGTTCTCGGAGTATTTACATATTTTCCACACTTGCCGCATGATTCAGATCTTCTGTATCAGTTGCAAACATTGATTCTAGCTCAGATGGATCAAAAGAGGCTTTAAAAAGCATCTGCCGTGGTCCCCCGGGGGACAGATGCTTTGCAAAGATTAACTTTCACCATTTCGTTGCTGACGGCTATATTCGGGTGTTAGAGTGCTGCTAATGAGGAGAAACGTTTGCCCAGACAGTACTACTGTGTTGTAAAATGACAAAATAGCAAAATATTGCGACAGAATGTGCCATATTACGCTGCATCATCGCACCTTTTCTGTGTCTGATTACGTTTGTATCTCTCCAGTCCCTGCAGCACCTGTTCTGACCTGGGTCTCAGGCTCTACAACAGCTCTGCTGACCTGGTTCTCTGGCTCTACAGCAGCTCTGCTGACCTGGTTCTCTGGCTCTACAGCAGCTCTGCTGACCTGGTTCTCTGGCTCTACAGCAGCTTTGATGACCTGGTTCTCTGGCTCTAGAGCAGCTCTGACCTGCTTCTCTGGCTCTACAGCAGCTCTGCTGAACTGGTTCTAAGGCTCTACAGCAGCTGTACTGACCTGGTTCTCTGGCTCTACAGCAGCTTGCTGACCTGGTTCTCTGGCTCTACAACACCTCTGCTGACCTGGTTGCGCTGACCTGGTTCTCTGGCCCAGTTCTCTGGCCATAGAGCAGCTCTGCTGACCTCGTTCTCTGGCTTTACAGCAGCTCTGCTGACCTGGTTCTCTGGCTCTACAACAGCTCTGCTGACCTGGTTCTCTGGCTCTAGAGTGGCTCTGCTGGCTTGGTTCTCCGGCTCTAGAGCGGCTCTGCTGACCTCGTTCTCCGGCTCTAGAGCGGCTCTGCTGACCTGGTTCTCTGGCTCTAGAGCAGCTCTGCTGACCTGGTTCTCTGGCTCTACAGCGGCTTTGCTGACCTGGTTCTCTGACTCTACAGCAGCTCTGCTGACCTGGTTCTCTGGCTCTAGAGTTGCTCTGCTGACCTGGTTCTCTGGCTCTACAGCAGCTCTGCTGACCTGGTTCTCTGGCTCTAGAGCAGCTCTGCTGACCTGGTTCTCTGGCTCTACAGCAGCTGTGCTGACCTGGTTCTCTGGCTCTACAGCAGCTCTGCTGACCTGGTTCTCTGGCTCTACAGCAGCTCTGCTGACCTGGTTCTCTGGCTCTACAGCAGCTCTGCTGACCTGGTTCTCTGGCTCTACAGCGGCTTTGCTGACCTGGTTCTCTGACTCTACAGCAGCTCTGCTGACCTGGTTCTCTGGCTCTACAGCAGCTCTGCTGACCTGGTTCTCTGGCTCTACAGCAGCTCTGCTGACCTGGTTCTCTGGCTCTAGAGTTGCTCTGCTGACCTGGTTCTCTGGCTCTACAGCAGCTCTGCTGACCTGGTTCTCTGGCTCTAGAGCAGCTCTGCTGACCTGGTTCTCTGGCTCTACAGCAGCTGTGCTGACCTGGTTCTCTGGCTCTACAGCAGCTCTGCTGACCTGGTTCTTTGGCTCTACAGCAGCTCTGCTGACCTGGTTCTATGGCTCTACAGCAGCTCTGCTGACCTGGTTCTATGGCTCTATAGCAGCTCTGCTGACCTGGTTCTCTGGCTCTACAGCAGCTCTGCTGACCTGGTTCTCTGGCTCTACAGCAGCTCTGCTGACCTGGTTCTCTGGCTCTACAGCAGCTCTGCTGACCTGGTTCTCTGGCTCTACAGCAGCTCTGCTGACCTGGTTCTCTGGTTCTAGAACAGCTCTGCTGACCTGGTTCTCTGGCTCTACAGCAGCTCTGCTGACCTGGTTCTCTGGCTCTACAGCGGCTCTGCTGACCTGGTTCTCTGGCTCTACAGCGGCTCTGCTGACCTGGTTCTCTGGCTCTACAGCGGCTTTGCTGACCTGGTTCTCTGACTCTACAGCAGCTCTGCTGACCTGGTTCTCTGGCTCTACAGCAGCTCTGCTGACCTGGTTCTCTGGCTCTACAGCAGCTCTGCTGACCTGGTTCTCTGGCTCTAGAGTTGCTCTGCTGACCTGGTTCTCTGGCTCTACAGCAGCTCTGCTGACCTGGTTCTCTGGCTCTAGAGCAGCTCTGCTGACCTGGTTCTCTGGCTCTACAGCAGCTGTGCTGACCTGGTTCTCTGGCTCTAGAGCAGCTCTGCTGACCTGGTTCTCTGGCTCTACAGCAGCTGTGCTGACCTGGTTCTCTGGCTCTACAGCAGCTCTGCTGACCTGGTTCTCTGGCTCTACAGCAGCTCTGCTGACCTGGTTCTCTGGCTCTACAGCGGCTTTGCTGACCTGGTTCTCTGACTCTACAGCAGCTCTGCTGACCTGGTTCTCTGGCTCTACAGCAGCTCTGCTGACCTGGTTCTCTGGCTCTACAGCAGCTCTGCTGACCTGGTTCTCTGGCTCTAGAGTTGCTCTGCTGACCTGGTTCTCTGGCTCTACAGCAGCTCTGCTGACCTGGTTCTCTGGCTCTAGAGCAGCTCTGCTGACCTGGTTCTCTGGCTCTACAGCAGCTGTGCTGACCTGGTTCTCTGGCTCTACAGCAGCTCTGCTGACCTGGTTCTCTGGCTCTACAGCAGCTCTGCTGACCTGGTTCTATGGCTCTACAGCAGCTCTGCTGACCTGGTTCTATGGCTCTATAGCAGCTCTGCTGACCTGGTTCTCTGGCTCTACAGCAGCTCTGCTGACCTGGTTCTCAGGCTCTACAGCCGCGCACTAAGACCCCGAATACAAATACCAGACAAGCTGTCGCCAATGTGAAAAAAATATAGTGCTTACCGACTAATGAAGGAGACAGTGTAACGCCACAAGTAAAAGATACAGTCCTGATGGGCGGTCCCAAAAGGAGACAGGGTGATAACAAGGAGGGAGTAAGAAGCCTCATTATCAATCGGAAGCCAGCATATACCATGGACGATGACGCCAGCCAATGAAAAATATGGGCGGGGCTTCCACACCACTTCTAAAACATACCCTACTACAGCATGCCTCGCAAAGCGAGCAGCGCAAAGCGAGCAGCGCATGCGCTGCAACGCTAGGCTCGACCTAAAAATCTTCAGTTATCAAAATAAACTTGAAAAACAGTTCCTTGAAGTCGATAGCTCCGTTTGGGGCTATCACGGCATCGTGAACAACAAATCCAAACAGTTTTGGCTGACCGTGGCGTCGCGGGCCAGCTACCGTGTCGGGAAGACCCGCAAAACAGTACCTTTAGAAATGCAGGGCGTTGGCGACCTCTCGTTGAGCTTCCGAAAGCACGGCGTCCGTAGGCGTCAGTTCCGGAGGTCGGTGCAGGAGTCGTCGGGCCCTTGAAGTCACAAGCGTTGCAGATCGAACTCCTCGCGGTTGAAGTCAGGAGCGCTGGCGTCGGCAGACGTCGGGTGCTGCGGTGCAAAGTGCAGCAGTGCGGCGTGCGTGGCCCTCAGGTCGCGGTGCGAGCAGCCACTCGGTGGCAGTGTCAGATGGCATCGTCGGTGAGACCAGAGTCGCGGTGCGAAGTAATGCGGTGCTCGTCGCGGTGCTGGCAGGTCACGGTGCAAGCAGTGGCGTCGTCGTTGCTGAAGCGCTGTCGTCGGCTGACGAACTGGAGTCAATGGCGCCGGCGTCGGTAGGCCAAGGCTGCGGTGCGGGATGAGGGCAGTGCGTCGTGTAACTTTACGAGCGGTGCCCTTGAACCACGGTGCAAGCAGCGGCGTCGATTTTGGCGTGGCGTGGCGTCATCGGGGATACCAAGGCGGCGGCGTGAAGTGAGGCGATGCAGAGGGCGGTGCCCACAGGTCACGGTGCGAGCAGTGGCTTGGTGGCGGCGTCAGCAGGTGGCGTCGGTGAGACCAGAGTCGCGTTGCGGCGGTGCCCTCTGCAGTGCCTTCAGGACACGGAGTCGGCAGCGGCATCGTAGATGGCGTCAGGTTGCTTTTTCTTCTTGTCAAACAAGCCTGTGCAACTATAAGAAAAAAAGGCCCCCCCTACGATACTTTTAGGTCCAAGAGGAGGGGGGGAAACAGAAACTCGCTAACACAAAATACCTCTGTTCTGACCTATATTACTTTCAATGTGACCTAGACAGGTTCTCACATGCCATCAAACCCACCATTAGTATACAACACACCAAAATTTTGCAGAGTACGTTTTATTCTTTATTTTATTGCATCTCCGGCATATTTTCTTTAAATATTAAAAAGTTTTTTTTATATAGATTTACATCATTTTTATCTTTTTGTGTACATTTGGTTAAAAAAATACATACATGTATACATAACTGTCGTTGTCTATTCAAACAGTGGCATCAAAATTAATGACTAGCACAATTCTAATTACTTTAAGTACAAATGTGCATAACCCCACAGCAACCTTCAACTGTTCATACTCACCACACAATCTCACTCATTCAGTCTACAGTCATACTTATAAACAAAAACCACATGAGATTCAGCCCTGTGAGGGGTCCAAAGTTGGTCTGGAGAGAACAATATTTGTTAGTACAAACAGACACTGTTTCTGATGGAGTTGTCTCTCGGGGACCACTTCTCAGGGGTAATACTGGTCTACGCGCGTTTCAGTGGCGAAGCCACCTTCCTCAGGACCAAGATATGATAAAGGAATCTCAAAACAAAAAAGAGAAAGAGGCCAGGGGTTATCTGTAGGGTAATAAAAAGACAAATATTATATATATATATATGATGGGTTGCGGCAAGGAATAATCTATCATTAGGTTATCTTATGCTTCATAAACAACCCGTGGGACTAATAAGCAGTGTAATACACCGTCTAACATGATTGGAAATCGTTGGCATAAGTACACGATCTTTGCGGTACACATGAGGAATTGGCCATGAGTGCAGTGGAAGATAGAAGTCACTACGAGGAAACCTACACCATAGAGTGAAATATCATGCAAACATGATACACGCTAGTTTGAAACCAGTGAATAAGAAAGAATGTGCAAGTGATAAAGGGGAAGTTCCACAGACCGAAAATAGATAAAGAAGGTTTCTAAGGTCCATTATAACCAGGCAATTTTAGACTCTAATGTACCTTCAACTGTTCGAGCAACCAGGTTATTTCTTAAAAGAGCCGTCTATTGACAAATGTGCCATCAAACACCTGGATGCTTACAACAAGTCCTATGAGTAAAGATTTAAAGAATGAGAGAGCTGAATTGCAAGACTATCAACAAGCATTGGCATAGCCAATAGGTCTCGCCTTTGGGGCCTTATAAGTATTTAGTTATGCAGCACAATATCCTTCCTGCAACAACATCAACTGTTGCATGGCTAAACACTTATAAGGTCCCAAAGGCGAGACCTATTGGCTATCCGTGATAAACAGTCAAGATTTGAAGTAAGAGAGGTGTGTGTATCGTAAGGGACTGATTTAAAGCGCACCAAACACCAGTAGCAGACGACCAGTGTGGTCCGTGCTTCACCTTCTGCGTATGTAGTGACATTTGCCAAATGCCATAGCTAGGGCCCAATATAAAGTTGGTCCGTGTCCGAACTGTCCTGTTGTAATTGTTAGCTAACAAAGTCAGGATGCAAGAACAGTGTTACTAATGTATTTTTTGCTAATACCCTTTTGTCACCAGCAGTGTGCATTTAGTGTACGTTTTTTTTGTTTTCTGTGCAAAAAGGCTTATAAATGCACCTCAAATTGCAAAGAAAATAACCCATACGGAAAAAATAGACACACTGAAAATAAGGAGATTGTCGGCAAATACACTAATTATAAAGTTTTTGGCCTTAAAACACTTTTTTCAAAAGTACCCCAAAAAGTTGCCTGTAATTGTGTGTTTAACTTTGCTGCGTGGTAAAAGAGTCACCGCGTGCAAGTACACCTCTCCTGACAAAGTACATCATATACACTTCTATAATGCTCTCCTTTAACTACATACTATATCTCAAGCTGAACTAAAACTTAATGTAAAGAATGTTAAAAAAATGGCAAGCAGAGAAGTTAAGGAGAATGTAGCATTTTGTCAAGCTGTGAAGTGGAATCCTTTAGCAATGCATCGACACCTTGTTTGAAAAGACTCCCAAGTGTAGCCGCCATCCAGTCTGGACTGGTGTGAAACGTCCGAACAGTTACTACCTGTGGTTAAATGGGAGTCTGCCGAAGCTGAATAAAGACAATGGTTTCCTCCTCGTAAAGATCAGTATCAGCGTTAGGAGAGGCAAATGTGGCGTCACTGCAGTTGCACATATGGGTGAAGTTTTAAAAGCAATATAGGATGTTTGTAGCAGTCAAAAGCAGAGACCGAAACAGAGATGTTCAATAATGAAGTCAAAACAAAAACAGTTATTTGTACAACAAAAGAGAAGCAGGGTTGTCTGGCGTTTAGTAAATGCTTAATCTAATAATAACCGGGACAGAGGAAATGCGAAAATGAGCTTCAATTAGATAAAGTATATTACTTGTGGACGAGGCTGGCTTTGGGGAAATAGCACGTGAGTTCAAAATGCAAAAGGCCCGCGCTATATTTATTTTTTAATAACAAGCCGGAAATGTTTGTTTAAGAATGAAAAAGTTTCTAAATCGTGTACGAGGCTGGCTTTGGTGAGAGAGCACGTAAGTTGAAAATGCAAAAGGGCCGCGCTCTATTTATTTCACAATTATGACTAAAAAGTGTATCAATTATGGACGACGCTGGCTTGAAAAAGTGTATAAATCGTGCACGAGACTGGCTTTGGTGAGAGAGCACGTCAGTTGAAAATGCCAAAGGGCCGCGCTCACACGCCACACGCGTGCTTGTAAAAGTAAAACAAAATCACACTGCTGGCACTGCAATGATGTGTTTGCTGGGGCCGCGCTCTATTTAACAATTATGCGCCGTAGATGTTTGTTTAATGACTAAAAAGTGTATCAATTGTGGACGACGCTGGCTTGAAAAAGTGTATAAACCGTGTACGAGCCTGGCTTTGGTGAGAGAGCACGTAATTTGAAAATGCAAAAGGGCCGCGCTCTATTTATTTCACAATTATGCACCGGAGATGTTTGTTTAATGCCTAAAAAGTGTATCAATTGTGGGCAAGGCTGGCTTTGAGAGAGAGCACGTGAGTTCAAAATGCTAAAGGGCCGTGCTCTATTTATTTAATAATAACGCTCCCGAAATGTTTGTTTAATAACGCAAAAGTGTACAAATTGTGTACGAGACTGGCTTTGGTGAGAGAGCACGTCAGTTGAAAATGCCAAAGGGCCGCGCTCACACGCCGCACGCGTGCTTGTAAAAGTAAAACAAAATCACACTGCTGGCACTGCAATGATGTGTTTGCTGGGGCCGCGCTCTATTTATTTAACAATTATGCGCAGTAGATGTTTGTTTAATGACTAAAATGTGTATCAATTGTGGACGACGCTGGCTTTGAGAGAGAGCACGTGAGTTCAAAATGCTAAAGGGCCGCAAATAATAACGCGACGCAGGTGTGTGTTTAATAATGAAAAAGTGTATAAATCGCAAAACAAGGAGGCACGTCTGGCGAGTGGTGTGCGATGTGCGCGCGGAGGAACGTCTGGCGAGTGGTGTGCAATGTGCGCGCGCTGTAAGGGTGCCTGCGAGCGATTCGCTTAATGAGCCATGACAAGAGAGGAAAGCCAGATGGCGCCTGTGCGCGTAACTGTGCGCGTAACCGCAAGCTTTCGGCCACAAGCAAAAGCGTGTGGTCAGCTTTTTGAAGCCCCCTTACTAAAAGTCTCGCCAGAGCAGCGCATGCGCTGCCTGAGGCGAGACCTAAAAAGGAGTCATCTGTCTTGACATAAATATGACAATATAGCTTACCCTGTTTAAAGCATATGACTTGACTGTTTTTTAATCCGGATTGGTCGGCATAGCTAAAACTGACCCATAATTTTGAAGATTCTCGTGCCTGGTATTTCATTTGTTAATTATTATGGGCCCCATGCATCAAACTGAAAACCGGTCGCAAACGGGCAGATTCTCAGAATCTGCCCCTTATGTATCAGTATTTTTGCATTTGGGATGCATCATCCCAAATGCAAAAATCGGAAATTACGATTGCATTTAAGGAATCGCAAATTGCGATTCCTTAAATGCAATGCTAGAAGCAATTTAAAATAGCGAATTCGCTATTAGGGGTTGCAATTTACCGAAAAATAAAACAGGTCAGTAATTTGCAAAAACTTTGAAAAATGCACTAAAGTGCATTTTTCAAAGTTACATGTCACACACACACATGCCCTTGGGGCATGTGTGTGCGTAACATGGGTGCACATTTCAATTTCAGGGGTGCAACAGGGTGTCCTTTGACACCCTTGCACCCTTGAAATGCATGCGCTTGCAGTACCTTATGGGTACTCGCAAATTGCGCATGCAATTCCATTCATTCCTATGGGCCTGTGGGCCCATAGGAATGAATGGAAGCCATTCCTTAATTGCGACTCGCAATTTGCGAGTCGCAATTAAGGAATGTTTAGGAATCGCTATTTTTATAGCGATTCCTACATGCATAGGCTTTTGCGATTCTTTAATTGCGATTCCTTAATAATCGCAATTAAGGAATCGCAAAAGCCTTCCTTGATGCATGTGCCAGTATATGTTTTTGAAAAAAGATTGTATGTCATGTTTCCGTATAACACTAGGGGTATTGCGCACTATATTGGGAGATAGAATATTTTGATCCAGACACCCATCTAGAGTTATGCGATGTAAATTTAACACATAGCTATCCATTAGCCCATGTTCATACCGGGCGAATAAATATGGTCCCAAAACCATTCTGTCTAGAGAGTGCGACTATTTTGATAATATAAATGCGTAAATGACTCCTGTAATGAGACGTATGCTGCCTAAAATACCAAGCTGTTATGGGGGTACCAGATAGCACTCCTTTGGACCTACCCATTACTACCAGCATGGAGATTAGTTACTTTGCTCTATTATTAGCTGCATTAGTAGAATCGGCAATGCGCGCCAGATAGGAAGCTCTAATTGCCACCTCCTTACTTTAAAAAGAAAAGAAAAAGTGTTTAGAACTAAAAGCTAATCTCCGGTGCCTTCTTACCTTCGTGGCGCTGTTTCAAAGGAACGAGTAATCCGTACCGGGCATCTGTTTAGAATGGCAGTTGCACAAAAGCAAGCCGGGACGGGTTTTTAAATCTTACACCAACCAGAGTGTAATCACGGAAGTCTCGCGATTGAAATCTATTCTCGTATACCCAGTTTAAAAGGATATAGATGGTGAGCTAATTGGGCCGCCATATTGGAGTGGAATATCCTACATTGACAAAGCCAGTCCCCCAACCCAGGCAGATGCACTTCGTGTCAAAATAAGTGAAATGGGACTCTACAACTTGGAAAAAAGGATACCTGCTATCTTTTTGTCAATATTAATGCAAGAAATGCGTAAAAACCGGGATAGCTCAAATAAAGTGTCACGATCACGTGATATCATCCGGCATCACGTGTCTTAGCGATATATAGGTTACCATTACAATTTTCATATTGATGGCAAACATTATAGGCAATCTGTATAGAATGCTGGCAAAATGCCAAACAAAAAAGTGAGAATCTCGCATGGACTAATACCAGACTACACCCACTAGATGGAATAATTCATTTGCTTAAAAATAAAAGGCTTCTATATACCACAGTGCAGTGCCTATAATCCTGGCTCCTTTAAGATCAATTACAAAAAAAGGAATCAGATTCTAACCGATTAGAGTAGTTCACTGTGTGTCATGGTGCGTATCCGAGTTTCTAAAAAGCAATAAATCAGAAAATTAAGGTTATTGCCGAATATACATACATTCAGTGTGTTACACATTGCGGCCGCCTAATATGGGTAAGAATACTTTACCAAGACTGAGTCTGCTAAGGTACACTGTCCTAAAAGCTACAGGAACCCATCACTAAAGGGGCATTCATGTAACTATCCACAGGATCTCCTCATTCAGACCTCTCCGCACTGTATCACAGTGAAAAATCCAGAAGGTTTCCCTATCCTTCCTTACTTTTTCAGTGTCGTAACCAGGTTTGGTGATGATTTTCTCCAGAATGAGCCATTTCAGCTCATTCTCACTATGGTGGTTTTCCATGCAATGTCTTACCATCGGTGCTTGCATTTTGTGGGTCCTAATGGCGGACTTGTGTTCTGACAGCCTTAGACGGAATTCTCTCCCTGTCTCTCCTATGTATCCAATCCACAGGGGCAGAGGATAAGATAAACTACATTACTACTCCTGCAGTTTGTATGGCTTTTTAATTTGCCTGACTTGGTTCCATAGGACCACGTTTGGGTAGTGATTGCTGATGGACAAGCATGGCAGTTCCCACACCTGTGGTTACCTAGGATCGGGGGGAGTCCATCAATTGTCTTCTGCTCCCACATTTTGTTTGGTTTTGTTCTGCTATGTACTAGCTTGTCTCTCAGGTTAGGGTTCCTTCTAAAGGCCACAATCGGTTTCATCAGTGCCATGTCTTCTTCGTTGATATTAAGAATCTTCCAGTGTCTATGTAAAATTTGTTGAATTTTATTGTTGAAACTGGAGTGGTTTACTACACAGACTAGTCTTTCTAGGGGTTGTTTTTCTCTGCCACTAATCATACTGTCTCTATTGTAGTATTTGGCACGTTTCATAGATTGTCTGACAAGGCGTTTAGGGTAGCCTCTAAGGAGTAATCTCTTCTGAAGTTGTTCTGCATGTAGCATGAAGTCTTGGATGTTGGTACAGTTGCGCTTTATTCTCAGAAATTCCCAAAGGGAATTGAATCTTTTGGCAGGAGGGGTGAAAGCTACTATGTTGTAAGATAGTATTTTTTGCTGTTGGTTTTCTGTATAAGCTGACCTCAATACTGCCCTCTCCGCTCATGATCCAAATATCAAGAAACTCTACTTTTTCAGATGAATATTTCGCAGTGAATTTGAGATTACTGTCACTCAAATTGAGCCACTCAATAAACTGTACCAGATCTGACTCTTCTCCTGACCAAATGAAAAATATATCATCTATGAACCTGTGCCAAACATCTATATTCTCATAAAATGGGGCTCTCTCATTGAAGATGTGTTTAAGTTCGAAATCCCCCATATAGATGTTCGCTACACTTGGAGCACACGAAGCTCCCATACTGGTGCCCTTTATCTGTTGGAAAAGGTTGTCCTTGAATTAAAAAAAGTTGTGATGTAAAACAATATCCAGACACTTCAGAGTGAAATTGTTAGGTCTCTCCCCAGGAACTCTAGCCAATAGTGTTGCCACTGCCTCTATGGCTAGGTCCTGGGGGATGTTGGTGTATAAAGACTGTCTAGTGTTACTAGAAATTGTGTCTCACGATTAAAGAGTTTATGTTCTATGGTCGCTATCATGTGGCCAGTGTCTTTTATATATGAGGCATATAGTTTGGTCAGAGGACATAGGAACGCATCCACATATTGGGAAAGCGGTTCAGTGCAGGAGTTAATAGATGAGACAATTGGTTGCATGGGTGGATCGGTTATGTTCTTATGCATTTTAGGGACTCCATAAAGAGCAGGGATGACTGTATTGCTCTTATTAAGAAATTCTAGTTCCCTTAGGCAGATGTAGCCGTCTGTAAAGGCTTTCGCTGTATTAGTCTCTATTTTTGTTTTTAGATCTGTCAAAACAGTCTTTTGTGTACGCTGATAATGTTCAGGTACTGCCAGCATGGTTTCCATTTTCTCAGAATATTTCTCACTATCCATTACCACTATGCCACCTGCTTTGTCCCACGGCTTGATGGTGATATGTGTATTGTTCTGGAGATTTCTTAGTGCCTGACTTTCAGAGATTGTCAAATTGGGGGTTATCTTCGGGACATATTTAGTAATTTTCTCAATTTCCTTTATGACAGATTTTTCGAAAACTGCAACTTCTGGCCCTACCATCTCTAAGGATGGTGTGAATTTGGAAGGAGGCTTACAGCCCGAATAGTTAGTCTCTTGTTCTGATGGAATGTTGTTAGACATGAACTTTTCAATCGGATTTTGCGGAAGAACGAAAAGAGATCTTTATTCAATTTAAAAATATCCGGCTGTGTGCTGGGAACAAATGACAAACCTTTGCTCAATATATTGGTTTCTTCAATAGAGAGCTGATGGCTTGATAGGTTAAAAATAGGAATGGTGTCTGCATTTGGAGTTTTCCTATCTAAGACTTCCAATATTGATGATTCCGCGTCCGCATGTAGGGTTGCGGATGTGCTGGCTCTGTCTGAGGATAGTGGTTCCTTTCCTGTCTCTGAAATTTTACTCGGCCTCTGACCCTGCCTTGCTGTAAAAAAGGCGACTGTCCTTGTTGGTGTTGGTTATATAAATGTCCTCTGTAATTTCTAGGATTATTGGGTAGCCCCTCATTTGTTGCAGGGCCTTCATATTCTGAGTCTGATGAATTGGTATCAGAGAATGTCAGGGTTTTCTGTCTTTTGTAGGCACGTGTATTGTATTGCCCTCCTTCATATCGATCTTCTTGATAAAAATTACCTTGAAGGTAGGGCTATACCTTTTCCTGCGTGAACCAGCGTATATCTTTTTTTAACTTGTCAGTTTTTTTCTTAATCAGGTAGTCTTCAAACTCCTGGAGTTCTTGATTTATGCTGAGTAGTTTGTTCTTTGCTTCCTCTACACTGGTGTTCGTTTTGAGTTTCTCTTCCAAATCTAGGATCTCTTGATTGAGGATCTGTATCATTTCTTTCACCGTCTCTATGATGAGGATCATCCAGTCCCTGGAGCAACGGTTCGCAATCTGCGACCATCGCTCCAGGAACTGGCACACCTCAACAAAGAGAGCAGGGACGTTTTTAACTCTCAGACCAGAAGGTATCGCCCCTGCCTTTAGGTACTCAAGCATAAAATGAGCATGAGACTCCATTCTTTTTGCTTTTTTCTTTAAATTCATAAGTTTCATCCAATCACTATTATCACTTATTGTGTCTCTACTATCTCTATTGGTACCAGCTATTTGTCCAATGAGTGCTGAGAACACATCATCCGTAAAGCCAAAGGTTTTAAAACCTTCCATCTCTGCTTGGGAGCAATCTAAGTATAAGTGTAAAAAAGGTAAGACCAGGGTCGCGGTGCGAAGTGATGCGGTGCTCGTCGCGGTGCTGGCAGGTCACGGTGCAAGCAGCGGCGGTGTCGTTGCTGAAGCGCTGTCGTCGGCTGACGAACTGGAGTCAATGGCGCCGGCGTCGGTAGGCCAAGGCTGCGGTGCGGGATGAGGGCAGTGCGCCGTGTAACTTTACGAGCTGTGCCCTTGAACCACGGTGCAAGC
This sequence comes from Calotriton arnoldi, assembly GCA_963921515.1. NCBI lineage: Eukaryota > Metazoa > Chordata > Amphibia > Caudata > Salamandridae > Calotriton > Calotriton arnoldi. Next base: position 3,348,467 of record CAWUFW010000054.1, read on the forward strand.
AGCGGAGTCGATTTCGGCGTGGAGTGGCGTCATCGGGGATACCAAGGCGGCGGCGTGAAGTGAGGCGATGCAGAGTGCGGTGCGAGCAGCGGCTCGGTGGCGGCATCAGCAGGTGGCGTTGGTGAGACCAGGGTCGCGGTGCGGCGTTGCGGCGGTGCCCTCTGCAGTGCCTTCAGGACACGGAGTCGGCAGTGGCATCGTAGATGGCGTCGGGTTGCTTTTTCTTCTTGTCAAACAAGCCTGTGCACACGCTTCTTATACTTTAGTAATTATAGAAGTATTGAAACAACATAAATATAAATGGCAGAAATAAAGTGGATCCTTTGTATGATTTTCGTTCTTTTTTTCTTATTTACTCCGCAAAGATTGCCCAGCCAACACGTGTTTCGTCTTAGGGGGTACCCTTAGACTTCTTCAGGGCTAGAAGGATATACAACAGAACATATTAACATATCCTGATGGCTAAATATATTGTCATTACAGTGTGGTATGGTGTACATATAGTGTTTGCCTGAGCGTGGAAACCCTAAGTCAAACGTGCAACCTATTGTGTTTGCATATTATCTTCCTACGAAGGGGTTCAGGTACCCCTGTAGGTTGTGACACTCCAAGATACGGTGAGAAGTCGGTGCCAATAACACCTCCTTGGTGTCACATCAGACAATCAGTGTATCAGGTGACAAACACTTACAGAATAAGGTAGGAAAAGTGACCACCATTGTGCGAAATACGTCGTGACACTTCATCTGTTACACAAAATTGGCGAAAAGATAAAATAAATAAATACACGAAAATCGGAACAAGAAGAGAACATGAAGGAACGCACATTTTCAAGGTGTATGGTTGTCGCTTAAAGCTAGATTATAGTGACAAAAGTGTTGATTGAACCCGGCTTGAAGATACTACATTGCACAGTAGAGGGCAAGAAAGCGCCCATGATGCCGGAACAAATGAAACCAATGAATGCCGATGAAACTGCAGGTAACATGAAACTGGGAATCTGGGATTCCGACACTTTTGTGGGTTGAGCATCCAGGGTCAGAGATAGTTAGCAGGTGCTGGCATCTGTGACCCGATGGCAGTTAAGCAAGCGGGTGCACTGCATAAGTTGTCACTAAATGACAGGGTGAGGTGTCGCCAATAGTGGGCACAATACATATATTGTTTCAAACCAGATTCAACACCAATACGGTGTTCACCAAGGTTTAGCAATCAAAGGGATCTGTACAATTGTCTGGTCAAAGGGTATGTGCACCTCAGAACCAAGGGTAGGTGACCAGTTGCTGCAGTTAAGCTCAAAAGCCCCGCATGGTCATCTATATTCGCCATGCTGGGTGGGGACGCTGGCATGTGCTGCTGTCCCCCCCCCCTTAAAAAAAAAAGTGGACACAAACCGGGATGTTACCCATTAATGTCGCGACTGCACACGGTGCTAGCAGTTAAGCAAAAGGGAAGTCCCCCCAGAAGGAGCTGAACAGGCGGGATTTCTATAAGACAGGAGGGACTCATGGCAAGTACAGGAGGACACACTTGCTATTATCACTTATTCATGGTTCATCAGATAGTTCACCTGACAGGTGTTTTCAGGGACCCACTAGGGCATTAAGTGAACTGCATGGGGTAGCAAGGTAACGTGCCGTGAGGCAGTGTGGTCTCGGCAGACCCACAATAGGGGGCTGCAGCAATACTTGAAACTGGGAACCTTAGATTCTGACAGTATCATTGGCAACATACACATGAACCCCCCTGGTCTTGTGGGGTTTGTATGTCCCATCCTGCAATTTAAGGTGACTAGAAGGGAAGCTGAATGTGGACTTGAATTTGTGGAGGGCAATCATTCCAGGGATACCAAGGTGAACTAGGGCTATAGCTGGATTGAGCTCCAAGGGTCACGGGATCGAGCTTTAGTTAAAGCAATCCAAAGGGTCCGGTGCATATGTCTGGGCAACTGCAACAGAGTAGGGGTTCCCTGCCCTAGGGCAGTTTCCGCGTTGATTCAGTTAAGCACTATATTCCCTGCCCTGGTAGCCCTAGTAGATAGGCTGGTTGTTGAAGCGGTCATCTAACAAGGGCGATGCTGTCCCACAAATTGGGGAAGAGGGTGTTAAAGCACAAAAAATACTGGATGATTGCAACTACAGGTTGCAGGAGCCTACATTAGCCTCAAGGGTAATATAGCCATGGTAAGAGTAGAGTTCCCTTTTGGGAGGCCATCACATTCCTACAGGTAGTGTGAGGCAGTTGCTCTTCCCGGAGTAGGATAAATTGCTCCAAGCAGTTTTCCCAGACGCAGTTTGTCTGGATGGGGTCCCCCAGAATGAGATGGAGCAGCTCTGAACAAATTGGAGCAGAGACTGGTTGGGGGGGGGGGGGGGAGGTCTCCTCAACATCTTGGTGATCCATTTAGGAGGCAATTACCTCACTGCCGTGGGTAAGGGGGCATTCTTGCAAGCAATGAAGGCTGACTTAGGTGAGATCAGCATAGACATGGTTCAATGTGAGCTCTGGTGGCCTGAGATTATTCACCGCAGAGTGTGGCACGGGCTAAGTCAAAGGAGGCCATTGAACAGCCTTGTAAGAGTGAACGGTTCAGGGCATAAGTTCGCAGACCAGAGGGGTCTGGGCTTCATCAGACACGAGCTGATTGAGGCTAAGTTCAAGGGCTACTTTGAAACATGGTGTTTATGGTCACCATTGGGTATGGATTTGTTCCCTTGGCCTTGCAGGGGGCCCTTGAAATGAGAGGTGGCAACTGTGAAGACAGCTGTCTGGAGGGCACTGGCCATCCAGGCGTACGCCTAAGGTTAAGTTGACAAACATGGGGTGCATTTGTCACAGCAAGGACACGTTCACTGGACATACAGGAGGCCCTAGAAAGCAGGTTACAGGTGAGAAATTAGCTGTTTTGGTGGGGGGCCCTGGCTGCGACGGTGGCCGCCTCCAGAGCTGTGGCGGAGTTACAGGGCGATCTGGAAGCAGACGGGTACAGTAAGGGTACCTCTGCGGCAGACGGGTACAGTAAGGGTACCTCTGCGCGGCACAATAGGGGTGCCAGAGCCAAAGACCAGGAGCCTCAGGGCAGGTTCCTGGAAAACCGCGACGGCGCCCCGTTAGTCCTTCGGGCGGTTGGGGGCCTGACCAACCGGGGGTTTGCCCTGCTACGCTCCGCCCTGAAAGGGGCGTGAGTAATAAGGGACCAATGTGTCACGTGATCCGGAGGAGGATCACACAAGGTGTAGCACTGATTGGGTTTCCCACAGTGCTGGCTCATCAGGCGGGCGGGGCAGCATAGGTTGGTACAGCTGCCTGCCCTTGGATCGCCCGTAAGATAACCCACCATATTGCATACTTTTGTATGGAATAAACCTGCAGCAATATTTTCCCATAACAAAAGTTGTCTTGTGTATTTATTTATTCATGCATGCTCAGACTGTGGGTGGGGATGTTGCCAATAATGGCACTATGCGGCTGCCCGCGGCCCCGCAGGGGGCCACCTAAAAGGGCGGCCCTTTAGTGCCATTTGGGCACAAACGCCACCCCTCCTAGTCTAGTGGTTGGACTCAGGATAGGAGTCCTTCGCCTCGGCGCACTAGGCGCGTCACTTCCGGCGCACAGAGGTCGGGGAGGGTACTTATACCTCCCTCCGCCTCTCCGGCGTCCTCTTTGCGCCAGACACGCCGTCTTCCCACCCTACCGCTTACCCGGCGTGGGGTTGGCAGGCAAAGTACGTAGAACGTTGTAATGTTTTCTTTTTTCGTTGCAGGCGGAGTTACAGGGCGATCTGGAAGCAGACGGGTACAGTAAGGGTACCTCTGCGGCAGACGGGTACAGTAAGGGTACCTCTGCGCGGCACAATAGGGGTGCCAGAGCCAAAGACCAGGAGCCTCAGGGCAGGTTCCTGGAAAACCGCGACGGCGCCCTGTTAGTCCTTCGGGCGGTTGGGGGCCTGACCATCCGGGGGTTTGCCCTGCTACGCTCCGCCCTGAAAGGGGCGTGAGTAATAAGGGACCAATGTGTCACGTGATCCGGAGGAGGATCACACAAGGTGTAGCACTGATTGGGTTTCCCACAGTGCTGGCTCATCAGGTGGGCGGGGCAGCATAGGTTGGTACAGCTGCCTGCCCTTGGATCGCCCGTAAGATAACCCACCATATTGCATACTTTTGTATGGAATAAACCTGCAGCAATATTTTCCCATAACAAAAGTTGTCTTGTGTATTTATTTATTCATGCATGCTCAGACTGTGGGTGGGGATGTTGCCAATAATGGCACTATGCCGAATCAAAGTGGAAGCATGCACATGCTCCGTGGGGAGAAGTAAGCTATAAGGGGCAGCCATACCTGTCTGGCTCTCGGATTCAAACGTTATGATTTCTAGATATAAGCAAAAGGAGAGAGAAGAGGGGGGGGGCCCTCTGTCAATGAACTGTTTTGACTGTCGAACAAGGTGAATACACCGACATATTTAGGCAAAGCTGGTAAGAGAAGATATGCCGCACCTCCCCATTAGTTTTACTTCCGTCCCGGCGGCCTCTGAGGTGTGATCAGCTCCCAAAACGGATGAGTCTTTTCTTAGTAGGGTGCACGGTAATTATTTCTGTGTGGGTAATATTTGAGTAAGAGGCTACAATACGAAGTCAGGCGGAGTGCCCTTTATTTACAACAACCTTTGCAATAGGTCCTAATAGTCTCACCTCTGAATATTACTGATAAGTGTCCCGCAGGTCCCTCGGTCGGTGGGGGGGGGGGGAACACGTAGCATTGGGCCACTCCCAGTATCTCAAATGTTTATAGTCCCCGTGTGTGGGTACCCATAGGGTAATATACAGTTTTAGGTTAATCCCTCCCACAGGTAGTAGGTGGCTCTACATAACTCTGTTATGCCCCTCAATATCCCGTGAATACCTTAGGCGTGTGCGCCGTAGCGTCCTCTCTCTGTTTCCCAAATCCAGAAACAAGGGAATCCCGCGCGTTTCCTGTTATAGCCCGTCCGGCTAGAAGAAATAGAGTGCTAACCCCCTATCCGGTGTGTATTTTTATTTTTATTTATTTTATTTAATGCATTTTTATATAGCGCGGACTTTACCCGAAGGTGTCAGAGCGCTGAACAATAGAACCAGTTACGTTACATGAGAGAAATGTTACAAAATAGAACGTTACAAAAATAAACAGGAGACTAGAAGAGGTAGGCTAAAACCATATAAGGCAAGAACACAATATCAAACACATCAAGCAAGGGTAAGGAATGTACAAGAAAATATTACAAATTTACAATGATGAACGAACTTCCTAGAAGGGTCAGCGAATGAAGGTATTAGTTCTGAAAGTGTCTTTGGAAGAGAAGAGATTTGAGGTCAGCTTTGAAGATCCGGATAGGAGGTGGTGGCACGGAGCAATGGAGGAAGCGAGTTCCAGATTCTCACCGCATTACCTGAGACGATTGAGCCATTGATCTTTCCCTTTTGAAGGAGGGGGGCTCAAGCAGAAACTTTTCCGCATTCCGAGAAGGTCTCGAGCCTCCAGACATTTTCAGTTTATTCGCCAGGTAACGCAGGGAGGAAGTGTGCAAGGCTTTGTGGGTGATGCAGGCAGTTTTGTAAATTGATCTTGCCTCGATGGGAAGCCATCGAAGAGAAGACAGGATAGGAGTGATGTGGTCACTACGTTTGGACCCTGAAATAAAGCGAGCTGCTGAATGTAGGACGGATTTGAGGAGGGAGAGGTGAGATTTGAGTAGGCCAGTCAGAAGAGAATTGCAGTAATCCAGTCTAGAGAGAACTAGCAAGGTTTTTAGGTCTTTCTCCGGGAAGAACCGACGAATCCCCCACAGAAGGCGCAGCTGGTAACGTGCGTTCTTAGCAATGGAGTTAATGTGGGAGATTAGGTTGAGTCTTTTGTCAAGTATGACACCTAGGGATTTAGCGCTGTCGACAATGATGGGTTTATTGTTGAATAAATTCAGCTGATCCATCCAGGATTGAACAGGAGGAGGGGAGAGAGAGGTAGATAGGAGGAGGAATTCAGTTTTAGAGGGATTGAGAATGAGTTGGTGAACTAACATCCAGTTGTGAATAGAGTTGAGAGTAGAGTTGAGAAGTGAGAGATCGTGTGCGGAAGACACTTTGAGGTAGATTTAAGTGTCATCCGCATAGAGATGGTAGTGGATCCCAGCTTTACTTAGGAGGTTACCTAATGGTTCCAGATAGAGATTAAACAAAGTGGATGCAAGGATAGAACCTTGAGGGACGCCTTGACCTACCGCCAATGGAGATGAAAGACTGTTTGCTATCTTGATCATTTGGGATCTGTCCGAGAGGAATGAGGCAAACCATTTAAGCACTGTGCCTTCCACGCCCATTCTCTGTTGAAGAGTGTTAAGGAGGGTGTTGTGATTAACAGTGTCAAAGGCTGCAGAGAGGTCAAGAAGAATCAGAAGGCACGATTCCCCAGAATCGAGTATGCGCAGCGCATCATCACTCACTTGCAACAGGGCTGTTTCAGTGCTGCAATTTTGAATGAAGCCAGACTGGAACACATCAAGGAGATTATTGTCCATAATATGTAGGGAAAGTTGTTTCGCCACACATTTTTCGGTGATTTTCGAAAGAAAAGAGAGGTTGGTGATGGGGCGGAAGTTATTGAGGTCGTTCGCAACTGCGGAGGGTTTTTTTTAGAAGAGGGGTAACCTGTCCTGTTTTGAGGGCAGCAGGGAGGGAGCCTTGACTGAGGAAGAGATTAACTAGCCTGGTCCAGTAAGAGAGAGTATTGGTGTAGAAATCAATGGCGATGACACTAGGGATGGGGTCAGAAGAATGGTTGGAGGGTTTGGTTTCGAGGATGCATTTGAGGAGGTCATCTTCCGAGATGGTGGCAAAGTTCTGCCAAGAGACTAAGGATTTTCTCTCCTCAATGGGGGTGGGGTGGGAGACCTGATCCACCAGTGATTTGACCTTTTCATCAAAGAATATAGCGAATTCTGCTGCTTTCTTTGAAGAATCCTCAGGCTTGATGGTTTGGGGAGAGCAGTTTGGGTTTTTGATGAGGTCAAAAGTTTTTTGGGTCTGTTTTTGGCTGAGTCGAGGAGGGATCTGAAATGTGAAGCTTTTTCATGGAAGATGTGCTTGTGATATTTGGATCTTGCTGAGCGTAAATGAGAGAGATTGGAGGTGGATGGAGATTGTCTCCAATGTTTCTCCAAGATTCTAAGGATCTTCCTTTCATCATAGAGAGCTTTATTGAACCAGGGTGCTGAGGGGTGTGTCTTTTCCTTTTGCTTTAGAGTGGAGCGACATTATCGATTTCAACTGCTAGGACTGAGAAGCAATGGGAGGTGAGATCGTTGACATCCACGTTAGGGTCTAGTCTAGGAAGTGAACGCATTGCAGAATCACACAGAGTGTCAAGATCAATGTTTTTAGTGTTACGGAACCAGGTAGAAGCCCTTTTAGGTTGACCGAGAGTTATAACGTGCGATAGGTGAAAACGGAAGGGAATGAGGAAGTGGTCTGACCAGTCTACATGGATAGGGGGAGTAATAGTAATCAGGTCTGCTTTAGATATAACAAGGTCCAGAATTGAGCCCTTAGAGTGTGTAATTTCCGAGCAGTGTTGGAAAAGATCATTGGCTGAGAGAAAGGTGGCAAGTTTGTTGGCAGCCGAGTCTTCCAAAGAGCCCCAGTGGAGATTGAAGTCACCCAGGAAGATCTGTCTGTCACTTTGAGAATATTGGTCACTGATGAAGTCGGTGAGTTCCTCCAAAAAGGAAGAGCAGTTACCGGGCGGGTGGTAGATGGTATGGAACCTGAAGGGTGAGCTGTGATGTACTTGAAGTTCTAGGGATAGGCATTCGAATGTACGGAAGAAGATGGTAGGAAAGGCTTTAATTTGTAGGGAGTTTCTGAAGATGATAGCGACACCTCCCCCAATTTTGTCCGTTCTGTCGTTTCTGAGGATAGAGTAGTCGGTAGGTATCAGAAGATCAAACAAAGTGTGAGAGGAGTCATTAAACCAGGTCTCAGTGAGGAAGAGCATGTCAAGATTGTAGTGGGTGATAGTGTCAGAAATTTCCAGTTTGTGTTTGATTGCCGATCTGCAGTTGTGGAGCAAACAATGCAGCTCTGACGCAACTGTTTTGGTAATGGGGGTGTTTGGGCTGTTAAGGGCTATAGGGATAAGATTCTTGTATGAGGGTGCCAGGGAAGAAGAAGAAGGCTGGTTAGTTCTGACAGAAGAGATGGCCTGAATAGTGAATTGAGTAGAATTATTAGGAGAGGAAAGTGGAGGGGGATTGACGTTGTTAGTCTTGTAGCTAGCCAGTAAGTTGGCGATGTCTGAGGAGGACCGACTGTGGTTGGCTTTATTGGGGTGCGGTAGCAAGGAACTCCTCGGGAGGTTGTTAGGGAAGGGGGATATCTTAGTACTTAAAAGTGAGATGGACACTTCAAGCTGGGAAATGGAAGAGATGAGAGAATCAAGTTTGTATTCCAGGGAGAGGAGGGCTGGGCACGGAATGTTGGGTGGCTCGATGGTTAAGGGAGGGAGTGCAGTAGGCGAGGGAGGGCAGGGAGAGGTGGGGGAACGGGGGGTCTTGGGGTGCAAGGGTAGAAGGTGGGGAAAGATGGTGGTAGAAAGGAGTGGATGGTGTTACAGTGATATTTTTACTAGTGTTGAGCAGAGGGGAAGAGTAGAGATCATAAGTAGGAGGAGACAGTTGGGGTGCAAAGGTAGAGGGTGGGGAAAGATGGTGGTAGAAAGGAGTGGATGGTGTTACAGTGATATTTTTACTAGTGTTGAGCAGAGGGGAAGAGTAGAGATCATAAGTAGGAGGATACAGTTGAGGAGTAGAGAGGGAGGGCGGGAGGTGGAGGGGGAAGGAGGGGGGTCAACGGAAGGCTGGAGATACGGGAAGATGAGAGGAGAAGGGGCTGTACAGGGAGGGGAAGGAGAGGGGTCAAAGGAAGGCCAGAGGTATGGGGAGATGAGAGGGGAAGGGGCTGTACAGGGAGGGGAGGGAGGGGGGTCAAAGGGAGGCCAGAGGAATGGGAAGAAAAGAGGAGAAGGTACTGGACAGGTACCGTAGGCTATGAAGGGTGAATGTAGGGGGACAGGCACCAGGCAGAGTGGGGGGGATTGGGCTAGATGGTAGTTGGGGAGGAGTATGGGACTGTAAGGTCAGAGGGAGGGAAGAGGGCGGAATTACCGAGAGGGGAGACAGGGTTGTGAAGCATAGGAGGAGGAAGGGGAGGTTGAAGAGAGATGGGAGGTGTAAGAGAAGAATTTAGGGTACGAGGGAAGGGGAAGAGCGGAAAGGGATGAGGAGAAGGGGGGAGGGAAGGGGGAAGGTAAGGAATGTTGATCGGTAGACCAGGTTGTAAGAAAGGTGGATTAAGCAGGGGGAGATGGGTAGGATTAGGGGGCGGGAGATGGCATTGGAATATTGGGAAGATGCAGGGTGGGGAGGGGGAGTAAAGGGTGGGGAGGTAAAGCAGACGAGATAGGGGGAAGATCAAATTGGGAAGGGGAAAGAGTGGGAGAGGAGGGAGCAAGAGATGGGGGGACAAAGGGTAGACCGGAGTCTCCCGGGAGAGCGGCCTGAAGGAATATAGAGGGGTCAGGGGGGGAGAAAGGGAGAAAGGAGAGGAGCTAGAAGAAGAAGAATCGAGGGAGATCGTAGTTGGGACGAAGGGAGTGGAAGGGGTGGGACGAAGGGAGTGGAAGAGGTGGTCAAAGAGAGAGAGGCAGGAGTCTGTAGCTTGGATCATGACAGTGCCATTGTTATAAAGTGTAATGGTGAGAAAACCATTAAAGCAAGCGGAGGGGGAAATTTTTAGCCGCTGCCCATGCGGGATAGAAGAGGAGGGGGAGACGTTAAAGGAATTGAAGAAGCTGGAGGACCAGGAAGGGATGTCATGGGTGAAAAAAATGAAGTCATTTTTGAGCTTCCCTAGACGCCCATTATGGAATTGGTCGACAAAGAGGGAATCAGGGAATTGTTCAATGGTGTTGTGCTTGAACCGTTTTGCTGCTGCTTTGGACAGATTAGGAGGATAAATGACTTTGAAGCAGTTAACTCCAGACTTAATTCGAATGGAAGCCATGATAGGGAGATGAGGGTGTGGGGGGTGGGGTAGAAAACGGGACCACTAGGGTAGCGAAAGCGCAAAGAAGAAGAATAAGAGGAGGGCGCATATTCCGGAAATCGAGTGAAGATAATCCGAAAGGAGTGTGGTCAGATCAGGACCAAAAGGGAGGTACTATTGGCCACTAGAGGTGAGCCAGCTGACAAGTATAGAAAAGAAGTCCCGGACTGGTGACTAACCAAAACAGTTCCAAGATGGCTGCCGCATTTGCTCATCCAGTGCGGCGATTCGTGGGAGTCCCTCCTTTGTTTTCATGGATCGATAAGGGAGACCATTTTGAAGAAAATACCTAACGAGGCTAAAGACAGGCAAGAACGCAGATTCCATTAAATAGAGGTGCCCACATGAGTGGTGGGGGAGAAGCAGCATCTGAATATTTTAGATGAATCCAGTAGTCACTGCACGAGTGTCATTAATGGAGATCCCAGTTATTCTAGTATGAAGGAATGTGGTGAGTTGCCCTATCCAAGATGGCCGTCACAGATTGAGGATAGACCATGCCTCTTTCTATTTCCATATACCGTTACTCAAGTAGGAAATAATGATGATGTACGTTGCCCTATCCAAGATGGCCGCCATAGATTGATAAAAGACCATTCCTCTTTCTATTTCCATGGACCACTTTGTCATGTGTGCGTACCTCTTCTATTTCTAATAGTGGTAGAGGAAGCACAAAATGGGTGTCAGCCACCGGGAAATTCAAAATGGGTGCCAGTCCAAAATCAATATTCAAAATTCAAAAGATGGAGACCCCGCAAAGGTAATTAGGAGCATACCTCAGTGTCAAGATCAGCCATATGAGACTTCTGTCTATCGTCTCCCGCTCCCGAAATGCTCCCAGTGGGCGGTAACAGTACCACACCGCCGGAACATGGAAAAGACGGTGTGATGAGGAATAGCACGCTCGCCATCCCTTCTTGAAGGAGCGGATCCAGACTCCTAGAAATCACCTACGGCCCCCGCACAAGACTGCACCTCGACAGCAGCTTCGTGCGATGCAGAAAGCGAAAAAGTATAAGAGGACACAACGCCGTGCGGTTCAAGGGCAGCGCGTCTCCTGAAATGGCCGTGCCCAGAGCACAGCAAGCAGCCCCAGAGCGTGCAGACCCCTTGTCTCAACTCGCCAGCACTGCTCTGCGAGGAGGGGGGGGACCACAGCAACGCCGATGCGAGTCCAGTGCAGCATGACTCCTGCAACGGCCGTGCCCCAAGCACCAAGGCCGCCCCAGAACGTGCCGACCCCCCGTCTCAACTCGCCAGCACTTCAACGCGAGGAGGAGGGATCAGCAGCAACGGCGTTACTATTCACGGGCGGCGAGACTCCAGAGCATCCGTGCCCGGAGCACCAAGGCAGCCCCAGAAGGTGAAGGCTCCTCGTCTCAACCCGCAGTTGCGATCCGCGAGGAGGGAACCGCAACACCCCAGCGGGGGGTCGCAGACCAGAGGGCAGCAGCCCACAAAGCGTCTGAACAGCGGGTGCACTGACGGACTGCGGCCGTAGACCCACAACGAGCAACGGGGTCAGCGGGAAATCTTCGCAGGAGAATGGACTGACCGTACGGGAACCACAGCGGGACGAGGCATCCAACACCAGGGCTCAGGTCCTGCAGAAGCATGCAGAAGAGCAGCGGGACGAGGCATCCAACACCAGGGTGCAGGTCCTGCAGCCGCACGCAGCAGAGCAACGGGACGAGGCATCCAACACCAGGGCTCAGGTCCTGCAGCAGCACGCAGCAGAGCAGCGGGAGTCCAAAGTCAGCCAAAATGTCGGAATAGATCCCGAACGGCACAGCACACCAAGGTAAGAACAGCCGTTTGCTATGCACGACAATATTCCAGTTCCGGTCGTTGGTTAGTTGTAGGCGGATGGCAAGGGCAAGTAAGGGATATGCACCGATGGTGATCCCAGCCCTCAGGAGCTCGTAGATAGAGCTCCTATCCGATCGGCCATTTTGCCATTTCTAATGTATGGTTAGAAAGAACCGAGTGGCAGCCCCGTTCTATTCTTAAATTGCATATCTCGTATCGCCCCCGTGGTGCAATCAGCGTGCAAGTAGTGTGGTGTCATCAGCTGTCTGTTAAAAAAAAGGAATCAATAAGAAGATTAAGTCTACAGCACAATCTGTTGTCGGTAGATGCTAGAGTGCCAACCTTACTTCCGGTCCGGGCATATGTAGTTAGCCGGAAGAGAATACTCAAAGCAGTACTTCCTTCGTAAGAAGTGCCGTGCTATTAAAATCATTATACAATACGAATGCCGCGTGGTTTTTGTTAATAAAAGGTGAACTCACTGAAATTCATATGGCGAATCGGTCATAAGTCCTGGGGGTGCGTAATGACTGAAAAAACGCCATCCATATACATGTCACCGTCCAACTGTACCCCTTCTCACCCACTGACTAAGTATATTGTAAGCTTAACGGCTATGGATGTACAAATAACAGGGGAGAAAGTTTCTACTGTGGATGTACAAATAACAGGGAAGAAAGTTTCTACTGTGGTGGTTCAGCCGGGTTCAGCTCAATTCGTGCAGTAAGTGCATTTTCAGTGTACATCGTATTACATCTCAGAGAATACAGCTCAGGATGTTGGTATTTTCACCCTCTCCAACTCATGCGATCCTAATCTTTATAACATGTATGCTATTCTTAGTACTCCAAATCATTCTAAGTACGAAATATTAATACATTACAGAGAGTTATACATTTCATATTGTGTACCATATTTCATTCGTATTGTGTTTGTACGGAGTGTGATATGGCTAGTAATTCCAAGCTCTCAACCTTTATGGTGTTCTTGAGTCTACATCTGTGCTATGTCATGTGCGAGCGATACACATCAGTCCCCCCGTCTTGGACCTGCTCTTTTGTGTGTGGGAAGTCTTGCTCTCTTTCAGATCTGCCCCAATCATTCAGTCCCCAAGAAAGTACTGCATTTCATGGTCAGTGTTTAGACCCCATTCAACCGTCCTGAGGCGTATAATCCAAGTTGCCTCTGTACGTCTGAGTCTCAGCTCCCTGTTTCCACCCCTCGGATTCTGGGTTATCAGGTCAATTCCATAAAAGGAGAATTGTTTGTGGGGTCCCTGATGTTCGCACGTAGCCGCATGTACTGCCATGGGGTATCTGTCATCTTGTTGTTTAAGTGCTCTCGCATGTTCACTTATTCTCTCCTTTAGTGTTCTGATGGTGCTACCCACGTAGATTTTCTTGCACTTGCATTCTATTATGTAGATTGTGAATCTCGAGTTGCAGTTTATGTTGTGCCTAATCGTGTACTCATGGTTGTCATGTCCTATGAAAGATTTTTTGTTGTCTAGAGCCCATTGGCACACCCCGCAGGAACCACATTTGTGGAATCCCAGTGAGCGTGCAGTTAGCCAATCGGATTCTTTCTTGTCCTTGGGAACACTGGGACTCAGAATGGTCCGCAGGGTTCTGCTCTTTCTAAAGGTGATCTGGGGTCTGTTGGTAGTGAATTCCTCTAGTGTTTTATCTGCTCTCAAAACCTCCCAGTGTTTATTCAAACTCTTACTTAGTGGTTTGGTGAGACCGTTGTAATTCGTCACTAGCCTCACGGGCTGTTTTATGTGTGAGTCTTTCTTCTTGTTCCGTAGTGTTTCAGTTCTAGATGTTTTAGTTAATATTTGTTCTGCCTTTGATATGTTCTGGGGACTGTATCCCCTTTCCTTAAATCTTGTTTTCATGCTTGTCAGGCATGGATGGAACTCACTCTCTTCACTGCAATTTCTCCTGGCCCTCACAAATTCACCATATGGTATTGCTTGTATTTGGTGGGGTGGATGCGCACTGTTGGCATGTAAAATAGAATTACAGGCCGTTCGTTTTCGGTGTAATCTGCTGTGTAGTTTATTGTCTTTCACATATAGTTCGATGTCCAAGAATACAATGCGTCGTCGTTGCTGAAGCGCTGTCGTCGGCTGACGAACTGGAGTCGATGGCGCCGGCGTCGGTAGGCCAAGGCTGCGGTGCGGGATGAGGGCGGTGCGTCGTGTAACTTTACGATTGGTGCCCTCGAACCACGGTGCAAGCAGCGTCGTCGATTTTGACGTGGAGCGGCGTCGTCAGGGATACCAAGGCGATGCGGAGTGCGGTGCCTACAGGTCACGGTGCGAGCAGCGGCTCGGTGGCGGCATCAGCAGGCGGCGTCGGTGAGACCAGAGTCGCGGTGCGGCAGTGGCCTCTGCGGTGCCTTCAAGACACAGAGTCGCCAGCGGCGTCGTAGACGGCATCGGGTTGCTTTTTCTTCTTGTTGCAGCACAAAATACACAGTTCCCAGTGCTGAGGGCAGAAGAACTTGAAGTCTTTGCTGTTCCTGAGACTTCTTGAACAGGGGGCAAGCTCTAACTCAAGCCCTTGGAGAAACTCACAAAAATAGATTGCAGAAAGTTCAGTCCAGTCCTTTCACTGCCCAAGACAGAAGCAGCCACTGCAGGCCAACACAGCAAAGCGCTCAGCAAAGTGGTAGTTCCTCCTCACAGTTTCTTCAGCTCTTCTTCTTGGCAGTCTTTTTGGTCCAAAAGAGTTCTAAAGTTCAGGGGTTTGGGCTGAACAGCAGTGAGAAAGTGCGCAGCGACACTAAGCCAGCAAAAACAGAGTCAAAACCGGGAGGTCAGAAAGCACAAAACTCAGGGGAAACACGCCAAAAGATGCCAAATCTAAAGTGGTCAATAACTTAGGGACCGATTTAAAGTTTGGCATACAGAGTAAAGGCAAAAGGTTGATGGAGAAATTTACGTCCGCCACCCTGCCTTTACTTCACCAGCCAAATATAGAGATGTCCACCAGCCCCACAGACATCTCTATACATTGGAAAGAACTGTCCCTGAAAGGACAGTTTGAAGGACAGCTCCATCAAACATGATTGACAGCCGTCAAACTTCTCCAAAGATTTTATTTTTCAAAAACAAACTCCCAAAACCTCAGTTTGTTTCTATAAAAAAAAAAAATGAATGACCCCGCCACCATGGGAGTTTTCTCCCATAGTGTTTGGGCACTTTTCTTCTTTAACTGCCTCTCGCTGTCAGGATTTACCTGACAGTGACGGAAGGTTAAAAAAAAAAAAAGCCATCTGACTGCCTGCTCAAAATATGCACTAAATCTAAACATGGCCCTAGTACCTCAAGCCATCAGAGGAAGGTTTACACCAATGGAGTAAGTCTTACTCCATTGGCGTAAACTTGGCGGTGCACTCACACCTAAACCAGGCGGGTGGACCAATAATTTTTGGCGGAGAGAATACTGCATCACCATTGCGTTTGAGTACCCTCTTCGCCAAACTAAATCAGCCTCTTTGTAAGGGGTTTGTGATCAGTCCTCGGATTGAATTTCTTCGCCCATATACAGTTTCTAAAAATGTTCAAGAGCCCATACACATGCAAGCATTTCTATCTCTATCACAGAGTATTTCTCCTCAGTGGGCGATAATGATAGTGAAGCAAATGCGATCACAACCTCCTTACCAGTGGACTCTCTCTGTGTAAGAACCACTCCTACACCTTTACTACTGTGATCTCATGGTGACTGTGATATGTGCATCAAGGTCATTATCTTATAAACTCAGGGCTCTGCAATTCACATTCTTAATTTCATCACAACTATGTTGACAATCACGTTGACATATTATTGTTCTAAAGCATTCGCTTGTGATGAGGGTTTTCCAAGAAATGAATACCATATTTTGATTAAATCTCAGCCATACCAAAAAAGGATCCAAGATCCTCTTTGGCTGTCAATTTCTCTTTTGGCTTAATTCCATCAAAACTTTCCTTTTGAGCCAGATTCGTGAATTTCTGCAGTGAAGCCCATTTGCCCAAGTATCTATCAATCCTGGTCTCTTGTGAAATTCTACCTACTATCCCTTTGGATGTGCTCGGAATCTGAACCCAGCAGGTTGATGAGAAGTCAGAACAGCTGTTGCAAAGGTCTCATTGGACTAGAAGTCAGTGCCATATGATAATGAGCAGCACAGAGGACACAGATTCCCAAATGAAGACAAACACCCTCAGCATTTCAAAGTATGCAGATCAGGTTTATTGTGAAAGTCACTGGCTATTTAGTATTAAAACTCTCCCCCATCTGTGCACATATAACAGCGTTATAGACCTGTGAAGGACAACCCCTAAGCACTCCCCAAAATTCCTATAGGTCTGTGTCACGGGTCCTCCTTAGACTCAGATATAGTGCGGCTGCAGATAGGCAAAGGATACTATAGAGACCAGTTTCTTTTGCTTTTCTCCCTGTTTATTAGGGACATACAATGTAGGCAACAGTCAAGTGAACTAAACGTTGCGTCCTGGTTAAGGGAACACTCCCGACTTCACCGAGGATCCAAAGATGCACGCCGCGTTCACCAAGTTCCACCGTTGTCCCGGAGCGTAAGGAAAAAAAACCAAAAACAAACTTGGTTCAGTAGGAAGGACTGGAAGTCCTTCTTAGACTCAGGGTAGGGGACGTGAGGAGGTATCACCGATTTCCAGCACCATGTGTAACGCAGTTAGTTTGAATTACGGTGCCCTCCCTCTACGACATTCCCTTCCCCGCCCAGTGCCCTGAGAAGCCCCGTAGCCTGGACCGTACCTTGTCTAGCCACGCTCCTCCTGGAGAGTGGCGGGGCGGTGCGTGGTCTCGTTGGCCTCCTGGCGTCTCGTTGTCGTCCTGGACGTGGGTCCTGCCTTCTTCTCCCGCCGACGTCCGAGGTTTCGTCCCAGGGCTTGGCGTAGGCTTCTCTTCCTCGTATTCCTCGATCTTCGCTTTTACTTCCTCTCTTCCCAACGCGCTCTCCTCCTCCCTTCCTACGCGGTTCTCACATGATAGGGCCGACGTAGCAGGCGTCATCTGGCACACCCCACAGGGCTCCTCCTCGTGGGCGCTTAGCAAGGAATTAAAGGAGCCCTACATAGCATGTGTGTGGATTGTCAGTATGTCAGTTACGTCGCTCAAAAGGGAGTTAGGCATTACTTTTTCCAGTTCGTCTTCGGTCTCATGACAGTCTGTCTCTCTTTCCAGACTATGTGGAGCAGAAACTGAAACCCTGCTGAAAAACAGAAGGGACCACAAAAGTAAAGAAGGGTGGTGGAGGTGAACTTGCTGGGCAGGCTCCTGGGAAGCAGCTCATTTATATTGAATTGATGTTGGTCCAGCTTTGCACAGTCTATGTTGAGTGGTCTCGGGAGGGTTTCAATGCAGTCTGGGGAGAGCAACATCAGGATCAGGCAGCACTCTAGTAAATCTTTGAGGCAGTTTGCAGGCAGATAACAGGAAAGGATTGAATGGAGAAAGAAAATATAAGAACAAAGCTATGGAGAAACCAGGGCTTCCTGTTGTTAATAATCCTCCGGGTTTACAATATGCACATATGATTCAGTATGTGGGGCACATAAATATGTACATTGGTGGCCATATGTGCAAAAACTGTTTGTAAAAAGATTTTGTGTAATATATGTGTAGGAATCAAGTTGGCTCAGTGGTGTGAATTTTCTCACCACCGTGTAAAACGAGTTCCTAGTCAGGCAAACACAGGTTCTTTAAGACAGCCTCATCTACCCCTTAGTAGTGCAGGTCCGAGAAAGTAGCCTACTTACGAAAATGTGTGTTAAGGGTTAGCAGTACCAGCACAATACTTGCATCAAGAAATCACTTAGTAAAGCTCACAGATCAATTTAGTACAATCAAAAACTATTTTATGGTAAAAATAAGGCTTAAAGAACAAAAATTGGACAAAATGATAGCGTTTTTAAGTGAAAGTTCCATTCCAGTGGTGTCACTGCTTGGACAGTCAATGAAAGTTCTACAGCAGTACTCACAAGTGGCCACTGAAGGCTTCTTCCCTGACAGTCACACAGCACGACTCCGAGCTGCAGGTTGCCTCTAGTATTCAGTGTGGCCATGGGCCAGAATCAGAGTTAGTCACCTTGTGCAGGCACAGCTCACAGCTTCTGAACTTCTCATAGTTCCAGTGGAAGTGTCTCTGGTGTGTGTCTCGACAGACATACTCTCTTGACCCGAGTCTGCCTAGCCCAGCAGACATTACCCCCTCCAGCTTCGCTACAAGCTTAGTCCTCGGTGTTGACACCCCAGTGTTGATATCAAAGTCCTTGCCTTCCTCTAGATAGTCCTCTTTCGAGATACCAGTTCACAGTGAGCGTGTTAGCTTTGTCACTCTTTCTAGTTACAATAAAGAATCTACACCAAGTCCAGTGCCAGGCCAGTTATAACGTATAACTGGTCAACTTCACCAGAAAGTGGTCTGGGTGCTGTGTTATGACCCTGGGGGAGGGGGGGGGGGGTGTAACAAAAGACCAGCTAACTGATTATTTCATAGAAGAAAAACACACAAAGCTTTGTTGGGATAGGTCACAATCACAAGCGCAGTTCAGCAGTCTTTTGTCTGCTTGCAAGTTCTGCACCACACAAGTTGGTGCGGCCGGTTGTCTTTCCTCTGTGGTCAGATGCCCAGCTGTGGTCTACCTCTTGGGAACCTCACAAGTCTTAGCTCCGATAGCTGACAGGCCACTCACACGACCTCCCACCTCTTCACGGGGTATGTGTCCCAGTCTAAAGAAAAGAACATTTTCAAGCAGAGAAAAAGGTAGAGGTTGCTGTAAAGGGTAGAACAAAAGATGAGCCATAGAGAGAAGAGAAAAGAGAAACTGGGAGTCAGAGTTGAGGTAGAGAAAGAAAGGTGAGGCTGATACAGTGGTAGAGAGCATGAGGTAGAGAGAGTCGTGAGGTACAGAGAGAGAAACCAATGTGAGGTAGAGATAAGTATAAAGTTAGAGATACACAGACAAGATGTAATGTGCAATGAGTGAGTTGAAATAGAAAAGGAGGAAAAAAGATTGGAGTGAGAATAGACAATGATAAGGAAAAAAAGAGGAACAGAAGGAGAGGCTGTGGGAAAGGAGCAACCTAGTGAGAGGGGGGAGTGGAGAGCGAATGAACAGGGGATAAAAAGAGAGGTTAGGTAGTGAGAATAGTTGAGTAGAGAAAAATGATGTAGATGGAGTGGTGAGGTAAACAGATATGAGGTTGAGAGGAGATGGAGATGAGAGATAGGGAGTTGAAATGGAAACAGAGCTGTCAGGTGTGAACTGAGGGGTGAGTTAGAGAGCCGAGGTACAGAAATAGGGTATAGACAAATTGTTTTGTAGAGATATGTACAGAGAGTGGTATATGTTGTTAGAAAAAGGTAGATAGAGTTGGGTTGGGGAGAGGTTATTGAAAGAGAAGTGGGGTAAGAGGTGAGGTAGACAAGGAGAGGAAAGAGGGCAGGTACATAAGAGATGTAGAGATAGGTAGAAAGCGATATACAGAGAGGGTGGGCAGAATAAACAAGTTGTATTAAGGACAAACAAGAATAAGAAAAGCAGTTGAGGAAGAGAAAAGGTGTTAGAAAGGCAACATAGAGGTAGTTAGAGCTACGAGTATGAAGAAAAGTGATGTAGAGAGAAAGGTGTAGTTATAGTGATTGGTGAGGCAGATAAAGCTAAGACAAGATAGAGAGAGAGATGTAGAAATGGGTGCGGTAGAAAGAGAGGGGAGATGTTGAGAGAGGCATGGTCGACAGAGGGTGGTAAGAGTAAGTAAGATGGAGGATGACAAAAGTAGAGAGATGGGCAAAGGGGTGGGATTAGAAAGTCTGGGCCTTCCGCTCAGCAGACCTGTGAGAGGGACCGGGCCGGCACAACCTCGTGAGACCGGGATACCCTGGGGAAAAAGGAGAGACATATCGGCCGAGGCCAGAACATTGAAGGGCATACATCCTGAAAAGGAGAGATCTCAGAAAGTCTATCCAGGTGGTGCACCAGAGGGAAATAGTACCTAGGGGATCAAACCCATAGAGCCACCACTGGACCTGGTTCCACAATAAGAAAGGGCGAAATACATGGCGCAACATGCTCCTTGACACCTATGGTCACTGCCTTCTCGATAGAGCACCCCCTGATCGCTCTCTTAAGCCACGACACAGGGGAAAAGCGACCACCCAACCACCCAGCACCAGACGGCCGGAGGATCTGTGCATGGCCCACTAGCCTGGGAGTAGGATGGCCAGAGACAAGGACCCTAAGACATCTAGGCAAGGCAAAATGGACAAACATACCAAAGTAGTGCCCCCACCAAATGCCAATGACGACGAGGCAAGTGCTCCACCAGACAATGCAGCCCTTCTTCAGGTGATCCATGCATCAAGAGAGGCGCTGGAGGGGAGGATGGCTAAGCTGCGCTCTGACGTGACCCTTCTACGCCAGGACATCCGCAAGGTATCAGAAAGGGTGACACAAGCAGAACACCGTATCTCGGAGGTCGAGGACACATCCCACACCCTACACAAGGAGGTCTCTGGCCTAGCAACAACGCTAAAAGAAGTGTCATGGCGGGTGGATGACGCTGAAAACAGGGCCCGCCACAATAACCTGCGTTTTATTGGATTTAATTTCCAGAAGATGCAGAGGGAAGTGACCCCGTCACTTTCCTGACCACATGGCTTAAAGACTCTCTGCCAGCGGCACAATTCTCAATCTGCTTCATAATCGAGCGGGCTCACAGGATGCCCAGCATGCGACCGCCACCTGGGGTGCCTCCGCAGACGCAGATTGCACAAGTTCTTAATTTCCAGGACCGAGACTCAATACTCCGAGAGTGGAGGAAACTTGGTGAAATTAAATTTTTCAATACTAAGATAATGGCCTTCCCGGACTACTCTCGGGAAGTACAAAAGCTCCGGCGCACATTTGACTCAGTCAAGGCAAAACTAAGAGATCTCCGGCTCCAATATATGCTTCTCTTCCCAGCCAAACTAAAAGTTCTCTTCCAAGGCAAAGCCTTTTTCTTCCAGACACCGGAGGGGGCATGGGCATGGATTGAGGAGCACCCCCCACTGACATGGAGCCAAGATCTAGGGGGCCCTCCACGTTGGAACATTCGCCAAATAGCGAGCGCCAGGCAGCAAAGGGGAAAAAGGAGATACCTCACAGCTGAGATCCACGAGGCAAGAATGGGAACCCCTCTTCCCAAGACATCCCGGGGAAAAGACAGAGCCCAAATCTCGAACTCAGAAGCAGGAATCTACTAATGTCAAGTCATGAAAAAAGCAACTCGGCGAACAGGAGCACAGCGCCTCTGGCCAGTCGGACGGAGGTGAATCGGCGGCTGAAGATAGCGACCACCCGCTCATTCACAACATTAACCTCATGGAGCAAGGGACTCTACAGGCTGCAAACCAAGAGACAATAAAGCAGCAATTTCCTACAGTCGGCGAGGAAGGATGAAATCCAGGGCTGCCCGATGACCGCACTAGCCCAGAACAGTCCAAGGACCCGCCAGGACAGTAGCGCCACCTTACTGTAACGGACATATAGGCGGGTCCTGAGTGCATATCCTTTTTAGGTCTCGGCCTGCACCAGCGCTTGCGCTGGTCTGGCCGAGAGTTTTAGTAAGCGGGTTTTGGAAGTGCAAACACTGGCTTTCGGCTGGCGACCAACTTGAGTTCACGATGGCGTGCACGCGCAGCTGGCATCTGGGTTTCCTATCTCTTCCTCATTTCCTCGTCATGGCTCATTAACTCTCTGGACTCTGATGTTTCAATCGCAGCAGCAGCTCACATTACCAACTGAGGGCCCTGGACTACAGTCACATGAAAAACAACAGCGATTAGCATTGAAATGCAAGCTTTTTTTTGTCTAGTTAGAAATATTGCTTCGGTGGGTTGATTTCACCTTATATCGCTATTTGTTTTATATTGGGAGTCACAGCCTAATTACCAGTATTTTTGTCTCTCACTGTTTTTTTTAAAAAATATTTATTCGCGCAAAGCACAAAGCTATATTTAAGGTTACTTTTTCCGCGTCACTTCTTCACTCTATTTAAACTCCACACCCCCCACTCTTATTGTCTCTCTCCTTCTCTCTCTCTCCCCTCTCTAATTCTCTCTCTACTTAATTAACTCTCCCCTCTCTATCTTTTTTAGCCTTTCATTCTCTCTCACCCCTTTATCTGTTTCTCTTTCAAACTCCTTCATTCACTCTCTCTCCCCTTCTTTCTCTCTCTCTATCCCGCTCCACTCTTTATTCTATGTACACCCTTTCTCTCTCTTTCTCTCTCACCACCCTTTCTAATTGGGCATTATATCTTCACTCTATCTCTCACTCGGCAACACCACAGCATCACTCAGCGCAACCACAGCATCAATCAGAGCCAGCACAGCATCAATCAGAGCCAGCACAGCATCAATCAGAGCCAGCACAGCATCACTCAGCACCATCACAACATCTCTCAACGCCATCACAGCATCACTCAACGCCATCACAGCATCACTCAGTGCAACCACAGCATCACTCAGTGCAACCACAGCATCACTCAGCACAACCACAGCATTACTCAGCACAACCACAGCATCACTTAGCGCCACAACAGCATCACTCAGCACCACCACAACATCACTCCGCGCCACCACAGCATCACTCAGCACCACCATAGCTTTACTCAGCGACACCACATCATCACTCAGGGCCAACACTGCATCACTCAGCACCACCACAGGATGACTCAGCACCACCACAGCATCGCTCAGCACAACCACAGCATCGCTCAGCGCCACCACAGCATCGCTCAGCGCCACCACAGCATCGCTCAGCGCCACCACAGCATCGCTCTGCGCCACCACAGCATCACTCAGCGCCACCACAGCATCACTCAGTGCCACCACAGCATCGCTCAGCGCCACCACAGCATCGCTCAGCACCGCCACTGCATCGCTCAGCACCGCCACTGCATCGCTCAGCACCGCCACTGCATCGCTCAGCACCGCCACAGCATCGCTCACCGCCACCACAGCATCACTCAGGGCCACCACAGCATCACTCAGCGCCGCCACAGCATCACTCAGCGCCACAACAGCATCACTCAGCGCCGCCACAGCATCACTCAGCGCCAAGACAATATCACTCAGCACCACCACAGCATCACTCAGCACCAAGACAATATCACTCAGCACCACCACAGCATCACTCAGCACCACAGCAGTCTCACTCAGCAACACCTGAGTATCATTCAGCATCACCTCAGCATCGTCTCCGCAACAGTCACCACCACCACCACTACCACCTCAGCATCACTCAGCACCACCTCAGCCTGCTCTCGGAATCTGGCATCTGTTGATTCTCCCCTAGCGTCTGGCCGCTGCTAGTGTTATAATACAGGTACTAGTTCCCAACCTTCACCCTCCGATTGTTTATGCCCCCTCAAAAAAAAAAAAAGCTTTAACAAACAACCATTGCAAAAGGCAGAAACAAGTTGCCAGCATTGCAAGAACAAAAGAAAACTGAGGAAATTTTTTATTGTAAATACTTTTTTTAATATGGTCGTTCAGTTTTACATAATGCCTTCTTGGTCATATATAAAGTAACAAAAATGCTTCTGACACTTTTTTATTATAACTTTTCAGCATGCCGCACAGCAGCCACACTTCTCTACAGCACAGCTTGAAGACATTGGCAAAGTCAATAGCTCTGGCTAAACACTTATAAGGCCCCAAAGGCGAGACCTATTGGCTATGCCAATGCTTGTTCCTGTTTATAATAGGGTGATTTTGGGAGAGGGCGGGGATACAGACCTCTCAGGCTTTACCTACGCCAAAATTGTCACATTTATCATTGGGGAGACAGGCGTGGGAAGTGGGGAGGAGGGGCCAAGTTAGAAGTTGAGGGATGTGTCAAAATGTTTAAGAAATTACTGTTTATGTTTGTGGCTAGACAATGGGACCCTAAAGCTCCCAAAGAACTGAGTATTGTACACGCACGCAAGGGACACAACCGAGCGGCAGTCAGAGGATAGTACATCAACACAAATGGGGGAAAGGAGCTACTCGATATTGACCTGGAATGTCAATGGACTGGGGAACAAAGTTAAAAGAGGTCTGGTCACAAAATATCTCAAAAGACTTAGACCCGACATCGTCGTCCTCCGGGAGACACACTTACTTGCGCCTTTCTGGGGAGGGGGCCATATACCCTGCTGGCACATGCGGGCTTCTCCTTAGGTTCCAGGTGTGTCGCTATTTTGATTAGAAAAACAACCCCCTTTCACATGACCAAAACATGGACGGATCCACATGGCACATATGCCGCAGGGCAAGGAGCGTGGGGTCGGAGGGAATTTACCCGAATTAGTACATACGCCCCGCACGACTGCAGAGCCAAACACTTATCAAAATAGCTGAAATACTCCTGGGGTCTGGGCCCTCCACACACATAATTGGGGGTGATTTTAATGATGTATTAGACCCAAACTTGGATCGATCCAACATAAATGATGGAACACGGATATCCACCCCGCTAGCGGACTTTGTGTATTCCTTGGGCTCACAGACCTCTGGCGCAGGCATAACCCCAGGACACGATGCTATTCATATTTTTCAGGGGCCCACAGAGTCTTCTCCAGACTGGACCACATCTTTGCACCTGCAGGAGAGATAGGGAAAATAGAGAAGGCTGAATACTCAGCCAGGGGTATTTCCGATCACTCTCCTTTATGGCTGACGTGGGAGGAGGGGTCTTGAGGTCACAACAGGATTGGAGACTGTCCGCTTGGGATTTACGGGATTCCTCAATAGCTGAATAGATCCGGACGGCCACAGAGTTATATTTCTGAGAGAACGAGGGCTCCATGTCCTCTACAGTCACCTTATGGGAAGCATACAAAGTGGTGCTGCACGACAGAGCACAAAACATAATAGCCTGCAAACGGAAAGAAGAAACCTGTCAGATCGAGACCCTAGAACACAAACTTCTAGACCTAGAAAGACACGTTAGCCCTGAAATAGACACCCATCTACTCCATCAGCTTGCAATGACGCGAAGGGAGTACCGAACATTGGTGGAACACAAAGTACGATCCCAGCTTCAGGCCACACAACACCGTCTTTATGAATCTGGCAACAGAGCCGGGAAGCTACTAGCCTTGCTAGGCAATAAAGAGAGGGAGGCAAGATGGGTGGTGGAGATCAACACTGCGGAACAGACATACACAACAGCCCAGGGAGTGGCAGATGCCTTTGACAACTACTATAGGGCCCTTTATGAAGAGAAACCCTTGGCAGATGAGGCCCAAATACACAAATACCTTAGCACCATAGATGTCCCCATCCTCACGCAAGAAGACGAAACAACCCTTGACAATGACTTAACACTGCAGGAAGTGACGGACGCAATTACCAGACAGAAGGTGGGGAAGACCCCTGGTCCAAATGGATTACTGCCCAAATTTTTTAAACGAAACACCACCTTACTGGCCCCACACCTCTTGACCATGTTTCAAGCGGCCTTAGAAGAAGGAACACTCCCACCTGACCTGGGTCAGGCGACCGTAGTGGTGATCCACAAACCGGGAAAGCCCCCCACAGATTGCGGGTCATATCGTCTGATATCATTACTTAGGGGCCGATTATGATGGCGGGCGGACTTTGTCCGCCCGCCATCGCCCCGGTAAATGGGACCGCCCGCTATGTGTGCGGCGGTCCCGCACATGTGATTAGGATGCCACCGCCACGGTGGCATCCCCCATTTCCAGCATTATGGCGGGCGGTGCTCACAACACCGCCCGCCACAGTGCTGGAAATGCATGTTGTGCATCTGCATGCACAACGTGACAGGCACCGCGCGGTGCCTGCCATGTTGTATATGCAAATGCAGGGGGGTACCATAGGTACCCCCCATGTGCACCCCCACCCCCAAAATACCTGGGGGCCCGCTACGGGCCCCCAATGTCAGGGACCGCGAGCCTTTCCATGGCGGCGACGCCGCCATGGAAAGGCTCATCACCGCCGGCATCATAATGTGGATGGCGGTGTCTTGCAGACACCGCCACCATATTAATCCCTTTTCCGCCCGGTCGACTGATCGGCCGGGCGGAAAACATGCGGACGGTCTTTCCGTCCGCCGGGGTCCCCTCCGCCATGGTAATATGGCGGGGGGAATTTGGTGGCGGACGGACGAAAATGGCGGGCGGATCGCCACCGCCATGCGGGCGGTGGCGATCCGCCCAACATCGTAATCGACCCCTTAAAGTGGAAACCAAGATACTGGCCTCTATCTTAGCGACCCGGCTACAACATCAATTGGAATAAATCCAGTCTTTACATGGTGGGGGGCTCGTTAAACACACACAACCTACCAGGACAACTCAAGGTAGCGACAGAAGGATTTCGATACTTGGGGCTCTATATCTCCACAGACGGCACACTATGTATCAACCGCAACATCAAACGAATACTGGCAGACTTCCGTGAAGACGTAACGAGATAGAGTAGGCTGCCATTGACACTACTCGGGAGGGCTGCATTATACAAAATGATAACACTCCCGAAATTACTATACATACTACAAAACACATACTGTTGAATACCGGAAGCGGTCTTCACTGCTGTCAATGAGGAATTCCGCACTAGTTACAGACGCTACAGCGTAACTGATATAATGGAGGGATAGCTCTGCCCGATATACAGGCCTACTACCGGGCAACCCACCTCGTAGTCATCAACAAATGGGAGCACATGCCCAGGGATCACCCCACTTACGCCGTGGAAAGACTCCAATTTCGAAAACACACACACCTACACTACATCTATGGGGGTAAGGGAATCAGACAGCTGCTACCTGCTACCCAGAGGGCAATAGAGGCCTGGAAGGGGGCGGAACGACAAATGAAGTGGCACAAGAAGCCGACAAATGCGACACCTCTATGGGAGGGCACGAGACTACCAGAAATAAACAGGCTCCAAGGCTTTAAAAAATGGGACATGATCGGGATCTCTAGTCTGGGAGACATAATCAGAAGGGGAGCCCTGATCTCATTTGACACACTTCAATCCGAATTCCAACTACACAACTCCCATGACGAGACAGCTGCCAGACATTGACTGGGAGGTCGCCCTTATCCATCCGAGAGAGGTCGCAATTAAACTACGGCTACGCCTGGTACAGTACAAAATTCTGCATAGAGTGTACTACGACAGAGTGCGCCTTCGCGCCATGGGAAGAGCCGACACACCCAACTGTATACGGTGCAAAACAAAGCGTGGCACATACATGCATATACTGTGGGACTGCCCCCTAATAGAGAAATACTGGAGACGAATACTGAGGGCACTAGGCAAGATACTGGGAACCCACCTCCAGAGGGATGCCAAGTATGCATTGTTGGGTATTTCCGTAGGTGTAGACCTCCCCGGTGTAAACTCCTACCCTGTAATCTGGGATTGGTAGTGGCTAAAAGGGACATTGCCAAACAATGGCGAGCCCCTGACCTCCCCACTCTAGCAGAATGGAGGGCGGGCATGGACCTATACATGGTCGATGAAAAAGTGGCATATTAGGCCCGGGCTGCCCTAGAAAATTCACTAAGATCTGGACCCCATGGCTGAGGCACTATGGTCTCGAGATGGAGTCCGAAGTAAGGAGAAATGGGTGCACACAGACCTGACCCAAGAGGGTGGGAAGGGAAGAGATCAGAGGCCCCTCCCGATCCGGGAACTGTGTGGTGGGAGAGGAGGAGATATACAGCTCTTACCCCATTTCTGGTTTATTTTTGAACTCGTCTGCACTGTAACTTGTATCAGAAATGTAACTTTGCTGCGTGTAATGTATGTGTCCCTAAATGCTAGCTGTTGTTATGTTAATAAAAATAAAAATATTTAAAATAAATAAATAAATAAAGTCTGGGCATTGGGCAATTGCCAACTTCCCCTTCGTCTTAAATTGTCTTTGGACCAACCTTCCTTTGATGCGTCTATTATTTCACCATTCTATCCACCACTCATCTACACATCATGTCACCCTTATATAGCCATCCTTTAACTTATCCATTAATCAATCTATTCATACATCTATACATTCACCTGACCACCTAGTCATCCTTCCCCTTTATCCACCCTTTCACCAGTCCTTCATTTTACTCAGTCCATCTTTTCATCCTTCTTTCCAAACTTCCTTCAGTCCATCACTCGTTTATACACCGTTTGACTCATCCATCTATCAATCCAGACATTCTTCCCCATCCCTCTATCTGTTTACACAACCATCCATTCATCTTTCTGCTGCTGATACCCAATTCATCCTAAGGTTGGATGGTGCGGCGTCTCTGACAGCATCTGAGTTTTGCTCAGGACTAAAAGTGGTGGCTGGTTGAATGTCCTGCAAATATTTGAAATTAAACTTTGATAAAACATAGGTACTGCTTCTTGGGAGCTCTCTCTCCCTGATTTTCAGACTGGTGGTCAGAGTTTTTGGGACTACCACATGTTCCAGTCATGACTGTGAAAACCTTTGGGGTCATATACTGCAAAACACTATATTTGGGTTTTCTTGCTTGTCCTATACAGAACCGCCAAATCATACAAAAGTGTGCAGCTGGTGTTGTTTTGAATCCACGTCGCTGAGCTTCCATTACACATCATCTTCACAAATTGCTCTCTCTGGACCATCACACATCATCTTCAAAAATTACAAATTGCTCTCTGCGGAGTAGTGAGTACTCTTCAAGGGTCATTAAATTTGTGTCAAGGTACTTACAAACATGGACTATCTTTTATTTGTCAGTTGATTCATCCTTGCTCTCCTCCGAAACGAATTCCCTCTTCTCCCTTTGTTTTTCGCAGTTTTTCTTTCTTTTTCTCTGCTTTCTTTCATAAACTTTCTGTGACCGACATCTATTTGCCTCTCTGTCATTTGTTCTCCATTTTTGTAGTTTCCCTTTCTGAACTTGACAGCCCTTGGCCACCACCCCTCAATTCTGCCAGTGTGTTGCAATCTATTTTAATTTATAAGCTTTTGTCTGCAAACATGCAGAAAAAAGAATCCTACTCCTCACTGGAAGCCAATGGAGCAGGCGTAAGATGGGCGAAAAATGCCATCTTCTGGAGTAATTAATAGCCTAACTGCTACATTGTGTACCAATTAGGCAGAGAGGACAAGGCAGTTGCCTGTTTTGGCCTGTTTGGGACAGGTGGGGCATAGGGCCAGAAATGCTGCCCTGTTTACCATTCAGCAGCACCCACTTTAACCCATTCACATCCACAAACATATTAATACACCCACAGCAAATGCACTCTACTTATTTACAACAAACAAACCCTGACCACATTGCATTATCTCAACAAGCAGTACAAAGCGCCATAAACCACACCTATGCACCCTTCTACCCCAACAACCACCCAATGGAAACATCACTTTCACACAAAACACCACTCTGTCTTACACCACTGACATATCTACACATCACCAACACAACACAAAGCCACACTATACATAACTATATTTCATCCAGATACACACTCCGTGTTCATACAAAGCACCAGCTCAACCCTCTACTTCTAACAGACCCCTTTCTGTCACCACCAAACCTATATTCAGCCCTCCATTCTTTCGTCCACCAACACCCTTCTCCTCTTTTTACCAAGCAAACACAACCACACAACCCTTACACTCCGCTCCACCACACATATTACTTCCTCCAGCTATCAAATCTAACACAAACACTCATAACTCTTGTCCATTCCCTATCACACACCACATACACTCTTTTCCAAAATACATCACCACACCCTTTACCATTCAACTTGCACTAACCAACAATACTTTATATACAACTCCTTCTCAGAAAACCACTACATCATCATCTACTCTCACTACTCCACAAAAACAAAACATAATACTCACACCAGCTCAACAGAATTTCACACACAAACACAGATTCATAATACATTCCATCACAAACTACAAACATACACCCACTCCCACCCTTGTGACTACACAAATAATACACGTCCTAAAACATCTTTACTGCCAAGCCTTCTCTCTTCCCCCACACCTAACACAAATACATCAACACAATAGCTCTCATTCAACCACCTCCTATCCATTGGACAATTTATAGCCTTATATCATGACCCACGCACAGCACCACCACCCCTCACTCGTACACCTTCTACTCTAAACAGACGCAAACAATAAATAAACAACATGCCAGACTTCACAACTTTGCATCTCCATGTCTATTGCACAAAAAGGTTACTCTACAAAAACAACGGAGCTCAGCAACTCACTCTCAACCTCCATCTCCACCACCTACACACATAGACCCAACAAAGTGCCTTCTAAGCCTGTTGGGCAGGAATACGATATAGAAAAGCAACACTATTGCTATTCTCATATACCTAATACCACCACAAATGACACACCTGCTACAAGTTCAACTAATACTGCCTACTCTTCTACAAAACAAAGTCACACCATCACCAAACACCATCTCTTAACTGCCTACTAATAATTGCTCGATCACTCTAAAAACAAGCATCTACGAACCTACTCACTGACACACAACCCGAGTTACTCTTCTTAACTGAATCAAGGTTGGGAGATGACATGGCTCCAGTGTTGCATGAAGCCGTTCCTCTAGGATATCAAACTATCACACAAAATCGTATAGGCAAAAGAGGAGGTGGCCTAGCTGTTATATTCAAGCAGCCAATAAATCTCACTAAAGTTGACAATGTCTCCATACAAGGTTGTGAGGCCCTCTTGACCAGATGCAACCCTACACCATCTTCCTCCTGTAACTTCCTACTCCTTTACAGACCTCCACCTAGCAAAGCAACATTCCCAGACACACTTCTAGACGCAGTTTCAAACCTGATAACACTAAAGTCCAATTATGCATTCTTGGTGACCTAAACATTTGGTTTGACAAACCCAATATGGCCCATCCAAAAACCATCATCACTGGCCTAGACACACTCAACCTACATCAGATAGTCCACAAACCTACACACATCGCTGGACACATCCTAGATGCCATTTTTGCAAATTCAAAACATGTTACCTTTCAAACGATTACTCCAGTCACATGCTCAGAACACAATTTGTAAGCTTTCCAACATAAATCACACACAGCAACACACCTAAAATCACCTTACATGCATTCACCTATCGACCATGGAACAAACTCAATTTTGAACACTTAGAAACACAACTAACATCACACACAGATCTAGACACAATACTTTCCATTGAAAAACTAATGAGTGGCTACAGGAAGCTTTTGATATCCTAATACCACTCAGAACAACAAAACAGGACAAAAGAAAACAGGCACCTTGGAAAAATACAGAACTAAAAGATATAAAACTGCAAATTAGAAAGCTGCAATGCACCTGGCTCAAAACAAACAGCAATCAAGACAAACTTTACCTACAGAAACATAACAGGTTATACAAGTCAGCAATCAAAAAAGCTTAAAAAGGTACTATTCAGACAAAATTCAAAATGCTAAATGTGCAAATAAATAATTTTATAAAATTTACTCTGAAATTCATAAAGCAAAATGCATAGAAGGAACTCATCCCATTACTCAAGATTTCACGGACAAACTTGCAAATCATTACACAACCAAAGCAGACCCGTCGGACTCCTATTTAAAACTAAGGGAAACCACCAGCACCAACCCTTTTCCAAAAAACCCCTCCAAGAGTAGGTTAACCCAGCCTCTGCATTCCTTCAAACAAATATCACAAAGTAAATTTATGGATCTGGTCAAAGCAAGCAGGCCAGCCGGCAGCCCTTCTGACCTGTGTCGACCACAAACCTTAAAGGACATTCTTCTAACTACCTCTGCTGCAACACCTGTAAGAATAATCATCAATAATTCCTTAACTATCGGAATCTTTCCAGAAGCACTAAAAAAGGCATACATATGCCCATTTTTAAAGAAAAGAAACCTGGACCCGCTTGACCTCGACAACTACAGACCGATTACAAATGGACGGCTCACTGACAGAATATCGACAACACTAATATCGACCTACAGAAATATTGTGACATAAATATCGTTGTCAAAAATATCGACCTCCTATCTTCATAAATGTAAGTACAAAAATATCGAGAGAAAAATATTGTTGTTAAAAATATCGAAGTACAAAATATCGTTTTTTTATATGTATTATAAATAATGTAAAATAAATTAAATAATACATTTTACTTTAAAAAAATGTAGATTTATTTGTAAATTTTAACAATTATAAGTAATAAATGTAATTTAAAAATAAATTAAACATACATATATAAAATGTAATATATATATATTTACTTAAAAATAATTAATAAATAATAATTTTAATTAATTATAAAATGTTAGAAATATATTAAAAAATAAAGATAAATATATATATATATATACATCCACCTGTAACATATAAATTAAAAAAAATATAATATAAATTAAACTATAAAAATATTTAATATTTTTTAAACCTACATCTTAAAAAACATTTGGTGCATCAGTAGGGAAAGTGTTTGATAGCGGAGGGTAAAAAATTACTATTCCTACTCCAGCGAGTGCAACAGTAGGGAAAGTGTTGGATAGCGGAGGAATACTATTACCACTCCAGCGATTGCAACAGTAGGGAAAGTGTTGGATAGCGGAGGGGAATAATTTACTATTTCCACTCTAATGAGTGCAACAGTAGGGAAAGTGTTGGATAGCGGAGGGTAAAAAATTACTATTCCCACTCCAGCAAGGGCATCAGTAGGGAAAGTGTTGGATAGCGGAGGGGAATAATTTACTATTCCCACTCCAGCGAGTGCAACAGTAGGGAAAGTGTTGGATAGCGGAGGGGAATAATTTACTATTCCCACTCCAGCGATTGCAACAGTAGGGAAAGTGTTGGATAGCGGAGGGGAATAATTTACTATTCCCACTTCAATGAGTGCAACAGTAGGAAAAGTGTTGGATAGCGGAGGGTAAAAATTACTATTCCCACTCCAGCGAGTGCAACAGTATGGAAAGTGTTGGATAGCGGAGGGGTAAAAATTACTATTCCTACTCCAGCGAGTGCAACAGTAGGGAAAGTGTTGGATAGTGGAGGGGAATAATTTACTATTCCCACTCCAATGAGTGCAATAGTATGGAAATTGTTGGATAGTGGAGGGGAATAATTTACTATTCCCACTCCAATGAGTGCAACAGTAGGGAAAGTGTTGGATAGCAAAGGGGATAAAACTACTATTACCACTCCAGGGAGTGCAACAGTAGGGAAAGTGTTGGATAGCGGAGGGGTACAAATTTCTATTCCCACCCCAATGAGTGCAACAGTAGGGAAACTGTTGGATAGCGGAGGGTATTAATTTACTATTTCCACTCTAATGAGTGCAACAGTAGGGAAAGTGTTAGATAGCGGAGGGGAGAAAAATACTATTCCCACTCCTGTAAGTGCAACAGTAGGGAAAGTGTTGGATAGCGGAGGGGTAAAATTTATTATTCCCACTCCAGCAAGTGCAACAGTAGGGAAAGTGTTGGATAGCGTAGGGGTATAAATTACTATTCCCACTCCTGCGAATGCAACAGTAGGGAAAGTGTTGGATAGCGGAGGGGTAAAAATTACTATTCCCACAGAACAAAATTCAAATTTAAAAACTAACAAAATATCAACTACAATACAAAATATAATTTAAAAAAACAAAACATATATAAAAATATAAAAATTAACAAAACATATAACAATATTTTAATGTAGCAAAAATCTAAAATTGACATTAAAATATTAATTTTTTTAATTTAACAAACAATTTACAAACAAATAAATATTTTGTAATAGAAATTTATCTTAATCAAAAAATTAAAAATTACATAAATGTAATATTTATTTTCCTACCCTATAACACCACACAATTTACAACACACATCTAAATTAAACAAAAAAGTGTACCTCTATAATTAACACAATTAATTATCAATTTAACAAATATTAATAATTATAAAACACATTTAAAAATGTAAAAAGTAATGTGCAAACCAAACATTACAGCTATTGAACCTAAATCCCGAAACAAAATAAAAACTAAACAATTACCAAAAATATTTATCAATTAATAAATTAATATTAATGATCAAGTAATGATTAATTAATTTAAACTAAATTACTTTCCACCCTCTACCCCAAAAAACACCAAAACACACACCTAAAAATATTTACAAAATTTCCATAACTAATTTTACATTAATCAATTAATATCAATTAACAACAAATCATTAATTAATTTTTAAAAAATTACTTCCCACCATTTACCACTATAAACCCCACAACTCACAACTCAAAATTATTACACAATTGGCATATTTAAAATGTAATTAATTAATTAGCATTAATTAACAAATAATTAATTAATTATAAATAAATTACTTCCCACCATATTCCCCGATAAATACCACCACCAATTCCGTAAAACATGACACAATTAACATAATTAACAATTTCTTAATTAATTAATAACAATTAACAAGCAAAATATAAATAATTATAAATAAATTAATTCCCACAATTAACACTATAGAATACAATTAATTAAATATTATATTAAAAATATTAATAAATGTATTAAAATTAAATTACTTCCCAGCCTACTCCCCTATCAACCCACAACCCGCTCCTAAAAAAAATAACACAATTAACATAATTACCAATTAATTAATAATAATTAACAACCAATTAATAAATAATTGATAATAAATTAATTCCCACGATTAACAATATAAAATATAAAATAATTAAATATTAATTCATAAAAAAAATAATAAATTAATTATAATTAAATTACTTCCCACCCTATTCCCTTATAAACCCACAACCCGCTCCTAAAAAAAATGACACAATTAACATATTTACCAAATAATTAATCAATAAAAATTAACAGCCAATTATTAATTAATTAATTATAAATTAATTCCCACAATTAACACTATAAAATCAAAAATAAATAAATACTAATAAATAAAAATTAATATTCAATTTATTATAATTAAATTCCTTCCCACCCTATTCCCCTATAAACCCACAACCCGCTACGGAACTAAAACGCAAAATTTAATCAAAATAAAATTAATAACTTCTAAAAATTTAACACATATATTAAAAAACAAATGTAATACTTAGACAAAAAAATAGAGCACATACATTTAAAATGCATACTAAAATACATAACACTAACTAAAAAAACGATATTTTTTACAACTATATTTTTGCAAACGATATTAATTACTTCGATATTTTAGAAAACGATATTTCTTACCTGAAACTCGATATTCTTGACCACGATATTCTTGCAGTCGATATTTATGTATCTCGATATTTTGCACTCGAAATTAGTGCAAGTCGACATTTCCTACTCAATATTCTGACTCTTTACCCAAATTGATCCATCCCCACTCCAACAGCGACTGGGCTGGTGCGATTCCAGCCAATGTATTAGGGGTTGTGGAGAGGTAGGCACCTTTTTCCACATTCTCTGGACCTGTCCTAAAATCCAATGATACTGGGATGGGGTATCCCGGGTGATGACTAATGTAGTGGGTACGCAGGTCCCAGTCCAGGCGCGGTGGCACCTATTGGGAGTGACAGGGGAATCAACCTGGCCCAAACACATCAAAGCATGGCTTATGCTGGCCTCTGGAGTGGCAAAAAGGAACATTGCAAGATCGTGGGAGCGGCTTATCCACCAAGGGTTGGGGCCTGGAAACAAGATTTAGACTGGTGTCAGCGGGAGGAGAAAGTGGGTTATCAAAGTAGAGAAAAGATCTGGACCCTATGGGAAAAATACAGAAACTAATTGTAAGGAGCTGGGGAACTGTAAAAACAGGTGATGTCAGAACCCACGTTGGCAGGCTTAGAAATAACGAGACTCACTTGTTTGTGATTGTACTACTCCTTCAGCTACTGTTGCTCTACTATACCCTGTATCTATACTGTATACGAAGAAGTATTGAGCAATTGTTTAATAAAAAAGAATTTAAAAAAGACAAATAGACCCATCCTGGGAAAACTGATAGAAAGAGCAGCATTCGCTCAGATGTCACATTACATTGACGACAACTCCATACTTTCAGATTTCCAAACAGGATTCCGTCCAGGAAGAGGCACAGAATCTGCCCTCATCCCCATCTGGGATGACCTGAAGAACACAGTAGACAGGAACGGGGTTGCTGCACTACTTCTCTAGGGCATCTCAACTGTCTTTGGCACAGTTGACCATGACACTCTAATACAAAGACTCTACGAAGTTGGCATAGAAGGGACTGCTCTCGACTGGATAACATCCTACCTTCAAAACAGAACAAATGTCAACCATACTCCCTCTTTCTCATCCAAACTGTACTTCACAAAAGCAGGAGTCCTTCAAGGCTCTATCATCTCACAGATGCTTTTCAACATCTACATGAAGTCATTACCGGCAATGATCAATGAATTTCACCTCACATGCCATAGCTATGCAGATGACACACAAATACTCGTTAAACTGGAAAGCCCCAAAGACATTGGAAACTCTCAAATTTTCAGCTGCCTCAGAGCCATTGATCAGTGGATGACATGGAGCCATCTCAGATTGAAAACTTCCAAAACAGAAATACTCACATGTGGCAATTGGAAAAATGATGACCCACTTGCCGCCTGGCCTGACGATCCGGGAACACCTTCTGAAGTATCTAAGGAGACAAAAAACCTTGGAATTACCATGGACTCCAAGCTATAAATGAATGCCCAAGTGAACAAATTAGCAAGATCAAGCTTCATTACTATGAAAACTCTGCAACCCATCTTCCCCCACCTGGGATTTCCACACAAGGTCCAGGCTACTATCTCTCTCCTACTGTCTAAACTTGATTACGCCAATGGTCTCTACCACAGATCATCTTTATCAGCTATGAAAAGACTACAATGGATTCAGAACTTTGCTGCCAGACAACTCCTGCATGTAAAGCCCCAAGCCCCCATCTCCCCTGCCTTGAGGGCCCTACATTGGTTACGGTTGCCAAAAGATCCACTTTCAAGTTGCTTTGCATCAGGAGTAAAATCACAAAATACATTCAACAAAGGAACCTCTGCTCCAGATTGGCACCTCGCCTCAAAATCCCAACGTACAAAAACAATTCCATGGGTGGCACATCCTTCTCTGTTCAAGCAGCCAAACTATGGAACTCCTTACCCCCAAACATAAGATCCACTGATAATTATCTTATCTTCAGAAGACTGTTCAAGAGTTGGCTCTTCCCTACATAACCATCATACTAAAACATAAGTGTACAGCATATCCCTGTGTATATAAGCATTTAATTTGATTATATGTATTTATCCAGATATGTGTATTCTTTTGTATAAATGGGCATAAAAATTATGTTTATAAACATATAGATAGTCTTTAGGTCTGCTTAACAAATGTACATATTATTTATGGTTATATTATTTTATTCTTACCATGTGTGTAGGTCACTGCATAGTTTTCATATTAGTTACTTGGGGGCCCATTACGATACCCGGCGTAAAAATATCCGCCAGGCATGGAATCGGCAAAATACCGCCCGCATACACCGTCTGAACACCGACCACGCCATTACGATAACACAAACCGAAAACCGCCATCGGCGGAAAAATCACACAAAATACCGCCCGCCATCGTCCGAGTCGGAGTCAAACCGCCCGCCACGGACGGAAACACGCCCGACAACACAAAACCGCCCGCCCTCACGGCCGACACACCGCACGTGAAATTACGATCGCACCGCCATGAGCGCGGGAAAACCACAAATATACCGCCCGCCAGCGCAAACAACGCCGATGCCAATCGACACGGCAGAAACCATGGCGCCCACGTCCCTGCACAGAAACCATCCGCTCACAAAACCAATAGCACACAACATGGCCAATAACTCCACACAGCAAGGCACGCACAAATACACAAGCACAGTACACATCCCGAAAACACCCCCCCGGACAAACAAAAACTACAAAGGCCAGAACCCCAGACACAACACACCTGAAAACAACAGACCATGAGGACACACCCACATAGGTAAGTACAAAAGCAGCACTCCCACAGACCACAACCCCTTGCAACATTTCAAACTAGAGAGGAGAGGAGAGGACACAGTGACACAGCAAGGACAGCAGCACACCACAGAAACGCACACATCACAACCACCACCATCACCAAACACCGGCACCACAAACCCCCTGCACATTACACAACACACACCGCACCACCACCACAAACACCATGGCACCACAAAGAATGCCCAAGTTCACGCCCATGGAGCTGACGGTCATGGTCGACGAGATCATCAAGGTGCACCCACAAATCTATGGGAACATGGTCCAGCACACACCACTAGCCACCAGAAACAGAATGTGGAACCGGATCGTAGACCAGGTCAATGCAGTCGGGACCCTGCCCAGGAACAGAGTCGAAATAAACAAACGGTGGAATGACGTCAAGAGCCTGGTCAAGAAGAAGGAGGGCAAAAACAGAGAGCTGGCTGCCGTCACTGGCGGAGGGAATCCCGCGCTCTTCAAGACCTTCAAAGCGTGGGAGGAGAAGGTGCGAGTCATCATCCATCCCGAGATCCTCGCCGGATTAGCAGGGGGAGTGGAGGCTGGTAAGTACAAACTAATGTATACCAGCACACCGCTATGTACTCACATGCACTACCACCATGCCACAGCTCCCAGGGACAAACACCCCCATGTCCAGCACACAATACACAACACATCACACACACATGCAACAGACACCACCACACACAGCCCAAACAGAACAACTGTAAGATGCGTGGGGACATGTGTACACTCAGCCAGCCACGTAACCACCAACAGGTCCCCAAATATGCCAGAAGCGCCACAACGAGCACCCACCACACCCATGTGTCCGCCATAGCTGCACTAACCGACAAGTAACAGGTAAGTGGCAGGAACACAAAGTGCAGTGGGTGGGAGGGTGGACAGCCCAAGTACAAAACACACCAGGCCCCTAGTCCCACAGTACAGCAAGGAGGAGCATCCCCCACACCCCACAGCCACGTGTCAGCCACCGCAGTGCACAACGACAGCCGAAAGGTAGACATCACGGTCCACAGCAATCGGTATCAGTGGGTGTACAGCCACCACTACGACCCACAACACCCCCCACCCCCACAGACCTGCAACATGGAGCACCCCCGCTTAGAGCCATGTGGCATCCAGTACAGTGCACGCACGAACAACTTGCAGGTGGGAAACTGGACAGGGCTGGATAACTGGAGGCATGAGGACCGGAACACGACCAACACATGGGACATGTCACGTAGCAGACGAACACGCAGCACCGCCCACCGTCACGAACAAGTGAACAATGTGCACACGGATATGAACCACAGAGTCACACCCCACATGACCCATCACAAACACAGCAACACCCAAGGAGCCACGTCTGCATGCACAAGCCACACTGAACATAGTACCACACGGCAGCCACTGTGCAACCCATCACACACAACCGAAACACCATTGAAGTCCTGTCCATGTAGCCCCCACTGCCTGTCAACCCCACACCCCACAACTACGCCTATGTAAGACAAACAACACTAGACGCAACAGAGCGGAACAACAGAAATGCACACGAACACCACTGAACCCATCAAACTCACAGACACACCATGCACATACAACATACCATCCATCCCATCCGTCAGCCCCAGTCTCATGAAGGGCATGTCATCCGCACAGCTGCCACACATACAGCAGTCACGCTAAGACACATGCCCATGACCAACCATGTGCCAGAAGTCAATTAAGCGCACGACACACTGTGAGCAACAACACACAACATGGGCCACACCCCCCCCGAGCACTGCAGTGATGCACATGGCACAGGGCAGCACGCACACCAAGGAGATGGGACAACTGCAATACGTTGGCTGGCACACAACTATCACTCACTCATAACGATGCGTCCAATGCCATGTCCAGTAACCACAACAGACAGCAAATATGCAGGGCATGTCAGGCATGCACACACCTCAGACCATGCACTGTCATGCTGCCACAACACATGTCACGTTCGGCACCCATGGCTCACAGCATGTACCCCAAAAGCATATCCCCTCCCAAATGCGAATCTGGGGCATGGCCCCCATGTTGCCATATGCGTTCCTAAGCGTTCCATTTGAACCCCAAAAGCATATCCCTCCCAAATGCGAATCTGGGGCATGGCCCCCATGTTGCCATATGCGTTCCTAAGCGTTCCATATGAACTCCAAAAGCAAAGTAAAAACCAGACCCAGGATGGGCCAGGAGCCCGCATACACCAGAGTCACAATGAGTAGGGGCAAAGCAACACACCCATCGGCATGGCCAATCCGTCCCATGCCACATGTGCACAGCACACAGTCCCATTGCCTAGCACACACAACTACAGATGCCACAGCCACACACTCGCCTCCGGGAAACCCATGTACGAGATTGCACGAACTGCCAATGTCAGACGACTAATACATACTTCGCCAGGTGCAACACAATAACAAATCTCATTCTCTCCACAGGTGACGAACTGCTGGACGCTGGGGATGGAGACAGCAGCCAGCACAGCCAGCCTACAAGCCCCCAACGAGGACACATGGATCTGGAGGATCTGTCCACCTCTTCGGACACGGACCACCAAGCTGGCCCATCTGGCGTGGCAGGGCCCAGCCGCTCCCCAGGACCCCTCCTACCCACCAACCCATCATCCAGGGATGCTGAACAGTCCCAGTCCCCTGCTGCCACTGTCGTTGCGGCCACTCCCACGGTCATTGCGGCCACACCCACGATCATTGCGGCCACTACCACTGCCGCAACCGCCACCATCGCCGCACCGACCACCACCGCCACCACCACCACCACGTCTTCGCTGGCACCAGCCCCAGCGCAGGTGGTGGCCCGGCCGACTGGATCCACCCTGGGAGCCACAGCGAGGACCGCGGTATGCAATGTGGCTAGTGGGCAGGCAGGTGGCAGCAGGACTGGTAGGAGGAGCAGGGTCAGGGAAACGCCAGCCTCCCCTGGGAGCCATGCCCTGCCTCAAATGGCCAGAGTCCTTGGGGCCTATGAGGAGGCCCAAGAACAATGGGTCAGGTCTGCCACAGACACGCGGGAGGTGCTGGGGGTGCTGAGGTCCATGGACGCCCATATGGGCCAAATCGTGTCCCGTATGGACCAACTCGTGGACCTCATGGGCCAGCTGGTGGTGGCGGTGGGGTCACAGGCAAAGCCAGCAACACCACCTCCGCCACCACCTGCTA
The DNA here is from genome assembly GCA_963921515.1 of Calotriton arnoldi. NCBI lineage: Eukaryota > Metazoa > Chordata > Amphibia > Caudata > Salamandridae > Calotriton > Calotriton arnoldi. Next base: position 3,389,758 of record CAWUFW010000054.1, read on the forward strand.
GGGCGCAGGGTCGGCCAGCAGTGTCCACATCCCCTGCGACCACAGCCAGTGAGCACACCTCACCCACCACCAGCAGGTCGCCACCACACACCCCCTCCCAAACGTGGAAGGGGCCGTCCGAAGAGGAAACAGGTCTCCCGGGAGGACTTCGCACGCACCAGTCGCAAGTGAGGCAGCCAGCCAGCCTTCCGCCAGCCTGCCTTGACCAGCCACTGCATTGACTTGCTCTACGATCCCACTCCACACAGCCAGCTGGATGGCATGTGTGTGTTGGACCATGGACATAGAACCAGTGGGTACACCCTGAGCTTCACGCAGCCATGACCGACAGCTCATTGACACTGCACGCACCACTTTTGTCATCACCTTACGCACAATCACATGTCACAGTTTGTAATAAATGCACCTTTTTCACTAACTGCTGTCTGTGCCCTGTGTTTTATTTGTACGGAATACAACGGCCACCTTGGGCGGAAAGGCACCTGATGCGTGGCATGGCAATGGAATCCGGAGGGCCTGTAGGGACCTAGGGGTGGGAGACAGAACAGGAGCACATTCAATGAGTGTGTCACACACCCATCACACAGTACATGTCAACAACTACAAGCAATGTACACACATCGCACAGAGCAATAGGGCACAATGCCACAGTCACCAACAGTGGCATACTACCCTGGCCATGGAGCGTTGACACACAGCACGTAGTGAACAAACGGCCACCCTGACACAGCACACACACACCTGCACAGATACAGCCACATCAGCCGTCGTACATGGACACTCACCGTCAAGTGAAGTAGCGGGCGATGAGCTGCTGCCGCACATTCCCAGCTTCCTCCTCTCCGCTGTCCTCCTCACTCGAGCTGTCCTGGTCTGCGGGCTGGGGCCCTGGTTGATCTCCGTCATCCACAATGAGGGGGATCTGCTTCCGAATGGCCAGATTGTGCAGCATGCAGCACGCCACCACTATCTGGCACACCTTCTGTGGGGAGTACGCCAGTGCACCCTCGGTGCGGTCCAGGCACCTGAACCTGGACTTGAGGAGGCCAAAGGTACGCTCGACCACACGTCTGGTCCTCCCATGTGCCTCATTGTATCGATCGTCTGCTGGGGTGCGAGGATTCCTCAATGGACTGAGCAGCCATGCCCCATTCGGGTACGCAGAGTCACCTGGGTGTGAGGGACACAGAGGACCGTTGCTATTCCAACTGGACAGGGGACAGCATCGCACAACCAGCACGCTACACCACTCCACATACTCACCGACAATACAGCCACGATCCTGTTGCAGATTGGCCATCAGTCGTGGCAAGATGCTGTTGCGCATTATGTGTGCGTCATGGGCCGAGCCTGGAAACTTGGCACACACGTGGGTGATCACCATGTCCGCAAGGCACACCACTTGCACATTCAGGAGTGCGTGTGCTTCCTGTTGCGGTACAGGTGCTCAGTGGCCTGTGGTGGGACAAGGCCAACATGTGTGCAGTCAATGGCTCCCACGACGTGTGGGATTCTGCCAAGGGCATAGAATGCACCCTTCACTGCCGCCAATTCACGAGCCCTGGGGAAGCGGATGTACCTGTTCCGGTAAAGCATCATGGCTGCCAGTACATCCCTCAGCACCTTGCTGAACATGGGCTGGGACATCCCACCTCCACTGCCCACTGTGTGCTGGAATGACCCAGTGGCGAAGAAATGCATGGCGGCCATCACCTTAGCCGTGGGGGTGACAGCAGTCGGATACACCCTGCGGGGACGGAGATGGGGCTCTAACATGGCACACAGTCGATGCAGGGTTGGCCTGTCCAGCCGAAACTTCCTGATAACCTCTGTATCGTCCATGTCCGCCAGCAATTGGTATGGGCGGTCAATGTTCGGTCTCCGCCTGGGGAAATGGCAGAGGACACATGTCAAAGCAACACGACACATAGCAATTTCGCATACACATCACTGACATGACTGAGCAAGCACATGTGCCACAGCCCAGCTGTCAAGCTGGGACGGCACGGCCACAATACACTTACACAGGTCTCCCAACAATGGCAATGGCAAGTGAGACATACCACTGCCATGGTCATGCACATGGGGATCTAGGCCCCAATGACTTGCGGGGCGTGCTGATGGGGACTGACTGCATATTCGTCAAGCGGCAACGCCACGGCGACATGAGTGTCTGCTGAGCATGGAACTGCTTCCGAGGCTGGATGAGTATGGCACACGACGACGACGATGTGGGCACGGGCTGAGCGGCCAATACAAGTGGGACCTGTGGCACGAGGGGATATGAGACAGTAGTAGGTGTCAGCACTGCACCCTATGTACAGCACTGTACGGATCACAGCTCCCGAAACATTGACTGGTGTCCACATTGACAGCCCCATGCCAAGACGGCTGTGTGCTTGCAGTCACACGTCACAGGTGAGAGGTTACATTGCACGTGCCAGGTGGCAGACGTACATAGTGGGAGCTGGCATGTGTGTGCATGTGTCTCCTGTTCAGGATCCACCAGATGGGCGCTGACTCTGTACTGACCATTGGACACAGCATGTTCCGTGGAAGGCTTGTGTGTGTGGGATGGTGGCACTGGATGTGCCTCCGTTGGGTGGGGGGCCATGCACAGGGCGGGTACATCGATGATTGCGCATTGTTGGTCACGGTGGGTGCACCCACTAAGATGTGTTGCCCTGTGTTCAATTCCTATGTCCGCATGATGATGGACTGTAGATGTGGGCAGACTACACATTGGTCGATGTGCTGTCTATATGCATGTGCCTTCACACCAGGCACAGCTGCCCCTGCACATGTGACCCCTGCTGGACTCGCTGCTGGGTCTGTGGAGCTGATGCACCTTCTGTGCGTGGGGCGGACAGCTCTCCTCACTTCCCTCATTGCGCATGTCATGTCTTTGCCGCAGGTGACATGGATCATGGAGGGCCCACATGTACGCGTGGGTAGGCTACACATGATTGTTCACTGGTCGCCACCCCCAGTCAGTGTTTCGAATGGGAAGGTTGTCGTGCTGGTGGTATGTTCGATGTGGCGGATGGGCGGGCCTAGGTGCGGGCTTACATTCCGGACATGGGGGGTAGTTGAATTGGCGACTAGTTGCAGTACACACGGGACACGTCTCTTCCTTTCCACATCTGGGTCATCCCTTGTACTAACTGACAGTGATACAGTCATCTTCGCCCCAGCCCTCATGTCCTCCCCTCGCCCCCCAATATGCATGCTCACCTGCGAGGCTAGCGCTTGCACAGGCAGCCCCAAGCTCGCACCAGAGAGGGCAAGGAGTGTATGTGTGGGTCCAGTTGCACGAGTGGGCTGTCTCAGGGTATGATGTGTGGCGGGACGCCGTCCACCTGCGTGGTGCCCCAAATGGAGACCCGGCCTGCATGGACTATGCATCACAGTCTTCGCCTTCCGGATCCGCCACCTGCGACACCCAGTGGCTGTGGCTGCCCTTGCGGCCAGGCCGCGTACGTCTGTGACTGGTGGCCCACACATTCACTCTTTGGCCTCTCTGGGGAGGGCTCGGGGGTGGTGGCGCACGCGCTTGCACATAGTCGCAATGGCATGTGGCGTGGTTGGTATGATGGGCAATGGATGGGATGGTGCGAGCCACCTCCCGTGACGTCAGTGCTGGTCGTGCTGTGGTGCGTCCCCCTACACTTCCATTTGACTTTTTGCCATGCTAGATGTTGAGGTTCTATTGCCTGCGTGATATGACCAGGAGGAGCGCGAGGAGACCTCTCACACACCATGCTCCACTGCCATCCCGTGCCCTGTATCGCCTGTGCGGATTGACTATGTTGGGGTTACACCTGGTCGACTGGGGCTGTGTGTGCCTTGTCAAGGGGCATGGCGGGCGCACAACAGGATCCTGCTTGTCCACGGAGGGTGGGCTGACGTGTGCGCCTGGTACCGCTATGTACGTGTTCCCGGCTGCTGTGCACACACGTGTTCACTCCCCCCCGACAGGTGTCCTCTCACTATGGCCAGGGAAGCGGTGGTGTACTGTTCATGACCCCTCCCAACACGGCGTGCTCCAACTTGGCATGTGCGCATCTACCCGTCACACCCACCCACCTGTGCACTGCGTCCATACGACTTCACACGGCACATGTGTGTCTTCCACAGTTGTGCTACTCATTTGCATTGTCATCCAATACCAGTGGACTACATGGTCATGTCACGACTGCCGTGTACTTCACATACTCTCATCCTCTCTCATTCGTACATGTGAAATGAGTCAGCGGAGACAGTTTTGGTTTCAAACATTATATTGAGTCTTCTGTCCTCTGTGATGCAGTATAGTGGACACTACTGGCAGCGGAATACATGTAGAGGATATACTGAGCATGATTGCAAATGGGATAGGGTGTGGGGTTACATGTGATTGGCTGTTGCATGTGGGATGTGGGCTTCAGAGTGACATCTGCTTGGCCAAGGCTGTGCTAATGTACATTTGCGTATAGCTGCGGAGCTGCGGACTTTGACACAGACGGTATACATGTAGCCTACCAGACCGCTTGGCATCATGGGCACAGTCCATCTCAGTTCCATGTGACAGGTTTGCTGCGGTTGTTCCTCATGCACGCGTGCATGTGAGATGACATCAGGACATGTGCTTGCGTGCATGCAGCGGCGTGCCACTTGTTGTTGCACTGTGGTGGTTACTGGACATGTCACAGTCACTGGGGTCGTGTTGTTGTTGTATGCACTTGTCGTCCATGCAAAGGTCCTGGTATGGGATTCCCGGGGCGGGGGTGGGAGGGGTGCAGCACCCACAGACTCCAGGCGACCTATTCATGTCCACTGAGCGGTGTGTGTGTCCATGTGCGCTGGATCCATGTCGTGTCCTGGTTGTTCGTGCAGTTCCGTCCATGTGGGTGCGATACACAGAGCCCATGCCACTGCCTCCCACGATGCATGCGGTGTTCCTGGATGTGATGGGGAACAGTGTGCATGTCCCGGTCATATCCGATGTCATGGCGATGTCGTTGATGGTGTGGTTACAGTTGCCGGTCGTTTGGTATGGCTGTTGTGGTGGTGACTGGCCAGTCCGTGCGGAAGCTAAGCATGTGTGCGGGGTTGGACATCAAAGGTCACTCGGGGAACCTGCGTTGTGGTCCGACGTATTTACAGGTTGTCAGGTATGCGATGCCGTCCAGCAGGGCTTCCATGTCATTGGTGGTGTACATGTTTGCCAGCCAATGTAGCGGATGGTGGCTGTCAAGGTGTTGTTCGTACGTTGTCCCTTGGAGGACCATGATGGGGCATGCTGGGTGGCATTCGATGTAGCTGTTCTCGATGATCCGTCGTGTGGAGGCACAGTGGTCCCATTTCAGTGCGGGTGCGATGTTGGCCACATACGCCATGCCCCCATAGGCAGAGCAGGCCCTGTCGTGTGCGTCCAGAGGGAGGAGTAGTGGTAGCAGGTCCGCCTTCAGACATGCCGGGTTGGAGAGGCATATCTCGACGGGATGCTGGTAGGTACACCTCCGACAGTAGAAGACGGGCATGACGCAGCTGAACAATGTGATGCGGTAAGTCAGTCGGTAAGTTACGTTCAGCAGGGACAGGAGATCGCATCCCAATGTATGGAACAGGTTGGTTTTGTACAGCTTGAGCTGTTCGTCGTAGTTGGGTAGGTGTGTTGCGGTTGCCATTTCGCAGCGGTGCGTTGTGGTGGCGTGCTCCGGCTGTGTGTGCAGTCTGCAATGTGCACGCTCCGGGGTTGCTGTGAGCTCTGTGTAGTCGTAGGGAGACAGGACTTGTGTTCTGTTGGCTTGTTTGGAGGACACGGGCCCTCTTCCCACATGCTTCTCAGACAGTTCAAGGTCAGTGCTGTGTGACTCCTTCCAATTAACTTGCATGTGGCCGACATGGGGGAGTGTTTTCTTGTTTCTTCCTCGTCCGTTGTGTGCTTCTGTGATATGCGCTATCTGCCCTGTGGTCGGTCTCCTCGGCATGCCTGTGTTGGTCTATTCTTGGACAATGGCTGTATTCACCGGCTTCTGTCGTGGGGCTGTGGTTTCGGTGTTGGAATGGAAGGTCATTCAGTGCTGTCTGCTCTCCCTTGTGTGGGCGGCAGGCTGCCTTTCTGCTCTGCGTTGGGCCTTGTGTGTGAATGTTATTCTTGGGCCACCTGTTGTCGGTCCCCGTGCTCTTTGGTGTTCCGTTTTATATGTCTTGTTCATATGTGCAGGGTGGTATGGGTTTTTGAGTGTGGTACTGGCGTTCCTCTTCCCGAAGGGGCCCTGCTTCTCCTAGTTGGTGTTGCCGCCGCTGTGTGCTACGCCATGTTTGTTACTGTCGGGGTTTTCCAGTCCCACAACCAGCTGAACCAAGATCCGCGGGAGCGAAGATAATGCCCCTTCACTCCCAAAGGGTATAGTCACCTCTAGTCAGGTAAACACACCAAAGGTAGACTGATGCCCCCTAGGGAGTGGAGAGACCAAAAGGACCACCTGGGCTTCTTTCAAGAAGGAATATCTGTAGATCGGGGAATCCTGCAGATAACAGAGAAACAGAAGAGAAAAAGGTTATAGAGGGATAAATGCCCATACAGAAATATAAGACTACTAGTGTAAAGAGTCACTTTGTATGCTTGCCCATACTCACTTGCACATTGCCAGTGTGACACTTTAAAAGGTTCTCTCCAAATAACAATAAAAAAGGTGAAGCGTAAGTAGTGTTCCTTTCTTGCACACAGTGTATAAAGTTCCAAGTAGAATCCAAAAAAAAGCAAACTAGACTCCAGCGAACCTGACTTCAAGGTCTTAGGCAGATTAAGCTGATGTTTGTCCAGTCTTCGCAAATGAAGGGAAAGGGGGGCTGAATCCGAAAAGATGCAGATAATCAATAACCAAGAAAAAGGTCCAAGTTTAAACAACAACTTATCCTGCGCCGTTATCTGTGTGCTTCTGAAAGATGGCAGCGCTTGTTTCACCCACCGCACTCAACCATGCGTGAAAAACGGGTCTGTGACCGGGATAGGGATTAGCGCGACTCCGCGCACCAGGGAAATCCTCAGCGCCTCACAGCGCGGCAAAGTGAAGAAAAAGAAATAATAAACATCCGTTATCAGCGCGTCCTTGCGCTAAGGGCAGAAATAAAAGCAGCGTTTCACGGCCGCTTGCCAAAGTCCACACAAGGGGAGGGGTAGAATAGAATTGCTGGGGAACTTCAGAGAGGAAACCAAGGTATTACACGGGAAGCAATCCAGCAGCAGTTCCACTCAGGAGAGTTTTCCAAACTCGAACAGGCAAGGAAAAAGGCGTGGTCCTAGCCAAGGATGAAAGCCAAGCACCTGGTAATGGGAGCTGGCTCTCTATATGCTGGAAAAGGTCACCTGACCTCTCCTAGTGCAGCATGGGAAAGCATACAACGTGATAGCCATCGCAGTGTATTCTGGGAATTGTAGTGCCTGAATTGTTATTAGGCAGGGAAAGGGTGCAAGAAGCCTGACGCCTGACAGTTCTCCCCCTAACGGCCTAATTACAGGTCTAGGTTTAGAAGGGTGTAATGCATGGAATCTTCTCACTAATACTGGAGCATGAATGTTTTCCGCAGGCTCCCAGGTTCTATCTTCAGGTGCATATCCCACCCAATCTACAAGATATTGTAGCTTTCCCCTGTATCTTCGGGAATCTATAATACAACGGACTTCGTACTCTAGTTCCCCTTCAATGGTGATGGGAGGGGGTGGTGGTTCAGAACAGGAAGGAGTGGCAAAAGGTTTGAGCAAAGAAGTATGAAAGACAGGATGTATATGCATGTCTGATGGAAGCTCTAATTTCATTGCTACAGGGTTAACTTTCTGTATTATAGAAAATGGACCCATATATCGGGGCTGGAGTTTGCGTGGTCCAGGTAGCCTAAGGTTTTTTGTGGATAGCCATACCCGGTCTCCCACCACATAATCAGGTGCAGGACGTCTGTGTGTGTCAGCGTGTTTTTTCATCTGTTGTTTGGCTTCAAGTAACTCTAGTTTGGCCTGTTCCCATATGGACATAAGGAGTTTGTGGTGTTCAGTGACTGCTGGCACGTCTAACAATTCGGGCGGAAGGTGTAGTGGGAGAAATTTAGGATGGCAACCAGTAACAAAATAAAAGGGAGAAATCTTGGAAGCGGAGTGCATAGAATTATTATAAGCAAACTCAGCTAAGGGGAGGGCTTGGACCCAATCACTGGTAGTGGTGCTAATCAAACATCGAAGAAACTGCTCAAGGGTTTGATTGGTCCTTTCTGTCTGCCCATCCGTTTGCGGATGGTAAGCCGAAGAGAGTCTGTGGTCTATGTGAAGCACGTTGCACAGTCCTTGCCAGAATTTAGATACGAACTGCGGACCTCTATCTGATACAATCACAGTGGGTAACCCATGCAGTTTCACTATGTTTGCTATGAATACCTCTATGAGGTCTTTAGCCTTCGGAAGTTTCTTGAGAGGAATGAAATGGGCCATCTTGGATAACATATCCACTACTACCAGTATGACAGTAAACCCTCTGCTCCCTGGTAGATCTGTGATAAAATCCATGCTGATACAGGACCAAGGGCAGTCAGGGACAGGTAAAGGCTGTAAAAGCCCTGCAGGAGCACAATGCAGAGGTTTCTGTCGGGCACATGTAGGACAGGCTTTGACAAAATTAGAAATGTCTTGGGACATACCCTTCCACCAGAACCATCTCTGACAGGTTTGCAGGGTCTTTTCTCCACTGGGATGTGCGGCCATGGGTAGGGTGTGACACCAGTTCATAATCATAAGTCGTGTTTTTTCTGAGGGGAGAAACAGACGGTCCTTGTGGTAAAACAAACCCTTCGCTATTTTATTCAAAGGGTCTGCCAACCATTTCCCTCGATCCAGTTTGGTAAACTCCTGTTCTAACAGCAAGAAAAAGAGTCGGAATCAACCTCTTGCCGTTCACCCAGTGCAATGATTTTATTCTCTGGTATGATGGGTACAGGGGTCTCCTCTATGTACCTATGATCTTTTCCCAACCGTGATAGGGCATCCGCTTTTCCGTGCTTGGTTCCTGGACGAAATGTAATAACAAAATCATATTCACAGAAAAAGGATACCCATCTCATCTGTCTGGGGGTAAGGGCTTTGGCAGACCGGAAGAATTGGAGATTTCTATGGTCAGAATAGATAGTTATGGTATGAGGGGACCCTAACAAATAATGCCGCCACTCCTGGAACGCCATCTTTATAGCCAAGAGTTCTCTTTCTCCTATTGTATAATTCTGTTCAGCTTGTGATAGGGTTTTCGAGAAGTAGGCTACTGAATGGAGGGTGCCTGACTTTACGTCCCGCTGGGATAACACTCCACCTACTGCATACTGGGAAGCATCAGCTTCCACAAAATAGGGCTGCGTCTCATCTGCGTGTCTGATAATGGGTGCCGAGGTGAATCTGTTCTTCAGGGCACGAAAGGCTGCCTCCGCAGCGTTGTCCCATTCAAACGAAACTCCCTTTTTAATAATCTGGTTATGGGAGCCACTAGTTCAGAGAAGTGATGTATAAATCTTCTATAAAAATTAGCGAATCCTAAGAAGGATTGCACTTCCCTGACGGTTTTGGGGCTAGCCCAACTGGTGATAGCAGACACTTTGGTAGGATCCATATGAATACCATCAGGGGAAATAACAAAACCTAAGAAGTCCACTTTCTGGGTATGAAAAAGACACTTGTCCAATTTAGCGAACAAATGATTATCCTGGAGTCGTTGTAGTATTAGCCTCACGTGCTCCAAATGCTCTTGTTCAGTCTGAGAATAGATGAGAATGTCGTCTATATAGACTATAACAAATATGTCTAGGTATTCTCGGAGTATCTCATTCACAAAAAATTGAAAAGCCGCAGGGGCATTGCATAAGCCAAAAGGCATTACGCAATATTCATATAATCCAAACTTAGTACGGAAAGCCGTCTTCCACTCATCTCCTTCCCTGACTCGTATCAGATGATAGGCCCCTCTCAAATCAAGCTTGGTAAAGATCTTGGCCTTGCGCACCTGATCCAGGAGATTGGAGATGAGTGGAAGAGGGTATTTGTTTTTTACCGTCACTTTGTTCAGTGCACGGTAGTCCAGGCACGCTCTCAATCCCCCTTCTCTCTTAGGAATAAAAAAAATAGGAGAGGACACGGGGGAGGTTGAATGACGGATAAAGCCCTTCTTTAACATGTCCTGAAGATACTCAGAGAGATATTTAGTCTCGGGTTCAGTTAAAGCATATACTCTGCTAACCGGCAGCTCGGCGCCAGGAATCAAATCTATCCTGCAATCATAGGCTCTGTGCGGGGGAAGTGCAACAGCCTTCTCTTCATCAAAGACACCAGCGAAGTCGAGATACTCAGAAGGCAGGATTGGGGATTTGGAATCGGAAAGAGCGCAACACAAAGGGGCTTGCCATAAGGTGGTTTCTTGATAGCAATGTGTCATGCAATAGGAGGACCGTAGCGTTACTTTTCTGGAGACCCAATCTATATGTGGATTGTGCAGTTGTAACCAGGGCACTCCTAATATGGCTCCAAAGTTAGGGGTGTCAATCAGATCGAATGAGACAACTTCGGAATGTCCATTATCACATACCATGATAAGTTCCGGAGTGTGATACTCTACCAATCCAGAGGATAACTCCGTCCCATCTACCGCTCTTACTCTTTCAGGTTGTGTCTTAGGAATAAATTGCAAACCAAGTGCCTTGGCTACTGTGATATCTAGAAAATTCCCTGTAGCCCCTGAGTCTATCAATATAGACATAGATTTTCTATGTTGGGTGGGTAAAACAAAGACAACAGTAATAGTGAAGTGTTTAGGCACAGGAGACAGGGTGTTGGCCAATGGCCGTGAGATCTGTAACAAAGACGGACTTGGAGGAGCGATCTCTGGACTCTCCAAGTCAATTAGTTTTCCAACGACACAGCAGCCCCTGAACTAACCACAGTACTCCTCAGAGCAGCACTGGGTTTGACGGGACATTCCCTGGCAAAATGTCCACCCTTCCCACAGTAGAGACAGAGTTTTAGTTTTCTTCTTTTCTCTCGTTCTTCTGTGGACAAAGGGCCTCTTACCCCTCCTATTTGCATAGGCTCGCTAGAGTCCTTAGTATCTTTCTTTTCACTTCGAGAAAAGACAAAACGAGGGTATTCTCCCTTGTTCTTTTCTCCTTTTCTTTCTGTCAAGCGATGGTCTAGCTTGACCACTAGGTCCATAAATAATGAACAATCCTCTGGGGGATCCACTATCTGGGACAGGATGTCTTTAAGCTCATCTTTTAAACCTCTATAGAACAGAGAAGTTCTCTTCTCCTCAGGCCACTGAGTCTCCGTGACTAACCGGTTAAAGGTGGTAATATAGGTTAACAGGTCTTTCGAGCCCTGTTTGAGATTAAGCAATTCATTGTCGCTTGCCTGCATGTACGAGTGACGAGCAAAAAGACTTCTCATTCGTTCTTTGAACTGAGGCAAGCTGTACAGAATGGCATCGTCATTTTCTACAAGAGGTACTGCCCAGAGGGCTGCATTCCCACTTAAATAAGATATGATAAAGGCTACCTTAGCCGCATCATCTGGGAAGGAGGCCGCACGACATAGAAATTGAAGGTGGCATTGATTCATAAATACCGCGTACTTGTTGCTATCCCCATTGAACCTCTCCGGCATGGCTAAGGGTGTGTGGGGTGGAGTAACTACAGTCACATTAACTGGGGCGGTAGTAGGAGTAGAGGGAACACTTGTAGCTGTAGGAGGACTTTGAAACTGACCTGGCTGAATGTAACTGCGTTTGAACTTAGGGTGGGTTTCAGTCCCTGTGGCCTCCAATTGTTTGTGGGTTTTTAGAATATCTAGTTCCGTTACAAGACGCTGATTCTCCCCACGTAATAGTCTAAGCTCAGTTTGCAGATTAACCACAGTAGTGGCTAACTCAGTCATGGTAATTTCAGGTTTGTCAAGGGACATGGGATCAGTCATGAGCGCGTCATAAGAAGCGCCTTTACTCATCTTCGCTCAGGGGATTTTAAGTTCGTGGGCTTGGCTTTCTGTCGGGGTTTTCCAGTCCCACAACCAGCTGAACCAAGATCCGCGGGAGCGAAGATAATGCCCCTTCACTCCCAAAGGGTATAGTCACCTCTAGTCAGGTAAACACACCAAAGGTAGACTGATGCCCCCCTAGGGAGTGGAGAGACCAAAAGGACCACCTGGGCTTCTTTCAAGAAGGAATATCTGTAGATCGGGGAATCCTGCAGATAACAGAGAAACAGAAGAGAAAAAGGTTATAGAGGGATAAATGCCCATACAGAAATATAAGACTACTAGTGTAAAGAGTCACTTTGTATGCTTGCCCATACTCACTTGCACATTGCCAGTGTGACACTTTAAAAGGTTCTCTCCAAATAACAATAAAAAAGGTGAAGCGTAAGTAGTGTTCCTTTCTTGCACACAGTGTATAAAGTTCCAAGTAGAATCCAAAAAAAAAGCAAACTAGACTCCAGCGAACCTGACTTCAAGGTCTTAGGCAGATTAAGCTGATGTTTGTCCAGTCTTCGCAAATGAAGGGAAAGGGGGGCTGAATCCGAAAAGATGCAGATAATCAATAACCAAGAAAAAGGTCCAAGTTTAAACAGCGACTTATCCTGCGCCGTTATCTGTGTGCTTCTGAAAGATGGCAGCGCTTGTTTCACCCACCGCACTCAACCATGCGTGAAAAACGGGTCTGTGACCGGGATAGGGATTAGCGCGACTCCGCGCACCAGGGAAATCCTCAGCGCCTCACAGCGCGGCCAAGTGAAGAAAAAGAAATAATAAACATCCGTTATCAGCGCGTCCTCGCGCTAAGGGCAGAAATAAAAGCAGCGTTTCACGGCCGCTTGCCAAAGTCCACACAAAGGGGAGGGGTAGAATAGAATTGCTGGGGAACTGCAGAGAGGAAACCAAGGTATTACGCGGGAAGCAATCCAGCAGCAGTTCCACTCAGGAGAGTTTTCCAAACTCGAACAGGCAAGGAAAAAGGCGTGGTCCTAGCCAAGGATGAAAGCCAAGCACCTGGTAATGGGAGCTGGCTCTCTATATGCTGGAAAAGGTCACCTGACCTCTCCTAGTGCAGCATGGGAAAGCATACAACGTGATAGCCATCGCAGTGTATTCTGGGAATTGTAGTGCCTGAATTGTTATTAGGCAGGGAAAGGGTGCAAGAAGCCTGACGCCTGACAGTTACACTGGGGTGTGTCCTGCTGTTGCGTGACTTCACTGACATGTGTGCGTCGGTTCTGTGGCGTTGGGTGTTGTCCGTGAATTTGGCGTTGGGGACATGTCTGTGGCCGGCCTGTCACGTGTCATGTGCGTTCGGGGTGGGGCTGATGTGTGTGCTGCTTGGTTGTGTCCCTGTGTCTGTGGGCGACGCATGCATGGCGCTGCGGTTGGCCTCTGCGTTGTGCGCATGTGTGGCGGCGTCATCGGCGCTTTGGGGCCGTGACGGGGTGGTTGGTTCCTGGTCCCAGGTGGTGTGTACACATGTGTTCCGCGAAGTTACGATTTGGCCTGTGTGTCATATGTGGATGCAATGGTGGATGTGTGGTGTACACGCGCTGGTGGGGGGTTGTCCGCTTTTTCCGCCCTTGCACTGTGTGCGCTGTTTGCGTGCACTTGTTGTGTGTGTGCCTACCTGCGTCTCCGCGGTGCGTTGCGTCCTTGGTGGTGCATCAGCAGAAGCATGGGGAGGGCCTGCAGTGCTGGATTCATGCTCGGGATGCCGCTTCTTCGTTTCCGTGCTCTGCGTCCGTGTTACCGCCTCTCTTTCACGTGCGGTGTCTCTCAGCCGTGGGAGCCGTTTGTTTGCGGCATCGTAATTTATACGCCGGGCGGGACGTGTTTCGTCAGACGGTGTGTGTCAGTTGTGCTGCGCCGCTACATGTACGGGCGCACTTTGATGGCGGACGGTGTTGCTGGCTTGCCGGCGGTGTTTGGCCTACTTTACGCATCGTAATTGGACGGGCGTGTGGACTGCTGCGTGCCGGCGGTAACTGGTGGTTTTTGCATCCGCCAGCACGGCGGTTGTGCTTCCGCCCGCCATCGTAATGAGCCCCTTGATTAGGGGCCAGATGTACGATGGATTTTTGCATGCGGAAATGGGTTTTAGACCCGTTTGCACATGCTAAAAACCTGTGTCCGATGTACTAATCCTATTTTGCGAGTCGCTAATTAAATAGCGACTCGCAAAATAGGGTTAGCGACTCGCTATTAGGAAGGGGCTTTCCGAGGGCGTCCCTTCCTAATAGCGAGTCTGAACCCTATGTAAGAATGTTTTGCGACCGCAATTGCGGTCGCAAAACACTTGCAGTTTATCGCCCTCGTCCCGGACCCCTTCCCTTTGTGAATGGAGTGCATAAACATTTTCTGAGCAGGCAGTGGTCCCAGGGACCACTACCTGCCCTTAAAAATGAAACAAAACGTGTTCATTTTTTTTAAATGCATCCCATTTTCCTTTAAGGAAAACGGGCTGCATTTAAAAAAAAAATGCTTTATTTAAAAGCAGTCCCAGACGTGGAGGTCTGCTGACCCCAGCAGGCCACCATCCCTGGGAGTGCCAGTCATTCCCAATGGGGTCGCAAATTGCGACAGCCTCATTAATATGCATGAGGCATGCAATTTGCGACCCCATTGGGAATAGCAAACAGTGTCTCAGACACTGTTGTACATTAGCAATTGCGACTTGCAAATTGCGACTCGCAATTTGCGAGTCGCAATTGCCAATGGTCATACATCTGGCCCTAGATGCTTACGCTTCTCCATTTATCTATCACCAGATGTACATTTTATCATAACTATTTATCTACAATTGCTTCACTATTGAATTATTGAAAAGAAAAAAGAACAAACACACAAATAAACTAGCTTAAAGTACAGCAACACTTGAATGTCGGCTTTTATTAAATACAACATAAATCTTGATAGAGTACCTTCCTTATACATATATACCTTCCATGTACTTATGTATCTATATATTTATTACTTTACTCCTACTGTGAACAAAAAAAAATGACCCTCTCCAATGCACTACCCTATATCTCACCATATACCTCTCAATATATCCTCTACCTCCAATCTCGTACTCATCCCAAACCTCATTCTACTACTATGATCTCCAAAATAACCTTTTCTAGACTCTTCCCTCCTCTATCCCTCCTTGCATCTCCTCAAACCTTATTTTACTATTCAGAAGTCCCAAACAACCCTTTCTAAACCCTTCCATCATGGGTCCCTCCTTAGACTCATTCGAAACCTCATTTTCTCCCTAATCCACTTCCAGAAACTCTTCTACCATCCATCTCTTCTTTAATCATCCCAAACCTCCTACTACTACTAAGATCTCCAAATAAACACTTTCTAGACCTTTACCCTTTCTATCCCTCCATTATTCTTTTCAATCAATCTAACAGAGTCACATGTCCACTGCTCAATTAATTCATATTTCCCTATACTAACGCACCACTATTCCTCTTTGGGTTCCGCAGTAGCGTGCTACGCGCCGAAAAGCGCTTCAACGCCTCGTCAGGGATAGTAAGGGGGTCGATTCCGATTCGGGCCGGAAAAAGCACCGACCGACTCGGATCCGGAAAAAATACCGACCGACACGTACCCGTGGCGCACGACCACGCCAAGTACGATGCAAGGCGCGAAAAATCCGACCGACACGTACCGAAACAAAGTCGACCGACCGAGCCGCACGGAAAGCAGCAATCCGGCCGGAAAAACACGCGAATCCAACCGACCGACACGCACCCGGAACAAATCCGACCGAAACGTACCACGCGAACTCCAAACCGCAAAGTACGATGCAAGGCGCGAAAACCACGAGCGAGTCGGACGGAGGCCAAGCCGTACGACCGACACGCATACAAAACCGAGCCGAAGCAACACAATACACCGCGACCGACGCGTACGCAGCATAGAAAACTGCACAAACACAGCGTGAGCGAAACGGAGAACACCGTACGAGACCAATGCAGGGTCCGACTCGGTCACAAGAACGTTTCCAACATACACAAACAGCACAAAGGAAAAATCACCCAAAAAAAGGCCAAACAAGCAATTACCAAGCCAATAAATACTGGGGGTGGGGACAGAGAACAAAGACACACCCACAACTCCACCTATATAAAGGACACAAATCACTACCATGAGCCTTTGCAAATGCCATTCCACTGCCAGCACCCAAGAGAAAGCAACCACACACCCACAGCTCATCCCTCACACAAGCCACACACCATCAGCACACCAACAAATACCTACCTCACATACACCCAGCAAAACACACACTCACACACCCTCACCTGCACACCAACACACACATCACCCACCATCACCACCCATCACCATGCCCCCCAAGAAGAATCCCAAGTTCCTAGATAGTGAATTGGAAGTCATGGTAGACGAGATCCTCAGGGTGGAGCCACAGCTGTTTGGCACATTGGTCCAACAGACCCCCATGTCGCAGAAAACCAAGATGTGGGAGAGGATCATCAACAGGGTGAACGCCCAATCACCATGTCGGCGCACAAAGACCGACATCCAGAACAGGTGGTATGACGTGCGCAGGAGGGTACGGAAAATGCTGAAGCAAGACTACATCAACAGCCAACACACCGGCAGTGGCCCTCCTGCCAAGCCAATATACCTCAGGCCCTGTGAGGAGAAGGTGCGGGCCATCCTTCCGCCAGTGAGCGTATATGGACTAGAGGACATCCCAGAGCCTGGTGAGTACACAACAAATGTACACAATATACTGCCACAAAACACACACACATCACTGTCAAGGGGAGAGTCAAACCATGCACTCATAGCAATTACACAGCAACCAGAACAGAATCATCCCAAAATGTGTATGTCAGTCAGATAAACACAACACATGCCATCAAAAAAGTCACATCCAACTGTGCCATCACATGTACAAACAACTACAACTACAGCTAGGCAGTGGCACAAATAGAACCAACAAACACATCCAGACATGTAGCCACCACAACAACACCAACACACAGTGAAGAACACTCAAAGGAAGGAATTCTGTGTATGCTGGCCAAGTCAGTGTAGCCAATAGCATCATGGGAGTCGCAGTCACACATATTGCCCCCCACAACTGCCCCATCAACACCACCATGAACCATGCGCACATCACAGGGAGTGGAGAAGGACTCACAAGATGGCTGACACTGGCTACTGCTGTGGGGAGCACAAGGCCCTGCTGGCAACTGTGCACCAACAAACAGCAGGACACCACTGACTGACATCCTGAGAGACAACTTCCACTCCCTGCAATGCAAGCACGTTCCATGGTGGGATATCTGGCTGGCTGGGTGGGAAGGGGGACTTGCAGCACTGACTATAGTCACAAGCACCTCCTCTCACACCCCCCAACACAAACTCCACAGTACCCACCTGGTAGAATGCAATGCCCTCCATCCTAACACAAGATCCCACAAAGAACCACCACCCTGGGTTATGTTGTGTGAAGCACAGGGACACTCTTGGGACTCTTAGCCAAACAACTGCCAGGACAACACTCCCAGCCATCCTGTCAGCACAGCCACCCCACCCCCACAGGGAAGCAGAATCAAAAGGAAGGAAGCATGGGCATGCTGGGAAGGGGGTGGAGGCAATAGCATGATGGGAGTCGTAGTCACTGATATTGGTCACCCCCACAACTGTCCCATCAACACCACCCTGAACCATGCTCACATCACAGGGAGTGGAGAAGGACTCACAAGATGGCTGACACTGGCTACTGCTGTGGGGAGCACAAGGCCCTGCTGGCAAATGTGCACCAACAAACAGCAGGACACCACTGACTGACATCCTGAGAGACAACTTCCACTCCCTGCAATGCAAGCACGTTCCATGGTGGGATATCTGGCTGGCTGGGTGGGAAGGGGGACTTGCAGCACTGACTATAGTCACAAGCACCTCCCCTCACACCCCCCCCAACACAAACTCCACAGTACCCACCTGGTAGAATGCAATGCCCTCCATCCTAACACAAGATCCCACAAAGAACCACCACCCTGGGTTATGTTGTGTGAAGCACAGGGACACTCTTGGGACTCTTAGCCAAACAACTGCCAGGACAACACTCCCAGCCATCCTGTCAGCACAGCCAGCCCACCCCACAGGGAAGCAGAGTCAAAAGGAAGGAAGCATGGGCATGCTGGGAAGGGGGTGGAGGCAATAGCATGATGGGAGTCGTAGTCACTGATATTGGTCACCCCCACAACTGTCCCATCAACACCACCCTGAACCATGCTCACATCACAGGGAGTGGAGAAGGACTCACAAGATGGCTGACACTGGCTACTGCTGTGGGGAGCACAAGGCCCTGCTGGCAAATGTGCACCAACAAACAGCAGGACACCACTGACTGACATCCTGAGAGACAACTTACACTCCCTGCAATGCAAGCACGTTCCATGGTGGGATATCTGGCTGGCTGGCTGGGTGGGAAGGGGGACTTGCAGCACTGACTATAGTCACAAGCACCTCCCCTCACACCCCCCAACACAAACTCCACAGTACCCACCTGGTAGAATGCAATGCCCTCCATCCTAACACAAGATCCCACAAAGAACCACCACCCTGGGTTATGTTGTGTGAAGCACAGGGACACTCTTGGGACTCTTAGCCAAACAACTGCCAGGACAACACTCCCAGCCATCCTGTCAGCACAGCCAGCCCACCCCACAGGGAAGCAGAGTCAAAAGGAAGGAAGCATGGGCATGCTGGGAAGGGGGTGGAGGCAATAGCATGATGGGAGTCGTAGTCACTGATATTGGTCACCCCCACAACTGTCCCATCAACACCACCCTGAACCATGCTCATATCACAGGGAGTGGAGAAGGACTCACAAGATGGCTGACACTGGCTACTGCTGTGGGGAGCACAAGGCCCTGCTGCCAACTGTGCACCAACAAACAGCAGGACACCACTGACTGACATCCTGAGAGACAACTTCCACTCCCTGCAACGCA
Source organism: Calotriton arnoldi (assembly GCA_963921515.1). Classification (NCBI taxonomy): domain Eukaryota; kingdom Metazoa; phylum Chordata; class Amphibia; order Caudata; family Salamandridae; genus Calotriton; species Calotriton arnoldi. Next base: position 3,408,784 of record CAWUFW010000054.1, read on the forward strand.
AGCACGTTCCATGGTGGGATAACTGACTGGCTGGGTGGGTGGGAAGGAGGTCCGGCTGCCAACCAAACACAACCAATGCAGACCATGTTCACACCCCAGAAAATACATAGAAATGCCCAAATAATGCAGGACAATGTGCCACACCAATATCAACCCCTGACTGTGACGACTCAGGACAATGCAATGTACAGGCCCGCACCCAGAGGCACAGTCACAACTGTCATGTGTGTCAACCATTGATGCCTGCAGAAACATGACATACATTGTTTGTGTCTCCCAAAAACAGGTGATGATGGGGACACAGCAGCAGACGCTGAGGAGTCCCAGTCCCAGGCTCAAGAGGATGCCGAGCTCACTGGCGTCGTACAGCCTCTGTCCTCCTCGGACGATGAAGAACAACCTGGCACATCCGGTGCAAGTCAACATGCAGCACCAGCAGGACCACCACCTGCAGCACCAGCAGGACCACCAGCTGCACCCCCTGCACCCACCCCTACAACGACTGTCACCACGAATACCATCCCTGCCGACATGGACAGAATAAGGAGCAACACCAGCACAGTGACCCTGGACCAACCTGGGGCCATGGACACCACCACCACCACCAACCCCCAAGGTGGACCAGGGTTATCTGTGCGTGCCACTGCACACACTGCACATGTCAGCAGGGGTGGTGGGAGGGTGGGAGACAGAGGTCGCTGCTTGCAGACGTTGCTGGTGTGCATGATGACCCACAACTGGTACGCATAGCTGATGCGTACCAGTCCAGCACCGGAGAGCTCAGCCAGGTAGTGGGGCTCCTCAGAGACATTAAACAGCAACAGGCTGCCCATCATGCCCGCTTGGACTCCCACATGTCCCAAGTGGAGTCACACATGTCCCGTGTGGACTCACACATGTCCGCGTGGAGTCCAAGTGGGATGCACTGCATGAGATGACGGCGGTGCACAGGGACATTTTACAATGCCTCCGCCAGATGAACAGCAACCAGTCCACACCTCCCTGTGTGCCAACAACATCTGGTGCCGAACAAACTGCAACTGCCACAGGGAGGGAGGAGGACTCTGGCGGAGAGTCCCCTGCACCGCAGCAGCCTGCACTTGAGGGCCCCCCCCAAGAAGAGGGGTCGTCCGAGGAGGGAAAAGTGAGAGGCCGATGGCCAAGCACAACTCCCAGGAAGCCTGAACCTGTTCTGGATGTTCGCCTTTGTGCACAGACTGTTCACCCTGTTGACGGCAACACTACTCCCACACATTGCATGGGGAGTACAAGTTGGACCAATGTGTCAGACAACTGTGGCCCGATACTGGGGATCCTGTCTACCCGGACTTTCAATTCACCTAGGAACTTGGGATTGCAAGATTCATGTACAGCACAACCATCCTATGCACTATTAACACAAATGTATCACAATAAACACACTAATACACCATACTTGCCTCTGTCGTGATTCCAACGTGGGTGCTGTTATGGGGATGATGAACTGCAAAATTACACTGTGTATGCGAACTGCAACAGCAAGGACAACACAGGCATGTGAGTACAGGAAACATGACACACATGAGGGAGACACACCACCAGGGCTACACGACACATACACACCTAGGCCATCTGACTCATTGCCTACACTGATGTTGCCAGGGAAGACGGTGCAATGCACAGACACCACACCCATTCCCAGTTGTAGTCAAGTAGCCCACAGGTGCAGTAAGCAAATGGCAGTCAAATATGTGACCACAGACAACGCACATCACAAAGTGAAGCACAGGTTTATTACACAGTTGCAACATGCCGTAACCACTACAGATGCAAGGTAACCCCACCTGGCAGCGGGCACACAGTCAACAACTGTAGACGGAAGGAAGTCCATGGGTGTGGCGCACATCACCTGTAGGGACACAACAGCTACCAGCCTGGATGTGCAATCACGTCGTCGGTGGACACAGTTGACCAAACGAATCTGAAAGTACCCTGTGAAGGACAGAAATGACACACAGTCAAAAGCAATGGAGTACAGGACAGAACAGCAAAACACATGCACAATACATGTTACAAGATACCCACCCAGAACCAAGTTAGCATGTCAACACTGTTGGGGAGTACAGCCCACCTGTCACCACACATCGCAACACACATCCAGTCAAGTGGCCCATGGACACACTCCCACAGCACCAGAGCACCACCCACACATCATGCCAACTCACATCATTGACATGACACCTCAGGATACTCACATTCAGCTAAAGAAGTTGGTGATGAGCTGTGTGCAGACATCACCATCACCATCATCATCATCATCATCGTCACTGGCATCGTGGTCCAGGCCAGGATCCTCCACAGGTGGCGGATGTTGGTCATTGTCATCCTGGATGAGAGGCAACTCCTTCCGCACTGCCAGGTTGTGGAGCATGCAGCAGACGATGATAATCTTGCACACTTTCGCAGGGGCATATGGGAGGGACCCTCCGGTCTTGTCCAGGCAGCGGAAGCGGCTCTTCAGGAGACCAAAGGTCCGCTCAATCACTCTCCTGGTCCGACCATGTGCCTCATTGTAGCGCATCTGGGCAGGTGTCACAGGGTTCCTGAGGGGTGTCAGCAACCACGGCATGTTGGGGTATCCCGAGTCACCTACGGACAGACAAGTGCACATTAGCTGACTTGGAAAAGTGGGCGGAATACTACAGATCAGATCACACACAATGGCACAAAGTCAGTACACACCGACAAGCCAGGCACGCTGGTTCTGCATCTGTGCCATCATCCTGGGGATGCGACTACTCCTCATCACAAAGGCATCGTGTGCTGAACCGGGGAAACGGGCACACACGTGTGTGATGGTCATGTCTGCAAGACACACCACCAGTGCATTGACCGAGTGGTAGTGCTTGCGGTTCCTGTAGGCCTGCTCCTGGGCCTGTGGTGGTACCAAAGCCACATGTGTCCCATCAATGGAGCCAATTACATGCGGCATCCTCCCCAGGGCATAAAAGTCACTCTTCACGTCAGTGAGTCGTCGCAGTCTAGGGAAATAGATGTACCGGTTCAGGAAGAGCAACATTGCCGCCAAAACATCGCGGAGCACACGGCTGAACATGGTCTGTGACATCCCACCAGCAGTCGCCACAGTATGTTGGAAGGTACCAGTGGCAAAGAAGTGTAGGGCTGCCATCACCTTCACCTTGGGGGTCAGCGCTGTAGGATACGGCCGGCCAGGCTGCAAATGTGGGGACAACTGCACTGCCAAATCCTCAATCAGCTGCCTGGTGAAGCGGTACCGTCGGATGCTGTCCCGTTCCACCATCGTTGCCAGGTCTGGGAATGGCCGATGGACAGCAGGAGCCCTGCAGTGCAGAGGAGAAGTAAGCAAGATTGTCAGTCACCCCACATATCCGGCATTGAACACACTCAAGATCCCAACATACATCATTATGAGGCACAACTACATGAAGTGTGCAGTACCGGAAGGACATGTATGGTACATACATGGCCAACATCTGTCAACACGGTCCAACAGGTGGCATCAATTAGTCCCAGGTTGGCCCATTGGATATCATGAGGCCGTGTCACAGTTCCCATCTCCTGCTGCCGTGTCACAATAACCCCCCACAGGGACATGTGAGGACAGATGTGCCCCAGGCACCACAGCTCAACGACAGGTACATTCCCAGGGACCCTGTAATGCCACATGGACACTGGCATTACATGGAGTATCATGTATACACCACAGCAAAACAACCATGACCCCCACAGGTAGTGGCCCCACTTGCCACGGCAGGACAGACATGGACGTCTGTGACACACACGCACAACATCAGAGTCCATGCACACACAACGTGGATGTGGAGACTGTCTCCCATTGTGCACATGAAATCAGAGACATTGTAAACACCACATGCACAAAGACTGTGGAGGACCATCACTATTGTGCCACTGGGACACCCTGGCTCAAACATACCGTCCCACATGGGACTCACGGGGTATGTGACATGACATACACATACACCACTGTGAAATGTGACCATGGCACATGCACAGATATGAACAGTTGCACATCACAGTGGTCACGTACACGTAACACCCAGGATCCTGTCCCCATGAACACGTGCACAGCCTGGGGGTGGCTGCCCACAGGTGACACCCACAGGACAACATGTACACCAACATACACACAATAGGAAATGCAGCCTTACATGCCTTATGATAAAGTTTGGACAGGCTGTCGTGATGTAGGTGTGCCCCTCACTCCCTGGGAGCTATCTGTGGCTGGCATATGTCCATCTGAGACAGGCATGCTGACATATGCCAGTCACATGTACAGTGATGCGTTGAACTGCAATGGACCGATCGGAGCCTCCGGCCGGCCCATTGCTTTCAATGTGTGCGGGTACGCGTTGTACCCCTGTGCGCGTTGAACAGCAATGGACCGATCGGTGCCTCCGGCCGGCCCATTGCTTTCAATGTGTGCGGGTACGCGTTGTACCCCTGTGCGCGTTGAACTGCAATGGACCCGATCGGTGCCTCCGGCCGGCCCATTGCTTTCAATGTGTGCGGGTACGCGTTGTACCCCTGTGCGCGTTGAACTGCAATGGACCGATCGGTGCCTCCGGCCGGCCCATTGCTTTCAATGTGTGCGGGTACGCGTTGTACCCCTGTGCGCGTTGAACAGCAATGGACCGATCGGTGCCTCCGGCCGGCCCATTGCTTTCAATGTGTGCGGGTACGCGTTGTACCCCTGTGCGCGTTGAACTGCAATGGACCGATCGGTGCCTCCGGCCGGCCCATTGCTTTCAATGTGTGCGGGTACGCGTTGTACCCCTGTGCGCGTTGAACTGCAATGGACCGATCGGTGCCTCCGGCCGGCCCATTGCTTTCAATGTGTGCGGGTACGCGTTGTACCCCTGTGCGCGTTGAACTGCAATGGACCGATCGGTGCCTCCGGCCGGCCCATTGCTTTCAATGTGTGCGGGTACGCGTTGTACCCCTGTGCGCGTTGAACTGCAATGGACCGATCGGTGCCTCCGGCCGGCCCATTGCTTTCAATGTGTGCGAGTGCGCGTTGTACCCCTGTGCGCGTTGAACTGCAATGGACCGATCGGTGCCTCCGGCCGGCCCATTGCTTTCAATGTGTGCGGGTACGCGTTGTACCCCTGTGCGCGTTGTACCGCAATGGACCGATCGGTGCGCACCCATTGACAATGGGCTTGCCTGGCAACGGACGCGTTTTGAATTTCGAACGAGTCGGTTGCTGGAAAATCAGTTGGTCACCCACAACAATGTTGCAAAATCATGTATGTCATGAAGTTGAAGATTTGAAGGATGCTGTGGGCGTGTTTTGGTGCTGCTATTCCATGGATTGGCCAGATTCAGAAGATGCAAACGACTTGGACCTATCACTTTGGACACAAGGGACAGTATCTGCCTCTCCAGCACATATATATTGCTGGCTGTTCCCCTGAGAGCCCACTTGCCTGCACTACATGCTCCAAGACGACATCTGCCACTGCACTGCTGCTGTCTCTGCCCCTCTGGACCCTGCAATGGCACGTACTGTGGAGAGAGCCCCAGCCTTCAGCCTTGAAGAGAACCAGGCCCTGCTGGACAGCCTACTTCCACAGTACAGCAAGCTGTATGGGACACCAGGGGAGCAGGTGAGTGTTCTGTGCACTGCCTTTCTGAATGTGCATTTTGTCTGACTAGCAAGGCTGAGAGTCTGCACGCCACTGGCTAGCAGGCTCACTGAGTAGTTGTCACCCCCATAGTGTGTAGTGACTTGCACTGGACAGGTATGGTGCAGTGACAGTGCATTTGAACATGGTTTTACTTCCCATGCAATGATACCATGTAGTGACGTCTGGCAAACTGTCCATGGTCAGCTTTGCACTGCCTGTGTACATCATGTGCCCCTGTGATTGAGACATGTATATACAACTGTGTCATGCACGGATATGTTGCATGTGTGGTAATGGCCTTTTCACTTTGTCATCCTCACAGGTTAATGCCCATCGGAAGCAGGAAATCTGGAAGGACATCGTCCGGGCTGTCCGGTCCGTGGGGGTCTACAAGCGCCGGATCCGCAACTGCCAGAAGAGGTGGCAGGACCTTCGGGGCTGGACCCGGAGGATTGCACGGGTCCAGCTGAAGCTGTCGCCTCCTCGCAGGAGGGGCGGAACACGGACCCTGACCCCCCACATGCTCCAGATCCTGGCGGTGGTCTTTCCAGACCTGGATGGGCAGCTGAAGGCCAGACAGCAGCAAGGAGGGGTGAGTCAAAGACTGCACTGTGAACTCTGTATTACATGCTTTGTGCCCTCCTCTGGCCTGGTTCAACTGCCACAGTGCAGCAGTCATGTTGTCCAGGAGCCATGTCCCTCTATTGTGCACTGCCCACTGCTCATCTGATACCCAGGTGTGGCCCTTACAGTCAGGGAATTGTGTCACTTGGGACTGTGTCCTTGCAGTTTGCTTCACTAAAGGTGGGGGACAGCATCTGTTTCCCTAAATCTGTTGTGGGCATCATGGGTGGGTCCATTGTTCACACAACGCCTGGGTTTGGACATGTGATCTGCGTGTTGCTTTGATATGCGGTCCACTTGCTGAGCTGAGCCACCACATGTGCCTGGGGTATGTGGCACACGCCCATGCAGCGGGTGGGAACAATGTTTGTGCCCCAGGAGTGTGCAGATTACGTGTGTCACACATACATAGCCAGCTATCCACTGTCCAGGGCACATCCCTCATTCATGTGGAGCAGGACAGTCATGCCTACTCCAGGCCATGCAATGCACTCTGTACTCCCACTCCCGTGTATCAGCTGACACATTGTGCACAGTGATTTGACCCCTCCGGTGTCTGCCTCTGTGTCAGTGTGCTGTGGATTAGTTGCCAGGACTGCTGGGGTGTTTCTTGGTAGGGGCTCAGCATGCCCCTGGAGATGTGACCATAGGAGACGATACTTGTGTGTCACATAGGTGTTTGATCAGCTGCCCGTGCAGACTGGGGTATGCGAATGTGATGTTCAGGCAGCTGTTCCCCATTCACAGCAAATTGTGAGGGGCTCAGGTTCAGAGGGTAGTGTCACAGGTCTCCCATATGTCCAATAGGTGTGACCTGGACAGATGAGGGTTGAGATGATGTGTTGTGTGGGGGATGTACATGTGCACTTGTGCAGCTCCAGGACTTGCATTCCCCATTACCTACTATTGTGACACAGTGCATAGTGTTGTTGTCTGGCTGCCAAGTCATACATCACTGAGACAGTGATGTATGACTTAACAGTCATGCCTCTGCCATGGCATGTGTCAACTTATTTGTGGTCCTGCAGGGGAGTGACATGTGCTACATGCACACCATAGTGGCGCTGGCTATCAGGACATGGGTGCATCATGGTGTCTGTCGCTGGTATGCATCACATGCATTTCCTATTTGACTCTGGGCATCCCTTTCATCCGGAAACCTGTACTGACTCAGTGGCAAGAGTTGTGATGTGTGCATGTCACATGCTACACCGTGTCCTCTGCACTGTCCAACTACTGTGTACTTGGTGCATGTGTCCACACTGGGGTGTTGCAATCCAACAGACACCAGACAGATGGGTGCAAGGCCATGTGGGATGTGAGTGCCATGCTTGGCATCAGACTGACAATTGGCTTCTCCTGTTCAGTTAGGGCACTTTTAGCAATGTACAACTAATGATGCCAGGGCTTGCTCTGTGATGTGCTGTGCTCACAGTGGTGTGTGCGTTTGGTGCAGGTGACTGATGTCTGTCTGTTTCCCCATTGTTTGCAGATACATCCACGGCCACGGAAGGGGACAGCTCCACGGACCAGGAGGAGCCAGAGAGCCAGACTGGGTCAGCAGCCGAGGAGTGGTCGGAGGGACCCAGTGGCACAGAGGGCGAGGGGAGCCACACCGAGGAATCCTCAGCACCATCCACCTCAGCTGAGGACCAGAGCAACTCGGAGGATGACTCCCTTGTGGAGGCGGGTGTCAGCAGCCACCACACCCCAGCTAGTGTTGCTGTCCCCGCCACCACCAGCACCACCACCGCCCTCCCATCGGCTCCCATTCCCAAGGTCCGTGGAGGCTCCCATGTTCGGGAGCGTGTCTCCTTTGGCCCAGGCACCGCACCCCCTGCCCCTGTGTCCCCTGCTGCCCTGAGTGAGGAGTCTGTGTGCCTCCTTCGCCAGCTCCATGTAGGGCAGACAGCCATGCTGAGTGTCCTCCATGCGCACACCGCACTGTTGACTCAGCTGGTGTCGTTCATGGAGGGCATCTCATCGGGCATGTCTGACCTACAGAGGGGCAACAGGTCCATGGACTCCTCCCTGACGGCAGCAGTGTCCCTCCTCAGACAGTCCCTCACCCCTCCTGCCTCTGCTCCATCCACACTCCCCAGCACCTTGCCCGTCCCAAGCACACACACACCGGCACAGGCACACACCAGCACACACACATCCAGAATACAGACACACACGCCACAAACTAAACGCACACGCACGCTCAGTCAGGGGACTGAAACCAGACTCACAGGGGATGGGGCCCTGGTACACACACACGCATCCACGGGCACTGCGCAGTCCTCAGTTGCCTCTCCCTCCAAAGCACCCTCCCTTGCCTCACCTGCAACCCCAAAGACCCAGCGCCTCTTCCTCAGTGACCTCGGCCTCTTCCCCTCCGATCCAGCTGCCCCAGCATCCAGGGGAAGAGGAAGCCCCCACACGGAGCAGAGTGCCCCTCGCCCCCGGACACCCTCCCCCAGGCGCAGACAGACTGAGGCCCCCACCCGCATGTCCCCCGGAGTGGTAAGAGCAAGACCCCGCCGCCGCCCTGCAGCTCAAGCACCAGGTCACCTTCCTCCATCCCTCAGGCCCCCACTCCACAGGTGCCCCCGCCCCACCCTGCCCCAGGTTCCCCCACCCACAGATATACCATCCCCAAGAGGCTCCGGCCTTCTCCCCCTGCCACTTGCTCTCCCGGCACCACACCCCCCGCTGCGCTTGTCTGTGCCACTGATGTGGTGAGGGTGTCCTCCCCCTCTGTCCAGCCCACCTTGATTGTTCCCCATTCTCCTCCCCTGGTGGTAGGCACTGCAGTGGAGTACACTACCACCCTGTCTGACTTGGGCACTGCAGTGGCGGACCTGTCCACTCCATCTGCAGGGTCCACTGCAGTCGTGCCGGCACCCACAACATCTGAGCCATGCCCCCCAGTTGTGCCGGCACACACCATGTCAGACACCTCCACTGCAGTTGTCAGTGGCTCTCCAGCACCCACCACCACTTCCCTGCTTCCTCCTGGTGAGCCCTGATCCTGTCCCTGCGGTGCCTGGCCTACCCCCCCGGTTGCCCCTCCTAGTGGATTGTCCCTGGTTTTGTGCAGGCATGTGTAGGGTGGCATCTGCCACTGTCACCCACTTGTGACTTTGTTGATGGACTGGCCATTGGCCTTTGTTTATGTTCTACCGGACTTCTACTTTTAATGCCACATATGCTGAATAAAGCAACTTTCTGTTCTCTAGTGCTTTTGCTTCTGATGTACATGATGTTGATGATGCTAACAATGCCCTTGCTGCAGTGATGGTGATATTTGGTCTCATGATAATGAAGTGTTACTGTGCAGGAACCCATGTGGTCCAGGGGTTATGTGTCCTATCCTGTGGTGTATCCATGTCATCCATAGCAGCATCTGAGGGTGTCATGTGTTCAGTAGTTGGCAATGAGATTTCCTACTTAGATTGGCAACTTCACATCTGTGGCTTCCACCCCTGCACATCTGTTGTGCCTGCCATTGTTCTATTCGTCTACTTCCCTGACCGTGTGGCCATCTCCAGTGAACATGCAGGTTTGGGCATCAATGGGGAAGGACTCATCTGTGTTGTCAGTGCAACATTGCTATACAAGTGTGTTGGATCTGTGCTGATGATTCCGTTGGCACTTCCATGACCAGGCTGATGGGACGGGAGCCCTCATTTGTTGCTAATTGTTGATTGTGTGTCCCATTGCTGCCATGGTATGGTATCTGTTCGCCTCACATCTGCAGTCTCCACAGGGTATCTGCATGTGTGTGCCCATTGGTGCAAATATGTGGGTCTGCATTCGGATGGTCACTTCTGTCATTGTGTCATTGATGATTGTTGACGGTGTCAGCCCCCATGGGTGTTGTTTGTCTGCACATGGCCAAAGTTATGTCTTATTTGCACTGCAGGATTTGGCTCCCCCAATTTATGTTGCAATGGGACACATACACTACTTTGCCACTGATGTGTTTGTTGTTCTGTGACCAGGAATCATCCATGCAGTTTGGCAGTTGCACCTCTTACTTTGTCAACACTTGCCTTTTGGTCACTGTGATGATGGGGGTTTGGACCCCATTGCCACAATGTTCGAAATGTGCTTCAGCTATGGACCCCACACTTACATTTTGGTCACTGTGATGATGGGGGTTTGGACCCCATTGCCACAATGTTCGAAATGTGCTTCAGCTATGGACCCCACACTTACATTTTGGTCACTGTGATGATGGGGGTTTGGACCCCATTGCCACAATGTTCAACATGTGCCACAGCTATGGACCCCACACTTACCTTTTGGTCACTGTGATGATGGGGGTTTGGACCCCATTGCCACATTGTTCAAAGTGTGCTTCAGTTATGGACCCCACACTTACATTTTGGTCACTGTGATGATGGGGGTTTGGACCCCATTGCCACAATGTTCAAAATGTGCCTCAGCTATGGACCCCACACTTACCTTTTGGTCACTGTGATGATGGGGGTTTGGACCCCATTGCCACATTGTTCAAAGTGTGCTTCAGCTATGGACCCCACACTTACATTTTGGTCACTGTGATGATGGGGGTTTGGACCCCATTGCCACAATGTTCGAAATGTGCTTCAGCTATGGACCCCACACTTACATTTTGGTCACTGTGATGATGGGGGTTTGGACCCCATTGCCACAATGTTCAAAATGTGCTTCAGCTATGGACCCCACACTTACCTTTTGGTCACTGTGATGATGGGGGTTTGGACCCCATTGCCACATTGTTCAAAGTGTGCTTCAGCTATGGACCCCACACTCACATTTTGGTCACTGTGATGATGGGGGTTTGGACCCCATTGCCACAATGTTCGAAATGTGCTTCAGCTATGGACCCCACACTTACCTTTTGGTCACTGTGATGATGGGGGTTTGGACCCCATTGCCACAATGTTCAAAATGTGCTTCAGCTATGGACCCCACACTTACCTTTTGGTCACTGTGATGATGGGGGTTTGGACCCCATTGCCACAATGGTCATGGCCTGCTTGCATTGTGGGTGCCACACACATATATGTGTGGCACATGTGCTAGGGGGTCACATTGTATGTTCAAAGTCATGTTCGGTGTTGTAGGCATTTGACACAGTCTACACACGCTTGTCATGGTGTTGTGGGGATGTCTTCTTCTTGCATTCCCTAGGTTGTGGTGTGCTGGTTGTGTCATGCATTGTCCATCCTATGAGTGGGGGTGGTAGTAGTGGTAGGCATCCAGCCCCCCCTGGCTAAGGGTGGTGGTAGGCATCCAGCCCCCCCTGGGTGAGGGTGGTAGTAGTGGTAGGCATCCAGCCCCCCCCTGGGTGAGGGTGGTAGTAGTGGTAGGCATCCTGCCCCCTGGCTAAGGGTGGTAGTAGTGGTAGGCATCCTGCCCCCCTGGGTGAGGGTGGTAGTAGTGGTGGGCATCCTGCCCCCTGGGTGAGGGTGGTAGTAGTGGTAGGCATCCTGCCCCCCTGGCTAAGGGTGGTAGTAGTGGTAGGCATCCTGCCCCCCTGGGTGAGGGTGGTAGTAGTGGTAGGCATCCTGCCCCCTGGCTAAGGGTGGTAGTAGTGGTAGGCATCCTGCCCCCTGGCTAAGGGTGGTAGTAGTGGTAGGCATCCTGCCCCCCTGGGTGAGGGTGGTAGTAGTGGTAGGCATCCTGCCCCCCTGGCTAAGGGTGGTAGTAGTGGTAGGCATCCTGCCCCCCTGGGTGAGGGTGGTAGTAGTGGTAGGCATCCTGCCCCCCTGGCTAAGGGTGGTAGTAGTGGTAGGCATCCTGCCCCCTGGCTAAGGGTGGTAGTAGTGGTAGGCATCCTGCCCCCCTGGGTGAGGGTGGTAGTAGTGGTGGGCATCCTGCCCCCTGGGTGAGGGTGGTAGTAGTGGTAGGCATCCTGCCCCCCTGGCTAAGGGTGGTAGTAGTGGTAGGCATCCTGCCCCCCTGGGTGAGGGTGGTAGTAGTGGTAGGCATCCAGCCCCCTGGCTAAGGGTGGTGGTAAGCATCCTGCCCCCTGGCTAAGGGTGGTAGTAGTGGTAGGCATCCTGCCCCCTGGCTAAGGGTGGTAGTAGTGGTAGGCATCCTGCCCCCTGGGTGAGGGTGGTAGTAGTGGTAGGCATCCTGCCCCCTGGGTGAGGGTGGTAGTAGTGGTGGGCATCCTGCCCCCTGGGTGAGGGTGGTAGTAGTGGTAGGCATCCTGCCCCCCTGGGTGAGGGTGGTAGTAGTGGTAAGCATCCTGCCCCCTGGCTAAGGGTGGTAGTAGTGGTAGGCATCCTGCCCCCCTGGGTGAGGGTGGTAGTAGTGGTGGGCATCCTGCCCCCTGGGTGAGGGTGGTAGTAGTGGTAGGCATCCTGCCCCCCCTGGGTGAGGGTGGTAGTAGGCATCATGCCACCCCTGGGTAGGGGTGGTGGTGCGCATTCAGGCCCCTGTGTGCATATGTGGCATTGGTGATGGGCATCCCGCCCCTATGGTGCTGCTGTTGCTGGTGTAAGTATATTCTGCATCCCTGTGTGTGTGTGTGATGTGTCGTGTACGTGTTGTATGTGTTTTGTGGTTGGTGTCTGGCTTACCTTCTGCGCCGTACGCGTCCGTGCCTGTTCCGGTAGTAAATGTAGAATATTGGTATGATCGGGACGAAGGGATTCATGGTTGGTTCGTGTCGTTCGTCCTTCTCGTTGCTTCGCGTCGTCCTCGTCGCTTCGCGTCGTCCTCGTCGCTTCGCCTCGTCCTCGTCACTTTGCGTCGTCCTCGTCGCTGCCGTGTTCGTCTCGGAGCCGTGGATCGTGTTGTGGCGCGAATCGGAGCTTATGTGCGCCTCTCCCGGATGCTTTGACGTGCCGTGCGTAGCGACGGGTTCGGCGCGTACGGAAAGCGCATCGTACTTCTCCGGCCGGACGGGGCTGCATTTTTCCTTCCGTGCGACTCGATTCGGCGTTTACGGATTCGCCTCGGTCGGAGAACAGGACCTGGTTTGGGTGAGTACGGCTCGGCCGGATTCTTTGCTGTTGTGCGCATCGTACTTGCTCGTTCGGTGTGCTGTACGGATCGGTCGGGAAACAGGCTTTCGCATGGCTTTTTTCCCGACCGAATGGTATTGGGTGCGCCTCCGACCGAGATCGGAATCGGCCCCTAAGCGTTATATAAATACAATTACAAAGTAGAAGCAATTTTCACAATCCAGTCTTCATTAGATCGTAGGTTTTACAATGGTAACATGAAAGACTGGATCAATTACTAAAAGCAGGATATTAACAGCCTCAGTTGGCAACAACAGATTTTGGTGGCATTAGCCACTTATGCTTTTAATGATAGGTTATTGTCAATCTCTGTTGGAAATCTGCCCCTTCTGCACGATCCCTCCAGATGTATTCCTTCTGTAGATGAACCTGTTTTTGTTGCCATTACATCTCTGTGCACTTGGTGCCTGCTAGCCAGTACTAAAGTGTTGCCGTGTAGTTCCTATATTACCCATACAGGATCTGCGCGTTCCGGATAACATAAACTGTGGGTTTGGTGGCAGACTGGCTCTGAGCACCCCCACCGAGAATGTTAGCCTTTCTGCTTTAGCTAGCTCACAGTGCCACTAGAATCTCCTCTTATCGGGGAGAGAATAGTTTCTGGCAACCTTAGAACATGACAACCCTGATCCCCCAGGATCGTGGAAACAATATACTACTTTTCGCTCAGTCACTCGTGCTCACTTATTCGGTCTCAGAGAGTTACACAGAAGAAACAGTCGGGCGTGTTACAATAAGAATTTATTGCACAGTTGTTCTTCTAGTGTAAAATAGATGTGCTGCAACAACCGTTAGACAGTAGCAGATATATATGATTAGCAGTACAGTGAAAATAAAAGTATAGTACAGTTCTACCATCTTGCAATAATCATGAATACATACATGAATATAAAATGCTTGATAAAATGCGCGTACTCCTACGATGCCTATCTAGATGTACCTAAGTGTAACTAGCATGTGAGTATGTGAGTAGGTGTGAAGCCAAGAATCCCTCTAGGATTTAGTCTAACCCCATTACCTGAAGTGAGAGAGTGTGGGACCCCGTCCTGGTATCGAGTTGGACACCCCGCGAGGGATGTGTTAGACCACTGTCAGCTGGAGCGTCTGCATGCAGGAGCCTCAGCGTCTCTGGTCAGTGTGTCGGCCTGGAAGTCTCGGTCTCCTCTAACTTACCCTAGCAAGATGTGCTGTATTTATACAAAAAGTATCTAGGGTTTCTTTGTCCCTTGTTTCTTGTATTAGCCATCGTTGGATTTGAGGATGACGTATGGGATGAACCGTGTACGTAGATATTATGCAGGTGGTGTAGCCCCTGCCTGGTTTCCAAGAACCCTCATGAATATTCATTCATACTGTATGAGTCCATTGATGGAGTTATAGGACGCTATTGTCCAAGGAAAACCCTCCTTCTGCGCCCAGGACTAGAACTAGGTAAAGGTTCAATCCTAAAGGCTCGTTACTGTGTAGTGTAAAGGGAGATAATGTAGGTGAAGGTGTATGATATTACCCGGGACTATATTAGGGTACCTATATGAAACATAACAGTGTGTGTGCTCTCCTTTTCAAAAATGGTAAAATCAGTATACACCTGCTTGGCACATTTAATTTACTGATAAGTCCCTACTATATGCCGAGCAAGGGACCTCACGGGTTCCAGGCGTGTCCGTTGCAAGTGTCAGACAGAGATCCAACACGCATTCTTCTCCGCAGAACAGGCAACGAAGAACAGGTAAGATGCAGTCCATTCAGACTGGTCTAAACGATAGGAACCAAGAGGCGCTCAGTTCCCGTAGGCGAGGTGTGCCCAGATGTTGTACCATGCGCTCACGATATTTGCGCTCCAGGAGTGCTTTTGCCATCTCGTTGGTGATTGGGCCGTCCATTGCGTAGCAAAAATATGACAATCAGGATACTTGCTATTGAGAGCAGGATCAGCAGAAGACCTCCAAAAACGCTTCCCAATACGGAGTGTATACAATTTGGAATAACTCCGAGGATTGTCTGAAAGGTGCTTAGAAATCCTGACCCTATGGTCTTAAATAGGTGTACAATACCACTCGTATCAGACATATTAAAGATACGACCCACCATTTCTGCAAAATGAAAGGGGCAGTTTGTACGTATAAGTGCCTGTATCTCAGTCGAGGTCCTTGCGATTTGAAGATCAAAGGTCTCTCGAGCGGAGGTTAAGGGTACAGTTTGCTGTAAAAGCATGGCTTTCAGTCAGCTCAAAGTATCATACTGTATAAAGGAAACATTCAACGAAGGCCATAACGGCGCCTCCCTGACTGTATTTACTGGGGGAAACAATACTTGCATACAGCAAGTAACCCTGGAGTTCACAGTGACCAGATAGGCAATGCCCGGAAGCATCCCACAGCAACCTTGATCGTTCAGCATCAAGTAACTCCCATTCGAGAGTAGCCTGAATACCGGAGTAATCACGGCCGCTGGAGTCCCTTTCATGTGGCAGGACAAGTTCGCTACTGAACCATTACAAGCTCCGTGCAGGGAAATATCCACGCTTAAAGCGTTCTTGCAGTTTGAACCGCTTAGAAACACTTCTCGATCCCCACTCCGGCATCGAAATCTGTACGGTAATTCCCAAGATTCCTTAATGTATTCCTTACCCAATTTTTCATATTTGCCTGCCTGTTTTTGTTCAAGGCAATACTGAAACTGAAAAGTCGTGACCGGTAGAGTGATGTGGCCATGGATTAGCCATTCTGTGGATGGTGATTCCGCTACCGTAAATGGTAATCTATCCAGTTTCTCAATACGCAGCATTGTATATTTTGCTCCCCTTTGTGCCATTTCTACCTGTTTATCTGTTAGATTATATTCAGAAAACAGAGACGTACTGTTGATAAAACGCCAAGGCACATAGCCTTCACGCAAAGATTGCAGTGTCCAGCTTAACGACATAATAGAACGTAACTGAGTTTGCCCGTGTTGTAATATGGCCAAATCTTGTTCCAGTATGTCTATTGCAGAAGATACAATATTGCCTAAGGAATAGATCCTGGAGGTCAAAGTTGTTAACCCATTATCCACTACTGCTAATGCCTTCTCTAAGTTAATACGGTCTATTTCCCGTATTCTCTCTGCGGCCTCTTGTTGGGATATTTTCCAATTTTCATTGTAGACAGCATAAATGCCAGCATATATGAAACGTTTCTGACGTGATTTCCTGGGACCTAGCAAAACATCCCTAAGATCCATGTAATGTTTGAGTAAGGATAAGTGTTGTTTCACCTCTGTGAGTGTTGAGGTCTCTAGCCAATCAAGGCACAACTTCCCAACACTGCAGGATGTCACTACCCCTGGGTGTTCTCTTTGTACATAGTGTGGGTCTGGCCTATGGGTACTGAACCCTTCTGTTATACCCCAGAATCTTTTCTGACATGTGTTTGTGTCTAAGGGCCAAACCACCCATTTCTTCCAATTAGGGTCTTATCTATTGTACTGTAAAATGTCATCCACTGTTGCCCCTTCTTGTGAAGTTAAATTTTGCCACACTTCCATCTGTGATGGTGTTGGAAACCGAGGTGTGTTCAGGTCCTTGTTCTTGGCTAGTCCAAGACAGGAAGTCTGTTGCACAGTGTCATTTAAGAATATCATCTGCTGTGGAATGAGGCATGCTCTAAATAGCGCTTCTGTTCCCTGGACTTGCCAATCTCTAGAACCCCAGACTGATTTTAAGTCTATTGTGTCCTTCCATAGGTCAAAACCCTGTTCAGACAATTGGGTGATAAAGGAAGCAGAATATATTTGTTTGGTGTTTGTCAACATAATTTTCAGTGCTGATGTCGGTGCAACCTTGTAGTAATACGAGGTCGGGTCAGTGGTGTTAAACCCTGAAAAATATGGAAACTTCTGCGCAAATGTATGCGAACTACCTTTTGGTGGTGTAGGGCAATGTTCACACTGGTGGTACACAAAAACATTTCTAGGTGATATAGATTTGTGCAAGAAATGATGACCATAATGTTGGTAACAGTACAAAGTGTCATAGTCTGAAGTACCTTCTAACATTTCAGTGTTCGGAAATGCGGCAGTTCTCTCTAAATCAGACAACATATCATTAACAGTTTCAGAGTCCCAATCATCAGAAAATGTACTGGAGGTAACAATATGACTCAATGAAATTTTAAATACATGTGAAATTTTTAAAAGTTCAGTAGGTCCGAATATATCAAAATCAACCTTGTCCCAAACTATACCGTCCGGTATAGGAACTTCTGTAATGTTCACTGATGACAAGTCTCTTTGTTCACGATGAGAAGATTGATGTGGTTTCAGAATCAAATTCACATTCTCGGCTTCAGGTCTTTGTTGAAGGTATCGTCCATTAATAAGCATGCTAAAAGTTATAACTAAGCCTAGCCAGAAAAGAAAGAACAATATCCCAGTAATTGCCCATAGTTCTACCCAAGGTGATACCAGGTAAGTCTTTTTGAGAAAGTTCAGAAAGTTCGTAATCTACTGCTTGCGTGTTTGTTGGGCTGGCGTCGTTTCCGGTTCACTTGGATCCAAGGAAAACGTATGAAGTTCATAACATTCATGAAGTAGCCAGAAGCAGTTCGATCAATTGTTGGAATTGCATC
The DNA here is from genome assembly GCA_963921515.1 of Calotriton arnoldi. Classification (NCBI taxonomy): domain Eukaryota; kingdom Metazoa; phylum Chordata; class Amphibia; order Caudata; family Salamandridae; genus Calotriton; species Calotriton arnoldi. The sequence continues at coordinate 3,426,694 of CAWUFW010000054.1, forward strand.
GGGATTTGTTGAAATCGTAGTTTGCTCTCGTCGAGGCATGTTGACGTAGACATCTGTATTTGGTCTAACAGCTATTTGTCTGTCATTTTGAGTTTGATTATGAATTTGAACTTCAGGTTCAAGAGGAACGAGTTCCATAGCATTGTTGCTTAGTCCTTCATTCCGCGTTGGAGGCTCTTCGAACGTGAAGAGGCTTTCCGTTTGAACTTCTTGGATTGTAGCGAGAGGAGGGCGTCTGCTACTTTGGTGTCCACGTGGTCTACTACTCAGTATCGGCCACATAGTGTGGCTTGATTAGGTCAATTGAGACAAATCTTTTCTCCTTTTTCCCGGCAAGAGGCGGTAGAAGTACAGTTCTTGCTCCTTGAATTGCTAGGACCGGTACAGGTTTTCTGTAGGATGGCCCAAATTCTTTTTTATCCGCTATTTTCTCTCTGACCAGATCCCCGACTTTTGGGATCCAGACAGGTCTTGCCGTGACTGCCTTGACTTCCCCAGTGGCGGTCTGTTTCAGGTGGACGTTACTTTGTTGTGTCCTGGATTCATTTAGATCCTGTAAAACAGCCAAACGATCATGGATATCAAATGGTTTCTCATCCGCCACTGCGCCTTCACAATCAAGATCAGGTACCCACATTCTTGTCCCAAATAGGACCTTGTAGGGAGTGACACACCCTAGAGAGGTTCTTGGCTGGTTATTGAGAGCTCGTTGTACCCCATATATATGATTGACCCAACTACCGCCCTTGCCTAATACCCTAGCTGTTAAAGATTGCTTTAGGTCCCGGTTTTTCTTTTCCACAACCGAATTTCCCTCAGGATGGTACGGAGAGGAGTACCGCAATGCTATGCCCATACGTTCCATGGCCTCTTTGTAAGCCCGAGAGCTAAACGCTGGGCCATGGTCAGAATGTAACGTGCCAACTGCGTATGTCCCGATAAAGACTCGCAAATCTTTTATAACAGTTCAAGCGTCAGCCGAGCGCTGAGGCCAAACCCATAGGAATCTTGAGCAGGAATCCACTGCAACCATGATATACTTGTAAGCCCCGTCTGATTGTAAGGGGCTGCAGTGGTCCAGATATACACAAGCGAGAGGTCTGTCTGATTTTAATAACGTGTCTGTGCCGGGCGTGCTATGGTGGAGCCTTTCATCTGCTGGCAGATGTCACATTTCAAGACGTAGTCTTTAGTTTGTGTTGTCAGACCTGGTCACCAATATCTCTGTTTCAACAATGAAATAGTCGCTGTAACGCCTGTATGCGCAGAGCCCAAACCCTCGTGTGCTGCAATAATCAAACCTTGCCTACGATCCATATTTGGTATTACTCTGTCCCCCACTCCAGGAATCTGAGCATATGGAATGTTGTTTGCATCTAACTTGTAGGAGTACTTGAGTGGAAATTTCTTTGGTACTGCTGAGCTGCCTTTGCGTGAAGCAATGACAGCAACCATAATCTCACCGTCTATCCTCGTTTTTGAACGAGTGATTGCAGCTACGGAAGCTGTGCGTACAGCCCCCTTCGCGGCTTCATCAGCCAATGAATCCCCTTCAACGGGAACGCCATCACGCTGATGACTCAGTGTATGTATCACGTGAGCCCTTGGTAGTTCGTTTCTCAACTCAACTACCTGTTCCCATAGCATGTTATGCTTAATTGTGCCACCTTTTGCGTCTTTGAACCCGTTTTGTTCCCAATGATGTAAATATTCATTGTATGATTGTAGGAAGGTGGAATCTGACTGCATGGTTGCCACCACTTTTTTCCTGGTGTTTTGCTGGTTTTCGACTTAGTTTGGCTGGGATCCTGCTATTCAGGACCCAAGCCTACCTGCTTTCCCCTTAAATTGATTGTATGTACTTTAGGTACACTCCAGATTGGATTCTGGGGTACCCTTGTATATGGTATACTATGTACCCAGGGCATAGGTACCCAGAGGCCTACCAGGGGCTGCAGCATGTACTGTGCCACCCCTGGGAAGCCTTTAAAAATGACACAACAGGTCTGCTATAGCAGCCTGTGTAAGGTGGTGTATCCACCCCTTACTGAGATATAGGTTCCCTATATCTCTCCATATCACTGCACATGTAAACCTATCAGTCACCCCATGGCAGGCCTTAACAATCCTGAAGGCAGGGTGCTGGGTTTCATGTGAGAGGGTGCTCATGCATGAGCAGAGCCCCTCTGCAGCTTTCGGAATCTTCATTCCGGGGTTGTTTGTGATGCAGCCAGACCATACACTCTTAAGTGCATTATAACGAAACGGTAAATGCTAACTTTGGAATGGCTGCATGGAAACATGTTGTGTTGGTGTCAAACACCTTGGAATTATACCCCTACACCAGTAACTGGTGTGGGAGTATGATCCCACCCTTCTAGAGGGAGAGACATGACAGCACCGGTATACCCGGTACCAGCTAACAGAGCCCTGGCATCACAAAATGGATGCTGCAGCCACAGACACGAGTCTGCCCTCCTGCTGCTGGACGAAACTCCGGCAGGGGAGGCCTGGACAATAGGTTTCCTGTCACAGGGAGGTGTGACCACCTCCCAGACAGGCTTTAGTGTATTGGGGCTGGGTGGGTGCACTCTCAGAGTGCTTTGAAGTCTGCACTGGGGGCACATTTGGTGTCCCTGTGCATAGTCCAGCTCAAACCGGTTGCAGGGGCACACAGCCCCTGCTCTGGCGCGAAACTGGACAAAGGAAATGGGTGTAGTCACCCCTCTTTCCTGACCCTCCCATAGGTGGGTCCCCAGAGTTTGTCCCACCCCTTCCTTGGGTATAAAGTAGGAAACCCTGACTACAGGACTTTAGATTACACCTGGACTAAACTCTGATACCAGAAACCAAGTACTTCGACGATCTACACTACGCTGAGTGACTGAAGAATCTCCCTTGGAGTAAAAGAGTTACTCCCCTGCAAGGCAGGCACCTTTAACGCAACTGACCGGTTGGCATCTCCGACGGACTCTGAAGAAGATTGCCACACAGGAGGTGGGTTTTCCGAGGTCTCTGAGGTCGATCTGTGCCCACAGCAAGTCTGAGGCCCGTATCCCTCATGGAGACCGTGCAACCCGAACCCCTGGACACCGCGACCATTTGCAGAAGCATCAGCCTTCCGGCGACCCCTGAGGCTGAGCTTTAGGTTCCTTGTAGCCCTGACCCCGAGCAGTAATTGCACCGAAGATTGCAGGCGTAACTCAACGAGTGTTCCGTGGGCCGCCATTTTGTGATTCCTCTCGAGGTCCCTTCGCGATCCCTGGTCCGTTGACCTGTGGGTCCCCAAGAAGGCAACTCTAGTTTTTATTGGGCTTCCCTGGTTGCTCCAGATGTGCCCTGACTCTCCATCGCTTGGGGAGTCCCCAGGACCTTGCTGGTCCGCACAGAAGCATATTTTCTTTTCCTGCATGGGTTACTGTTGCCAAGGCTTGTTGTGGTCAATCCGATCACCGATACCCCAGCACTCGACATCCTTCGTGGGACAGCTCAAATCCGGCTGCTGGTCGTCGTCGATGTCTCCGGGACCCCGTGGCTGCAGAGTCAAGCTTTACCTCTTCGCACCTGAAGCACCCGACATCGGTGGGCATTCGATTGCTCCGCTCCTGGTCACTGGCTAGTGACCCAGACTCTGTCCCCTCGCTTTCAGGTTCTTCACATCTTCGATCCAGGCTTGGATCACACCGGACACTTTTCTCCTTCACGGCAGCAGTACTTTGCAGCAGATCACCATTGAAAACGACGACGATTCCCGACACCTTTTGACACCTATGCACCCGGCTTCCCTGGGTGAGGTAACTCGAGTAGTCCGGTGCTGCCGTGGGTGTTGGCCCTAGAACCCCTTAAGTCTAAAGGGGTTTGCTCAAAGTCCTCTCCTAAGTGTCCTTTATCTTTAAAATTCCAACCGCGACTTTCCGCATTGAATCCTACAGCGCTCGCGGCTGTGTTCTCACACTGCACACGTCCCCCGTGGGTCTCCTGTGTCACTACCTTGGGTGGTTCCTTGGGGTCCCAGCGATTCTATGTGCTCTAGGCACTGTGTCTAGTCAAGTCGTGGTTCTTATACCACTTTCTTAGTATATGGTTTGGTCTCCCCCTGGAGCCCACTGTGTATTGTGCTATTTATTGTCGTTTTAATACTGTGATATTGTGTATCTTGAACTCTAATCTCATAAAGGGATTAGTAGTTAGTGTTTAGAAATAAATACATATATTTTATATATACCTTGTGTGGTTCTCCTTTCATTTAGTTATTCAAGAGGTTATAATCTGGTAAACCAAGCTGCTTTACACTCCTTCAAGACTTAGCCTGAAGGCTGCTCTCCATAGCTACCACTAGGATAGCTTTCAATAAAGGTTGTCTTTAAACCTATCATCAATAAAGGTCGTTTGGACTGGTGCAAGGTGCCCACTATAACTAGTGGACAGCATATGCCAGGCCAACTTCTCACAATGATTGCACACAGAAAAAAGAATCACACACTAGCAGTGTGGGGAATTCGTGATCCGTATTCACCAGTGCCAGTATCAGTGCTTTTAATTCTGCCAACTGAGCCGTGCAGTCTCCTAGAGATTGCGTTTTGGTGCAACTTGGATGGAACTTTCCATCCCGCATTCAACCTTTAACGATAGCACATGCTGCGCTGTATTGTTGCTTACTCCCTATGGCCAACCGAGCAGATCTGTCAGTGTAAATAATAAATTCATACTGATCTAGAGGCAAGATTTCATTCGGCAGAGGATATTCTTGTTCGTATTGCAGAAATGCTTGTGTTTTGAGACTTGGATCAAATCTGTATTCAACATCCGTTGCAGTAAGAGAATTAGCCCATTGTATCCATCTCGGATGTAAGGCTTTTGCATTTGGAATGCTAGCTTTTGTAACAGCTTCTAAAGCCGGTACCGGTGTTACGACAATTATGCGTTTTCCCTGAGCCAGTGCTCTTTCTCTTGCTACAGCGGTCTGAACTGCTGTCAGGATTTTTTCTGTTGAAGTGAAACGCATTTCTGCGTTTGTGTACAGGTGTGATTTGTAAGCAATCGGTACTGTTTCTCCTTCATTGAAGGTTAAGTAGGTGTACCCGCATTGACCCGCTATTACACGGATCACTAGGTTGCGTACGTTTACTCTCATCTGTAAGTGTTATTGAAGCTATCATGTCTTCTTGTAGTGAACGTAGGATGTTTGTGTGTTCCTGTGTCCATTGTCTAACTGAAAAGTCAGGTTTTATTAAGTCGTAGAAAGGTTTTACTCTTTCTGCGTAATCCAAAATGTATGTTCTGCCGAAATTTAGGAATCCCAGTATTGATTGTAATTTTTTTTATGATTTTGGAGGTTGGAGCAGCGCACACTTTTCTAAAAAATTGGCTGCCAGACTTTTCCCTTCACTTGAAAGCTCATATCCTAAAAACAGGACATTGAGGTGGGCGATTTTTGATTTTTTAAAATTAAATGTGTAGCCCTCAGAGGCGAATCCCATAATTATGATGTTTACTCTGTTCAAGTGTTCCTCCAGGTCATCGTCCGTCAGATAAATATCATCCACATAGGACAATGCCTCTTCGTCCAATTTTTGAAGTAACTCTGTTACCCTAGCCGAAAATAACCCCGGGCTGTTCTTATACCCCTGGGGGAGTCACCACAATTGTCGCTGGGACCCCAACGCTGAGAATGCGGTCAAATACCTGCCTTCAGGCGCTATATTTTGGCAGAAAAATCCGTTTGAGATATCAAGTGTAGTTTTGTACTTTTTCCGCACAATGTTATTCATTAATGGGGCACTGTGTGCATTTTGGACTGCAAATGTCTTAGTGCAAGTGTTTAAATGTCTGTAATCTAAAACTAGACGATATGTATTGTCAGGTTTCATGACAGGAAACAAAGGATTGTTCATTGGTGAGGTACATGTTTTAATGACCCCTTGATATTCAAGTTGATCTAAGATCTCCCTGACCTGTTTTTTAGCTTCTTGCTTTATTGGATATTGCCTCTGTGCATTTGGTGAAACTTTTAACGAGATCACGTGGTGGGTTGAATCCTCATCCCATCCGGCATGATTCTTGTATAATGCTGGAGCTAGGGCAACTGCCCACTCCCGTGCAAATGTGTGTTTTAAATAAATCGGAACGAGGTCGGAAAAGGCTGGAAAAATTACCATTTCTCCCCTAGGGCACTCCATAACGAATGCTGGCGGCCAATCTTGTTCATCTAATAGGATGTCATAACCAGATGACAGATTCTTCCAAAAAAGACCTTTAACTTTCCTGGGCTTGTCCCCCTCCATCCGGAGTGTTATTTCGTATAACTTATGTGGGACGCTTACCCTCGTATCTGGTGTTTCCACTGTGATGTAATCATTCAAGTCCGCTGTCACCAGAAATTCCTTCAGGTTCTGGCGAGCTATTGTTACCTCTGTTGCACTGTCTAGCATCGTCTGAGCCCATTCCCCGTTCAGAAGTTATGTCCTCAGAATTCTGGGCATGTTTGATCTTCAGGCCTGCAACTTTCTTCTTAAACTGAGGTTTTGATTTTGGCTTTTCTTCTTTTTTGGAAGTATAGTCTTGAGCGTGCTGTTTGTCTCTGGACTTTGTACGCTCTTCTTGTCTTTCTGACCGTCCTTCCCTCTCAGAGTTTTTCGATGAACCCTGAAAGGAACGAGAGGAACGTCTATCAGTATCCTGATACCTGTCAGGTTTCCTAATGTTATCCCTATTCCTGAGATTATACCTCTTTTCGGAGGGCTCCTGTGGAGGAGATCTACCTCGGGATTGAGATCTGTTTCCTTTAAAGTTTTGTTGTTTTTTATTATCCCACTTCTTTTTAGAAGAAGCTGGTGTCTGCTTGGAACTGTCCTTTTCAGGACTGCCCATCAGTTGTGGTTTTAAAGCTTTCCCACCTAAACTGTCTCTGCCTAATTCTGCATATGCAGTTTCAATTATTTTGGGTAGTTTGTGTTGTTGATCTATAGGACTGAACTCCCGTAGGAGTTGGCGGATTGCCACTGAAGCTGCTTCCCCTTTAATATTAGCTAGTATTATGGCTGATACCCGATCATAGTTACCTAGTAACTTCATCCCTAAGTTTAGGGCAGACTCTGCTCCGTACTCATTTTGTATTTGTCTTAATACATCTGGTACTACAGCTAATGATGGTATACCATGTGTTCTGGTATAAATGGCAGCAAAGACTGTACCCCAAGTGGTACAATCTTCTATTTGTGGTGTGATCCCCATGGACAAGCAGATTGTTAGCATTCTATGTTTTTCATACGGGGTAGTATTCGGGAATACTGCCTCGAGCTGAGTTATTTTCTGAGCTTCCCAGAATGGCATTTGTTCACGCTTCGTGGGCATTTTGCCCATTACCGCGTGTAACGTTTGTGGTGTAATTTTGGTTGCTGTACCTTGCGATTGAGTACCATTTGTTGCAACTGTTGCAGGTTGGACTGTGAAAGTCCTCATGACGAATTGCGTCAAGTTTCTGTAGATTTTAATTAAATCCTTGTGTTGTATGAGTAAGTCTACCTGTGGCATTGTGTCAATGTCAGGATGTGGTGTGTAGGCGGCTAATATCGGCCATGTTGCCCCCTCTCCTCCGAGCGGGCCTAATCTTACTCTGTTTCTTATGTGGGGTAGGGCGCCTTTAAACCAGTATAAGTGTTCCTGGTACGTGAGTGGAACCTCTATGTCCGCGAACGGACCATATTCCACTGGTGATCGCCTTCTGTATAGTAGTGAAATGTCTGTGTTCTCGCATCTGCTTCCGGGAATGTAACCCACGAATAAAATCCCTCTGTTTTGTTTGATTTGTGTGCCTCAATCACGAATACTACTATGCCACACCTAGCTGATAAACCATTTTCTAATAGTTTCATGGTGATCGTACGTCTGAATTTTGGTGCAATTTGTATTGCGTTTAAATCTTCTTCTCCGTCTGAGATGTGTAGATTTACTACTGGGTTATCTCCTGTCTCAGTCATTTTTGTAAAGAAGAAGTTTGTTCAAGGGAACTAAGATATGGTGTTATGTGCACCATTGTTTTAGGAACACTGTGTCCCTCAAGTTTGATTAACCAACAGCTAATAAATAGGATTTTTTACCTACTCAGCTGTGGCGGAGTTTTGTGCCTACCCGATCCAGACGTCTCTGGCGTTTTGTGAGTAGGGGTCTCTGAGAATTAGCACGACTGAACTACTCAGATTCTACTGTTAAATAAGTACCCAACCAACGTTGGGCGCCATGTCGTGTAGTTCCTATATTACCCATACAGGATCTGCGCGTTCCGAATAACATAAACTGTGGGTTTGGTGGCAGACTGGCTCTGAGCACCCCCACCGAGAATGTTAGCCTTTCTGCTTTAGCTAGCTCACAGTGCCACTAGAATCTCCTCTTATCGGGGAGAGAATAGTTTCTGGCAACCTCAGAACATGACAACCCTGATCCCCCAGGATCGTGGAAACAATATACTACTTTTCGCTCAGTCACTCGTGCTCACTTATTCGGTCTCAGAGAGTTACACAGAAGAAACAGTCGGGCGTGTTACAATAAGAATTTATTGCACAGTTGTTCTTTTAGTGTAAAATAGATGTGCTGCAACAACCGTTAGACAGTAGCAGATATATATAATTAGCAGTACAGTGAAAATAAAAGTATAGTACAGTTCTACCATCTTGCAATAATCATGAATACATACATGAATATAAAATGCTTGATAAAATGCGCGTACTCCTACGATGCCTATCTAGGTGTACCTAAGTGTAACTAGCATGTGAGTAGGTGTGAAGCCAAGAATCCCTCTAGGATTTAGTCTAACCCCATTACCTGAAGTGAGAGAGTGTGTGTTGCCGAGGCCACTAACCTGGTACAAGGCTCAATCCACAGGAACGAAGAGGAGTTCCCCACACTCCCTAAGACAGTGCCTCTATGCAGAAAACTGAAACTCTCATAGTGGGAAACTGGCCCAAGGAGATGTGGGGATTAGATGCCAGGAAGCAAACACCATCCAATCCCCCAGCCGATTCCCACAGGGTTTGGGCACAACAGGAAACAGGAAAAGTGGAAACCTAAAGGGTGAAGAAGACAGACAGCAATGAGAAAGCGAGCCCTCCTCCTAGTGGTAACACTAAGAATACAGAACTCTACTCAGTGCCTGTTCTACGGAAACAAAGTGACCACCTACCGGCTGGACATCTCGTGATGTTTTGTAGGGGGTCCAAACTGCAAAAAATACGTGCCAGTAAATGCCTCTTTACTAGCACCAGCCGCAGGATTCAAGAACTGTGGAGGAACTCCAATAAGGTCAGGGGAGCGACTTGGGAAACAGTCGTATTCTCATGGGGTAGGAAAAGCCAAAATAAAAGAAGTGACAGTGTTGACAAAATCCGTTAGTTTGGATAAGTCAAATGCGCAGCGCTAGTGAAAAATAAACAAGAATAGTTAAACACGCACCGCGCGTGTGGACAGATACAATGTATCTTTGGGAGGGAAATTAGTATCGAGAAGGAAAGCGGCTGCGTATTATTAAGGATGCAGAAAGCGGCAACGATTAACCTTCTTTGGTTTTGTATAATCACCGAGAAAGGCAGCGTGTGGAGGAATGCGAGCCCCCGAGAGAAAGGGACAAAGAGGCCTCGCAAACCCAGGGTCACTGAACGGGCAGGACGAGAGATAGAGCGCGGCCGCGCGAGGAGATAACAGTGAGTGCGGCCGCGAGTTAGGGAAGTCAGGAATTGGCCGCTCAGCGTTAACCTGCAAGGCAGAGCAGGTAGCGTCACAACCTTCACTTCACGACGATAGTGAGGAAAATTCAGGAAGCCGTCTATCTGGGAAGTGGGTAGTCAGGAATCCGGGGAGAAAGGGGCGTGGAGTCAGGTCAGGAACCGAAAGCCAAGCAATGACTTCATTGATTGGCCTGTATTTAAAGTGAAGGGAGTGTGTTTAACTTCCACATCTCCCAGTGCAGGTAAGGGGCTCTCGTAAAAGAGCTCTTTCTTTCAGCAGAACAGGCACTATAGTATCTAAGGGCACCAACTGACAGTGCATGAGGCTTGGGATCTAACAGTGTGGGACCCCGTCCTGGTCTCGAGTTGGACACCCCGCGAGGGATGTGTTAGACCACTGTCAGCTGGAGCGTCTGCATGCAGGAGCCTCAGCGTCTCTGGTCAGTGTGTCGGCCTGGAAGTCTCGGTCTCCTCTAACTTACCCTAGCAAGATGTGCTGTATTTATACAAAAAGTATCTAGGGTTTCTTTGTCCCTTGTTTCTTGTATTAGCCATCGTTGGATTTGAGGATGACGTATGGGATGAACCGTGTACGTAGATATTATGCAGGTGGTGTAGCCCCTGCCTGGTTTCCAAGAACCCTCATGAATATTCATTCATACTGTATGAGTCCATTGATGGAGTTATAGGACGCTATTGTCCAAGGAAAACCCTACTTCTGCGCCCAGGACTAGAACTAGGTAAAGGTTCAATCCTAAAGGCTCGTTACTGTGTAGTGTAAAGGGAGATAATGTAGGTGAAGGTGTATGATATTACCCGGGCCTATATTAGGGTACCTATATGAAACATAACAGTGTGTGTGCTCTCCTTTTCAAAAATGGTAAAATCGGTATACACCTGCTTGGCACATTTAATTTACTGATATGTCCCTACTATATGGTAATGCAAGTACCCTGGTCCTGTAAATTAAATGCTACTAGTGGGCCTCAGCACTCATTGTGCCACCCCTTAAAGTAGCACTGTAAAACATGCCCTAGTCCTGCAATTGCATCCTGTGTCTGCAGTTGAAAGAAACATGTTGCCAGGACTACACCTTCCTGTTTAATAATAGTCTATAAGTCATACCCAAGGTAGGCTCTAAAAGGATCATAGGGCAGGGTGCATGGTATTTAAAAAGGACATATATATTTAAAGCTTTACATGTCCTGGCAGTGAAAAATATCCAAAGTTGTTATTTTACTGCAGCAAGGCTAGCTTTCCTGCAGATTAACACTGGCTTTCCTTGGTACATTTAATAAGTGATAACTTTAGTTTGAGAACAGATAGAGAAATACTTCTTCCTCTCATTTGAATTGCAATTCAAAATCTCTTTAATGGCAAAGTCTGATTTTTAATAACTAATTTGAAAATGTCACTTTAAGAAAGTTGGCATTTTTCTGCCTAAACCAAATTTGCCTTTATTCCAATGTCAAGGGTCACATGACAGCTAATGGCTCTCCTGTGGTGTGATGTGTATTCCTTCCAGACAGGATACAAAAGTGCCTTACTTATGGGGAGCAGGATAGCCTGGGGAGTAGGACCCAGCCCCTTTCTGAGCTTCAAAGGGTAGTAGCCAGAGGGTTGTACCCAGCCCCTTGATGCCTTCTGAAGATACTTGCCAATTTCACTGGCAAATGCAGCCCATAACTGGACCTGTCTGCCCTTTGTTCCCCTAGAGAGATTGGAGCCAAACTGACTAAAACCAATTTAGGGTTAGACAAATGGGGTGTCCTGACTCATAGACTGGCAGTAGGTATAAAAGTAGCATCCTCAGTACCTCTCATCAGAACACTCCTACATGTATAGACTCAGAAGGACTGCCCTGTCTGAAGCCTGAAGGAAGACTGGACCGGCCTACCTTGAACCCAGGCCCCCAGAAGTGACTCCAAGGGTCAGTTGGCTGATCTCCTGTTTGAGCTACATGGACACAAGCTTCAAGAGGTCTTTCTCTGCAACTGTCAAGCTCACCAGTACTAACTGGACCTGCCTGGACCCTGCTGCTGGCCTCTGCTTGAGTGAGTCCTAACCTCCAAGAGGTGCCCCCCCAGGCCCTGGACCCTCAGCTGGTGTTAGTGTACTCCTCCAACCCTAAAACTGCAAGAACAGGACTCTGGTTGAGAAGATACAGGCCATGGGCTCTTTGTGTTGCAAAGAATCATCCCAGTTCGCCTCGCGAATGCAAGCAAACTTCACTGAAGCCAACGTGAGTCCTGCATCCAACTGCTGACGAGAACTTCCAGGATAAAGACCCCACACTTCACCTCCAGCGCTCCTCGTGTCGACAACGACCTCCCCTTGTTTCTCGCCAACAACCAGCTCTTCATGCTGACTTCGACTGCAATGCCAACGCGAGTTTCCGGACAAGGCCTAGAATGTTTGCAACCTGCTGTCGACGAGCCCCTCTCTTGATCCAGCCTCCAGCTCAACCCTCGACGACCCTGTCAACGAGGGCATCTCATTTGAAACTGGACTAAGTTAGACGGTAAACTTTTTAACCGGATGAACCTGGTCCCTGTCTCCAACCCATGCTCCATCACATTCAGCCTTCATTTTTTACTTTTTCTTTACAGTCCAGCGTGACCAGATAACCACGATTGGCGCTTTGTGCTTTTTGGCGCTCTTTGTACTGAAAAACTTTAGAAATTCATATGTCCGGTTCTATTTATTGGATTATTGTCATTTTGGTGTCATTTTATTTATTAAAATGTACCGTTTTCCAAATTGGTATGAGATTTTTTTGGTGTTATGTTTTCACTTTATTATTGATTGAGTGCTGCATAAATACTTTACACATTGCCTGCAAGTTAAGCCTGACAGCCTTTGTGCCAAGCTACCACAGGTTTAAGCACAGGTTTATTTTGGGGTTCACCTTGACAAGAATGTGTTTATTACTTGGGTGGGGCTCTTACCCCTCTAAACTAATAACTTAATTTCTTACCATCAATATACCCAGATTTCACACAATCAATGAGGCTACCGGACATTTACCCATGGTTTCAGGCCTAAAAACATGGAGATAGAGAGGGCTCCTATGGTGATGGTAATAACTCTTTTTTATTAGGGTTAAGTTTCATAACGTTGGTGGCCATCCCTCAACATATTGTGTAAAAGGACTTCAATGACTGAAATTGCTCAACTGAAGTGGCTGACAACCTCAGAAAGATGAAAACTCAGTTGTGTGTTGCCCACATACATGTAAAAAGACATTCCAAAGGCTGAGAGCATATGCATCTTTGCCAATAGTCACATGTATATAAATATAAATAATTGTATTGTTTTAAAAATTATATGGAAAAAATATTTTGTATTCTTGTTAAATCCAAAAGACAGCATATTCTAATAAGCATAGAACATGGATGAAAAACTTGCAGATGACACCTGAACTAAGAATTCAATGAATTGCTGAAAAAATGATGCTTGTATGTTCTGGAGAGCATGGTTTCTGAAAGTCTGAGCATACGACAGTTTCCATAGCATTTTAGGCTCTAATTTCATAACCTTTGACATATCATGGTTGTACCTGGAAAGTTGATATCTATACCCCTGGCATATCTTGACAGCAGCATAGCTAAAAGTACAGCTAGTAACTAAAATAGACATTACATTCCTCTCAACTCACTCTCTTTTGGCGGACATCATCCTCTTTTTAATAATATTCACCCTCCTGAGAAGCAACATGTCTCCGTAGAATTCCATAGGGTCACCGTTTTTATAAACCTAAAACACCCTCCATTGTTTGATCTCGATTCACTTGAATGGGATCATTCTCTTGAACATCAACATCATTGTTGTTTGAGAGCCAATAGGTTAACAGACTTGATTTAGTGGCATTTGTAAAAGAAAAAAATCTTTTTATCCCACTTGCATGGTTCTTAAATTCCGTGATGTTGCTTCTTGTAAGATTAGAATAAAAGATCAATGTTCATCACCTCATTGGGTGACCATGGGTGACAGGTCATAAGATGTCACTTCCTGTGATGTCACTGAGGGGTCAAATGGTATGTAATATCACTTAAGCCGCTTCTGGCATTTTATTGAATAGGCATTCATGAGTTTGTCGGTGTGGTCCAGTTATAGAAAAAATAACCTGATTATTTCCTGATAATTTAATTACTCTTAGTCCAACTCGTCCTTGTCCCAGTCATTACTTCATAAGGTACGTAACCATTTCTAAGGACAGGAATCAAAACATAAAATTCTAACCATAACCCTACCCACCCTCAGCTGGGTTCAGTAAATAGGTTAGCGCCTCTCCCCCCTTCACCAGGGAGGGTGGGGAGGTCGTAATGACTGGGACGAGGGTGAGTCGGACTAATAGTAATGGAGATTATGGGTAAGTAATTGGGTCATTACATCTATGTCCCTCATCATTACTTCATGAGCAATACCACAGCAATAATAAGCCTTTGACCCCAAATAACCACAGAAATAGCAATATAATGCAATTCCCAGTGTTTTTTAAATACTACGGGGCCGATTCCGATTCAGGCCGGAAAACGTACCGACCGACTCGGTACGGGAATTTAGTCCGACCGACACCTACCGGCGCTGCCCGATCCGCGTAGTACGATGCAATGCATGTGAATCACGACCGACTCGTACGGAACACAAGCCGAACGACCGAACGGCACGGAAACCAGCTCTCCGGCCAGAAAACCACGCGAATCGAACCGACCGACACGCACCAGGAATGAACCCGACAGAAACGTACCCGCGAACTCCGACCCGTGCAGTACGATGCAATGCGTGTAAAACCAGACCGAGTCGCACGGAGCACAAGCCGTACGACCGACACGCATACAAAACGGAGCCGAAGCAACCCAATACTCCGCGACCGACGCGTACGCCGGACATGAAACACAGCAGAAACACAGCTTGAAAGACTCGGAGAAGCTCGCACGAGCCAACTGCAGCGTCCTACTCGGTCAGAAGAACGTCTCCTACATGCCTAAAAACTACAAAGGAAAAAATACAAAATAAAGGGCCAAACAAGCAATGACAAAGTCAATAAATACAGGGGGGAAAAAACATGGAACAAAGACACACCCACAACTCCACCCATATAAAGGACACAAATCCCTACCATGATCCTTTGCAAATTCAAATGACCTGCCAGCACAGAACACCATCAGACAGCAACCACAGACACACCCACAACTCATCCATCACACAAGCCACACACCATTAGCACCTCCCAAATAGCACCCTCACATACACCCAGCAAAACCTACACTCACCCACCCTCACTTGCACACTCACACACACATCAATCCCCACCACCACCCATCACCATGCCCCCAAAGAAGAATCCAAAGTTCCTAGACAGTGAATTGGAAGTCCTGGTAGATGAAATCCTCAGGGTAGAGCCACACCTATTTGGTACATTGGTCCAACAGACCCCCATGTCGCAGAAAACCAAGATGTGGGAGAGGATCGTCGACAGGGTGAACGCACAATCACCATGTCTGCGCACAAAGGAAGACATCCAGAACAGGTGGTATGATGTGCGCAGGAGGGTCAAGGCCCTACTGAAGAAGGATTACGCCTTGAGTCATCGCACCGGCAGTGGCCCTCCTGCCAAACCAGTATACCTCAGGCCCTGGGAGGAGAAGGTGCGGGCCATCCTACCACCAGAGAGCGTACATGGACTATCAAACATCCCAGAGCCTGGTGAGTACACAACCAATATACCCAATATTGTGTGACAATACACACACATCACTGTCAAGGGGATAGTGAAACCATGCACCGTTAGCAAAGCCACAGTAACCAAAACATAATCATCCCAAGATGTGTATGCTAGTCAGACAAACACAATACCTGCCATCTCATAGTGATATGTAACTGTGTCATGACATGTACAAACCTAACAACAAATAGAGCAAGGCAGTGGCACAAATCTAACCAACAAACACTGTCAGACATTTTGCCACCACTAGAACACCACCTCACAGGGAAGCTCACTGAAAGGAAGGAATTGTGTGTATGCTGGTGAAGTGAGTGTAGCCAATAGCATGATGGGAGTTGTAGTCACAGATATTGGTCACCCTCACAATTGGCCCATCAACACCACTCTGAACCATGCTCACATCACAGGGAGTGGAAAAGAACTGACAAGATGGCTGACACTGGGTACTGCTGTGGGGAGCACAAGGCTCTGCTGGGAACTGTGCACCAACCAACAGCAGGACACCACTGACTGACATCCTGAAAGCCAACTTGCACTCCCTGCAATGGAAGCACGTTCCATGGTGGGATATCTGGCTGGGTGGGAAGGAAGACTGACAGCACTGACCATAGTTACCAGCAGCTTTTCTTACACACACCCTTAACACAAATTCCACACAACTCACCTTGGAGAATGCATTTCCTCACACTCTAATTAAATTTCCCACAAAGAACCACCACCCTGGGCTATGCTGTGTGAAGCACAGGGACACCTTTGGGACTTGTAGCCAAACAAACGCCAGGACAACACTGTCAGCCATCCTGTCAGCACAGGCACATTACCCCACAGGGAAGCAGAGTCAAAAGGAAGGAAGCATGGGCATGCTGGGAAGGGGGGTGTAGGCAATAGCATGATGGGAGTGGTAGTCACAGCTCAACATCCCCCACCCACATGGCCCAGCAAGATCACACTGAAGCATGCACACCTCACAGGGAGTGAAAAGCCACCTCAAAGATGTCTGACACTGGCCTCAGCTGTGGGGAGCACAAGGCCCTGCTGGGAACTGGGCACCAACAAACAACAGGACCACACTGTCAGCCATCTTGCCATTGCTGTCACACTCACACACAATGAAGTCCACTCAAAAGGAAGGAAGCATGGGCATGCTGGGAAGGGGGGTGTAGGCAATAGCATGATGGGAGTGGTAGTCACAGCTCAACATCCCCCACCCACATGGCCCAGCAAGCTCACACTGAAGCATGCACACCTCACAGGGAGTGAAAAGCCACCTCAAAGATGTCTGACACTGGCCTCAGCTGTGGGGAGCACAAGGCCCTGCTGGGAACTGGGCACCAACAAACAACAGGACCACACTGTCAGCCATCCTGTCAGCACAGGCACACTACCCCACAGGGAAGCAGAGTCAAAAGGAAGGAAGTATGGGCATGCTGGGAAGGGGGGTGTAGGCAATAGCATGATGGGAGTGGGAGTCACAGCTCAACATCCCCCACCCACATGGCCCAGCAAGCTCACACTGAAGCATGCACACCTCACAGGGAGTGTAAAGCCACCTCAAAGATGTCTGACACTGGCCTCAGCTGTGGGGAGCACAAGGCCCTGCTGGGAACTGGGCACCAACAAACAACAGGACCACACTGTCAGCCATCCTGTCAGCACAGGCACACTACCCCACAGGGAAGCAGAGTCAAAAGGAAGGAAGTATGGGCATGCTGGGAAGGGGGGTGTAGGCGATAGCATGATGGCAGTGGTAGTCACAGCTCAACATCCCCCACCCACATGGCCCAGCAAGCTCACACTGAAGCATGCACACCTCACAGGGAGTGAAAAGCCACTTCAAAGATGTCTGACAATGGTGCTCTGTTGTGGGGAGTACCAGGCCCTGCTGGGAACTGGGCACCAACCAACAGCAGGACACCACTGACTGACATTCTGGGAGTTCACCTGCACCCACTGCAAGGGTGGCATGCCTCATGGTGGGATAACTGGGCTGGGGGGAGAAGGAGGGCCGGATGTCAACCAAATGCCACCAATGCTGGTCATGCACACACCTCAACACTCACATTGAAATGCTTCAGGTTGGCAGGACAATGTGCTACACCAATATCAACCTCTGACTGTGACAACTTAGGACAATGCAATGTACAGGCCCGCATCCAGAGGTACAGTCACAACTGTCAGGTGTTTGAACCATTGATGCCTGTAGAAACATAACATACATTGTGTGTCTCTTCCAAAAACAGGTGATGATGGGGACACAGCAGCAGATGATGAGGAGTCCCTGTCCCAGGCTCCGGGGGACCCTGAGCTCTCTGGTCTGGAACAGCCTCTGCCCTCCTCGGATGGCGAAGACCTACCTGGTCCCTCCGGTGTGAGTCATCATGCAGCACCAGCAGGACCACCATCTGCACCCCCTGCACCCACTCCTCCAACATCTCCCAACACACAGACCACCCCCGCCGACACGGACAGACCAAGGACACTCAATGACAACAGCACAGGGACCCCGGCCCACCGTGAAGCAACGGACAACAACCCCAGTACCAACCCCCAAGGGGGCCTAGGCTCACCTGTGCGTGCCACCGCAGGTCCTGCACGTGTGGCCAGGGGTGGTGGGAGGGGTGGTAGGCAGAGATCACTGTTTGCAGAGGGGTCTGGACTGCATGATGACCCACAACTGGTACGCATTGCTGATGCGTACCAGAATAGCACCGGAGAGGTCAGCCAGGTAGTGGGGATCCTCAAGGACATTCAACAGCAGCAGGCTGCCCATCATGCCCGCTTGGACTCCCACATGTCCCGTGTGGAGACACACATGTCTCGCATGGAGTCCAAGTGGGACACATTGGAAGAACTGACAGCGGTGCAGAGGGACATATTGACATGCCTCCGCCAGATTAGCACCAACATGGCCACACCTCCCTGTGTGCCCACAACATCTGGTGCCGCAACAACTGCAACTGCCACAGGGAGGGAGGATGACTCTGGTAGAGAGTCCTCTGCACCGCAGCGGCCTGAACGTGAGGGTCCCCCCCAAAGAAGAGGGGTCGTCCGAGGAAGGAAAACTGAGAGGCCGATGGCCATGTACATCCCCCAGGAACCCAACACCTGTTCTGGAAATTCCCCTTTGTGTGCAAACTGTTCACCCTGTCGAATGCAACCCAACTCTCCCACATGACATGGGGAGTTCAAGTTGGACCAATGTATCAGATGACTGTGGACTTTACTCAGGACATTTCTGCTACCAACACTTCCAACTCATCTGGGAACTTTGGATTCCAATCCCAATGTACAGCACCCACCATCCTGTGCACTATCCTCACACATGTATGTAAATAAACTCACTAATACACCATACTTGCCTCTGTTGTGATTCCAACGTTGTTTTTGTCATGGAGATGATGATCTGCTAAATGACACTGTGCATGCTAACTGCTACAGCAAGTTCAACACCGTCATGTGAGTCATGGCGACGTGACACATATGAGGGAGACACACCACTAGGGCTACACAACACATACACACCAGGGCCATCTGACTCATCGCCTACACTGATGTTGCCAGGAAATACAGTGGAATGCACAGACACCACACCTATTCAGAGTATGTGTTAACTAGCCCACAGGTGAAGTAAGCAAATGTCAGTTAGATGTGTGACCACAGACAACGCACATCCCAAAGTGAAGCACAAGTTTATTACACATTTGCAACATGTTGTGTCCACTACAGATGCAAGGTAATCCCACGTGGCAGTGGCCACACAGTCACCAAGTGTAGAGGAAATAAAGTCCAGGGGTGTGTGGCACATCACCTGCGGGGAAACGACTGCTTCCACCCTGGAAGTTGAATCATGGTGTCGGGGGATCCGAGTTGACCTAACAACTCTGAAAGTACCCTGTGAAGGACAGACATGACACACAGTCAAAAGCACTGAAGAACAGGACAGAACTGCAATACTCATGCCCAATACATGTCACAAGATACCTACACAAAACCAAGTTAGCATGTCAACACTGTTGGGGAGTACAGACTACCTGTAAGGACACATCGCTGCACGCATACAGTCAAGTAGCACATGGCCACACTCAAACAGCAACAGAGCACCACCAACACATATCATGCAAACACAAATCATTGACATAACATCTCTGTATACTCACATTCAGCTGAAGAAGTTGGTGATGAGCTGTGTGCGGACATCACCCTCATCATCATCATCATCACTGGCATCGTGGCCCAGGCCAGGATCCTCCACAGGAGGCGGATGTTGGTCATCGTCATCCAGGATGAGAGGCAACTCCTTCCGCACTGCCAGGTTGTGTAGCATGCAGCAGACGATGAAAATCTTGCACACCTTTGCAGGGGTATATGGGAGGGCCCCTCCTGTCTTGTCCAGGCAGCGAAAGCGGCTCTTCAGGAGACCAAATGTCCGCTCGATCACTCTCCTGGTCCGACCATGTGCCTCATTGTAGCGCATCTGGGCTGGTGTCACAGGGTTCCTGAGGGGTGTCAGCAACCACGGCATGTTGGGGTATCCGGAGTCACCTACATACAGACAATTGCACATTAGCTGAGTTGGAAAAGAGGGTGGAATACAACATTGCAGAACACACACAATGGTACAAAGTCAGTACACACCGACAAGCCAGGCACGCTGGTTCTGCATCTGTGACATCATCCTGGGGATGCGACTACTCCTCATCACGTAGGCATCGTGTGCAGAACCGGGGAAACATGCATGCACATGTGAGATGCTCATATCTGCAAGACATACCACCAGGGCATTGATAGAATGGTAATGTTTCCTGTTCCTGTATGCCTGCTCATGTGCCTGTGGTGGTACCAAAGCCACATGTGTCCCATCAATGGAGCCGATGACATGTGGCATCCTCCCCAGGGCATAGAAGTCACTCTTGACGTCAGTGAGTTGTTGACGTTTAGGGAAATAGATGTACTGGTTCAAGTATCTCAACATCGCCTCCAAAACATCGCGTAGCACACGGCTGAACATGGTCTGTGACATCCCACCAGCAGACGCCACAGTGTGTTGAAAGGTACCGGTGGCAAAGAAGTGTAGGGCTGCCATCACCTTCACCTTGGGGGTCAGCGCTGCAGGGTATGGCCGGCCAGGTTGCAAATGTGGGGCCAACTGCACCGCCAATTTCTCAATAAGCGGCCTGTTGAAGTGGTACCGTCGGATGCAGTCACGTTCAACCATGGTTGCAAGGTCAGGGAATGGTCTATGGACAGCTGGTGCCCTGCAGTGCATAGGTGAACAAAGAAAGATTGTCAGTCACCCCACATATGTGGCATTGACCATACTCAATATCACATGATACATCATTACGAGACACAAGTACTTGATGTGTGTGCCGTTCTGCATGGACATATATGGCACCTACATGGCCAACATCTAACATCTCAGTTCAACATGTGTTGACAACAAGTTCCAGGTTGTGCTATGGGAAATCATTAGGCTTTGTCACAGTACCCATGTACTGCTGTCACGTTCCAAACACACACCACAGTGCCAAGTGAGGACAGATGTGCCCCAGGCATCACAGCTCTTTGACAGGTAGATTCCCAGGGACCCTGTATTGCCACATGGACACTGGCATGACATGGCGTATCATGTACACGCCAGAAAAACAACCATGACTCCCACAGGTAGTGGCCCCTGTTGCCTCTGCAGGACAGACATGGACGTCTGTGACACACACGCACAACATCAAAGTCGATGCACAAACAACGTGGATGTGGAGACTGTCTCCCATTGTGCACATGGAATCCGAGACATCTGAAACACAACATGCACACAGACTGTGGAGGGCCATCACAATTGTGGCAATGGGTCCCCCTGTGACGTACATACCATCCCACATGGGACTCAGGGTGTATGTGACATAACATACACATACACAACCTGGAGATGTGACCATGCCACATGCTCTGAACTGAATAGTTGCACATCACAGTGGTCATGTGCACAACACACAAAGGATTCTGTCCCCATGAACACGTGCACAGCCTGGGAGTGGCTGCCCCCAAGTGCCACCCAACAAACCACATGTTGACCCCCATACACACACAGGTAATGCAGCCTTACATGCCTTAGGATACAGTGTGGACAGGCTGTGGTGTTGTAGGTGTGCCCCTGAGTCCCTGGCAAGTAATTGTGGCTGGCATACGTTCACCAGTGACAACCATGGTGACATATGCAAGTGACTTGTACAGGGACGCGTTGTACAGCAATGGACCGATCGGTGCGCACGCATTGGCCATTGCATATGATGTGGACGGATGCGTGTCATTTTCCGAAATACGCGTTGTACAGCAATGGACCGATCGGTGCGCACGCATTGGCCATTGCATATGATGTGGACGGATGCATGTCGTTTTCCGAAATACGCGTTGTACAGCAATGGACCGATCGGTGCGCACGCATTGGCCATTGCATATGATGTGGACGGATGCGTGTTGTTGTTCGAAATACGCGTTGTACAGCAATGGACCGATCGGTGCGCACGCATTGGCCATTGCATATGATGTGGACGGATGCGTGTTGTTTTTCGAAATACGCGTTGTACAGCAATGGACCGATCGGTGCGCACGCATTGGCCATTGCATATGATGTGGACGGATGCGTGTTGTTTTTCGAAATACGCGTTGTACAGCAATGGACCGATCGGTGTGCACGCATTGGCTATGGACTGACATGGTAACGGACGCGTTTTCGAAGCTTTTACAAGCCGGATGCAGTGAATTCAGTTGGCCACCCACAACAATGTTGCAAATTCATGGGTGTCATGAAGTTGAACTTTTGAAGGATGCTGTGGGCGTGTATAAGTGGTGCAATTCCATGGATTGGCCAGATTCAGAAGATGCAAACGACTTGGACCTATCACTTTGGACACATGGGACAGTATCTACCTCTGCAGCACACATATAATGCTGGCTGTTCCCCTGAGAGCTCACTTGCCTGCACTACATGCTCCAGGACGACATCTGCCACCACCACTGCTGCTGTCTCTGCATCCTCTGGCTACTGCAATGGCACGTACTGTGGAGAGAGCCCCAGCCTTCAGCACTGAGGAGAACCAGGCCCTGCTGGACAGCCTCCTTCCACAGTACAGCAAGCTGTATGGGAAACCAGGGGAGCAGGTGAGTGTGCTGTCCACTGCCTTACTAATTGTGCATGTTGTCTGACTAGCAAGACTTACAGCGTGCACACCAATGGCTAGCATGCTCATTGAGTAGTTGGCACCCCCCAAAGTGTGTAGTTACATGCACTGAACAGGTATAGTGCAGTAACAGTGCATTCCAACAAGGTTTTACTTCCCAGGCAATGATACCATTTAGTAACTGCTGGACAACTGTTCATAGCCATAGTTGCACTACCTGTGTACATCATATGCCCCTGTGATTGAGACATGTATATCCAACTGTGTGATGCACGGATATGTTGCATGTGTAGTAATGGCCTTTTCACTTTGTCATCCTCACAGGTTGATGCCCACCAGAAGCAGGACATCTGGCTGACCATCGTCTGGGCAGTAAGATCTGTGGGGGTCTACAGGCGCAGGATCCGCAACTGCCAGAAGAGGTGGCAGGACCTTCGTGGCTGGACCCGGAGGATCGCAAGGGTCCAGCTGAAGCTGTCGCCTCCTCGCAGGAGGGGCGGACACCGGACCCTGACCCCCCACATGCTCCGGATTCTGGCGGTGGTCTTCCCTGACCTGGATGGGCAGCTGAAGGCCAGACAGCAGCAAGGAGGGGTAAGTGCTAGCCTTTTCTGTGTACTATGACTAACATGCTCTATGCACTCCTTTAGCCTGGTTCCACTTCCACAGTACAACTGTCTTGTCGTCCTGGACTCATGTCCCTCACTTGTGTTATGCCCCCTCCTCATCTGATACACAGGTGTGGCCCTTACAGTCTGTGACTTAGGTCACTTGGGTACTGTGTACTTGCAGTTACCTGTGGTTCAAGTTGGGGACAGTATCAGTTACAGGAACTTTGTTGTGGGCTGCATGGGTGGTACAATTGCTCACACAATGCCTGTGATCTGACATGTACTCTGGGTATGGCTTCACAATGTGCTCCAATTGCTGCTCTGACTCACCACATGTCTGGGGTATGTGCCACACACCCATGCTGCAGCAGAGACCAAGGGGGGAGCCTCAGAAGTATGTACATCATGTGTGTGACACATGCATAGCCACCTGCCTAGTGTTCAGGGTAATACGATGTTGCACATGGACCAGGACTGTAATGCCTACTCCGTACATCGAAGGCACTCTGTTCTCCCACTCCCGTGTGTCAGCATACATATTGGGCATTGTGAAGAGTGCACTCAGGTGTCTGCCTCTGTGTCACCGTGGTGTGGCCTTGCTTTTTGGACTCCTGGAGTGTTTAACAATTTGGGGTGGCCAGCCATCTGAGTTGTGACTATAGGATCTGCACATTGGTTAATGCATAGGTCTCTGATCCCTTTACTGTGCACAAAGGTGTATGAAACATTGAGGTGCAGGCAGCTTTGGTTCATTCTCATCAGACGGTGAAGTGCCCATGTGTATGGATTTGTGTTTGCAGTCACTCAAATGTCTCATTTGATTGACGTGGGATCATCTTAGTCCTCATGATGTGGGTGGCCAGGGGTGCACATGTGCACCTGTCAGCTACAGGGCTTGCATACCCAAAACTTCCATGGTTGTGACACAGTGTAGACTGGTGTTGTGTGTATGCACTGCCCCTGTGACAGGAGACAGTTATGACTGACTTGCCAGACAGGCCTGTGCCATGACATTCAACTCGCAAAGGGTGATCCAGCAGTAGTGTGATATGTCCTGCAAGCACACCATTGTCGCATTGTCTATCAGGACATGAGGACATCATTGTGTCTGGTGATGGAAGCAAAACCTGCATATCGACAGGGACTCTGCCCGTCACTTTTCCTGACACATGTACTGAGTCAGTGGCAGGAGATGGCATGTGTTTGGAGTGACACATTTCCACATGTTCTCTTGGATGTCCAACAACTGTGTATGTGGTGCATGTGTGCACATATGATTAGTCGCATACAACAGGCACCAGACAGATGGGTGCATGGACAGGTAGGATATGTGTGGCATGAATGACTGTCAGGCAGACAATGGGCTTCTTCAAATCAGTGTCAGCACTTATTGCAATGTCTAGCAAATGATGGCAGGGCTTGCTCTGTGATGTGCTGTACTTACTGTGGCGTGTGTGGTCAGTACAGGTGACTAATGTTGCTCTGTTTATCCTGATTGTTTGCAGATACATCCACGGCCACAGGAGGAGACAGCTCCATGGACCAGGAGGAGCGGCAGAGCCAGACTGGGTCCACTGCAGGGGAGACCGAGGGACCCAGTGGCACGGAGGGTGAGGGGAGCCACACTGAGGAGACCTCAGCTACGACCACCTCGGCTGAGGACCACAGCACTTCCAGTGAGGACTCCCTTGTGGAGGCGGGTGTCAGCAGACCACAGACAAAATCAAGCAAGTCTGCCCCCGCCACCACCACCATCTCCACCCTCCCATCTGCTCCCATCCCACATGTCCGTGGAGGCTCCCGTGTAGGGGAGCGTGTCTCCTTCATGCCAGGCACCGCACCCCCTTCCTCTGTCTCCCCTGCTGCCCTGAGTGTGGAGTCTGTGGACTTGCTTAAACAGATCCATGTAGGGCAGACATCAGTGCTGAGTGTCCTCCATGCACACACGGGTCTGTTGACACAACTGGTGTCATTCATGGAGGGCATGTCATCTGGCATGTCTGCCCTACATCGGACCAATCAGTCCATGGCCTCCTCACTGACGGCAGCAGTGTCCCTCCTGCAACAGTCCCTCACCCCTCCTACCTCTGCCCCATCCACAATCCCCTGCACCCTGCCTGTCCCAAGCACACACACACCGGCACAGGCACCCACCAGCACAGACACAAGCAGCACACAGACACACACGCCAAAATCCAGACGCACATGCACGCACAGTCAGGGGACTGATACCTCACTCACAGGGGATGGGGCCCAGGAACACACACACGCATCCACGAGCACCGCGCAGTCCTCAGATACCTCTCCCTCCAAAACCCCTTCCCTTGCCTCACCTGCAACCCTCCCCTCCCAGAAGCTCTTCCTCTGTGAGCTTGGCCTCTTCCCCACAGATCCATCTGACACAACGCACAGGCGGAAGAGGCGACCACCACACACAGAGGGGAGTGCCCCTCACACCCGGACACCCTCCCCCAGGCACAGGCAGACTGAGGACCCCATTCGGAAGTCCCCCCGGACCAGGAAGGGCAAGACCCCACCACCACCACCACGCAGCTCCACCACACAGTCTCTCTCCTCCATCCCCCAGGCCACCACTCCACAGGTTCCCCCGCCACACCCTGCCCCAGGTTCCCCCACACACCCATACCGCATCCCCAAAATGCTTAGGCCCTCCCCCCCTACCACTTGCTCTTCCACCCCCAACCCAGACGCTCGGCCTGTTTGTGCCACTGGTGTGGAGACCGGGTCCCCCCTCTGTCCTGCCCACCTCATCTGCCCCCCTTCCACTCCCTTGGAGTTATGCACTGCAGTGGAGTCCACAACCACCCCATCTGACTTGGGCACTGCAGTGGGGACCCAGTCCACTCCATCTGACCGGCCCACTGCAGTGGTGCCAGCACCCACACCATCTGACTTGTGCCCTACAGTGGTGCCAGCCCCCACTGAGTCAGACACCTCCACTGCAGTTGCCAGTGACACTCCTGCACCCACCACCCCTTCACTGCCTCCTTCTGGCATCCCCTGATCCTGTCCCTGCGGTGCCTGGCCTGCCCCTTGTATGCCCCTCCGAGGGGGATGTCCCCTGCCCGTACCAGTGCAGGCAAGCAATGGGTGACAAGTTGTCACATATCACCCTGTTCGGACTGTGTATGTGGACTGGCCATTGGCCTTAGTTTCTTTTGGACTTCAAATATTTTCCCACATTTGCTGAATAAAGCCTTTTTTTGTTTACTAGTGGTTTTTCTTTTGATGTACATGATGTAGATGAGTATCATCATGCATTTGCTGTTGTAATAGTGTTCTGATCAGGAAAATGAAGTGTTGCTGTGATGGACTCTATGTGGTCCATGGGATATGTGTCCTAATCTAGTCTGGATCCATAGCATCCTTTGCTGCAGTCTGAGGGTGTAATGTTCTGCATTTGACACAGGGATGTACGTTTTGCATTTGTAAATTGACATCTGTGGCTTACACTGATGCACATCTGGTGGGCTTACCACTGTTCAATGTTTCTATTTCCCTGACTGTGTGCCCATCTCCACTGGACATGCAGTTTAGCACATCAATGTTGAAGGACTCATCTGTGTATACAGTGCAACTTGCTTAACACGTGTTTTGGGTATATGCAGATGACTGACGTGACACTCCCGTACCCAGGCTGATGTGAGCAGAGCCTTCAGTGTGTTGTGATTGTTGACTCACTGACCGAGTGTTTTGCTGACATGTTTGAGTGGCACAGCGGACCTTCCACAGGAGTGGAGTGCCCTCATGGCAGTGTGTAATCCCGTGACATTGCCTGGGCCCGTGTTGTGTGTTGTGTAAGCATGTCTGTGTGTGTTCCCTTCCCTTTTCCTACACCGGCTGTGTCCCTACGGATGTTCCTGTTTGTGATGCTTGCTGAGTTGTCCTGTGTTCATCCAGCATCTTGTACCTGGTTTCTCCGTGATGTGGGTGCATGGCAAACTAATGTTCATCAGGTTGTCATCCCTAGTTGTCTTTGTTGTCAGGGCTGGGGATGTGGGCAAACGCAGATGAGACACAGTCAGGATTCCCCTTGGCACTTGTTGGTTACACAAGTCATGTAATTTACAGTTTGTGGTAGCTTTCAGTGATTGTGACACGTGTGTGTGACTGCTGCCACTCCTCAGGGTCAGAGCTGCAATGTTGGAAGTTGTCTACGTGTGTTCTTTGTGGGTGACCTTGGCTTCTTCATTGGTGTGTGACTGTGGTCGGGATCCCATTGTTTGGGGTGGATTTCACGTCATGCCCATGTACGGCGTACTGTGCAGTGTGTCAGACATTCACGAGTCTTGTTGACTGGCCAGGTGTGATGGGATTCTGCACCTTAGTTCCCACAACCACCCCTGGGATTGTCATGGGTGCATGTGCAATGTCACCTGTCCATGTGAGCGTCACTGCTGCACATTGGTGGAGATCAAGGTGTGTGGTGTTGAGTGTGTGCAAATGTGAGTTGTTGCACGGCTAGATCCCTACCTCCATATTGGCCTTGGCTGACAGGCCGTGCTGATGGATTTGTGCTTGTGTAGGTGTGATGGTAGTTTGTTGCTCAGGACACATGGCTGTGGTTCACAGTGTGAACAACATCTAGCTTTGTCATCACAGTGGGATTATCATGCAGGCTAGTGTCACCACAATGTGGGGTCCCTGGGGGTAGTGCTGTGGTGGGTCTGTCTCTTGCTGTGTTAGTTGCTGTTCCTACAAGCTTGTGTGACATGTGTAATTTCGGCTCCCTCTCATCTGACAATGCCTGATTGCCCACATAGGGGAATCAGATCCATGAGTTTCTTTTGTATGGCACTGTATACACATCTGTGTAATTGGAATTTAGGCCTCCTCATGTGTTGTGTGGTTGCCTGGGGACACTGGCACACCCCCCCCATCACCTGTTGTGTTTGATATGCAGTGTGAGGCTGCCGGTTTGTGTTTGTGCATCAGCACCACTGCATTGGCATATCTTTGGTGTGCCATTGCCTGTATGTTGTTTGGAGGATTTCCCATGCTGTCCCTGGGACTCCTAGGTCATCAGTCAGCAGAATAATCATGGTTCGTATGTCCCATTGCTGCCATGGTATGGTATTTGTTCACCTCACATCTACAGTCTCCCCAGGATATCTACATTTGTGTGTCCATTAGTGCAGATATGTGGGTCTGCATTATGATGGTCACTTCTGGCATTGTGTAATTGATAAATGGAGACGATGTCAGTCCCCATGGGTGATGTTTGTCTGCACATGGCCAAAGGTATGTTTTATTTGCACTGCACTGTTTGCCTCACCCAATCTATGTTGCTATGGGACACAACCACTACTTTGCCACTGATGTGTTTGTTGTTCTGTGACCAGGAATCATCCATGCTGTTTGGCAGTTGCAGCTTTTTCCATGACAACACTTACCTTTTGGTCACTGTGAGGATGGGGGTTTGGACCCCATTGCCACAATGTTCAAAATGTGCTTCAGCTATGGACCCCACACTTACCTTTTGGTCACTGTGATGATGGGGGTTTAGACCCCATTGCCACAATGTTCAAAATGTGCTTCAGCTATGGACCCCACACTTACCTTTTGGTCACTGTGATGATGGGGGTTTAGACCCCATTGCCACAATGTTCAAAATGTGCTTCAGCTATGGACCCCACAATTACCTTTTGGTCACTGTGATGATGGGGGTTTAGACCCCATTGCCACAATGTTCAAAATGTGCTTCAGCTATGGACCCCACAATTACCTTTTGGTCACTGTGATGATGGGGGTTTAGACCCCATTGCCACAATGTTCAAAATGTGCTTCAGCTATGGACCCCACAATTACCTTTTGGTCACTGTGATGATGGGGGTTTAAACCCCATTGCCACAATTTTCAAGATGTGCTTCAGCTATGGACCCCACACTTACCTTTTGGTCACTGTGATGATGGGGGTTTAGACCCCATTGCCACAATGTTCCAAATGTGCTTCAGCTCTGGACCCCACACTTACCTTTTGGTCACTGTGATGATGGGGGTTTAGACCCCATTGCCACAATGTTCCAAATGTGCTTCAGATATGGACCCCACACTTACCTTTTGGTCACTGTGATGATGGGGGTTTAGACCCCATTGCCACAATGTTCAAAAGGTGCTTCAGCTATGGACCCCACACTTACCTTTTGGTCACTGTGATGATGGGGGTTTAGACCCCATTCCCACAGTGGTCATGGTCTGCTTGCATTGTGAAGGGCACACACATTTTTGTGTGACACATGTGATAGGGGGTCACATTGTATGTTCAATGTCATGTTCAGTGTTGTAGGCATTTGACACAGACTACACACTCTTGTCATGATGTTGGGGGGATGTCTTTTGCTGACATTCATTATGTTGGAGTATGCTGGTTGTGTCATGCATTACCCGTCCTATGAGTAGGGGTGGTGGTAGTGGTAGGCATCAATTCCCCTATGAGTGGGGATGGTAGTAGTGACAGGCATCCAGCCCCCCATGAGTAGGGGTGGTGGTTGTGACAGGCATCCAGTCCCCCCTGAGTAGGGGTGGTGGTAGTGGTAGGCATCCAGCCCCCCCTGAGTAGGGGTGGTGGTAGTGACAGGCATCCAGGCCCCCATGAGTAGGGGTGGTGGTAGTGACAGGCATCCAGGCCCCCATGAGTAGGGGTGGTGGTGGTGACAGGCATCCAGCCCCCCCTGTGTAGGGGTGGTGGTAGTGGTAGGCATCCAGCCCCCCATGAGTAGGGATGGTGGTAGTGGTAGGCATCAATTCCCCTATGAGTGGGGATGGTAGTAGTGACAGGCATCCCGCCCCCCCATGAGTAGGGGTGGTGGTTGTGACAGGCATCCAGCCCCCCCTGAGTAGGGGTGGTGGTAGTGGTAGGCATCCAGCCCCCCCTGAGTAAGGGTGGTGGTAGTGACAGGCATCCAGGCCCCCATGAGTAGGGGTGGTGGTAGTGACAGGCATCCAGGCCCCCATGAGTAGGGGTGGTGGTAGTGACAGGCATCCAGCCCCCCCTGTGTAGGGGTGGTGGTAGTGGTAGGCATCCAGCCCCCCATGAGTAGGGGTGGTGTTAGTGGTAGGCATCAATTCCCCTATGAGTGGGGATGGTAGTAGTGACAGGCATCCAGCACCCCATGAGTAGGGGTGGTGGTAGTGACAGGCATCCAGCCCCCCCTGAGTAGGGGTGGTGGTAGTGACAGGCATCCAGGCCCTCATGAGTAGGGGTGGTGGTAGTGGTAGGCATCCAGCCCCCCATGAGTAGGGGTGGTGGTAGTGGTAGGCATCCAGGCCCCTATGGGTGTGTATGGCATTGGTGATAGCCATCCCGCCCCTATGGTTCTGCTGTTGCTAGTGTACGTCATTTCTGCATCCCTATGTGTGTGTGACATATGTCGGGTACGTGTCGTTTGTTTGTGTAGTGGGTGTTTGACTTACCGTCTGCGTCGTACGCGTCCGTACCGGTTCCGGTAATAGATGTAGAGTATTGGTAGGACCTGCGCGATGGGATTCATGGTTGGTTCGGCTTTCTCGTGGCTTCGACTCGTACTCGTAGCTGGCTTGTTTGTCTCGTAGCCGTGGATCGTCTTGTGGCGCGAATCGGAGCTTATGTGCGGCTCTCCCGGATGCTCTGACGTGCCGGACGTAGCGACCAGTTCGGCGCGTACGGATTGCGCATCGTACTTGTACGGCCGGAAGGTGCTGTGTATTTACTTCCGTGCGACTCGAATCGGCGTTTCCGGATCCAGCTCGGTCGGGGAACTGGAGATGGAATGGGTACGTACGGCTCGATCGGAATTTTAGCAGTAATGCGCAGCGTACTTGCCCGCTCGGACGACTGTTCGAATCGGTCGGGAAAAACGCGTTGGGCTCGTATTTTTTCCGGACGAATAGTATTAGGTGCGCTTCCGGCCGAGATCAGAATCGACCCCTACATCGAGAACAATGAATGCATAACCCATAACTAGAGTAGCAAACATTCCCATCGTTGCCAGATCTAATATGCCCACACCAAAGTTCCCCTATACACCTCGTACATTTTTAAGTCTTTAGTGTTTTATAAAGGTATGGCCTGAGGCCCAAGTACTAGTCCTACAAATCACTTCCAATTATATTCCTTGAAACTCAGCACAAGAAGCTGCCACAGATCTAGTTGACCGACCCTGCACGTTTTCTGGTATTGTTTCTTCTTGTCTCAGATAAGCAACTCTAATTGTTTCCTTCAACAACCAACTCAGAGTTCCTTTAGAAGCTGTTTTACCCAGTACAAAAAGGGCAAAAGTACAAAAAAGGAGTGACTTCTTGAACCCGCTTGATCTGTTGTCTGTCAAAATAAACAGATACACCATGTTTAACGTCCAACAAAGTTAAAAATCTCTCTCCTTCAGAAGGAGATGCAAAAAAGGTTCGAAGGATCATTTCCTGATAAGAAAGAAATTTAGAATGTATTTTAGGATGGAACAAAAAATCAGGTCTCAAAATTACAGCATCATTCAAGAACTGAGAACCTCCGAAAAACAGAACAAAAATAGAGAACAGAGAGCTCACCCAACCTCCGTGCTGAAGTGATTGCTACCATGAAACACACGGGAAAGAAACTTAAGATCAGTTATCTCCAAAGGTTCAAACTGAAAGGAGAATAAAGATATTAACACCATCGGAAGATCACATGGTGGTGCAGAGGAGCAACAGACAGGATATCAACTAGAGGAAGTCATAAACATTTTTATCACTATAGTCTCCACTTTGTGGATTTAAGTATCTGCTTCACAAAGTCTTGAAAGCAAAGCAATGAAATTTCAAAGAGGATAACACCACATTTTTGTTAAAACCATCTACTAAAATTCGAAGAATAGCAGACAGGACAAGTAATAGAAGGCATGCTGTGCTGAGAACACCAAGAGTTAAAAGTACCCCAATGTCTTGAATAAGACTTCAGAGTAGATGGCCTTCTTTAGGGCAGAATCACTTCCACCAATTGAGGAAGTAAACCCTTCCTTAAATGGCTAAGCTCTGCACCTCCAGTCAGATAGGGTGAGTTTCTGGAGATTTTCAGTGGAGCAAGAAAGTGAGGAATAATCCAAGGATATTGAATGCCATCTGCTTGAGGAATGGGAAGGAACCATGTTCTACGTGGCCAGTAGGGTACTGCCAGCACTATGTGTGCCTTCTTGTGCTTGATCTTTGGTAATCGTCTCTGAATCAGTAGAAATGATGGTAAGGCAAGCAACCTCTTTGGTCATTTCAGAAGTAAGGCATCCACTCCTTAAGCCCCCTGTTCTGTATATCTGGAGCAGAATATCAGAAGGTGGGAGTTTACTCTGGATGCAAATGGTCCATGATGGTGGTGCTGACACATGAGCATATCTCCATGATGACTGATCTAAACAGTGTCAGATTTTGAGAGGAAGCTAACACTGTGCTCAAATGATCTGCTTTCCTCATTGTCTGATCCCCTGATGTGAAGTACTGCAAATGACAGATGTTCCTTTGCTCACTGACCCAAGAAACATGCTACCACATTCAGGGATTGTGAGTGTGTGCTGCCCTGATGATTCATAAAGACTACTGACACTAAATTGTCGGTCCTTACCAACACATTGGAAAGAAGTAGATGCTGCTTAAAGTGTAGTAGAGCTATAAACACTGCTGCTAACTCTCTCCAATTCAACTTCCTTAAAGACGTCAAGGTCCATCTTGCTTGATACAACAGATTCCCTAGACTCACACTGCAACCTATGGAGCTGGCATCTGTCTTTAATATCAATAGTAGATGCATGGGAATTCCCTTGGAAAGATTGTCTGACACCAACCTCCATTGAAGGGCCATCTTAATGTCCTGAGTTACACAGATCATGTGTTCCAGTTTCTGTGATGATGATGTCTAACGTTTGTGAAGGTGCCACAGCAATGGCCTGATGTGTAATCTCACCCACTGGACCGTAAAAACACCGGACACCATGTGACAATGTTCCTCCATCCAGTCAAAGGCTGTGGGATCTGTCTTTTGTAGCAAGGGTCTGAGATAGACACACTTTTTCCACTGGGAAAAAACTCTCCCTAGTTGAGTCTTGACTCTTGCCCCAGTAAAGATGAGATTCCTCAATGGCTCCAGCTGACATTTTGATTTGTTAAGTAGAAAGCCATGCTGATTTAGCGTCTGATCTTTATGCTGCCTCAGTTGCTAATGTGACAGCGCGTCTAGCAGCCATCCAGATATAGACATACCAACAATCCTTGCAGATAAAGCTGTGCAATTAGAGGAGAAAACACTTTTCTGAAGACTTCCTGAGAAGACCTCAACCCTGAGGAATAGACCTCTGAACTGTCAGTGCTGGTTCTTCATAAGGAAACTCAAACACTACTGATGAGATCTTGCCCTCATATGCAAATATGCATCCATCAAATCCAGAGTTGCGAAGTAGTGCTCCGTCTGCACTAATGAAAATATCCATTGCAAAGTGTCTGTCTTTTTTTTTTTTTTATAACTCTTTTTATTGAACAAATTCAAAACATGGTACAGTTCCACATATTTCACTTGGAGGAAGTACTGTGAGTTCAAGTATACACATAAATATTGCAAGATAATGCATTGGAAATCAAGGGGAGAGGGGATCATCACACTCCAGTAAATGGGGAGAAGTACATATATTGCCTCGGTATTCGTTCCAGGGGGCCCATATCTTAGACCATTTTCGCGGGCAACCTCTTGTCATATATACCGTTTTTTCCCGCAGCATACACCAATCCAGGTCTTTTTCCCAGTCAGTACTCGTAGGTGCCTGTGTAGCCCCCCATAGCTGAGCAATGTTTCTCTTGGCAACTATGTAGCCGAGTGTGGCCCATGTTGTAGCGTGCGTGTTGAGGTCAGTGGGTTCCCAGACGTTGAGGAGGCATCTAGGGGCTTTTGGTGTGAGTTCGACTCCCATTACTACGCTCATTACCTCGTGTATCCTGCGCCAATATTCCTGGATCTGTTCGCATTGCCACAGTATGTGGATGAATGTGCCCAGCTGGGTGCATCCTCCTACAAGACCCATCTGTTGAAAAGCCCATGTGCATCAATCGGGGACCTGTTATGTAGATTCTGTGAAGTATCTTTAGCTGCACAAGGCGAAGACGCGCAGAAATAGCAACAGTTCTGGGGAGGAGACCGCCACTTGCCAGTCTTCATCATCTACTTCAACCCCGTCCCCAGCCCATTTTTCTCGTAGCGATTGCAAGGGATTCTCCATATTATGGATGAGTTTTCGGTAGGTTAGGGAGATGGCTTTTTCAGGTAAGTGCCCATCCAAAATCCTATCCTCCAGTGGGGAGGCATCTGATGGAGCCGAGTCATTGGGCAATACCGTTTGTAGTGCGTGTCGGACCTGTAGGTAGCGGAAACGCTCGGAATCCGCAAGGGCATATTGACCCTGTAGGGCTTCAAAGTTTTGCACGCCCTCTTTGCATCAGAGGTCCCTGATGTGAGAGATGCCAATTAAGTCCCATTTGCTAAAGCCCTTGGAGTTTCTTAGGTCACCAAGTTTTTGGGAGTCCCATAGTGGCGTGGCGAGAGTTAATTTATTGTGCCATCCTAACGATTTGGTTGCCGAATGCCAAATTCTAACTGTGTGGTTGGTAGGACCCGTGAGTGGGAACCTATGTGGTTTGGAGTACAGTGCCCTGGCATATGCCCCGTTTGGGAGAATCCATCTATCCATAGTAAACCCCGGGTTGTCCGGCTGCCCATAGGTGCCATGGTTTATTGCTACTAGATGTGCTGCCCAGTAGTATTTTTTAATGTCCGGCAGTCCAATTCCGCCGTCATACCAGCTGAGCGTGAGTTTTTGCAGAGCAATACGTGGCTTTCCATCCCAGAGCAGGTCTCGTTGGAGTCCTTCTATTTCTGTAAAATACGTATTTGGGACAGGGTTTGCCGAGTTCTGCAATGCATATAGAAAGCGGGGTAAGGACAGCATTTTAAAAAGGGCCGCTTTGCCCAGAAGAGAAAGCGGGAGGGTCTTCCAGTGCGTAATGTCACTTTTGAGTCTTTGCAGTGGGGGAGCCAAGTTATGAGCATATTGGAGTGTGCGGTCTAGGGAGACGAATATACCTAAATATTTGAATCCGTCAATTGCTATTGGGACGGGGCAGTGCCGGGGAAGGGGAGGAGAGTCTCCACAGAGGACGTATAGGAGAGATTTCTGCCAGTTGATACGGAACCCAGAGAATCGGCCAAATACGGATAGGATATCAAATACTACGATGAGGGATCTCTGAGGTGACGTGAGGTATAGAAGGATGTCGTCCGCGTATAGGGAAATACGGTCTTCCCAATCTGCCGACCATCGCATTCCACGGATCCTCACGTCTTTGCGGATCCATGCGGCAAGGGGTTCAAGGGCCAAAGCGAAGAGTAAGGGAGATAGAGGGCATCCCTGCCGGGTCCCTCGGCCAAGTGTGAAGGCCTCGGATTTTTTGTTGTTCACTACCACTTGTGCTATAGGTGTGGCGTATAGTAATCGTACCCACCGTCTAAAGTTCGTTCGGAATCCCAGTTTTTTTAGCACGGCAAATAGATAGGGCCACTCAAGTGTATCGAATGCCATTGTGGCGTCTAGGGAGACGATGACTGCATCTTCTCGTATGGTCGACACCCTGCCCAACACTCCATGCACTCTACGCAGATTTAGCGCTGTGTTTCTCTTTGGCATGAACCCGGATTGATCAGGGTGCACTAAGTCCCCTATTACTTTAATCAGCCTAGTGGCTAGTACTTTGGCGAGGATTTTTGGCTCTGCGTTGAGCAGCGAGATAGGACGGTAGGAGCGCAGTCTGTTTTGGGCTTCCCTTCCTTGTGGATTGTAACTATGGTTGCTATTCTCTGATCTGGGGGTAGCAATCCCCGTTCAAGGCTGTCTTCAAACATAGTTTTCAAATATGGGGCCAACTTATCCGGACGGAGTTTGTAGAGCTCAATCGGGATGCCATTGGGGCCAAGGGCCTTACCCGAGTGGGGCGCTCGGATTGCAGACGCTATTTCATCGTTGGAGAGCGCACTATCCAAGTATTCCCGATCAGTGGCTGAAAGCCCTGGGAGGGAGATATCCTGTAGGAGTTCCGAGGACTCCTCTTCAGTGTGTGGGCTCACCGCGCTGTATACTGTGTGAAAGTGTGTTGCAAACTGTTCGGCTATGTCTTGGGGGTCTGTTATGGGGAATCCGTCCGAGCTCCTGATTTCTGGAACAAGCCGATTAGCATGTTCTCTTTTTTCTAACCAGGCGATTAGTTTTCCAGCCTTATCCCCCCATTCATAGATCCGGCCCAGCCTGTTTTGCCCCATTGTTTTGGCGCGGTCAGTGACCAACGCTCGGTATTCGGCCTGTCGGAGGCGAAGTGCATGGAGGGTTTCAGGGGACGGGTCAGTGTTCACTTCTTGTTCCAGCCGGTAAAGTTCGTGCTCTACATCTGATACGTCTTTTATGTTTTCTTTTTTTGTTCCCGCAATCAGAGAGAGGGCCTGGCCCCTGACCACCGTTTTGAAGGCTTCCCATAGTATTTGCGGGGAGTCTACCGAATTCTCGTTCTCCAGGAAGTAGTTATCTACGGCTTTAGTGAGGTCCTTGCGTATTTTGGGGTGTTTTAAGTACCATGGGTTGATAGGGGCAATGCGTCCTACTTGTGCGCGCTCCAGGGCCATGTGGATCCAGAGGGGGGAGTGGTCTGATATACCCCTGGCCAGATGTCTGATCTCCTGGATTTCTATAACCTGAGTAGCCGGGATAATTATGTAGTCCAGGCGAGAGAAGATATTGTGTGCCACCGAGTGGAAGGTGTATTGGATCTTATCAGGATTATAGGTTCTCCACCCGTCCACCAGCCCCATTGCCTCTAGGAAACTGGAAAAAGAATGTGCTGTATGCGGGAGAGTGCGGGGTGGGTGTCTGTCAAGGGAGCCCGAAATTACTGAGTTAAAGTCTCCCCCGAGCACTAGGTGTCCCTCTGGCAGTGCTAGTAGCACGGCGCTTAGGTCTGTAAAGGTTGCAGCTTGCAGCCCCGGGGGAGCATATATGGACATGAAGGTGATAGTTCGGCCCTCCCAAGTGCCCGTGATCCCGACATATCTGCCACGGTCGTCTGTATAGGTGGACGTGAGAGTCAGGGGGAATGATTTCTTTTACAGGATGCCCACCCCTCTAGAGTTAGATGCGAAACCTGCGTGTGCTACCATTGTGTAACCCCATCTGTGCATGGCCTTGCATGTGTTACCCACCAGGTGTGTTTCCTGAAGCATTACCATGTCTGGCGACAATCTCCTGATATATTGCAATACTACACTTCTCTTGATTTTGTCCCCCAACCCGTTCACATTCCAACTTAAGATTTTGACTTCCTTGTTCCACTGCTTACCCATTGATATCTTAGTGACGCATAATGACTGTTACTTGCACAAATCCAGACTGTACCATCGAAAAAACTCAAACAAATAAAAACAACAAAACACAATAATCCCTCCCAACAACCCCCCACTCTGCTCCCCTGCACTCTGGGCTCCAAACTACCCATATTAATTAAATGCAGAGTGCCTGTCGCCCAACGTTTACTAAGAGAAGAAAATGAGGGGAGGCCTCAGCGCCCCGCTGGTCCCCCCTCCTACCATTACTAGACATAGGTACATTTTTGTGGTGTTGAGCCCAGTGACAAATGGACCCATCTTTTTAGTACCATAGATTCTTAGTCAAGGTCTTCAGGCCTTTAAGAGACTGCGTATGGTGCCCAATATTTGGGAAGAACATACGGAACAGAGCGTTCAAGCTTCAATTCAAGAAAGGCAGCTCTTGGTGTTCAGTGGTTGTTTGGGTTCCGTTCCGGTGAGGTCCTCCAGCCGTCCAGCCAGTCAGAAACCAACTCAGGTTGGTCGAAGAAATGCGCTTTCCCTTCCGCCTCAACTCGCAGACGCGCAGGGAAAAGCATAGCGTACTTAAGGCCCTTATCACGCAGTCTTCGTTTGACTTCTAGGAAAGAGCGTCAACGCATTTGTACTGCCTGGGTAAAGTCAGGGAAGAAGGCGAGTTCTGAGTTGTCCATTTTAATCGGCGGGGCGACCCTGGCGGCCTGTAGGATCGTGTCTCTGTCTCTGTAGTTTAACAGCCTGGCCAGTATGGGACGGGGGGGGCTCCCGGTTTCGGGCGTCCCCCAGGTACTCTGTGCGCCCTCTCCACCACAAACAGCTTGGACAGTCCCTTTGGTTGCAGCTTCGTCGTCACCAGGTGTTCAATGAACAGATCAGCAGCGGGCCCCTCCGACTTCTCCGGCACTCCAATAACGCGTATGTTATTGCGTCTCGAGCGCCCCTCGTAGTCGTCCAGCTTGTCTTCAGCGAATTTACGGAACGCTTGGAGTTCCACAATATCCTTCCGCAGCTGTGAGGTGTCCTCTACTAAACCCGTGGTGGTGAGCTCCAGCTGCTTGACTTTCTCCTGTATTTTGTAAGGTCAGCTCTAATCAGCGTCACTTCCGAGGATAGGTTGTCTATGGATGTGCGCACTCCAGTGATAGCCGCCATCAGGTCTTTCATTGTGGGTTCTGAGGGATCGTGCTCTGCCCCTCCTTGCTGTGTGTCGCCAGGTCCCTTTCGTTCGGGCAATTCCGCCCTTGGGCAGGTGTAGCAGTCCAGCTTACTTTGTTGAGACGTTTTCGTACTTGCAAAGTGTCTGTCTTGAATGGGATTTTCTTTTCAAATTTGTTCAGATTCTTCATGTCTATGAGCATCCAAAAACTTTTACTCATATTTGGCACCAGGAACACTATCAAGAATACACGCTTCCCTTTCTTGTTCTCTGGAACTGGAAAGACAGCTTTCTTCAACTACAGAGATCGAATTCCTTCAGGAGCTGCCCTTTTCGTCTCGGATTTTGGAAAGGTAGTAGGTATGATCCCTGACTACATTGGTGGAGAGGTGAACTCTATCTGGTATCCTCTTTTGACAATATCAAGAACCCATTTGTCTAAAGTACCTCCTTCCCAATTCTCCAGGAAGTGATGTATCTTACCTCCAACCTTTAACTCCACACCATCTGCCTCCTGGCACCCGACACATTCAGGAACACTTGTCTTTATTGGAAAGGTCTTAGTTTCTTCTGAATCTTCTTAGGAAAGGTTCTTGGTTAAAATATTGAAGTGTTGATAAAATTGTGCTGCCTTCTCAATAGCAATCTGAATTATGACTTCTGTTTAAAAAATGCTGATGCCTTTAGCTGTTCTTTCCTAAGACAATAAATATGTTTTCTCTGATTTAAAAATGTTTGCAGCCTATCCTCCTGTTCTGCATCAAACAACCTGGTGCCTTCAAAAAGGATCCTTAAAGCTGCAGATCTCTGGGCAGAGTCACTGCCTCTAGTCTTTAGGAACGAGTTCTATCTCACCTCTATAGATGCTCCACGTGCTATTGCTGATGCTCTAAAGGAATCAAAAGAAATATTTGAGATGAACTTGACATATTTCTAAATGTTCGCCAACAGGGTGCTGCACTCCTGACCTTTCTATACCACCTAATGAGTTTCTTGAAATCATAAAGCAGAGATTGCAAAATATACGTCCCATACACCCCTGTGCACATAGCCAACTGGGCACCTGAGCAGACCTTCCTGAAGGAAGAATCCATCTTTTTATCTGCTGGATCATTGAGGACGTTTTCCCGTCATTGATGGCTCGCCACAACTAAATCTACATGGCTAGTATCAGGGGAAAACGTTCTGCCATAAACCTGCTTTGCTGCTAGGTTTGTATTATACAAATACCAAAACATACATACATATATACATACATACAGACAGGAAAGCTAATCCATTCTGGACTCTTCCATTTGTTCAATACACATATTTGTGCATCCGAAACCCAATCCAAAGGTGATAATTTAGAGTACAGAGAGTCCTGCACTGAAATGCTTCTCTATAAAAATAAACAACAGGAGAGAGAGGGAAATTATAGCACCCACTCTTGTTCCCCCGGGGGAATACTCAATAAACAACAAAAGAGTGAAGCCAAAAGGTAAAGGGCTATCAGCAGGAGTCACGTTTTCTAGAAGAGCCCTCACTCACCAACCTAGTTGGTGACATGCTTCATCATTGGGCTCCCACCAGAGAGGCCGAGTGCCTCTACGGTGTGCTACGACGCCTGACTACAGCGGAGCGGGATTTTTTTGTTTTGTGATAAGTGCAGGTGATTGTGCAAAGGTGGGAATAAAATAGCATTTACTATTCCTAAAGAATTTTTTAATGGTGGGATAGTAAGGCTAGATTAAAATGTGCAGTGGATGTTGCGACTGAGTAAATTGGTCAGTCACATCCTAAGTGAAAATGAGGTCTACATGTTTCAGCCTCCGAATGCCAATCGCGAAGCTTTCTTCAGGACCAGGGACCACGGCGGTATGCACTCACTGAGGTGCACCCTAACCTGTGGCCGCAATGGGAACCGAATTACTCACGGTTCGCAATTGACGCCTTCAGGACTTCTGAATGCGTAAACAACTCTGTAGAGAGAGAAGGACACATAGAAAAACAGACAAAAGACATGACAATTCACACATATTTAGTCTGGTAATCAGTCCAAATGTGAGCGATCCTTTTCATGCAGTCGCAAGTGCCCTTAGCTGTAACATCATAAATTTGTGCGTTCACACGTGGATAATATATGTGACCTAGTAGGCGCTATTCTGGACATGGTGCTAGTGTGGATGGCTAACTAAGCACAATGCTAATACTAACATTTAGCGATCTGGGGAGTTTCCAGGTGAAAGATTACAAAATGGGGTATGCAAAGTATACCACGAGCGGCACTTAGATTATAAGTTTGCCTGCTCTAATCGTATTAGGGTTGCGTAAAAAAGGGTGAAACTGTCTTTAAAAAGACGTGTATACGATCGTTAGGTCGATTGGAAGTGCTACAGAGGAGCCAAGGCTTACAATAGATGTAGAGAAGTTTTACATCATGGGTCCTGGCAGGGGGCGGTGACTTATAGTCACACGCTAAAAGTGGGAAAAGAAAAGGAGAAAGCGCACCATCAGTCCTTGCGGTGCACGGTTAAAGTAAATACCTTATATCGCCCGGTCAGTGCTGGGTCACTTACTACTCCAAAGTCTGCCGCCAGTGTTGCACCTAGTTCGTGCCCGTCTACAGGACCCCAAAGATGTAAGAGGTCTGCCATCGGGTGTATTTAAACGGACATCCTGGCGGTGTCTGAGGGCGGAAGCTCAACATAGGCAATAGAGCTAATTCTATAAAGTAACAATTTCTGGTCATTTACCCTGATCAACAGGTTTCGTGTTACCATACTCGCTCTTTCAAAACAAAAAACACGGACACAAAATTGTAGCCTTTTCAACTGCAATGTTTCTTTTGAAACCGCCCTCTGGAGGTTAAAATCCACTGTTTTATTTGCCCGGTATAACCATCTTCATAGAGACACATAACATTATGTTGGAATGGCCCTTGTACCCTCAGGGACGCATGCGCATACAGCTCATTGAGACACCAATGCAGTTGTAAGGTTAGCGGTACACTCCTCCCTCTGTACCTGGATGCATACGTACGCAAACACGCGCCGACGTCTTGCCGTCGGCGAAGCTTCCGCCCTCAGACACCGCCAGGATGTCTGTTTAAATACACCCGATGGCAGACCTCTTACATCTTCGGGGTCCTGTAGACGGGCACGAACTAGGTGCAACACGGGCGGCAGACTTTGGAGTAGTAAGTGACCCAGCACTGACCAGGCAATATAAGGTATTTACTTTAACCGTGCACCGCAAGAACTGATGGTGCGCTTTCTCCTTTTCTTTTCCCACTTTTAGCGTGACTATAAGTCACCGCCCCCTGCCAGGACCCATGATGTAAAACTTCTCTACATCTATTGTAAGCCTTGGCTCCTCTGTAGCACTTCCAATCGACCTAACGATCGTATACACGTCTTTTTAAAGTCACTTTCACCCTTTATTACGCAACCCTAATACGATTAGAGCAGGCAAACTTATAGTCTAAGTGTCGCTCGTGGTATACTTTGCATACCCCATTTTGTAATCTTTCACCTGGAAACTCCCCAGATCGCTAAATGTTAGTATTAGCATTGTGCTTAGTTAGCCATCCACACTAGCACCATGTCCAGAATAGCGCCTACTAGGTCACATATATTATCCACGTGTGAACGCACAAATTTATGATGTTACACCTAAGGGCACTTGCGACTGCATGAAAAGGATCGCTCGCATTTGGAGCGATTACCAGACTAAATATGTGTGAATTGTCATGTCTTTTGTCTGTTTTTCTATGTGTCCTTCTCTCCCTACAGAGTCGTTTACGCATTCAGAAGTCCTGAAGGCGTCAATTGCGAACCGTGAGTAATTCGGTTCCCATTGCGGCCACAGGTTAGGGTGCACCTTAGTGAGTGCATACCGCCGTGGTCCCTGGTCCTGAAGAAAGCCTCGCGATTGGCATTCGGAGGCTGAAACATGTAGACCTCATTTTCACTTAGGATGTGACTGACCAATTTACTCAGTCGCAACATCCACTGCACATTTTAATCTAGCCTTACTATCCCACCATTAAAAAAATTCTTTAGGAATAGTAAAGGCTATTTTATTCACACCTTTGCACAATCACCTGCACTTATCACAAAACAAAAAAATCCCGCTCCGCTGTAGTCAGGCGTCGTAGCACACCGGAGAGGCACTTGGCCTCTCTGGTGGGAGCCCAATGATGAAGCATGTCACCAACTAGGTTGGTGAGTGTGGGCTCTTCTATTAAACATGAGTGACTCCTGCTGATAGCCCTTTACCTTTTGGCTTCACTGTTTTGTTGTTTATTGAGTGTGCTGAAATGCTTCTCGCCACCACTTTTCTTCTGTAACGAGCATAAAGTTTCCATAATTAGTTTCTTAATTTTCTTAGCCTCTTTGTCTCTTCCACTGCTCTTCATAGCTTGTGGTGAGGTAAGAGCAGACTCACTGAAGAGGAAAGCGATAGAGAATGATGTCTCCTCTTTTCTCAATGTTTTCCCATCACACCAAGTTTAAGAAATCACAACTTTACTTGATAATTGTAGAAGGCTGGCTTAGTATATGGTGAACACTTATTTAAGTGATGGACCCTGCACTAAACCAGGCAACCCTTATGGTGATTTTAGCGGTCTTTGATAACCTTTGAAAGCTCTCAAAGTGGTAGCTGTGGAGAGCAGTCTTCAGGCTTATCTTGAAGGAGTGTTAAGCAGCTTGTTTTACCAGGGTAATCATGTAGTGTAGGTTAAACAAAAAAGAACCACAGAGTGTATATATAAAAATATGTTGATTTATTACACAACACTCACTAACACATTGGTATATCTCCTACCCGGAGATATGAACTCTAATACACAATAATACTTCAATTGCAATAAGGTAAGTAGCACAAAAGACAGTGGTCTCCAGGAGGAGATCGAACCATATACTAAGAAAGTGGAATGCAAACTGCGACCGAAGTCGGGACTTGGACCAAGAGACTCAGAGGAGCTGTGAACACAAGGAAC
This sequence comes from Calotriton arnoldi, assembly GCA_963921515.1. NCBI lineage: Eukaryota > Metazoa > Chordata > Amphibia > Caudata > Salamandridae > Calotriton > Calotriton arnoldi. Next base: position 3,470,462 of record CAWUFW010000054.1, read on the forward strand.
CACCCAAGGTAAGTACTCAGGAACCCCACGGAGCCTGTGTGCAGAGTGAAACCACAGCCGCATGTCCAATAGAAGTCAACTGGGAAGTCGCAGTTGCAGTTTTGAGGAAGAAGGACCCTTCCCAGTGGACCCTGGAAAACCCCAGTGGAAGACAGAAGGTGGGAGAGTCACCCCACCCGTGGATACCCCAGGAACCAGGATGCCTACACCAGGGAAGTCGGGTGCATAGGTGCGAAGTGACGTCGGAAACCCCCATAGACCACAAAGTAGGACTTCAGGAAAGATACAGCTGGAAAAGACTGTGCAAGAGTCAAATGGAATCCAAGGGTAGATTCTTGAAGAGAAGAACCTGCAAGCAGAGGGGACAGAGTCTATGCCACTCGGAGGTGACCAGGAGGCATGGAAGAGCAATGCCCACCGATGTCGGATGGTTCAGAAATGTTGACGGTGACCTTGTCGCTGCAGCTGTGAGGAGACCAGGCGACACTGAGGACGACCAGGAGCCTTGCACGAGCTCTCCCATGTCGGAAGTCCAGAACCAGGGAGTCGGTGTCTGACCGGAGCACGAACAAGCAATGGTAGCTGCAACTGCCATGGAAAGCGAAGGAGCAACGTTGGGATCAGCAAGGTCCAAGGGACTCACCACAAGCAGGGGAGTCAGCGCAGGCCCAGAGCAAGCAGGGGAGCCTACTGGAGCAGAAGAAGACCCTCAAGAGGACCCACAGGCTGAAGGCACAGGAGTCGCAAGAGCTCAAGCAGCTCACCAAGAAGGAAGGCCCACGGTGCAGAGGATGCGGTGAGGACACTGTACTTGGCAGGAAGAGATGCTGGAGCTTCTTGTAGCCCGAAGATCTCTGGAGTGCACAGCCAACAAGCCTTGGCAATGGGAAGTCGACGCGTGCACAGGGGTTTGGCCCCAGCGGTTTCCATGAGGGATACTGGCCTCAAAATTGCAGAGAGGACAGGTCAGGCCTCGAGGGAGTTGCAGAACCACCACAGGGGCTTGACTCCTTCACTCCAAGGGAGAATACTTCAGGTGTCCTTCATGTCCACAGGTCTGTTGAAGATCCTGGATGAAGCACAGACACAGACGACGATGAAGACTTGCAGAACATCGAGCCCAGGAGAGCAGGAGTCTTCCTTGATGTAGTCTTGGTTCCAGGCAAAGTCCAAGCGTCCAGACGGTCAAAGAGTGAAGTGGTTTCAATCTTGAGTCTTGTCCCACGACGAATCTGAGGACCCACCCACAGGTAAGTCCTTAAGTACCCTAAAGGGAAGGGTTGGAACAACTCAAGGGTCCCTCCCAGAGGAGGGGCTGGACAGAGGGGAGTATACTCCCATGTCCTTTGTCCAGTTTCGTGCCAGAGCTCCACTGAACTGGTTCAAACTGGAGTATGCAAGGAGGGCACCAAATGTGCCTTCAAAGCAGTCTGGTGGAGCTAGCAAGCGCCCCCACCCCAGCCCAATACACTAAGTCCTGTCTGGAAGGTTGCCACACCTCCCTTTGACAGGAAACCTATTGACTTGGCTCAGCAGCAGGAGGGCAGAATCGTGTCTGTGGTCGGCAGCAGCACTAGCTTGCTGTCGGACCCTGAAAGGCTGGTACCGGTTGTAAAGGGGGGTAGGGTAGCCCCCCCAGTACATGGGATCATACTTCAAACACTGGAATGGGTGTTGGAGTATGATTCCAACATGTTTGATACCAAACATGACTGGGTTCGGTACAGCCACTATTTAGTTAGACATCTCGTACTGACTGGTGTCCACTATATGTATCGAAATGGCTGACCGCACTTACAAAGCCTGGAGAATCGACTCTGGGGTTTGTAGGGGTGTCCTGCTCATGCAGAGGCACCCTCACGCTTACAAACAAGCACCCTGCCTTCAGGCTGAAAGGCCTGCCATAGGGTTGAGTTATAGGTTTTAAGTGTAGTCACCTCAGATATAAGGAAACATATCTATCGTGAGAGGTGCAAGCACCAACTCAAGCAGGCTGCAATGGCAGGCCTGTAGTCACAGATTGCATGGTCTGTCATTGGTGGCACAATACATGCTGCAGCCCATGGGAGACCCCTGGTGTACCCATTCATTGGGTACCTCAGTACCATATATTAGGGACTTACAAGGGTACACTGTAGGAAGCTGGCTCTGTATATACTATACCAAAATGAGGTATAGTGTGCACAGAGTCCAGTGGAACCCCAAAGGTAGGCAGAGGTAAAAGTAGATAGCACCTTACTCTCCATTTGTGGTAGTGTGGGCGAGCAGTAAGGCTTTATCAGAGGGTAGTGTTAAGCATTTGTTGTACACACTCAATCAGCAAACGATGTCACACACTCAAAGACTGAACTCAGACCAATTTTGTTTGTATAAAAATATTATTAAGTTATTTTATTTCTAGAACCAAGCCAAGCCTGGCATAGGTAAGTGAAATAAATTCTTTGCAAAATATTATGCAGTGTTTACAAGTGAATGCAAGTTCAAATGCAGTTGTTTGAAATACAGGTCAAGGTATTGAAATTACTGTACAGATTACTCTTTAGATTACTTTTTAAGTTACTTTTTCTACTCAGTGTGATATGCCTAGATATCACACTGGGACATTTCCTAGAGAAAAGGTAAGTAAAATCAGTTTTGCACAATTGTAATTTTTCAGGTTTCCATACAAATCAACTCCACACTTTTAGAACATTTTTCAGAGAAAAACAGCCAATGTATTCCTATGGAGAGAAATGAAGTTATCGGTTAAAAGGCAAGTACTCGGTCTTTGGGGTTGAGTTTCTGGGGTTAGAACATGGGTTCCCCCAGGGTCGAGGATGCACTCTCAAAACACCCTCAGCGCACTAGGGCGGCCGGGTGCAGAGTGCTGAGGCCCAATGTTACCCAATGGGGGATAGGGGGCCTCCGGTTGGTGGCTGCTTACGAGCAGGCCACTGTGTTGTGGGAGCAAAGCTTCTGGTGTTAGGCTCAGGGCAAAGGGGGATCCTGTTTAGCAAACAAGGTGCACCCGCAGCTGGGTGCTGGTTTGGCGTCCGGTGCCCTGTTGATTTCAATGGGAATTCTCTGGTTTCAACAAAGACTGCAGGCTTGGGGACGAAGATCTTCTGGAGGTGACCACCGTTTGGAGAGAGAGGTAAGTTGGGATGCCTGGGGATGCTGGGCCACCTCAGTTTGGCCACCCAAGGCCGTGGGACTTCGGGTGCACGGGTGTCTTTAGCCGTCGGGTTTCTCTTACCAGCTCCGGTCGCGGTCAGGGGGATCCTCCAGAAAGAGGCTGCAGGCTTCGCTGGGAGATTCGAGGCAGGTCAGAGATCACCAGATCTCGGGTCAGAATCGCCGGGAGACCTCCTCGTGGTGTTGGGCCACTCGAACTCAGGCCGGGGGCGACAGGTGCAGACTCGCGGATTTGGCCGGAGCCAGAGTCTGTGGGTGAACAAATCCGGTGTTCATGGTCCTTCTTCTGCTTGGTCGTTTCTTGTCTGAGGAGGCAAGGTTCGGGGGTGCCCCTAAATAATAGATTTAGGGGCGTTACAGGCAAGTAAAGGTTGGGACCAATGGGTCCATTCCTTCGGGTGGGTACACCCCCTATTATGCCACCCTCCAGTGGGAGGGGGCATATGCCTCACTCTGGTTGGCTGGGTCCCCCCATCTGCAAGATGGCGGGGACTGAGAGTTGTGCTTCACCTCGCCTCCCCCACCTGAAGGGTGGGGTTGGCAAAGGTGGGCACACCTCCCTTCCTCACTTGGTTTTCCCACCGGTTCTCCCGCCCAAAGTGAGGGTCAGAACCAGTGGGGACCAGATGCTGGAAGCAGCAAAAGGCCTGGGGAAGCTCACAAAGCGGCAAGCCTTTGAAGCTTCCCCTTCGTAGACCCTGCCCATCCTGGGGGAGGAGGATTGGCACCTCGTCCCAGGATGTGCATTGTTTCAGACCCCTGAGAGCAGCAGGCTCTCGACCCAGGGGTCCAGAAACATGTCTGGTGGTGGTAGCTGGTGAGCAGCCACTCAGCCTGGACACTAGTGTTAGGTCGTTTTTTAGGGCGAGATGGAAGTTTGGTCCTTCGAACTCCACTAGGAGACAAACAGTAGACCCAAGCCCCGCGACAGGTTTAAGAGGTTTCCCAAAACCCTTGCTTTCATTTTACCCAGTTTAATTACCTTCACCAGGTCATCTCACCCCCACCGCCTATCAGGTATGTTTCCCAATGCTACTTCTGGGTGCCCTAGATGTGGGACACTTGATGCGGGATTCTTTCACATGGCATGGGACTGCCCAGTAATGGGGTGGGTTTAGGTGGAAGTGGTGGAGACACAGCAGACCTAACCATCAGTGTCATCCTGCGCAGACACCTTAATCATGCCTACTCTGCGTACGACCCAGAGCCAAAGGAGACAAATATCTAAACAGGTTTCATGATCTGGCGTTTGTAATGTGTAAAAGCCATATTGCAATGGCGTGGAAATTTCTTGTGGCACAGGACATGAAAAGCTGGCTTCTCACTTTGCTGCACTGGGCGAAAGCTGGCGGACTCCAGAGGGAAATGTAATGGGACTTACATGCAGAAACTGGAAGTGAAAGATGATGCTAGGCCCTGTAGATGCACGACTGATTGAATACGCATTTACTGAACCCCAAAGGGGGACTCCCAACATGAGGCTCTGAGGGGAAGAGGGATAATGACACATGCTATTAAACTGTGTAATAGGACAGAATATGCTAATATAAACATGGTGAAAAAAAGAAACATGACTGGGACGTGGAATGTAGAATTAATGTGCATTTAATAGAAAACAATAAAAACTGCTGCATTCAGTAACAGAAAGGAAAGTATGTGGTGAATGTAGGTCCCTGGAGAGGAAGATTAACACACATGTTGCAGAATGGATGAGGATGCACACATTGGTGTTCCAATAAGAGCTATATGAATTCTACAATAAAAGTAGACAACATTGTCCGGACCTTTGTAGCTCCTCCCTTTCACATCAATGTAGTAAGGAAATGATCAATAAGTACAAGCTGAAGTTTATTTCAGTTAAGGCTACAAGCATGTGATGTCCTGTATGTAAATAAGTACTAGCATTCACTTTGATTAGCATGCTTTAATGTATTATTTATTTGCTGCTAATGTTCTTTAGACCAGCTCCTGGTGTTCTAGAACTTAGTTCATGTGTTAGACCAGGGTGAAGAAAACGAGACAGTTGTGCCGTACGTTGCTCTCACTGTTGGTTTTCCAGTGCTTGAACGAAGAATTTAACTACACTCCTCGTTTGGAGTATTTTTAATTTTGGAGACGAGCTCTTGGAACACCACTGAAACACGCGATGCCTCTTGTGAGCTGTTTTCCATTTGTGGATTATCTTGGCAGATCTACACGATGCTGGAATGCGCTTATCTTTAACCTCCTTACTGCCTAAAGTGAATTCTGCAATTCAGGGTATGTACTGTGCTGAAATGCCTTACCGCTTTATCGCTGTGTCAGCTGTTGTTAAAGGCTCCACGTGTCACCGAAGTGCATCGTTTGAATTGCTCCACGTGCCACCAAGGTCTTTTTCACTCGAGCAACCCTGTCGCCAAGCAGTTTGGAGCACATTTGATTACCGTCAATTCGCTTCGAACGACATTGAGCTCCAAGTCCTCATGTGTAGCTTGGTCTGTGATCATTCAGTTAACTCCTCCTCTGAATTTTCATTATCTCATCTGGATGAAACAGAGGTCATGTTACGGGGTCATGTAGTGTAATTGTATGTGCTGCCATTATAAATTTCTTTATTGCTGACTTCAAAGCTGTATTGTGATCGGACAAGCATTCCTCAAGGATTAGATTCTGTATTTATTTACTTTATTTGAATACCAATATTGTAGTGGATTAAGTTCCACTTCCCAAGATTTCTGAAATGTTGGCCTTCATAAAGAATACTATGTAGTTGATCACTATATATTTATCAGTGGCGTACTACCAAATCTTCCTGCATAAGGATAGTAAGAAATTTGCTGATTTCATTACTCCCATTAGATGTTATAAATATAAAAGGATGCTCTTTGGGCTAGCTTCAGCAGCTGCCGTCTTCCAGAAGACTGATGCATCAATGATTTGGGAAAATGAAAATGTTTCCAAGATGACATTTTGATATAAGGCAAGGGCAGGCAGGAACATGGTGATGTTTTGGAAACAGTTTTGTGTATCCTTGTGAAAAGATGTTTAACAGTTGCATATTCAAAGTGTAAGTTTGTAGTTCAGTCTGTGCCATATTTGGGTCATGTTTTGAGTGAAGATGGTGTTTCTCTTAAATCTGCATTAGTGAAAGCATTTCAGAATGCTCTGGACCCTTCAAACAAAGATGAAGTGATATCATTTTTTGGTCTTGTAGACTTTTATGAAAAATGTGTGAATGGGGATGCAAATAGAGTTTATAATGTTAAACAACTTCTACAAAAACAAAAACAAGTTTTTCTGGTCTTCAGTGTCAAACGGAATTTCATGAAATTAAGGAGGCAATTGTTAAAGCCCCTGCCCTAAAAATGTTTGATTCTAACCTACAGAACATCATTACAACGGATGCTAGTAATAAAGGTTCAAAGAGTGTTTTGACACAGAATGATAATAAGGGCAAGGAAGTGATTATTATATTTGCCTCGCACGATTTATGACCAGTTGAAGAGAAATGTTCTGTCATTGAAAAAGAATCTTTAGCATGTGACTGTGTGTTAGAACATTTTAGATCTTTTGTTTGAGGTAAACTGTGTGTTGTGAGGAGCGATAATAAACATTTTGTTTAACTATTAGCTATTGAAGGTATGTTTAATGATTTCGAGAATGTTGAGATCACAGGATTTGATTTATAGAACTGAATATGTACCAGCAAAGAGTAATGTAATGACAGATTTTCTATCTCGAATGCCATTTGAGATTCAAGAGTGCGACAAAAGTGAGTGGGAGGAGTATCAAATGGCAATAATTCATGACCAGGGTGTACCAGTGACTAATGAGGAAGAATGAATATAGATAGGCTGTTGTTTTAGAAGAATAAATGGGCTTGATAGAGCGAGGATGGCCTAAGATGTCCAAGCTTGCTCCCGAATTAAAATATTTTGATGAAGTTAGGAATTAACTGTCTGTAGTAAAGAATGTAGTTAAGAGAAGTGACAGAGTAGTTCCACCTATTACAATGAGAAGTTTGGTTGTTAAATTGTGTCATGAAGTTCATAGTGGCATTGTAAAGACTAAGCAGAACCTGAAGAAGTGGTATTGGTGGCCATGATTAGATATTGTATTGTATTGTAATTGCATTTTATATAGAGCTTACTACCCCTGACGAGGCGTCGAAGTGCTTTTTCGGCAAGTAGCACGCTACTCCGGAACCCATAAAGGATTAGTGGTGAATTAGTATAATGAAATATGAAAGTAGTTTGAGTGGTAGATATGTTAGTCAGTTACTTGGATTGAGAAGTATAGTGGAGGGAAAGAAGAGGGAAAAGGTATGCATTTATATAGCGCTTGCTACCCCTGATGAGGTGTTGAAGTGTTTTTTCGGCAAGTAGCACGCTACTCCTGAACCCTTAAAGGATTAGTGGTGAATTAGTATAGTGAAATATGAAAGTATTTTGAGCGGTGGATATGTTAGTCTGTTATTTGGATTGAGAAGGATAGTGGAGGGAGCATCCCAGAGCACCTACAAACAGAAATAAACACGAGAAGCCACCCGAGAAACTACAAAAGCTGGAAATGACCTGTGATTCTGTTGCTTGTACAGAGGATAGTAAGAAACTGTGTGGCTTGTGCGAATTCTCACAAATCTTTGAGGACATCAAGACCCAACATGTGTGAACCTTCAGTCCCTACCCATGGGAAACTGTTGCAATTGACATTATGGGGATAATAGGTTTTCAGTCCAAGTATATAATTGCACTGATAGATGTATTTTCAAGGTGGCCAGTGGTCATATTTGTGGATCAGGTGGATACTGATGCTGTGTTTAATTTTACCTCCAGTAAGGCTAAAAATTAGTTTGGAAGAGTTGGTATTAAACACAGGAGTAGTTCACTGTATAATTCCAGTAGCAATGGAATGTTAGAAAGGTTTAACAGAGATGTGAAGAATGCTGTGCCATTGGCAGTGAAGAACAACAAAGATTGCAAAATACATGTTTTGAAAATGGTATGGTTGTACAGGACGACTATTCACTATGTTTTGGGTGTGTCTCCTTTTGAGGTCATGAGAGGAAGGGGGTGAGATCTAAAGGTAATCCTGAGTGGTTATTGCAATCCTCATGTACCAATATTTCTAATGAGGGTGTAAGGAGAAATAGTATCGATACACATTTGAGATGCAAACATTTGTAAGATTCTAAGGGGTCCAGGAAAGTTTTGGTCAAGGAAGGCATGTGGGTTAAGGTTAAAAAACATTGGAAGGTAACGAAGTAAGGAAGGGAGAGAGTCAGTTCTCTGAACCTTTAAGCGTAATTAAAATTTAGCACAATGCGATTCAGTGGAGTCATGGCAAGGTTTGGAATCTCAAAAGGACCGCAATTTCAAAAAGAGACTATAATCAAGGGAGTAGCTTCAGGGGGTTTGGGGTGTTACACCCCTAATAAATGTATTTTCAGATGAATAGTTGGGTACAGGTGCTTTCAGTCAGGTATGGTGAGGTGTGTCGGATTTCACCTGGGATTTTTGCATACATACACTGACAAAAACACACATTTTGAAAGTCCTAAAAAAAATCTTTTTCAAAATATTGTTTCTCTCATTTAGTACTCATTATTAATCCGTATGCCTCTCATTTTCCACTGCCTCTTACGCCCCACTCATGAGCCCTGCTTGCCATATAATTAATGTTAACATTATAAGCCAGCATGGTCGGGAAATCTGATGCTCACACCATCCCCAATCTTACTGACTAAGCTACGCCCCTGACTATAATATATATATATAGTAAAAGTTCAGAGGTTACTAGAGATGTGTATGACTGTAATGTTGCTAGTGGGGAAAGTCCAGGAGGGTTAATCTTGACGATGCAATAGTCCAACCGAGTGGGAGTGATGTGGTGGATGACAACCTGGATGTCTACTGGGGTTCGGGTAGTAAAATCTGTTGACATGGGGCTAGATTACAGACCCCCCCTGGGAATGGTTCTGTCACTAGTAAGAGTGCTAATGGGGCCTAAATGGCTTCCAGGTTAGGTTTGTTGGGGGGGGGGGGTTAATGGAGGCTAAGGATGTTCATTCCATATTCAGTTGCCTGAAGGATTTAAAGGAGCGAGTCGTGCCAGGTTTTGCTCTCGTTGTTAGTGCTCCAGTGCCTGAATAAAGATGTTGACTGTACTCCTGGTGTGGATTACTTTACAGAGCATCTGACCTGAACCAGGAATAACACAAGAGTCCGCCCTAAGCCATTTGTGCCCTCAGAACCTACTATCTGCGACTTACAACGAAGTGTTATTGTCTGGACTGAAATGTTCTCGCGGCCGCCGCCTTCCTCAGGGTGGGGGCGCCCTCAGTCCGCTCCGGAGGTGTGACTGTGTGAGGAGAAAGCGCGGGAACGAGCGTAGGTACGCATGGGGCGTAAGTACGCAGGGGGAGCGCGCGCTGTCTCCGGGGGTCAGTCGCGTGACGCTACGAGCATAGGCGAGCGTGAGGCCGTATCCGTGACCAATGGGCGCGAGGACCCTCGCCATCCATCCTATGAGCCTGAGACGGCGTCTGTTGGCTGCGAGCTTGAGTCCCTGTGGCAGGCACGCGCAGCCCCGAGCCCCCTCCAACCTTGGTGCGGTGACGTCTTCGCCCCTGTCACAGCTGCCCCTATCCGGCCCGTTATATTCTACGAGCGCGCGCTGCGCGTCCCCCGAGCTGTCACTTTGCGCCCCTCCCCTTTCTGCTGGCGTTACGCCTTCAGGCTTCAACAGACATCCCCTGCCAGGACATGGTAGACGGACTAGACGCTCGAGAGTGAGTGAACGCGCCGTTAACCGACGTCTTCAAGCTTACGGGAGACGAAGACAGAGGCATACACACACTCAAGTATTAAATGAAGAAACTTTCAAATGCTATCATGCGTAAAAAATGGTGGTGTTACCTAATGTAAATATATATTAGTTTTACTTGAAATATCAGACAGTCTGAAAAAGTTCGCTATAAACAAGTACAATATTAACGGGTTTCCGTCTCTAAGGGAAGCAGACCTTCCCCGCGGCTTGGATCACCGTTCCCTGTCAGTCCTCGTTCCTGTCCTCCACGCCCCGTGCTCCCTTCCAAGATGGCCGCCTGGTCTGACACCGCCAGAGCGAGCTCTGGGCAGCCCCCACCTCCAGTCCCTCTTCAGTGTCGCTGCGTCTCTGCCTCGGCTCGTGCCCGCGGCCCGCGCTCCCGCTGCCGCAGCCACTGAGCGGTTGTGCGAGGCGGAGAGAGCGCAGCTCCGGCGGCGAGCAGGGCAGCACGCAGGGCAGCACGGGTGTCCGAGCTCCGGGGGGCTCGGGAGCGGAGCCATGAGCTGGGGCAGCGAGCTCTGGGTGAGTGAGGGGTCGGGGGCTCATGCGCGAGGGATGCTGCGAGAGGACCAGGCACCAGCAGAGAGGCATCTGAGGACCAGCCTGGGAGCAGAGGGTCATGGGGTGGGGGAAGGTCCAAGGGGTCACTGAAGAGGCTGAAAGGGGGAGCCTGTGGACACTTTGTGAGGAGGGGGCTATGAGCTTGCTGTTGGTCAGGAGGGGAAGTCTGAGGGTGTCCACCTGTGGTCAACAAAGGGAGGGAGGGGGAAGGATGAGCCCATCTGTGGCCAGCGGGGGTGAGTCCACTACAATGCCTCTACTTGAGGAGGGGGTAAGACTGTCATGTGTCAGCTGGGGAGGGGGTGAGTCCATCATGTCTCAGCTGGGGATGGGGTGAGTCCATCATGTCTCAGCTGGGGATGGGGTGAGTCCATCATGTCTCAGCTGGGGATGGGGTGAGTACATTATGTCTCAGCTGGGGAGGGAGTGAGTCCATCATGTCAGCTGGGGAGGGAGTGAGTCCATCATGTCTCAGCTGGAGAGGGGGTGAGTCCATCATGTGTCAGCTGGGGAGGGGGTGAGTCCATCATGTCTCAGCTGGAGAGGGGGTGAGTCCATCATGTGTCAGCTGGGGAGGGGGTGAGTCCATTATGTCTCAGCTGGGGAGGGGATGAGTCCATCATGTCAGCTGGGGAGGGATGAGTCCGTCATGTGTCAGATGGGGAGGGGGATGAGTCCGTCATGTGTCAGCTGGGGAGGGAGTGAGTCCATCATGTGTCGGCTGGGGAGGGGGTGAGTCCATTATGTCTCAGCTGGGGAGGGAGTGAGTCCATCATGTCAGCTGGGGAGGGGGTGAGTCCGTCATGTGTCAGCTGGGGAGGGAGTGAGTCCATCATGTCTCAGCTGGGGAGGGAGTGAGTCCGTAATGTGTCAGCTGGGGAGGGAGTGAGTCCGTAATGTGTCGGCTGGGGAGGGGGTGGGTCCCACGTGTGTCAGCTGGGGAGGGAGCGAGTCCGTCATGTCTCAGCTGGGGAGGGAGCGAGTCCGTCATGTCTCAGCTGGGGAGGGAGCGAGTCCGTCATGTGTCAACTTGAGGGTGGGAGTGAGTCCATCATGTATCAACTTGTGGGTGGCAGTGAGTCCATCATGTGCCAACTTGGTAGAGGGAGTGAGTCCATCATGTGCCAACTTGGTAGAGGGAGTGAGTCCATCATGTGCCAACTTGGGGGGTGGGAGTGAGTCCATCATGTGCCAACTTGGGGGAGGGAGTGACGAGTGAGTCCATCATGTGCCAACTTGGGGGGTGGGAGTGAGTCCATCATGTGTCAACTTGGGGAGTGGGGTGGGTCCATCATGTGTCAACTTGGGGGCTGGGGGTGAGCCCATCATGTGTCAACTTGGGGAGTGGGGGTGAGTCCATCATGTGTCAACTTGGGGAGTGGGGGTGAGTCCATCATGTGTCAACTTGGGGAGTGGGGGTGAGTCCATCATGTGTCAACTTGGGGAGTGGGGGTGAGTCCATCATGTGTCAACTTGGGGAGTGGGGGTGAGTCCATCATGTGTCAACTTGGGGAGTGGGGGTGAGTCCATCATATGTCAACTTGGGGAGTGGGGGTGAGTCCATCATATGTCAACTTGGGGAGTGGGGGTGAGTCCATCATGTGTCAACTTGGGGAGTGGGGGTGAGCCCATCATGTGTCAACTTGGGGGCTGGGGGTGAGTCCATCATGTGTCAACTTGGGGGGTGAGTCCATCATGTGTCAACTTGGGGGTGAGTCCATCATGTGTCAACTTGGGGGTGAGTCCATCATGTGTCAACTTGGGGGTGAGTCCATCATGTGTCAACTTGGGGGGTGAGTCCATCATGTGTCAACTTGGGGGTGAGTCCATCATGTGTCAACTTGGGGGTGAGTCCATCATGTGTCAACTTGGGGGTGAGTCCATCATGTGTCAACTTGGGGGGTGAGTCCATCATGTGTCAACTTGGGGGTGAGTCCATCATGTGTCAACTTGGGGGTGAGTCCATCATGTGTCAACTTGGGGGTGAGTCCATCATGTGTCAACTTGGGGGTGAGTCCATCATGTGTCAACTTGGGGGTGAGTCCATCATGTGTCAACTTGGGGGTGAGTCCATCATGTGTCAACTTGGGGGTGAGTCCATCATGTGTCAACTTGGGGGTGAGTCCATCATGTGTCAACTTGGGGGTGAGTCCATCATGTGTCAACTTGGGGGTGAGTCCATCATGTGTCAACTTGGGGGTGAGTCCATCATGTGTCAACTTGGGGGTGAGTCCATCATGTGTCAACTTGGGGGTGAGTCCATCATGTGTCAACTTGGGGGTGAGTCCATCATGTGTCAACTTGGGGGTGAGTCCATCATGTGTCAACTTGGGGGTGAGTCCATCATGTGTCAACTTGGGGGTGAGTCCATCATGTGTCAACTTGGGGGTGAGTCCATCATGTGTCAACTTGGGGGGTGAGTCCATCATGTGTCAACTTGGGGGTGAGTCCATCATGTGTCAACTTGGGGGGTGAGTCCATCATGTGTCAACTTGGGGGCTGGGGGGTGAGTCCATCATGTGTCAACTTGGGGGCTGGGAATGAGTCCATCATGTGTCAACTTGGGGGCTGGGAATGAGTCCATCATGTGTCAACTTGGGGGCTGGGAGTGAGTCCATCATGTGTCAACTTGGGGGCTGGGAATGAGTCCATCATGTGTCAACGTGGGGAGTGTGGGCGAGTCCATCATGTGTGAACTTGGGGGCGGGATCGGGTCCATCATGTGTCAGCTTGGGGAGTGGGGGTGAGTCCATCATGTGTCAACGTGAGGCGGGAGTGGGTCCATCATCTTGTTAAATTGGGTGTGGGAGTGAGTCCATCCCCATGTGTCAAGTGGAAAGATGGGGGCAGGGGGTCCATCATTAGTCCACTGGGGGATGAGTCCACCATTGGACAACTGTGGAGGGGGTGAGTGAGTCCATCATTAGTTGGTCACCTGGGGAGGAAGTGAGACCATCATTGGGGAACTGGAGAGGAGGGCAGCCCCGTAACAGTGTCTGGGGGGGGGGGGGAGTCCCCTCAGGGTAAATCCATCATTACTGGAGGGGGGTAAGTCCATGATTTGGCTGCTTGGGGTGTGAGTCCATCATTGGTCCACTGGGGGGCTGGGAGGGGCGGGGTGAGTCAATCATTGGTCCTCTTGGGGGGAGAGAGTGTCAGCTGCGGGGGTGAAGGAGGTCGGTCCACCATAGTCAGCCGGGGCGTAAGTTTAAAAGGGGGTGCTGGTGTCCACGGGGGGGGGTCTGTTGGAGTGAGGGATAGCCCCTGGGGAGGAGTGCCCTCAGCAGAAGCCCCCCCCCCCCGCTCAGGGTGTTCGGCATTGGGCTGGGGCTCCTGCCTGCACACCGTGGCACACGAGCCTTTCATGCCCTCCCTGCAGCCCAGACGGGTGCGGGGGCGAGAGCGGGCTGTCCCCAAGGCTGCGCGCTGCCAGAGCCCCCGCCGAGCCTCGTTTGTTGCCAAAACAAAGCCGTGCTTCTGCTGCGGAGTGGGAGCAAATAGCATCGTCTGTGCCTGAATGAACCGACTGTAAACACCGCCTTCTGCCGTCCAGCCAGGCGGGGATGGGTGCGGGAGCGTGGGGGAAAGATGAGCGGGGATGGACCCTGCACAGGGGTAGAGAGCCAGGGTAAGGTGTGCGAGAATGGACCCTGGCACAGGGGTAGAGAGCTAGGGAAAGGTGTGCAAGGATGGACCCTGCCACAGGGGCAGAGCGCCTAGGGAAAGGTGTGCGAAAATGGACCCCTGATACAGGGGTAGAGAGCCAGGGAAAGGTGTGCGAGGATGGACCCCTAGCACAGGGGTAAAGAGCCAGGGAAAGGTGTGTGAGGATGGACCCCTAGCACAGGGGTAAAGAGCCAGGGAAAGGTGTGTGAGGATGAACCTTGGCTCAGGGGTGGAGAACACAGGGAAAGGTGTGTGAGGATGAACCTTGGCTCAGGGGTGGAGAACACAGGGAAAGGTGTGTGAGGATGAACCTTGGCTTAGGGGTGGAGAACACAGGGAAAGGTGTGTGAGGATGGACCATGCCACAGGGGTAGAGAGCTTAGGGAAAGGTGTGTGAAGATGGTCCCTGCCACAGGGGTAGAGAGCCAGGGAAAGGTGTGCGAGGATGGACCCTGGCACAGTGGTAGAGAGCCAGGGAAATGTGTGCGAGGATGGACCCCTGGCACAGGGATAGAGAGCCAGGGAAAGGTGTGCGAGGATGGACCCTGGCACAGGGGTAGAGAGCCAGGGAAAGGTGTGCGAGGACGGACTCCTGGCACAGGGGTAGAGAGCCCAGGGAAAGGTGTGCAAGTGTGCGAGGATGGACCCCTGGCACAGGGGTAGAGAGCTAGGGAAAGGTGTGTGAAGATGGTCCCTGCCACAGGGGTAGAGAGCCAGGGAAATGTGTGCGAGGATGGACCCCTGGCACAGGGGTAGCGAGCTAGGGAAAGGTGTGCGAGGATGGACCCTGGCACAGGGGTAGAGAGCCAGGGAAAGGTGTGCGAGGATGGACTCCTGGCACAGGGGTAGAGAGCCAGGGAACGGTGTGCGAGGATGGACCCCTGGCACAGACAGGGGTAGAGAGCCAGGGAACGGTGTGCGAGGATGGAACCCTGGCACAGACATGGGTAGAGAGCCAGGGAACGGTGTGCGAGGATGGACCCCTGGCACAGGGGTAGAGAGCCAGGGAAAGGTGTGCGAGGATGGACCCTGCCACAGGAGCAGAGAGCCCAGGGAAAGGTGTGCGAGGATGGGCCCCTGGCACAGGGGTAGAGAGCCCAGGGAAAGGTGTGCGAGGATGGACCCTGGCACAGGAGTAAAGAGTCCAGGGAAAGGTGTGCGAGGATCGACCCTGGCACAGGGGTAGAGAGCCCAGGGAAAGGTGTGCGGGGATGGACCCTGCCATAGGGGTAGAGAGCCAGGGAAAGGTGTGCGGGATGGACCCTGGCACAGGGGTAGAGAGCCCAGGGAAAGGTGTGCGAGGATGGACCCTGGCACAGGGGTAGAGAGCCCAGGGAAAGGTGTGCGAGGATGGACCCCTGGCACAGGGGTAGAGAGCCCAGGGAAAGGTGTGCGGGGATGGACCCTGCCATAGGGGTAGAGAGCCAGGGAAAGGTGTGCGGGATGGACCCTGGCACAGGGGTAGAGAGCCCAGGGAAAGGTGTGCGAGGATGGACCCTGGCACAGGGGTAGAGAGCCCAGGGAAAGGTGTGCGAGGATGGACCCCTGGCACAGGGGTAGAGAGCCAGGGAAAGGTGTGCGGGGATGGATCCTGACACAGTGGTGGAGAGCCCAGGGAAAGGTGTGCGAGGATGGACCCTGCCACAGGGGCAGAGAGCCAGGGAAAGGTGTGCGGGGGATGGACCCCTGGCACAGGGGTAGAGAGCCAGGGAAAGGTGTGCAAGGATGGACCCTGCCACAAGGGCAGAGAGCCCAGGGAAAGGTGTGCGAGGATGGACCCCTGGCACAGGGGTAGAGAGCCCAGGGAAATTTGTGCGAGGATCGACCCCTGGCACAGGGGTAGAGAGCCCAGGGAAAGGTGTGCGAGGATAGACTCTGGCACAGGGGTAGAGAGCCCAGGGAAAGGTGTGCGAGGATGGACCCCTGGCACAGGGGTAGAGAGCCAGGGAAATTTGTGCGAGGATGGACCCCAGGCACACGGGTAGAGAGCCAGGGAAAGGTGTGCGAGGATAGGCCCCTGGCATAGGGGCAGAGACCCCGGGGAAAGGGGAGCAGGGGTAGACCCTCCCACAGGGGCAGAGACCCCGGGGAAAGGGGAGCAGGGGTAGACCCTCCCACAGGGGCAGAGAGCCCAGGGAAAGGTTTGCGGGATGGACCCCTGGCACAGGGGCAGAGACCCCGAGGAAAGGTGTGCGAGGATGGACCCTGCCACAGGGGTAGACAGCCGGGGAAAGGTGAGCTGGGGTGGACCCTGGCACAGGGGCAGAGAGCCCGGGGAAAGGTGATCGGGGGTGGACTCTGCCACAGCAGTAGAGAGCACGGAGAAAGGTGTGCGGGGATGGACCCCTGGCACAGGGGCAGAGAGCCCGGGGAAAGGTGTGCGAGGATGGACCCCTGGCACCATCCTCGCACCTTTCTCTAGGTGTGCGAGGAAAAACCCTCGGCACCGGGCAGGCTGTGCAAGGATAGATCTCTGGCACAGGGGTAGAGAGCCCAGGGAAAGGTGTGTAGGGATGGACCCCTGGCACAGGGAAAGATGTACAGGAATGGACCCCTGGCACCGGGAAAGGTGTGTGAAGATGGACCTCTGTCACAGGGGTAGGTAGCCCAAAGAAAGGTGTGCAAGGATGGACCCCTGGCACGGAGAGAGGTGTGCAGGTATGGACCCCTGGCACAGGGAAAGGTGTGCGAGGATGGACCCCTGGCACAAGGAAATGTGTGCAAGAATGGACCCCTGGCACAGGGAAATGCTTGCGAGGAGATTGAGCGTGGCACAGGGATAGAACCGCACAGAGGAAGAAGTGTGGAAACCAGCCGTGGGTGGCACTGTGCCATGCAGGGAGAGTTGTGTGACAATGGAGCCCTGGCATAGATTTAGAACTGTACATGAATAGGCGTCCGAGGAGTAAGACATGGTCCATGGATAAACCCACACAAAGTGGATCCCTGGCACCGTGCACGCAGGAAAAGATGTGTTAAGATCCAACCTGCCCCTCCGCAGTGCCATGCATGGCACTGTGTGTTAAGTGCCCCCATGGTAGAGTGCCTTGAATTGAAAAGTGTGTGAAGATTGACCCCTCCCCTTCTCACAGTGCCGTGCACGGAACAGTGCGTGAAGATCCAGATTTGGCACCCTTTTACAAGTGTCGTTTAGAGGAGGGTGACTGAGTAACCAAGCCTGGCACTTATGTATGGAAAATAGTGTGAAGATCAAGCCTTGGCCCTCCTACAGTGCCATGCAAGGAAAGGTGTGCATGTGAACATTGGGCGCTAGCACTGCCTCAGTGGCATGCAGGGTAAGGTGTGTGAACACTGGGCACTGGCTGGCTGGCTCAGTGCCACGCAGGGGAAGGTGTGTGAACATTGAGCGTTG
This sequence comes from Calotriton arnoldi, assembly GCA_963921515.1. Taxonomy (NCBI): domain Eukaryota; kingdom Metazoa; phylum Chordata; class Amphibia; order Caudata; family Salamandridae; genus Calotriton; species Calotriton arnoldi. Next base: position 3,488,043 of record CAWUFW010000054.1, read on the forward strand.
TCACTACCTCAGTGCCGCGCAGGGGAAGATGTGTGTGTGTGTGTGTGTTAATATTGGACAGGGGACGGTGTGGTCGGCTGGAGCAGTGGCATGCAGCGGAAGATGTGTGCATACGGAGAGGTCTCATTGGCTGGCCCTGATGCCAGGCAGAGGAAGGTGTGTGCCACCGAGCAGTGTTATTGGTCGAGCAGGAGGGAGTCTTTTGTGCCTGTTGGTCCATCCTGCAGCTTTCCAGTGGGATCTGGGCTCATTCGGCCTGGTGAGGTGTTGGTTCGTGGGGTCAAACTTAGACCAGTTCTGAAAAGGCTTCGGTTGGACTCTGCTTGGGGTGATGCCGTGTGCGCCACACACCGCCCCCTCACCCCCCTCCCGCATCAGTTTAATAGTGCTTTTAATATGGGTTGCAGCTGTGTTCACGCTTCTCCGTCACCGCACCTCCTGGCTGCCTCCCCCTTGGATCCAAACGCCTCATTGTACTATTTGGAGTGTAATGTTTTTATGTAAACGCTTTTTTTGCCAAAAGGGAGAGCTTCAAGCGCCTCCAGGGACATGGATTGTATTTTACAAAGTGCTTGCATTATTTGAATGACATTGTATTTTCGTTTGATGAGCACGGAAGAGAGACGTAAGCTGCCAGAGCTTTGTTTATCTTCGAAAGTTAAATTGCCAACAGTAGCAGGTAATGCTCGTTTCAGTATACACCCAGATAATTGAAATGGCAGAGTGCGGCAATCATTGCCAGGGCATGTGCAGGTGAATATACCACACAGCAGAATGATGGATCAGGAGTGTTATGCATGTCCGACCCTTACTGAACCAGGTTCTGTAAGTGCAACGGGTCAGTTGTGCAGGGTGAGATGGACACGGGTTTAGTCTCCAGAACCAGGCCGGTGTACCTGCTTCAGATACCTGGTGCCCCTGCTTACCCCAGCTGCTCACCCAGCGGCCCCTGGCTCGTGGTGTACATTCAGAGTCCAGACGTCTGTACTGGGTGGTACGGTTATCTGTAGTGTCCACATGGCGAGAAGGCCGCCCGCCCGCCCAGCAGCACCTCCCTGCACACCAGGGGGGCTCTTTAGACTAGAGTCTGTGCCCTGTGATGTGAATGTGACGACAGGCCGTTAGTGCCAGATTGGCCTTGGACGGCTGGGTTATTTTGTAATTTCAGTACTGCTCAGCGGGCCCTTATAACCCGAGCAGTGCCAGAGTCGGGGCTTTAAATAGGCAGGTACTCCTAGGTACCTAGCACCTGCACTTCTTCCATTTGGAAGGGATAGTACTGGCACTTCTCAGCAGAAAACAGGTACTCTGGGACAAGGAGTACCTGCGCCTCTCAGCAGAAAACAGGTACTCTGGGAGAAGGAATACCTGCACTTCTCAGCAGAAAACAGGTACTCTAGGACAAGGAGTACCTGCACTTCTCAGCAGACAACAGGTACTCTGGGACAAGGAATACCTGCGCTTCTCAGTAGAAAACAGGTACTCTAGGACAAGGAGTACCTGCACTTCTCAGCAGACAACAGGTAACTGGAACAAGGAATACCTGCACTTCTCAGCAGAAAACAGGTAGTCTGGGAGAAGGAATACCTGCACTTCTTTATTTCCATTTCAAGCACTGGCCAGAGTAGTGGACCATTCACAATATGGCTTCAGAGAGGGCCACGGAACTGAGACTGCTCTGATCATGGCGACAGAGGAACTCAGAAGATCATTGGATTCAGGAGGGAAGGCAGCCTTGATTTTGTTAGATCTATCGGCGGCCTTCGACACTGTCAACCACGAAATATTAACCGGCAGATTAGCGGAGCTGGGTATTCAGGACTCCGCCCTTAATCTACTGTCATCCTATCTAACTGGCAGAACTTTTTCAGTAGAACTGGGTGGCTCTGCATCCAAATCTTTCAAACTGCCGTGTGGTGTGCCACAGGGTTCTTCTCTGAGCCCCACACTTTTTAATATTTATGTGGCTCCGCTGGCTTCGATCATTAAGCAGTGTGGTTTTTCGGTAGTCTCCTATGCTGACGACACCCAGGTGGTTGTATCAGTATCAAATAACGTGGAGGAGACAGCCGACCGTTTTAACAACTGCATGTCTCAGGTAAATACCTGGATGCAGACCAACTGCCTGAAATTGAACGGCAAAAAAATGGAAGTCCTGCTGCTGGGCCCCAACCCTTCCTTCTGGTCGCCGAGATGGTGGCCGGTCAACTTGGGCGATTGCCCGACGCCAGTTCCCAAGGTTAGGAACCTAGGTGTGATCTTTGATGACAGGCTGACATTTGACGGTCAAATTAACAAGCTTTCTTCCACCTTCTGGGGTATTTTAAAGATGATCAGGAAGATCCGTTCTTTCATTCCCCCGGATGCATTAAAGACACTTGTGACAACCATGGCTCTGTCCAGACTGGACTATGGCAATGCCCTCTATGTGGGGATACAATCCCAGTATCTACTAAAACTTCAGCGACTGCAGAACGCTGCCGCCAGATTGATACTGGACATACCCAAATATGAATCAATCTCCCATAGATTGAGAGCCCTCCACTGGCTCCCAGTGGAAAAGAGAATCAAATTTAAATCACAATGTCTTGCTTATAAAGCACTTCAGGGTAAATGACCATTATATTTGAGATCGCACTTGAAATGGTACGTACCAGCCAGAAATCTAAGATCATCTCAGTCAAAACTGCGACAAATACCCAAGTATAAGCAGGTTCGCTGTGGAGGCAGAAGCTTCCTATTGGGGACAGCGAAAACCTGGAACCTCCTGCCAATATCGATAAAAAGCAGTACCTCACTCATGTCCTTTAGAAGACTACTGAAAACATGGCTATTTTCCAACTGATCTTACTGGAATCTTATAGGAGCATCACTCGGTTCCGCCTACTCATACGTCCTGCCAAATTCAGCGCCAAGACGCCTTCGGGCATGCGTGCGCTATACAAATCGATAAATCAAATTAAATCAGATTGTGCCACTTCGATTGCTAGCCATATACCGTATGGCCCAGGTACTCTGGGACATGGAATACCTGCGCTTCTCAGCAGAAAATGCTTCTCCGCAGAAAACAGGTACCCTGGGACAAGGAGTAACTGCGCTTCTCAGCAGAAAACAGGTATCCTGGGGCAAGGAGTGCCTCCACTTCTCAGTAGAAAACAGATTTGTGGGACAAGGAGTACCTGTACTTCTCCTCAGAAAACAAGTAGTCTGGGACATGGAGTACCTGCACTTCTCAGCAGAAAACAGGTAGTCTGGGAGGAGGAATACCTGCACTTCTTTATTTCCATTTCAAGCACTGGCCAGAGTAGAACTTTGTGCCACTTCGATTGCTAGCCATATACCGTATGGCCCAGGTACTCTGGGACGTGGAATACCTGCTCTTCTCAGCAGAAAATGCTTCTCAGCAGAAAACAGGTACCCTGGGGGCCAGGAGTAACTGCGCTTCTCAGCAGAAAACAAGTACCCTGGGACCAAAAAAGACCTGCGCTTCCCAGCAGCAAACTGGTATCCTGGGAGAAGGAGTGCCTCCACTTAGTAGAAAAAAGATTTGTGGGACAAGGAGTACCAGCAATTCTCAGCAGAAAACGGGTACTCTGGGACAAGGAGTACCTGCACTTCTCAGTAGATAACAGGTATCCTGGGACAGGAGTGCCTCCACTTCTCAGCAGAAAACGGGTACTCTGGGACAAGGAATACCTGCACTTCGCAGCAGAAAGCAGGTTGTCTGGGACAAGGAGTACCTGCACTTCTCAACAGAAAAAAGGTACTCTGGGACAAGGAGTACCTGCACTTCTCAGCAGAAAACAGGTACTCTGGGACAAGGAGTACCTGCACTCATGTAGTTCCATTTAAAGCACTGGCCAGGGTCGAACTTTGTGCAGCTTCGATTGCTAGCCGCCTACCGTATGGTCCCTAAATCTCCATTGCCCAGCTGCCCATAAAAAAAAAGCATCTCGCATTTACGCAAGTATGAGCTATTGGCATTGTAAATGACAATGTCTTTTATTTATGTTTTGGTTTTCAAAACATAAATAAAATGCATTGTCATTTACAATGCCAATAGCTTAAACTCTTGCAAATGCGAGACCTATTGCATTCCAAATGCTTGTTTAAAAGTGTGTGTGTGGGGGGGGCATTGCAAACAGAAGATAGCAGAAGGAACACAGACGGGGAGGGTGTGGGGAAGCAAAACTGAGGGATGCGGGTGTGGGGAAGCAAAAATGGTGGTGGGTGAAGGGGCACGGAGGGCATAGGGAAGCAAACGATAGAGCAATGTAGCAGGCAAGGGGAGAAAAGCAAATGAGCGAGAGCAATGTTAAGCTGGGGGTGAAAGTACACCCTTTACAGGTAATCTGAGCCATGAAGCAAAGCACAGCGAGCTGCCGCTTTGGAACTGGAGAACTGCTCAGTAAAGCGCTCCAATACCTTCCGGTCGGGTTCGTGCTTGCAGGAGTGTGTGTCCAAAGAGACATTTGCATCCAAAGAGTTTCTTTCATTTTTGGATCCATTTCACAGAGGAACAAATCGAGAAAAGAGGGTAAGAGCCCTTTGTTGAAGTCATGGTCTTTAGTAAGTGAGCGGAGGAGCAAACCTAAAGCATATTCATGTTTAACATAGATGTTCGTTCAGAAAATAAATACGCCAGATTTAGCGGAAATCTTCACTCACCTTTGACCTCCCTAAAGGCATCGCTGAGTTGCCCCCTTCTGTCTCCCTTGACAAATTTATCAAATACAGTAAATGTTTCCATGCCAGTCACCAGGTGTTTAATCTCACTAATAGTATCTTCTCCCCCAGATTTAAACTCGACAAGGGGAAATGAGAAGAATGACCAGTATCTCCTCTCCTTTTCAATCTGGCCCCTCAAACCACAATTAAAGAGAATGAGACACAACTAACTGATCTTCGGCATCCAATTCCACACCGACAAATTCAAGCTCTTGGCGCATGCCAGTGATTTCTCCTGATTATAAATAATCCTCTGAAATCGATGTCCACCTATTATTAGAACTGGGTTTTTATGCCTCACTGTTTGGAAATAACATTAAGCCAACCGAATCCTCCTTTCAGCAGTGTCTGCCAGAGATCCGATTCCAAATTTAAATGGAACCCCATCAACATTACCTATCTTGGCATTCTGTGTCTTCAAGTGCTGAGATATAAGTTTAACCCCGAATGAAAGGAAAATCCTGGAAGAAATACAAAACGTCAACATTCTGGTCTCCTCTTAATCTGTCTTTCTGGGGTAGGGCCTACCGGACGCCATCATGATGACGTTTACTCCCTTTGTACTCTACAACACCATTAGATCTATGGACATTGAAAGAAAGGAGCAATAATATAATCCATGCAAAAAATTGCCCACTTTCTGGTAAACCTCTCGAGTGTTGGGATACCTAGAATAAAAAAATCTCACCACTCCTGCGCTCTCAGTTCTCCTGTAGCCATAGGAAAACCTTTGTGGACACACCACATTTTCACAGTGAAAACGGACCCTTTTTTTGCAAAGTGCCTAGCTGTAGGTTTTGAACCCTAGCTCTACTGGCACCTAGGGAAACCTAGCAAACCTATACATTTTTGAAAACTAGACACCCAGGAGAATCCAGGATGGGGTGACTTGACTGGCTCTCACCAGGTTCTGTTACCCAGAATCCCTTGCCAACCTCAACATTTGTAAAAAAAAACCATTTCCCTCACATTTCTGTGGTGGAAAGTTCTGGAATCTGCGTGGATCCACAAAATTCCACCCACCCCGCATTCCCCAAACTCTTCCGAGAAAAATGGTACCTCACTTGTGTGGGTGGGTCAAGTACCCGCGACAGGCAAGGGCCCAAAACCTATTGAGGCGACATCAAAATTTACCTATCACAAAACAACCTGGTTTTGCAAGGGGGGTCCCATGAGTTTTTGGCCCCGGGCACAGCGGCCATCTAGGGAAACCTACCAAACCCACACATTTATGAAAACTAGACACCCGGGGGAGTCCAGCGAGGTATGGCTTGCGTGGGTCTCCCAACATTTTCCTACCCAGAATCCCCTGCAAACTTCAAATTTAGCTGAAAAAAATCACTTTTTTCTCAAATTTCTGTGTGGGAAAGTTCTGGAATCTGCATGGATCCACAAATTTCCTACCACCCAGCGTTCCCCCAGGTCTCCCGATAAAAATGGTACCCCACTCGCGTGGGTGGGTCAAGTACCCGCAACAGGCAAGGGCCCAAAACCTATTGAGGCGACATCAAAATTACCAATCACAAAACAACCTGGTTTTGCAAGGGGGGTCCCATGAGTTTTTGTCCCCAGGCTCGGCGGCCATCTAGGGAAAACTACCAAACCCACACATTTCTGAAAACTAGACACCCTGGGGAGTCCAGCGAGGTATGGCTTGCGTGGGTCCCCCAACATTTCCCTACCCAGAATCCCCTGCAAACCTCAAATATTGTTGAAAAAATCAAATTTTTCACACATTTCTGTGTGGGAAAGTTGTAGGATCACCGGGCAGACACAAATTTCCTCCCACCCAGCGTTCCCCCAGGTCTCCCGATAAAAATGGTACCTCACTTGTGTGGGTAGGCATAGTGGCTGTAACAGGAAGTGGCCCCAATCGTACTGTGGAGACTTCAAAATTACCTATAACAAAACTACCTGGTTTTGAAGGGGGGGGGGGGTGGCACCTGGTTTTTGGCCCAGGGCTCGTCGCCATCTAGGGAAACCTACCAAACCCACACATTTCTGAAAACTAGACACCCTGGGGAGTCCAATGAGGTATGGCTTGCGTGGATCCCCAACTTTTCCCTACCCAGAATCCCCTGCAAACCTCAAATTTAGCTGAAAAAATCACTTTTTCCTTACATTTTTGCGTGTAATCACCGTGCTGGCACAAATGTCCTACCCCACAGCGTTCCCCCTCAGTCTCCTGAGTAAAATGATACCTCACTTGAGAGGGGGTCCAAAGCAGAATTGGCTAAAAACGTATTTTTAAAAAAATGTAGCGCTTAGAATTCTTGGTGCTATACCCTAAATCCCTATGTTTTGGGCTCTTCCCAGTCACAGGCCTTTGGCCCACCCACACAAGTGAGGTATCATTTTACTCGGGAGAACAAGGGGAACGCTGGGTGGTAGGACATTTGTGCCGGCACGGCGATCCCACGCAAAAATGTAAGGAAAAAGTGATTTTTTTCCAGCTAAATTTGAGGTTTTTCAGGGGATTCTGGGTAGGGAAACGTTGGGGGATCCACGCAAGCCATACCTCATTGGACTCCCCAGGGTGTCTAGTTTTCAGAAATGTGTGGGTTTGGTAGGTTTCCCTAGATGGCGGCGAGCCCGGGGCCAAAAACTCATGGGACCACCCTTGCAAAACCAGGTAGTTTTGTTATAGGTAATTTTGAAGTCTCCACAGTACGATTTGGGCCATTTCCTGTTTCAGCCATTATGCCTACCCACACAAGTGAGGTACCATTTTTATCGGGAGACCTGGGGGAACGCTGGGTGGTAGGAAATTTGTGGATCCACGCAGATTCCAGAACTTTCCCACACAGAAATTTGAGAAAAAAGTGATTTTTTTTCAGCTAAATTTGAGGTTTGCAGGGGATTCTGGGTAGGAAAATGTTGGGGGACCCACGCAAGCCATACCTCGCTGGACTACCCTGGGTGTCTAGTTTTCAGAAACGTGTGAGTTTGGTAGTTTTCCCTAGATGGCCGCCGAGCCCGGGCCCAAAACTCATGGGACCCCCCTTTCAAAACCAGGTTGTTTTGTGATAGGTAATTTTGATGTCGCCTCAATAGGTTTTGGGCCCTTGCCTGTCGCGGGTACTTGACCCACCCACGCGAGTGAGGTACCATTTTTATCGGGAGACCTGGGGGGAATGCTGGGTGGTAGGAAAATTGTGGTTTTTCTGACAATAGAATATTATGACACAGTAATGCAAGGAAAATGCGTGACGATAGTCACATTTTGAGGTTTCCATGGTGTTGTGAGTAAAAAAACTTGTTGGGATCCATGAGAAGCACACCACCCAGCACTCCCCATTTTTTTTAAATATCTAAAGTTGGTAAATTTTCCCTAGAGACAGACTACACCTTAGCACAGAAAGACAAATGAGACAAATGACTGCCTATCCACCTGTTCCTCAAGTACACACACATACTGGTTGGATTTGGCACGAGGGTGAGTGAAAAGTTCAAAATGTATATTTTATTAACAAGAGATTTCACATAAAGGAAATGCACTGTTAATAATTAAAAGGTTAAAACCTGAACCAATGACTCACAGCTCGTGAGCTGTTAAGCCACGACAAGGCACCAACCTCTTTACAAGCCATTCACACACCTTTCATACTTGACACACACTTTCACTCCACCAGCTGCGGCCCCAGCACATTACAACACTCGCATCCACAGACAATGTGGAGACAATGTACACCCTGGCAGAGAGAGACTGAAAAGACAAATTCCTTCAAAATGAACAATTCCTTAAGTACTCACACATACTGGTTGGATTTGGCACGCGGGTGAGTGAAGGTTCAGAGCGTAAAATTCTATTAACAAGAAATTTCACAAAAAGGAAATGCACTATTAATAATTAAAAGATTAAAAACCTGAACCAATGACTCTCAGCTCGTGAGCTGTAAAGCCACGGCAAGGCACCAACCTCTTTACAGGCCATTCACACACCTTTCATACGTGTCACACAAGACCATTCACACCGCCAGCCGCGGGCCAGCACATTACAACATTCACATCAACAGACAGCGCCATTCAAGGGCCCATCACTTTCATACGCCCACATGACTGACATAGCAATCACACCGGCTGGTGGTTGACATAGTGTCTGCAGTGGCGTTTGACTAGCAGAGTGTGTAATGACCAGCAGCAAGTCACTACTCACACACTGCCAGCCAAGCACCATCCCACCCACACTGCCAGCCAAGCGCCAGCCCACGCACACTGCCAGCCAAGCGCCAGCCCACGCACACTGCCAGCCAAGCGCCAGCCCACGCACCCCGCCAGCCAAGCGCCAGTCCGCGCACCCCGCCAGCCAAGCGCCAGTCCGCGCACCCCGCTAGCCAAGCGCCAGTCCGCGCACCCCGCCAGCCAAGCGCCAGTCCGCGCACCCCGCCAGCCAAGCGCCAGCCCGCGCACCCCGCCAGCCAAGCGCCAGCCCGCGCACCCCGCCAGCCAAGCGCCAGTCCGCGCACCCCGCCAGCCAAGCGCCAGTCCGCGCACCCCGCCAGCCAAGCACCAGTCCGCGCACCCCGCCAGCCAAGCGCCAGTCCACGCACACCGCCAGCCAAGCTGCCTATCACAGACTCCTGAAACTGAACAAAAGTCATCTTTGACGCAGGAGAACACTCGTTAAACACAACAAAAGCATTGAAAGTTGCTAAATTGAAGAGATGGATGGCCAACTTCTTATACCAAATGTAAGCCTTACGAACAGCAGTGTAAGGTTCCAACCACTGATCTACTCTATCGACACCACCCATGTGCTTATTGTAGTCTACAATGCACACAGGTTTGCGCACTTCAGCAACCTGACCCCAAACAGTCACAGATGAAGTACTCTCATCATGAATGGTAGTCAGCATGTACACATCCCTCCTGTCCACAAATTTCACAGCTAGCAGTTCCTCACTACGCAAGGCACTGCACTGTCCCCTCTGAAGCTTTTTGCAAACAAGCTCTTTTGGGTAACCTTTACGGTTAGAGCGGATTGTGCCACAAGCAAAAGTGTCCACTTTGAACAATTCCTTAAACAATTTCACAGCAGTGTAGAAGTTATCAAGGTATAAATGGTGGCCTCTGTTAAACAGTCCTCTAGCAAGATCCCACACAATTTTCTCTGAAACTCCAAAAGTGGACGGACAACCAGGGGGGTCAATAGTGGAATCCCTACCAGTGTACACCCGGAAATTATAGACATATCCTGGCCTACTCTCAGACAACATATACATCTTAATTCCATAACGTGCCCTCTTGCTAGGAATGTACTGCCTAAAAACCAAACGGCCCTTGAACAGGACCAAAGACTCATCAACAGCTATTTCTTTCCCTGGAGTATAGATCTCTGAAAATCGATCTACAAAGTGATCAAGAACAGGCCGAATCTTAAAAAGACGGTCACAGTCAGGGTGATCTCGTGGCAACGCCAAAGCATTATCAACAAAATGCAGCATCCGAAGCAAAAAGTAAATACCGATCACGACTCATAATTGCAGGAAATATGGCAGTTGCCATCAAGGGACTGGTAGACCAATATGAAGCCATGGACGGCTTCCTTATCAAGCCCATCAAAAAAGTCAAACCCAAAAACTTCTTCATCTCATCCAGATTTGTGGGAGTCCACCGGGTAGCTCTAGAGCGGGGCCTAAGTCTGGCACTGTTGTCCCTCAAAAACTGTTCAGCATACAAATTAGTCTGCTCAACAATCTCAGCCAAAAATACATCATCCATAAACAACTGAAAAAACTCTATAGGCAAAAAAAAAATCACAATTCACTCTACACCCTGCATTCCCACTAAAGGCAGGCAACACCGGCTGCACCATGTTTGGATCAACCCAGAGTCCAGCACTTCCAGTAGGAAGCCTTGCAGCCTCAGGCTGCAATACCAATGTCTCTTGCTGCACCATCGGCACATCAGTGTCCTCCTCTAAATAGGCACTTCATCCGCACTGAGAGTAGCTTCATCATCAGATGATTCCTCGTGGACAGAAAACTCACTGCCAGAATTTTGCACTCCCTCCTCTCCCTCAGACGCACTGTCAGTCTCATAATCCTGCTCAGAGGAAGATTCAAAAAGCATACCAACCACCTGCTGAGCAGTAATTCTACGGCTAGCCATAATGCTTACAAATAAAGGTAACTTGTCAAACAAGTCAACAACAATAAAACCTTTGTAAAATAAGTAATAAACAAAATGTGGCTTTATTACAAAGACCTATATACTCCAACACTATACCACTCACTTGCCAGAAGCAGCTAGACTCACCACCACCTACTCTGCACAGACACAGTAAGGACCAACAGTATCCCACTAAAAAGAAAAGAAAATTACACATAAGACAACGCAAAACACATCGCAAAGAATTTCATGCTCAAAACACTAAATATGCTGCTATTATGACACCACTTACAAAAATTCATTCATGCATGACATTAATACTCATTTGGAGTAAACACAACAAAAATGTTTTTCTTACCAAAAAAATGCAACTACGCAAAACTGCAGATCAACCCCTGCCGAAACCGCAAACAAGAATCAAAAGCTTTGCACTAGAATAAAAAGGAGAAATAAAACATTACAATCACATATGCAAATAATGCACTAGTCCACACACTATCCACCAGCCAAGCAAAGGTGGGCCTAAAAAGCATAAGGCCGATCTGCCTTCACGGGGAGCAGAAACAGCCCAAAAATTCACCCTCATAAAGGGGAAGCGACCCTTGCCCAAGGGGTCACTCCCCAACACCAACATTTAAAAAGCCCTGGTGTCTTGTGGCTTCTGCCCCCCTAGGGGACAGATGGGCTTGAAAACATATGGCCGATCTGCCCCCAAAGGGGGCAGAAACTGCCACAAAAATCACCCCATAAAGGGGAGCGACCCTTGCCCAAGGGGCCGCTCCCAACAACACTAAAACAATCTGGTGGCCTAGTGGGCATACAATACAAATAATTGTTTATTTGGGCCGATCTACCCTCCCAGGGGGTTCAGAAACGGCCCAAATAAATGCTCCCCAAAGGGGCGCGACCCTTGCCTAAGGGGCCGCTCCCCAATAACATATTGCTCCCCCAAGGGGAGCGACCCTTGCCCAAGGGGCCGCTCCCCAACAACACTAAAACCCATCCCTGGTGTCTAATGGCTTCTGCCCCCTTAGGGGCAGATGGGCCTAGAATAACAAGACCGATCTGCCCCCAAGAGGGGCAGAAACGGCCAAAATAAATAATTCCCAAAGGGGAGCGGCCCTTGCCTAAGGGGCCGCTCCCCAAAAACATATTGCTCCCCCAAGGGGAGCGACCCTTGCCCAAGGGGCCTCTCCCCAACAACACAAACAATCCCTGGTGTCTAATGGCTTCTGCCCCATGAGCCTAGAATAACAAGGCCGATCTGCCCCCAAGGGGGGCAGAAACGGCCAAAATAACTGATTCCCAAAGGGGAGCGACCCTTGCCCAAGGGGCCGCTCCCTGACACAAGGGCCCTTTAAAAAAAAAAAAAATCCCTGGTGGCCTAGTGGGCTCAAAATTTTTTTTTTAATTGTTTTTTTAAAGCGATCTGCCCTCCCACCCCCCAAGGGGGGCAGACCCATCTGAAAAAATTGCACCCCCAAGGGGAGCGACCCTTGCCCAAGGGGCCGCTCCCCAACACAAAGGCCATTTAAAAAAAAAAAAAAACAGGCATTCCTGCTGCACGATCGCGCCCCATGCGCGATCGTGAAGCAGGAATGCTTAAAAAGACATTGGAGGAAAGGAAAACCCTTTCCTTTCTGCCGATGCCTTTTTAAACCCCCCCCCCCCCCTCCACCCTCCCCGAGGAGAAACTTACCTCCTCTTCTCCGGATGCACTGGAAGCAAATGGCTTCCAGTGCATCCGGTATCCTCTAATGACGACCGCGCGCCTCGCGTGCTGACGTCATTAGATGACGTGGAGGGGAGAGCGGGGGGGCAGGGGGAAGGGCTTCCCCTGCCTTCCCCAGTGGGGGCAGCTTAAAGGGCGGCCCACGGGGGGAGCGCCAGCGCTTCTCCCGTGGGTGGGTGCTAGGGCGGCCCACGCACACGCCCACCGTGACGTCGGACGGCTCCCGGCCGTCTGACGCACGGAACGGGTTCAATAGAGTTCTCTCAAACCAGTAGATTGTTTGCTGTGTTTCAATATTACTTAGAGTTGAACTAAACCAGTGCCGTGTTTCAATATTACTTGACTAGAACTGAACTAAACCAGTGCAGTATTTCAATAGTACTTAAATAGAGTTGAACTAAACCAGTAGATTGTTAGCTGTGTTTCAATATTACTTGAATAGAATTCAACTAAACCAGTGCAGTGTTTCAATATTACTTGACTAGAACTGAACTAAACCAGTGCAGTATTTCAATAGTACTTAAATAGAGTTGAACTAAACCAGTAGATTGTTTGCTGTGTTTCAATATTACTCGAAAAGAATTCAACTAAACCAGTGCAGTGTTTCAATATTACTTGACTAGAACTGAACTAAACCAGTGCAGTATTTCAATAGTACTTAAATAGAGTTGAACTAAACCAGTAGATTGTTTGCTGTGTTTCAATATTACTCGAAAAGAATTCAACTAAACCAGTGCAGTGTTTCAATATTACTTGACTAGAACTGAACTAAACCAGTGCAGTATTTCAATAGTACTTAAATAGAGTTGAACTAAACCAGTAGATTGTTTGCTGTGTTTCAATATTACTCGAAAAGAATTCAACTAAACCAGTGCAGTGTTTCAATATTACTTAAATCGAGTTGTAGTGCAAACGGGCACTGTTTGCTTTATTCGAGTTGGGCAATAAAGTGTTTGCAGTGTTTCAGTATTATTTAAATCGAGTTAGGCTATAAACCAGTTCCCAGTGTGCAGAGTGTCAGTATTACTTGCAGTTGCATTAAAAACCAGCACATTTTTTGACGTTTCAGTATTAAATCGAGTTGGACTAAACCACTGCATAGTTTTCTTAAATATATTGGGACCATAAAGCACTGTATTGTTTGCTGTTTTTCAATAGTAATTAAATACAGCTGGACTAAACCAATGCATTCTTTGCTCATATCGAGTTAGTCTATAAAACAGGGCATTGTTTTCATAGTTTCAGTGTTACTTAAAAATATTTGTAGTATAAACCAGGGCTTTGTCTGTTTAAACATATTGGGACCATAAACCACTATATTGTTTGCTGTGTTTCCATATTACTTATATAGAGTTGGACTATCTATAAACCAGCATATTGTTTGCAGTGCTGTTTACAGTATTTCAGTATTACTTACATAGAGTTGGACTAAGTGACTGCATTGTTCACAGTGTTTCAGAATTATTTAAATAGAGGTAGATTATATACTACTGCATTAATTACACATTTCAGTATGACTTTTTATAGTGCTGTCAATTAAACAGTGCATTGTTTTCAGTGTTATTTGCAGTGCTCCAGTATTGCCTAAATATTACTTGAATCGAGTTTTTTTATAAAATAATACATTTGCAGTTTCAGTATTACTTAAATAGAGTTGGAGTAGAAACCAGCACATTGATTACAGTGTTTCAGTGTTACTCATAGAAGTTGACTAAACCAGTGCATTGATTGCCCTGTTTCTGTATTATTGCGCATCCTCCGTGTCGGAAATTCGTTTTTCGGTGGATTCAATGCGGGTCGTGTGTTGTTCTAGGCGGCCATGCATGGTGTCAAGGCGCGCCGCCAGGTTGTCAAAACGCGTGTCAATGGCCAAGAAACCAGCGCATAGCTCCGCCATTATGGCCGCCGCTCCCTCTACGCGGGGCTGTTCAACATCTGGTGGGTCAGTGGGGCCCGGGGGGATCGCCATGCGCCGTGGTGGCACCACCTTCCTGCCTGGGAGTTTTGGTAAGTTCAAATGGTAGCTGCCGCTGCTTGGGGTCCCACAGGCAGCTAATAAAAATCAGGGGTTGATGAGCTGGGTCGTCACAAGTGGAAGGACTAAGATGTAGGCGTCTGAAGATATAAAGTGGATAGTGCCCCTCCGTTTCTGGACCGTGAGGTGGAATTGTTGGTACAAAACTATTATACTGAGGCCCCCGCAGCTGGGGCGTGTTGTTAATAGGCCAGGTCGATGTTGAAAGCTATGCAGTAGCGTCACATGTGTGGCTTCAGTTGCTCCTCCCGGTGAAAGCGATAGGAATGGTGCTCAGGCCAGTGTATCAATGGGACTCATTAGCGTAATGTAGCCCCATGGCGTTATGAGCCCTTCGTAAGGGAAGCCTTGGGGTCGTCTTTGCCGGGGCCCGCCATTGTGCGGGTATCGAAGGCCAGTACTGGCGTCTCCGCCGCGCACGTCGCCGGGAGGCGATTGGCAATGTGTTGCGGCCTCTCAAGGGCCGAGCGAGCGACTCACCACAGTGTAGTTGAGCAGGGTACCAGGATGGAGTGGCCCGTCTCAATTTATTGGGAAGCCGCGCCGCGCGGCCACAGCCCCGCCCCCAGGCTCGTCCGCGACCCCTTTCGTTGTGGGGCCTCCGGAGGCCGCGTCAGGCTGCCGCCGGGCTCCTCACCGACGATAATGCCGCCCTCAATCCTCTCGCAGGTCTCTACGCATGTCGCTCGGTGTCAACGACTCGAGGCTGCCATCGATGGTGTAGATTGTCTCTTTGAAACGGAGTCAGGCAGCTATTCGAGTGTGGCCGCTCCGGAGCTCCAAGATCAAGCCGACATCTCGGTGCTTGGTCAGGCCACGCCCCCTGTTTCTGTATTATTGATACAGGGTTGTAGTATAAACCAGTGTACTGTTTGCCATGTTTCTGTAGTAGTTAAATAGAGGTGGGCTATCAACCAGCATATTGTTTGCAGTATTTTAGTATTACTTAAATTGAATTGGTCTAAACCCCAGCACATTGTTTGTCTAAATTGAGTTGGACTATAAACCAGTGCGTTGTTTACTGTGTTTCAACATTACTTAAATAGAGTTGGACTAAACCATAGTGTTTCAGTATAATTGAAATAGTTATAGTATTAAACCAGTGCATTGTTTGCAGTATTACTTCAATATAATATAGATTTTGCTCTTGAGCACTCGATCATCAGTAAAACAAACAACATTGAAGTCTCTGGAAGGTCCTTGTGAAGTTTTATTTTCTCCACTAGAACTTAAGAAAATCTGTTTTGGGAGTACAAAAAGACTATTGTGTGAAAGAATATCAGAAGATTTTAGAGCTCTGAAACATGGGGATACGAGATACCCTATTGCTATACATGCTACTGAATGTGATACATAAGATCGGCACTTGGGTTTTTTATTTCACGAAATAGAAACTATATCTGTTGACCCTATGGGGGGAAACAGGGTCCTTAAACTTAGAGTGAGGCAGTGTGGAACATGAAACCGAATGTAGTAGAAATGGGCCTGAATATCAGTCATAACATTCAGTATTTCTTAAATGATTGATTAAATATTTGTAAATGATTTATGCGGGTGTATTGGTGACAATAAACCGAATGCAAGAACCTATAAGTGACGTCAGCATTGTTTTCTTATTGCTGATTGAGTTCTCAAAGTCGAAATCTATATCTTAGACTTGTTCTTTGAGGGCTGTTGGTGGCTATTCCTCCTTTCTGGAGAACCAAACACTTTATTTACAATTCTGATTACTTTTATGTACTGTGTTAAAAATATGTAAGTGTCTGTGTGTAACTAAACCCAGCCACCTTATATTTTTATTACTTAAATTGAGTTGAACTATAAACCAGTGTATTGTTTGCAGTGTTTCTGTGTTATTTAAAGTGGGTTGAACTGTAAACCAGTGCATTGTTTGATGTGTCTCACTATTATTTAAGTAGAGGTGAAGTAAACCAACAACTTGTTTGCAGTGTTTCAATATTGCCTAACAGTGTTAGACTAAAAACCAATAAATTGTTTGTAGTGTCTTAATATTGCTTAGAATTGGACTATGAACCAGTGCATTGTTCGCAGTGTTTCGGCATCACTTAAATGCTGTTGGGCTATAAACCAGTGCATTGTTGGTAGTGTTTCAGTATCACTTAAATACTGTTGGGCTATAAACCAGTGCATTGTTTGTAGTGTCTTAATATTGCTTGGAATTGGACTATAAACCAGTGCATTGTTCGTAGTGTCTTAATATTACTTAGAATTGGACTCTGAATCAGTGCATTGTTCGCAGTGTCTTAATATTGCTTAGAATTGGACTCTGAATCAGTGCATTGTTCGCAGTGTTTCGGTATTACTCAAATACTGTTGGTATGTAAACCAGTGCACTGTTCTTAGTGTCTTAATATTGCTTAGAATTGGACTATAAACTAGTGTATTGTTCGTAGTGTTTCTGTATCACTTAAATACAGTTGGGCTGTAAACCAGTGCATTGTTTGCAGTGTTTCGGTGTCACTTAAATACTGTGTGCTATAAACTAGTGCATTGTTCGTAGTGTCTTAATATTACTTAGAATTGGACTCTGAATCAGTGCATTGTTCGCAGTGTTTCGGTATTACTCAAATACTGTTGGTATGTAAACCAGTGCACTGTTCTTAGTGTCTTAATATTGCTTAGAATTGGACTATAAACTAGTGTATTGTTCGTAGTGTTTCTGTATCACTTAAATACAGTTGGGCTGTAAACCAGTGCATTGTTTGCAGTGTTTCGGTGTCACTTAAATACTGTGTGCTATAAACTAGTGCATTGTTCGTAGTGTCTTAATATTACTTAGAATTGGACTCTGAATCAGTGCATTGTTCGCAGTGTTTCGGTATTACTCAAATACTGTTGGTATGTAAACCAGTGCATTGTTCGTAGTGTCTTAATATTACTTAGAATTGGACTCTGAATCAGTGCACTGTTCGCAGTGTTTCGGTATTACTCAAATACTGTTGGTATGTAAACCAGTGCACTGTTCTTAGTGTCTTAATATTGCTTAGAATTGGACTATAAACTAGTGTATTGTTCGTAGTGTTTCTGTATCACTTAAATACAGTTGGGCTGTAAACCAGTGCATTGTTTGCAGTGTTTCGGTGTCACTTAAATACTGTGTGCTATAAACTAGTGCATTGTTCGTAGTGTCTTAATATTACTTAGAATTGGACTCTGAATCAGTGCACTGTTCGCAGTGTTTCGGTATTACTCAAATACTGTTGGTATGTAAACCAGTGCATTGTTCGTAGTGTCTTAATATTGCTTAGAATCGGACTATAAACCAGTGTATTGTTTGCAGTGTTTCTGTATCACTTAAATACTGTTGGGCTATAAACCAGTGCATTGTTCGTAGTGTCTTAATATTACCTAGAATTGGACAATTAACCAGTGCATTGTTCGTAGTGTCTAAATATTACTTGAATACTGTTGGGCTGTAAACCAGTGCACCGTTCGTAATGTCTTACATATTGCTTAAATACTGTTGGCCTAAATCTCTGCTTTCTTTGCAGTGTCTTATATGACGTAGAGTTGTACGTAGCCTGTATGTTGTTATAAGGGCTACAACCTTTGTTGGAAAGTTACCTGGTATCTTGTTTACAGTGTTTCAACTTTACTCAATTTCAAAAGAATACCGTGCTCATTAAATCCGTGCATTTGAGCCTGCTGAAGGCCTTGTTTTGCTTGACAACAGTTTTTAGACTGAATTCACATTTGTGAAGCTCTTGCCAGAGCCCTGGCTGACCCAAATGATTACTTTAAATGAGTGGTCTGGCTGCAGACATGGTGTGCTGTGGTTTGGGTCTGTATTGTAGTCTAGAGCCGGGATGTGGTTAGAGAGGCTCAGCGGGGTTGCTGCAGATGTCTGATTTACAAGACTTAACCGATCACCTAGCGGTGTACCTGCAGATAGGCAGGCAGGGGATGTAGACGTTGCAGCTTGTTCATTCCTGCGATTTACAAGGACAGAATCACACCATACACCCTGCTGGCCTTACTGTCTCACACACACATCCGTGGGGGCGGGGTGGGGGGTCTGGAGTGCCAGTGAAAGTGGGCCTATGATAATGGCAGGTACTAAACCATGTGCCCTCTAGAAGCAGTGGGCAGCCCCCTGCTGTTCTTGCATGCTTAAACTGTGTATTAATGTCTCGTGTATTCACACTGCACACCCTGGTGGCCTGACTCATCTCGCACACACACAACCATGGGGGGGGTCTGGAGTGCCAGTGAGCCTGGGCCTATGGTACTGGCAGGCACTGGACCATGTGCCCCCCAGAAGCATTGAGCAGCCCCCTGTTCTTACATGCATAGACTATGTATTAACGTCTTGTGTATCCACACTGCACACCAGAAGCCACGCGTTTCCAAGTTTTTGGTGTAACACCAGCTGCCCTGCACAAAACCTTGTGCCGTCTTCATGCTTTGTTGTTCCTGCGCACTATTGACAGATGTACTGAAGATATGTGTTTAAGGTGCTTTGCTGACGATAGACTTGTATGAATCGTAATCCCAGCACATCCACAGTGTGCGGATCCTAATGTGAGAAGCTGTAAATGTGCATGAATGCGAAAAGCAATAGTAGAATTCAGTAAATATGCCCACATTGCGCCTAGCTCAACGGGGTGTAAGGTGGGCTGTGAGCTGAGGGCGTACATCACAGTGCTGTCACATTTACCTTCATGTTCTGGTTTGTATAGATGTAATCCGGAGAGCTGCAGCTTGCATGGTGGTCAGCATGTGCACCTACCGTCATTGACACAGCTAGGTGCTTTCCCGCTTACACGGGTGTGCCCAGGGTTACACAGATGTACTAAGATAGTCTTCTTTGAATGCATGTAGTCACGGGCACTCCAGCTTACAAAGATGTACTTGACTGCCTTCTTACTTGTAAACTGGAAGACTTTCCTTGAAGCATGTAAGGCTGTATTGTTAGCTAGTAATAATCTTCTCAGAAAATCTTAAGTGTCCTCCAAAAAACCCAGTGAAGAAAGGGAAGAAGCCTTACCCATGGCTTGCACAAGTTTAATCCAGTGTCTGGTAGTTGTGGTTATACTATTTTATTAATTTTAAATTATCTTCTGTATTTCTTAACAGTCCACAGTGAAAAAGTGTAAGTTTCGTCTCGTTTAAATTATTTTTGTACACTGTCGTATTTGTAGCTCGTCTGTGGTTTCTTTGACTTTCTCAGAATCCTCCTGAAGACGTTTTCTTGAGACTTCTTCAGAGTATCCGTAATTGGATTTGAGCAATTCTATTCATGAGGAATTTTAGAGGGAAATTTCCACACTCCTACCAAGCTGTCTTTATACTGTGGCGTCACCTCACGGTCTTCAAATATGATCACCTTCACACACTCCTGATTGGCTCAAGAAGAACCACCCTATGGACATGAATCATGATCACTCTCAGATCTTGCTAGTAATTGGCCCTAGCACTGCGCCATTTCCTCAGATATGATTTCCTTCTCCTGATTATCTCTAGCACCACTTATGATCACTTTCAGATCCAGCTTCTGATTGGTCCAGACGTTGGCTCATGATCCTCCGATTTGGTCGCCTTCTTGCTTACTCGCCCTCGCACCACCTTCTGTTTTCCGCTGTGATCACCTTTAGGCCCGCTCTTTGTTGGTCGTTGTCACTAGACCCTGCGAAGTTGCACTTCATAGTTGGTTGGAGAGAAAATTAACTCAAAAAGCTATTGAAATTGTCTCACCTTTGCGAAAAAACTTGCACCGCTGAAGGCAGAAAACTTTACAAAATTCTCAAATGAGTACAATTGAGAACTTTGCAAGACTGACAATGTATAAAACGAGCATTGCAAAAGCCAGTAGGGGTGGCTTACATGTTTAGTTACAACTGACACAGTCAGTGGGAAAAACACAACTATTGTGGTTTTCCGTATACAGTGCTGTTGTGAGATAAAGAATTGAATGTGTTCAGGTATTGAGATGTGAAGTAGCTTCTCATGCACTGGGGTGGAATGATGCACCTCAGTGCCACCGAGTGATACTTCTCTGGGCGGAGCCAGGCCCACTCACTGTGTTTTAAGGAGCTTGGCAAGAGTAGGTCCGTAGACAGCTGTTCCTGCTGGTTTGAAATGAGCTGGGCATTTACCTCTTGGTATGGGGTGCAAGGAGGGCGAATTGAGGTGTATAACTGGGAAGAGTGGGGCGCGGCTGTGTGGCCCTTTAAAGGGAGCACTCCTGTTTTTATCTGAGCTTTTCCTGAAACAGAAGCCCCAGTCACTCTGCCCACAGATGGATGTTTTGATTCCTGCCTTGTTCTCCCTTGCACTGTGCTTAGTATTGATCACGTACATCACAGGCCCTGCTCCTGGGAGGGATGTTATCCTGTAAATAAAGCAGCCTTCCCCGTTCTTGGGCTCCGTGTAATGCATTCCCGGGGGTGTGATGCGCCCAGATTTCACCCTACAAGGGCTGAGTGGCTTCTGGCCGCACACAGCAGAAATCCAGATTTTCCAGCGCTGTAGCAGGCTGGTTTTCAGACATGGGATACGTTCATTCTTTGACCACAAAAAACTGTGCAAGGTGATATCTGTGCTCGTCTCTTAGTGGGCGAGGGGTTGTAACTACGGGCACTGCCAGGGAAGGTGGGCTCTTTGCACGTTTCTTTCTTTTCAGAGTCCTTTACTCCTGTGACCTCGATGCCTCCGCCAGCTCTGGGCCATGCCTTCCACACACCGAGAGGGTGACTGCTGTCCCCTCCGTGGCTCTTCCTTGAAGTTTTCGGAGGAGCTGCATGTGAGGTCCCTTCAGAGCACTGACAGATCACAGGCTGGAAGGGTCGGGTACAGCCGGCCGAGGTGAGGGCAGTGCTCGGGTGTTCTACAGAAAGCGGCTGCAAGCGAGCAGGCCGAGTTTTCTGATCCGACTGTGATTGGGTTAAGGTTCTCAATAAGGGGTGTGGCCTTACCAGGTCTGACACCTTGTGCCCTGCCTCTTCTGCAGGTGTTGCCTTCACCCGTATCCTTAACAGTGACGAGAACCATCCATTTGATCCTGGCTTATAGCAGTGGAGTCATTGAGTGCGGTTTACGTGGGCATGCTTGCCAGAGCCATCCATTTGATTCTAACTTTTGCCAGTGGAGTATTTGGGTGCCATTTGGTGTGGGCATGCTTACCAGAGCCATCCATTTGATTCTAGCTTTTGCCAGTGGAGTATTTGGGTGCAGTTTGGCGTGGGCATGGCTGCGAGTTCCGTCCTTTCGATTCTGGATTTTCCCAGTGGGGTCTTTGAATGCGGTTTGGTGAGGGCATGCTTGTGGTAACCATCCATTTGATTCTGGATTTTACCAGTGGAGTCTTTGACTGCGGTCTGGTGCGGGCATGCTTGTGGTAACCATCCATTTGATTCTGGATTTTCCCAGTGGAGTCTTTGAATGCGGTCTGGCGTGGGCATGCTTGTGGTAACCATCCATATGATCCTGAATTTTGCCAGTGGAGATTCTGGGTGCAGTTTGGCGAGGGCATGGCTGCGGGAACCATCCATTGGTCCTGGCTTTCACCAGTGGCATATTTGGGTGCGGTTTGGTGAAAGCATGCTTGCGGGAACCATCCATTGGTCCTGGCTTTAGCCAGTGGCGTATTTGGGTGCGGTTTGGTGAGGGCATGCTTGCGGGAACCATCCATTTGATCCCAGCTTTTATCAGTGGGGTCTTTGAGAGCGGTTTGGTGAGGGCATGCTTGCGGGAACCATCCATTTGATCCCAGCTTTTTACCAGTGGGGTCTTTGAGAGCGGTTTGGTGAGGGCATGCTTGCGGGAACCATCCATTTGATCCCAGCTTTTACCAGTAGGGTCTTTGAGAGCGGTTTGGTGAGGGCATGCTTGCCGGAACCATCCATTGGTCCTGGCTTTCACCAGTGGCGTATTTGGGTGCGGTTTTGCGAGGGCATGCTTGCGGAAACCATCCATTTGATCCTGGCTTTTACCAGTGGAGTCCTTGAGTGCGGTTTGGTGAGGGCATACTTGCGGGAACCATCCATTTGATCCCGGCTTTTATCAGTGGTGTCTTTGAGTGCGGTTTGGCGTGAGCATGCTTGCGGGAACCATCCATTTGATTCCAGCTTTTACCAGTGGAGTCTTTGATTGCAGTTTGGCGAGGGCATGCTTGCGGGAACCATCCATTTGATCCCAGCTTTTAACAGTGGAGTTTTTTTAAATTTCTTTATTGGCATTTTGATAAACAAACAACAAAAACATAGAAGCCAGATACTTCTCGTCAAAACATACATCAGCTTTGTATGAGTAATGTCGCATGTCTCTACGCAACCAAAAAATCCATCTGTTTTTCTGATGACTAGGAATTGCAGATAAAGAGGCATATTATACATTGTATATCTAGGTAATGGTTGGAATGTACTTTAGCGGAAAGAAAATACAGGACTGTAATTGCATCTGATACTGGAGTAAGGAAGGGGCCCACTCCTATCCACTGTAGTAAACTCAACTTTGTTATATACACAAGTGTTTAAAACATACATACACTAGTCATCCCCAGGCCTGGGTGTGTAAGACTACTAGTTAGCAGGTGTTTCCGTGGTGTCTGTGACGTCCTGTTGACGCATACGGGCCCACTCCAAGAAAGGACTCCATATATCTCTTGGCCGGAAGGCCGATGGCATTAGCTCCCAGAAAGCGGACAGTTGTGTATGGCTGAATGTCACGTCCCGAATCCAGTCTTTCATAGAGGGGATTCCCCTCCCACCCCACTGCATGGCAACCCTCCGCTTGGCTAGCAACAATAGCATAGCATGTAACTTCCTGGTACCTTTAGGTGTGTTCTTGACATAGCCCAATAAACCCAATAGGGGATCAGGGTCTCTAGGTGTACCGATGATATCGTGTATAGTGTCGAAAATCATAACCCAGAAAGTGACCAATTGAGGGCAGTCCCATGCCATGTGCAGAAACGCGGCTGGTGAGTAGCCACATCTCCAGCAGCTGTCGTCCGCCCTAATCCCCATTCGGTGCAGCTGAGAGGGAGTCCTATAGAACCTATGTAAAAATTTAAAATTAATTAGGCGAAGTTTATAGTTGGGGGACAGTGCCGTTAGTTGGTTGCAACAGAACCCCCTCTGGTCCTCAGATAACGGAGTGGGCAAGTCCGCGTTCCAGGCTTGAAAGACTTTGGGTGTCAATAGGGGTGCAGATTGCTGCATAGTGTTATAGATTCTCGTAATGAGTCTGCGGGGTGAGTCGGACTTCAGCACATTTTCCAGGGCCAATAATATAGGAGGTGAAGCAGGAAATGAGTCGTGTAGTGTTCTGTACGTGGCCCTGAGCTTGTGGTGGAAGAACAAGTCAGAGAAGGAAACTCCACGCCCCTCTGTAGGTTCGGGGGGAGCTCTATACACTTCTCCCGGGTATAGGTCTCTAAAGGTACGTATGCCCATTTTAAGTGCTATTGCTCTACTTACACCTTCCCCCATTGTGGGTAGCATCGGGTTGTAAGCGAGGGGGATGGATGGGGCATACAAAATCTTATGCCGCGCTCTGTCCCATGCCCATCTCAAGGTTTCCACCGTGTCTGTCTCTACGAGGCCGCTTATAGGCCTGGTACAATGCCACTTGCAAAGGGAGAGGCGCCGCAACGTCCATCTCCACCGCAGTATGCGGTTGGAAGGGAGTTGGGTGTGCCCAAAAATGTAAAAATTGTGCTTGTGCACTAAACGCATACAGCTGAATGTTTGGGGCACCCATCCCACCCTGGGACAGTGGTAGTGTTAACAGTTCCCACGAGACACGCGCTTGTCGGCCCGCCCATATCATGGAGGACAATAAGGAGCGAATGGTACTAAAAAATGTTTGCGTGAGGGGAATCGGAATATTGACAAAAAGGTAGAGCAGTTTCGGCAGTACAACCATTTTTGCAATGGCTATTCTCCCAGCCAGAGACAGCAGAAGGCTGGCCCACGCGGTTACCTTGTCCTCCAGCCACGACACAGTGCGCCCAAAGTTCATATCCCATATTTCCAGCGTGTCTCTGCTGAGCCAAATCCCGAGGTATTTTACCGGGCCATCTGCCCATTTCAATGGATAATCGAGGGGAAAGGGTACTGTAGCTTCAGTTAGAGGAAAAATTGTGGATTTCGACCAATTTATCGAAACTCCGGAGAGCCCACTGAATTTTATCAATTCCCGGAGAATAGGAGCTGTGTTCGTCTCTGGGTCACATAGGTATAGGTGACATCATCTGCATATAATGAGATCAATAGGCTTCTCGAGCTGAATCCCAGGCCCCTGGCTGTATGAAGTTGCCTTATGCGGGCCGCAAGTGGCTCCATCGCAATCGTGAAAAGCAAGGGAGATAGTGGGCATCCCTGTCTCGTGCCCCGCGAAATAGTGAACGGGTCAGATAGCATTCCGTTTACCCTGACTCTGGCTGTTGGCCTAGTGTAGAGCAGACGTACCAGGCTCCTAAACAGAGGGCTAAACCCCATCCTCAAGGATTGCAAAAAGATACGGCCACTCCAGCGAGTCAAACGCTTTCGTGGCGTCCAAAAAGATGGCGATGGCTTTCAAGTCTGGATTGAGATAATGCACAACCGAGAAAAAGGTGCGCAGATTGTGTGATGTAGATGTAGATCGCCCAGGGATAAAACCGGATTGATCAGGGCGTGCGATCAACGGGAGAAGGGGTTGCAGTCGATTTGCAACCAGTTTTGCCAGGATTTTAACATCCACGTTAATCAGTGACAGTGGGCGGTATGAATCCAGTTCATCCTCTGGTTTCCCTGGCTTAAGCAAAGTAATTAATAATGGCCTCTCGCATGGATGGCGGTAGGATTACCGAAGTTTGAGCCTCCTCGTATAGCGTTATAAGGTGTGGGGCCAGTTCCTCAGCATAAGCCTTGTAAAAAGCTGTGGTTAACCCGTCTGACCCGGGCGCTTTATCCGGTGGGAGGCATTTGATTACTTGTTTTACATCCTCCACTGTGAAGGGGACATCGAGATACTCCCTGTGCCCCCGACTCAACCACAGCAACTCGAGTGAGTCTAAATATGGCCTAAGGGTGTCCTGAACCGAGCAATGATTTGACGTATATAATGAGGTATAAAATTGCGTGAACCTGTGGAGTATGTCCTTTGGACCACATAAAACATTTTGTGGGTCTTCCCTGATCTCCGTGATGTAGGCCGTCGTGCATGGAGCACGGAGCATTGTTGCTAGGGTCCTTCCAGGTCTGTCGCCCTCCCCATACCTCCTGGCCTGTGCAAATTTACCTAAAAACTTAACTTCCCTCTGGGCCTCCTCCTCAAAATCCAGAAAAGTCATCTTCATTTTTGCCACAAGAGTGGGGTCGTCGGTGGCAAAAAATTGTGTCTCGAGCTCTCTAAGCTTCTTCTCCAGTGTCTCGAGTGTGCCCCTTATGGCTTTCAGCACCCCCGCCTGTCGAGCCATGCATTGGCCCCTAATTACTACCTTGAATGCCTCCCATAAAGAGGCCTGGGTGGAAACTGAGCCAGCATTATTAACAAAGTAGTCGGTAATGTCCCCTCTTATCTCCTCCTTGAAGGCCTCGTCAAGCAGAGCATTAGGGGGGAGTCTCCAACTGAACATTTTGGTGGGGGAATGTGGCAATGTAAGGCACAATAGACTTGGCGCATGGTCCGACAAGGACCGCGGGAGATGAGATACTTCGCCTGTCCATGTTGCCACATCCCTGGACACCAACCAAAAATCCAGGCGTGACCAGGCCTTGTGGAATTCGGATATGCATGTACCCTCCCGCGCCGATCGGTGCTTATGGCGCCAAATGTCGATAAGATTGCCGTCAGATATTTTGGCCTGCAGCGCATCAGTCATGTTGGGGTGTAGGGATCGAGACTGCCCTTTCCTGTCTAGTGCGTCGTCCAGTATTGCGTTAAAGTCTCCCCCTCCCCCCCATATGAACGTGTCACAGTCCGTTGCTCTAATCCTGGCCCATATATCCTGAAAAAAGGTTGGGTTGTCCATATTCGGCCCGTATACGGCCGCTATGACCAACCGGGTTCCCCCCCAAGGTTCCCTGAAGTATGATGTACCTTCCCTCCGGGTCCGAGAGTGAATATCCCACCCTCCAGTCCAGACCCAGCCTTATAAGCACCACTACTCCTCGAGAGTAGTTAGAGTATATAGAAGAGTATATATGCCCCCAGTGTCTGTGCTGTAATCTGGTGGATGGAGTGTTGTTAAGGTGTCTCCTGCAGTAGGCACACATCGATGCGGTGTCGTGCTAAATAGGAGTGAACCAGCTGTGCCTTCCTGTGATCATTTAAACCACGAATGTTCCAGGTTAAAAAATTAAAATGTAACACCAACACTGCATTAAGTACCAATGAAGTACCAGAGAATGAACCCCGTGGGCGTACCTCCCAACCTCAACAATGCAATATGCTAAGAATATGCCGTCGTCTGGTAGCACACCATTCGAATATGCTAGATGTAAAGCAAATAAAAAATGCGATATAGTCATTTCCTACTAGACTAAGAAGCATTGAGCTGGCTAAAAACAATACAACAAACCCCCCCCCCCCTCCCCCACCACCACCCGCCACCCACTCCAACCCCCCCACCAGGTTGTGCAGTACCCTCCCTTTCCAACATTTGCAACTGAGAAGTGTGTCCCAGAAAGGGCACAACAACAAATGGGAGATCTCCCTGGGGGCACGGTGTAGCCGGCATACACCCCCGCAGCTAGTGCAGGGTGGCCAGGAGTAAGGGGGAGGGACCACCCAGTATGATATCTCACAGTATGCAATCCCACATACGACTTGCCACTACCATTTCGCAGGCCCAATGCACAACAGCTAACAGTTGACCACAACTATAAGCGGCAGGAGCCAAAAACGAAAAAAAAAGCATACCAACAGTATTACATTAACCCCACAAGGGCTAGTCATTGTCACTTAGCCTGTCTCTTGTCGCCTCCTCGGAGCCCGGACCGTGTGTCTGCGTTTTCTTGCCCCCAACATGCTTAGCGAATTTGAGGGTCGATTTGGCATCTGTAAAAAAGTGAGCTGTGCCCTCATAGGACACCTTTAATTTAGCAGGGTATAGCAACGAGTATGGGATCTTGGCCTGAAGCAGGATTCTCTTCGCCGGTAGGAATTCCCGGCGTGCCGCCTGCACTGCCGGCGTGAAGTCCGGATAAAAGGAGATTGAGTTCCCCTGGTGGGAGATGCACCCCCGCTCTCTAGCTAGACGTAGGATAAGATCACGGTCTTGATAATTCAGGATTCGGGCCAGTATTGGCCAAGGCGGTGCACCCACCGGAGGTCTGCGGCCCAGCGTGCGGTGGGCCCGTTCGATCGCGAACACCGCTGAAAGGGCAGGATCAAATAGTTTGTGCAGTAGATCAGCCGCGTACTTCTCCATTTTTGATATAGCCGTTGTCTCTGGAATTCCCATGATCCTTAGGTTATTTCGGCGGGAGCGGGCTTCCAAATCCTCATTTTTCGATCTAATCAGACCTAGAACCATGTCCATGTGCAAGAGCTGTTCTTTAGTCTCAACTTGGAATTCGTGGAACTCTGTGTTGTGATTCTCCAGAGCGTCTAGGCGCGTCTCATGTGCGCCTACCTGCTGCTTGACGGTATCCAGTTGAGACGTCAGCGCATCTAACTTTGTATCTATGGTGCGGAGGCTGGAACGCATCTCCAGCATCAGCATGCGAAGGTCACCAGTGGCGTCTTTGAGAGTGGTTTGGTGAGGGCATGCTTGCGGGAACCATCCATTTGATCCCAGCTTTTTACCAGTGGGGTCTTTGAGAGCGGTTTGGTGAGGGCATGCTTGCGGGAACCATCCATTTGATCCCAGCTTTTACCTGTGGGGTCTTTGAGAGCGGTTTGGTGAGGGCATGCTTGCGGGAACCATCCATTTGATCCCAGCTTTTAGCAGTGGGGTCTTTGAGAGCGGTTTGGTGAGGGCATGCTTGCGGGAACCATCCATTTGATCTCAGCTTTTACCAGTGGGGTCTTTGAGAGCGGTTTGGCATGGGCATGCTTGCGGGAACCATCCATTTGATCCCAGCTTTTACCAGTGGAGTCTTTGAGAGTGGTTTGGTGAGAGCATACTTGCGGGAACCATCCATTGGTCCTGGTTTTCACCAGTGGCGAATTTGGGTGCGGTTTTGCGAGGGCATACGTACGGTAACCATCCATTTGATCCTGGCTTTTACCAGTGGAGTCTTTGAGTGCGGTTTGACGTGGGCATGCTTGCGGGAACCATCCATTTGATCCTAGCTTTTATCAGTGGGGTCTTTGAATGCGGTTTGGTGAGGGCATGCTTGCCGGAACCATCCATTGGTCCTGGCTTTCACCAGTGGCGTATTTGGGTGCGGCTTTGCGAGGGCATGCTTGCGGGAACCATCCATTTGATCCTGGCTTTTACCAGTGGAGTATTTGGGTTTGGCGTGGGCATACTTGCGGGAACCATCCATTTGATCCCGGCTTTTAGCAGTGGAGTCTTTGAGTGCAGTTTGGTGAGGGCATACTTGTGGGAACCATCCATTGGTCCTGGTTTTCACCAGTGGCGTATTTGGGTGCGGTTTTGCGAGGGCATACGTACGGTAACCATCCATTTGATCCTGGCTTTTACCAGTGGAGTCTTTGAGTGCGGTTTGACGTGGGCATGCTTGCGGGAACCATCCATTTGATCCCAGCTTTTCGCAGTGGGGTCTTTGAGTGAGGGCATGCTTGCAGGAACCATCCATTTGATCCCAGCTTTTAGCAGTGGAGTCTTTGAGTGCGGTTTGGCATGGGCATACGTACGGTAACCATCCATTTCATTCTAGCTTTTACCAGTGGAGTATTTGGGTTTGGCTTGGGCATGCTTGCGGGAACCATCCATTTGATCCTAGCTTTTATCAGTGGGGTCTTTGAGTGCGGTTTGGTGAGGGCATGCTTGCCGGAACCATCCATTGGTCCTGGGTTTCACCAGTGGCGTATTTGGGTGCGGTTTGGTGAGGGCATCATTGCGGGAACCATCCATTTGATCCCAGCTTTTAGCAGTGGGGTCTTTGGGTGTGGTTTGGTGAGGGCATGCTTGCGGGAACCATCCATTGGTCCTGGTTTTCACCAGTGGCGTATTTGGGTGCGGTTTTGCGAGGGCATACGTACGGTAACCATCCATTTGATCCTGGCTTTTACCAGTGAAGTCTTTGAGTGCGGTTTGGTGAGGACATGCTTGCGGGAACCATCCATTTGATTCTAGCTTTTAGCAGTGGAGTCTTTGAGTGCGGTTTGATGTGGGCATGCTTGCCAGAGTCATCCATTTGAACCCAGCTTTTATCAGTGGGGTCTTTGAGTGCGGTTTGACGTGGACATGCTTGTGGGAACCATCCATTTAATCCCAGCTTTTAGCAGTGGGGTCTTTGAGAGCGGTTTGGTGAGGGCATGCTTGCTGGAGCCATCCATTTGATCCCAGCTTTTAGCAGTGGGGTCTTTGAGAGCGGTTTGGCGTGGGCATGCTTGCCGGAAACATCCATTTGATCCTGGCTTTTATCAGTGGAGTATTTGGGTGCGGGTTAGTGCGCTTGCTTGTAGACGTTTATGCACATTCTGGTGCCTGGAAGTTTTTTTCCATCACGTGCCTCTCTTGGTCCAGGCCGCTGGATACGTCTGGGCCCCAAAGATCAGATCTCACGGGGTGGCTCCCCGCTTGTAGTTACTGACCTTCCCTTGAACTGTGTCTGTGCCCCCGGCAGAAACCCTTGCTCCCCAGCGGCCTGTGCAGACTGTTCGACCTGCTCTTTGTGCGAACCTCAATCTTTTTGTGGACTGGACGGGAATCTTAGCTCTGTTCTAGGTGGGGACTTTTGGTGTTTTTGGGCAAGTTCTCAGTAGCTTGGGTGTATAGCCACCGATCTACCCTCTCTTTAACCCAGGTCCTCTCAGGTGCTCGGACTGTACGCCGGTCCTGGCACGGTGGGTACCTTCCCATCGCACTGCCTGGCACTTCCAGGCACTGAGAGTAGCGCTGTGGCAGGGAGCTTTCACCCCCAGGATGTCAGAGAGCTGCCGCCTCCGGCCCCCAGAGTGAGTGTGCTCAGACCCAGCGTTATTCCGATCACCGCCTTTAACTCCTAAAGAAGTGTCTCTCCCTGAAGGCACCGGGGCCCTGTGTGTTTGTCCTATCCATGCTTTGCATCTACGTACACAAAGACTTATTGCTTTTCAAAGATAGGGCTGTGACTGGGAGTTGAGTTTATTAGAGATTACTTTGTTCTGCTCTACATCCATAATCTAACTCTAGTGCTGGAGTAAAGTGCCTACAGGTTGTAATCCAGTTGGAGAACAGTAGTATTGTGACCTCGAGACCCCTGTGGTAAATGGTAGAAAATGTATAATGTCAAATCAGAGAGATTCTTTCGAAATGTGATGAGCAGTTAGTTTAAGGGACAAGACATGTTTATCCGTGTGGTTAAGCTGGCTCAGCGCACAAGTAAAAAGTGACTGGGCCTAGCCAACCGTTCATCCTTCTGAGGCCAATACAGTGAGTATGTTATGCACCCGGGAGGGTATTGTGGGGCTGAGCAGGTGTGAGTCTAAGAAGTGAGGCGGAGGTTCTTACGTGTAGCATGACTGTCGTTCCACGCTTTAGGAGCGATGTATACAGTGGTATTAGAGGATAAAGAGTGTCCATTTTGTAATATGCATTATATAGAGTCTTTTCTATTAGTTATTAACAAAACATAAGGTCTTTCTGCCTCTCAACTGGGGTGCCGAGACACTGCCAGGTGTGTAGGTGGTTAATACAACTCCAGCCTCTCCTGTCCCTGGGGGGGTCCTCTGGTTATTCACCCAAATGTTGTCTGGGAGTGATATGTTGGTGCTCCTCCTCTCTTCCATTCCTGTGAGGACTGTGCCCTGTCTGTCCCATCTGAACCACTCTCCGGACCTCTCATGGCTCAGAGGGTGCGGGCGAGAGGGTGCCTGCAGGGCTCAGAGGGCGAGAGGGTGCCTGCAAGGCTCATGAGAGGGTGCCTGCAAGGCTCATGAGAGGGTGCCTGCAAGGCTCATGAGAGGGTGCATGCAAGGCCCAGCGGGTGGGAGGGTGCCTGCAAGGCTCAGAGGACGGGAGGGTGCCTGCAAGGCTTAGAGGGCGAGAGGATGCCTGCAAGGCTCATGAGAGGATGCCTGCAAGGCTCATGAGAGGATGCCTGCAAGGCTCATGAGAGGATGCCTGCAAGGCTCATGAGAGGATGCCTGCAAGGCTCATGAGAGGATGCCTGCAAGGCTCAAGAGAGGGTGCCTGCAAGGCTCAAGAGAGGGTGCCTGCAAGGGTGAGAGGGTGCCTGCAAGGGTGAGAGGGTGCCTGCAAGGGTGAGAGGGTGTCTGCAAGGGTGAGAGGGTGCTTGCAAGGGTGAGAGGGTGCTTGCAAGGGTGAGAGGGTGCTTGAAAGGCTCAGAGAGGGAGAGGGTGCCTGCAAGGGTGAGAGGGTGCCTGCAAGGCTCGGAGAGTGTCTGCAAGCTGCCTCTACCCCCTTCTCGGCTTGATATCTCGCTTAGCAGCACAGTGTGCCGAGGAGTGCTCCGGAGCCGGTGAGTCACGGGCCTGGGCCGATGCTGGCCCGGCCAGCTCTTCCCCCACTTCCTTCCTCGGCCTGCCTCTTGGTGTGTTGCAGTAGCGGCCTCGGAGGAGGCGGCCCTCAGCCCTGGGCCTTCTCTTCCTTTCCAGTGTGCCTTGTCAGCAGACCTCTCCTAGCCGCACAACCAGTTTTACCTCGAATGGGCGACGCAGCATCACATGACAACCCCCCCGACCTGTATGTAACATGTAGCACAAAAGTGTGCGGTCATGAGCTGAAAGAAACTGCGGAGGCACGGTGATGTGTCATGACATCAGTACTTTCGTTTGAAAAGCATGTGCACTGTCAGCACGGGGCCCGAGGATAGCCGTGCACAGGGCCAAACACTGCCCCTTGAGTCCTCCCCCAAGGCACCTCTCCTGTATCAGACCCTCTTGCCAGCCTCACTCCCTTCCTGTCTCTACCAGCCCCGCGCCTCTCCAGTGTCTGCCAGCCTTGCACCATTCCTGGGTCTGCCAGTGCCAGCCTCACTCATCTCCTGTGTCTGCCCTCCTCTCACCTCTCCTGTGTCTGCCAGTGCCAGCCTCGCTCCTCTCCTGTGTCTGCCAGCCTCGCTCCTCTCCTGTGTCTGCCAGCCTCGCTCCTCTCCTGTGTCTGCCAGCCTCGCTCCTCTCCTGTGTCTGCCAGCCTCGCGCCTCTCGTGTGTCTGTGTGGTGTGTTCACACTTCCACTTTGCAATAAAGTTTAGTCATCTATTGTTACCATAGTACCTCCTCGCTCTGTAGAACGTTTCATGTCACAATTCATTAGGTCATTTTGGAATGTGCTTATGTCATGGGTTGGAATGGGAGCGGGGAAGCGGTTGGAGTTGGTGGAAGCTGGACGTGTTATTCCGATGCACCAGTGGGTCTTTTAATGGTTTATGAATTAAACCTTTTTTATTACTCTTTACCGACTCATGCGCCTCATTACAATGGCGACGAGGATGGGATCCGAACCCACGCGTGCAAAGCACAATGGATTAGCAGGTAAAGGCCCACCACATAACAAAATCCACAAGAAATGAAATGAATAAATATGATAAAGGCCCACCACATAACAAACTAAAACAATAAAAGTAGTCACCGTTGTTCAATCTTCGGAAACAGCTTACTCTTTTGGCAAGTTACAGAAAAGTGGATGAAAGTGCCGATAATCTTTCCCTTAGGAAGACGATAAGCAAACAGCAAAACGTAGCCACTGCATGACTGCTACGTGGTTGGCATAAAAATGTTTGGCAGAAGAACTCTCCAATCGGAAAATGGCTGCACGTGCGTGACGCTGAGACGGGTGGCTCACGGCACGTCTTGACAGGTCAGCACTAAAGGAACTGGAGGTTGCGCGTAGTGAAAGCAGAACTCGCGCTGGCAGAAAGGTCGATGAGCACGAGCAGAATCCGTTGGGGTGAGTCCAAATAGTAGTTTATACAATTTTCAAACGATGACATTTTGCAACGATCCAACAAGTGGTCCCAAGCAGTACGAAAATAACCATGGCCTTAAAATGAATGTCAGCCGAATGCACCATATTTCACAGTCACCTCACACCGGGACCCGATCTTCGCCCCCGACTGAAGGTGTGAATCTTTAAAGTGCTTAACAAAGGAAATTCAGTGCTTAGTAATTCTTGTAGCAGGAAAGGTCGTAATCCTTGTAGCAAGAAAGAAAAACCATGTACATTGTACCATGTGTGCAGACGCTTGTAACAGTGCACTGAACACCGCAATCCATCACAGACAATGACACTGCATCACAGTCACAAATTAAACGTAAGGAAACGCTGAATGTTGTATATTATATCTCCACTATAACTCGACGTGCTGAATTAGTTCAGCAAGGTTGAGAAACTCACCGGCTCCCCTCAGTAGTATTGCCAAATAGCTGAAGTTTAAACATTCAATGAGAATTCTCGTTCTCAGAGATTAAAGAACTTGTAGACTGCGCATATTTCAGTGTTCCACATACTTTTGTAGATACATTGTAGGCAGGTTCAAAGTTATTCAAACCACATAATCTCCTACGGCCAAAAGGTGTTTCTCTAAAGTATATGTAAGCTGGTCAGTTTCAAATGTCAAGCTGCACATAGAATGTAGTAACAGAATTTAGGCAGACCAGATGCAACGCCCAAAACTTACTTATGTAGGCTGTCTGTTGTTGTAGACACCGGTGGGGCAGTGAAGGGGTTGGGCATGAGGTTCAGTTAGTTTCTTTAGCAGTATCTTCTTTTGATCACGCGTGGTTTCTTTCCTTAAATCGTCGCCAGTGTAACATTTCATATAAGTAAAAGATGAGTCCTTGTGTTGCTGCGTCCAGAAGTGGGTTTATTCTTAGTAATCAAGAATAAATGTACAGGATACAAGCAAGCATGTAATTCAGTAAAGGCCCCAGTTAAGGCCCCACCGGGAGCAGCTGCCCTGCTGCTCAGCCTCAGATATAACTGACAATAGAATCAAACATACACAAAAGGAACTCTAAGTGACATCATAGATACAGGCTGAGCAGCTTAGAACAAACACTAAAGAAGGACAGAGAGGAAGGAAAAGCGTGTAGGAAAAACAAAAGTAGAAGGATACAGAGTGGTTTTTGCTGACCCACTGTGTATCCTTCTACTTTTGTTTTTCCTACACGCTGGAGTGTGCTGCCTTCACCTTGCTTGGCATTTCGACATTCTTTGCCGGCGTTTAGAAAGAAGACTTTTGAATCCTGTCTACTATTCCGACTTCATGTATATCGGAGACAAGGTACTGTTTTCTTGAATTTCTTACCCGTTGGCAGTTGAGAAGCACTCCAGCTCGTTATTTCAAATCCGCAGTGGCTCGAGCGGACCTCGCGCTCCAGTAGAATCCTCGGCTGTGTTCATTCGAGCGATCTAGCGCACCGGCAGAATCCTTGGCTGCGTTTCACTCTGACGCCTGCTGTGTTTACGTGACAACGCACGTCCTCAGCACGCTAGAGACGTCACGCTGTGGCCATCTTGGATTTCCATGGAAGCTGCTTGCCGAAGACATTCCTACTCTATTTAAAGCCACACTTAAGGTTACGGTCCAGCTTAAAGTGTATGCAAGTGCATTTCAGTGACGTGCACACTATCTACACACTATTTACAGTGTATTTGACAGTTTTAATATGTGCATTTCAGGGATGTGCACACTATAATTTTATTACGTGCATTTCAGTGATGTGCACACTACAATTTTTTTTTTTTTTCTCGGCAGTGATACACACACTTAATCGTTTTGTTAAACTTCATCTCAGTGTATCATCAATCCTCATCTGAACCTGGGTTGTGCACACCTTTAAAAGGAAGTATAACTTACTTCCTTCGCTTTACTTTGTGTTATTTCTAATTAATTACTATTAGCATTGAACTTTATTCACGTGCACTCCACTTTACTTTTAGGACTTCTCATCTTATAAAAAAAAAAAAAATTTTTTTTTTTTTTTAAAAGAAGTCAGTTCGGCATGGCTGGTTCACAATTTTGCAATCAACCCGCCATATTGCTTCAAGTTCCAGGAAAACCTAAATTGATGTGGAAAAAGTGGTTTGACACATTTGAAAACTATTTATTGGGTATTGATGGCGTCAAGTTCTCACCTGAAAGGAAAAAAGCAATTTTATTTAGTTTTTTAGGTACAGCGGCCATTGACATTTTTTAAAATTTAGCTCCTATAGCTGGTCAAGGTGAAGGATGGGACATTTACCAAGAAGCAATAGCAAGACTGCAAAAACAATTTGTAGATGAGCCTAGTGTAATGATAGAGCGACACACTTTTCACAAAAGGAAACAACATGTGGATGAGTCTATTGAAGACTATGTTGCTGCTCTTAGGGTGTTGGCAGCCAACTGTGAGTTTGGGGCTAATGTTGATTACTGCATAAGGGATCAATTTGTTTTTAACTGCGAGTCCAAGAAGGTGCAACAAAGACTCTTAGCTTGTCGCAACCCTACATTAACTGAAGTTTTAGATCTTGCGAAAGGCATAGAGAGATCTATTCAATCTGCTAGAGCTATTTCGAATGAGGAAGTTAAAACCTCTTCTCATGTGTGTGCTATTCAATCTGTTCAAAGACCAATTAGGTCTGGAGTTATTAAGGGTAGTAAGCTAAGTTGTTTTAGATGTGGGTCAAAGACGCAT
Source organism: Calotriton arnoldi (assembly GCA_963921515.1). NCBI lineage: Eukaryota > Metazoa > Chordata > Amphibia > Caudata > Salamandridae > Calotriton > Calotriton arnoldi. Next base: position 3,524,357 of record CAWUFW010000054.1, read on the forward strand.
CTTGCTAATTTTCCTGATTGTCCTGCTTTAAAAAGAAAATGTTTAAAATGTAACAGGTTTGGACATTTTCAAACTTTGTGCAAGTCCATAAGAAGTTCTCCTAATGTTTCTGTAAATGCTGTATCTAATGTTCAAGAGGATTTGGATAATTTACTCTTAACATTGTATGATCCCATGTCAGAATGGTCTATTAACAATGTAAGTGTACCTTTTAAAGCACCTTTAGGTGTTGTACATATTGGAAAAGTGAGTCTAGATGTTATGGCTGATTCTGGGTCGCCCATAACAGTCTTATCCGATATTTTTTTTAAGGAGAATTGGACTGATGATGTTAAACTTAAACACACAGATATCAATCCCAAAGCCTTTGGCAATTTTGACATCAAAATGTTGGGGTATTTTGAAGAGATTTTAGAATTTAAAGGATGTGAGGTTCTTACCAAAATTTATGTAGCCATTGATGGAAAGAACATTGTGGGATGGTATGATCTGGGCAAGTTGGGGATTATGTTGTGTCCTGGTACAGATTGTCCCATTAGATTGAGGGATATTTCTGCTAACTCAATCAATGTTGAGGTTTCCAATGTTGATTGTGCAGTTTTTGTGGATAAACATAGTGCAGTTTTTGTGGATAAGGTGGGTCAAGTAAAAGGTTTTACTCACAGGATTAAGCTTAAGGAAGGAGCCATGCCCACCCAACATAAAGTACGTATGGTTCCGTTGAGTGTACGTGAGAATTTGAGAACTCATCTAAATGATTTGGTGGCAGAAGGTATTATTGAACCTACTGATAGCTCAGAATGGATTTCGGCTATTGTGATCACACTTAAGAAAAATAATGATCTGAGACTGTGTGTGGATCTTAGGTCATTGAATAAGAACATAGTTGTTGAAACCTATCCCCTGCCTAGAATTCAAGAACTATTAGCTGCCGTTAATGATGCCAAGTACTTTTCGGTTATTGACCTTAGATCAGCTTATCATCAGGTGCTTCTTGACGATTCATCCAAAGACCTCACGGCTTTTGTTACGCCGTTTGGGGTTTTTAGATTTGTAAGAATGCCGTTTGGTCTGGCGTCAGCGGCCAGTGTTTTCCAAAAACTTATTGAGGCTCTTTTTCAAGGTTTAAAAAGGCGTGCAGTCGTTTCAAGACGACATTTTAATTTTTGCCAAAACGTGTGAAGAACATGACAACATTTTGGAGGCTGTCCTTAATATACTGGAATCTAAAGGTATGACAGTCAGTAAGAACAAATGTAAGTTTCTTGTTGAAGAAATTGATTACTTGGGTCACAAGATTTCTAGTCGCGGCATTTTTCCCAAAGATGATTTGGTTAATGCTTTGGATAAGGCAAGTAAACCCTATAATAAAGATTCTCTACGTTCTTTTTTAGGATTAGGGGAATACTATGCTAGATTTGTCAAGGGGTATGCTTTGGTGGTGGAACCATTGAGGCAACTTCTAAAAAAAGGGACAAGTTTTGTCTGGACACAAGTACATGATGAAGCGTTTAATCAAGTCAAAAGACTCGTTGCGCAAGCTCCAGGTCTCAATACTTTTGATCCTACTGGCAAGTCATTTGTCACGGTTGATGCCAGTACTATAGGTCTGGGGGCTGTGTTTACTCAGTTGGTAAACGGTAGGGAGAGAGTTATTTCTTTCATTTCCAGAGGAATAAGAGGAGCTGAGGAACATTACAGTACCATTGAGAAAGAGGCTCTTGCGTGTGTGTGGGCTGTAGAAAAATTAAAAAAAAAATTGTGGGGAAGCCCTTTTGTTCTTGTTACGGATCACAAACCTCTTGTATATATGATGAATGGAGTAAGATCTGGCAATGCCTCCTCGAGATTAGTGAGACTCATAGCACGGTTACAAGAATTTAATTTTGAGATAAGGCATATTGCGGGAGGGAAGAATGTGACAGCTGATTGTTTGTCTAGACTTCCTCCCACAGGTGCATCTGAGGAGAAGATCATTGATCTTCATGAGTGTGTTGTAGCTGTGGTAGATGCTATTAGTGTTGGTAATATGGACATTTCGGAGAAAGAGTGGTGTGAATTTCTTGATCAAGATCAAGTCTTAACCAAAGTCAAACAATTTGTGGTCAATGGTTGGCCACCAAGTAAAAATTTGGAGGTTTGCTTTCGGAGTTTTGCTCAAGTGGCCAATGAGCTCACTATTGAAAACAACATGTTATTGAGGCATGATCTGTTTGTTCCACCTGTTGGGATTAGAAACAGACTTGTCAGTTTAGCTCATTCGGGACATTCTGGTATTTCTGGCACTAAAAGATTACTTAAAATGCATTATTGGTGGCCAGGGATGGATGCTTTTGTGGAACGTTTTGTAGATAATTGCAAAATTTGTATTCGTTCAGATAAACATTGGAAAGTGTCTACAGAACCTTTGAGCATTCAAGAGGTACCCCAGTTACCCTGGGAGAAAATTTCTATAGATTTTGCTGGTCCTTATGATTGCCTAGGTAGAGAAAAGAGATTTTTAATCGTGGTCATTGACAACTTCTCCAAGTGGTTGTACTACACGTTTGTTGAGCATCCCAACACTGATGAGGTGGTATTTTTTTTAGATAACATTTTTCAGCAAGAAGGAGCACCTAAGATTATTATGTCTGATAATGGGGTGCAGTTTATTTCTGCTAAAATGCAGAGTTTTCTAAAAAAAATTGGTGTACGTTCAGAGAAGGCACCATTGTATTGGCCTAAGGCCAATGGACAGGTGGAACGGGCCAATAGATTTTTCAAAGAAGGAATTCAATCAGCTTTGGAAACAATTTGGATGTGTTTGAATTTTTAAAGGAGAAAATTTGGAGCTATCACAATACTCCGCACTCGAGTACTGGTGTATCTCCTTATATCTTGATGAGGGGTAGACGGAGTAGAACTTTTCTCACACCTGATTTTGTCAAAACTGGCATGAATCTATCCTTTGAGGGTTGTATTGATAAAGCGAGAGACAATTTATGTGTGGCTAGTAAGAATTACCATGATGCATATGAAAATGCTAAATGCAAATCTGTTGAAGTTGGAAATTGGGTGAGAGTTATCAAACCTCCTTCTCAACAAGTTAAGGGTTCATCTAAATTTTCTTTACCCTTTTTGGTCGAAAGGGTTACCGATTCTGCTGTTTTATTGAAAAACAAAGGGTGGTGGAACAAAAGTGCTATCATTATACTTAAGCCTGGACAGGAGAATTTCTTTGAAAAAGAAAAGCTGGAAAGTGATGGTACCTTGTTTTGTGAGAATGGTGGTAAGAATGATTTCTTGACGAGTTTTTCTATAAGACATGATTCTGAAGGTTCTGAGTGTTCTGCTGGGAATCTTATGGATTTAGTGTCTGGTGAGCAGATGGGAGATCATTTGGGTGTGGGTACCAAAGAGGATAGTAATCTGGAAAGAGATTTGCCTTTACAAAAAAGGATTGCTAAAATACCTAAGAGATTTGAGGATTATCTTATGGAGTAGTTTTATTTTTATTTTGTTTTTTGTTTGTTAAAAAAAAAAAAAAGGGACATGTGGTGTGTTCACACTTCCACTTTGCAATAAAGTTTAGTCATCTATTGTTACCATAGTACCTCCTCGCTCTGTAGAACGTTTCATGTCACAATTCATTAGTTCATTTTGGAATGTGCTTATGTCATGGGTTGGAACGGGAGCGGGAAGCGGTTGGAGTTGGTGGAAGCTGGACGTGTTATTCCGATGCACCAGTGGGTCTTTTAATGGTTTATGAATTAAACCTTTTTTATTACTCTTTACCGACTCCTGCGCCTCATTACAGTCTGCCAGCCTCGCGCCTCTCGTGTCTGCCAGCCTCGCGCCTCTCCTGCGTCTGCCAGCCTCGCGCCTCTCCTGCGTCTGCCAGCCTCGCGCCTCTCCTGCGTCTGCCAGCCTCGCGCCTCTCCTGCGTCTGCCAGCCTCGCGCCTCTCCTGCGTCTGCCAGCCTTGCGCCTCTCCTGCGTCTGCCAGCCTCGCGCCTCTCCTGCGTCTGCCAGCCTCGCGTCTCTCCTGCGTCTGCCAGCCTCGCGTCTCTCCTGCGTCTGCCAGCCTCGCGTCTCTCCTGCGTCTGCCAGCCTCGCACCATTCCTGGGTCTGCCAGCCTCGCACCATTCCTGGGTCCGCCTGCCTTGCACATCTTTTTTGTCTTCCAATGCCAGCCTCGCGCCTCTCCTGTGTCGGCCAGCCTCGCGCCTCTCCTGTGTCGGCCAGCCTCGCGCCTCTCCTGTGTCGGCCAGCCTCGCGCCTCTCCTGTGTCGGCCAGCCTCGCGCCTCTCCTGTGTCGGCCAGCCTCGCACCCTCGCGCCTCTCCTGTGTCGGCCAGCCTCGCACCCTCGCGCCTCTCCTGTGTCGGCCAGCCTCGCACCCTCGCGCCTCTCCTGTGTCGGCCAGCCTTGCGCCTCTCCTGTGTCGGCCAGCCTTGCGCCTCTCCTGTGTCGGCCAGCCTTGCGCCTCTCCTGTGTCGGCCAGCCTTGCGCCTCTCCTGTGTCGGCCAGCCTTGCGCCTCTCCTGTGTCGGCCAGCCTTGCGCCTCTCCTGTGTCGGCCACCCATGCACCTCTCCTGTCGCCAGCCTTGCACCTCTCCTGTCGCCAGCCTTGCACCTCTCCTGTCGCCAGCCTTGCACCTCTCCTGTCACCAGCCTTGCACCTCTCCTGTGTCTGTCACCCAGGCACCTTTCCAGTGTCTGCCACCCATGCACCTTTCCAATGTTCTTTAACCTTTCACCTCCTCTGTGTCCACCAGCCTCGCACCACTCCTGTGTTTGCCACCCATGCACCATGCCTTGCTCTTCTCCAATGTCTGAGGCTTGCCCTTCTCCAGTGTCCGTCAGTCTTGCTTTTTTTTGTGTCTGTCGGCATTCCACCTCTCCTGTGACTGTCAGACTTGCTCTTATCCAGTGTCTCTCGGTCTTGCCCTGCTCTATTGTATGTCAGTCTTGCTCTTCTCCTTCATATGTTCGCTTTGGCCTGCTCCAGTGGGTCTCGGTCTTGCCCTGCTCCAGTGAAGTCTCGGTCTTGCCCTGCTCCAGTGAAGTCTCGGTCTTGCCCTGCTCCAGTGAAGTCTCGGTCTTGCCCTGCTCCAGTGAAGTCTCGGTCTTGCCCTGCTCCAGTGAAGTCTCGGTCTTGCCCTGCTCCAGTGAAGTCTCGGTCTTGCCCTGCTCCAGTGAAGTCTCGGTCTTGCTATTCTCCTGTGTCTGTCTGCATTGCACCTCTCCAGTGTCAAAGTAAGGGGAAAGAATTAATAGAGCTCTTGCTGAGAGAGGGGGGCGAAGACCCTGCTTGTCTTTGAGTAAGGGACACTGGAGGGGGCGGGGGAGGGAGAAGTAAGACCCTGCTTGTCTTGGAGTTCGGGACTCTGTAGAGAAAGAAGAAAGCCCCTGTTTGTCTTGGAGTAAGGGATACTGGGGGAGAAAAAAGAAAGATCCTGCCTGTCTTGGAGTAAGGGACACTGTGGAGGAAGAGGAAATCCCCTGCTTGTCTTGGAGTAAGAGACACTGGGGGAGAAAGAAGAAAACCCCTGCTCGTCTTGAAGTAAATGACACTGGAGAAAGAAGAAAGACTGCTTGTCTTTGAGTAAGGGACACTGTGGAGAAAGAGGAAAGCCCCTGCTTGTCTTGGAGTAAGATACCAAAGGGGATGATGGACGGAGCGTTAGAGCAAATCAAACACTCACCCCCAGTCAACTGATCTGGGTTTAATCCATCATCATTCTTTAGCTCACTCCACCACCCCAGTTCAGACATGGCCATATGCAAATCAGTCTGACCCTGTGCCTCATGGGAACAGTCCAGCCCGAACTGCCTAGCCATGTCTTCCCTGGACCGGAAACAAGCATCCTGGGACTGGTTTCGGATTCAAAACCCTCATCAGCCAGGCTATCTTGAATCCAGTGGCAAAGTGAGCAAGGGACCCACATCTGGGTATACCCTGCGAACTTAGGGCGAACAAAGCGATACCAAAGGGGATGATGGACGGAGCGTTAGAGCAAATCAAACACTCCCCCCACCCCCCCCCCCCGTCAACTGATCTGGGTTGAATCCATCATCATTCTTTAGCTCACTCCACCACCCCAGTTCAGACATGGCCATATGCAAATCAGTCTGACCCTGTGCCTCATGGGAACAGTCCAGCCCGAACTGCCAAGCCATGTCTTCCCTGGACCGGAAACAAGCATCCTGGGACCGGTTTCGGATTCAAAACCCTCATCAGCCAGGCTATCTTGAATCCAGTGGCAAAGTGAGCAAGGGACCCACGTCTGGGTATACCCTGCCAACTTAGGGCGAACAAGCGATACCAAAGGGGATGATGGACGGAGCGTTAGAGCAAATCAAACACTCGCCCCCAGTCAACTGATCTGGGTTTAATCCATCATCATTCTTTAGCTCACTCCACCACCCCAGTTCAGACATGGCCATATGCAAATCAGTCTGACCCTGTGCCTCATGGGAACAGTCCAGCCCGAACTGCCAAGCCATGTCTTCCCTGGACCGGAAACAAGCATCCTGGGACCGGTTTCGGATTCAAAACCCTCATCAGCCAGGCTATCTTGAATCCAGTGGCAAAGTGAGCAAGGGACCCACGTCTGGGTATACCCTGCCAACTTAGGGCGAACAAGCGATACCAAAGGGGATGATGGACGGAGCGTTAGAGCAAATCAAACACTCGCCCCCAGTCAACTGATCTGGGTTTAATCCATCATCATTCTTTAGCTCACTCCACCACCCCAGTTCAGACATGGCCATATGCAAATCAGTCTGACCCTGTGCCTCATGGGAACAGTCCAGCCCGAACTGCCAAGCCATGTCTTCCCTGGACCGGAAACAAGCATCCTCGGACCGGTTTCAGGTTCAAAACCCTCATCAGCCAGGCTATCTTGAATCCAGTGGCAAAGTGAGCAAGGGACCCACGTCTGGGTATACCCTGCCAACTTAGGGCGAACAAAGCGATACCAAAGGGGAAGTTGGCAGGGTATGCCCAGACATGGGTCCCTTGCTCACTTTGCCACTGGATTCAAGATAGCCTGGCAGATGAGGGTTTTGAACCCGAAACCGGTCCCAGGATGCTTGTTTCCGGTCCAGGGAAGACATGGCTTGGCAGTTCGGGCTGGACTGTTCCCATGAGGCACAGGGTCAGACTGATTTGCATATGGCCATGTCTGAACTGGGGTGGTGGAGTGAGCTAAAGAATGATGATGGATTAAACCCAGATCAGTTGACTGGGGGTGAGTGTTTGATTTGCTCTAGCGCTCCGTCCATCATCCCCTTTGGTATCGCTTTGTCTTGGAGTAAGAGACACTGTGAAGAAAAAGAAAGACCCTGCTTGTCTTGGAGTAAGAGACACTGGGGGAGAAAGAAGAAAGCCCCTGCTTCTCTTGAAGTAAAAGACACTGGAGAAAGAAGAAAGACTGCTTGTCTTTGAGTAAGGAGCACTGTGGAGAAAGAAGAAATATCTGCCTGTCTTGGAGTAAGAGACACTGGAGAAAGAAGAAAGCCCCTGCTTGTCGCTGAGTAAGGTACACTGGGGGAGAAAGAAGAAAGACCCTGCTTGTCTTGGAGGAAGAGACACTTTGGAGAAAGAAGAAAGCCCCTGCTTGTCTTGGAGGAAGAGACACTGTGGAGAAAGAAGAAAGCCCCTGCTTGTCTCCGAGTAAGGTACACTGGGGGAGAAAGAAGAAAGACCCTGCTCGTCTTGGAGTAAGAGACACTGTGGAGAAAGAAGAAAGCCCCTGCTTGTCTCTGAGTAAGGTGCATTGGGGGAGAAAGAAGAAAGCCCCTGCTTGTCTTTGAGTAAGGGAAACTGGGGGACAACGAAGAAAGCCCCTGCTTGTCTTGGAGTAAAAAACACTGGAGAAAGAAGAAAGACTGCTTATCTTGGGGTAAGGGCACTGTGGAGAATGAAGAAATCCCCCGTTTGTCTTGGAATAAGGGACACTGTGAGAAATGATGAGTTGTTGCTTCTTTTGGCCGAAGTAAGACTGGGGAGTGTGAGAAGAGATATTTGCAAATTGCAAGAACAGAAGTAGTGCCATAGAGTCCTACTGGGTTACGATAGACATTGTTATTCGTGATGGGCGGAGAACTATCTGAGCGGGCTCAGGCTTCCCTTATCTGCATGAATGCCTTCCTGGTGCATTCAGTGAAGGCCTTTTTGTTGTTTGGGTGGTCTTGTGTAGCCTCTTCTGGGTTTGAGGTTTGTTGTCGAATTCCTCAGTGATGGCTATCTGCTTTGTTTCATCTCTAGATCTCAGCCACTGGTATTTAATTCGCTGTTCACGGTTTTAATTTCACACAGTTGAGCACAGCACATTCATAGTTAGCGTAGGCTTGTCCAGCGTTGGCGTAGGCGTGTCCAGCGTTGGCGTAGGCTTGTCCAGCGTTGGCGTAGGCTTGTCCAGCGTTGGCGTAGGCTTGTCCTGCTTTGGCGTAGGCTTGTCCTGCTTTGGCGTAGGCTTGTCCAGCGTAGTGTCTTGCATTGCTGTAGGCTTGTCCCTCCTTGGCGTGGTCTTGTCCTGCGTTGGCTTGTCCTGCGTTGACGTAGGCTTGTTCAGTGCTGGCGTGGGCTTGTTGCAGTACGATGACAATTTTCCAGCAGGGCAGCAGGTTTGACGTATTCTGAATGATGTTTGTTAGATAGCCATGCAGGTCTAATCGCAGTGTCCCTTATTTGTTTTGTTCAAGTCTTAGTTCGGAATAGGTTATGAGGGTGAAGTGTTAATGTAGCAAAGACAAGAGGAGGGTAATGAGCAGAGCTTTAAGTGGCCGGGAGCTTTAAGTGGTCGGGTCCCTCCGGGTCACAGACCGGTTAGCAGTTAAAAACCGACATTGAGATGGGCACCTGTCGGGCTCTGTATTCTTTTCCTTAACTTTGCAGACAGAAACAGTGATCGATTTCTGAACAATGAATGTAAAAATCGTTAAGGTGATCCATGCCAACTATATAATTCATGCTTGTTTCACATGTTAAATTCCCAGGATGTTGTGCTAGCTATTTCAGGGATGTTGTGTTTCTGCATATATCTTTTGGGTAAACACAACAAGATGATGGACGGAGTGCTGAAACTTTTCAACCACTCATCCCCAGTCAAGAGATCTGGGTTTAATTCATTGTTTTTTTGCTCACTATGCCACTCCAGTTTGGACCCAGCCATATGCAAATCAGTCTTGACCCTGCTCCTCATGGGAACAGTCCAGCCCGAACTGCCAGGCCAGGTCCTCCCTGGACCGGAAACAAGCATCCCGGGACCGGTTTCTGCGTATTACCCCATATCAGCCAATAGCTTGAATCCAGTGGCACAGCGAGCAAGGGACCCGCGTCTGCGCATACTCTTGGCCACTTAGTGCGAACATAGCAAGCACAACAAGATGATGGACGGAGTGCTGAAACTTTTCAACCACTCACCCCCAGTCAAGAGATCTGGGTTGAATCCATTGTTCTTCTGCTCACTGTGCCACCCCAGTTCAAACCCAGCCATATACAAATCAGTCTTGGCCCTGCTCCTCATGGGAACAGTCCAGCCCGAACTGCCAGGCAGGTCCTCCCTGTACCAGAAACAATAATCTTTTTGTGTTGCCATGTTCGCTCTAAGTGGCGAAGGGTATGCCCAGACGTGGTTCCCTTGCTCGCTCTGCCACTGGATTTAAGCTAGCCTGGCTTATGAGGAGTGAAACCCTGAAACGGGTCCCAGGATGCTTGATTCCACTTCAGGGAGGACCTGGCCTGGCAGTTCCTTTTTATGTTTGCTATATTTTTTGGGTAACATATTATCTGGTATAGTGCATATTTTGAACAGAGTCACGTCCAAGTGTTTATAAGAGGCCGCGATTGAGAATTTCTCACAGTTCCAGTCAATGGTTCATTAAAGGGGAGAGGATGTGGCCTTATGGCTAGAGCGGTCGGCCTCGATGCTGGGGAACCGGGTTCGAGTCTCGGCAGGGACGCTCAACATCCTGTGATTCTGGGTAAATCACTTACTCTAACAAAAAAAAATGAATGTGTCTGTCTGTAACGCAACTGGTGCTCATGTAAAGCGCTCTGATACCTTCGGGTCAAGTTCGCGCTATATAAAACTACAGGGAAAAAAAAAGTATCCAGAATACATGGTAATCCAATCCTTGGCCTCCCTGCAGAGCGCACAGAGCAATTGTCACCTATTCTAGTTACAATTGGGATTCTGTACAAATGTATCCGAAGGAGCTACACGTTGGTCAAAATATTGACAAAGTAAAAGAAAATTCACTGCCCCTTTGATTGCACATTCAATTAGTGTGTCTTATATGTAGGTGTTTGTGTTTGATCCAGCGCGGCAAATATAATTTCTCCTTATGACACTAATCCAGAAAAACACCTACGCAACCTTTATTACTTAAAACTTATGTCGGTGGGGCCCATGACACCGCATACATACATTCATTCAATTTCTGGATTAAACGCTAAGGAGAATGAGCTGCTGGACAAACGGGATACCTTGTTAAATTTGACAGAATAATAATCTATACATTAACTTTGGATCCTGTCGGTTTTAAACATCAAGGTACTCCGCTATTCGGTCGATGGACCAACTAGTAGAATTAGTTGATGGCGATTAAGACCAGCTCAATCACAATTAAAACCTTTAACATTTATTAATCATAATCTATTAAAGAACCACAGACTCATTTTAGAGTTAGAATATAATTTTATCTAAAATTCTTCGAGCAAATAAGCGAAATTCTTTATTATGTAAAACATTTAGAAATATCAATAAACATTTTAAGAAAGATTTTTAGGAAAAGAATGAAAAATTACTCATTACCCTCGGCCATAGGGCGATGACAAGAATGGTTCACCAAAGGAAGATGAACCGCAGATCACAGGATAGGACTCCCAAACTGACTGACTGTCCCGCTAACCTCCTCGGACGCAATCACCTCCCGGGCAAATTCCCGCAACGATCTCGTTCCTTCCCCAGTCAAAGTTCAAAGTCCAAAATGACAGAGTCTCTCGCAGCATCAAGGTGGAAAAATGAAAAGCAAGCTTTTTTCACAACGTAAAAGCAGACTCATATACCCTATTTTCTGGCTCTCTACACTTAAAAGTTGCAATCTTTAGGGGCAAGAATCACGCTAATTGTTCCATTGGAGGGGTGGTGGTGGTCACCTCATTGCCCTCCTTGTTCGAACTGGTTTGGGGACAATAAAGCACACAAGTCTCATGATGATAGTGTCCAAAAGTAGTTCAATTTGTCAATCCATTTTGTAACAATCTTTGATGGTCACACATTAGTTCATCCACTGTCGCTCGGTTTTTCCATCCGTTCCCAGGCATATATGCTGAACACTTGGCACGCTCCTCGTTGCAGGTCAGATTGGCCTTGACATCTCTCACTCCGAGCACAGGCCGCATACACGTGACTGGAGCATTCATTCTGCGCCTGCACAGGGGCCATCTTATTCAGCGCACGCGATCTCGTCCTTTCCAGCGGCCATTTTAGAAGCATGGCCTAGCAGGCCGAACGAAACTAATATAAGAACAAACACTATAGAAATTAAAATATGGAAAATAAGCCTTTCTGTTTACCACCCGCCATTCTAAAGACCCGTGTTAGATATTATCTAGCAGAAGCGACATTTAAAGCCATTTTACTTACCATCTGCATTCTTTGCCACAATACAATTCTATTACGCAACACAAATCATGCAATTCACTCTATTTACTATGCAAATCACAATACTCACATTAATTAGCTTCACATTTGTAAACAAATTAGATTTTGCAACATTTAGCAAATTGCCCACGTGTAATGTCTACTAAAAAGTGTATCTGTTGATTAGTTCATGCGTTTCAAACGGTTAGTATCATTAATGGTTATGGGGTCATTAATTTCCAAGGGGGATTTTTAACATCACCACTAAAACCTATCCCTACAAAATTTATCAGATAAATGTTTCTTGTCCACTTGCATTTGTTAATTTAGACAATCGTGTTCTTTTCATCCTGTCTTTTAGACCTTTTGTACATGTTCTCTTTAAACTCTTCCAATTCGATCTCTCCCATCTCCTGCTCTTTCTTTATTTTTCTTATTTTCTCTTTTTGCTTTATTTTGTCTTTTTCTTCTTTTAACACACACATATGCTAATCTCAATATTGATATTATCACTACTACTAAAGTTACTGGAATTAGTATTTTCCCAATAAGAGAACTACCTATTTCTGTGAACCATTTCTTCATTGAGGAAAAACTCTTACCAAGTCTCTCCCAAGCACCTTCAACCTCCAGTGGGGCAATTTCTTTATGCAAATCAGTAATGTTCTTTATATACTTCTGTATATTCTGACTTTTGTCTGGAATGTAAGTGCAACAATGTTGTACTTTCAGCATTCCACAGACTCCACCCTCTTTTGCCAAAAGAATGTCAAGGGCAAGTCGATTTTGCATTACCATAGCTCTCATGGCGACCATTTCGGTATTTACCATCAAGAACCCTCCAGCAGTATTCGTTGATAAACGATCTACTACTGTAGACAATTTCCGAATCTTGTATACATTCAAAGATATACCCACTGCTGGTATCAATGCTCCAAAAATGTCACCTATTATTTCTGAGAAGCTTTCCCTCTTCCTACGGGTTAATGGTTTACCTATCTCGTGAATTCCTTTAGTTCCTCTTTCCACGTGAAAAATATTTGGAAAGACCAGGCCTAGATGCCATGTTCCGTACCAATGGTCCGGCAACCTACAATAAGCTCTATTTCCGCAAATATAATAGATCCCTGGAAATACTGGATCTTTTCCTCCTTTAAATCCCCATCCCCTAAAATTTTGTATGTATCTCGGCACTCACTAGAACCCACGAAATAGTTATCATACATAGTGTTATCTCTACTAATACACAATTTTCCATGTTTGGGCCAATCTAGAACCATAGCTGCATTTGTTTCGCCTTTGTCATAACTTCCCTCTTCAAACGCCCAAGGTAGGGTTTTTGTCTTTTCTCCTGCTGCCTTTCTTTGAAACTTAACCCTTCTGTCTTCTACCATGTCTAAGAAAACCTTTTCTTCCTTTCTTAACCCACAAGTAAGATTATGTCTAAATGCATATTCTAATATAAATTCTTTTGTTTCTAAGAAAAATTCTCCAAAAATCTTTGCAAACTTCACCTTATTTCAGTTCAGGGATTACGGGAACTTTAATAAAAACAGCATCTGTGTCAGTGTAATAATACTCTAATTTACCTGTTTTGTAAAATAAGCTAGCTAAAACTACAAGTTATTCCATACGTCAAAGGAAGGTGATGATACGTCACACCTTCTGTTACAGACGCAGGTAACTGCATACAGACATAACAATCCCTCACATCCATTGTCTCCACATATTCGTACAAAAGTTTCGTGAAGACATTCTTGGAGAAATCAGTTATTGACTTGTCCCTATGAAAATCAGTACTATCTATTAATGTTGCAGTGTTCTTTATGTTAGATTTCTTGTCACTATTCGTGTCATTCATAATTTCAGATGTATCTTCTACAACTAATCTTAGTGGAATTATTATTGCCAAAATGAACCAAATAAGCATTAGAAAGCCTGTACAATAGAAACACATCTTACACCATCTACGGAAAAACTCACATCTAGATCTTCTATTCTCAGTGTCTACCATGTTGAAATTTTATCTAATTATATGTACAGAAATGTGTTTCCACACCTCAAATGACGTAGTGTTGACTAGGATCAACTGCTTTTGGCGCACCTTTCGGTCTTTCAGAAATTTTCTTTGACTTTTATCAGTTTGTGTGTCTAGTCCGGTTTTCTTTCTTTGTCTTTCAGGATTTGCACAGTTCACTCTCACCCTCTTGTTCACAGTCTTTGTCTGGGTTCTCGTGACTGCTATCCACTTCTTTAATGTCGGACAGTGCTATCTATGTATACCCATTCAGGTGACTTGTATTTCAAGTTAGGTCTTTTCACTCTTTTTGGTCTTTGTAACTGTCTTTCACTTGTTTTTCTTTGTCCTTTCTGACTTATTTCATTTACTTGTTCTGCACTTTCTTTGTTCAAGTTTATCAGTTTATATCTCAGTCTTTTAATTTCGTTGGGCCAATTGTCTCCTTTTCTTGGCCTTTTCAGTTCACTTTCTTTTTCTCCTAGTTCTGCTCTCCAAGTTCTCTTTCTTGGTCCGATTCTTTGCCTTCTTTCTTCTTCACTTTCTTCAGATTCTGTCTCAGATCTCACTTCACTTCCTCTAACTTTGAACTTTATAATCTCAGTCTCTTTGTCTGAATCCGAATCTTCTGGTGTTTCTCCTGTTTGAAATTCTGAGTCTAATCCTCCTCGTGTTTCTTCCGCAATTTCCCCAATCTCTCTATCTGAATCTAAATTTCCCTGTGTTTCTTCTGCTTGTAATTTTGAGTCTAATCCTCCTCGTGTTTCTAACGCAATTTCCCCAATCTCTCTATCTGAATCAAAATTTTCTTGAGTTACCTCTACAATTTCCGGAGGAATTTCCCCAAAGCTTGTACTTGGCTGTTCATTGTCACTGTTTATTAGTTCGGTTTCTCCTGTTTCAATATCAGTTCTTTTGTTTTCGGATTCTTCCTTTTGTCTTTCACTGGATTCAGGTTGTTCTGATTCAGATGCCGAACTGGTATCTGATATTTCCAGATGTCGACTTTCAGGTCGAGCTTCAGGATCTGGAACTCTGATTATTTCAGTTTCTTCTTCAGTTGTCAAACTGGTACCTGATTTTTCCAGATGTCAACTTACAGGTCGAGCTTCAAGATCTGGAACTCTGATTGTTTCAGTCTCTGCTTCAGATGCTGAGCTGGTATCTGATATTTCCAGATGTCGACTTACAGGTCAAGCTTCAAGATCTGGAACTCTGATTGTTTCAGTCTCTGCTTCAGATGCTGAGCTGGTATCTGATATTTCCAGATGTCGACTTAAAGGTCGAGCTTCAGGATCTGGAACTCTGATGGTATGACTGGCATGAATCCAATTTTTCACACCTGCACACTTTATTGCAGTTGTTGTCACCAGGATCACTTGACGTGGTTTATCCCAGCGGGGAACCAAGCAGTTACTTCTTCTGTGGACTTTTATGCGGATCCAGTCTCCTGGACTCAGATCATGAGCTGGTTTTCTTTCAAGAGTGGTCGCATCCGGCCCAACCTGATGAAACACAGAATGCACCACATCAGCCAATCCTTTGCAATAGTCCAATACGAGATCATCAGTTATAGTCAGCAGTTTGTTGACAGGTACGTGTGCTTGTCTCATTGCTCGTCCCATGATTATTTCATGAGGACTCAGACCTGTTTTTCTGTCAGGTATGCTTCTTATGCTCTTTAGCACCAATGGTAAGGCATCGGGCCATTTGAGTCCTGTGGCGCTTGACACATTTTCCCTAACCTATTCTTTATTGTACCATTTACTTGCTCTACCACTCCAGAAGCCTCTGGTCTGTAGGCACAATGCAGCTTTTGTTGAATGTCTAGTGCTTCACATATCAGTTAGATAATTTCATTCTGGAAATGCGTTCCTCTATCTGTTTCTATCGTTACTGGAAAGCCATATCTAGGAATGAATTCTCTCAGTAGGAGCTTAGCCACAGTAACTCCATCATTCCTTCTTGTCGGATAGGCCTCCACCCAACGAGAAAACAAACAGACGACCACCAGGACATACCTCAATCTGTTACTTGGGGGCATTTCAATAAAATCTAGTTGCATTCTGGTAAAAGGACCTCTTTCGCGTCCTATTGTTCCCAAACTCACTACTGTCTTCCTTCCAGGATTTATCTGTTGGCATATAAGACATCTTTGGCAAAGACTTTCAGCTATAGCCCTAAATTTTGGGTTGTACCAGGTCTGTTTGAAAAGTCTGATCATGGCATCTCTACCTATGTGTGCCTGTCCATGGTACATCCGTGCCATGTTAGAGATCATGCTATCAGGCATAACTGGTCTTTCATCCCTGTAAACCCAGACTTCATCTTCCTCTCTTTGTCTGCAACCTGCTTTTATCCAACCATATTTTTCCTCATCACCTGCCTCTTTCTGCAATTGTTTTACCTCATCCCAGGTTTCAACTGTGTTAGTAAACAGCACATGAAACATTCTCTTTTTACCTTCTCCGATTCATTGAGGTCATATTTCTGGCACATTATTGAGCTAATTCGTCAGCGAATTTGTTACCCACTGCAATGTAATCAGTTCCATTTTTGTGAGCAGTGCATTTTACCACCGCAATCTGTTTAGGCAGCTGTATCGCCTCAAGCAACTTTTTCACAAACTCACCATTCCTAATAGGAGACCCTGAGGAAGTCAGGAATCCCCTCTGGGACCAGATCTGTCCAAAATCGTGGACCACTCCGAAGCCATACTGGCTATCTGTGATCACAGTAATTCGGAAATTCTTTCCCAGTTTGCACGCTCGAATCAGAGCAATCAGCTCAGCAACTTGGGCTGAACGTATTCCTCTCAAACAGGATGCTTCCATTATGGTTGTCACCTTACACACAGCATATGCAGCACTTAAAACTCCTTCATTTGTCCTCAGGCATGACCCGTCCACAAACATCACATAATCTGACTCTTTTAGAGGTTCATCTTTAATGTCTGATCGGGGCTTTGTGCAAAATTCAAGCACATCCAAACACTTATGATCAACATCATCTTTGACTTCTGCATTTACTTCTTCTGATGGATACTTCTGCCTGTGGATTCCTCACCTTTTGAATACCCCCCTTGCGCCAGCAATTCCGCGGAAATTCTTTCCCAGCTCTCCCACGACGACGAGGACGTCACAATAGCACGGCTCCGCTCGCGACTCCGTAAGACGTCATCGGAGCCATAAGAAGACCTCGTCGGCGTGCTGACGTCAGTTCCCTTTTTCCGCGCCGTCGACGCGTAACGGTTTTTCCAGGGACTCTCCATTTTCTACATTGTGTCTTCATATCGTTGGAAATGGCTACTTCTAGGAAGTCCGGTTTTAAGCCTTGCAGGGAGTGCGGAGGCCAGATGTCAATTACGGATCCGCATGACGACTGTCTCTGGTGTCTTTCGTCGGACCATGACGTCGAAGAATGCCGTTCCTGCATGAAAATGAACCCGAAGGCCCTTATAGAGCGTGAGGCTAAACTTTTCATGGCCAGAGCTAAGAAGGAGAAGAGAGGTCGGAAGCGGGTGAAGTCTTCTTTGTCTCACACTTCAAGATCTAAGAAGCATAAGAAGTCGAAGAAATCCCGGCGTCATTCGTCGAAGTCTAGGGCTTCGAGGCCGACTTCACCTCCTGAGCGACTTCGGAGGAAGGACTTTGTCTCCCCGTCTCCTTCACCGAGAGCGGAGTCGGTTCATTCCCCGGCTCCGATGTCGCCGGCGTCGAAGGGCTCTTCGGCGTCGAGACGATCACCGGCGCCTCGGGAGTTGTCTCCAATTCCTGTGGGTTCGCCTGAGCGGGCGCCGTCTCCACCGGCTCCGCAGGATCCAGTTCGACCTCAGGAGGTCCCCGGGCGAGAAGGTACGGAACCTTATCCTCCTTTTCCCTTGCCTGGTGCGGACCCAACGCAGTTCTTAAACGCGATGTATGGTATGTTTTCAAGGGCCAGTTTTCCGCTGGGTGTGCCTACAGGTCCTTTGGCCTACAATTTGGGTGTTCCACACCAGTATGCCCAGGCGCCCTTTGTACCCTTTATGCCATCGGCTCCGGCATGGCATTTCCCGACGCCGAGGTCGTCGACTCCGGCACCTCGAGCTCCGTCGGATGTGGGGTCGGCGTCGTCTCGGGTTCGTGCGACGCCGAAGGATGTTCCGGAGGGGCCTTCTGTGCCGTTGCCATCATCACCGGCGCCGCGTACGGCGCCGTAGACTCCGTTTCAGGCTCCACTGACGCCGGCACTGAAGACAAAGCAGCGCTCCAGGAGGGATGCACAGAGGCTGCTAGAAGAGGAGGAGTATGCACAAGAGCAAGAGGAAGGAGAGATTTTAGACTCTCTTGATGACTTTGAGGGTCTGCAGGAGGCCAGTGGGTTAGATACATCTCCTGAATACGATCTTTCATCACCAAGGGCTGGTCTTCCTCTAGAAAATTTGCCTTATCATGTGGTCGTGAGGAAGGCGGCTGATTTGCTGGGCCTTCAGTTGCCATCATCTGAATTGAAGGCCAACATTTTGACTGAAGTCCTCAATACCTCTTCGGTGGTCTCAGAGCCACTGTTACCCTTCATGGACGCCTTGACTGAGCCAATTTTGGAGGTGTGGCAGAAGCCTTTGTCCGCTCCTGCTGTCTCTAGAACAATTGCACGGAGATATAGGCCGGCCCCTGGGGATCCTGCCTTTCTGTCTACTCATCCGACTCCCGAGAGCTTGGTAGTACAGGCTTCTTGTTCGAAGCAATCTTCGAGTGCTTTCCCTACTACTCCGGGTGATAGAGACTCGAAAAGATGGAGCAAGCAGCCAAAAGATATTTTCGTCTGCAAGCATGGCGTTGAAGTCGACTAATGCTACGTGTCTTCTGGGAAGATACGTCCATGCTTTGATGGATTCTGTGAAGCAACTGGCTCCTAAGCTCCCGGAGGATGATAGGGCAAGTTTTATGGAGGTGCTCTCTGACTCGCAAGCAGCTGCTCGCCAGGTGATCCAGTCTGGGATGGATACGGCTGATTCTGTTGCACGAGTGATGGGCTCTTCTGTGGCAACAAGAAGACAGGCCTGGTTGAGGTCTTCTGGTTTTTCCCCGGATGTCCAGGCGACTCTGTTGGACTTACCTTTTGATGGCACGAGCCTGTTTGGATCCAAGTCTGACTCTGCTTTACAGCGGTTTAAAGACAGTAGGGCCACTGCTAGATCTCTGGGCCTTCAAACACAGTCCAGGGGTTTTGGTTACAAACGCCTTCGTGGGTTTGGAAGGGGTTCTTCCTTTCGTGGCCATCAACAGGGTCAGCAGCAGCAACAGCAGAACCCTTTATACAAGTCCTACAGGGGTAAGAACAGAGGCCGTTCTAGGGGAGCCTCACGGCAGCAGTCCTCTTCCTCCTCCTCCTCTCCTCCTCTCACCGTTGGGAAGCAGCTCTAGATCCCCCATCTTAGAGCATGTTGGTCCTGTTGGGGGTCGGGTGTCCCATTTTCTACAGGATTGGAAACTGATTACAACGGATCGTTGGGTTTTGAATCTTGTAGAGAATGGGTACACCCTTCCTTTTCTAGAGTATCCACCTCATTACCCTCCTCGCCAAGGTGGTTGTTCGGAAGACCACTTGTTGCTTTTGCAACAGGAGGTTCTTGTCTTGTTACAGAAAGGTGCGATAGAGGTGGTTCCGGAGCAGGAAAGGGGTCAGGGTGCTACTCCCGGTATTTCCTGATTCCCAAAAAGGACGGACGTTTGAGGCCGATCCTGGACCTCAGGATTTTGAATTTTTACCTCAGGCAGGAGAAATTCAAAATGTTGACACTGGCTCAGGTTCTTCTTGTGCTGCAACAGGAAGACTGGATGGTGTCCATCGATCTCCAGGATGCGTACTTTCATCTTCCCATCCTGAAGTCGCATCGGAAGTATCTACGTTTCACGGTAGGGTCGCAACTTTACCAGTTTGCGGTTCTACCGTTCGGTCTGACTTCCGCACCGCGAGTCTTTACAAAGGTGATGGCAGTGGTAGCAGCTCATCTCAGAAGATCAGGGGTTCCTGTCTACCCCTACCTGGACGATTGGCTGTTGAAAGCCAAGTCTCCGGAGATGGTGTTGCGTCACTTGCAGATGACAACGCAGCTGTTGTTCAACTTGGGTTTTTCGATCAATGTGCCCAAATCTCACCTGGTGCCTTCTCAGCGCAGCCTGGTCATAGGGGCAATACTGGACACTACTGTTTGTCGAGCATTCCCACCTCCGCAGAGGATTCTCGACATTCAGGAAATGATTCCTTTGTTTCACAACGGAGCGGTTGTTCCGGTCCTGAAGGTCCTACGCCTGCTCGGTCTCTTCGCTTCCTGCATACTGTTGGTCAGTCACGCACGCTGGCACATGAGGGCACTCCAGTGGTGCCTCCGCAGGCAGTGGTATCAGCACGACGGAGATCTCGGGGAGAAGGTCAGAATCTCCAGAGACACTGCGGCGGAGCTGACTTGGTGGGGTGTGCAGGGCAACCTGTCTCATGGGAAGCCCTTTCAACTTCCTCCACCGACGGCCACAGTGATCACGGATGCCTCCACTCTAGGGTGGGGGGCTCATCTGGGGGATCTGGAAATCCAAGGTCTTTGGTCTCCAGAGGAAAGGTTGCTTCACATCAACCTTCTGGAATTGCGGGCGATACGTTTGGCACTAAAGGCTTTCCTTCCTTCCCTTCGCGGTCGGTCAGTTCAGGTCCTGACGGACAACACGACCGCGATGTGGTATATCAACAAACAGGGAGGTGTAGGGTCGTTTCGTCTCTGTCGAGAGGCTCTGCGACTCTGGTCCTGGGCTCAGGGCCAGCAGATTTGTGTGTTTGCAAATCATCTAGCCGGGGTGCTGAATGTTCGTGCGGACAGTCTCAGTCGGCATTACTCAGCCGATCACGAGTGGCGGCTTCATCCAGAGGTGGTCCATCACGTCTTCCAGATGTGGGGTCTCCTCGGTTGGACCTATTTGCCACTCACGAGAACGCGCACTGCCCGTTGTTCTGCAGTCTCCAGTTTCCGATGCAGGGAGCGTTGGAGGACGCTTTTCAGTTGAGTTGGAGCTCTCAACTCCTTTATGCGTTTCCTCCCATACCCTTGATTCCTCGGGTTCTGAGGAAGATTTGCCAAGACCGGGCCCAAGTCATCTTGATCGCTCCGGATTGGCCGAGAAGGGTGTGGTACACAGTTCTTCACCTCTCTTCGCACCCTCCGCTCCGTCTCCCTCTCAGGGCAGACCTCCTCTCGCAGTCGCAGGTTCTTCACCCCCACCTCCAGAGCTTGCACCTTCATGCCTGGAGATTGAACGGGGCAACCTGAGTTCTTTAAAATAGGCTATTGGTAGTTTCATTTTTCCATGCCTTTGCACTAATACTGAAAGTGCACATCCGTCTCTCTCGCTACAATACAGCTCAAATTCTTTCTCATAATCAGGCATTCCCAATGCTGGTGCCTCACATAAACTTGTTCTTAGTTCCTCGAAAGCCTTCATTTCCTCCTCATCCAATGCAATTGGATCTTTGACATCCTTCTTTGTCAATCGGTGTAAAGGTTTTGCAATCAATGAAAACCCATTTATCCATTGTCGGCAATAACCAACCATTCCAAGGAACATTCTCACCTCTCTTTGTGTCATTGGGGCTCTCATTCCTTTGATAATCCTTATCCTTTCTGTTGTCACTTTTCGCATCCCTTTCTCAATCTTATGACCTAGGTACTGTACTTCCTGTTGACAGATTTGCAGTTTTGATGGGGACACCTTGTGTCCTCCTTCTGCCAAATGATTCAGTAAAGCAATTGTGTCCGTAACACATGCTTCTCTGGTCTTTGATGCCACCAATAGGTCATCAATATATTGGACCATCACAGATTTTTCAGGCATTTTTAAATCTTCTAAGGATTTCTTCAGAATCTGATTAAAAATTGAAGGACTTTCTGTATACCCTTGAGGAATTCGGCACCATGCCAAAATACGCTCTCCGAACCGGAACGCAAATAATGGCTTGCTGTCAGTGTGCAATGGAATAGGAAAGAACGCATGGCACAAATCAATAACTGTATACCATTCTGCATTATGTGGGATTTGATACAGTATTACAGCAGGGTTTGGCACAATTGGACAGCAAGGAATAACAATTTTATTTACCTTCCTCAAATCTTGTACTATCCTATATGTTCCATTTGGCTTTTTCAATCCCATTATTGGAGAATTACATGGGCTGCTCATTATTTCTCTCAAAATCCCTTGTTCAATCATCTTATTAATTACAGGTGTTATTCCTTCAATAATTTCTGGCGTCAGTTTGTACTGCGGGGTATTTGGGTAATTCGTTCCTTCTTTTACAGTAATTTTTACAGGATCAACTTCTCTCATTAGTCCAATATCTTCGCCTGTGAAATCCCACACATCAGACCTGACTATTCCTTTCAATTCGATAGGGATTTTCTCCACATCAAACACAGGAAACATATCATTCACTCCTGGTTCTAGTTCTGCCATTGTCATTTTATACAGAACATCCTCATCTGGTGTCTGGAAAGCAATACCATCTGGGATACAATAGATGGTACAATTCATTTTGCAAAGCAGATCGCATCCTAATAAATTTACAGCACTACAATCACACACCACAAAGCGATGCATCTCTTTGAATGGTCCAATTTCCACCTCTATTGGTTTTGTAAGAGGGGTTTTAATCTGCCTGTTTGAAACACCTACAACTTGGATATGTTCTCCTGAGAGAGGAAGGTTTGGAATTTCCACTGATCTAACAGTAGAACGGGTAGCACCAGTGTCCACAAGGAATGTAACATTTACACCATTCACTTTTCCATCCACAAATGGACCTGACTGATCTAACTCTAGAGTTGCGCCAAGCACGCACTCCTCTTCCTCTCCTAGGCACCGTCATAAGCTTTCATCCGATTCATCTCCATCCTGCCGTAACCAATACTGCGAAACTGCAGCTCCGCGCGGCAATTTTGTTACCTGCTCTCCTCCGTAGAATCCTGCCTCTGTACTGTATCTTTGAGGATTTACACTATTTGGAAGAGGTGGTTGCGGCACCTGACACTGTTGAGTAACTACCTGCGGCTGTTGCAGCTGTTGGTAACTCACCTCATTCTGCACCTGTGGATTCAATGATTGATTTTCGGTGTTAACTTTCGGAGGAAATTTACACTCGTTTCTCCAGTGCCCTAATTTTCCGCAATTATGACATGGCCATTTCTTTTTAGCTTCTTCTATACTCATCTGACCTTTTCCCTTACCAATATTCGGTTTGGACTTGGTCTGTCCTGCATCACTAGACTGATTATTCATCTGAGCTTCTTGTTTTTCTGCAACCTTTACTTGTGCCCACATTGCCTTTTCCTTGAGTTTACGCTGTCTACACTCAATATCATCACTACAATATTTTGCATACCGTAGTACCGCATCTACTGTGCTATTCTGCCAACACAACATATGCTGTTAATCATTTCACTTATCTCAGGTCTCAGACCATACACAAATCTATACACAAAATGACTCGTATCCTTTTCACTCAAATTTTCGTATCCACTATACTGTTTAAAGACCAAAAGCAATCTCTCGTAATAGGCATGTACAGATTCCTTACTCTCCTGAGTTGTTCTATCAATCTTTACCCAGTCCGTTTCTTTTGGTGGGATTTTATTTTTCAAAAACGTGATTGCCTGTTCATATTTTCTCATTACTTCTGAACCTGGGGCTCCCGTTTTTGCATCTCTAGGATATTCTTCCTTCGGCCAGTCAATTGTAATTTTACACTCTGTCCATAAATCTGCTGGAACAACAATCTCAAACAGTCCATCCAAATCTTCTCACAACTGTGAGAAGTTGGCCTGGCATATGCTGTCCACTAATTATAGTGGGCACCTTGCACCAGTCCAAATCGACTCTTATGGTAGGTAGGTTAAAGACAACCTTATTGAAAGCTATCCTAGTGGTAGCTGTGGAGAGCAGCCTTCAGGCTAAGTCTTGAAGGAATGTAAAGCAGCTTGTTTTACCAGTCTATAATCTCTTGAGTGACCAAATGAAAGAGCACCACACCAGGTATATATTCAAAATATATGTATTTATTACTAAACACACCCCTCTAGTCTCTTTATGAGGCTAGAGTTCGAAGTACATAGGTTATAAGATCTTAAATCACAGGAATAGCACAAATACACGTTTGGGCCCTAGGGGCGTACCAAACCATATACCAATAAAGTGGTATGCGAACCACGACTGAACTAGACACTAGGCCTAGAGCCTCTAGAAGTGCTTGGACCACAAGGAACCACCCAAGGTAGTGACACAGGGGACCCACGGGAGACGCGTGCAGTGTAAATACACAACCGCGATACGCCGTTAACTTCTATGGAGAAAGTCGGGATCGGGAAAATAGAGGAAAGGGACACTTTAAAGAGGACTAGGACAAAACCCTTTGAGATCTAGGACTTTGAAGAGTCTCTACCCACGGGAGCACCGGAGTACTCGTGTTACCTCACCCAGGAAGCCGGGTGCATAGGTGCCTTTCGGGGTCGGGTTTCGTCGTCGTTTCGAATGGCGATCTGCTGCAAAATGCTGCTGGCGGCCAAGAGAAAAGTGTCCGGGTGGATCCAAGAGTGGATCGGAGTTCTGGTGAACCTGAAAGCAGAGGGGACAGAGTCTGGGTCACTAGCCAGTGACCAGGAAGGCGATGGACAGATGCCCACCGATGTCGAGTGCTTCAGGTGCGTTGACGGTCGTCTCGTTTCTGCAGCCACGAGGTCCAGGAGGCGTTGTCGGCGACCAGGAGCAGGATTCGGGCTGGTACACGATGTCTGTCGAGTGCTGCGGTGTCGGCGACCGGATTGGACCCAACAAGCCTTGGCAACGGCAAGTCTCGATGTAGCTGAAGATCGTCGATGGTGCAGACCAGCAAGGTCTGGGGAACTCACCCAGCGAGGGTAAGTCAGGGCAGGCCTGGAGCAACCAGGGGAGCCCTTTGGTTTCTTTAGAAAGTCTTCTGGGGACCCACGAGCCGGCTGGCAAGGGATCGCGAAGACACCTCGGGCGGAATCACTCAACAGGGGCCCACGGTCACTCAGGACGGTGTAGGCCTCTGATCTTCGGAGGGATTCCTGCTGGAGGTTGGGACCACACGTGGTCCAAAGCACAGGTTCGTAGAACGTTGTGAAAGGGTTGCACTCGACAATAGTGCACGGTACCCAGGGGTCGCGGTTCCTCGTCACTCGTGGGGTCCACTTGCCTCAGCTTCGCTGGGGACTCACGATGGCCTTGGAGAAGTCAGGAAATCCACTTCTTGGGCTGCAGGGACTTCGGACTCCGGCGGGAGCAGCGTAGTTTGCGACCGTCGTTATCGTTTTTGGTGCCTGCCAAGCAGGGGAGTCACTCCTTGACCCCAAGGGAGATTCTTCAGTCCTCTAATCGTGATGTAGAGCGTCGAAGGTCCAGGATTCAGTTTCAAAGTTTAGTCCAGGGATATCTAATCTTGCTGTGGCAAGGGTTCCCCATTTTACCTAGTAAAACAGGGAGGGACTAACTCTATGACCCCACCTATGGGAGGGTCAAGGGAGGGGGTGGCTACACCCACTTCCCTTTGTCCAGTTTCGCGCCAGAGCAGGGGCAGGTAGCCCCTGAGCTGGTTTGAACTGGCATATGCACAGAGGAGCCTTTTGCTCCCCCAGTGCAGGACTTCAAAGCACTCTAAGAGTGCACCCACCCAGCCCCAATACACATTATCCTGTCTGGGGAGGTGGTCACACCTCCCTGCAACAGGAAACCTATTGTCCAGGCCTCCCCTGCCGGAGTTTCGTCCAGCAGCAGGAGGCCAGACTTGTGTCTGTGGCAGCAGCATCCATTTTGTGATGCCAGGGCTTCAGAAAGAAGTTACCGGGTAAGCCAGAGTTAACATGTCTTTCCCTCTAGAAGGGTGGAATGCTACCCCCGCCGCCAGGATTGGCGGGGGGTAGTATTCCAAGATGTTTGACACCAAACACGACATGTTTAGGTGCAGCCATTCCAAAGTTAGCATTTTACCGCGAGGATATAATGCGCTTAAGAGTATATGGTCAGGCTGCACTACAAACAGCATCAGAGATGGTCTCCGAACGCTGCAGAGGGGCCCTGCTCATGCAGGGGCACCCTCTCACATAGGAACCATGCACTCTGCCTTTAGGATTGATAAAGCCTGCCTTAGGAGTGACTTATAGGTTTCTAGGTGTGTATGTATTTCGTGATATAGGTAACCTATATCACAGTAAGGGTGCATGCACCACCTTACCCAGGCTGCAGTAGCAGACCTGTGGTGTCAGTTTGGATGGCCTTCCAGGGGTGGCATAATACATGCTGCAGCCCCTGGCAGGCCTCTGAGGTACCTATGCCCTTGGTACATAGTATACCATATACTAGGGACTTATAAGGGCACTCCAGATCCCAATCAGAGATGTGCCTAAGGCACATGGAATCCATTTTACAGAGAAAGCAGATAGACTGGGGCCCTGAATAGCAGGATCCCAGTCCAACTAAGTCATAAACCAGCAAAACACCATAAAAAAAGTGGGGGCAACCATATAGTCAGATTCCACCTTCCTACAACAACACTTTTGAAACTTTTACAAACCTTTCTACCTGTCTATACCATTCTACAGGTTTTCTCTCAATCTTGGAAAATCATTTGTAAATGACAATATATCTTGTCTGGACCATGGGACATGTACATAACTTCCCCCTGGAGTTTCTCTCATTGGACACTCCATTACCGTCGGTTCTTTCTCTTTTACCGGGAAAGCCAATGATGCTTTATCAGTTGTTCCCTCCTTTCTTCTTATCCACCTGCTTCTCCACTTGTCTACATCTCCCCATTTTCTCAATAAAACAATCAGTTCTTTTATTTGCGTTAGTCGTCCTGAAGTGTTCAGATTTTCTATGTCCTTTTCACTAAAATCTACCCTGTACGGTTTCTGCAATCCTCTAATTTTTTCAAAATCTACTCCTAGTTCGTTCGCTGTCTCTTCCAATTTTTCATGCAAATTCCTAGCTCTCCATGTGACACTTTTACACATAAACATTAATTCATCATCTTGATAGGACTTCACTCGATCTGTACCAATAGTTCCTAGAATTAATTCTTCCATATCTATCTTTAATCTGACCACATCCAAAAGTTGTGGTTCAGCATCCTTTTTCTGCAAGCTCCTCACCCAATCATTTAATTCCTCTGCAGTCAGACCCACAGGGGTTTTGTTTATTTCTGCCCAATTTACACTTCTCTCCGGAGTTTCAATTCCTGACTCAGTTCCCATAGGAATCCTATTTATCGGACTCTCATTAATTGTCAAATTTACAGGTGGACTTGACCTAAATGGACTAACAGAATCTTCTTTCGCTCTATATTCTGGAATTATCCCTTCTCTTACTTTTTGCATACTGGAATTTAATGGAATTGTTAAGGAGTGTTCATCTATCTTTTGATTTTCAAATACTGGGATTACTGGCCCTATAGTTACTGGCACAGTCACGGCTTCCATATTCTTTGTCCGTTCTCTTATCTTTTCAGTCAACTCTCTTGTGGTTCTGTCTAATTCAGCTGTATTACCATTATCATGTTTCACAGTCTGTGGTGTTTCTAGTTTATTAAATGGACTATTTATTTCAGACATTTGTTCAGGACTTTGATTTATTACAGTTCTCATTGGCGGTGCATTTGGTGTCACCACCGCAGAATCCTGTTGATATGGAGGGGGTCTTTTATTTAAAATGTCCTCCAGCAACTCATCCTCTGTGTCGCTAACTCCATACCCATATCTCTCTGTTACTGCATGCTTCTTCTTCTCCGTACACTTTTTCCCTGTAACTTCTTCAACTGTTCTGACAGGAAACAGGCCATCCGTCATGTTAGCATACCGCCATCGTCTCATCCGGTCTTCATGATTCAAACCCCATACTCTTCCATGAACTAAACTATAATTCTTTGCACCTCTGTGTCTTTCCCTTTCATACATCTCATCTTCCCATTCACCTAAGGCTTCGAACTGTGTCGGTCTAGGTCTCGGTTCAAGTTTCATAATCTTTTCTCTCAAATTTCGAAGTACTGCTGTGCTAAACGAACCATTTTCTGGAAATGCCAATACTCCATCGTCTTTGGTATATTTCGCCCAATTTTCCAACCAAATGCAAGTATGATAGCCAAATTTCAACATCATATGAGATGCTGGCGTTTTCGGCGGAGGAAGTACTTCTCCTTCCCTAGTCACAACCTTCTTATCTTTCTTGAAAAAGTTTTTAAGCTTCGCAAACCAGGACGGTTTCTCTCTACCATACTCATTATAATAAGCCATATTTCACTGTTCTTTTCTCAAAACAAATTCACGCAATTCTTCACCACTCTGTTCTTTCTACTGCTCGGCTATTCGGACCTATCCCAGCGCGTCTCACACCATGCACCAATCAGAAAGCTTTTACGTCACTCTCACACTAACCAATACCAGCGCGTCTCACACTAACGCACCAATCAGGAAGTTCTTCGTTCTTCCACAACTGGCCAATACCAGCGCGGTATTTGTTGACGTTAGTTCTACTCCTGCTTCTACTGACCCCTCCTTTACAAAAATTATCGGCAGTTTTCTTAGCTTTTCTTTTCAACTAAATCAATTAGTTACAACGTAAAACACATTACCATTGTCTGTTTTCTCTAAACAAAAGAGATAGTTTTTTCTAACTTACAAGAATACTGTTTCGTTCGATAAGTGTAGCACTTCTCTCTACCTTACCCTTCTCTCAAGCAAGAGGTAAACCCGTTTCTCTGGGGATAAAACACATGTGGAGACTACACTGCTCCTGAGAATTAAGGCCAAAGTTTCACAAGAAAACCTGTTGCTATTTCACTCAAATGCAATTCATGCGTGAAATTTCCCTAACATAACACAGTCCTGTGTTATCACCAATTTTGAAATCAGACCATGCACATTTCTGTGTGACTTCTCTTGCCACACGTGTCCACTTCCTACTTCCCGTAAGCTTCAAAATTTCGACTTACACATAACATAATACAAACTCAACATAGAGTGTTAGACACGAAAAATCAATAATCACCAAACTAATCTATAGTAACCATAACTCTGCTACCAAGAAATCTGATCCAGCGCGGCAAATATAATTTCTCCTTATGACACTAATCCAGAAAAACACCTACGCAACCTTTATTACTTAAAACTTATATCGGTGGGGCCCATTACACCGCATACATTCATTCAATTTCTGGATTAAACGCTAAGGAGAATGAGCTGCTGGACAAATGGGATACCTTGTTAAATTTGACAGAATAATAATCTATACATTATATACATTAACTTTGGATCCTGTCGGTTCTAAACATCAAGGTACTCCGCTATTCGGTCGATGGACCAACTAGTAGAATTAGTTGATGGCGATTAAGACCAGCTCAATCACAATTAAAACCTTTAACATTTATTAATCATAATCTATTAAAGAACCACAGACTCATTTTAGAGTTAGAATATAATTTTATCTAAAATTCTTCGAGCAAATAAGCGAAATTCTTTATTATGTAAAACATTTAGAAATATCAATAAACATTTTAAGAAAGATTTTTAGGAAAAGAATGAAAAATTACTCATTACCCTCGGCCATAGGGCGATGACCAGAATGGTTCACCAAAGGAAGATGAACCGCAGATCACAGGATAGGACTCCCAAACTGACTGACTGTCCCGCTAACCTCCTCGGACGCAATCACCTCCCGGGCAAATTCCTGCAACGATCTCGTTCCTTCCCCAGTCAAAGTTCAAAGTCCAAAATGACAGAGTCTCTCGCAGCATCAAGGTGGAAAAATGAAAAGCAAGCTTTTTTCACAACGTAAGAGCAGACTCTCTTATACCCTATTTTCTGGCTCTCTACACTTAAAAGTTGCAATCTTTAGGGGCAAGAATCACGCTAATTGGTCCATTGGAGGGGTGGTGGTGGTCACCTCATTGCCCTCCTTGTTCGAACTGGTTTGGGGACAATAAAGCACACAATAAGTCTCATGATCACAGTGTCCAAAAGTAGTTCAATTTGTCAATCCATTTTGTAACAATCTTTGATGGTCACACATTAGTTAATCCACTGTCGCTCGGTTTTTCCATCCGTTCCCAGGCATATATGCTGAACACTTGGCACGCTCCTCGTTGCAGGTCAGATTGGCCTTGACATCTCTCACTCCGAGCACAGGCCGCATACACATGACTGGAGCATTCATTCTGCGTCTGCGCAGGGGCCATCTTATTCAGCGCATGCGATCTTGTCCTTTCCAGCGGCCATTTTAGAAGCATGGCCTAGCAGGCCCGAACGAAACTAATATAAGAACAAACACTAGAGAAATTAAAATATGGAAAATAAGCCTTTCTGTTTACCACCCGCCATTCTAAAGACCCGTGTTAGATATTATCTAGCAGAAGCGACATTTAAAGCCATTTTACTTACCATCTGCATTCTTTGCCACAATTCAATTCTATTACGCAACACAAATCATGCAATTCACTCTATTTACTACGCAAATCACAATACTCACATTAATTAGCTTCACATTTGTAAACAAATTAGATTTTGCAACATTTAGCAAATTGCCCACGTGTAATGTCTACTAAAAAGTGTATTTGTTGATTAGTTCATGCGTTTCAAACGGTTAGTATCATTAATGGTTATGGGGTCATTAATTTCCAAGGGGTAAAATTTTTTTTTCGTTTCCCCTTCTCCATCATGTGCAGGCTGTCTGTAGCCCCTGCCCCTTTGATTGCACATTTGAATTGTGTGTCTTACATGTAGGTGTTTGTGTGCAGGCGTCTTTAGCCTCTGTCCCTTTTGATTACACATTCAAATGGTGTGTCTTAGATGTGGTATTTGTCCTCAGGCCGTCTATAGCTCCTGCCCCTTTGATTATGCATTCAAATTGTTTATTTTATATGTTGGTGTTGTGTGCAGGCCGTTAATAGCTCCTGCCCCTTCAATTACACATTTGGATGGTGTCTCTTACATGCAGGTGTTTGTGTGCAGGCCGTCTATAGCACCCTTCCCCTTTGATTACACATTTGAATGTAGTGTCTTACATGTCTGTGTTGTGTGTGCAGGCTGTGTGTAGCCCCTGCCTCTTTGATTACACATTTGAATGTAGTGTGCTCCGGATTGTTATTCTTACATTCATCCCTGTTAGCACCATCGGCCCTGACACCGGAACCGGGATACCTCTCCACCGAATACAGACGAAATATTTCAGCTTTCTTACCATCTCTGAGCCGTGGTCTGCTCGTTGTAAACCGGGATTAGGAGCCGCATCGACCAAGACCCCCCATCTTGGACGCCGGACCGGAGGAAAGAAGTGGGTCCATGCCGCTCGAACTGGTGGCCGCTGCATATCCGACCGGATCCCCCCCACTCGGATCTTTTGGCTGGAGAAAGGACGTTTTTTCTATCGGTCCATCTGGAGGCCATTACAAGTTTTGACCAGGACCCACCATCTGGATCAACAGGTTGGAGAAGGGAAGCGTGCTCCACCGGTCAGCTTAACCCATGAAGACTCTGTTTTTAGAGGCTGCTTCCCCCGCTGTAGCTGTTCAAGCCCTTAAATTGATGACCGAGGGCTCCTCGGAGACGGAAGAAGTCTCCTACCACCAAACGGCGGTCAGACGGCCCCAGAACTCGAAACCTACTAGCTGGGTCCCTCCACTCCGTGGACCGAGCTAGACGTGGAGATGAGGATGTGGAGCGGCCGAAGTCCACAGCAGGCTTTGTGTTGCTGAACGGCCAGGACATCTGCAGCGGCGATCTGGGTGCCGATCACTGGCGTCACTCGCCGCCGTGCGGGACCTCCGCTCGCCCACCCGCGTCCATCGGCATAGGCAATACAAGGCGGTACAGATCTCGTCCTCGGCAGGGAAGTGACCCTCAATACTGTGAGAGCTACCCGCCCTCCACATGAGGCTTTCAGTGGAGAAAGGCGCCGGTAATTCATGGCGATGCTTGGTGCGCACAGCCCCGGGACCTCTATGATTTACGAGCGTCTTGGCGCCCCCTAACACCGCACCGGACATTTGATTTCGCTGGGGTGCCGGAGCGCAGGCTCATTGAGGTGGGCTGATCTCGAGCGATGTGGAGCACCCTCACCGGTCTACCCCTTTCGCCTCCGACCAGGGACCCACACCCGCAAGAACACTCCTTGCCTGAGCGGATCAGATAGGACTGGGAGATCCCCCTGACAAGATGGTTCGTAATGGCAATAATCTCTGCCCAATTACTAACTCCACTACTCCATAGTTTATTCTTTTGTTATCCTTCTGCCTTCTGGGGTGTTTAATATAGGGAACTCATTTTGGGAATTATTCCAGGTGCCCCCCTACTCAACAAAATGGCAGCCTAGCATATACCCATTGAGAAAGGACGACTCCGGGCATGAGCAGAGACATAAGGATGGAAAAAGGACTTCTAATATTGGGGCGTAGACTGAAAAGAGACATAGGACTTCCCCCGAAAACCCACCATAGAGAATAAGGAAGATAGGCCTATTCAACAGATGCAAACAGCAAGTGAAATAGGACTACACCCTAAGACAACCCATGTATGGAAAGCGAAATAGGACTACCGCCTAGGATCATACATCCACAACAAAAGGGGCGGCCATCTTGGACCACCTTTCTAGATCAGTCACCTGCAGCAATAGTCGTGGCTATTTACAGCGCGTTGCTCTGGAGCTGATGATGTTAATCTACTTGCTGGTTGTCTGGAGCTGTCACCATGGTTAGTGGGGCCCTGATCTCTTTTGAGTCTAGGGTTTACACTGCTATAATTGTTTTATACTGCAATTAATATGGCACTTTAGAGTGTATTGTACATACTGCATATAATTGCATGATAACTACCAGTCCACTGCTTGATTCCTGATTGCGACTCAACATTTCTACCATTCAACCATGCGCCCGCCTAACCCCTCCCGGAACTCTAATCTCGTGCGCTACGGACCCAACTCCTGGTCCATTAACTACCCACACAAATTGACCAGTAATGCAAAAAAGAACTTCAAACACAGTATTCTAAAACAACACCTGGAAACACTCATTGTAGATAACTACCACACAGCGACCAACGGCAACACCAAAACCAACTTCATTTTTTACACTAATCGCCCGACTAAATGGAAAAACACCTTCTCTCTCCACCTTCAAGTCGCCAAGTCAGTAATCATTCCCTATGGTGAAAAAATCTCCACTACCATATCTCCGACCTTCAAAGGGGAACTCACCATCTCCATCTACAGAACTGGAACCATTCTCATACAGGCCACCGACCCGCACCTCACCACTTTTGACCGCCACTTCCCCACACTTCTCTCCTCGTTAACTCAACAGAGACATCAATCCCTATCTCCCTTACCCCCCACCACCCGCACCAACAACGTGGAACTGATCCAATCTCCCTGCCCTGAAGAACCTCTCTCCAACTCTTGGACATCCACCATCACTCACTACAATCACACTACCCCTATCATTACTCTCCGTCGCCAAACACCCACCATGACTACCTCAATTGTTCACACCAAGAACAACAAACTCACAATTAACAAACCCCACAAGGTCGATCTCGATCTTAACAGCTCGGACCCTAACCTCAGCCCTCACGCGACTGAAATCCCCACAGGCACTCCCCTCTCGACCCCTGATAATCGGAACCCTCCCGCACATTCTACCCCTTCCTCCAAAACAGACCCTGTTCCTCCGACCCCCACTTCCCCCTTGTCCAACGCCATCCCCAATACAGCGGTCACTCTCCCCCGTACTACCACTGCTCACTCCCCTTCCGATGTCCCACGTCCACTGGCACAACCCGCCTCCACCGCTTACCTCACTGACAACCCCAGTGACATCCCCATGTCCAACGTCTTCACCAACCCAGCAGACACTTTCCCCCCTATTACCACTGCCCACGCCCCTCCCGCCGTCGCACACCCACATACACAACCTGCCTCCACCGCTAATCTTATTGACATTCCCCAGAACTCTGACTTCCTACCTAGAACTTCTCTCCCTCCTCACTTGGACAGCAGACCCACTACTCCCCCCCTGAACTCCTTGAATGGGAACATTACTAATCTGGCTCCCCGCGTCCAACCTCTCCCCTCTCCTAATCCCACTGAGTCCGTACAACCCCTGACACCGGATCACTCTCCCTCCATAGACCCAAGTCATTCTCGGCCCCTGCCTCAAACCTTAAACTTTTTCAGCTCAATAACACAGCAACTGAACAGAATGGAGCGGAAAATTAACTCCCTTGCGGCCGATTTCCTATACTTACAGCAAGACCTTCTCAACAGGACCAAACCAAGTAGTCTGGCGGCCGCCTGAAGATATCGGATCAGCGGTCCGCTGCGAGCTCTCCCCCCACAAGAGATCAACTGCTACTGGTGCCCAAGACCGCGGCCATACGAACCTGCTGCAGCCCATTACTTCTGATGCGGTAAGCGAACGCCGCATAGCGCTACAGACACAGGGGGAGCTCGGCGACCGGGGCTGGAAGAGCCCCGAAGGAGCAGTGCCATCACGGCCAAGAGCATTAAAATGGTAGCGGGGGGGCCAAGGCGGGTAGCTGAAACGGCGGCATACCAGGAGATGTGATTCACAAGGTGCACAGGCAAAACCTCGGTGCTCGTCGGCCCCGCGCCTGACCTTGCCTGATCATAAGATGGCGGCCCATAATTAAGTGAGCAGTTGAGGGAAAAGAGGCTTGCAAAACGAGGGGTTTCAGATATAGCCAACATGAGTGCACCCCTCCTGCACGGACACGTATACCTGCTGATACCCCCCTGGGCTATACGAACCCATTGATGCGGCTCTGCATACCTGAAGCTCTCAGCAGCGGGGATTCCCCATCCGCTTCCTGCAGCACCATGCCGCCGAACAGGGCATGAAGGACCTACAAAGCCTCAATGTCGCCAGCCTACACTGAAGGTGCCCACTACGATATATATAGACATTCCTGCTCTGCGTCACTGCTGCCACCACACACAGCACGCAGGGCGCAGAGGAGCCCACACTTATGTCGCCAAAGAAGACACCACCTCCACCCAAGGTCACCAGCTTCTTCCACCCCCTCAGACAAACGACAGCCACTTGACCAAGGGGAGTCTACGAGCGTCATGGCCCTCACCAAAGATGACTTATTATCCTCATTGCGCGATTTTAAGGCTGAACTACGCGCTGAGCTAAATCAAGACATGAAAGCCTCCATCGACCAGCTCCGGACAGATCTGACCACGCGCATGCCCACGCTCCAACAAGACGTAGATTCGGTAGACACGAGAGAGATGGACCTGGAAACACATGCTTCTGGAATGGCCTGTGCTAGGTTTTTACCTTAGTGATCGGGCAAACTCATGGCCACAGAGAGAAAACAGTCTATTCCCCAAACTGATGTTGTTTGTTCCCATTTAGTACTCTTTTCTTTGTCTACTTCCTTTGCTCCTATCCCCTCTCCTCTGAATCCCTCCCCTTGCCTGCTTCACCGCCCAGCCCCCTGTCCTTCGTGCCCTTTGACTAAGCACTCCTTCTCCCCTTGTTGGGGAAAGATCCAATATTTATACTCTGGAGTCTCAGCGAACCCGCTGAGAGAGTCCACAGCGCCAAGGGAGCCACTCACAGTTGAGGTATGGTATGGCACCCCTTGCCAAAGCACTCCCTCTCCCCTTTTTGGGGAAGGATCCAGTATGTAGGCCTTGGAGTCTCAGAGACCCCTCTGAGAGAGTCCACTGCGTAAAGGGAACCTCTTGCAACAGAGATGGGGAAATGATACCACTTCCCCTGGGATCACAGCTTACTGGACTTTGGACGCAGCTTTGACTCGTCTACCGGTTTGGGTCCCCGTCACCCTCCCCCTCCTCTTTCCACGCTGTTGTCTCTCACCCTCCCCTCCTCTTTCCCTCCTTCATTCTCTGTCTACTTCCCCTGCTCCTACCCCCTCCCCTGAATCTCTCCCCTTGCCTGCTTTTTCCCTTACGTATATGTCCTTATTGTCTATCTCGACCTTACATGTAACTATGTTGCCATGCTCTAACAACTGTGTAACCTTTATAACGATGTAACCTGCAACTATGGTCTGATACTCATGTAAAGCGCTCTGATACCTCCGGGTCAAGCCAGCGCTATATAAAACCTTTAAAATAAAAAAAATTAAATAAAAGCCACCGTGCTCCCTCTCCCCGGGTAGATTTGCTCCTTCCCCCCTCAATACCCCTCCCATGGCCCCTCAGAGCACCCCTCGCCCCTCAACGAGTCAGGCACTTCGACCCAACCGGGATCGCCAACACTTTTCGGTACCGAAACCTGATGAGATCAACGACTCTTACCTCACTATAAGCCTGAACTCAGCCCCTCTCCCCATACCTGTTATTATTGGCACTAACAGAATCCCAAAAACTGTCCACTCGCCCAGACCTCCTGCTCAATACTCCTCTATCCACCTAACTCCCCCTATCATCGAGGCTCCCCGCCCTCTCTCTTGCATGCTCCTAAACTGCAGATCAGCAGTTCAACACGCCACAGACATTGCTGAAGCTCTACTCGCTGAAGAAATTGACATCGCTTTCCTCACAGAATCCTGGCTCAATGTCCACTCCACCCCCATTCTTGACATTCTCACCCCTCCAGGGTACAACATCATCAGACAAGACAAGACAGACCGATCAAAACTGGGGGGGGGACTAGCCATCATTTACATAGATGGAATACAGTTGACCAAACTTAAACCTGCAGAATACCTATCGTTTAAAAACCTAGGTGTCGAACTCACTACCAAAGGCACCTCTCCCATCAAATTCCACACCATCTACCATCCTCCTGGAGAGCGTACCCTTTTCCCCGAAGAACTAACAGACCTAATAACACGTGTCTCCATGACAGACACAAAAGACGTGTTCCTGGGTGACCTCAATATACACTGGAACGACCCAGAAGACTCCACTGTCCAAAACCTATCCAACCTACTTGAGATATACAACCTCAAACAACTCTGCAATAAACCAACTCACAACAAAGGTGCAACACTGGATGCGATCATTACCAACAATGAACTGGTCTCTCTGAGAGCGATTTCTCCCATTGACTGGTCCGACCACCACCTCATTCTGTTCAAGATTGACGCACTTGTCAGCCTCCAACGTATTCGTGATGACAAACCTAAACACTGGACCAGAAACATCAAAGAAGTCCCTTTACCCAAACTTGAATCCATGATTCATGCTCATCTACAACTCCAACCTGCATCAGAGACGGCCGATGACCTCACTACACACTTTAACGCAAAAATGACAGAGGTTTTAGACCAAGTAGCCCCACTAAAACTCAAACAAATGAGGCGAACCAAATCTAAACCCTGGTTCAACGCTGACCTGAATAACGAAAGGCGTCAACTCAGACAAACGGAAAGGTCTTGGAGACTAAACCCCTCGACCTGGCACCTAGCACAACTTAGATCTGCTCGGCAGGCATACAAAAAACACATTTTCAATGAAAAGGCGTCCTTCTTCCGCAACCAACTAGATCTGGCGAAAAACAGACCGAGAGAACTCTTCAACATTGTCAAAAGCCAAACAAACTGCACTCCCTCCCAAGAAATCAAAGCCACCGAAGAGCGTTGTGAAGAAATTGCCACCTTCTTCACTAATAAAGTCGCAAAAATTGAGCAATCCTTCATCCAATCAGACCAATCAGAAAGAGTTCTTACCAGGGACAATCAGGTCTGCCTCCAGCTAAAAAACAATGCGCATTGGTCCGACTTTCAGCTAATGTCGGAAAACGAGGTCTTCAGTATAATTTCTAACCTAAAACCCTCCTCCCACACTATGGACCCCCTCCCATCCACAACTATTAAAGAACTCAACCACACCATTTCCCCTTTCTGGACAAAAATCATCAACGCCTCTCTCACTTCAGGCTGCGTCCCAGAATCCCTGCAACTAGGACAAATCTCTCCCATCCTCAAGAAACCAGGGGCCGACCCTAATGATCTTAACAACCTCAGACCTATCTCCAACCTCCTGTTCCTTGCTAAAACATTGGAGAAATGCGTTCTCCACCAACTCAACAAACGCATAGATGAATTCAACCTCCTTGACACCTTTCAATCAGGATTCAGGAAAGGCTGTAGCACTGAAACAGCTATGCTCAACGTCTCGGACGATATTCACATGGCTTTGGATGAAGGTGATGCCTGCCTTCTCATCCTTATTGACCTATCCGCTGCATTCGACACAGTAAATCATCCAGCCCTTCTGGAGACCTTGTCGAAGCGCTCCGGCATTAATGGCACAGTACTAAAATGGTTCACCTCCTTCCTTCAACACCGCTCGCAACAAATTAAAATCAACTCCTGTCTCTCGAAGCCAACACAAGTCACACTAGGGGTCCCGCAAGGCTCGATCCTCTCCCCGTCCCTCTTCAATCTCTTCATGGAGCCCCTCACAATCATCTTGAAAAAAGCGGGAGTGAAATACCACCTATACGCTGATGACACCCAAATCTATTTCAAAATCAAGTCTCCCAGCGACATCCGACACCTTAATGTCACTCTAACCGAGATCCAATCTTGGTTCAACGCTAACCACTTTAAAGCTCAACCCAGATAAAACGGAACTAATCTTATTCTCTCCAAAAAGCAACCACGGACCAATCCAAGAGTGGCTCAAGAATCTGGTTGCCCTAAACTGCCCCCTCGTCATATCAGACTCAGTTAAGTCTAGGCATCACCCTTGACAAGAACTTATCAATGGAGGCCCACGTCAAAAACTCTGCAAAAAACGCCCTCTTCTCACTAAAACACCTCAAGAAATTGAAACCTTTTCTTCTCCATGATGACCTCAAGACAGTAGTTCAATCCCTTGTTCTCTCTAAAATCGACTACGGGAACGCCATCCTAACAGGGACTCCAAAAGCTCACCTAGCCCCACTAAGGGCAGTGCTAAACATGGCCGCTCGTCTCATATCTGGAGTAAAAAGATTTGAACACATCACTCCAGCTCTCAACTCCCTCAACTGGCTTCCCATGGAAGGGAGGTGTATCTACAAGCTGGCCTGCATCACACACAAAACCCTACACTCACCGGCCCCCAACTACCTGAATAGCAAACTGGTAAGAGCAGGTTAATCTAGAACGCTGAGAAGCTCCAACTCTCTCCTTCTTATCCCTCCGAAACTGAAAAAGAAAACCACCCAATACCGATCGTTTGCTGGCAACGCTCCCAGGATGTGGAACGCTCTCCCTAGAGTCCTCGGATGCAACCCCTCCTTCTCCTGTTTCAAAAGGGACCTGAAACTCCATCTCCTTAACAAATACTTTCCTGACCTACGTCAACTAACCTAGACTGCAACATCCAAGCTGACTCCTCTCTCTCTTGACACTCAAGGATAATTGGTGACCGGACTGCGTTAACCACCCTCGTTTGTTCTCTCTCCCTCCGATGCACTGTTTACCTACTTTTCATGTTGTATTTTTCTTTATCTCCGTTCGCTTCCTTACTGCCTTCCTACTATGTAATGCAATTTCCTTCTGTTTATAGTGTGTATGTAAAGCGCTCTGATACCTACGGGTCAAGCTAGCGCTCTATAAAACTTTTAAAATAAATAAAATAAATAGTGTCTTACATGTTGGTGTTGTGTGCAGGCAGGCGTCTGTTGCCCTCTTCCTCTTTGATTACACATTTGAATGGTGTGTCTTACATGTTGGTGTGTATGCAGGCCTTCTGTAGCCCCTTCCCCTTTGATTACACATTTGAATGTAGTGTCTTACATGTCGGTGTTTGTGTGCAGGCCGTCTATGCCACCAGACCATTTGATTGCACATTTGAATTGTGTGTCTTACATGTAGGTGTTGTGTGTGTAGGCCGTCTGTAGCCCCTGCCTCTTTGATTACTCATTTGAATGGTGTGTCTTACATGTTGGTGTTGTGTGTGCAGGCTATCTGTAGCCCCTGCCTCTTTGATTACACATTTGAATGGTGTGTCTTGCATGTCTGTGTTGTGTGTGCAGGCTGTCTGTAGCCCCTGCCTCTTTGATTACACATTTGAATGGTGTGTCTTACATGTAGGTGTTGTGTGTGCAGGCCGTCTGTAGCTCCTGCCCCTTTGATTACATATTTGAACTGTGTGTCTTACATGTAGGTGTTGTGTGGAGGCCGTGTGTTTCCCTCTTCCCCTTTGATTACACATTTGAATGGTGTCTCTTACATGTAGGTGTTGTGTGTGCAGGCTGTCTGTAGCCCCTGCCTCTTTGATTACACATTTGAACGGTGTGTCTTGCATGTTGGTGTTGTGTGCAGGCCGTCTATAGCCACTAGCCCCTTTGATTACACATTTGAATGGTGTCTCTTACATGTGTGTTGTGTGTGCAGGCTGTCTGTAGCCCCTGCCTCTTTGATTACACATTTGAACGGTGTGTCTTACATGTAGGTGTTGTGTGCAGACCGTGTTTCCCTCTTCCCCTTTGATTACACATTTGAATGGTGTGTCCTACATGTTGTTGTGTGTGCAGGCCGTCTGTAGCTCCTGCCCCTTTGATTACATATTTGAACGGTGTGTCTTACATGTTGGTGTTGTGTGTGCAGGCTGTCTGTAACCCCTGCCTCTTTGATTACACATTTGAATGGTGTGTCTTACATGTTGGTGTGTGTGCAGGCCGTGTGTTTCCCTCTTCCCCTTTGATAACACATTTGAATGGTGTGTCTTACCTGCTGGTGTTGTGTGCAGGCCGTCTGTTGGGCTCTGCCCCTTTGATTACACATTTGAATGGTGTGTCTTACATGTAGGTGTTGTGTGCAGGCCGTCTGTACCCGCTGCCCCTTTGATTAAACATTTGAATGTGGTGTCTTACATTTTATTTTTATTTATTTTTGAAGGTTTTATATAGCGCGAACAAGACCCTTGCGGGTATCATGTAGGTGTTGTGTGCAGGCCGTCTATTGCCCCTTGGTTGAGCTCTCGGTTTTTGGACCCGATTCTCTTCAGTAGGGATGATTTTCGAAGCTGATCACAAAGTTGTGACCAAGCCCTGTTTGTGTCAGGCCGCTGCATTGGTGGTTGTTTTCTGGAGTTTGTGTTTGTGGGCTGGTGGCTGTTATTAAACCCTGGTTGGGGTTTGGAGCTTGCTAAGATGCCAGGTCAGGCACTTCCCGTCGCTCTGAGTTTTCCGTTTAATGAACCCAAAGTGTGGTCTCCACGCAAGCGGGATGCGGCCAGGGCCCCCTAAAGGCCGGTGTGATCCTGCGGGTGCTTCCGGGGTGAAGTGTGCCGAGGCTGGGGGCTGCGCTGGCCCCGCAGCGACCCCCAGTGGCAGCTAAGGATACTAGTGGAGCTCACTCTCCTGGGCCCCGGTGTCACTGCGCCTGCTGCACCGACTGCCACGGGCCGCCCAGTCTCGGTGGTCTGCACTGATGGGTTCAAGGGTCATCTAGTGCTGTCATAGCGAGCCACTGGATTCCCGTCAAAGGGAGGGGGGGCTGCAGCCCCCTTGACCCTCTGTTTTGCTCACCACTCCTTTGATGAGCCGACCCCCCCCCACCCCGCCCGGGTCGCTGGTGCCCCCATACTCTGCTCGTCGCGTGCGAAAGATTCCCACATATCTGGGCACGTGGTGAACACGGCCTGTACATTGCTTATCCGCCCCCTCCCCTTTACACCCCCCTCACGCCATCTCAAGTGTGTGCACTTCGAGACCGCAAACCAGGAAGTGGCCTTTTCTTTCTGCAAACTTCAAGCAGAGGAGCTGCTGACGCCCCCGCGGGGGGGGGGGGGGCACTCTGCTTTAGGAAACCGTTGTTGTAATGTCAATGTTTAGAAAAGAATGGTATTTCTTTACCATGATGGTGACGGAGAGTTTGGCTGGCTGCAGCAATGAATCGACCATTAAGGGGGGGGCGCCATTGGTCGAGCACCCTCACCTTTCGACGCAAATGTCTATTCCTTTTTCGGTGATGTGCGTGTGAGATACAAACATTGGCCTTCTTTGCGCCGGGAGCTGTTCTTGCTTCCGCCTCCCTTCTACCTCTGCCCGCCCTCCCCAGCTTCCTCTCCCCTCCGACATCTCCTCTGCCTCTTCCCCTTTCTTTCTCCCTCCCCCTCTCATCTGCCTCTTTTCTTGTCTGCATGAATGAAGTTAAACCCCCTCTTTATCAAAGCTTGAGGCTTGACCTTTGCATTAATGACCCATTAATGACCCAGAGCACACACAGGACGCCTGTTCGCAGTTACCAGGATGCTGCCACCACCCACTGAGCTATCTGTGGACTGAGTCCTCCAGCAGGTGACCAGGGTGTCATGGGCACACCTTTCCTGGTGGATGTGATTCAGGAAGGGCAAATAGACTTGTTTTTTGCTCTGCTAGTACGACGTGTGTACTGAAAAACTAAAGGTTAAAGTAACGTTTTAGTTCAGTGAATATGTCAGTAACAATATTAACAGTTTGAACAAAAAAAACACAGAAATTTACCAGTTATAGTGAGCAGACCTACTCCCCAACCTTGTAAGGCCCTGGTGACCCTATCCCCCAGAGCCAAATGAAATTAAACAGGGGAGGAGGGCATGCAACCCCTGCACAATCCTTAATAGGTCCAGTGGGCCACATCCACCGAGGCCAAACACACCAAAAAAAGGTGAGGGT
This sequence comes from Calotriton arnoldi, assembly GCA_963921515.1. Taxonomy (NCBI): domain Eukaryota; kingdom Metazoa; phylum Chordata; class Amphibia; order Caudata; family Salamandridae; genus Calotriton; species Calotriton arnoldi. The sequence continues at coordinate 3,566,689 of CAWUFW010000054.1, forward strand.
ATTTCACCCCTCCCTCCATGAGCCTTAGTAGGTCCCGGAGAGCCCATGCCCAGGGGCCAAAACGATAAAAAGGGGGAGGAGCAGTGTGGCCCCCCATTCCTGAGCCTTCACAGACCCCAGGGACCCCATCCCCCGGGGCCGTAACATATTTCAAAGAGGAAAGGGGCCCCACGTTTGCAGAGTGCAGAAAATTAAAGTTCTCTTTTGAGGCTTCGGCCAGACAGTGCATGCTCTCTCTAAAAGACATTTTGTATACACAGTGGGCTTATAGCACCACGCCCATAGCTTACCATTGGTTAGCTTCAGCGTCATTCTTATTTGCTACGTACCGGTTTGTTATGTTTGATAATGCATGCATGCAGCATATCCTCTTGTGTTTGGCCCCTCCTGGAGCATGGACCAAGGATTTGAATCATTCGACTGCTCCCGTTTTTGGAGCTATTTGGTCAAACACTCCATATGAGTGCATGTTGCTTCATTTCCCTCCCACCCGCCCCTGTCCATGTTGCTTCATTTCCCTCCCACCCGCCCCGTCTGTTGCTTCATTTCCCTCCCACCCACCCCCGTCCATGTTGCTTCATTTCCCTCCCACCCCCGTCCATGTTGCTTCATTTCCCTCCCACCCGCCCCCGTCCATGTTGCTTCATTTCCCTCCCACCCGCCCCTGTCCATGTTGCTTCATTTCCCTCCCTCCCACCCGCCCCGTCCATGTTGCTTCATTTCCCTCCCACCCCGTCCATGTTGCTTCATTTCCTCCCACCCGCCCCGTCCATGTTGCTTCTTTTCCCTCCCACCCGCCCCGTCCATGTTGCTTCTTTTCCCTCCCACCCGCCCCGTCCATGTTGCTCCTTTTCCCTCCCACCCGCCCCATCCATGTTGCCTCTTTACCCTCCCACCCGCCCCGTCCATGTTGCTTCTTTTCCCTCCCACCCGCCCCGTCCATGTTGCTTCTTTTCCCTCCCACCCGCCCCGTCCATGTTGCTTCTTTTCCCTCCCACCCGCCCCGTCCATGTTGCTTCTTTTCCCTCCCACCCGCCCCGTCCATGTGGCTTCTTTTCCCTCCCACCCCGTCCATGTTGCTTCATTTCCCTCCCACCCGCCCCGTCCATGTTGCTTCATTTCCCTCCCACCCCGTCCATGTTGCTTCATTTCCCTCCCACCCGCCCCGTCCATGTTGCTTCTTTTCCCTCCCACCCGCCCCGTCCATGTTGCTTCTTTTCCCTCCCACCCGCCCCGTCCATGTTGCTCCTTTTCCCTCCCACCCGCCCCATCCATGTTGCCTCTTTACCCTCCCACCCGCCCCGTCCATGTTGCTTCTTTTCCCTCCCACCCGCCCCGTCCATGTTGCTTCTTTTCCCTCCCACCCGCCCCGTCCATGTTGCTTCTTTTCCCTCCCACCCGCCCCGTCCATGTGGCTTCTTTTCCCTCCCACCCGCCCCGTCCATGTTGCTTCTTTTCCCTCCCACCCGCCCCGTCCATGTTGCTTCTTTGCCCTCCAACCCGCCCCGTCCATGTTGCTTCTTTTCCCTCCCACCCGCCCCGTCCATGTTGCTTCTTTTCCCTCCCACCCGCCCCGTCCATGTTGCTTCTTTTCCCTCCCACCCGCCCCGTCCATGTTGCTTCTTTTCCCTCCCACCCGCCCCGTCCATGTTGCTTCTTTTCCCTCCCACCCGCCCCGTCCATGTTGCTTCTTTTCCCTCTCACCCGCCCCGTCCATGTTGCTTCTTTTCCCTCCCACCCGCCCCGTCCATGTTGCTTCTTTTCCCTCCCACCCGCCCCGTCCATGTTGCTTCTTTTCCCTCCCACCCGCCCCGTCCATGTTGCTTCTTTTCCCTCCCACCCGCCCCGTCCATGTTGCTTCTTTTCCCTCCCACCCGCCCCGTCCATGTTGCTTCTTTTACCTCCCACCCGCCCCGTCCATGTTGCTTCTTTTCCCTCCCACCCGCCCCGTCCATGTTGCTTCTTTTCCCTCCCACCCGCCCCGTCCATGTTGCTTCTTTTCCCTCCCACCCGCCCCGTCCATGTTGCTTCTTTTCCCTCCCACCCGCCCCGTCCATGTTGCTTCTTTTCCGTCCCACCCGCCCCGTCCATGTTGCTTCTTTTCCCTCCCTCCCGCCCCGTCCATGTTGCTTCTTTTCCCTCCCACCCGCCCCGTCCATGTTGCTTCTTTTCCCTCCCTCCCACCCGCCCCGTCCATGTTTCTTCTTTTCCCTCCCACCCGCCACCCCGTCCATGTTTCTTCTTTTCCCTCCCACCCGCCACCCCGTCCATATTGCTTCTTTTCCCTCCCACCCACCCATGTCCATGTTGCTTCTTTTCCCTCCCACCCACCCATGTCCATGTTGCTTCTTTTCCCTCCCACCCACCCATGTCCATGTTGCTTCTTTTCCCTCCCACCCACCCATGTTGCTTCTTTTCCCTCCCACCCACGTTGCTTCTTTTCCCTCCCACCCACCCTGTCAATGTTGCTTCTTTTCCCTCCCACCCACCCTGTCAATGTTGCTTCTTTTCCCTCCCACCCACCCTGTCAATGTTGCTTCTTTTCCCTCCCTCCCACCCTGTCAATGTTGCTTCTTTTCCCTCCCACCCACCCATGTCCATGTTGCTTCTTTTCCCTCCCACCCACCCATGTCCATGTTGCTTCTTTTCCCTCCCACCCACCCATGTTGCTTCTTTTCCCTCCCACCCACCCATGTTGCTTCTTTTCCCTCCCACCAACCCATGTCCATGTTGCTTCTTTTCCCTCCCACCCACGTCCATGTTGCTTCTTTTCCCTCCCACCGCCCCGTCCATGTTGCTTCTTTTCCCTCCCACCCGCCCCGTCCATGTTGCTTCTTTTCCCTCCCACCCGCCCCGTCCATGTGTCTTCTTTTCCCTCCCACCCGCCCTTTCCATGTTGCTTCTTTTCCCTCCCACCCGCCCCGTCCATGTTGCTTCTTTTCCCTCCCACCCGCCCCCGTCCATGTTGCTTCTTTTCCTTCCCACACGCCCCGTCCATGTTGCTTCTTTTCCTTCCCACACGCCCCTGCCCAAGTTGCTTCTTTTCCCTCCCACCCACCCCGCCCATGTTGCTTCTTTTCCCTCCCACCCACCCATGTCCATTATTGCTTCTTTTCCCTCTCACCCATCCATGTCTATGTTGCTTCTTTTCCCTCCCACCCACCTTGTCAATGTTGCTTCTTTTCCCTCCCACCCACCCTGTCAATGTTGCTTCTTTTCCCTCCCACCCACCCCGTCAATGTTGCTTCTTTTCCCTCCCACCCGCCCGTCAATGTTGCTTCTTTTCCCTCCCACCCACCCATGTTGCTTCTTTTCCCTCCCACCCACCCATGTCCATGTTGCTTCTTTTCCCTCCCACCCACGTCCATGTTGCTTCTTTTCCCTCCCACCCGCCCCGTCCATGTTGCTTCTTTTCCCTCCCACCCGCCCCGTCCATGTTGCTTCTTTTCCCTCCCCACCCGCCCCGTCCATGTTGCTTCTTTTCCCTCCCACCCACCCCGTCCATGTTGCTTCTTTTCCCTCCCACCCGCCCTTTCCATGTTGCTTCTTTTCCCTCCCACCCGCCCTTTCCATGTTGCTTCTTTTCCTCCCACCCGCCCTTTCCATGTTGCTTCTTTTCCCTCCCACCCGCCCCGTCCATGTTGCTTCTTTTCCTCCCACCCGCCCCGTCCATGTTGCTTCTTTTCCTTCCCACACGCCCCGTCCATGTTGCTTCTTTTCCTTCCCACACGCCCTGTCCATGTTGCTTCTTTTCCTTCCTACACGCCCCGCCCAAGTTGCTTCTTTTCCCTCCCACCCACCCCGCCCATGTTGCTTCTTTTCCCTCCCACCCACCCATGTCCATTATTGCTTCTTTTCCCTCTCACCCATCCATGTCCATGTTGCTTCTTTTCCCTCCCACCCACCTTGTCAATGTTGCTTCTTTTACCTCCCACCCACCTTGTCAATGTTGCTTCTTTTCCCTCCCACCCACCCTGTCAATGTTGCTTCTTTTCCCTCCCACCCACCCTGTCAATGTTGCTTCTTTTCCCTCCCACCCTGTCAATGTTGCTTCTTTTCCCTCCCACCCTGTCAATGTTGCTTCTTTTCCCTCCCACCCACCCCGTCAATGTTGCTTCTTTTCCCTCCCACCCACCCCGCCCATGTTGCTTCTTTTCCCTCCCACCCACCCATGTCCATTATTGCTTCTTTTCCCTCTCACCCATCCATGTCCATGTTGCTTCTTTTCCTCCCACCCACCTTGTCAATGTTGCTTCTTTTCCCTCCCACCCACCTTGTCAATGTTGCTTCTTTTCCCTCCCACCCACCCTGTCAATGTTGCTTCTTTTCCCTCCCACCCACCCTGTCAATGTTGCTTCTTTTCCCTCCCACCCTGTCAATGTTGCTTCTTTTCCCTCCCACCCTGTCAATGTTGCTTCTTTTCCCTCCCACCCACCCCGTCAATGTTGCTTCTTTTTCCTCCCACCCACCCCGTCAATGTTGCTTCTTTTCCCTCCCACCCACCCCGTCAATGTTGCTTCTTTTCCCTCCCACCCACCCCGTCAATGTTGCTTCTTTTCCCTCCCACCCACCCCGTCAATGTTGCTTCTTTTCCCTCCCACCCCGTCAATGTTGCTTCTTTTCCCTCCCACCCCGACAATGTTGCTTCTTTTCCCTCCCACCCACCTCGTCAATGTTGCTTCTTTTCCCTCCCACCCACCCATGTCAATGTTGCTTCTTTTCCCTCCCACCCACCCATGTCAATGTTGCTTCTTTTCCCTCCCACCCACCCATGTCAATGTTGCTTCTTTTCCCTCCCACCCACCCATGTCAATGTTGCTTCTTTTCCCTCCCACCCACCCTGTCAATGTTGCTTCTTTTCCCTCCCACCCACCCTGTCAATGTTGCTTCTTTTCCCTCCCACCCACCCTGTCAATGTTGCTTCTTTTCCCTCCCACCCACCCTGTCAATGTTGCTTCTTTTCCCTCCCACCCACCCTGTCAATGTTGCTTCTTTTCCCTCCCACCCACCCATGTCCATGTTGCTTCTTTTCCCTCCCACCCACCCATGTCCATGTTGCTTCTTTTCCCTCCCACCCACCCATGTCCATGTTGCTTCTTTTCCCTCCCACCCACCCATGTTGCTTCTTTTCCCTCCCCACCCACCCATGTTGCTTCTTTTCCCTCCCACCCGCCCATGTCCATGTTGCTTCTTTTCCCTCCCACCCGCCCCGTCCATGTTGCTTCTTTTCCCTCCCACCCGCCCCGTCCATGTTGCTTCTTTTCCCTCCCACCCGCCCCGTCCATGTTGCTTCTTTTCCCTCCCACCCGCCCCGTCCATGTTGCTTCTTTTCCCTCCCACCCGCCCTTTCCATGTTGCTTCTTTTCCCGCCCACCCGCCCTTTCCATGTTGCTTCTTTTCCCTCCCACCGCCCCGTCCATGTTGCTTCTTTTCCCTCCCACCCGCCCCGTCCATGTTGCTTCTTTTCCTTCCCACCTGCCCCGTCCATGTTGCTTCTTTTCCTTCCCACCCGCCCCGTCCATGTTGCTTCTTTTCCTTCCCACACGCCCCGTCCATGTTGCTTCTTTTCCTTCCCACACGCCCCCGCCCAAGTTGCTTCTTTTCCCTCCCACCCACCCCGCCCATGTTGCTTCTTTTCCCTCCCACCCACCCCGTCAATGTTGCTTCTTTTCCCTCCCACCCCGTCAATGTTGCTTCTTTTCCCTCCCACCCCGTCAATGTTGCTTCTTTTCCCTCCCAACCACCCCGTCAATGTTGCTTCTTTTCCTCCCACCCACCCCGTCAATGTTGCTTCTTTTCCCTCCCACCCACCCCGTCAATGTTGCTTCTTTTCCCTCCCACCCACCCCGTCAATGTTGCTTCTTTTCCCTCCCACCCACCCATGTCCATGTTGCTTCTTTTCCCTCCCACCCACCCATGTCCATGTTGCTTCTTTTCCCTCCCACCCACCCATGTCCATGTTGCTTCTTTTCCCTCCCACCCGCCCCGTCCATGTTGCTTCTTTTCCCTCCCACCCGCCCCGTCCATGTTGCTTCTTTTCCCTCCCACCCGCCCCGTCCATGTTGCTTCTTTTCCCTCCCACCCGCCCCGTCCATGTTGCTTCTTTTCCCTCCCACCCGCCCCGTCCATGTTGCTTCTTTTCCCTCCCACCCGCCCCGTCCATGTTGCTTCTTTTCCCTCCCACCCGCCCCGCCCATGTTGCTTCTTTTCCCTCCCACCCGCCCCGCCCATGTTGCTTCTTTTCCCTCCCACCCGCCCCGCCCATTATGCTTCTTTTCCCTCCCACCCGCCCCGCCCATGTTGCTTCTTTTCCCTCCCACCCGCCCCGCCCATGTTGCTTCTTTTCCCTCCCACCCGCCCCGCCCATGTTGCTTCTTTTCCTCCCACCCGCCCCGCCCATGTTGCTTCTTTTCCCTCCCACCCGCCCCGCCCATGTTGCTTCTTTTCCCTCCCACCCGCCCCGCCCATGTTGCTTCTTTTCCCTCCCACCCGCCCCGCCCATGTTGCTTCTTTTCCCTCCCACCCGCCCCGGTTGCTTCTTTTCCTCCCACCCGCCCCGGTTGCTTCTTTTCCCTCCCACCCGCCCCGGTTGCTTCTTTTCCCTCCCACCCGCCCCGGTTGCTTCTTTTCCCTCCCACCCGCCCCGCCCAGGTTGCTTCTTTTCCCTCCCACCCGCCCCTCCCATGTTGCTTCTTTTCCCTCCCACCCGCCCCTCCCATGTTGCTTCTTTTCCCTCCCACCCGCCCCGCCCATGTTGCTTCTTTTCCCTCCCACCCGCCCCGCCCATGTTGCTTCTTTTCCTCCCACCCGCCCCGCCCATGTTGCTTCTTTTCCCGCCCACCCGCCCATGTTGCTTCTTTTCCCTCCCACCCGCCCATGTTGCTTCTTTTCCCTCCCACCCGCCCATGTTGCTTCTTTTCCCTCCCACCCGCCCATGTTGCTTCTTTTCCCTCCCACCCGCCCCGCCCATGTTGCTTCTTTCCCTCCCACCCGCCCCGCCCATGTTGCTTCTTTTCCCTCCCACCCGCCCCGCCCATGTTGCTTCTTTTCCCTCCCACCCGCCCCGCCCATGTTGCTTCTTTTCCCTCCCACCCGCCCCGCCCATGTTGCTTCTTTTCCCTCCCACCCGCCCCGCCCATGTTGCTTCTTTTCCCTCCCACCCGCCCCGCCCATGTTGCTTCTTTTCCCTCCCACCCGGCCCCGTCCATGTTGCTTCTTTTCCCTCCCACCCTCCCCGTCCATGTTGCTTCTCTTCCCTCCCACCCTCCCCGTCCATGTTGCTTCTCTTCCCTCCCACCCTCCCCGTCCATGTTGCTTCTCTTCCCTCCCACCCTCCCCGTCCATGTTGCTTCTCTTCCCTCCCACCCTCCCCGTCCATGTTGCTTCTGTTCCCTCCCACCCTCCCCGTCCATGTTGCTTCTTTTCCCTCCCACCCGCCCATGTTGCTTCTCTTCCCTTCCCTCCCACCCTCCCCGTCCATGTTGCTTCTTTTCCCTCCCACCCTCCCCGTCCATGTTGCTTCTCTTCCCTCCCACCCGCCCCGTCCATGTTGCTTCTCTTCCCTTCCCTCCCACCCTCCCCGTCCATGTTGCTTCTCTTCCCTTCCCTCCCACCCTCCCCGTCCATGTTCCTTCTCTTCCCTCCCCTCCCACCCATCCCGTCCATGTTGCTTCTTTTCCCTCCCGCCCCGTCCATGTTGCTTCTTTTCCCTCCCGCCCCGTCCATGTTGCTTCTTTTCCCTCCCTCCCCGTCCATGTTGCTTCTTTTCCCTCCCACCCTCCCCGTCCATGTTGCTTCTTTTCCCTCCCACCCTCCCCGTCCATGTTGCTTCTTTTCCCTCCCACCCTCCCCGTCCATGTTGCTTCTTTTCCCTCCCACCCTCCCCGTCCATGTTGCTTCTCTTCCCTCCAGCCCCGTCCATGTTGCTTCTCTTCCCTTCCGCCCTCCCCGTCCATGTTGCTTCTCTTCCCTCCCGCCCCGTCCATGTTGCTTCTCTTCCCTCCCGTCCATGTTGCTTCTCTTCCCTCCCACCCCGTCCATGTTGCTTCTCTTCCCTCCCACCCCGTCCATGTTGCTTCTCTTCCCTCCCACCCTCCCCGTCCATGTTGCTTCTCTTCCCTCCCGCCCCGTCCATGTTGCTTCTCTTCCCTCCCGCCCCGTCCATGTTGCTTCTCTTCCCTCCCGCCCTCCCCGTCCATGTTGCTTCTCTTCCCTCCCGCCCCGTCCATGTTGCTTCTCTTCCCTCCCACCCTCCCCGTCCATGTTGCTATCCTTCCGTCCTGCCCCGTCCATGTTGCTTCTCTTCCCTCCCGCCCCGTCCATGTTGCTTCTCTTCCCTCCCGCCCCGTCCATGTTGCTTCTCTTCCCTTCCCTCCCACCCGCCCCGTCCATGTTGCTTCTCTTCCCTTCCCTCCCCGTCCAAGTTGCTTCTCTTCCCTTCCCTCCCACCCGCCCCGTCCATGTTGCTTCTCTTCCCTCCCGCCCTCCCCGTCCATGTTGCTTCTCTTCCCTCCCACCCCGTCCATGTTGCTTCTCTTCCCTTCCCTCCCACCCGCCCCGTCCATGTTGCTTCTCTTCCCTTCCCTCCCACCCGTTCCGTCCATGTTGCTTCTCTTCCCTTCCCTCCCACCCGCCCCGTCCATGTTGCTTCTCTTCCCTTCCCTCCCACCCGCCCTGTCCATGTTGCTTCTCTTCCCTTCCCTCCCACCCGCCACGTCCATGTTGCTTCTCTTCCCTCCCACCCGCCCCGTCCATGTTGCTTCTCTTCCCTTCCCTCCCACCCGCCCCGTCCATGTTGCTTCTCTTCCCTCCTGCCCCGTCCATGTTGCTTCTCTTCCCTCCTGCCCCGTCCATGTTGCTTCTTTTCCCTCCCACCCTCCCCGTCCATGTTGCTTCTCTTCCTCCTGCCCCGTCCATGTTGCTTCTTTTCCCTCCCACCCTCCCCGTCCATGTTGCTTCTCTTCCTCCCGCCCCGTCCATGTTGCTTCTCTTCCCTCCCGCCCCGTCCATGTTGGTTCTCTACCCTCCCTCCACCCCGCCCATGTTGGTTCTCTACCCTCCCTCCACCCCGCCCATGTTGCTTCTCTTCCTTCCACCTGCCCCGTCCATGTTGCTTCTCTTCCCTTCCGCCCTCCCCGTCCATGTTGCTTCTCTTCCTTCCAGCCCCGTCCATGTTGCTTCTTTTCCCTCCCACCCTCCCCGTCCATGTTGCTTCTCTTCCCTCCCGCCCCGTCCATGTTGCTTCTCTTCCCTTCCCTCCCCGTCCATGTTGCTTCTCTTCCCTTCCCTCCCACCCTCCCCGTCCATGTTGCTTTATTTCCCTCCCACCCGCCCCGTCCATGTTGCTTCTCTTCCCTCCTGCCCCGTCCATGTTGCTTCTCTTCCCTCCCACCCGCCCGTCCATGTTGCTTCTTTTCCCTCCCACCCGCCCCGTCCATGTTGCTTCTCTTCCCTTCCCTCCCACCCTCCCCGTCCATGTTGCTTCTTTTCCCTCCCACCCTCCCCGTCCATGTTGGTTCTCTTCCCTCCCACCCTCCCCGTCCATGTTGGTTCTCTTCCCTCCCACCCTCCCCGTCCATGTTGGTTCTCTTCCCTCCCTCCAACCCGCCCCGCCCCGTCCATGTTGCTTCTCTTCCCTCCCGCCCCGTCCATGTTGCTTCTCTTCCCTCCCGCCCCGTCCATGTTGCTTCTCTTCCCTCCCCGCCCACGTCCATGTTGGTTCTCTTCCCTCCCTCCACCCCGCCCTGTCCATGTTGCTTCTTTTCCCTCCCACCCGCCCCGTCCATGTTGCTTCTCTTCCCCCCACCCTCCCCGTTGCTTCTTTTCCCTCCCACCCTCCCCGTCCATGTTGGTTCTCTTCCCTCCCTCCACCCCGCCCCATCCATGTTGCTTCTCTTCCCTCCCGCCCCGTCCATGTTGCTTCTCTTCCCTCCCGCCCCGTCCATGTTGCTTCTCTTCCCTCCCGCCCACGTTGGTTCTCTTCCCTCCCTCCACCCCGCCCACGTCGCTTCTCTTCCCTCCCACCTGCCCCGTCCATGTTGCTTCTCTTCCTTCCACCTGCCCCGTCCATGTTGCTTCTCTTCCTTCCACCTGCCCCGTCCATGTTGCTTCTCTTCCCTCCCGCCCACGTCGCTTCTCTAACCTCCCACCCGCCCCGTCGCTTCTCTTCCCTCCCGCCCCGTCCATGTTGCTTCTCTTCCCTCCCGCCCCGTCCATGTTGCTTCTCTTCCCTCCCGCCCACGTCCATGTTGGTTCTCTTCCCTCCCTCCACCCCGCCCCGTCCATGTTGCTTCTCTTCCCTCCCACGTCGCTTCTCCTCCCTTCCACCAGCCCCGTCCATGTTGCTTCTCTTCCCTCCCGCCCCGTCCATGTTGCTTCTCTTCCCTCCCGCCCCGTCCATGTTGCTTCTCTTCCCTCCCGCCCCGTCCATGTTGCTTCTCTTCCCTCCCGCCCCGTCCATGTTGCTTCTCTTCCCTCCCGCCCCGTCCATGTTGGTTCTCTACCCTCCCTCCACCCCGCCCATGTTGGTTCTCTACCCTCCCTCCACCCCGCCCATGTTGCTTCTCTTCCTTCCACCTGCCCCGTCCATGTTGCTTCTCTTCCCTCCCACCCCCGTTTCTTCTACACCCCAACTTGCCCACCCCCTTTGTATCAGCTCCCCATCCCCCTAGCCCTCTTTTTATACAGCTTTTCCCCTGTCGATCTGCGCTCTCGCTCCTGTTGTCATGTTGGCTTCTTCCCTCCCACCTATTTTCTATGTGTTGCCCTTCACTGTCATTGAACCAACCATCGTGAAAAAACAAAGCACTAGGACGCGGACACCACTGGCTGCATTATAGCGTTTTTTTTGCTACTCCCCACCTGCCCTCCACCCCCCCCCCCCCCCCCCCCCCTTCGGTATTGTGTTGACCCGGCCAGCGCTGGCTGCGTCATGGCACTTTTTTCCATGAACTTCTGCCATGCTGCTATACAACATGGTTAAAAGACATTGACAAGGCCAGTAGCTCTAGCATTATTCCATTCAGAATATTAGTATTTAAGCCCCTCAGTGTCTCTTACTCTCTCCCCCTCTCTTATATAGCATGTGAGCATTACCATAAAAGCCCTGCCGCACACCACAATATTGAATGCATTTGTTTCGAACGTAAACAGGGCCTATGTTGTGCAGAGTTTTGAATGTAAAATAGAGAAGTCTTTGAAAATGGAGAATTCATGCCCCAGATGCCAGTGTAGTGCTTGGAGATGAGATCCGATAGAAACAGGCATGGTAATATTGAGAATTAGCCTGGCTTCTATGTTCTGCACGAGCTTCAGGCACTGAAGGATAGTGCCTAAATGGACTGAATTCCGGCAATTGAGACAGGAGATAAGCCCCCCCAATCATGTTGCACAAACATGTGAGGAGCAATTTCCTGAACATCCTAAGCATGTGAAAACAAGAGACAGCCACATGATTGATTTGGGCTGAAAAAGAGTTACCTGTTAAACCCAGCGCCTAAACGTTTTTGCAGAACTAGCAGGAACCAGATGAGACCCCAGTTCTTAAGGTCAGCACTGCGGAGCCTCCGCAGGGATTGTTTGCCATAAAGAGAACCTCCGTTTTGTCTCCATAATGAAGTTTGAGACAGTTTAGGTTCATCCAGCTGGTCACAGCCGCCATTTAATGTCGAAAGTTGATTTTGGTATTTGCATGGTTCTCTGAAACGGATAGAATGCTCTGCTTGCCAGTTGGGGGAACCAGGTTCGAGTCTCGGCGTCGACTGAACATCCTGTGATTCTGGGCACATCACGTAATCTCCTTGTGCCTACAATTCAGCACCTTGAGACCTTCACGGGTGATTTGCCACGCTTTACAAATCCTGGATTTATTTTTATTTATGTGTATAGGAGATGATACTGAAACCACATGCTGTGACCAGGGAGGACACTGGAGAAATGTAAACATTGAACTGGGTGTGAGATTGAGCATTGAACCCTTAGGAACTCCACAACGAAGTGAGAACCGAGAAGACTGAATATGGGAGATAGGTTAGAATCGGATGTCAGAAAAGAGAGTGGAGCCATTTGAGAGCCTTCTAATAGATGCCAAATTTGGCCAACGTTGATGACCGCACTGAAAGCGAGGCAATATGAAAGGCTTCAGAGGTCCAGAAGTACCAAGGCAGCATCGCTTTGGTCCAAAGTGGGAGTTCGATCATCAGTCGTGGCCAAAAATGCAGAATCGGCACAGTGGAGCGATCTCAATCCGGACTAGGCGTGTGTCTAACAGGGGTTTTCTCAAAATGTGCAGATAGTTGTTAGTGGCGGCTTTCTCAGTGATTTTAGAGGAAAGGGGAAGTAATGAGATAGGTGTGTAATTAGTGAGTTGGGAAAGATTTGCCGTGGGGCAGTTGCTAAAGAGGAGAACCATGACTGTTGCCTGAGGGAGGTTGAGCCTGTTAGAAGAAATAGAGCATATCTTCAGAATATGAGGGGAGTCACAGGAGAGGAGGGCACATTGGTAACTGCCACCTGGGCTACCGGGAGGGAAGAAAACTCTTCAGGAGGTTGGGTTTCAGAAGGAGATGAGGAAAGCTCTAGGAAAATGGAGAACAGTCACTTTCAGACGAAGCGGGAAAATCTAACTAGATTTTAATGTAATCGTTTTTTTCGAAGACTATGGCAGGTTGTGTACAGAGACTGTGTGAGAATGCTATTCCCAGTCTCAGGGTTGCTGAGCCGTTTAACTATGGCAAACAGTTTGCGAGCTGGGTTTTTGCATTTGTGATGATTGCGGCGCAGTGCGATGCTCCAACCGCTTTGATCAGCTCTATATTGGACTGAGGAGTCCTCGTCATAGTTTTTCCTCCACTTACCTCCAGCTTTCTACAATATTTTTGGGTCACTTGGAGGTTATCGGAGAACCACTGAGGAGGAATCTGTGTTTTGGATTTGACTAAATGCACTGGAACGACAGCGCCAAATGCAGTGGTTAATGAAACATTAAAATCTTCAGCAAGAAACGTTTTTCATTGGGAATTGAAGGACTGTTGTGACCCTGTACTAACTCTAAGTTCGTCTGATTAATTTTAACCCACGGATGAATTTTGTGCAAGGAACTGGATTCCGTACATTTGCAAGCGACCCAAGAAAGATTGTTTGCATGGGGCCGCCACATTATCAGACTAGATCAGGGCACAAGCTTTCCTGCAGTGATAAAGTCATGATGAACAAAGATTGGGTCAAGAATATGACCTGTTAAATGCGTAGTTTATTTGACCAACTGCTGAAAGAGAATCCGTCAAGGAATCTATGAGGTTAATGGAATCAGAGTTGGTGGAATCATCTTAATGAAAGTTAAGTTCACCTGACCAAGAGAAATTGGCGGCTCTTAAGACATATGCTGCACGAAATGAGCAAATTAAATTGCTGAATTCAGTTCATGGACCGGGAGGGCGATAAATAAATGCACCTGAGAAGGAGGTGGAGGGGTCGAGTGAAGGAAAGTTATATTCTAATATTGTACAAGAAATAGTAGAAATATGTATATTTAAAACTCAGCTGCCTGCTTTATTCGTGTGGTCATTCAGAGTAATGAGCTATATGGTGGGAATTACAGCAGCTATGTTGGAACCTGTGGACTTCTGCTGCCAGGTTTCTGTAAGAAAAAGTAAATATGTCTAACAGGTGTCAATAAAATGAAATAACTCTAGTTTGTGTTTTGAGACCGATCCCATATTAATAAGAGAACTGCATACTGACCTATGTGAAGGAAAGCAATAGGACAGTTTATCCAAATATTTGGAACTTGACATATGCGATGAAGAATTTAAAAATGTAAAGTGGAACTCACAGAAGTTGCAGTTAAAACAGGAATCCAGACTTAACTCAGTGGGATTGCGTGTAGAGCCTTGGGTTTATCAGTAGGCTGTAGCCGACTTAGCTGGTCCCTGGAAAATATTAAATGTTGGGGTACGTGTGGGCCAAAAAAAGGCAGGGTCCAAGGCACTAGGCTCATTCTGGGCACAGATGTGTTTGCCTTTGGTGCGCCAGCAGCAATGACTCACTAGGGTTCCTGAGATATAGCTCTCCATGTGTGGGAGGCGTACCTTGAGCAAGGATCTGTTCGCGTCCAGTGGAAAACATCATAGGTAAAAAATTAAATAAAAAAAAAGATATACGTCCAGAGCCCAGCTGATCCAACCTCACCTAGAAGTCTTCCCTTCTAATGAGGTGTACTGGAACTGAAACCAAAGTTAAAACAACACTGAGAAACAAAATATCAAAAGATGAATAAAACCTGAAGACAAGATTTCAAGATGATGACCGGCATGCCGTAAAAGTCAGACCCCTCCAGATAAAAGTATACGAGGAAATAAAGACGAGCCGGACCTACCAGTGAGACAAGGACGAGCCGACGTTCCCAGTGAGACCAAGACGAGCCGACGTTCCCAGTGAGACCAAGACGAGGCGACACTCCCAGTGCGACCAAGACGAGGCGACACTCCCAGTGCGACCAAGACGAGCCGACGCTCCCAGTGAGACTACGACGAGCCGACGCTCCCAGTGAGAGTACGACGAGCCGACGCTCCCAGTGAGAGTACGACGAGCCGATGCTCCCAGTGAGAGTACGACGAGCCGACGCTCCCAGTGAGAGTATGACGAGCCGCGCTCCCAGTGATACTAAGACGAGCCGACGCTCCCAGTGATACTAAGACGAGCCAACGCTTTTCCTGGATCCACTTTGGTTGATAAGCATGTTATGGATGTGTTCAGAGCAGGTGTCTGGAGAGTAGGATCACGGAACTGGAAGAAAAAACTGAATAGGTGGAAAAAACCTCAAGGGTAAGATGGAGAGTAAAACGTTTTCCTGGAGGAGGTCCTGTGGATCCAGCAGTATTCAGGAAATACGAGGCTAAAAGCATAGCTGGAACCTAACAATACTAGCAAAATAGCCAGGACTGAAAAATGCCCACTAAACTAGAGCCCTTGTACTGAGGTGAACATGGGTCAGTATAGGCAAAATGTAGTGAGTTGTGATGAAACTGTCAAAAAAAGGGACTTCGCCTGTGTTTGATGCAGTGTGTAGAGCATTGGACAGCTTTTTATACCGCTCGACAGGAAGCAGCGGAAATGTGAGGGAACTTGTGGCCATCTTGGATTGGTCTTGAGAAGTGTGTTCTACAGCACACTGAAAGACATCATGGAATGGGTTATCGTGTTAGGAGTGTTTGGAGTAATTTCTGGCGAGCAATGTAGCTGGAGTGTGCCGCGTATTCAAGAACCAAGTTACCGCCTGCATATTCCTCTTGCAAACACTCAGCTTGCCTGCCCTGCCCCGAAAGCTCCCGGTGAGTCAGCACCACCCAGAGAAGGGAACGCTGCACTGGCCAAGTTCCCCATAAGTTGTGGGGTGCCATGAAAGCAGACTCTGCTACACCAATGCACAGGGAAGCCACCGCCCTATATACTCCATGACAGGAGAACGAAGGAGACTCTTGCCACTGGCAGACACAGGTAGGCTCTGACCATGATGAACATCATGCCCTTGTGTCCTCCAAAATGGAGTCACATGGTTGCAGTGAGCTCCCATCATTTGGGCGCAATACATTAGCTGGGTCAAACTAAACCACTCCTCCTTGATTACAGTGGAACAATCAAGCCACTTCTATTGCCTTTTCTATCATCCTAATGAAGTCTTTGGCTATGAGGGATACGAGGTCCAGGCATACGGAACGCGGCTTGACCAAGCCAGGACTAAGGCACACGCTCCTCAACCCTTGGAATCGGGGAAGCTATGCGAAATAGCAAAGAAGTGATGCTTCCAGAAGAGCTGTCCGGATCTCCAACAGATAGAAGTGGCCACTTGCCAACGCAAGCATAGGTCCTTGGAGGATGGCGAGCCATTGCTGAGCGTGTGGCTCTGGGTATTGCTAATCTGAATTCCATCTATTGGCAAAAGATGCCTCTCTGCACAGCCCCAGCGAGAAGCCTCACTCTACGTGTGCTTGACAGCGTATTTCCTTACTCATTCACATTCACTGCTTACAATAATATCTCTTCGTATCAGCACTGGTTTGGACTTTCTATGTGGCCTGAAGGACCAGAGGATTCGAAACTCTGCCCTCTTTTCCATCTAGTTGGAAGTCGTCCCTTCTGGATGGATGGACTTCCGCCTGGGATTTTTTGGTAATTCAGCCCCGCCTGTATCTGTGGAAGAAGATTTCGATGAAACCCATCGAGGGATGGAGGGTGAGAACCTGGGACACTGAATGGTGATACTTGTGCATGGAGGTGAGCTACCTGTCCCAGGGAACAGCAAAAATACAAACTCACCCGGTTTCCTTGAACCAGAAGCCACTCCCTCTTCTCCTGAACTTGAAGTGACAGTTGAGCATGGAGGGACATCAAGGGGTTGAGGGGCCAGAGGTCATAACCTGAGTGCCTCAGAAGTGGGACATGTGTATGAAGAACAATGGTTCATAGGGACTCCTCTGGAGGTTGAAACCGTGTTAAAGACAACAGCCCGAGGCACCAGGTCACTGTGCACAGAGTGGAGTCATTGGCAACGCTCTCAGTCATTTCTTATACAACTGGAAAAGAATCCGTGATAAAAGTGTATATTATGTCAGTCGACCAAATTAACCTTCAGAAGGTGCAGTCTGCTGCTACAGTCACACGGCGGTGCAGTGCACAAAAAAGTGACACATGAAAAATGTTGGTACAGTATCAATTTGTGGGACAAAAATGAAGCTGGCTGCGTCAGATCAACTGGTCCACTAAGCAGAGGATGGGCAGGGTGCAGCCCGGATCAGATCAAATCTGTCTTTCGACCCATAACCATAATAAACACTAGGGTCTTCATCAGGACAAGGTGGTCCGGAGGCACTTGCGTTAGGGCCAGGGCTTTGAGTGGGATGAAAAAACTGGGGGGGGGTCTCTCATAGGGGCGTGGCCGATGTAATTAAGGGCGTGGCTTAAAACACTTAAGCTAAAAATCTGTAGTTAGCATTGTGTGCTGCCCCACAGGTATTTTGCTGCTTCTGTCCATTCATCCAGATATATAACACAACAAACAACATTACACCTACAATGAACCAGGACTATTGGCTTTGTCAGTGATTGTTAGTTTAGGGTGACCAGAATTTTAAAGCCAAAAACTGGGACATTCCCAAAAATAAGACTACAATTTTACTTCAACCCAGAGCACAGAATGACAGCGCTCCTTAGCAGAGCATGACAGAAGCGGCATTAAGAACATACATAAAATGACATTTTTAAAGCCAGTAGCATGCCTGTTAATTAAATTGCATTCTTATAACAGCTGCTAACTATTCCTGCTTTGCAAAACGTAAAAAGATACCTCCCACCGTTTTCTGCCGACCCTCTCTAAAAACCGGGACATGGGCTTAGTTTCCTGAAATCTGCCGGGACAGCTGGCGAAAAACAGGGACTGTCCGGGCAAATCCAGGACGCCTGGTCACCCTATGTTAGTTGCATGAGATAAATAAGCAACTACTATGGCTTCGTTGTATACAGGGCACGAATCGGGGGTACACGCGGGTGGACCGCGTCCACCCACTTTTTTCACAGGGTGAACGCCGTCCACCCTGCAGAGAATTTGAGCCCCACTGAATAATGTGCTGAACTCATCCCAGTGTAATTTCCAAACACCGGGACACTTTCAGCAGCGCCTGCACGTTGTCTGCTTTCCTTCTGCAACAATGTGCAGGCGGGAACGGGGCTTTCTTATTTTAGACTCCTGCTGGGCCCATAACAAATGCCGAATTTGAGGGGTCATCAGGCTTCCTTTTGTTCCAGCCTCTTAGCTGGGAGCAGTCAGGAGCCTCGCACCTGATGCAAATGAAGCGGAGGGGAAACAAAGGCTCACACCTTGTTAGCACTTCACACATACTTAAGAGACGGAGCTTTTCACTTTGTTCAGTCCCTGTTTAGGAGATATGCATGCACTGTAAGAATATCAGATGTGTTGGTCTTTCCCAGTATTTACACAAAACAAATTGCATTTATATAGAGCTTACTTCCCCTGAGGAGGCGTTGAAATAATTTAAGTACCACTATTTTTAGGTCTCGCCCTGAAGCCAGTGCTTGCGCTGGTCTGGGCGAGACATTTTGTAAGTGGGCTTTCAGAAACGCGACCACATCTTTTTGGGCTTGCCTAGAGCATGCGGTTACGTGCACAATGACTAGCAGAGGCGCCATATGGCTTTCCTCTCTCGTCATGGTGCGCGCACACCACTCGCCAGCCTGCTTTTGCTGTTGCGCGCATTCCTCGCGGCACCCTTTCCTTGCTCTCCCAAGCGCCTCGCTCCGCCCCTCCCTCACCACAGAGCGCGTCCCCGCGATCGCTTTCGCTTGATCGCGATCACTTTCGCTTTTACGGCCGCGTTACTTTAACGGCCGCGCGGCCAATGCTTGTTTCTGATGGTGATTCCGCCCAAAAGTTTATAAGCGCTGCTTCTTTTTCCTAAAGCGCTGCTTATCAATCTCTCTTGTATGTTGATACCGCAACTTATTCTCTGCCTGCTTCTTTCCTCCTTACGATGTCCTCAACTCGTCACCAGTTTTGTTACGATGAATACACCATGTAGGATTAGTCTGAACGCAGGTTTATTCGTACAAGGAGCAAACAGGTACGGCCTCCACCAAGCCCCGTCTCTCTAACCACCCCCCTTGGATTCTACCACACTCATCATACATTCTTTAATACATCATTTCACGTTCCACATTCTACTATTCCAGCCTACCATTCTAAAGTATCCTAGACATGACAGGCATAAGTTTGTGTGACAAGCGCCCTGTGGGAAATGGCTAGCCTGACGGATGGGACAGTGTCTTTGCGATGCGTGAGCGAGGGGGGCTAATGGCAACTGATAGTCAAATGACAATTCAGCGTCATGGAGAATACGCTTCTTCGGTCCTGGGCCTTCTGTTTACTGATGGTTATATACTGACAGTTTAGTTGGTCTCCTTTATAGGAATAACCTCTATAACGAGCAGAATCCATAATGTTTCTAAATAAAGTTCTCTCAGTGTGTGGTATACTTATTGACATAGAGTTTTCTAGTAACGTAAGGTAAATGTATTTGTATCTACAGTATTTCAAAGAATAATAAGCATCTTGTTTATAAACAAGGCAGGTGTAGCATTTGTCCAAGGATATATTTTGGTGCATGTTAAAAAGTATGATCAGAGGTTAACCAGGTTGTTATATATTTTGAAGTAGAGTGTCATGACTAAAAAGGCATAGCTTATTTAGGCCAGCATGTCCTGCAACCTAAAAAAGAAGTTACTGGGAGCAATCGAAGAAGCTCTCCAGCAAACTAATAAGGATTAGTTTACTTTTTTCTTTGGGCTATTGGAGTACTATGTCAAATTTGTACCACATTTTGCTTGTAAGCCAACACGTTTTACACAAATTGAACAAGAATGAAGAGTATATGTGTACAGAGGGCTGAATGATTGCATTTAAGCAAATCAAGGAAAACTTTGTAAGGGCCAAACTCCTGAAATCGTTTGACACAAGACATAAGAGTAGCATCATGATTGTTTTACACTAGCAAACAAGATCTCATAGACGTGAAGAAATTTTAATGTTTACATCTCATGTGCTGCATGAGAGGAAGCTTTATACTCAGTAACAGAAATAGGGCGCTCTTGCGTTGTGGCGGGGTGTGCAGCACTTCACGGCGTATGTGTGGGGCACGTTATTCATACCAGCACTGATCACAAACCTTGGGTTAACTGCAGGGCGAGTGGAGGTAGGCAAGCAACACGTCATGTAGAGATGTGGCAAAACTGGTTGCTAGAGTATCATTTACTATGTGTTCTGGGTTTCAGGAATTTTGCAGGGGACCTTTTGTATTGTAAGCCCTTTTCTGATGGAATCATGGGTATAGAGAATGATGTTATTGATGCATATATTGTGAGCATGATCAGAGTCCTTTTTTACAGAGTCTTACTGGAAGTGTACTGGAAAAAATGGCTGGATGATGATGGGCCTTGTGCATGAATATAGAATACATTCTGAAAGGTTGGCCTGCAACTAAGAGGTTCGGTCAAGAGTTCATGCCTTATGGTCATGTTGCAGGTGAACTCATGTGATAATAGGTTGGTGATACGATTGGGTCTGTTGCTTGCGCCAGTAGATATACATGAGAGAGTACTTAGGGTGGCCCAAATGGGGCATATAGTTATATGGGTAATGAAGAGAAAGGTAAGTGAAGAGTTTTGGAACCCTGGGCTAGACTAAGCTGTAAAGTGCTATTTAGGGGATTGCTGTATGTGCTTGTTTAGTGTCAAGTCACAGGCTAGATCTCACTTGTCAATCAAATCTATTGAAGTGCCTGTGTTCCCACAGAATAAGCTTGCCTTTGACATTTCCGGCCTCTGTTTTGGGAGGCATACTCTAATATGCGATGCTGCTAGTTGATTAAGGGCTTTGCTTAGAGTTTGATGAACAAGGTGCCCTGTCAAAATGTGGTTATCCCGTCAGCCTTATTTAAAGTGTCATTGAGTATAATGCACTTCTAATATGCCGAAATGGGCATCCAACGCATTTTGTATAAAGTCCACTGTCACCCAAACTCTAAATATAATGCTTTCAATCAGTTAACATTATCGCATATTGGGCAGTGCCTCCTGAAACCCCAAACAGGCTGGAAATATCCAAGGCAAACTTATTCCATGGAAACACAAATTTGACTGGCTAGGGGATCATAATCTGCAACTTGTTGCTAAGCACACACAAATACCACAGCCTTGTACATCGTGCTTGACTGTTTGTCCAGACCAGGCCACTACATATCTTCACTGTATCCAAAAGGCTTGAAGTGAGATTTGTGGACATTGTTTAGACCATGAATGTAATAGAATTTGTGAGGGACATTTTTAATAGAGAGGGATAGCCTGAAGAAATCGTGACAGATTTTGAACCAGCAACAATTATGCAAACCCAGACCTCACTTTGTGTTTCTAGGAGTCTGATGGAATGTTTAAATCTGATAATCAAGGACTATTTGGAGCTTGGTGCTATAGGCCGTGAAGACAATACTCCATGTTAGTACTATGTTGTCACCATTCTTCATTTTGAGGTGTTGCGAATGGATGGGATATATGGAAATGGCAAAGTTTGAAGAAAGGACAGGTTGTCTGTAAAACAATGTTGGTGTGTGAGAGGCTTGATATTTATCTTGGATTACCAAAGGGGGTGTACAGTAACTATAAGATAACATAAGGCGTTGAATACTTCCTTGCAAATGCTACACCACAAGTTCCAGAGACTTTAGGAATGATCAGAAAAGCGGCATATTTGAACAACTATATGCTTGGTTAATTTTGTGCAAATTAATGCATGTATCTAAGTATAGAATTGGGATAGAAGGAAGGACGGTATATTGAGTCTTCAGCATATTTAGAGGGCTGTCTTAATTTTAATATTGCATATCGATATTCTTTGCTGAGCTAATTTCTTTTCTAATAGAATTGCGTTCCACTGTAATATTTGAGCACACGGGTCTCTGGTTAGACACTTGTTGCGTATCAACGGGAGCCGATGGTAACAGCATACTTTTTCTGCAACAAACTTGTTCTAACCACCGCTTTGACACTCCTCTTCTTTTTAGTAAGGCTTGTTGTCTCAAAAACAATGCGACATTCCAGAGGAAGGCGACCTAGTGATGCAAGGACTGGTGTGATGTGCAGAGAATGTTTTGCATTAGGTTGCTGCTTAAGGAGAGATAGTTGAAATTTAAGCAGGACAGTTACTAGCACATTGCCATTGTCAGTGTGTGAAATGAGTATAGCCTGTGTGTTGTGTTTGTAGATGGGCATTTGGGGAGAGTCAATCAGGGCAGGGTGATAGGCAACTTACCTGTTGAAAGACTAAACTGGGGTGATTGGAATGTAGGCGGAATCACTCTCCCGTTCTCCTCTTAAAGGTGCTAGCTCGCAGCTCCTACAGTCATGGATACGCTTTGAAAGACACTATTTCTCACTATTGAAACCTTGCTAATTTGATAGTTCTTCATGGGATTATTTATCCCTCTTCATCTTCGATCCTGAAGCCAGTAAAACCCTTGCAGACATAACCCAAACCATTATTTCTGTCTTTGTAATTGTATGACTTTGATAAACCGCTTCAGCAGCTGATGTCAAGAATTTATGTATATGGTATTTATAAAGCGTGAACCTAGCCAAAAGGCAGTGGAGCACAGTACAAGCTTAAAGGCAAGCATAAAGTCAACGAGTTATAGAAGAGATAGCTGGGTTAAGGACGGTTAATGCATTGTGATGTAGTGTTGTTTAAAAGGGATGAGTCTTCAACACTTTCCTAAATTGGAGCAGGATTGGAGCGGTACTGATGGATTTGGGGATGTTGTACCAGTTCCTGGGTGCATAGCTGGAAAAGGCCTGCTGCCTTGTTTTTTTTGTTTTTGTACACTTCTTAGTCTGCAGTCTATTGGCATTCTGGCTTGTGTGCGCTGAGAACCACCAGAGATGGTGAGCTGTCTGCAAGATAAGCCCGGGTGCTAGTTGTGATGGCTTTGTAAATGATGCTGCTGGTTTTGAAGATAGTGCGCACAGTTATGAGGTTTGGGGGTGATGTGATCATATTTCTTCAGGTCCTGGATAAGACGTGCTGCGACGTGTAAGATGTCCTTAAGGGGTGCCAGTGTGTAGGCTGGCAAGCCGGGAGTAGGGTGTTAACACCATCAAGATGTGAGAGAACAAGGGCTCGAACAGCTGTTTTGAAGTTGCTTTCTGCAAGAAAAGGTTTCACTGTCTTTACAGGCCGTCTTTGTTTTTTTTGTTAATGTGTTCCTTTGGGGGGGGATGGGGAGACGGGGGGCGGGTTGGTGTTCAGGTTGAACCCAAGTGACTTGGTAGTTGTTCTTGACAAACAACAGGAATTCTTTCTTGGTTGAGCGTCAGGTAGGTACTGGGCTGGATGATGCTTTAGGCAGTGTTTGAGGTGGTTGACTGCCTGAAACATAGGAGACTTTCAAGTAGAGTTGTGTATCAAGGGCATAGTGATGAATCTTGATGCTGTTATCTTTGAGTAGAGCACTAAGTGGCTTCATGCAGAGGATGAAGATGACAGTAGACAATATGGAACCAGGTGATAGGGATATTTGGGGAACTGGAGATACCCATGTGAACAAACAGTCTCGGTTGGAAAGGTAGGAGGAGAACTAGTGAAGGGCATTGCATGTGAATCCATGTTTATTCAGCTATTTTTCAGCTATTTTACATCATTCTTATTTAATGCTGGCTTTTGTTCTGTGTTGTTGCCCCATCACCCTTAAGTGCATGCCTCAGAACCAAAGCCAATCAATTGGTAAAGCAGTGTTACCCAACAATACGGCACACTGCTCACTGATATTCACAGATTGAACAGAAAACATTAGACAGTCTGTCTGTATCCTTGAACATATGAGGCACAACTAAAGCCATATCTTTGTCAGTGTTATGTTTCTAGATACAAAATGCTTAGCACTGGGCTATCCACCCTTGTGGAACCAGAGAAATGGAAAAGTTATAACCTCACTCACAAAACACACAACTCGGTGACTGCGAACTCTGGCACTATAGAGCCACACAGATTTATCCTTTAAATCAGTTGCAACCACCACACCCCACAGACCAAGTGCTCTATAGACCTGAAAAAAGATACCACACAACTGTGACTCCAGTCAGGCTTTACAGGAGAGCTTGAGTTTTACTATTCCTTTTTTAGGTCTCGCCTACGCAGCGCGCAAGCGCTGCTTAGGAGGGGACCTTTTGGAATCGCTCAGGACTTTTGCTCAAACTCATGCATGTTTTGCACTGTTCTCTATTGGCACTCGTGCACGTTTGGCGTTTCCCTTGCGGGAGCGAGCAGCGGCGCCATCTGGTTTCAATTATCTTGCTCGCGCTTTCGAAACAGATGGCGCCGCTGCTCGCTCCCGCAAGGGAAACGTTTTGCAGAACGCGCAGGGAGTGTCAGATTGCTGGTAATGTCACTATTGTCATTAACATTACGGCTGATCTTGTCCAATGAGGCGTGTCTCTCAGTGAAGGATTCGTAGCGGGTTAAACACTTCCAGTCATAACTGCTCTATCTACGGTGTTACAATGTCACAAGAGTAGCAGAGGTGCTTGTTTACATGTTAGTAACTGGGCGCGTGTGCACAGATCTGTGCGTGAGCACCCCTGAGATAGACAGCGCTCACCATCCCGACAGTTTAATGTCCCATCCGCTGGCACGCTCCGGAGGGTGGGAGCGGCTGCTGGCATCAGAAGGAGTCTGGTGGCCTGCTCCTGACCTGGCAGTGCTGTGTACGCTCCCACTCCTGCTCGGACTATATGTGAAGCAGAGCACGGATTGCAGAGAGTTGCGTTTCCAAACTGAGGTGAATGTTGCTGGCACCTGTGGGGCGTGTGAAACTGGATGAGGGCAAGCTTTATGGCAGGGTGGCAAACAGGAGAAAATTCTGAGTCAGTGACACCATGCACTAAGTGGCAGCACCCGAGGGTGGTTAAGATGCGAAAGGCCAGATTGATTAAGGATTGGGGCCAGCGCTAAGTCACTCAGAGTGACGTAAAGAGGTACACACTCTTGCGCGGGTATTTGCTTCCCAGTACAAAAGAGATTTTTTACTGGGAAAGGGCCCCTTTTTAGCGCAAATATTACTTTGCGCTGGTTTATAACTTTTCAGCATGCTGGAGACTTCTGTACAGCACAGCTTTAAGACATAGGCAAAGTCAATATCTCTGGCTAAACACTTATATGGTCCCAAAGGCGAGACCTATTGGCTATGCCAATGCTTGTTTCTTGTATAGCACTACTCATTCCAATGCAGGGTGTCAGAGCACTTTACATCAACACGTGCATATTACATGTACAATTAATTAGATAAGTTTGTAAATGAATGTACAGGATGTGTTACATAAAACTGGGGGATTGCAAGGTGTAGAAGTCACATATCATCTTCCATAGCTCACTGCTATTATCCTCGCAATGTGCTCAAACGTACACATGATAGACCTGCTAAACATATATGTTAGGGCTTTAGATCTGATGTCACTTCTTGTGATGCCACTTCCTGTAAAGTCGTGGCTTGTGAAACCACTTTCTATGATGTCAATTCCTGGGATGCCATGTGTGATGTTGTGCGCCGTGATGCCACTTGCATACTGCCTAACTAGGTTAGTCCCCCCACTTCTTTTTTTAGGACTTGTGCCCTGGTTGTATAGAAGATTTAAAATGCTTCCATTCTTGCAGGCGAGGTTGTGGCGTAAGGTTACCCCTGCCGACTTTCGAGCTGCAAGAGCAAGTTGGAGCCTCCCATTGGCTCAACATCCTGTGATTAAAAACATGAATAGGTCCTTGTGTAATGTAACTGGTTTGCTCCAAGCTTGCGGAATATAAAACTGAAAAATGCATCTCTTTGAAGTTGCATCAAAAGCAGTGACAGATGGTACTATTGCAGAGTTGAGTCCCTCCTCCCCCCCCCCCCCCCTCTCCCCTTTGAAGGTAAAAACGGAGAACCCGGTAAGGACCCGTCTCTGCACCTGCTTTTAAGAAATGCTGATCCCCGGCGGGACCCGGCCCACTTAAAGCCCTGGTTAGGGCCTTTTTGTGGCAATTAATACAATAAGGATTAAAATAAAGAATCCGTTACATGACGGGTAGCATTTTTCCAGGGCTGCAGAGCAAGGCATGTGATTCTTCCCTTTCAAAGGAGTGGGTGGGAGGTCTGTCTTGATTTACTAAATTGGGGCCAATCTGCCTCGGAATCGGAGTCCACCTGATAAAGTAAGGAAAGGGACGTTAAGTAATGCATCTTCTATAGGGGTTGCCCTAAAGGCAGCTAATGCCTGCGATTTCTAAATCTTGGCCCTGGCCCGCACCCTTAAGTGCTTTACTTCGTCTTTTGAATCATAATGCATTGTTTTACCTGTGTGAACCGACGGGAGAGTGTGCCCAAATGCCCTTCATTAGAGCCAGTTCCAGTACTGCGCTTGTGTCAGGCTGAGGAGGTGGGCGAGTGAGCCCCCAGGCCTGTCATTTAAACCACATCCAGTTCTCAGCTTGTGTCCGGCTGAGACGGTGGAACAGTGACCAATGACCTGTCTTTAGAACTAGGTCCAGTATCGGCTTGTCAGGCTGAAGCGCTAGGAGAGTGATCCCATGGGCCTGTCATTAGAACCAGGTCCAGTTCTTGGCCTGTGTCAGGCTGAGGCAGTGGGAGATGGAGCCCCTGTGCCTGTCACTAGAACTAGGTATAGTTCTCGGCCTGTGTCAGGTTAGGACAGTGGGAAACTGAGCCCCTGTGCCTGTCATTCGAATCAGGTCCAGTTCTCGGCTTGTGTCTGGTTAGGATGGTGGGAAACTGAGCCCCTGTCCCTGTCATTAGAACCAGGTCCGGGTCTTGGCCTGTGTCAGGCTGAGGCGGTGGGAGAGTGAGCCCCTGTGCCTGTCATTAGAACCAGGTACAGTTCTCGGCCTGTGTCAGGCTGAGGCGGTGGGAGACGGAGCCCCTGTGCCTGTCATTAGAACCAGGTACAGTTCTCGGCCTGTGTCAGGTTAGGACGGTGGAAAACTGAACCCCTGGGCCCGTTTTAGAACCAGGTCCAGTTCTCAGCTTGTCGGGTTAGGACGGTGGGAAACTGAGCCCCTGGGCCTGTCATTAGAACCAGGTGTCAGCTTGTGTCCGGCTGAGCCAGCCCCTGGGCCTGTCATTAGATACAGGTCTTGGCTTGTGTCAGGTTGAGGAGGTGGGAGACTGAGCTCCTGTGCCTGTCATTAAAACCAGGTCCAGTTCTCGGCCTGTGTCAGATTAGGACGGTGGAAAACCTAGCCTCTGTGCCTGACATTAGAAACGGGTCCAGTTCTTGGCTTGTGTCAGGCTGAGGCGGTGGGAGAGTGAGCCCCTGGGCCTGCGGTGGGAGAGTGA
This sequence comes from Calotriton arnoldi, assembly GCA_963921515.1. Lineage (NCBI taxonomy): Eukaryota > Metazoa > Chordata > Amphibia > Caudata > Salamandridae > Calotriton > Calotriton arnoldi. Next base: position 3,593,628 of record CAWUFW010000054.1, read on the forward strand.
GCTCCTGTGCCTCTCATTAGAACCAGTTCTCAGCTTGTGTCAGGCTGAGGAAATAGGAGAGTGAGCTACTGGGCCTGTCATTAGAACCAGGCCCAGTTCTCGGCCTGTGTCAGGATGAGGCAGTGGGAAAGTGAGCCTCTGTGCCTGTCATTAGAACCAGGTCCCATTCGTGGCCTGTGTCAGACCGAGGCGATGGAAGATTGAGCTGCTGGGCCTGCGATGGGAGAGTGAGCCTCTGTGCCGGTCATTAGAACCAGGTCCAGTTCGCGGCCTGTGTCAGACCGAGGCAATAGAAGAGTGAGCTGTTGGGCTTGCGATGGGAGAGTGAGCTCCTGGGCCTGTCATTAGAACCAGGTCCAGTTCTCGGCCTGTGTGAGGCTGAGGCAATGGGAGAGTGAGCCCCTGGGCCTGTCTCTAGAACCAGGGGGTTGGAGAGTGAGCTCCTGTGCCCGTCATTAGAACTAGGTCCAGTTCTCGGCTTGTGTCAGCTGAGGCGGTGGTAGAGTGAGCCGCTGTGCCTGTCATTAGAACCAGGTCCAGTTTGCGACCTGTGTCGAGCTGAGGCGGTGGGAGACTGAGTTCCTGAGCCTGTCATTTTTTTATTTTATTGTTTATTTTATTTATAAAGTTTACAAAATATATTTAGGACTGAGAGAACATTCTTACAGAAGAAAAATAAATAAGGAACAAACCCAAGACAAGACACAGGCAGTGTACACTTAAAAAATATGAATACAGTAGACACCAGAAAGCATTTCACTAGTGCATAAATGATGAAATAGTCTAAGACTCAACACACCGAGGTTCAGTGCTAATGAGAGGCGGCGTGCCAAGGGGGCATCCCACCACAGAGGGGAAAAGTCAGACCAGGGACCCACTGTTAATTCTTCACCCACCAAGTAGCGGGCCTGACAAAACATCTCCGGCACCTGTATCATTGCCCTGGCTGGCCGGCACTGCTGTCACACTCCCCGCAAGGTATTGCTTGTACAATCCCCAGAAGCCCTTTGGACGGTTCTGGGGGGGTAGCAGCTTGTTGTATATGTCGGATTGCGTATTACAATATAGCATGTCTGCTCTCCAGTCTCCTATCAGTGGAATCGGTCCCCTGGCCCAGCGCATGGCAACCCTCCGCTTTGCTAGCAGCATACCATCGCCACCAACTTCCTATAGCTTTTATCTATTTCCATATCATACCCAAGTAAAGCTAGTAGCGGGTCTGGTACAAGGACGTGTCCCGTGTTGTCGCTCATATTAGTGAAGCCCTCACTCCAGAATTTCTAAATGCCAGGACAAAGCCACGCAGAATGTAAAAACCCGGCTTCCTGCTCCGTGCAGCGCTCACAACAGCCCGAATCCCGCAGCCCATAGCGAAACAACCTAACGGGGGTATAATAGACTCTATTTATGTATTTAAAGTGTATCAGGTGGTGTCTGCCATATAGGGATATGTGTTTTGTGACTTCGCAGCAATACTTCCAGCGCTTGTCATCTAAGACCAAGCGTCGTGCGGCTCCGCGTCCGTCGCTGGCGTCGTAAGCGCCGAGATGACGTCACGGAGACTACTTAGGCGCCACCCATGCGCGCTGACGTCAGTTCTTTCTTTTTCCACGCCAGAAAGCGCAGATCCGGTTAGAGCACGTACCTAGTCACTTTTTGACTATCTCTTTTGAGACTTTTGTCTTCCTTTTTCCAGTTGGTTTCCTGGTGCACGTAGGGATGCCTGGATTTAAGTCTTGTGGGGCCTGCCGTCGCAACATGTCGGTGGCGGACCCCCACGATGTCTGCCTCTACTGCCTGGAGACCGACCACGACTCTCGGTCTTGTCCGTATTGTCGGGCCATGGCACCGAAGGCATTGCGGGAGCGGCGCCGGAAACTGCTGGAGGTCCGGCACTCGTCCCCGCACCGTTCCCGGTCCAGAGGCCGTTCCAGGGAACGCTCGCGGGGCCACAGCCATCGCTCCTCAGGCTCCAGGTCTTCACCCTCGGATTCGGGTAAGAAACGACACAAAAAGAAGTCGAAGAAGCGTGTTCGCTCTCCGACGGTCCTCGGATGCGGTTGAGGGGGACAGGGGCCTTGCCCCTGAGGCTCCTTTGGAGCTCGATAGTCCCGCGGCCTACCCGCCTTACCCGGGTCCGTTGGCGACTCCCGCACAGGTGCAAGAATTTCTTGCTACCATGGACCGCCTTTTTAGGCCTCGGGCTCCCGCCGGCACGCCCTCGGGCCCCGCGGTCCCGTGTCGGCGCCACAGGATCCTGCGCCACTGGCTCCGGCCACGGCGCCACAAGGTCCAACGCTGCCGGCTCCGGCCCGAGCGCCTCCGGCGCCGCAGTGGGTGCCTTTCGTCCCGCCATTACCCAGGTTCCAGGACCATTTTATTCCCACCTGGGACCAGCTTTGGGGCACGTCGCCGGTTCGGCCCCGACCGGCGCCGTTCTCTGCGCCGTTTCAGACGCCGTTCCCGACGCCGTATGTTCCCTCTCTTGCCCCGCCGCCGCGGTCGGTACCACCGGCGGCGGAGGTGGAGGATGACTGGGAGGGGTCCGAGGACCCTCTCGCCCGTCAGTGTGACTCCGAGCAGGACTGGGCGGACGACTTGGAGGACGCCGGCTACCTCGACGTCTCTTCTGACCCGGGGTTTGCCTCTCCCCCGCCTACTATGGAGGAGGGCGCCTCCTACACGATGGTGCTCCGTCGGGCAGCTGAGGTCCTCAACCTTGATCTCCCTATGGTGGCCCTCAAAACTAACCTCCTTACTGAGGTGCTCCAGACGGCGACCACCTCGTCGGAGCCCCTGCTCCCAAGCCATTGCAGAAGGTAAAGATGCGGCTAAGTTCGCCATTCGGTGTGGTTTAGACACCGCTGACTCCTTAGGTAGAGCGATTTCTACGACTGTGGCGCTTCGTCGCCACGCCTGGCTCAGATCTACCGGGTTCTCGCCAGATGTCCAAAACTCACTCATGGACATGCCCTTTGATGGCACTCGCCTGTTTGGCAATAAGGCCGACAGTGCGCTGGAGCGTTTTAAGGACTCGCGGGCCACGGCCAAGTCCTTAAAAAGTCCTTAGGTCTTTCCACGAAAAGCCCAGCCACTCCTGGGTTTCGTTCCTTTCGTGGCAACGGGAGGGGCGCCCAGGCACGTTCTTTCATCAAGCCTGTGCAGAACCAGCCTCAGCGCGGCCGCGGTTTCCGCAGGGGCGGATCTGGGAATCAGCGTGGGGGTCAGTCCACCTCCGCCCCCGTCGCTTCGGCCTCCAAACCTTCCTAATCCGAGCCTTGTGGGGCATTCCACGCCAGTGGGTGGCAGGGTCCGCCTTCATCTCTCCCACTGGCACGCTATCACTTCGGACAAGTGGGTGTTGCAGATCATCCGCAAGGGTTACGCCCTTCCCTTCCAGTCCACCCCTCCAGCCATGCCGCCTCAGTTCCACCGCCTGTCGGGGGACCACTTGGCACTTCTCCGGCAGGAAGTCACGGCCCTCTTGGCCAAGGGGGCCATTGAACGTGATCCTGGGCCAGAAGTAGGGAGTGGTTGTTATTCCCACTACTTTCTGGTTCCCAAGAAGGACAAGGGGGGCTTGGGCCCCATCTTGGACCTCAGGAGCGTCAATCGCTTCCTCCGGAAGGAGAAGTTCAAGATGTTGACTCTGGCTCAGGTCTTGGCTGCCCTCGACCCTGGATGGTAGCATTGGACTTGCAGGAGTCTGGTTGTTGAAGGCGGGCTCGCCCCAGGCAGTCGTCAACCATCTTCAGACTACGGCCGACCTCCTGCATCTGCTGGGGTTCTCCATCAACGTGCCGAAGTCGCACCTGTGTCCCTCTCAGCAGCTCCCCTTCATCGGAGCGGTTCTGGATTCGACGCTGTTTCGGGTTTATCCTCCCGAGCAGCGAGTCCGGGATATTCAGACTATGATTCCGATCTTTCAGCCTCTATCCCGGGTTTCCGTCAGGATGACCCTCCGGCTCCTGGGCCTGATGTCCTCCTGCTGGTGCAACATGCCAGATGGCACATGCGGGCTCTGCGGTGGGACCTGAAGTTCCAGTGGGCACAGCATCCGGGCAACCTGTCCGATCATGTCCAGATCTCGGAGGGCACTGCACGACAATTGCAGTGGTGGCTCACGAATCGCGATTGGGTCAATGGCAGATCCCTCTCCCTTCCCCAACCGGAGCGCACAGTGGTGACGGATGCTTCCCTCCTGGGATGGGGCGGCCACTTGGGAGAGGCGGAGATCAGAGGCCTCTGGTCTCCGGCGGAGTCCCGGCTCCATATCAATCTTTTGGAGCTTCGGGCGATCCGACTTGCACTGAAGGCATTCCTTCCCTCTGTCCGGGGAAGTGTAGTGCAGGTGTTCACGGACAACACCACCGCCATGTGGTATTGCAACAAGCAGGGCGGGGTGGGGTCGTGGACCCTATGTCAGGAGGCTCTGCGCCTCTGGACATGGCTGGAACATCAAGGCATTACCTTGGTGGTTCAACACCTGGCAGGTTCTCTGAACGCCAGGGCGGACGAACTCAGCTGCCGGTGCTTGATGGATCACGAATGGCGTCTGAACTCGGACGTGGCGCATGGTCTCTTTCTGCAGTGGGGAGAGCCTTGGTTAGATCTATTCGCCACCGAAGAGAACGCGCAATGTCATCAGTTCTGCGCGTTGGAATTTCCAAGGCGGCACTCGCTCGGCGACGCTTTTCGTCGCGAGTGGAGTTGCGGTCTGTTGTACGCCTTTCCGCCTATACCACTTCTGCCCAGAGTGCTGAAGAAGATTCGGCGCGACCGGGCCCAAGTCATCCTTGTGGCTCCGGATTGGGCACGAAGATACTGGTATCCCGAGCTACTCAACATGGCGATCGATCCCCCGATCCGCCTGCCTCTTCGGGAGGATCTTCTGTCGCAGCAACAGGGGACGGTCCTCCACCCGAACCTGTCCAGCCTCCACCTCCATGCGTGGATATTGAGCGGCGACAGCTGATTCCATTTGACTTGCCTCCTGCGGTCTGTGATGTCATTCTGGCAGCCAGGCGTCCCTCCACTAAATCGGTATACGCCTGCCGGTGGAACAAGTTTGTGGCATGGTGCACAGCTAAGTCTGTGGATCCCCTTTCTGCCCCTCTTTCTGAGGTCCTTCTGTTCCTACTCTCCTTGGCCCAGCAGGGCTCTGCTTTGGGCACTGTCAAAGGTTATCTTTCGGCCATCACCGCCTTTCTCAGGCTTCCAGATCAGCCTTCTCTCTTTAAGTCCCCGGTTGTTAACCGTTTCCTGAAAGGCTTTGCGCACACGTTTCCTCCTGTGCCTTTCATAATGCCTCAATGGGACTTAAATCTTGTCTTGACCTATCTGATGTGCGCTCCTTTTGAGCCCCTTCATAACTGTCCTTTACGTCTTCTTACTCTCAAGACGGCTTTCCTGGTAGCTATCACCTCTGCCAGACGAGTGAGTGAGCTCCAGGCTCTTTCTTCTAAACCTCCTTTCCTTTCTGTTCATCCGGACAAGGTGGTTTTAAGGACCCGTCCTTCTTTCTTGCCGAAGGTTGTCACGCCCTTCCACATCGGGCAGACCATCACTTTGCCCACCTTCTTTCCGCCTCCTTCAAAAGAGGAAGAGAGGCTCCATCGTCTGGACCCAAAACGTGCGCTCTCGTTCTATATAACGCGCACACAACAGTTCCGGGTGGATGACCAGCTCTTTGTTGGCTACGTGGGCGCCAAAAAAGGTCGGGCCGTGCACAAACGCACCATCTCTCGGTGGGTCGTTTTGTGCATCAAAGCATGTTACTCATTGGCTAAGAAGGAGCCTCCTGTGGGGCTGCGTGCCCATTCTACCAGGGCAACAGCAGCCACTACTGCCTTGGGACGCGGCGTTCCCTTGCAGGACATTTGTCAGGCAGCTACGTGGGCTTCGCTGCAAACGTTTACCAAGCATTACTGCCTTGACAGTCCAGTCCGGAGAGACGGCTTCTTTGGCCGTTCTGTTCTCTGTGACTTTCTGGTGTAATCTTGTTCGCAGACCCACCACCGGGGTTGGTATTGCTGGGGTATCTATTCTAAGGTAAGGAATCTATCACTAACGTGTCTCTTTCAGATGCACAAGTTACTACTTGTGTAACGATATATCTGTAAGAGACATTAGTTAGTGATAGATTCCTTACCGCCCCACCCATCCTCCCCGTTCTGCGAACTGATTTCTAGGGTTAAGGTCATCCCTTTTAGGGCCCTAGTTTCTTGGCACCAGTGGTCAGTTTCTTGCATGGCTCTGCGTTCCTGGCGCGGAAAGTCGTGTACAGAACTGACGTCAGCACGCATGGGTGGCGCCTAAGTAGTCTCTGTGACGTCATCTCGGCGCTTATGACGCCAGCGACGGACGCGGAGCCGCACGACGCCACCTACTGGCGCGCAGGGGTACTGCTAGCAAAACTTTCTGGATCCAGTCTGACGCCTGGGGATATTCTAAGGTAAGGAATCTATCACTAACTAATGTCTCTTACAGATATATCGTTACACAAGTAGTAACTTGTGCAGCGGGCCTTGGAGCATGGTGTTGTCTTGCGTTCCAATGAGAGCAAATAAAGGATTGTCATTAGTTTAGCGGGGGAGTCTGCACGAATAATATGCGTGAGTGTAGGCATAGCAGGGGGCTCCTGCATATTGTCCCCCAGGAGCTCCCGCCACACATGCCTAGCCCTGGCATACTGGAATTGGTCTAATGACGTGTGCACCAATCCATCTTTGGGCAAGTCATCCCAGCTACGGACTTCACCCTCATGGAAGAAGTCTCCTATCTTAACAATACCCAATGCTTTAAGCGATCGATAAACGTCCTTTTCCATTCATGTCTGGAACCAGGAGCACCACTCCAACTGTATCAGTGGAGAGTACATGAGAGCACCTGCCTGATGCTCTAACAACCTATGCCAGGCATGCGTAGTCGAGTTTATAGAATCCAGAATGCCATGTCGCCTAATGGGAGGTTTAAAAAGGGACTGCGGTAGGGTGCCGGGAGCAGTTGCATTCCTTTCTATAAGTAAGTGTGGTAATTCCTGCGGGCCATTTATCCAGCCGTATGCATGGGAAGCCTGTGTCACCCGATAATATAGCTCCAAGTCTGGAGCCCGAGGCCACCTGCGGAATAAGGCAACATCAGAGTGTCCCACTTAACCCTCGGCTGCTTACCGGCCCAGGCCAATTTTATCATAAGGGAGCGTAAGGTAGAAAATATGTGACGTGGCAGCAACATAGGGACGTTTAAAAATAAAAACAAAAATCTAGGGAGGACCACCATTTTCATAATAGAGATACGACCTAGCAAGGAGAGAGGTAGTCTAATCCATCTAGCGATATCATTATCTAGCTTAGAAATTGCTTTCCCATAGTTTTCTGCAAGGACTATGTCAGGGTTAGTGTGAATTTGTATCCCTAGATAACGAATAGGGTCTGTAGACCACTGCATGGGGTAATCCAAGCTTGTAGGGGTCTTAACAAGAGTCTAAGGGAAAATAACCGATTTTGACCATTAATTTTGAGGCCAGACAATTGCCCGAACTGCACGACCTCAGAAAGGATGGGATTGAGATTCTGGCCCGGCTTCCATACATAGAGCAGTGTATCCTAGGCGTAAGCCGAAAGCACCAGACTATATCCTGGGAACCGCAGTCCCCTGCGACTATGGTACTTATGGAGTGCACACGCCAGGGTTTCGGCCACCAGGGCGTAGAGGAGTGGGGACAATGGACAGCCCTGACGCGTGCCCCTTGAAATGGCAATGGGATCCGTAATCATATTGCCCAGGCGTATCCTGGCAGTTGGCAGGGTGTATAGCACGGAAACCAACTTTAAAAAGATCTCTCCGTCACCAATACGCCTCAATACCCCCTTCATAAACGCCCACTCCATGGAGTCAAACGCCTTTTCGGCGTCTAAAAAGACAGCCGCAGCTTCAACATCCGCGTTGAGTTGTTGGATGGTACCAAAAATTGTTCTGAAGTTGAGGGTCAAATTGCGGCCAGGGACAAAACCCGCCTGCTTTGGGCGAACCACCAGGGGGGATTAACGGGGCTAGGCGATTCGCCAAGATTTTGGCAAATATCTTGGTGTCTACATTTAAAAGCGAAAGGGGCCTATAGATGCGCAGTCCACTAAAGATTTCCCAGGTTTGAGTAACATTACAATCAATGCCTCACGCATAGAAGGGAGCATGACCTCAGATTTGGCTATGTGCTCATATAGGGATATCAAATGAGGAACTAATTGTTCCTGGAATGCCTTATAAAAATTGATTGTGAGCCCGTCTATGCCCAGGGCACCGCTCGCCCGCATATATTTAAGCTCTGCCTTGACTTCGCCCGGGGTGAGAGGTGCCATGAGGTGCTCCCTATGGGCATTCGTGAGCCTTGTCATTTGAATATGCTTGAGGTAATCTTGTATAGCATCATCATCAGGGGGCACCTGCGTTGTGTATAATTCGGTATAGTATCTACTGAACCTGTCTGCAATTTCTGTATGCTCATGTATGGAGAGCCCCTGTTCGTCCTGAATCTCGATTATCATATGTGCGTTTCTCTTAGGTCGCAGCAGCTCCGCCAGCGAGGCCCCAGGTCGTTCCCCCTCACCATAAACTCTGGCCGTGGCGTATTTGTCCAGGTGTTTAACTTCACTATTGGCAGCCTCCTGAAATTCCTCCAGGGCAGCCTTTATGCTACCTAATAACTTTTTATCCCCAGTTTCTTGAAAAGTGTGCTCTAGGGTTGAAATTTCTCGTTCCTATTTCGTTAACCTGTCCTTCAGGTCCCGGAGCGCACCTGCATGCTTGGAGATCGTAATGCCTCTGATATAGACATTAAAAGCCTCCCAGACTGTAGCGAAACTTTCCACAGACCCAATAAGCTTTTTAAAAAAGACATCTATTGATGTCACCATTTCGGCGGCAAACACCGCATCCAACAGTGAACAAGGGGGGAATCTCCAAGTGAAGGGCCCAGCCTGCCTGGTGAGTAGGGTGATTTCTAATTGTACTGGTGAATGATCTGAATACGTGCGTGCAAGTGGGGTACGACCCGTAACATAAGATAGCAAGCTTCTAGCGATCAGCCAATAATCAATACGGGTATGTGTATCATAAGGGACAGAGTAGTGGGTGAATCCCCCAATGTCCCGCGAGCGCTGCCTCCATATGTCTAACAGGCTTAAGTCTTCCATCAAGTCAATAATAGCACTGGCTGCAGCCGGAGGGCGCTGGGGAGGGCCCCTAGAGCGGTCTTTGTCAGGATCTAAAATACAATTGAAGTCAACACCTAATAGTAGAAATGCACTCGCATCCTGCATAAGCCGGGAGCCCAACAATCGGTAAAACTGTGGGTCATCATAATTAGGGCCGTACACATTGACCAGTTTTAAGATTAGACCCTCCTTATGGCATTTCGCTATAATGTATCTCCCATTAGGATCTGCGTCAGTCTCAACTAGTGTGATCCCTGATTTCGGGTTGTCCCATATTAAAACCCCTCTAGCGTGAGTAGTGAACCCTGCTGTGCAAGTCGTGCCTTGGAAGTATTTATGTGCAAGCATGCCACTGCCAAGCGGCAGGTGAGTCTCCTGGAGCATAGCAACATCAATACAGTGCCTCATCAGGTACGCCACAACTTTACGAATCTTGCTGTGGTCATTTAGCCCCCTGACATTCCATGTTACAAATCGTACCTTCTTGTCCCCTCTAGGGTCCATCGCCGGGTCTGCCATATCGTTTCTGAACCATAACTAAGAAGATGTGCATGTATATTAAAATAAATCTAGCCACCAGCACTGGGTCCCTGCCAATGTATATGCCCGTCTTGCGTACAAACAACCCCACCCACCCTCCCACGCTATGCCCTCCCCAACTGTGCATAGGCGAAATAAACCTCAACCCCCTGCATAACACACTCTAACCAAGAGTAAGAGACAGTAATCTCCTAACATAAAAACATGACAACAGAATCGCTTGACACACCCCTTGTGGAACACACTACGGGGCAGATGTCGCCTGACTAAAGGTGCACCCAGTCCCATCATTATGGACAAAGTTAACAACCACATTTCTGCCATGATAAATACAAATACATGCTTAATGAGTCTCTCCACTCACCCCCCGCCACCAACGGACCGGACCCCGACACCACTGCAGACCTCTTCCTGCATATCGCTAGCTTAGAACAATGTCGGGTCTGGGGTGATCAGCTGACTGTATAATGAGCATCAACATAGGTTACCTAATCATAATCAACACTCCATACTGAAGAATGCTGTACAAGCTCTTAAAAACCATCACCAGTTCTGGGAGACCAAACAGTGTGAGAGAGATTCGAGACCAGGTCAGCCGATCCCGCTCGGCAAGCCTCGCCCGGAGCCCCCCCCCAGGTTTATGTCAAGGAGATCTCAATCCTCCTGTGTCGTGGTGTCTCCCCTCTCTCCCACAAGTGGGCCTGCAGGACTCTTGTTTGATTTTGCACCATCCCTGCGCTTAAGGAACTGCAGAACTTGCGCAGGGTCCGTGAATACATGGGTCTTTCCATCCGCGTGTACTCTCAACTTGGCAGGATACATCATATTGTACTCTAACTGCAGATCACAAAGCTTTCTCTTGACTGGTGCAAAGAGCCGCCGGGCATCCTGCACTTGCTGGGTAAAATCAGGGTATAGGGAGAGAGCCATGCCTTCATAGTGAAGTTCCTGAAGTTCCCGGGCTCTCTCGAGCGCACTATCTCGATACCTATAATTCAATAGCCTCGCTATAATTGGGTGTGGTGGCGCTCCTGGCACTGGTCGGGGAGACAGAGAGCGATGCGCCCGCTCTACTACAAATATTTTGGAAAAACAGTCTCTACCCAGCAGTGATGTTAACAATTGTTCCACAAAGAGCTCCAAATTGGGGATATATGTGGACTCTGCGATTCCAACAATGCGTATATTGTACCGCCGTGAGCGGGCTTTCAGGTCCTCAATTTTAGCCTGCAGGCTCTTAAGTTGCTTATCTAATAGTGTGGGAGAGTGATGCAGAGTTCAAGGTGTCTTTGGCGTCAGAGACCCTCCTACCATTTATTATTTATTTATTTGAAAAGTTTTATAAAGCGCGAACAAGATCCAAACGGGTATCAGAGCGCTGTATAAAGTAACGAACGTTGGCATGAGGAAACAGTATAAGTACAATACAGTAAGGAGACGTAAGAAGTAACTGAAACATAAAAAGTACATGGGGGTGGAAGGGGAAGACGAAGTAGCAAGTGATCAACAGGTAACAGCCCTACTACTGGGCGCAGTGAAGTTTTAGCAGAGCACTTTGTCAAACGGACAACAAAATACATTTTGAAACACAATGTAAAACGATTGTCAGGCTAGATTAGGAAGTGACTTGCAAATGTCATCGAGTCTATTGCTGATGAAGTTCATTCAAGAGTATCCATTTGACATGTTTATTAAATGAAGCAGTTGAGGGGTTGGATCTGATCTGCGGCGGAAGGGCATTCCAAATTCGTGGAGCAAGCCCGTAGAAGGCACGGTTGTAAGTTCTTTTTTTGTAGAATTTAGGAGGTTTCAGTAGTAGAGTATTAGAGCTTCTTAAGTTCCGACTAGAGCCGGAGAGCTCAAGTTTTTTTGCCAGGTAAACGGGGGTGTTGTAGTGAATAGCTTTATGCGTCAGACAGGCTATCTTGAAGCGGATCCTTGCTTCCATGGAAAGCCAGTTAAGTTGAATTAAGTCAGGTGTGATATGATCATGCTTTCTGAAGCCCGTGATGAGTCTGGCAGAGGCATTCAGAGTAGCTCTTAGCGGAGCTAACCTAGTCTTCGGAAGCCCCGCTAGGGTCACCAAACCATATTCCAATCGTGAGATAACTAGGGATTGGACTGCTGACTGGATGTCCTTAGGAGGTCAGAAAGGCTTGAATTTCCTAAGAGTGTTGAGCTGATGATTGGCACTCCTAATGGTGGCACTGATGTGCGCTTGCATATTTAGGTATTTGTCCAGGGTGACGCCTAAAGAGCAAGCGGAGTCAACAATATGAGGGGTGCAGTTGAGTGCCGAAAGTTGATTGATCTAGTTTTGCGTAGGTGCCGAGTGGTTACGGAGGGTAATCAGGAGAAATTCTGTTTTGAGGGTATTTAGTAACAGATGATTATGCATTAGCCATTGTTGAGTTTTTTGAAGCGCACCATTAAGAGTTTTAATGTCATCTGGAGAGGAAATCTTCAAATATAGTTGAGTGTCATCCGCGTACATTTGGTACTGAATGCTAGCGCAGTTCAGAATAACCGCAAGAGGTTCCATGAAGAGATTGAAGAGCGTGGGCGAGAGTGCAGAACCTTGAGGTACCCCAATAGATACCGGGGTACTGGCAGCAAGTGATTGGTTGACTTTGATTCTTTGGGTACGGTTATGTAGGAAAAAGGCGAACCAATTTAAGACAGGGCCAGATAACCCCATTCTATGTTGTAGAAGAGAAATCAAGTTATCGTGTTTTATAGTGTCAAAAGCAGAGGACAAGTCAAGAAGGATCAGAAGACAAGGAACATCTTGGTCAAGCGCCCTCAAGGCGTCATCAACGATGTGAGTTAGAGCTGTTTCTGTACTGTGCCCCGCCCTAAAGCCTGACTGGTGGAGGTCAAGGAGCTGAAATTTCTCGATGTGGTTGCAAAGCTGTGTGTGAACGCATTTCTCAAGCAATTAGCTAAAGACATGATGCTGGTGATCGGACGGTAATTATTGGGATCCGCTAAGTCGGCATTAGGTTTCTTGGGGATGGGCGTGACTTGCCCCATCTTAAGGCAGTCGGGAATCCGTCCCTGTAGGAGAGATTGTTGAATGATCCTGGTCCAGAGAGGTATCCGAGTTGAGATCTTTGAGAAGCTTAGCGGAAAGTGGATCGCTGGTTGGAGGGTTTAAGAGACGCCAAAGAATGTAACGGCTCCTCCCCATCCAGGAGCAGGAAGGAATTCCAAGAGGTATTGTTTTTGGGAGTGTACTCTGTGGGGTAGAGAGGAGCGCACACTGCCGTAGGAACTGCCGAAGCCAGGGCGCTCATGGGCTGCAAGTTAGGAGCGGCACGTTGTAGCTCCCGTTCAATAATCCTAGACTTTTCTGAAAAGTGCGCTGAGAAGTTCTCCTCACTGGGGCCAGTAGTCTTCAGTGCCGGGATAAGATTAGTAGAGTGTGGTTAGCTTGTTGTTTGATGATTTCAAACAGTTTCTTGAATCGGTTTATAGCACTGTCTAGCTGAGCCCTGAAATGATCTGTTTTAGCAATGCGAATGTTTGCTGTAGGAGCTTCTCAACCTCCTTAACTGAATGACACTAGTAGTGGAGGGAGCATTTCTCCATCGTCTCTCAGAGCCTCAGTATGCGACGTTCATCATTCAGGGAGCCATTGAACCAAGGTTTGGATTGTTTGATCGGAATCCTTTTGAGTTGCTTCGGAGCAGCAGAATCGAGAATACTTGACATAGAGTTGTAATGATCCGTCAACTCGTCCAAATTGTTCATATCTAGGCGCTCAGTGTGCTTGTCTAGGCGCTCGTTCATCCTATCCATGCAGAAGGAAAGAGAATCGATTTTCCCGTCTATTTTATTCAAACTACTCTGCATAGTCACCAAGATTTGTTTGATGTCAGAGGGTAAATCACCCACCTCAGAGCCTGATTCTGAGGCATTTTTATCTTGGTCCAATCGCCTGCTTGATTTACGTGGCTCGAATGGCAGTTTGGTTTGGGATTTTTCAGGCTTCCCCATGTTGATGTCACCCAGGCCCCCACTACTATGGAGCGTGCACTTGCAGCACCTGAAAGCGGCAATCTCCCAAGCAAACGCAAGGCCCTCCGAGGAGAGAGGTCAAGGAGCAATAGGGCCTTCACACTGCCCCAGTGCAACGAGTTAACCAATAGGGAGCTGAATGGGCCTTGTTATCGCACCACGCGGTGGCGGTCCCTACGCCCCGCGGGAGCAGCCACAGCGTCCATAGTAGGCCCAGTGGGGGCCCGGGACAACAAAGAAATGAAAGGATCCGGGGAGAGGCAACCACAGCCAGGCCAGGTCCCTCCGGTATGCAGGAGCGTGGCGTCTGCCCCCAGACCTCGCCGCAGACCGAGTGGGGCGCCAAACTCAAGTCGGCCCAGCTGCGGCTGCGCCCAGCAGCCTACCGTCGGGGGCAGAAGCCTCAGGACACACAAAGCCCAATAGCAGCAGTCGGGGCGGCAGCCCCTGTTCCGCAAGTGTCTCCCACCGACCGGTCCGTCAGGACGTAGGATTGGAGCCGCAACAGGCCCAGAGCGGCCCAGCAGTAGCAGCTCCGCCAGCGGGCCCCCGGCAAACGCCACCACTGACCGCGCGGCCGGGGGGGCCTCAGCTGGACGACTACGCCGCCACGCCCCTCAGCGAGCCTCAGGACAGCAGCGGCCGGCCCCATGCCGCAGCACAGTATCCTCGGGTCCCTCCTCTGCTCAGATCAGCAGGCCGCCACCTCAGTCAGCTCAGCGCCGTAGGATCGCCGGCCATAGGCCCAGCTGGGCACACAACGCCGCAGGCTCTCAGGGTCCAGATCTCCGGAATTAACAGCAGCAGGAGGGCGCCGGGAGGCAGAAGCCAAGTGATCACTGTGTCTAGATGGCTGGAAACGGTAGGATTATAAAGGATTATGTGCCAGGACGGCAGAGAGAGATTAGTATGCAGCCATATTGAAGCCGGGCAAGCTCCGCCCTCCCTCCTGTGCCTGTTGGAACTAGGTCCAGTTCTTGACTTGTTAGGCTGAGGCGGTGAGAGACTGAGCTCCTGTGCCTGTCATTAGAACTAGGTCCAGTTCTCGGATTGTGTCAGGCTGAGGCGGTGAGAGAGTGAGCTCCTGGGCCTGTCTCTCGAACCAGGGGGTGGGAGAATGAGCTCCTGGGCCTCTCATTAGATCCAGGTCTTGACTTGTGTCAGGCTGAGGGAGACTGAGCCCCTGGGCCTGTCCTTAGAACCAGGTCCAGTTTGCGGCCTGTGTCAGACCGAGGCGATTAAAGCGTGAGCTGCTGGGCCTGCGATGGGAGAGTGAGCTACTGGGCCTGTCAATAGAACCAGGCCCAGTTCTTGGCCTGTGTCAGGATGAGGCAATGGGAGAGTGAGCCCCTGGGCCTGCGGTGGTGACAGTGAGCCCCTGGGCCTGTTTTTAGAACCAGGGGGTGGGAGAGTGAGCCTCTGTGCCTGTCATTAGAACCAGGTCCAGTTCGCAGCCTGTGTCAGGCCGAGGCGATGGGAGAGTGAGCTCCTGTGCCGGTCATTAGAACCAGGTCCAGGTCTCGGCTTGTGTCAGGCTGGGGCGGTGGGAGACGGACCCCTGGGCCTGCGATGGGAGAGTGAGCCCCTGGACCTGTCTCTAGAACAAGGGGGTGGGAGAGTGAGCTCCTGTGCCTGTGATGGGAGAGCTATCCACTGGGCTTGTGAAGGGAAAGTGAGCCACTGGGCCTGCGGTGGTAGAGTGAGCTCCTGTGCCTGTCATTAGAACCAGGTCCAGGTCTTGGCTTGTGTCAGGGTGAGGCGTGGGAGACTGAGCCCCTGGGCCTGTCATTAGAACCAGGTCCAGGTCTTGGCATGTGTCAGGGTGAGGCGGTGAGAGACTGAGCTCCTGTGCCTGTCATTAGAACTAGGTCTAGTTCCCGGCTTGTGTCAGACTGAGGCGGTGGGAGAGTGAGCCCTCTGTACCTGTCATCAGAACCAGGTCCAGTTTGCGGCCTGTGTCAGCCCGAGGCGATTGAAGAGTGAGCTGCTGGGCCTGCGATGGGAGAGTGAGCTACTGGGCCTGTCATTAGAACCAGGTCCAATTCTCTGCCTGTGTCAGGATGAGGCAATGGCAGAGTGAGCCCCTGGGCCAGTCTCTAGAACCAGGGGTGGGAGAGTGAGCTCCTGTGCCTGTGATGGGAGAGTGGGCCACTGGGCCTGTGATGGGAGAGTGAGCCACTGGGACTATCACTGGAACCAGGGACTGGGCGAGTGAGCCACTGGGCCTGTCGCTGGAACCAGGGGGTCGGAGAGTGAGCCCCTGGGCCTGTCAGTAGAACCAGGTCCAGGTCTTGGCCTGTGTCAGGCTGAGGCAATGGGAGAGTGAGCCCCTGGGCCTGCGGTGGGAGAGTGAGCTCCTGGGCCTGCGATGGGAGAGTGAGCCCCTGGGCCTGCCATTAGAACCAGGACCAGGTCTCCGCTTGTGTGAGGCTGAGGCAATGGGAGATTGAGCCCCTGGGCCTGCAGTGGGAGAGTGAGCCCCTGGCCCTGCGGTGAGAGAGTGAGCTCCTGTGCCTCTCATTAGAACCAGTTCTCAGCTTGTGTCAGGCTGAGGCAATGGGAGAGTGAGCCCCTGGGCCTGCGGTGGGAGAGTGAGCTCCTGTGCCTCTCATTAGAACCAGTTCTCAGCTTGTGTCAGGCTGAGGCAATGGCGGAGTGAGCCCCTGAGCCTGTCTCTAGAACCAGGGGTGGGAGAGTGAGCTCCTGTGCCTGTGATGGGAGAGTGAGCCACTGGGCCTGTGATGGGAGAGTGAGCCACTGGGCCTGTGATGGGAGAGTGAGCCACTGGGCGTGTGATGGGAGAGTGAGCCACTGGGCCTGTGATGGGAGAGTGAGCCACTGGACCTGTCGCTGGAACCAGGAGGTGGGAGAGTGAGCCCCTGGGCCGGTCATTAGAACCAGGTCCAGGTCTTGGCCTGTGTCAGGCTGAGGCAATGGGAGAGTGAGCCACTGGGCCTGCGATGGGAGAGTGAGCTACTGGGCATGTCAATAGAACCATGTCCAGTTCGCCGCCTGTGTCAGGCTGAGGCGATGGAAGAGTGAGCCCCTGGGCCTGTGATGGGAGAGCGAGCCACTGGGCCTGTGATGGGAAAGTGAGCCACTGGGCCTGTCGCTGGAACCAGGTCCAGTTCGCGGCCTGTGTCAGGCCCAGGCGATGGAAGAGTGAGCTGCTGGGCCTGCGGTGGGAGAGTGAGCTCATGGGCCTGTCGCTGGACCCAAGCGATGGGAGAGTGAGCCCCTGGGCCTGCAGTGGGAGAGTGAGCTCCTGTGCCTGTGATGGGAGAGCGAGCCCCTGGGCCTGGGGGGGGGGGAGAGTGAGCCCCTGGGCCTGTCATTAGAACCAGGTCCAGTTCTCAGCCTGTGTCAGGCTGAGGCAGTGGGAGAGTGAGCTCCTGTGCCTGTCATTAGAACCAGGTCCAGTTCTCGGCTTGTCAGGCAGAGGCGGTGGGAGAGTGAGCTCCTGTGCCTGTCATAACCAGGTCCAGGTCTTGGCTTGTGTCAGGCTGAGGCAGTGGGAGAGTGAGCTCCTGTGCCTGTCATTAGAATCAGGTCCAGTTCTCAGCCTGTGTCAGGCTGAGGCAGTGGGAGAGCGAGCCCCTGGGCCTGTGGTGGGAGAGCGAGCCCCTGGGCCTGTGGTGGGAGAGCGAGCCCCTGGGCCTGTGGTGGGAGAGCGAGCCCCTGGGCCTGTGGTGGGAGAGCGAGCCCCTGGGCCTGTGGTGGGAGAGCGAGCCCCTGGGCCTGTGGTGGGAGAGCGAGCCCCTGGGCCTGCGGTGGGAGAGCGAGTCCCTGGGCCTGCGGTGGGAGAGTTTTCCCCTGGGCCTGCGGTGGGAGAGTGAGCCCCTGGGCCTGTCATTAGAACCAGGTCCAGGTCTCCGCTTGTGTGAGGCTGAGGCAATGGGAGAGCGAGCCCCTGGGCCTGTGATGGGAGAGCGAGCCACTGGGCCTGTCGCTGGAACCAGGTCCAGTTTGCAGCCTGTGTCGAGCCGAGGCGGTGGTGACAGTGAGCCCCTGGGCCCGCGGTGGTGACAGTGAGCCCCTGGGCATGCGGTGGTGACAGTGAGCCCCTGGGCCTGTCATTAGAACCAGGCCCAGATCTCGGCCTGTGTCCGACTAGGCCTACGTGGTCCAAGCTAAGGTGGTAGGTCGTATGGCCTCTGCAGGGTGCCCTAGTGCCAGCTTTAGCTCTCGGAGGAGGTTGGTAGTCAGACCCTTTCCGGTGCCCAGTCACCCACGGACTGGGCCTCCTGTGAGCCGTGTGCTTTGCTGTCCTATGACTGTCCGCCTGATCTTGGGGTGGGCCGCCCCTCTTAGGGGGCTGGCTCGGGCTTCCAGCCTGGCGCTCTCCCGTGGATACTAATGACTCATGAGGGGATCCGGGCCTGAACCCACGAAGCAGACAGCGCCCAGAGCTGTGAATGATGCTATATGCAAGCCCTGTCCTTTAGGCGCTATGGGAGCCGGGTCAGGCCTCGACCCCAGGGACCGGCCTGCAGAGCGGGAGGGTGGCGTGCCCTGTTCGGCTAAATCTGTCCAGCCGGTGTCAGCGCTTTCAGCACACCCGACCTGCACGGGGAGCGGCGGCCTAGAATAGACCCTTTCCACTGGCCCTGTACTGCGGTGGGGGGGGGCAGTGCCGGCCCCGGAGAGTGGACGGTGCTCCCTCGGTGATGTTTGTACAGGGGGAGGGGCTCCTATTGAGGGGAGAGTGCTCCCTCGGCGATGTCTGCACAGGGGGGCTCGCAGTGAGTGGACAGTGCTCTCTCGGTGATGTCTGCACAGCGGGAGGGGCTCCTAGTAAGTGTACGGTGCTCCCTCGGTGATGTCTGCACAGAGGGGGTCACAGTGAGAGGACAGTGCTCCCTTAGTGATGTCTGCACAGAGGGGCTCGCAGTGAGTGGACAGTGCTCCCTCGGTGATGTCTGCACAGCGGGAGGAGCTCCTAGTGAGTGGACGGTGCTTCCTCAGTGATGTCTGCACAGGGGGAGGGGCTCCTAGTGAGTGGACAGTGCTCAATCGGTGATGTCTGCACGGGGGAGGGGCTCTCAGTGAGTGGACAGTGCTCCCTCAGTGATATCTGCACAGAGGGGCTCGCAGTGAGTGGACAGTGCTCCCTCGGTGATGTCTGCACAGCGGGAGGAGCTCCTAGTGAGTGGACGGTGCTCCCTCAGTGATGTCTGCACAGGGGGAGGGGCTCCTAGTGAGTGGACAGTGCTCCCTCGGTGATGTCTGCACGGGGGAGGGGCTCTCAGTGAGTGGACAGTGCTCCCTCAGTGATGTCTGCACAGGGGAGGGGCTCGCAGTGGAGAAGTGCTCCCTCAGTGATGTCTGCCCAGGGGGGGGGGTCACAGTGAGTGGACAGTGCTCCCTCAGTGATGTGTCCACAGGGGGGTCACAGTGAGTGAACAGTGCTCCCTCAGTGATGTCTGCACAGGGGAGGGGCTCACAGTGAGTGGACAGTGCTCCCTCAGTGATGTCTGCACGGGGGAGGGGCTCACAGTGAGTGGACAGTGCTCCCTCAGTAATGTCTGCACAGGGGAGGGGACAGTGAGAGGACAGTGCTCCTCAGTGATGTCTGCACAGGGGGGCTCGCAGTGAGTGGACAGTGCTCCCTCAGTGATATCTGCACAGAGTGGCTCGCAGTGAGAGGACAGTGCTCCCTCAGTGATGTGTGCACAGAGGGAGTCACAGTGAGTGGACAGTGCTCCCTTGGCGATGTGTGCACAGGGGGGCTCGCAGTGAGTGGACAGTGCTCCCTCGGTGATGTCTGCACAGAGGGTGTCACAGTGAGTGGACAGTGCTCCCTCAGTGAGGTCTGCACAAAGGGCCTCGCAGTGAGTGGACAGTGCTCCCTCGGTGATGTCTGTACAGGGGGGCTCGCAGTGAGTGGACAGTGCTCCCTCGGTGATGTCTGCACAGAGGGTGTCACAGTGAGTGGACAGTGCTCCCTTGGCGATGTGTGCACAGGGGGGCTCGCAGTGAGTGGACAGTGCTCCCTCGGTGATGTCTGCACAGAGGGTGTCACAGTGAGTGGACAGTGCTCCCTCAGTGAGGTCTGCACAAAGGGCCTCGCAGTGAGTGGACAGTGCTCCCTCGGTGATGTCTGTACAGGGGGGCTCGCAGTGAGTGGACAGTGCTCCCTCGGTGATGTCTGCACAGAGGGTGTCACAGTGAGTGGACAGTGCTCCCTCAGTGAGGTCTGCACAAAGGGCCTCGCAGTGAGTGGACAGTGCTCCCTCGGTGATGTCTGTACAGGGGGGCTCGCAGTGAGTGGACAGCGCTCCCTCGGTGATGTCTGTACAGGGGGGTCACAAAGAGTGGTCAGTGCTCCCTCGGTGATGTCTGCACAGGGGGTCACAGTGAGTGGACAGTGCTCCCTCAGTGATGTGTCCACAGGGGGTCACAGTGAGTGAACAGTGCTCCCTCAGTGATGTCTGCACAGGGGAGGGGCTCACAGTGAGTGGACAGTGCTCCCTCAGTGATGTCTGCACGGGGGAGGGGCTCACAGTGAGTGGACAGTGCTCCCTCAGTAATGTCTGCACAGGGGAGGGGACAGTGAGAGGACAGTGCTCCCTCAGTGATGTCTGCACAGGGGGGGAGGCTCGCAGTGAGTGGACAGTGCTCCCTCAGTGATATCTGCACAGAGTGGCTCGCAGTGAGAGGACAGTGCTCCCTCAGTGATGTGTGCACAGAGGGAGTCACAGTGAGTGGACAGTGCTCCCTTGGCGATGTGTGCACAGGGGGGCTCGCAGTGAGTGGACAGTGCTCTCTCGGTGATGTCTGCACAGAGGGGGTCACAGTGAGTGGACAGTGCTCCCTCAGTGAGGTCTTCACAAAGGGCCTCGCAGTGAGTGGACAGTGCTCCCTCGGTGATGTCTGTACAGGGGGGCTCGCAGTGAGTGGACAGCGCTCCCTCGGTGATGTCTGTACAGGGGGGGTCACAAAGAGTGGTCAGTGCTCCCTCGGTGATGTCTGCACAGGGGGGGTCACAGTGAGTGGACAGTGCTCCCTCGGTGATGTCTGCACAGAGGGAGTCACAGTGAGAGGACAGTGCTCCCTCGGTGATGTCTGCACAGAGGGGGTCACAGTGAGGGATCAGTGCTCCCCCCGGAGATATCTGCACAGGGGGGGGGGTCACAGTGAGTGGACAGTGCTCCCTCAGTGATGTCTGCACAGAGGGGGTCACAGTGAGTGGGCAGTGCTCCCTTGGTGATTTGTGCACAGTGTGGGGTCACATACAGTGGACTGTGCTCCCTCGGTGATGTCTGCACAGAGGGGGTCACAGTGAGGGATCAGTGCTCCCCCCGGAGATATCTGCACAGAGGGGGTCACAGTGAGGGATCAGTGCTTCCTCGGTGATGTCTGCACAGAGGGGGTCACAGTGAGTGGACAGTGCTTCCTCGGTGATGACTGCACAGAGGGGGTCACAGTGAGTGGACAGTGCTCCCTCGGTGATTTGTGCACAGAGGGGGTCACATAGAGTGGACAGTGCTCCCTCGGTGATGTCTGCACAGAGGGGGTCACAGTGAGTGGGCAGTGCTCCCTTGGTGATTTGTGCACAGAGGGGGTCACATAGAGTGGACAGTGCTCCCTCGGTGATGTATGCACAGAGGGGATCACAGTGAGTGGACAGTGCTCCCTCGGCAATGTCTGCACAGAGGGGGTCACAGTGAGTGGACAGGGCTCCCTCGGTGATGGCTGCACAGAGGGGGTCACAGTGAGTGGGCAGTGCTTCCTCAGTGATGTCTGCACTGGCGAGGGCTTGCAGTGAGTGAACAATGCTCACCCGGTGAAGTGTGCAAAAGGTGGGGTGGGGGGACGGTCACAGCCTTTAGGTTTGCGTTTTTTACAGCTGTTTCATAACTGCGCACCAGGAGCTGCCTGAACATCTCCAGAGGCGTGAATCCTTAAACCTGTTTTAACTGCCTTAATGGGCATTCAGTGTTGGAAACCTATGTTCTATAAGGCAAGGAGTTTGTCAGCCCCAAGCCAGTTGGGGCTTGTTTGATCTTAACACAGACTGAGCAATGAAAAGGCCATCCCCGCTCCCTGCTCGCGGACCCTCATTGTGCTATAGGAGTCCTAGCTAAGCAGGAGTGAGTAATGAAAATGCCACTCCCTGCTCGCTGATACCCTTTGTGCTATGAGTCCTAGCGAAGCAGGAGTGAGTAATGAAAAGGCCATCCCCGCTCCCTGCTTGCCGACACCCGTTGTGCTATAGTAGTCCTAGCTAAGCAGGAGTGAGTAATGAAATGGCCATACTCGCTCTCTACTCACTGACACCCCTTGTGCTATACGAGTCCTAGCTAAGCAGGAGTGAGTAATGAAAGGCCACTCCCTGCTCGCTGACACCCTTTGTGCTATAGGAATCCTAGCCAAGCAGGAGTGAGTAATGAAAAGGCCACTCCCTGCTCCCTGCTCACGGACACCCTTTGTGCTATAAGAGTCCTAGCTAAGCAAGAGTGAGTAATGAAAAGGCCACTCCTGCTCGCTGACACCCTTTGTGCTATAGGAGTCCTAGCTAAGCAGGAGTGAGTAATGAAATGGCCATACTCGCTCTCTACTCACTGACACCCCTTGTGCTATACGAGTCCTAGCTAAGCAGGAGTGAGTAATAAAAAGGCCACTCCCTGCTTGCGGACACCCTTTGTGCTATAAGAGTCCTAGCGAAGCAGGAGTGAGTAATGAAAGGCCACTCCCTGCTCGCTGACACCCTTTGTGCTATAGGAATCCTAGCCAAGCAGGAGTGAGTAATGAAAAGGCCACTCCCTGCTCACGGACACCCTTTGTGCTATAAGAGTCCTAGCTAAGCAAGAGTGAGTAATGAAAAGGCCACTCCCTGCTCGCTGACACCCTTTGTGCTATAGGAGTCCTAGCTAAGCAGGAGGGAGTAATAAAAAGGCCATCGCGGCTCCCTGCTCGCGGATACCCTTTGTGCTATAGGAGTTCTGCTAAGCAGGAGTGAGTAATAAAAAGCCCACCCTTGCTCTCGACTCGCGGACATCCTTTGTGCTATAGGAGTCCTAGGTAAGCAGGAGTGAGTAATGAAAAGGCCATCCCCGCTCCCTGCTTACGGACACCCTTTGTGCTATCTTGGTCCTAGCTAAGCAGGAGTGAGTAATGAAAATGCCACTCCCTGCTCACTGACACCCTTTGTGCTATAGCAGTCCTAGCTAAGCAGGAGTGAGTAATGAAAAGCCGACCCAGCTCCCTGCTCGCGGACACCCTTTGTGCTATAGGAGTCCTAGCTAAGCAGGAGTGAGTAATGAAATGGCCATACTCGCTCTCTGCTCGCAGACACCCCTTGTGCTATAGGAGTCCTAGCTAAGCAGGAGTGAGTAATAAAAAGGCCACTCCCTGCTCGCAGACACCCTTTGAGCTATAAGAGTCCTAGCGAAGCAGGAGTGAGTAATGAAAAGGCCATCCCCGCTCCCTGCTTACGGACACCCTTTGTGCTATAGGGGTCCTAGCTAAGCAGGAGTGAGTAATAAAAATGCCACTCCCTGCTCGCTGACACCCTTTGTGCTATAGGAGTCCTAGCTAAGCAGGAGTGAGTAATGAAAAGGCGACCCAGCTCCCTGCTCTCGGACACCCTTTGTGCTATAGGAGTCCTAGCTAAGCAGGAGTGAGTAATGAAATGGCCATACTCGCTCTCTGCTCGCAGACACCCCTTGTGCTATAGGAGTCCTAGCTAAGCAGGAGTGAGTAATAAAAAGGCCACTCCCCGCTCGCAGACACCCTTTGAGCTATAAGAGTCCTAGCGAAGCAGGAGTGAGTAATGAAAAGGCCACTCCCTGCTCGCGGATACCCTTTGTGCTATAAGAGTCCTAGCAAAGCAGGAGTGAGTAATGAAAAGACCACTCCCTGCTCGCTGACACCCTTTGTGCTATAAGAGTCCTAGCGTAGCAGGAGTGAGTAATGGAAAGGCCACTCCCTGCTCGCTGACACCCTTTGTGCTATAGGAGTCCTAGCAAAGCAGGAGTGAGTAATGAAAAGACCACTCCCTGCTCGCTGACACCCTTTGTGCTATAAGAGTCCTAGCTAAGCAGGAGTGAGTAATGAAAAGGCCACCCCTGCTCGCGGATACCCTTTGTGCTATAGGAGTCCTAGCCAAGCAGGAGTGAGTAATGAAAAGGCCACTCCCTGCTCATGGACACCCTTTGTGCTATAAGAGTCCTAGCTAAGCAGGAGTGAGTAATGAAAAGGCCACCCCTGCTCGCGGACACCCTTTGTGCTATAGGAGTCCTAGCCAAGCAGGAGTGAGTAATGAAAAGGCCACCCCGCTCCGGGCACCCTTTGTGCTATAGGAATCCTAGCTAAGCAGGAGTAAGTAATGAAAAGGCCATCCCTGCTCGCGGATACCCGTTGTGCTATAGGAGTCCTAGCTAAGCAGGAGTGAGTAATGAAAGTGCCATACTCTCTCCCTGTTCGCGGACACCCTTTGTGCTATAGGAGTCCAGGCTAAGCAGGAGTGAGTAATGAAAAGGCCATCCCAGCTCCCTACTCGTGGACACCCTTTGTACTATAGGAGTCCTCGCTAAGCAGGAGTGAGTAATGAAGTTGCCACTCCTGCTCGCTGACACCCTTTGTGCTATAGGAATCCTAGCTAAGCAGGAGTGAGTAATGAAAAGGCCATCCCGCTCGCGGACATCCTTTGTGCTATAGGAGTCCTAGCTAAGCAGGAGTGAGTAATGAAAAGGCCATCCCGCTCCCTGCTCGCGGACACCCTTTGTGCTATGAGTCCTAGCTAAGCAGGAGTGAGTAATGAAAAGGCCATTCCCTGCTTGCGGACACCCGTTGTGCTATAGGAGTCCTAGCCAAGCAGGAGTGAGTGATAAAAAGGCCATCCCCGCTCCCTGCTCGCGAACACCCTTTGTGCTATAGGAGTCCTAGCTAAGCAGGAGTGAGTAATGAAAAGGCTATCCCCGCTCATGGATACCCTTCCTAGCTAAGCAGGAGTGAGTAATGAAAAGTGCCATCCTTTCACCCTGCTCGTGGACACCCTTTGTGCTAGCCAGGGTCTAGGATGGGCGCATCTTCAAAGCCTTCAGTGGCACTTGCTGCTCAAGTGAATGGGGAAACATTCTGAAACGTGGATAAGAAGGACATAATGATGTGCACGTCGAAAGGGCGTCTCTTCAGTTGATGCCAAGGAAGTAGAGATGTTAAGTGATTGATAATCTGTCTGAACAGACGCGTTTTCAATCTTTTCACCTATACCAGAGCAATGGAGGAAGTAGGGTGTGCAGTGCATGTAGTTCAGATTTCTGGTTTGTAGCTCCACAAGGCTTGTGTGTTTTTTCTTGAAATGCAGCCTAGCAATGGAGTGGCTTCCTCTGATGCTGAGGCCTGCTTACAAGACCAGTGTCCCTGCCATGTGAAGTGCTCAGGTGTCTACTCACTGACACCCCTTGTGCTATACGAGTCCTAGCTAAGCAGGAGTGAGTAATGAAAGGCCACTCCCTGCTCGCTGACACCCTTTGTGCTATAGGAATCCTAGCCAAGCAGGAGTGAGTAATGAAAAGGCCACTCCCTGCTCCCTGCTCACGGACACCCTTTGTGCTATAAGAGTCCTAGCTAAGCAAGAGTGAGTAATGAAAAGGCCACTCCCTGCTCGCTGACACCCTTTGTGCTATAGGAGTCCTAGCTAAGCAGGAGTGAGTAATGAAATGGCCATACTCGCTCTCTACTCACTGACACCCCTTGTGCTATACGAGTCCTAGCTAAGCAGGAGTGAGTAATAAAAAGGCCACTCCCTGCTTGCGGACACCCTTTGTGCTATAAGAGTCCTAGCGAAGCAGGAGTGAGTAATGAAAGGCCACTCCTGCTCGCTGACACCCTTTGTGCTATAGGAATCCTAGCCAAGCAGGAGTGAGTAATGAAAAGGCCACTCCCTGCTCACGGACACCCTTTGTGCTATAAGAGTCCTAGCTAAGCAAGAGTGAGTAATGAAAAGGCCACTCCCTGCTCGCTGACACCCTTTGTGCTATAGGAGTCCTAGCTAAGCAGGAGGGAGTAATAAAAAGGCCATCGCGGCTCCCTGCTCGCGGATACCCTTTGTGCTATAGGAGTTCTGCTAAGCAGGAGTGAGTAATAAAAAGCCCACCCTTGCTCTCGACTCGCGGACATCCTTTGTGCTATAGGAGTCCTAGGTAAGCAGGAGTGAGTAATGAAAAGGCCATCCCCGCTCCCTGCTTACGGACACCCTTTGTGCTATCTTGGTCCTAGCTAAGCAGGAGTGAGTAATGAAAATGCCACTCCTGCTCACTGACACCCTTTGTGCTATAGCAGTCCTAGCTAAGCAGGAGTGAGTAATGAAAAGCCGACCCAGCTCCCTGCTCGCGGACACCCTTTGTGCTATAGGAGTCCTAGCTAAGCAGGAGTGAGTAATGAAATGGCCATACTCGCTCTCTGCTCGCAGACACCCCTTGTGCTATAGGAGTCCTAGCTAAGCAGGAGTGAGTAATAAAAGGCCACTCCTGCTCGCAGACACCCTTTGAGCTATAAGAGTCCTAGCGAAGCAGGAGTGAGTAATGAAAAGGCCATCTCGCTCCCTGCTTACGGACACCCTTTGTGCTATAGGGGTCCTAGCTAAGCAGGAGTGAGTAATAAAAATGCCACTCCCTGCTCGCTGACACCCTTTGTGCTATAGGAGTCCTAGCTAAGCAGGAGTGAGTAATGAAAAGGCGACCCAGCTCCCTGCTCTCGGACACCCTTTGTGCTATAGGAGTCCTAGCTAAGCAGGAGTGAGTAATGAAATGGCCATACTCGCTCTCTGCTCGCAGACACCCCTTGTGCTATAGGAGTCCTAGCTAAGCAGGAGTGAGTAATAAAAGGCCACTCCCGCTCGCAGACACCCTTTGAGCTATAAGAGTCCTAGCGAAGCAGGAGTGAGTAATGAAAGGCCACTCCCTGCTCGCGGATACCCTTTGTGCTATAAGAGTCCTAGCAAAGCAGGAGTGAGTAATGAAAAGACCACTCCCTGCTCGCTGACACCCTTTGTGCTATAAGAGTCCTAGCGTAGCAGGAGTGAGTAATGGAAAGGCCACTCCCTGCTCGCTGACACCCTTTGTGCTATAGGAGTCCTAGCAAAGCAGGAGTGAGTAATGAAAAGACCACTCCCTGCTCGCTGACACCCTTTGTGCTATAAGAGTCCTAGCTAAGCAGGAGTGAGTAATGAAAAGGCCACCCCCTGCTCGCGGATACCCTTTGTGCTATAGGAGTCCTAGCCAAGCAGGAGTGAGTAATGAAAAGGCCACTCCCTGCTCATGGACACCCTTTGTGCTATAAGAGTCCTAGCTAAGCAGGAGTGAGTAATGAAAAGGCCACCCCTGCTCGCGGACACCCTTTGTGCTATAGGAGTCCTAGCCAAGCAGGAGTGAGTAATGAAAAGGCCACCCCCGCTCCGGGCACCCTTTGTGCTATAGGAATCCTAGCTAAGCAGGAGTAAGTAATGAAAAGGCCATCCCTGCTCGCGGATACCCGTTGTGCTATAGGAGTCCTAGCTAAGCAGGAGTGAGTAATGAAAGTGCCATACTCTCTCCCTGTTCGCGGACACCCTTTGTGCTATAGGAGTCCAGGCTAAGCAGGAGTGAGTAATGAAAAGGCCATCCCAGCTCCCTACTCGTGGACACCCTTTGTACTATAGGAGTCCTCGCTAAGCAGGAGTGAGTAATGAAGTTGCCACTCCCTGCTCGCTGACACCCTTTGTGCTATAGGAATCCTAGCTAAGCAGGAGTGAGTAATGAAAAGGCCATCCCCGCTCGCGGACATCCTTTGTGCTATAGGAGTCCTAGCTAAGCAGGAGTGAGTAATGAAAAGGCCATCCCGCTCCCTGCTCGCGGACACCCTTTGTGCTATGAGTCCTAGCTAAGCAGGAGTGAGTAATGAAAAGGCCATTCCCTGCTTGCGGACACCCGTTGTGCTATAGGAGTCCTAGCCAAGCAGGAGTGAGTGATAAAAAGGCCATCCCCGCTCCCTGCTCGCGAACACCCTTTGTGCTATAGGAGTCCTAGCTAAGCAGGAGTGAGTAATGAAAAGGCTATCCCCGCTCATGGATACCCTTCCTAGCTAAGCAGGAGTGAGTAATGAAAAGTGCCATCCTTTCACCCTGCTCGTGGACACCCTTTGTGCTAGCCAGGGTCTAGGATGGGCGCATCTTCAAAGCCTTCAGTGGCACTTGCTGCTCAAGTGAATGGGGAAACATTCTGAAACGTGGATAAGAAGGACATAATGATGTGCACGTCGAAAGGGCGTCTCTTCAGTTGATGCCAAGGAAGTAGAGATGTTAAGTGATTGATAATCTGTCTGAACAGACGCGTTTTCAATCTTTTCACCTATACCAGAGCAATGGAGGAAGTAGGGTGTGCAGTGCATGTAGTTCAGATTTCTGGTTTGTAGCTCCACAAGGCTTGTGTGTTTTTTCTTGAAATGCAGCCTAGCAATGGAGTGGCTTCCTCTGATGCTGAGGCCTGCTTACAAGACCAGTGTCCCTGCCATGTGAAGTGCTCAGGTGTCGAGGAGGATGAAGGCCTGCTGAGGCAGGCGGCGCAGATCCTTCAGGAGTAGGAAGTTGAGAGCAAACGTCTGTAGTATGTGAAGATACTACAAAAGTTTGCTCCCAAGTTCAGCTTGTAGTGCAGATAGGCACTCAAAGATTGTTACCACACAAACGCCTCAGGAATGCTAGTCTGTCAGGCTACCTCTAGCCTCCATCTTGTTACAGCACCCTTGCAGCGGTAATCCAAGATGAACTCCTTTGATTAACATTCAAAGAATGTACACACTCCACTGGCACATGCTCCCATCTACTTGTAACACATACATGTGCTGTTCAGGCACGTGGGATGTAGTAGGGGACTCTGCCACATTAGACTTAGGCAGAACTTGAAAGGGTGGATGCTGGTAGGTCACTCAGCAAATGTAGAGACTACGCAACTACGATTGAAAGCAAAAACTGCCACCTACTACCAGCTCATGGCCAGTGCCAATGGTAAAGTAGTCCCTCTTGATAAGAAGTCCTCACTCTGGGTTTCAGATGCTTATGCACACAAGATGGGCGTGCACATTGAGGCCAGAAAAATCAAAAGCACACTAGAGACTTGTGTTAGGGTAACCCAGGGTGGGGGTGCATACGCCCAAAACCACACCATGACATTTCTATCTGATCACCAACACTTAGTGCTTTGCCACAACCCATTTAGGAGAGCACCAAATCTTGACCAGTGGCTCTGAAATGAGAGGTGTATATGGTTTCTTTTTGAGAGACTTAAAATGTGGTATAATGGCTTGTTTTCTTAAACATGTCCATCTAAAAGGAGAGT
This sequence comes from Calotriton arnoldi, assembly GCA_963921515.1. Classification (NCBI taxonomy): domain Eukaryota; kingdom Metazoa; phylum Chordata; class Amphibia; order Caudata; family Salamandridae; genus Calotriton; species Calotriton arnoldi. The sequence goes on from CAWUFW010000054.1 coordinate 3,622,723, forward strand.
TTGTTGTTGATGACTCTAAAGGGTTTGACGTTGTCAGAGTTGAGTTGTGAAGCAGTGTATTTTCACGTTTGTGGCCAGTCCTGGACTTGCGGTTGTCTGTTGTTGGTGACGAATTTTGTTTTCGTCGGGGTCGGCTTGAGGCTGGGGAATGTTATCCCTGTTTGAATGAGGGCGAGGCACATTTCTGGAAAGTGGATGTACTTCATGGACGAGTCTTTCTGTGATATCGGGGTATTAGCAGTATATTGGTATTCTTGGAGTGCGGCTGGTGAGTATGTTTGCGAAGGGTTCCATGAAGAGGTTGAACACTGATGGGCCGATTACTTTGTCGTTAGGAAAGGCTCTGGATGGGATTCTATATTGCAGAATCCGATTTGGAACCTTTGTTTCCTACCGAATCGTACAGATTTCCCAACGATTGATCACGATGGCCGAAACCGTCCGATCAGACCGAATCGGTTCCGAGAGGCATCCGGACAGCCCGAGTCTTTCCGATCTAATTTGTACAGCTCTATGGTCGTGGTTTCCGGATGAGGGATTATGATAGATTCGGAGAGCCGTTCAGATTCGGTTTGCCCGAGACAAAACGGCTTACGAATGTAGCCTGTGGGGGTACCCAAGGGACCCCTCTTCCCAACCATGCCCAATGTGGCAGGCACCATGGGGTGCCCGCCACAGGGTGCAAGCTTTTCCCCAACCACCCCTTTTTAGGTCTCGCCTGAGCCTGAGCCTGAGCCAGCGCGCATGCGCCGCTCTGCGAGGCTTCTAGTAAGGACTTTCAACTCGGACCACCCTCTCGTGCGTGTGCTTTTTTTTTGTTGCTCACACGCTATTGGCCTTTGCGTGCGTCTTTCTAAGAAAGACAGCACAAAATTGGCCAAAGGCGGGTGCATGTCCCGCCTTCTCTCTCCCCTGGCCTAGGGAGCTCGGGAGCGAGCAGCAGCGCGGCCGGGTGCCAGCTGCATACCTCGCATTCCTTGCAGTGCACGCGCACCGCGCTTGTTAAATATCGTTGCTTTCATTGAACGAGCCCAAGCGACAGGTTTTTCAAAAGATGTTCTCATAATGTGAACCTCTTAAGCATAAGCCTTTTATAGAATGAGCCCTTAGTAGACAGTTTTGTAATTCTTGCTAGTGTGAAGAAATGCTGCATTATAGTGAGTTTTCACTAACTCAACATATTCACGTCAGTCAATCAAAATGGTTCAATTGCACTTACATTCGCATAAAACACGAAGCAAATAATAAAAAAATAATAAAGATTGGCCTTTTGCGCGATTTGTCGCATTCCTTTAACGACTAAATACTATTCCAAATAACTGCCTCAAGATAATCGTTGTGCTGACATCATAATGGCAGTTAAAAAGGCGCCTAGTCACGCCATGTGTTTGCTTTAATTTCCTTTTCTTGAACCTTATTTTGAACAACAGTCGTACCTTCTCTATTTTCCCCAAGAGATGCAGGCACATTGCACGTCATGGATTACATGCAGTTTACGGAGGCAGAGAGGAAGGACTTTGCCTTCTGCGTTCTTCTTTAATCACCGAGGGCTATGGGGAATAGGCTGGAGGCCTGCTCTAATATGGCGTCCAGCAGCTAACCCTGCATGTTGCAACCCCCATACTTTAATGGTACAACGATAATGAGCTGAAAAACATTTTTTTGTCCCGGTCGAGCTTCGTTCATTCTGAATTTTCGTTCTGACTTAAAAGGTTTTGCTGTTTTTTTTTTTTTTTTACATCAATTCTATTAGCAGCATTTTGTACATTTTCTAAACCCTGCTGATTAGATTCAAAATAAATTAAATAAGCGTAAACCAGTGAAGACTACCTGCTACAAATACTGCTTGTTTAGCCAAAGGCAAAGCTGCTACTCTTTCCATGAAGATCCAGAAATGTGTCCCACGAAACACTCAAGTGATATTCATTTGCTACCATGCTCGTGGTTTGTGCACTGAGCGGTTAATGAGACAAAACGTCCCTTTATGTAGGGCTGAGAATTCATTTTTCCGCCAAGTGGATTGCATGAATTTCAGCTGGTGTCGCCGTCTCATTTACTTGACATTACAGGTTTCTGCCCCGGAATGGGAAATAAAATGCAGAACCGGGAATTACTGGATTGTTTACCAGTGCTGGAAACTAGGGGATCCCAGTTACGGCAGCTGTTTCTGGGTCAGATATGGGATCTGGCCGACCCAAGGAAAAATGCTGAATTGGTTCTGGTGTCATGTTCCGACACTGGAACACATCCGGAAGTGTTCACACGTTGTTTGTATTCCGTTCACACGTTGTTTGTATTCCGTTCACACGTTGTTTGTATTCCGTTTTGAGCATTAACCTGGAGACAGCAAAGCGGCTTTCTTATTATATAAATTGGTATTATCCTGTCTGGGCGCTATCTTGAGCCTATTACCAGGGCCACTGGAATTATGCAATTGTGCAGCTGCTGCAATTTCTGCATAATTATACGTTTGCCGCATTTGCCACATAATACATCATCTGCCGCATAATCTGCAGATTTTAACAAAAAATGTTTTGTTTCTAGCTCTAACAGTTCAAAAGTCTAATAAAAATGTAGCAACGCATGTTGTCACACGGTGAAGGCCCTTTGCAAATCTGGAATGGCCAACTTTCTGTTGCTTATTGCTAAATTTGGGTGTTAAATTGGTACTAATGGGGTGCAACCAATGCCCAGACAGTGTTGCCAAGTTTAACAAGCATTGGCATAGCCAATAGGTCTCGCTTTTGGGACCTTATAAGTATTTAGTTATGCAGCACAATATCCTTGGTGCAACAACATCAACTGTTGCATGGCTAAACACTTATAAGGTCCCAAAGGCGAGACCTATTGGCTATGCCAATGCTTGTTTCAATGGGAGCCTGTGTTCTTGTTCAAACACAGGCTCCCATTTAAGTCAATGCGAATCCGTCCGAACGATGTTTGGAAGCATCGTAATCGATCGTCCGGACTCACAGGACCCGATTCGTTTGGAAACTATTCCGGAGCAGATTTGTTTGGGACAGTTTCCTAACGACATCGTAATCGAGCCCTGAGTTGGAGCAGATTCGGCCTTCAGTGTCAGTCTCTGGATCTGTACACTTGGGCACATGTATGATGATCTGAAAGATTACCAAAGGTTGTATTAAAGTCAAGTAAGTACAGTGCCACTGAATCCAGTGCAGGTGGAAATTGTTAGGTGGTGTCTGTTTTTCAATAATGTTGACATTGCGTAAGGTTTGGAAGATGGTGCAAAGAGTTTCTGAGCTTTTCAAGAATTTAAACAGAGAGAGGAGACATAGTCATTGTTTCAAAGCTCTTAGGAAGGTACTTTACCAGGTTATGCTTGAAAGTTGAAGAACCTAAAAAGATCCTTCCCTTTCATCCTAATGGCGGTTCACACATGGGGAAGGGGGCCTTTTCTGCTTCAATGTAGGATCCTTCTTAAGAACAGCTTTTCGGCCCCATTCTTTTAAAAAAAAAAAATCTTTTGGGTTCATTGAGATAACTGTCAATTGTGTTGCATTGATGTAACACTGTAATTAGATCATTACCTTATTGATAAAATGGTTAAATAGTTTGGCGAAGGAAAAGAGGTTTGAAGCTCTATAGTTATCTTGCGAGAGCATGGTTGTGGCCAAACTCCTAAATTTTGGAAGGGAAACCAGCATCAGCCCTTGCTACAGCTGACAAGTTCAATTCTACAGCATTCATGCGAAGTGGTAATGCCCCCCCAAAAGCATCTCATGCCAGAAATGGTAAGGTGGAGCAAGCCTCGAGGGGCGGAGATGCGAGTAGCACTGCATGACATGCACACCTCCTCTGACAAATGTCTTTAGAAATAAGAAAGCCCAAATAAGTACATTCACCTTGTGCCGATATAACAGACTGCAGCAATTTGTATGCTGACAGCTCACTTGTCAGCTTATACTGGATTAGATATGAGCACCAGTTCACATTTCATTGTAAAGAAGCTGATCTCTGATCCAATAACCATGCTGTTACATATGAATGATTGCTCCCTTTGTAATTAGTCTTAAACTGAACTTATCGGAAATGAAGACACAGACAACATTGCCATTAGGAAGATTATCAGAAAAGAAACTAAAATCAATTCTGCCTGTCTGCCAGTCGAAGTTCTTCAAGATTGTGTTATATTCTAAGCTAGAAACCATTCGGGAATACCTTCCACACAAGGTTGAGAGAGGCACACCATAAAGTGTAATTGTCATTTAATCAGTTTCAGTCAAGCATATTTACAAAATTATTCCATGTGTCCAAAAGTTAAACAACTGCAGTCCAAATATGGGAAGACCATTCATAGATGAGATTATAGTCTTCATTTCATTCCTGTAATACAAAGAAGAATGTAGGGAACACGTTTCATCCCCAAAACAGCAGGACTTTTTCAGGGCAAAGATTTTTGTTCTAGTCGTTTTCTCTCTTAATAGGTGCACATCCATTCAATATTTTAAAGATTATTTCTCAACTAAACTTCTAGATAAGTTCTATTGTCTTTCAATCCATAAGACATGTTGTCCTAAATCCGATCTGTAGTCCCCTGCATGAGTTACATCCGATAGATATCATGTGCCTCTCTCAACCTTGTGTGAATTGTCTCATATATTAATGGTTTTGGAACTGTTTACCCAGAAAGTTGGGCACCCGTGACCTGGAATGAATTTCAGTGTAGGAATACATATCACAACCATTTGTGGTGTTTTTGGGGAATACCTTCCCGTAACCCGGGGAAGGTTGAGATTGGGAATTGGTTCCATTAGATGCCTTGAATGATGGATTCTTAAGTAAACCAAAGCCCCCTGTTGATTATTTTTTTAGGGTATTTGTAGTACCTAAATACGGATAGGCACTGATGACTTTAGGCACTTAGCAGGCAACCCTGGGTCTGACAGCTCTGCAGGTTTGTGCTCTTCAGGCATTGGATGATGATCCATAAGCATTTACCTTTTGTTAGAAGCGTTGTATTCCTCTTGCAGATGGCTCTGAAAAGGCAAAGTCTGTGTAGTCTACTGGGCACAGTTGGAAAGAAGCAGTTGGGTGGTAGAGCTGAGAGGTGAAGGTAGTGTACTATGGTTGATCAATACCATAAGTGTCTTTAGATTTTGAGAGAATTTAGGTTACTGAAGGTTTTCCTCGCCACGGTACGCTTTTATATTGATAAGGTGTCTTAAATGCAGAGGGTTATTGCCACTTCCTCTGAAGCATTCATGTATTTTTTTATGAGCACTTAGAGAAATGTATTGTTTATGTTAGAGATTTTACAGATTTGAGCGTATTGAATGAAGTAGTCTGCTAGACATGAAATGGTGGGAATTGATGTGCCAGGATTAAGAGTATGCAGTGTCTCAAGTGATGCTAATGTCATTTTATAAAAGGGTCAAAATGGAGGGCTTTTTTAATTTGACAGTGCCCTGGATGAATAGGTAAACTGGTGATAAAGAGAGAATAAGGATGGACCGCTCTACCGGCAGGGGCAGTTTATAGGTACTATGTCGATCTTGATCTTTCTTCGTCCAGTCTAGTTGAGCATGCCTGGTGCTGATAGAAGCTTCTCAAAAGGTGTGGAAACACAAGGTGGATGCAGCTCCTACCACCGTACCTTGGCATCCCCATCCTCCCAGAGAAGTTCCTGTTTTTTGTGCCTATCAGCAGGCCAAATAGAAGGCCATCTCGTGACACAACTTCTTTTTTGGGACCGTTTACTTAATGCTGTATCCCACTACTTGAAATAACACTTTTTTTTCGTTCTGTCATTTATTTTCATTGGCTAAAAACAAAAGTGTTTTTTTTTTTCCAAGCAAAGCATTTGATGCAGTGACTTCTTGGCTTCTGACACTCAAGGCCATTGTATTCATCCGCTGTCTGCCCCTTTGCTGCACTCCAGCTGATATCAATGCAGAGGTCACTTTAGGACTGGTACTGCAGGAGACTATTGACTGCGGCATGCCACCATTGTGTATGTTTAGGTAAAAGTGATTTGGAACCTCGAGTGGTACCTTATGAGTCCTGGAGTGAGAATCGCATTCCCATTACAGTGGGCCTTAACCACCAGCTCATGAAGTTAACCCTTTATGTGCACATACTTGTGAGCCGCTGTTAGTAATGAAGAATTCGGACCAAAATCTTGGGTTACTGTGGTACACGAGGAACTATTCGGTTTTGATGTGGTTTTTATGGTACTGTTGGTTTGCTCCTTCCTCTGAACAACACAGAACAGGCTCGGAGACGCAGAGTCAAACTCACCAGAACGTTCAGTCAGTCATGTACCTACAACCCATGCTACAGGGTCCTAGAGCATCCCTGCGGGTGTTGCTGCGTCAAGTGTGGCATCGATAGGTAGCCTGAAGATCAATCAAACTTCAATCCAGTAGTGAAAATCACACAATTCAATTAGAAAGGAAATTTGGGCTTCTCATTCTTTGGTGAGGCAATACACACCCTACTTGAGATGCTCTGTTGTGAATCGCAAAAAGCACAAGACCAAAGAAAGACGGTTGAGGGGAGAAGAGCTGATGTTACGCAGCAACACAACTGGGGTCTTCAGCTCACCCGCTATCAGAGGCTTTGCTAATCCCAATTTTTCAAGGTCCAGGGATCCCGGTCCCGGATGGAATTGCCCAAGTATAGGTATGAATACGTTTGGAGGAGATTCACTCGAGGCACTGCACCTCTCCAGCCTCAAAATTATAATACTGTGGAGTGTTTTTTTGAGCATATACTCCTCCTTTTTTTTTATGTTTGAGTAAGCAAGAAGAAATCTCAATTCTTTTTTAAGAAGAGCTGATTTTTAATTCTTTTTTGTATGTTCTTTGTATGATCCAACACAAAGGTTACATCCTTGCTTTTCAAAATATTCTTTAAATCACATTGCTAGAACTGCACCAGCCGACACGTGTTTCGCCCTCAGTGGTCAGTTGGACCGGGGCTTTCTCAAGGCTGAAAAAGATGTTAATTGGGCAGTATAAGTCAATTTTGTATGAGAGGCTAAGTATAGCCAGGCACCCAGTGTAAAATGTGGGAAATACGTGACTAAAAAATCCGAAGTGGTTTTTGTGCGCTTTAGCTGTGAACTACTGTGGCAAGGGAAAAGCAAAAGAAAGTGGGAAAGAGTTCAGAAAGTAAGTGACCAAGAATAGTGTGACGAAAGAGATCTGCCATCTCATTGTATAAGACAGATACTGTTGTTAAAATAAAGAGAGAGGAGAAAACTCTTTAGATATTAGAAGAGGTTAAGTGAAATTTAAAAACGTATTCACAGTGCTGGCAAGGAGTTAATAGGTGTGACAAAAGATATTTGTTTAATTGATTTAGTGGTCTACTCATGCAGGCAATTCAATGTTAGGTTCATATGTTAGTATATGCTCATTCCGCATGCAAAGTTGTTTGAAGAGGTCAATCCATTGTGCACCGTGATTGCAAGTGTAGCCTTAACCTGGCTATGTGCCAAATGAGCTTGGTCAATTGCTTCACTATGCAAAGTTCAACAGTATAACTTCACCTTCCTGATTCATTAATACTTCTTGGTTAGTTCCTATGATCACATATAAGACTTGGTCAATCTTAACATACACATTATTTTTGTCGATATCTGAGAAAAAGAAGAGAGAACAGGTAGAGGGAAGTAGAGTACAAAAGGAAAGCATATTCATTCAGTTTTATGGAGTGGGCAGGGAGGGAGGAAAGAGTTACAGCTATGTAATAGATCCCAGGTCTTAAGGATTGTATTTGTTGGACATGTACATTGTAGGAGGGAGGACATCAGAGTAAATGCACTCTGGTATACATCGCATAATTTCGAGCAGCAGTAATCCTTGGTATATTAATGTTTGGAAAAAACGGATTTAAACTGGATTTACATAAAGTTGTCTGGGTAGCTGTTATGGAGTTCTGCCAGTAGTTGAGAAGGTAATATCTGGTGTTCTCCACTGGATCAAAGAGCGTCTGGCTCTGAGTAACGAGCACTATAGTCTGCATTACACAGGGTTAGTGCTTCTTAAATCAGAAATGACTGACTCTGAATGGCGAGCACTATAATCTATGTTGCACCTGGTTAGCGCTTATCAAGGCAGTTGTTTATGCCGTATTATGGTTACTGAAGATACAATTCAGAATTCAGCTGGCATTTAAACAAAGTATTAGTTGATGTTCAGCAAATTATCGAGCTCCTAGTTACGTGTCCCGAGTTCTTCGTGAGCACCAAATACATCCATAACGGAGGTAGTCGGTGCAATGAGACTGATAACATAGGGTCGAGTTCTACTTATTTCTATTTTGGTTCGGGCAGTAAGAATCCCAGGTCAATCCCTCACGTTAGCGTCTTGACGGTCTTTCGGCGTGGTATATGGGGGCCATCTTTAAATAGATTGCAGGCTGTAATCATGTGTACTATTACTCGCCTGAACTCAGTCGCCATCTTGGAGTGGATACTCGTTGATTGAGTTCAGGGAAGGTAAAGAATGGTCACGCTCGTTTTATTAGTCATAGCAAGCTTAGAATGTCGACCATATCTGTGGTGTACATATTCAAATGCCGCCACGATTTGGTATGTTTTTCACTATGAACCGTACTACAAGGTCCATGCTCAGTAGTTCAAGAAATAGAACATCTAAGTCTAGCATAAAAATCATTCGGGATTTAGGTTTAAAAAAATTAATAAACAGAAACCATGGAGGGACATCCATGGATTAGCGTCATAATTATGAGATGAGGAGTGAATCAATAAAGTTATCGGTGCAACAATGTGGCAGCCTCCGAAGAGAATGCAGAAATATCAGACTAGAGGAGATATTTGATCCTTCAGGTGCTGGCACATCAAGACAATCCAACACCATTAATCCTCAATCCGCAAAAAGCACGTTCCAAGCCCTGGAGAAAGCTGTCAAAAAAGAAACATCAAAATGGTGGGAAGGGGCCTCACTTAAAAAAGATCTAGAACATAACCTGATTCCAAGGGGACTTAGGATCCTCATCTTTCCCCCAATAGAAACAACCGCTCCAGAGAGACTACAACAATGGGAGGACAATCTGCGAACAGCCTCGAACAACATGCTACGCGAACTCATTGTCATAGCTCAAGATGAATTCGAAAAATACAAAATGGAAGTGGATACACTATCAAAAATGATAGAGGAGGCCAATTGGGGAGATGTTACTACAAAAATCATGAAATATTGAACAAAGTCCTTGACGATTACGAGGAGGACATTATTCAAAGAAAGAATCGGAAATTTAGACGAGACATGACAGACTACCAGTTAGGCAGAGTTTATACATTCGCAAAAAAGTATGACAATATATCTACCACCGCTCCATCCACACAACTCAACATCTCATCTGAAACCATTCCATCTTCAGAAGCAGAATCCGTAAGAGACCCAGAGGCTTCTACTAGCTCTAGGCCAAAGGTGAATTTTCACGAGGAGGTACGCAGACATCGCCTGGGCAATGCCCAAGACAATTGGACCAGACCACCAATTATAAATACACCAAAACAAAGTATCGTGGGAGTACAAACAAGAGCCCAGGAGCAAGGAATTGAACAAGTCACTACCTCGCATCCAGAAATAGCTTCCAACCAACTAGTGATAAATCTCTCTAAGAAGACATTAAATGAAACCTCGGGACTCGTAACTATGAGCTCGATAACTTGCTGTTCTAGGGAACATCAACTAATACTTTGTTTAAATATCAGCTGAATTCTGAATTGTATCTTCAGTAACCATAATACGGCATAAACAACTGCCTTGATAAGCGCTAACTCGGTGCAACATAGATTATAGTGCTCGCCATTCAGAGTCAGTCATTTCTGATTTAAGAAGCACTAACCCTGTGTAATGCAGACTATAGTGCTCGTTATTCAGAGCCAGACGCTCTTTGATCCAGTGGAGAACACCAGATATTACCTTCTCAACTACTGGCAGAACTCCATAACAGCTACCCAGACAACTTTATGTAAATCCAGTTTAAATCCGTTTTTTCTAAACATGAATATACCAAGGATTACTGCTGCTCGAAATTATGCGATGTATACCAGAGTGCATTTACTCTGATGTCCTCCCTCCTACAATGTACATGTCCAACAAATACAATCCTTAAGACCTGGGATCTATTACATAGCTGTAACTCTTTCCTCCCTCCCTGCCCACTCCATAAAACTGAATGAATATGCTTTCCTTTTGTACTCTACTTCCCTCTACCTGTTCTCTCTCCTTTTTTCTCAGATATCGACAAAAATAATGTGTATGTGAAGATTGACCAAGTCTTATATGTGATCATAGGAACTAACCAAGATGTATTAATGAATCAAGAAGGTAAAGTTATACTGTTGAACTTTGCATAGTGAAGCAATTGACCAAGCTCATTTGGCACATAGCCAGGTTAAGGCTACACTTGCAATCACGGTGCACAATGAATTGACCTCTTCAAACAACTTTACATGCGGAATGAGCATATACTAACATATGAACCTAACATTGAATTGCCTGCATGAGTAGACCACTAAATCAATTAAACAAATATCTTTTGTCACACCTATCTGAAAGAGACACGTTAGTGACAGATTCCTTACCTTAGAATATCCCCAGGCATCAGGCTGGATCCGGAAAGTTTTGCGTAGCAGTACTCCTGCGCGTCGGTAGGCGGCGTTGTGCGGCTCCGCGTCCGTCGTCGGCGTCGGGATCGTCGGATGACGTCGCGGCCAGTACTTAGACGCCGCCCATGCGCGCTGGCGTCAGTTCTTCTTTTTCCGCGCCAGTAAGCGCAGATCCGGGAAGGGCAGTGCCCTAGTCATTTTTTGACTACGTTTTTTGGGTGATTTTTTATCACTGTTTTTCTCGAAGTCGTTCGACTTCACAGGTGTCAGTAGGGATGCCCGGCTTCAAGCCATGCGACGCCTGTAGTCGGATGATGTCGATTACAGACCCGCATCGAGACTGTCTCTACTGCCTCGGGCGCGACCACGACTCCAAGTCGTGCCCCGACTGCCGGGCCTTGCATCCGAAGGCTTTGCGAGAGCGGTCTCGAAAGCTCCTCGAGGTCCGGCAGTCGGCTCCGCGCCAACCCAAGCCCCAGTCACGTGAGAGGTCGAGGGGCCGGTCGCGGAGTCCTCATCGGTCGTCCGGATCCAATCTTCGCACTCCTCCGGTAAGTCGAAGCACAAGAAGTTGAAGAAGCGGCATCGCTCGACGACTTCCCCTCGCCGGTCTCGCGACTCGGCTGAGGGTCCGTCGGCACCGTCCCCGCGGCTCCGGGAGTGCCTGTGGAGCCGCCGTCGCATTACCCGCCTTTCCCGGGTTCGGCGGCGACTCCGGACAAAATACAGGAGTTCCTGTCGGCCATGGCCCGCCTCTTCGGGCCTCAAGGTCCCCCCGGTGCGCTTTCGGGCCCCGCGGGCCCTTCTGGGGTGCCTACGGCGCCGCCGACGACTCCGGTCCCGGCGCCGCCAGCCCCGGTCCCGGCCTCGACCCCGGCCTCGACCCCGGCTCCGGCGTTGCCGCAACCCCCATCGACGCCGGTTGACCTGACGACACCTCCACCGGCGCCGATTTCACCGGTGGCATTCCCGACGCCGTCCGGGGCTCCGGGCGGCGTCGTGCCCCGGTTCTCTCCGGACCCGGACTCGGCGCCGGACCGGCGTCGGTCGACGCCGGCTCCGACGCCGATGCGGCCTTGGGTCCCGCAGGTCCCTCCTCCTTACTTTGAACCTGCTTTGGAGGACGAAGAGGACTGGGAGGGGTCTGAGGACCCTCTCACTGCCCAATGTGAGTACAAACAGGACTGGGCTGAGGAACTTGGGGATGCCAGTGGTCTGGACACCTCTCCAGACATTGGCATGCTGTCTCCTCCTTCCGTGGCTACGGAGGAGGGAGCAAACTTTGCAACGGTGTTGCGTAGAGCAGCTGAGGCCTTGAGACTCAAGTTGCCTACAGTGGCTGTCAGGTCTAACATCCTGACGGAAGTGCTTCAGCCGGCGGCTACCTCCTCGGAGCCACTGCTGCCTTTCAACGAGGCACTTTCTGACGTTCTTTTGGGCACCTGGTCCAAGCCCACCACAGGGGCTCCTGTGGATAGGAACGTGGCCCGACGCCATCGCCCGGCTCCGGGCGACCCCCTGTTTCTCTCCCAACACCCCACCCCTGAGAGCCTGGTTGTCCAAGCCTCTGCTTCCCAGAGCGCATTCCCTACCGCTCCCCCGGATAGGGAATCCAAAAAACTGGATCAATTTGGGAAGAAGGTTTTTACTTCCTCCAGTGCTGGCTTGCAGTCTGTCAACACCGCTTGCCTCTTGGGCCGATATTCCCACTGTTTGTGGGATTCGGTGGCGCAGGTTCTGCCCCAGTGTCCTGAGGAGGTCCGGGCACTGCTTTCCCGCGCCATTGCGGACGGAAGGGATGCGGCAAAATATACCATCTGATGTGGCCTAGATACCGCCGACTCGCTGGGCAGATCGCTTGCGTCGACAGTAGCGCTGCGCCGCTACGCCTGGCTGAGAACCACTGGTTTCTCGGGTGATGTCCAAAACACTCTTATGGACATGCCCTTTGATGGTGTCGGTCTTTTTGGCAACAAAGGAGACCATGCGCTGGAGCGCTTTAAGGACTCACGGGCTACAGCCAAGTCCCTGGGCCTTTCTGCTGTGCGCCCTCAGCAACAGTCTGCTTTTCGCCCCTTTCGTGGCCACGGAAGTGGCGCCCAGTCACGTCCACTGCCCGGCCACCGGCCCGCGCAGCAGGCGTCTTCGCGCGGCCGAGGACGTGGCTCCCACCGAGGCGGGTCAGGCAACCAGCGTGCGGGTCAGGCCACCACCCCCGCCCCGTCCGCGGCCTCCAAGCCCTCCTAGTCCTTCCTTTCCGGTCCACGCCACGCCAGTAGGGGCAGGGTCCACCATCACCTTCCCTCTGGCGTGCCGTCACCTCGGACAGGTGGGTCTTGGACATTGTCCGAAGGGGCTACTCCCTCCCCTTCGTGACCACTCCCCCAGCCATGCCACCTCAGTGCCACCGCATGTCAGGGGATCACTTGGTGCTTCTTCAGAAGGAAGTTGCGGCCCTCTTGGCCAAGAGGGCCATCGAGCACGTTCCGACCCCAGAAGTAGGGCGTGGTTGTTACTCCCACTACTTTCTGGTGCCCAAAAGGACAAGGAGGACATGCGTCCTATCTTGGACCTCCGGATCAGAATCGCTTCCTCCGGAAGGAGAAGTTCAAGATGCTCACCCTAGCTCAGGTCTTGACTGCCCTCGACCCTGGAGACTGGATGGTAGCGTTGGACTTGCAGGACGCATATTTTCACATCCCCGTCCTGCCGGCCCACCGGCGTTACCTGCGGTTCACGGTAGGCCTCGAGCATTTTCAGTTCACAGTGCTCCCCTTTGGCTTTACAAGCGCCCCTCGGGTGTTCACGAAAGTGATGGCGGTGGTTGCAGCTCATCTGCGCCGGGCAGGGGTTTCAGTCTTCCCCTACCTCGACGACTGGTTGTTGACGGCGGGCTCGTCCCAGGCAGTCGTCTCCCACCTTCAGACTATGGCCGAACTCCTGCACTCGCTGGGGTTCTCCATCAACGTGCCGAAGTCGCACCTGATTCCTTCTCCACAGCTCCTTTTCATCGGAGCAGTTCTGGACACGACGCAGTTTCGGGCTTATCCTCCCGAACGGCGAGCCCAGGATATTCAGGCTATGATTCCGATCTTTCAGCCTCTATCCTGGGTTTCGGTACGGATGACCCTGAGGCTGCTGGGCCTCATGGCCTCCTGCATCCTGCTGGTCGATCATGCCAGATGGCATATGCGGGCTCTGCAGTGGGACCTGAAGTTCCAGTGGACGCAGCATCAGGGGAACCTGTCCGATGACTTCCAGATCTCGGAGGGAACTGCAAGACAGTTGCAGTGGTGGCTCTCGAACAGGCAATGGGTCATGGGCAGATCCCTCTCCCTTCCCCAGCCAGAGCACACAGTTGTGACGGACGCGTCCCTTCTGGGATGGGGCGGTCACATGGGAGAGGCGGAGATCAGAGGCCTCTGGTCTCCGGCGGAGTCCCGGCTCCATATCAACCTTTTGGAGCTCCGGGCGATAAGACTTGCACTTAAGACGTTCCTTCCCTCTGTCAAGGGGCAGGTAGTGCAGGTGTTCACAGACAACACCACCGCCATGTGGTACTGCAACAAACAGGGCGGGGTGGGGTCGTGGACCCTATGTCAGGATGCTCTGCGTCTCTGGACTTGGCTGGAACATCAGGGCATGCGCCTGATGGTTCAACACCTGGCAGGTTCCCTGAACGCCAGGGCGGACGAACCTCAGCCGCAGGTGCATGATGGATCACGAATGGCGTCTTCACTCTGAGGTGGCGCAAGGACTCTTTCTACAGTGGGGAGAGCCTTGGTTAGATCTATTCGCCACCGAAGAGAACGCGCAATGTCAACAGTTCTGCGCGTTGGAATTTCCAAGGCGGCACTCGCTCGGCGACGCTTTTCGTCGCGAGTGGAGTTGCGGTCTGTTGTACGCCTTTCCGCCTATACCACTTCTACCCAGAGTGTTGAAGAAGATTTGGCGCGACCGGGCCCAAGTTATTCTTGTGGCTCCGGACTGGGCTCGAAGAGTTTGGTATCCCGAGCTACTCAGTATGAGCGTTGATCCCCCGATCCGTCTGCCTCTTCGGGAGGATCTTCTGTCACAGCAGCAGGGGACGGTCCTCCACCCGAACCTGTCCAGTCTCCACCTCCTTGCGTGGAGATTGAGCGGCGGCAGTTGATTCCTTTCGACTTGCCTCCCGAAGTTTGTGATGAGATTCTGGCAGCCAGGCGTCCCTCCACTAAGGTGGTATACGCCTGCAGGTGGAACAAGTTTGTGGCATGGTGCACAGCAAAGGCTGTGAATCCCCTTTCTGCCCCTCTTTCTGAGGTTCTTCTGTTCCTTCTTTCTCTGGCCCAACAGGGTTCTGCCCTGGGTACCATCAAGGGCTATCTTTGTGCAATCTCGGCCTTCCTCAGGCTTCCTGATCAGCCCTCCCTTTTCAAGTCCCCTGTTGTTAACAGGTTTCTTAAAGGCATTACACACCTCTTCCCTCCTGTTCCGTTTGTAATGCCTCAGTGGGACTTGAACTTGGTTCTTACTTTTTTAATGTGCGCTCCCTTTGAGCCTCTACATAACTGTCCTCTTCGTCTTCTCACTCTGAAGACAGCTATTCTGGTGGCCATCACCTCCGCTCGGCGGGTGAGTGAGCTCCAGGCTCTTTCTTGCAAGCCTCCCTTTCTGTCTGTCCATCCAGACAAGGTTGTTCTTAGGACGCGTCCGTCCTTCTTGCCAAAGGTGGTTACTGCTTTTCACATTGGGCAGACCATCACTTTGCCCACCTTCTTTCCGCCTCCGCATCCTTCTAGAGAGGAAGAGAGGCTCCACCGTCTGGACCCAAAACGTGCGATCTCATTCTATCTCAACCGCACACAGCAGTTCCGGGTGGACGACCAGCTCTTTGTTGGCTACGTGGGCGCCAAAAAAGGTCGGGAGGTACACAAGCGGACCATCTCACGCTGGGTCGTCTTGTGTATCAAGGCCTGCTATTCTTTGGCTAAGAAGGAGCCCCCTGTTGGGCTACGTGCCCATTCCACCAGGGCGACAGCCGCCACCACGGCTTTGGGACGTGGTGTCCCATTGCAGGACATTTGTCAGGCAGCTACGTGGGCCTCGCTGCACACGTTTACCAAGCATTACTGCCTTGACAGCCAAGTCCGGAGAGACGGCTTCTTTGGCCGTTCTGTTCTCCGGGACTTCCTCGTCTGATCTTTGTTCGCAGACCCACCACCGGGGTTGGTATTGCTGGGGTATCTATTCTAAGGTAAGGAATCTGTCACTAACGTGTCTCTTTCAGATGCACAAGTTACTAACTTGTGTAACGATATATCTGTAAGAGACAGTAGTTAGTGACAGATTCCTTACCGCCCCACCCATCCTCCCCGTTCTGCGAACTGATTTCTAGGGTTAAGGACATCCCTTTCAGGGCCCTAGTATTTTTCAGACACCTTTGTCAGCTTCTTGCATGGCTCTGCGTTCCTGGCGCGGAAAGTCGTGTACAGAACTGACGCCAGCGCGCATGGGCGGCGTCTAAGTACTGGCCGCGACGTCATCCGGCGATGCCGACGACGGACGCGGAGCCGCACGACGCCGCCTACCGACGCGCAGGGGTACTGCTACGCAAAACTTTCCGGATCCAGCCTGACGCCTGGGGATATTCTAAGGTAAGGAATCTGTCACGAACTACTGTCTCTTACAGATATATCGTTACACAAGTTAGTAACTTGTGCATGAACTCCTTGTCAGCACTGTGAATACGTTTTTTAATTCCACTTAAATTCCACTTAACCTCTTCTAATATCTAAAGAGTTTTCTCCTCTCTCTTTATTTTAACAACAGTATCTGTCTTATACAATGAGATTGCAGATCTCTTTCGTCACACTATTCTTGGTCACTTACTTTCTGAACTCTTTACCACTTTCTTTTGCTTTTCCCTTGCCACAGTAGTTCACAGCTAAAGCGCACAAAAACCACTTCGGATTTTTTAGTCACGTATTTCCCACATTTTACACTGGGTGTCTGGCTATACTTGGCCTCTCATACAGCATTGACTTATACTGCCCAATTAACATCTTTTTCAGCCTTGTAAAAGCCCCGGTCCAACTGACCTCTGAGGGCAAAACACATGTTGGCTGGTGCAGTTCTAGCAATGTGATTTTAAAGAATATTTTGAAAAGCAAGGATGTAACCTTTGTGTTGGATCATACAAAGAACATACAAAAAAGAATAAAAAAACAGCTCTTCTTAAAAAGGAATTGAGATTTCTTCTTGCTTACTCAAACATAAAAAGGAGGAGTATATGCTCAAAAAAACACTCCGCTATCAGAGGTTCTCTTTCAAGCTGTAGAGAGAGCTGCCAACATTGAACCTTTGGGCTCTCTAACAGGACAAGAGTTTGAGCCATCTCAGTATTTGTCATTTCCACCTGAGGAGGTATTTTATTTTTTCAAAGAAATCCTCATGCTCCATCCTCATGCTTTTCTGCAAGATGACTTAGGCTTCCCAGAGTTTCCATTCATGTCTCTACCTCCCCAGTTTCGTCTTCTTATTTTGTTTTCGCCAGTATTATTATTATTATTTTTTTTTTACAGAGTTTTATATAGCGCGAACTTGACCCGAAGGTATCGGGTATCGGAGCGCTTTACATAGCACCAGTTGCGTTACATAAGGACACATTCATTTTTGTTAGGCACGGGGAGATTAAGTGATTTGCCCAGAATCACAGGATGTTAGCGTCATTGCCGAGACTCGAACCCGGTTCCCCAGATTCGAGGTCGACCGCCCTAGCCGTTAGGCCAACTCCTCTCCCCATTATTGACAACTGTACAAGTCTGTATTAGTGTGGAATACTTCAACGTCAGACAGTCTAGAGACCCCATTGGTCAGAGGTGCAATCTACGCATTGGAACTAGTAGTAATATTGAGCTTCCTGCAACAAAGGATAAACCCAAGTGTCCTCAGGTGGCCTTCAGTCTGGAGAGAGGATTGAACTTGTTATGGGATGTTGTCCATCTAAGTTCTTAAGGGAAATTCCACTGTTTTCTTCTAAATCCTTTAATTCACTGGTATTTTCATAACGTCAAGAATTTCAACAACCTTAAGAGGATCCTCATTTCTCCATTATGGCCAAGGTAGGCTTGTTTTTGGGCAGGATATTTCCCTCCTGTAACTACTTTGTGTGCTTCTTCAGGTTCTGTATCTCCTGGTTCATTAGTACCATTGCTGAGCTTGACAACATTGTTTCTGTTTAAAAACTAGCACATTCTTTCATGAACTTGTTAGACTGGGGCAGTGCTGTCTTGTGCAGCTCGGAAAGACATTAGCTATCAGCGTAAAATGGTACAGCTTCATGTTTGTCAAGTCTTGAACATCACCCGTAATCCTTTACAGCCCTTCTTAGATGATAACATTCCTGACACATCAAGTGAACTCAGGAACCCTAGTAGAATTTTCCAAATAGTACCTATCAACTATCACTACCTATCTTTTTTCCATCAACTTTTTAAATGTTTTTAAACAGTTGAGGTACAGGGTATGAGCTGCTAAAGATCGCAGAAAATAGCTTTAAGAAGAGTGGTCCGAGTGCTGGAACTCCACACTGAGCAACACAAGCCAGCATGTAAACAATAAACCAGCAATATTGCAACATTAAGAAGAGTGGTCCGAGTGCTGGAACTCCACACTGAGCAACACAAGCCAGCATGTAAACAATAAACCAGCAATATTGCAACATTAAGAAGAGTGGTCCGAGTGCTGGAACTCCACACTGAGCAACACAAGCCAGCATGTAAACAATAAACCTGCAATATTGCAACATTAAGAAGAGTGGTCTTAGTGCTGCAACACAAGCCAGCATGTAAACAATAAACCTGCAATATTGCAACATTAAGAAGAGTGGTCCGAGTGCTGCAACACAAGCCAGCATGTAAACAATAAACCTGCAATATTGCAACATTAAGAAGAGTGGTCCGAGTGCTGGAACTCCACACTGAGCAACACAAGCCAGCATGTAAACAATAAACCTGCAATATTGCAACATTAAGAAGAGTGGTCCGAGTGCTGGAACTCCACACTGAGCAACACAAGCCAGCATGTAAACAATAAACCTGCAATATTGCAACATTAAGAAGAGTGGTCCGAGTGCTGCAACACAAGCCAGCATGTAAACAATAAACCTGCAATATTGCAACATTAAGAAGAGTGGTCCGAGTGCTGCAACACAAGCCAGCATGTAAACAATAAACCTGCAATATTGCAACATTAAGAAGAGTGGTCCGAGTGCTGCAACACAAGCCAGCATGTAAACAATAAACCTGCAATATTGCAACATTAAGAAGAGTGGTCCGAGTGCTGCAACACAAGCCAGCATGTAAACAATAAACCTGCAATATTGCAACATTAAGAAGAGTGGTCTTAGTGCGCCACTGCCAATTCTAATGCACTTGGAGACAATTGTTTCCTTAACACTGAGGTAGTTAGCATGCAGTTAAATATAGAGATTTCGTTGGGAGCATACATAAACAGTCTCCAAACGTTACCTTTTGTATTGAGAATGTATTCCATGTCACTTACATTGAATATAAACAACCACATCTTGTAAATCATATCCAATTTTTAAAGCCTGACTGCCATACAATCAGAATTTCCATAGACCATATTTTATCTGTTTTTTTTTTTTAAACCTAAATTTCAGACAAATTATTCATAAACACTTTGGCCAGATGTACGACGCTTGCAATTTGCGACTCGCTAAATGCAATGTACAACAGTGTCTCAGACACTGTTTGCGATTCCCAATGGGGTCACAAATTGCATGCTTCATCATTATTCATGAGGCAAACGTAATTTGCGACCCCATTGGGAATGGCCAGCACTCACAGGGATGGTGGCCTGCTGGGGTCAGCAGACCACCATGTCTGTGACTGCTTTTTCAATAAAGCAGGTTTTTTTTTTTAAATGCAGTCCTTTTTCCTTAAAGGAAAACGGGATGCATTTAAAAAAGACAAATGAAACTTTTCAGTTTACCTGGGACCACTGCCTGCTCTTAAAAAATATTTTCGCACCCATTCACAAAGGGGAAGGAGTCCCCTGGGGACCCCTTCCCGTTTGCGAGTGGCTTACCTTCCTCTTGAAAAGGGTGGTAAACTGAAGTGTTTTGCGACCGCAAATGCGCCCCTTTCTAATAGCGCGTCGCAAACCATATACTGCGAGTCGCTAATAGGTTAGCGACTCGCAAAATATGGTTTGTACACAGGGTGGACCTTTTATTGCGGTCGCAAACGGGCCAAATTCCCGTTTGCGACTGCAAAAAACGGTCGTACGTCTGCCCGTTTCCGATATTGTCTGAACATGATTGAAACCTCAGATTGGCACAATATTTACAACAAAGATCACTTTTCAAATAGAATTGTGTTCAGCATGTAGTTTTCAGCCAACTCGTGTTTCGCGGATCAATATGCGACGACTTCAGGGCTGAAAGAGCGAAAATAAAAACACTGTTTACACATATGCTTCAGTACTTACAAAATCATCATAAAACATGCTAACAGGTTTGAAAAGTGCGGCTATTTACAATTACTAGATAACAACCTTCACATAACTTTGGACTATTTCAAAAGATATTGCCCACAGTCGTGTTACTTTGCATCTAGGATTCTCTTACCCAATAAATGTTGAAGTAATTATCATTCGTCATACGTTCTTTATGAATTTTCCTTTTATAATGATTGAAGTCAACAAATAGACAAATACATTTCTAGATAGAAACGGGGAAAGGAAACAACGGGTAAAGATACGATACAGAGGTGTTTCCTACAAGCTCTTGACATCAATAACCACGAAGTTAAACATGATGCTGTCTCCTTAATCAAAATTCCAGTAGTGGGAATCAATTACTCTCACCCTGTTCCATTATAGTTGAAACGTTTGCTTCCGGTATGTTGCGGGTAATTACTTTAAGAGGTTTCCCCAAACACGTCTTTCAGAATCTTAACTATTTCTATAAACAAAAATAATTTCTGTTAACCTAGTCCTCACTGAACACAGTAAGCAACTGATATTACAAAACTACGAAAAGTTGCCTCCCAATTGCATTTTTTAAAGCCCCTACATATTTATTAAATGGCATGCTGCCCATCACCATAAAATTAAATGACAAAATCTCCAAAATAAAACTGAAACATGCCCCAAGTATCCGAAGCAATACGAAAATGCAACAATTACCCACGTTACATTGCGCTTAGCGGTATCACGTCCTTTACATCCTCGCATACGACTTCGCTAAAGCTTAATTCTACTCTGCCCATGTATCCCTTTCGTGATTAACAGAGGTGGTTCAGTTAAATCGTTCCTCCCCTGCTAGTTTCAAATGTGCGTCCCTAACTAACAGGAGCACTTGGCAATTCTGTAACTACCCTACCTCTCGCCAAATCTCAGTATAAAATAAAAACACCCTCAACACGGAACCATACCAGCGCGTTTCCCCCCCATTCCAGGTTCCACTAAGATTCTTCTTTGATCTGCAAGTAAAACAGAGCACCCACACCCAAATTAAAATGAAGTAGCCATCTTGTTTACACTGTTATATTGCAATTATCCTCCCCATTTGGTACATACCATGAAAAACTCTATTAGTGCCTTCCCCCAACGAACCGAACATTGTCAAAAAACGCTTCACTTCCTATTAGCCATAAGTAACCTTAATTGCTCCACTAACCAAATATCACAACTATCCTTTTAAATGTACCAAGACATTTCTTGGATGTCTCTGCTGTAACCAATGTTGGCCCATCTCCATGCAATATATCCCTACTCACAGGATCCATTCACTAATACTTGCACCATACACCTTAGGTAAAATAATGTGTGGTGTCTTCTTGCTCTATCTCCGTTTCGCCAAAACAGCAAAAAGAAAAATTGGAACAATTAGTAAAGATAAATTTCCTGAAATCAAAGCCTTGCATCCGAACTCAGGTGGCCTATCGGATGCCTAATCCACTAGAATTCCTATTAGATACTGTGCTCTTTGAACCAGCACCACTTTACATCATCTGTTTCAAATGGTTATAAACCATCCTAAAGGTACTCAAACCAAAACCATTCCTTGTTTTCACACATCTGCTACCGCCCTTCCTCTAGAATCGAACCCTATTGTATTGGCTTCCCCGCTACAGGCATACGCCACTATCTACCAATACACGCATCTTGTATTACACCCCATAGGGCTTCTTGGTGGTTATCACGAATATCCCTTTTGATGTTTCCAAGACAAAAACGGAAATCAATCAATACATTTTTTTTCTCCTTATAAGCCCGCTCCTGTTATTCATCTGGAATCTAGCCCTATGAAATCGGTTTCCCTGCTGCATGAACTTCCATTGCATTAACACCCAAAGTTCGTGACTATTCATCTTCCACAAAACATGAACCTACATCCTTACTCTACTTTAAATGCCTACGGTGCAACTGTGCTTCATATTCTTGCAAATTATACTGTGAGACACCTAGAAAAAGATAATAAAACGGAAATACGAAAGGAGGGATCGCAAAGAAAAAAAAGGGCAAGAAAAAGAGAGAATTATATATGCAATTCAATCATAATAGAGGCCTACAATAATACATTAACTAGTGAGCACCATAATGGGCCAAACACCCCACTTGAACATATAACTTTTTTTCTATATGGTCAAACGTCATAACGTTTGTGAAATTCTCTGCCCAGATTCAGACAAAGGTCTATAGATCGTAGAGTATCGATCCACTATGTTTCTCACACTCTTGGCCTTTGAATTCTGTACCCTCCTCTATGGTGCGGTTTGATATGGTCAATTCTTGCAACAGTGATTCTAGACAGATCTTTGTCAACATGCATTTGTTTGAAATGTATCACAGTTCCTGCTGGAATTAATAGGTTCCTTTATTCTTGCTTTCAGTGGTCTAATTGTAGAACCCACATATAGTTTATCACAGGAACAGGTAATAAGATATATACAGAAACTTGTATTGCAATTGATAAAACTTCTGATCTTGAATTTTTTATTTTTGTCAAAATTCTCAAATACTTTAATTTTGTCACTAACAAATTTGCAACTTACACAACCTTGACATCAATAACAACCTTCTGGTTTGATTCTAATCCATGTATCCTCTTTCTTCAGAACAAATCTATACTGTTACTCAGACTCAAAATATTTTTAAGTATTTCCGCTCTCCTGAATGTGATCATGGGATGTGGGCTAATCACATCTTTAAGATCCTTATCTAAGCTCAAAATACCCCAATGCTTTATCAAAACATTGAATATCGCACCTTTATCTGCGCAGAATTTAGTAACAAATCTGATATGTTGTCTATTAATTACCTTTTTCTGTCTCTGTTTGTCTCAGTGGCGTTTCTCTTGTTATGCTATGTACTCTTTTGACAGATTGCATCAAAGTTCTAGTGGGGTAACTCCTCACTGATCGTCTCGCCAGAGTTTTTTGTTCTTCTATTCCATAGTCCTCTGGGTTCAAACAATTCCTCTTGTGTCTGATTAACTCCCCAAAAAGGACATTACTTTTCTGATTAACTGGATGTCCTGATCCAAAATGTAGGATACAATTACTCGCCGTACTCTTACGAAATGAACGCGTGTGCAGAGGTTTCTCCCTCACAAAGTTCTAAATCCAAAAAGGTAATGCTGGATTTGCTGTGCTCTAATGACAACTCCATATTTACCATCAGATACCTGTGATATGAGATGCGTTGATCTTCTGTGCCCTTCCATGTAATTAGTATGTCATCTATATATCGGACCCATAGGGCAGTTAGGATGCACTTTGATATATCAATGTAAACATCGAAGGGATCACTTGATAGAGCAGAGGGTTCCCTCCGTCAGTCCATGTGTGCTAGGGACATAGGGGGATGTTACAGACACTGGAGGGGTGCCCTGTAATCGATGGACCAAATGAGCGCAGATTGGTTAAGGTCCACCCGGACTGGCACTTCTTAATTCTACGGACCCAGAGTGATGTCTGCTCCTTCATGTCTTGACAAGCGCTACAAGCGCTACAGGTCCTGTGTGTCTCCGAAGCACTATCTGAGCTTCAGATGTTGGATTGACCCCAGTTCGCTTGAAAATCACCCCAGCGTTGCCTTTGAGGTCCGCGCACACTGACCAGACGACTTAGATCCCTCTCAAGCTACATCTTGGGGTCTAGCTGACCAGCAGGAGTACCATCCACCGCCAGTTCTCAGTGTAACACCCCCCCACGATGATTCAGTTTCCTGTCAGTTATTGAAAGGGAATTTACTCTACCTGAACATCGACAGAGAGCGTTTTGAGTGCATCCTCTGGAAGGTGACCTTTTGTGTTTCTGCTCAGGGTCATCTACAAGTGACCCAAACCCGTACATGGTGCTCTTCGCTAGCCCTTCTCAGGAACCATTTCCAGAAACACTTTGCTTCTCTGAGGTTTAATGCTCTGCTACTTGAAGCTGTGAGGAAACCACGAACCTAAACAAGTGGCCTAAAGCATCAATTTGGGAAGCCCACAGTGTAGAGTTTGGATTTAACCCAAGCCTGCTGCTGCCAGTGTAAATTCTGAACACCACACAGCTGTTCAGCAGCAAACCTCAACGTGCGTTTCCGTTGTGGGAATGTTCCTGTGGTTACCGATATAATATGTAAGAATATTTTTTTTTATAGCTAACGCGACAAGAATTTTCAATTCTATTAAGGACACGGAGGCGATGATTATGCTTCTCTTTACTTTACTGGCAAACAGCAGCCAATGAACAACTTTAAACTGAGCATACCCCGGAAGTACAACCCCCTCCATAGTATGCACCAATCATTATCAGTCCATAGCGTATATATAGTTCGTCATGCAGAAACCACTTCCTCTTTCTTTGCAAACAACTTTTAACACAGTCCACAAACTTGACTGTCGAACACTGGACACCACCGATTCCTTCATCGACGTGAGTCCCAACGTTGGTCACGGAATTTCCTCTCCAGATGCAGAGCCAATGTCACCTGGGCCTTTATGCCGGTTTGTTCTGTTCTCCTGAAACGAGAATATATGTCGTAATATACCATTCACCAAATGTATGTTTCAACAGAATGGGCGGAAGAAACCCTTAGTAAATTACATAATACAAAATGTTATCATCAGCAATATGAACAAGTCCAACATCATATTGAAAACACAGTTTTGAGGGTGGGATAATCATCGCCTCCTTAAT
The DNA here is from genome assembly GCA_963921515.1 of Calotriton arnoldi. Classification (NCBI taxonomy): domain Eukaryota; kingdom Metazoa; phylum Chordata; class Amphibia; order Caudata; family Salamandridae; genus Calotriton; species Calotriton arnoldi. Next base: position 3,647,530 of record CAWUFW010000054.1, read on the forward strand.
AGAATTGAAAATTCTTGTCGCGTTAGCTAGAATTTTTTTTATTCTATGTCAGTCCACGGAGGCTCAGATTATGCTAGTTTAAAGTTGACCCACCACATTAGTAGCAACATCAACAATAGGCTTATGATAAAACGTTTTAAATGTAGAATCAGAAGACCAATCCGCTGCAGTCATAATGTCCTCCAAACGAGAACCTGTAGCAAAAGCCTTGGAAGCCATAGCCCCTCTTACTGAGTGAGCGCCAAAGGCTGCAGTATCAATGCCTGCCAAATTCAACAACCAAGTAACCCACCTGGCTAAAGTTGCGGCAGTGACTGGTCGGAAAGGTCTCTGTAAAGATATTAACAGTTGTCCTGCGACATCATTTCTAAACTCACGTGTACAATCCTCATAACATTTTAAACATTGAACAACACACAATTTACCATGATGCGGAAAAGCAGGGTAGGAAATGCACTTAGAATTGGTTTTTGTGCGTCTCGAAATTGTGAATGAAACCCCTGAAGGAGTGAATACTCTCCCCGCTAAGTCCAGAGCCCGTACATCAGACACACGTCTACATGAAATCAAACATAACAATAAAGTCAGTTTAGCTGATAATTGCTTACGGGATAGACCTTCATTAGCTGGCCAATTCCTGAGAAAACGAAGTACTACGTCCACATCCCACAATTGTGAATACCTTGGTTTTGGAGGGTTTACCAACCTGATACCTCTCACCACTTTACAGACCAAAGGATGTTCCCCCACTGGCTTTCCATCCACGTGAGGATGACCCGCTGAGATAGCAGATCTAAAATTGTTCACCGTCCTATAGGCTAACCCTGTACTTGCCATCTCCGACAGGAAGTTAACGATCATATGGATTCCGGATCCCATGGGATCCCCTTGCCGTTCAGTACACCAACTAACCCACTTACGCCAAGCTGATTCATATCGCTTGTGCGTAGCTGGGGCCCATGATTGGGATAAGAAAAACAGTGGGTTCTCAAACTCCCGGCACTTGCCAACGTCTCCGGAACGTTTCCACGCCATGAGCGGCAACTGGTCTTGAAGAACCAGAGGATGCGGTTGACCCAGAGGGTCCGCCAAGATTTCCTGAAACGATAGCAGACGTATTGGAGACGCACAAGAAAGAGCCAACGCCGCTGGGAACCACGCTTGTGCTCTCCAACACGGGGATATCCACATCACCTCGGCTCCCTGTCTGCGGATCTGCGCTAACACTCTCGGAATCATGGCGAACGGAGGAAATGCATACAGCATGCCCGTCGTCCATGACTGAAGGAATGTGTCCGAGTTGCTCGCCAGAGGATCTGGTCTCCAACTGTAGAACAGAGTCAGTTGTGTATTGAGCCTGGACGCGAAGAGGTCTATCACACAAGGACCCCACTTGTTGTTGAGTTGTCGGAAAATCCTGGGGTGAAGACGCCAGTCGCTGGAATCTCGAAGAAAACGAGAATTCCAATCCGCCACCACATTGGAGCTGCCCGGAATGTACTCCGCTGTCACTGAAATGTGGTGGAGAAGGCAGTAATGCCAAAAATCCTTGGCTATTTCCACTAGTAGTCGTGACCTGGTGCCCCCCAATCGATTGATATACCGTACTTCGCGAGACATTGTCCATTCTCAAGAGAATGCAACAGCTCGCTTTCTGCGGGGACAGAGTCCTGATCGCAAAAGAGCCCGCAAGCAGCTCCAGACAATTTATGTGGAGACGCAGCTCCTCCGGGGACCATCTGCCCCCCGTCTCCACTGAACCACACCGGGCTCCCCAGCCCCATCTGCTGGCATCCGATTCTATCACCATTTCTGGGACTGACGCAAAAATGGCCTTGCCATTCCACGCGTCCATGTGCTCCAACCACCAAGAAATCTCTGTCCTGGCCTCGTGACTCAACAGAATCTGTTCCGTGTAACTCAGGCCCTTGCGTAAGTGTAAGATCTTTAATCGTTGGAGTGCCCTGTAATGAAGGGGACCCGGGAAAATGGCCTGGATCAACAAGGCTAACAGGCCCACCAACCTGGCTAAAGTCCGTAATGATATGGTCTGAGAGGACAGCGCTCTCCTCAATTCCTTCTTGATGGCAACCCGTTTCTTCATTGGAAGTAAAAGCTGTGTCGTCACAGAGTTCACTTGGAACCCCAAAAACTCCATCGACTGAGCCGGAGTCATGATAGATGTGTCGGAATTGATGACAAACCCCAACTCTTGTAGGAGTTATCGTCAATGCCAGATGTTGAAGAACTGTGCTCACACTCTGAGCCATTATCAGGATATCGTCTAAGTAGATGATAAGCCTGACCCCTCGCTCCCTTAAGAATTGAGTCACCGGTTTTAGGAGTTTGGTGAAACACCAAGGGGCGGACGATAGTCCGAATGGCAGAGCGGAGAATTCGTACCAGTCGTGTCCCCATTGGAACTGAAGAAATCGCCTGTGGGGAGGAAATATAGGGACCGCTAAGTAAGCGTCTTTGAGGTCTAGCCTTACCATCCAATCCCCTTCCAAGAGCAAGTCTCGGAGTAAGTGTATGCCCTCCATCTTGAAGTGGCGATACACTACCCAAGAATTGAACTCTTTCAGATTTAATACCAGACGAAAGCCCTGATCTTTCTTCGGGACAAGAAACACTGTGCTGGTGAAACCGTGAGGGTGAGGTGTAGTTTGTACAATTGCCCCTTTCTGCATCAAAGATGCCACTTCGCTGTCTATAAAAGACCTCTCTACTCGGGAAAAATGTAGTGGTTGTGGTCTGTGTGTTTGTCGAGGTGTGGCATAAAAATCTATCTGAAAACCGAGTACTGTCTGCAGTACCCAAGGGTCGTACGTTAGGGTTCTCCATTTGTGTAGAAACAAAGCAATCCGACTCCCCACCTTGACATTCCCACACTGAGGCAGAGTTACTTGAATAGGAGGAGTCTCTGTCGCTACCCTGTCCTCGGTAGCCTCCTTTCTGGAATCTGCCGCGACCCCCACGATTTCTGGTGGGGTAAAAATTGGACCTTTGGGCTCCTCCTCTGCCTCTCTGCTCGGAACCTCTGGAGGCCTGATTGAATCCACGACCGGGCACCCGACCTCTGTAGCGACCGGCCCTGGTAAAAAGGCCAGCGTTGAAAACCTTCTTAATATTGGCCTGGGCCTTATCCAATGCAGAGAAAGTGGCGACGTATTTACCTAGTTCCTTCACAAACTTGTCGCCGAACAAAAGACCATTGGCCAAAGTGCCAGCTTCCGTTGTGGCCATGTCTGCCAATTGGGGGTCTATGCGCATTAAAAATTACCGCCTGCGCTCTGTTGAGATTGCGCAATTGGCATTGCCCAAAAAACACAGGGCCCTCTGTGCCCATTCCAAAATTTCCGTCACATCTAGCGGTGTGTTAGTGTCTTTGGCGTTCACCGCCGCATCCAGGATCTTAGTAATAGGGCCAGAGATATCTAATAATTTATCCTGGCACCCTCTCCAGGCTCTATCCAAACCCTTCTTAGGATCCTTAGAAAATTTCTTTAGGAAAGAGGCCATGTTAGGGTCCAACTCGGGAGTGTCGGCCACTTTACCCAACAAGGCTGGTCTAGGACATTCCGAGCGTAAAGTGGCACGCACGGCGCTCTCAAACCCCTGGCGAAGGTTCTCCTGGACATAATGTGCTACTTCCACACCAGGTACCCAGTCTGTGGAACGCGGGTGGATGATGTTTTTCGGGTCAAAAAGGAGATTTTTGGTAGGTGGAGGTGCGTTGACATGGTGAGTTTTGCGTTTCTTTTTTGCCGGTTTAGGCGGTTCTATTGTGTCCTTGTCAGTGTCAGAGGTGTCTGGGGCAAGTGGAGATGACTCATCCGTGTCCCCTGCCAACAGGGTGGAATTTGCTCCCGGAGGAGGTTAGCCATAGGAACCATGGTCAAGGACCGAAGACGCCACTTGCGCAAGGCTCCCCGCAGAGGAGTGTTGAGGTGTGGCGCCTAAAGCCGCCTGCATCTGGCGCTTCCCATAATTCTTCAGGGGTTCAGCATATGGCTGTAGAGCCTTAATTAACGCCCTGTTCACAGAGCCCTGGACGTGGGTATCCAGGGCTTCGACCAACTGCTCCTCCAAATGGTGCTCTTGGGGCACCTCTTCATAGCCACCATAATCATAATAATCTGCCCACTGGTCAGCCTCCTCAGCGTAATACGCCATCGTGTAATAGGAGGTGTGGAGGAGTTTAAGGGGGGGAAGAACCCAAGGGTGATCACTGGCAAGAAGATAGAGACTAAACCTGCAAGCCAATCCTGACTACACTGTCCCTGAAAGTGAAAGTACAACACGCTGGCCCTAATCCTAAGTATCCAAACTGCCAAAAACTGCCAAATAGGTCTTTTAAATCGCCGTGGAGGAAGCCACCCTTTACATCCCCTAAGGCAGAGCCTTTAAACGTTTTTGCGCCCCGTCGGGCGTTCAGGAGGCTGAGGGCTGAGCAGCTGCGCCCGCTGATGCGTGAGAAGCCGCTCGGAACTGAAATCTCCGATCCGGCTTCCCGCGCATGCGCGAGCGTCGTGGCAATGGAAAGAGGACTGGCTGCCCCTCAAGCGCGCATCGCGCGTCTGCCTCGCTCCCGGTCCACTTCAGATGGAAAGTGCCACAACGAGCGCCGATGCGCTCCGATTACCAGAGACACCGTACGATGCCTGAAAACAGCGCGCGGACAAGGTACAGAGCACAATTAACCTCTGTCAAGCGCGCGTAAATACATCTAAAATAAGAGAAAACATGCAAAATACTTAACTCGCTGCTGCAGCAGCAAAGAAAGAGGAAGTGGTTTCTGCATGACGAACTATATATACGCTATGGACTGATAATGATTGGTGCATACTATGGAGGGGGTTGTACTTCCGGGGTATGCTCAGTTTAAAGTTGTTCATTGGCTGCTGTTTGCCAGTAAAGTAAAGAGAAGCATAATCTGAGCCTCCGTGGACTGACAGAATCTTACAGTAAAGTTTCTTTTTGAAGACCCTGCCCCCATCGGATGATGCTTAGTGGGACTTCTTTTCCAGATATTTCAGTAGAAGACCCAGTTCATCATTCTCTTTTGCCCCTGCTGTATTACAAGCTCCCCCTCCCCTGCTCCCATGAGTGATCGTGCCCATTTCTGACACTGTTGGCCACCGTGCTGTTACAGGATCTCATAAAGTGCAGTAGGAACCACTAGACATCACGCCCCCACCTTGCTTTACCACAGGGCACTGTGCACCATCATATTTCCCCTGCTGTACCTCGGCACCCTCAGAGTCCAGCGTATTCACCCCCTGCTGTGCTTCGGGACCCTCTGGGTCCATCCTACTCACCCCCTGCTGTCTTCGGCACCCTCTGGGTCCATCCTATTCACCCCCTGCTGTGCTTCGGCACCCTCTGGGTCCATCTTATTCACCCCCTGCTGTGCTTCGGCACCCTCTGGGTCCATCCTATTCACCTCCTGCTGTGCTTTGGCACCCTCTGGATCCATCCTACTCACCCTCTGCTGTGCTTCGGCGCTCTGTGTCCATCATATTCCCCCCCTGCTGTGCTTTGGCACCCTCTGGGTCCAGCATATTCACCCCCTGCTGTGCTTCGGCACCCTCTGGGTCCATCATATTCACCACCTGATGTGCTTCGGCACCCTCTTGGTCCAGCATATTCACCCCCTGCTGTGCTTCGGCACCCTCTGGGTCCAGCATATTCACCCCCTGCTGTGCTTCGGCACCCTCTGGGTCCATCATATTCACCCCCTGCTGTGCTTCGGCACCCTCTGGGTCCATCATATTCACCCCCTGCTGTTGCCTCGGCACCCTCTAGGTCCATCCTATTCACCCCCTGCTGTGCTTCGGCACCCCCTGGGTCCTTCATATTCACCCCCTACTGTGCTTCGGCACCCGCTGGGTCCAGCATATTCACCCCCTGCTGTTGCTTCGGCACCCTCTGGGTCCATCATATTCATGCCCTGCTGTGCTTCGACACCCTCTGGGTCCATCATATTCACCCCCTGCTGTGCTTCGGCACCCTCTGGGTCCATCATATTCACCCCCTGCTATGCTTCGGCACCCTCTGGGTCCATCATATTCACCCCTGCTGTGCTTCGGCACCTTCTGGGTCCATCATATTCACCCCCTGCTGTGCTTCGGCACCCTCTGGGTCCATCATATTCACCCTCTGCTATGCTTTGGCACCCTCTGGGTCCATCATATTCACCCCCTGCTGTGCCTCGGCACCCTCTGGGTCCTTCATATCCACCCCACTGTGCTTTGGCACCCTCTGGGTCCATCATATTCACCCCCTGCTGTGCTTCGGCACCCTCTGGGTCCAGCATATTCACCCCCTGCTGTGCTTCGGCACCCTCTGGGTCCATCATATTCACCCCCTGCTGTGCTTCGGCACCCTCTGGGTCCATCATATTCACCCCCTGCTGTGCTTCGGCACCCTCTGGGTCCATCATATTCACCTCCTGCTGTTGCCTCGGCACCCTCTAGGTCCATCCTATTCACCCCCTGCTGTGCTTCGGCACCCCCTGGGTCCTTCATATTCACCCCCTGCTGTGCTTCGGCACCCCCTGGGTCCAGCATATTCACCCCCTGCTGTTGCTTCAGCACCCTCTGGGTCCATCATATTCACCCCCTGCTGTTGCTTCGGCACCCTCTGGGTCCATCATATTCATGCCCTGCTGTGCTTCGGCACCCTCTGGGTCCATCATATTCACCCCCTGCTGTGCTTCGGCACCCTCTGGGTCCATCATATTCACCCCTGCTGTGCTTCGGCACCTTCTGGGTCCTTCATATTCACCCTCTGCTATGCTTTGGCACCCTCTGGGTCCATCATATTCACCCCCTGCTGTGCCTCGGCACCCTCTGGGTCCTTCATATTCACCCCACTGTGCTTCGGCACTCTCTGGGTCCATCATATTCACCCCTGCTGTGCTTCGGCACCTTCTGGGTCCATCATATTCACCCCCTGCTGTGCTTCGGCACCCTCTGGGTCCTTCATATTCACCCCCTGCTGTGCTTCATCACCCTCTGGTTCCATCATATTCACCCCCTGCTGTGCTTCGGCACCCTCTGGGTCCAGCATATTCACCCCCTGCTGTGCCTCGGCACCCTCTGGGTCCTTCATATTCACCCCACTGTGCTTCGGCACCCTCTGGGTCCATCATATTCACCCCTGCTGTGCTTCGGCACCCTCTAGGTCCATCATATTCACCCCCACAGTGCTTCGGCACCCTCTGGGTCCATCATTTTCACCCCTGCTGTGCTTCGGCGCTCTGTGTCCATCATATTCCCCCCCTGCTATGCTTGGGCACCCTCTGGGTCCATCATATTCACCCCTGCTGTGTTTCGGCACCTTTTGGGTCCATCATATTCACCCTCTGCTCTTCTTTGGCACCCTCTGGGTCCATCATATTCACCCCCTGCTGTGCCTCGGCACCCTCTGGGTCCTTCATATTCACCCCACTGTGCTTCGGCCCTCTCTGGGTCCATCCTATTCACCCCCTGCTGTGCTTCAGCACCTTCTGGGTCCATCATATGCACCCCCACTGTGCTTCGGCACTCTCTGGGTCCATCATATTCACCCCCTGCTGTGCTTCAGCACCCTCTGGTTCCATCATATTCACCCCCTGCTGTGCTTCGGCGCTCTGTGTCCATCATGTTCCCCCCTTCTATGCTTAGGCACCCTCTGGGTCCATCATATTCACCCCCTGCTGTGCTTCGGCACCCTTTGGGTCCATCATATTCACCCCACTGTGCTTCGGCACCCTCTGGGTCCATCATATTCCCCCCTTGCTATGCTTCGGCACCCTCTGGTTCCATCATATTCACCCCCTGCTGTTCTTCGGCACCCTGTGGGTCCATCATATTCACCCCCTGCTGTTCTTCGGCACCCTTTGGGTCCATCATATTCACCCTTGTTGTTCCTCAGCACCTTCTGGGTCCATCATATGCCTGCTGTGTACCTGGGTATGGTATGCACCTGTGTTTGAGATGTGCTCGGGATGGACATACGCACAATATGCCTCTCAGGCGTGTGACCGTGTAGTAAGGGTCTGTACACAAAATGTATATTTGTGCAGGAAGTGGCTGTGCTCAATGTTCATCCGTGCATAGTTGTAGCCGCCATGTATGTGTGTAGCAGGATGCTTAGCACCTGGTAGGCCTGTGCACATCATGTGGCTCTGTTCTATATGGGAATGTGCGTGACACACGTATGTATGATAATGGGTAGTGCATGTTTGGGCCTGCACACTACATGTCTATGTAGTATGCAGCTCTGTTCACCATGTGTCTGTGCGGTATTAGCCTGTGAGAAGTATGTGGCTAAGCACAGTACAGGGGTGTACGTTGTATTAGTATGTGTATGGAGCTGTGGCTAGCATGGGCCTATGCTCCCTGTTCAGGTGTGTGTGGTTGCAGTATGGAGCTGTGGCTAGCATGGACCTGTGCTCCCTGTTCAGTTGTGTGTGTGTGGTTGCAGTATGGAGCTGTGGCTAGCATGGACCTGTGCTCTCTGTTCAGGTGTGCGTGGTTAAGTATGGAGCTGCGGATAGCATGTACCTGCGTTGCCTGTTCACGTGTGCGTTGTTGCAGTATGGAGCTGTGGCTACCATGGACCTGTGCTCCCTGTTCAGTTGTGTGTGTGGCTGCAGTATGGAGCTGTGGGTGGCATGTACCTGTGCTCCCTGTTCGTGTGTGTGTGGTTGCAGTATGGAGCTGTGGCTAGCATGGACCTGAGCTCCCTGTTCAGGTGTGTGTGGGTGCAATATGGAGCTGTGACTAGCATGGTCCTGAGCTCCCTGTTCAGGTGTGTGTGGGTGCAATATGGAGCTGTGAATAGCATGGACCTGAGCTCCCTGTTCATGTGTTTTTATGGTTCAGTATGGAGCTGTGTCTAGCATGGACCTGTGCTGTCTGTTCAGGTGTGGTGGTTGCAGTATGGAGCTGTGGCTAGCATGGACCTGTACTGCCTGTTCAGGTGTGTGTGGTTACAGTATGGAGCTGTGGCTAGCATGGACCTGTGCTCCCTGTTCAGGTGTGCGTCGTTGTAGTATGGAACTGTGGCTAGCATGGACCTGTGCTGTCCGTTTTGGTGTGTGTGGTTGCAGTATGGAGCTGTGGCTAGCATGGGCCTGTACTCTCTGTTCAGGTGTGTGTGGTTGCAGTATGGAGCTGTGGCTAGCATGGACCTGTGCTCCCTGTTCAGGTGTCGTTGTAGTATAGAACTGTGGCTAGCATGGCCCTGTGCTGTCTGTTCAGGTGTGTGTGGTTGCAGTATGGAGCTGTGGCTAGTATGTACCTTTGCTCCCTGTTCAGTTGTGTGTGTGTGTGGTTGCAGTATGGAGCTGGGCTAGCATGGGCCTGTGCTGCCTGTTCGGGTGTGTGTGGTTGCAGTATGGAGCTGTGGCTAGCATGGACCTGTGCTCCCTGTTCAGGTGTATGGTTGCAGTATGGAGCTGTGCATGGCATGAACCTGTGCTGCCTGTTCAGGTGTGCGTTGTTGCAGTATGGAGCTGTGGCTAGCATGGACATGTTCTCCCTGTTCAGGTGTGCGGCGTTGCAATATGGAGCTGTGGCTAGCATGGACCTGTGCTCCCTGTTCAGTTGTGTGTGTGTGGTTGCAGTATGGAGCTGTGTCTAGCATTGACCTGTGCTCCCTGTTCAGATGTGTGTGTGGTTGCAGTATGGAGCTGTGCCTGGCATGGACCTGTGCTCCCTGTTCAGGTGTGTCGTTGCAGTATGGAACTGTGCCTGGCATGGACCTGTGCTCCCTGTTCAGATGTGTGTGTGGTTGCAGTATGGAGCTGTGGCTAGCATGGACCTGTGCTCCCTGTTCAGGTGTGTGTGGTTGCAGTATGGAGCTGTGGCTAGCATGGACCTGTGCTCCTGTTCAGGTGTGTGTGGTTGCAGTATGGAGCTGTGGCTAGCATGGACCTGTGCTCCCTGTTCAGGTGTGTGTGGTTGCAGTATGGAGCTGTGGCTAGCATGGACCTGTGCTCCCTGTTCAGGTGTGTGTGGTTGCAGTAGGGAGCTGTGGCTAGCATGGGCCTGTGCTGCCTGTTCAGGTGTGTGTGGTTGCAGTAGGGAGCTGTGGCTAGCATGGGCCTGTGCTGCCTGTTCAGGTGTGTGTGGTTGCAGTAGGGAGCTGTGGCTAGCATGGGCCTGTGCTGCCTGTTCAGGTGTGTGTGGGTTGGATCTGTGCTCAGTGTGACGCTCGTTGTGGTATGGAGCTGTGGCTAGCATGGACCTGTGCTCCCTGTTCAGTTGTGTGTGTGGTTGCAGTAGGGAGCTGTGGCTAGCATGGACCTGTGCTCCCTGTTCAGTTGTGTGTGTGGTTGCAGTATGGAGCTGTGGCTAGCATGGACCTGTGCTCCCTGTTCAGTTGTGTGTGTGGTTGCATTATGGAGCTGTGGCTAGCATGGGCCTGTGCTGCCGGTTCAGTTGTGTGTGTGGTTGCATTATGGAGCTGTGGCTAGCATGGGCCTGTGCTGCCGGTTCAGGTGTGTGTGGTTGCAGTAGGGAGCTGTGGCTAGCATGGGCCTGTGCTGCCTGTTCAGGTGTGTGTGGTTGCAGTAGGGAGCTGTGGCTAGCATGGGCCTGTGCTGCCTGTTCAGGTGTGTGTGGTTGTAGTAGGGAGCCGTGGCTAGCATGGGCCTGTGCTGCCTGTTCAGGTGTGTGTGGTTGCAGTAGGGAGCTGTGGCTAGCATGGGCCTGTGCTCCCTGTCCAGTTGTGTGTGTGGTTGCAGTATGGAGCTGTGGCTAGCATGGACCTGTGCTCCCTGTTCAGTTGTGTGTGTGGTTGCAATATGGAGCTGTGGCTAGCATGGGCCTGTGCTCCTGTTCAGGTGTTTGTGGTTGCAGTAGGGAGCTGTGGCTAGCATGGGCCTGTGCTGCCTGTTCAAGTGTGTGTGGGTTGGATCTGTGCTCAGTGTGACGCTCGTTGTGGTATGGAGCAGTGGCTAGCATGGACCTGTTTCAGTCTGCCACATGCACGGTGTGGGCTTTTGTGTCATATGTCTGTGAATTATTGAGCTCTATGTGGTGAGCATCAATGTGCTGCATGGAAATGTGCGTGGCCTGGGATCGCGAGCGGTATTGACTTGTGGCGCTATATGCTTTTAGGCACTGCACGATCTGCAGCTCACTATGACCGACATGGAGCTGTGCATCACACTGGGCTGCACTTCGGCACATCATTGAGGCTTTGCATAGCAGGGGGCTGTGCTGGGCTCCCACTCCGCTTCTGTGCATTAATCCTGTACAAAGGTGGGTGCTCCCTGCAAGGCAGCACAAATGCCTCTCTGAGGCCAGCCATGCACTTACCGCCCTAGTGAGGGGCCCGGCTCATTCCTTGCGCGTTGGCTCCCAAGATCTGTTGTTGACCCGCAGTGGCGGCTGGTGGTGCGTAAAAGTCACGGGCAGCTCAATGCGGCGAGCGAGCGTAGCGAGCGAGCTCGACCCTATGAAGGGGAGTTCGGGGGGTACTACCCCCCAGAAAAATTTGAAAAATAGAGCGGGCAAATGGTGCATTTTCAAGCACATTTCAGAAAGCGGCCGGGCTCGAGAGAAGCCACCCGGAATCGACAGCTGAAGGGAGCTGCTGTGCAGGGGGTGCTCTGAGAACAGAAGCGGGTGTGCAGCAGCCCCCTCCCTGCCAGCCGTGTGCCAGAAAGGGCATTTACAGCCACTACAGCACTTAGAAATTGCCAAACAAGGGGTTTCCCTAAAAAGTTATCTTACACCACTAATGCTCACACAGTAGATCTAAACTGCACTCCAAACGGTCTCCGTTTTCATATAGTAAATATGAACGAAGGGAAAGAATCTAATTTGAATAATTTAGCCGAGGCTCTTGTGCCCAAAAAAAAAACCCCAAGGACTCTGGAAAAAAACAGGGGGAAAGGAGAGCTTGCGCAATTAAAAAATAGATCTTATTTTCGGCAGAGAAGCACCATTCTCGAGCGGAGTTAGGAACAAAACCTTGTGTGAAATCTTGAAAGGATAACTGTGGTTCTTTGAAAGCCACGCTGATAGCTGGCTAGCCGCTAATATCACCAAAATATGCTGATGGAAATATTGCGTCCTGCACACACAACACTCACAGTAAACAGTGTTGAGTCACGTGCACAGAAAAGCTCTGCAAGATTATTGATTATTTCTGTCTTTCCATCACTGGCATTTTGAAGAGAAATGCAACACAGTCTAGCTCTCAATTATCTGTGCTCAGCCTCCTCCTTCCCATTCCCCATGCTAAGTGTCTTACGGCAGGGTTCTACAAGTAAAAAAATGTATCCAAAAAACATCCTAGCACTCTAATCTGCAGAGGTAACTCGCCAGGTAAAAATCTGCCTCTAGTTGGCGTCCAGGAAAGATGCACACGCTCCTTGACAGAAGGCTAATAAGTTACTAATAAAACAATGCTTCTCGGAGAGGTTTCTTACAATCATGACAAGCCTGTCTCCAAGATTGGTAATTCCTTCCCTATCGACAATCCGCATTTAGCGGGAGTTCTCCCAAGGGATTTTCATTCAATCAACGAAGGAGCAAAAAAAAGGAAAAGAACTGAGATACCCCGGCTGCAACCTCGAAGTAAATTAGTTGTGGAACTCTACATGATGCTGATGTTTAATACGCACCTCAAGCAGTGGTGTGAACCATACTAACCATTCCCTTCCTACTGCTTATGTAAGTGACGTTACTCAGAATAAACACAGCGTGGTCGTATCCGGTATCCTGTGCGGAGCCTCGGTACATCCTCTCCGACAACTGAACTGGACCAAGTTCACTTAGCAGTGGAGACTTTGCAGAAACCTCTCAGAGATAAACATGCGTCTATCCCTTCACGTCAAGGGCACGCGATTGGAAAGACGCAGCGGAATAGCGTTCCTGGACTGAAAGAATGAAGTCTGCTAAGAGTGGGAAGTGAAATCCGGAAAAGGCTAACCGGTTCTCATGGTATCATTTCATTTGGTATAAAGACGGTTACACGTGCAGCATTGCAGCATTGCAGATGGTACGCGCAGCACAAGGATTCCGTGCAGGGCTGTATGTAGCATGGGTAGCTTTACAGATTCCACGGGCAGCTTCAGGTGATCGGAGCTTAACACTGCACACAGAATATTCGACATGCACTACTGCAGGTCGGACGGGCAGCACTGCACACATGAGCAGCGCAACAGATCTCACGGACAGCACTACGCACATCATGGGCAGTGCAGAAGATCTCACGTGCACCACTGTCTGCACTGCAGGTCGAACATACAGCACTGCGCATGGCATGGGCAGAGGACAGAGCCCGCATGCAGAACCGCAGGTCGGACGGGCTTCAGTGGCGATTCGAATCTGTAATAAAAATCACCCTCCTCGTGCAGTGGCGGCTCGCAGTACTCGCGGGGGATTGGGGGGTCGCGGGGGGTGGGGGAGCTGACCGAGGGAAAATAAAATTTACAAAACTTACCTGACCGCCTCTGCTCCTGGTCCGCGTTGGCGCCTCTTCAGGAACAGCACTGGATTGGCAACCCGTCAGCCGCCAGGATTGGCTTGGGGCACTGTTATTCTTCGCCCGCCGCCTGCCCATTAGGAGACCGAGGGGCTCCTAATGGGCATGCGCAAGCCAGTGCAAACACAAGTGCGCATGACTGGGCACGGGCGAAAAATTCGCTCACCTTCCCCACTCATGCGCACTTGTGCTGCTGACTGTCCCTGGCTGGTCTGACAATGCATGTCAGTCAACATGACGCCGGACCGCCCACCCCCTTCAGACTCTGAAGGGGGTGGGCGGTCCGACGTCATGCTGACTGACATGATTGTCAGTTCTCCCTCGGCGTCTCTGAACTTAAGTAAACTGAGTCAGAGACGCCGAGGGAGCTGCGAGCGGGGGGGAACGCCCCAACGCCCCAAAGGACGCACCGCGCCTGTTTGACCCGTCTAGACAGAAGATTATGTCCTCATAGCGTGGAATGAAATGAATCAGCTCGAGTCAGATGGGGACTATGGGCTGAGTGAGTGTGGCTAGTGCAGGAAATAACCCCAGCACAGGCCTCTGAGGAATAAATATAATGTGTGTCCCTGCAGTCGGATTCCACTAAGCAGCTTAAGGGGACGCTCACCAACTGTTAGTCATTGAATGCTGGCCCTCAGCATCAGTCCAGACTGCACTGAAGACAGGACGCTGCTCGCTCCTGGAGCAAACACCCAGAGCACTGTTAGCTGAAAAGGAATATGAAGGCTGTACTGGTAGGCGCCTGACCCTGCGCTCTTATGCAGTGGAGGACAAGGGCGCTTTGCGATGAGAAGGCGGCTGTACTGGTAGGCGCCTGACACTGCGCTCTTATGCAGTGGAGGACAAGGGCGCTTTGCGATGAGAAGGGAGAAGGCGGCTGTACTGGTAGGCGCCTGACACTGCGCTCTTATGCAGTGGAGGACAAGGGCGCTCTGCGAAGAGAAGGGAGAAGGCGGCTGCTCTGGTAGGCGCCTGACACTGCACTCTTATGCAGTGGAGGCCAAGGGCGCTCTTTGATGAGGAGGAACTAGAAGGGTGTACTGGTAGGCGCCTGACCCTGCGCTCTTATGGAGTTGAGACCAAGGGCGCTCTTCGATGAGAAGGAAGAAGGCTGTACAGGTAGGCGTCTGACCTTGCGATCTTATGCAGTGGAGGCTAAGGACGCTCTTCGATGAGGAGGAACTAGAAGGCTGTACTGGTAGGCGCCTGATCCTGCGCTCTTATGGAGTGGAGACCAAGGGCGCTCTTCGATGAGAAGGAAGAAGGCTGTACAGGTATGCGCCTGACCCTGCGCTCTCATGCAGTGGAGGCCAAGGGCGCTCTTCGATGAGAAGGAAGAAGGCGGCTGTACAGGTAGGGGTCTGACCTTGCGATCTTATGCAATGGAGGCTAAGGGCGCTCTTCGATGAGAAGGTAGAAGAAGGCTGTACTGGTAGGCGCCTGACCCTGCGCTCTCATGCAGCGGAGGCCAAGGGCGCTCTTCGATGAGAAGGAAGAAGGAGGCTGTACAGGTAGGCGCCTGACCTTGCGATCTTATGCAGTGGAGGCTAAGGGCTCTCTTCGATGAGGAGGAACTAGAAAGGCTGTACTAGTAGGCGCCTGACCCTGTAGTATGGAGCTGTGGCTAACATGGACCTGTGCTCTCTGTTCAGGTGTGTGTGCTTGCAGTATGGAGCTGTGGCTAGCATGGACCTGTGCTCCCTGTTCAGTTGTGTGTGTGGTTGCAGTATGGAGCTGTGGCTAGCATGGACCTGTGCTCCCTGTTCAGGTGTGTGTGGTTGCAGTATGGAGCTGTGGCTAGCATGGACCTGTGGTCCCTGTTCAGTTGTGTGTGGTTGCAGTATGGAGCTGTGGCTATCATGGACCTGTGCTCCCTGTTCAGGTGTGTGTGGTTGCAGTATGGAGCTGTGGCTAGCATGGACCTGTGCTCCCTGTTCAGTTGTGTGTGTGGTTGCAGTAGGGAGCAGTGGCTAGCATGGACCTGTGCTCCCTGTTCAGTTGTGTGTGTGGTTGCAGTAGGGATCTGTGGCTAGCATGGGCCTTTGCTGCCTGTTCAGGTGTGTGTGGTTGCAGTAGGGAGCTGTGGCTAGCATGGGCCTGTGCTGCCTGTTCAAGTGTGTGTGGGTTGGATCTGTGCTCAGTGTGACGCTCGTTGTGGTATGGAGCAGTGGCTAGCATGGACCTGTTTCAGTCTGCCACATGCACGGTGTGGGCTTGTGTGACATATGTGTGTGTGAATTATTGAGCTCTATGTGGTGAGCATCAATGTGCTGCATGGAAATGTGCGTGGCCTGGGATCGCGAGCGGTATTGACTTGTGGCGCTATATGCATTTAGGCACTGCACGATCTGCAGCTCACTATGACCGACATGGAGCTGTGCATTACACTGGGCTGCACTTCGCACATCATTGAGGCTCTGCATAGCAGGGGGCTGTGCTGGGTTCCCACTCCGCTTCTGTGCATTAATCCTGTACAAAGGTGGGTGCTCCCTGCAAGGCAGCACAAATGCCTCTCTGAGGCCAGCCATGCACTTACCGCCCTAGTGAGTGGCCCGGCTCATTATGGCCAGGTACTACCTACACCCCCTCCTCCCATAACTGGACCCAGATCAAATGACATGAGAAGAGTTTTGGATGTGGGGGTCGTAAAACCCCCGGCCGTATTTATTAAACAAAATGAATAAGCATTATTAATATATACAAGATTTACAAATTTACGCAGAAAATTATGCATTACACTGATTACAATTGATAAGTACAGATGTCAGTTGGCTAACCTTAACATGACTCTAATACAAAGGTTTTCCTATCCGAATCTAACATATCTTTAATAATCATCACAGCATTTTACTTTTCTGCGTATCCTATTTGGGCCTACGGCAAGGTCACTAACTGGTGTCAGATCCTTATCAATTTAACCACGCCCTCCAGCCGGAGTGTGCATGCGCAGAGGGCCCATTTACCGTGAGGGTACTCCCTCCCCCCCCCGGTTACCCCCGTACGGTCCGTATATCATCTCCATAAAGGGGCCCTTGCAGTTCTGCGCCGTTTACTGGCGCCATTGTGCACGTGCGGGGTGGCCAACCAGCCTAGGGAAAGCGTGACTCCCCCCTCCCCCGCACCCATCCAGCCAACCGGCTGTAAACTGCCCCTGGAGTTCTAGGAGAGACAACCTGTCCCTCCCACTTGAGCGACCCCATTCAAGAATGGCGCCGCCCTCTAAGGACCTTAAATTTACTGCTCACCAATCACGACCTTACCGCCTGACCTAGGAATAGCACTAAATACGACGATTGATGACCTGTAAACAGAATCAGTTGGTGGAGAAAACAGAAGTTTGATAAACCTACAACCAAATACCTATACAAGCTTGTTGATTATCATACATCGATCACAAACCCCAATACTTTGCTTTAGGGGACGGTGGGTGGGAAAATCGAAATTACAGCCTCCTAGCGAGGCTGGTGTGGCAGGCTGGGGAGCGGGGAGCGAAGAGACATACTCCTGCGCTCCCCAGCCTTTTAACTGTGTTTCCATGCCAGGCCGGTTCTAACCGGTCTGGCGCTATCCCATCGCGTGACCCGGAAGTGATTCCAATCACTTCCGGGGCACGCCCAGTACCCGGGACCAATTACTTGTGAGGCGCGCCTGTCGCGTCACCAAGGTGCGCGACAGGCTTGCCTCTGTGGTCGAAGGAGGGGGCCGGCACGACCGCCATACTTTTGGCGTGGCCGATGCCGGCCCCGCCGTTCTCTATGGCCAGGTACTACCTACACCCCCTCCTCCCATAACTGGACCCAGATCAAATGACATGAGAAGAGTTTTGGATGTGGGGTCGTAAAACCCCGGCCGTATTTATTAAACAAAATGAATAAGCATTATTAATATATACAAGATTTACAAATTTACGCAGAAAATTATGCATTACACTGATTACAATTGATAAGTACAGATGTCAGTTGGCTAACCTTAACATGACTCTAATACAAAGGTTTTCCTATCCGAATCTAACATATCTTTAATAATCATCACAGCATTTTACTTTTCTGCGTATCCTATTTGGGCCTACGGCAAGGTCACTAACTGGTGTCAGATCCTTATCAATTTAACCACGCCCTCCAGCCGGAGTGCGCATGCGCAGAGGGCCCGTTTACCGTGAGGGTACTCCCCCCCCCCCCCGGTTACCCCCGTACGCTCTGTATATCATCTCCATAAAGGGGCCCTTGCAGTTCTGCGCCGTTTACTGGCGCCATTGTGCACGTGCGGGGTGGCCAACCAGCCTAGGGAAAGCGTGACTCCCCCCTCCCCCGCACCCATCCAGCCAACCGGCTGTAAACTGCCCCTGGAGTTCTAGGAGAGACCACCTGTCCCTCCCACTTGGGCGACCCCATTCAAGAATGGCGCCGCCCTCTAAGGACCTTAAATTTACTGCTCACCAATCATGACCTTACCGCCACAGGCCAGCATAGTTAACAGACTATCTGCCCCCCCCCCCCTGCGCTCACTAGGAGGTCATACCCTGCACCTGAAGACCAACAAACCAAGCTAGAAGATTTTCTAGGAACGCTTCATTGCCTACTCTTGACAAATGGACCCCGTCTTTTAAGAAGCACGACTCACCCCTGATACACCCGTGGGCGATTGTCTGTAGACGGGGAGCCCTGAAGAGCCTCTCTATTTTGTTATTTATTCTCCTCACTGAGTGATTCAGCGCTCTTACAGTCTCCCCTCCCCCCTCCCCCTCCATTGGGATCTTGGAATCATTTGTGACCACACAGTGGTACACCCCTGGCATGTCTTGGCTAACCAACTCACTTCTGAAATTATTGCTTCCACTAGCCCCCTTCTACCGAGACTTGCCAGATCATTCCCCCCAAGGTGCGAGATAATAATACTGGGACGGGGCCCACCCCTGTTTAATAGCTCTAATGTGAAACCCCTAAACTGGCTCAAGCATAGGCCCCCCCCTTCCCATGAAATGATACCTTAAAACCTGTCCGCTCTGCCCTAGCCTTGTAGCTCCCTGTAAGGAAAAAGTTAGACAAACGCTTCACATACGAGTGACCAATGATCCATGCGACCTGTGATCTCTGCTTCGGCGATGACGGTCTTTGGGTTGCCTGGTGTTGTTGTTGCGGGCGTTCGCAGTTTCCCCCCTGCGTGACAGGTTTGAGAAACTGTAAATGAAAGCAGAGAAAGACATACGCATCAGCACCTGGCAACTATCCTGCTCACAACATATGTAGCCGCACATAGCGCTTGTAACAATTGGAGGACCACCTCCCAATCCTTTGGACGTTGTTGCTAGGTAAACCCCTAGCCGTTGCTTCCGTGGCAGCCCCTATCCTAAAAGAATGCGTACCAAAACAACTTGAGTTTAGACCTGCCCTCTGTATTGCCATGTCCAGGACCCTCTTAAACTGAAACCGTGTGAGTGGAATACCATCAGCATGAACCAGGAGAGGCCCCCCTTTGTTATCAGGTCTAGACTGTAGGAAAGCCTCCACCTGTGAGAGGGGGCAACAAGGATTACCATGCGCCCGATGCAGTACTACCCCGTCACCCCGTGCTTCTTGGTCCGTCTTGGACTTCCTAATTGATATCAATAGAGCATCTCCCTGAACCTTTACGCGGTCAAACTGCAGTCCGCCTTGCACATCCTGTTTGTTTTGGGCCACCAATTCCCCAATTCTAAAAGCAGCATAAAAGGCCAATGAAAAGGCGGCGGTGAACAACAGAACTTCCTCTGATGTGGTGCAAATCAGGGGGAGGGTCCTCAGTAAAGATGTTAGCAGCTCCACCCCGATTGGCTGCCTCGTATCTGGGGTAGACCCTTGGAGGCGCTGCCAACCTTTCAATGCCTTCTTCACTATAAAGCTGTTGGTAGGATTCCCTTTCTCTCTAGCTTGGGCAAAAAAAGAGATTGCTGCCACATGCCGTTTGGCCGCTGCACGCCCTTCCCCCTTCAAAAACCCCAGGTAATGAAGGAGTGCCCCCGCGTCATGCCACTTTTCAGCCCACTCCCTTCCCAAGAAGGAACAATATGCCCAAAACGCCCCTTCATATGCTTTCCTGGGTGCTAGGCTAGCTGCCACGAGGTCCGGTAGTTGGGGGCACCAATCTGCCAAAGTAGTTCTGGGAAAGGGGTGGCATACTCCGCTGCCGCCGGGAGGTGTGCCCTGAAAACCTGCATCTTAAAGCGAGAAAGTGCATCAGCAGCATGGTTTAATACACCTGGCACATGTTTAGCTCTAAATTGCATATTTAGCTTCATGCATAACAGTACAATCTCCTTCAATAGACGGAGAATCATCCTACACCGTGCCGCTTGTTGGTTGATGCATTCGACCACCGTCATGTTATCTGACCAGAACACCACTGATTGATTACGCAGTTGTTCTGGCCATACTGTTAACGCCACCCAGATGGGGAACAACTCTAGGAAACCTATGTGGCCCGTCAAACCGGTCTCCACCCACCATGCTGGCCACCGCTGCGCCACCCACTCGGTACCGAGTATGGCGCCAAATCCCTCACTACCTGCAGCGTCAGTCATTAAACCTAACTCCGCGTAAGTAGTGGGCGGACCGGGCCACACTACCCTGCCATTGAAGTCCTGCAAGAATGCCATCCAAATCCGCATGTCCTGCCTGACCTCAGCTGACAGCCTGGTGTGGTGGTGTCTCTCCCTGAGCCCCGCCATTGCCTGTGAGATGGATCGGGAAAATGGCCTTGCCATAGGTATGATCCTTCGAGCAAAATTCAACTGCCCTACTAGGTTGTTGTAACTGGTGCAATGTGACCCTCTCCCTAACCAAGCACTGCTGTAATGCTGCCCTGAACTTGGTGATCTTGTCCGCGGGCAACCTGAAACACCCCTGTATGGAATCTAACTCAATCCCTAGGAACTCTATTGTTGTATTAAGTCCCACCGTCTTTCCCTGGGCCAAGGGAACCCCAAAAGCATGCATGAGTGTGCAAAATTCCTGCAGCGCCCACACACCTCCCGGGATCCCGGTGACCCCAAGATAAGAAAATCATCCAGGTAGTGCATGACAAACTGGTGCCCTGTCACCTGTCTAAAAACCCATTCCAGAAATGAACTGAATTTTTCAAAATATGCGCAGGAAACCGAGCAGCCCATGGGCATACACATGTCCATGTAGAATTTACCTAAAAATTGAAAGCCAAGTAGATGAAAATCAGACGGGTGGACTGGCAACAGACGAAAAGCGGACTCTATGTCTGATTTAGCCAAAAGGGCTCCAGGGCCTAAACCCCTGAGCATCTCCACCGCTTGATCAAAAGAAGCATATCTCACACTGCAAAACTCATCATCAATTGCATCATTCAATGAACTTCCCTTGGGTGCTGATAGGTTATGTATGAGTCTGAATTCTCCACTTTCCTTCTTGGGGACCACGCCCAAAGGGGAGCAGACAAAGTTCTCAACAGGGATGGAATCATATGGATTAACACACAAAGCCTCTCCTAATTGTTGACCTAATTGCTAATATGTCTTCTATATGAGTGTAGACATCTCACAAAAGGTAAAAGACTGGTCTCACACACCACCTGGAGTCATGCTTCATCATTGGCCAGTCCTCGCCCTCTAAAAACTTGGTTTGATAGAGGGCGGGCATACACCTGAAGACAGGGATGCACTTCTAAGACTAAGTGGGGGCCCTTAACAAAAAAGTGAAATTTAAAAAGCCATTACGAATGTCAAACTTCTTTTTAATGTGACTGACATCTGTATGGTATTAAAAGAAATGACCGGTGTATCGGGGATATTATAGTCCCCCCACCGTATCCCTATTGGTCAACATGTTTCTGCCTAATGGCCCAACCGGGTCCGCGGCATTCATCAGGACCTATCATACATCAACGGGCTCCTACCTTACCATTCAATATTGGTGAGGTGTCCACTAAAATGGGGTGATCAAGATCACGCACCACAGTATCGCGGCTAAAATGTTCCAGCCTATGTGAAATAAGAAAACAATAAACATTCAAAGGAAAGCAACATAATCACACATATTTTTGTGAGGGTCATTCAAAAACGCCACGTACACATGCAAAATGAGTGAGTGGCTATAAGTGCAACAAACTGTGTCAGTCATCTGTGCACTAACGAATAATGAGGGATACTTAATCCCCAACGCTTACCCTATTCCCTGGGACCTACTTGCCCCATAGGTAGAGTGAGTGAAGAAGACCCATTAGGTCGAGCGCCCTAAAAATGAGGAGAAAACGAAGAGAAAAGAACATCCATAATGATCAGAATAGATGAATAAGTGACCCGTTTCAGAACGAGCTCGGGCACAGTGATCCATGGTTGTTTAAAATGGAAGAAACCCCGCTATAGAGCGAGCTCGGACACAGTAATCCATAGTTGTCAAAAATGGAAGAAAACACACATTGTGCCTAGCAAACGAACATACATGCATAAACCCACACAAGCCGTTCATACTCTTACTGTAATGGAAGGGTCTCCCGCTGCTGAACCTATGACTGCATGCCTCACCTCCTCGCTGGTAAATGAGGAGAGACAGCGAGCCCTTTATATAGTAATGGCGCGAGGGTGTGGCTATATTAATTGAAAGATAATTAAGGTTAAATGAACCGACTGACGATGTCTCGGCCAAGCAGTAGGTAGTTCTGCCTGACCACTGGCTAATATCCGGTGTCTCCGAGTTGCCATAGAGATAGCTGCCTGACCTGCCTGGTAGCCAACCGGGGAAAGTCTGTACAAGAGAGCAGCCGTGTTCGTCAATGTTTAGATGATGCCGTACTGCCCCGTGTGGAAGTGTGTTCAGTGTGAGCATGCGCAGATAAAGGTACTATATTCCCAAAATGATCATGGAAGACAGCGCCCCACTTTGTCTTAATGTTTGTGGCGCCGCCCCATGAAATAGCGACCAACTGACGTGTGTGCAAGTAATTAAAGTCTACATCTACTAGAGATCAAGGCTGTCGATCATTACACGGTGCGCGTACTTCTGGGTAAATCCAGAGTCCAAATTTAATGGGTCTATAATTTATAGGCGGGGGTGACGATGTGAGCCTAGGCAGCCTGATTAAAATCGCGCAATGTACACGGAGCGCGCATACGCAGATGGTGATTCTAGACATAAAAGTTGTTATCAATATAGGTCACATGGCCCATACATTGCGCGATTTTAATCAGGCTGCCTAGGCTCACATCGTCACCCCCGCCTATAAATTATAGACCCATTAAATTATAAACCCATGAGACCGGCATCAATAGAGTATTTGGACTCTGGATTTACCCAGAAGTATGCGCACCGTGTAATGATCGACAGCCTTGATCTCTAGTAGATGTAGACTTTAATTACTTGCACACACGTCAGTTGGTCGCTATTTCATGGGGCGGCGCCACAAACATTAAGACAAAGTGGGGCGCTGTCTTCCATGATCATTTTGGGAATATAGTACCTTTATCTGCGCATGCTCACACTGAACACACTTCCACACGGGGCAGTACGGCATCATCTAAACATTGACGAACACGGCTGCTCTCTTGTACAGACTTTCCCCGGTTGGCTACCAGGCAGGTCAGGCAGCTATCTCTATGGCAACTCGGAGACACCGGATATTAGCCAGTGGTCAGGCAGAACTACCTACTGCTTGGCCGAGACATCGTCAGTCGGTTCATTTAACCTTAATTATCTTTCAATTAATATAGCCACACCCTCGCGCCATTACTATATAAAGGGCTCGCTGTCTCTCCTCATTTACCAGCGAGGAGGTGAGGCATGCAGTCATAGGTTCAGCAGCGGGAGACCCTTCCATTACAGTAAGAGTATGAACGGCTTGTGTGGGTTTATGCATGTATGTTCGTTTGCTAGGCACAATGTGTGTTTTCTTCCATTTTTTGACAACCATGGATCACTGTGCCCGAGCTCGTTCTGAAACGGGTCACTTATTCATCTATTCTGATCATTATGGATGTTCTTTTCTCTTCGTTTTCTCCTCATTTTTTAGGGCGCTCGACCTAATGGGTCTTCTTCACTCACTCTACCTATGGGGCAAGTAGGTCCCAGGGAATAGGGTAAGCGTTGGGGATTAAGTATCCCTCATTATTCGTTAGTGCACAGATGACTGACACAGTTTGTTGCACTTATAGCCACTCACTCATTTTGCATGTGTACGTGGCGTTTTTGAATGACCCTCACTAAAATAATGTGTGATTATGTTGCTTTCCTTTGAATGTTTATTGTTTTCTTATTTCACATAGGCTGGAACATTTTAGCCGCGATACTGTGGTGCGTGATCTTGATCACCCCATTTTAGTGGACACCTCACCAATATTGAATGGTAAGGTAGGAGCCTGTTGATGTATGATAGGTCCTGATGAATGCCGCGGACCCGGTTGGGCCATTAGGCAGAAACATGTTGACCAATAGGGATACGGTGGGGGACTATAATATCCCCGATACACCGGTCATTTCTTTTAATATCATACAGATGTCAGTCACATTAAAAAGAAGTTTGACATTCGTAATGGCTTTTTAAATTTCACTTTTTGTTAAGGGCCCCCACTTAGTCTTAGAAGTGCATCCCTGTCTTCAGGTGTATGCCCGCCCTCTATCAAACCAAGTTTTTAGAGGGCGAGGACTGGCCAATGATGAAGCATGACACCAGGTGGTGTGTGAGACCAGTCTTTTACCTTTTGTGAGATGTCTACACTCATATAGAAGACATATTAGCAATTAGGTCAACAATTAGGAGAGGCTTTGTGTGTTAATCAGTTTGAGGTGGAGGCTGCCTACTCCTAATACCCCGTGCCTCTAGTTCCCTACCCTGGATCGCTTCCAGGTTGTTGTGGTTGAAGATGGAATCATATGGGCCAGCTACTCTGCCCAGTTGCAATTCTTTATCAATTTTCATCGCTGCTACGCTAGGTTTGGCTCGCACCGAGAGTTGGTTCTTGCACTCTGATGCCCCCGCATAATCAGGTGCCGGTATCCTAAAACCGTACCTGAAACCATCTAGCAGGATTTTTGCGGTGGAATGACAAGGATATTTGTTTAGCCAGGGTGTCAGTGCCGTTACATCAATGGGTGACCGTGCCTTGTGATGTGCCTGCACCTCACTCCTGTTTCTTACCTCCCTTATCCTTTGCTTTCTTAAAACATTTGGACTCTGGGTGAGACGGGTTCGCGCAGATGGAACACGCTTGTTTAAACCTGCACGTGCCTTGCGGTCTAGTGCAAGCACGTCTATTAAAATCCCAGCATGTCCCTTTGCGTCCTCCCCCGGTGTTTGTATGGCCGGAGGGACCTGTGTTTGGCTGTGACCGAAAGGACTGAAAGGACTGGTTCTTGGCCCTTTCCTGAACTCCCCCGCCAATTTGGTCTAACCATGCAATTGTGTCAATGCGGTCCCACGATAGGGATGGGTCAGATGCTTTAGTTCTCCTGAAACTCTTGTCATATTCCTTCCATCCCTCCCCCCCGTATTTATCATGCGCCAGAACAATCCTGTTTTGGTAACATGCCATCTCTGCCTGTATATTGGGGAAACGCTCAGCCATGACTGCCATGAAAATGGAAAAACCTCTAATCCAATTAATCAACTTTTCTTCCACCCTGTACTTCATAAGTTCGTTTGCCCATTCCCTCGGGAGCATCCAGTCTTTGTTCTTCCTGGCATCTTCCCTCTCCTTTTCACAAATAAGCAAAGAGAACATATTAATATAAGCCCCCGACCAAATCCTGTCTTTTACTTCCTGTGTGACATGCCTCCCCAAATTCTCCCGCTCTGTGCGGGACTCCCCACATTCAACATTGGCAATGTCAGCTGCTTACCTACTGGAGCGGACCCGGCTGATCCTGACGGTTTTCCTTCGTCAGGCTGCTCCCCGGTACTCCCCCGCTGAGTTCAAGTGGGTTGGCACCCCCCGCTGAAATGACAGGGGACAGCGTACCCCGGCCCTCCACCGTTTTGTCCACTGGTGCCCCATGAAACTGAGCAACTATTCGCATCGCCTCTGCGAGTGGATCACCGCCAACGTCCTTACCCCCCTCTGTTGATGACAGGATCCCTGCCTTCCCCAACCAAGGAAGGATTGCTGCTAAATGGGACACTACATCCTGTGGAATCCCCTCCCCCCCCCCCCGTACTAGGAAACACCGGCAGCTGTGGGCTATCTCCTGACGGTCCGGGCCCTTCCCCGGGCTGGGGGACTGACACCGGGGTAATTGGGGGCTGGGGAGCTGGCACCGGGACAGGCGCAGGGACTGGCACTGGGGCAACTGGCGGAACTGGTACATGTTCTGCAGGCGGGACATCCTCTGGAGGCAAAACAGGGGCCGGGGCCAATGGTAACCTTGGTTCCATCCGCCCCCCCTTCTTAGTCCTAACCCTTTTTGGGAGGGGAGGAAAAGCCGACCTTGGGGGCACCATGCTGCGCCTGGCCCTCTCTTCTCTCTCTTCCTTCCCCCCTTGCGCATCTACCCTCTCCCTGAGATCAGCGAGACCCTGCCCCAACTCGTCCACCTTTTTGAGCATTGCCTCCATAAAGCTCTCCATACGAGAGTGCTTGTCACCCCTCTTTGCCTTTCCAGCCATGTCTGTAAACGCTGATATATATATATATGCCCTCTTTATCAGTGGCTGATACCGTGCCTGGACACTAAATCAAGGCTATTGCGCTTAGGGGGCTCTACAGCGCTCGGTTCAGGGCTTACCGCAAAGGAGACAGTAACACGATTCCTGTACCCCAACTACACCACAGAGCTAATATTCCTAAGCGATTGGCGATTACCGGGTACCTGCGGTACAGCACAACTGCCCCACCGAGAGGATGACAAACAAATAGCACAAGAGTCCCACGAGGCTGCTGGGTATCCGTTAAACAATATTTACCACTCCCAGCTTTTTAAAAAAAAAAAAATAGCCTGACCACGGAGGGACTTGAACGCGGCTCTAAACCGGTTCAGCAGGACCAAAGTCAATATCCCTAACGTGCCCTGATGAATACCGGAAGGGTGCGCGCCTTCGCTAGTCGAGCGCCACCTCAACCGGGTACCTGCCGTCCACTGCTGCCCTGCCGGGATGCCGCCTGCGTCGGAACACGGAAGAATCGAGACTCCAGTCGCGCCGGTCGCAGCCACCGATTGCCGCCGATTGCAGCCGGTTGTTCAGGGCCCCCAAGCCTGTCTTTCCCAGAACCACGCCTGGCCCCACGGTCCCCCGCTACCTCGATACCTGAAAATACAAAATAAAATCGAAATTACAGCCTCCTAGCGAGGCTGGTGTGGCAGGCTGGGGAGCGGGGAGCGAAGAGACATACTCCTGCGCTCCCCAGCCTTTTAACTGTGTTTCCATGCCAGGCCGGTTCTAACCGGTCTGGCGCTATCCCATCGCGTGACCCGGAAGTGATTCCAATCACTTCCGGGGCACGCCCAGGACCCGGGACCAATTACTTGTGAGGCGCGCCTGTCGCGTCACCAAGGTGCGCAACAGGCTTGCCTCTGTGGTCCAAGGAGGGGGCCGGCACGACCGCCATACTTTTGGCGTGGCCGATGCCGGCCCCGCCGTTCTCTCCTTGCGCGTTGGCTCCCAAGATCTGTTGTTGACCCGTCTAGACAGAAGATGAAGTCCTCATACCTTGGAATGAAATGAATCGGCTCGAGTCAGATGGGGACTATGGGCTGAATGAGTGTGGCTAGTGCAGGAAATAACCCCAGCACAGGCCTCTGAGGAATAAATATAATGTGTGTCCCTGCAGTCGGATTCCACTAAGCAGCTTAAGGGGACGATCACCAACTGTTAGTCATTGAATGCTGGCCCTCCGCATCAGTCCAGACTGCACTGAAGACAGGACGCTGCTCGTTCCTGGAGCAAACACCCAGAGCACTGTTAGGTGAAAAGGAACATGAAGGCTGTACTGGTAGGCGCCTGACACTGCGCTCTTATACAGTGGAGGACAAGGGCGCTCTGCGATGAGAAGGGAGAAGGCGGCTGCACTGGTAGGCGCCTGACCCTGCGCTCTTATGCAGTGGAGGCCAAGGGCGCTCTTTGATGAGGAGGAACTAGAAGGGTGTACTGGTAGGCGCCTGACCCTGCGCTCTTATGGAGTGGAGACCAAGGGCGCTCTTCGATGAGAAGGAAGAACTGTACAGGTATGCGCCTGACCCTGCGCTCTCATGCAGCGGAGGCCAAGGGCGCTCTTCGATGAGAAGGAAGAAGGTGGCTGTACAGGTAGGCGTCTAACCTTGCGATCTTATGCAGTGGAGGCTAAGGGCGTTCTTCGATGAGGAGGAACTAGAAGGCTGTACTGGTAGGCGCCTGACCATGCGCTCTTATGGAGTGGAGACCAAGGGCGCTCTTCGATGAGAAGGAAGAAGGCTGTACAGGTATGCGCCTGACCCTGCGCTCTCATGCAGTGGAGGCCAAGGGCGCTATTCGATGAGAAGGAAGAAGGCGGCTGTACAGGTAGGGGTCTGACCTTGCGCTCTCATGCAGTGGAGGCCAAGGGCACTTTTGGATGAGAAGGAACAAGAAGGCTTTACTGGTAGGCACCTGACCCTGCACTCTCATGAGGTGGAGGCCAAGGGCGCTCTTCGATGAGAAGGAACAAGAAGGCTTTACTGGTTGGCGCCTGACCCTAAGCTCTCATGCAATGGAAACCACAGACGCTCTTCGATGAGAAGGATCAAAGATGGCTGTACGGGTAGGCATCTGATCCTGCGCTCTCATGCAGTAGAGGCCAAGGGCGCTCTTCGATGAGAAGGAACAAGAAGGCTGTACTGGTAGGCGCCTGACCCTGCGCTCTCATGCAGTGGAGGCCACGGGCGCTCTACGATGAGAAGGATCAAAGATGGCTGTAATGGTAGGCCCCTGACCCTACTCTGGTATGCAGTGGAGGCTAAGGGCGCTCTTCGATGAGAAGGATGTTGAAGGCTGTACTAGTAGGCGCCTGACCCTGCGCTCTCATGCAGTGGAGGCCAAGGGTGCTCTTCGATGAGAAGGATCAAAGATGGCTGTACAGGTAGGCACCTGACCCTGCGCTATTATGCAGTGGAGGCCAAGGGCGCTCTTCGATGAGAAATATCAAAGATGGCTGTACTGGTAGGCTCCTGACCTTGCACTCTTATGCAGTGGAGACCACGGGCGCTTCTCCATGAGTAGAAATGAGAAGACCATGCAGGCGTTTTGGAGAAAAAAAAATCCACAACAAAGGAGTGGCACTATGAGAGGCCCTTGACTCGTGGGAAATGCTGATTGGCACCCATAGTAGTGAAAATGTTGGGCCGAAAAATCTATTTTGATATGTTAAAATTGTGATTTTAATGAAAAATATGAGCAAGCAGATGCACTTTTGTATTCAGAAAGAAGCACCATTTTCCAAATATTACAACGTTAATGAAAATTGTGATTTTTACTTTAAAGGAAAAAAAAGCTATAATTGGGAAACGGAATTGACAGTATATATAGGCAAATGCGCCTCTCTGGTCAAAGGTGATTCCCTGCAGCGAAGTGCCTGGTGGGTTTATCCCTGGGGAATGCAGAGCTTCATTAAAAACCCTAGAAATTCACCGAAAATTAGCACACTTAAAGATATGTTATGGTCCAGCGAACACAAACCCGAAAACACCTGAAATTTGGCAGTTCTGGCAGTGGCATGCCGTGCACACGATAAGGCTCGCCTCCTGCCGTGCACACGAAAAGGCTCGCCTCCTGCCGTGCACACGAAAAGGCTCGCCTCCCGCCGTGCATAGGATAAGGCTCGCCTCCCGCCGTGCACACCATAAGGCTCACCTCCCGCCGTGCATACCATAAGGCTCGCCTCCCGCTGTGCACACCATAAGGCTCTCCACCCGCCGTGCATAGGATAAGGCTCGCCTCCCTCTGTGCACACCATAAGGCTCTCCACCCGCCGTGCACACGATTAGGCTCGCTATCTGCCGTGAACACGATAAGGCTTGCCACTCGCCGTACACATGATAACACCCGCCGTGCACACTATAAGGCTCGGCTCCCGCCGTGCACACTATAAGGCTCGGCTCCCGCCGTGCACACTATAAGGCTCGGCTCCCGCCGTGCACACCCTAAGGCTTGCCACCCGCCGTGCACACGATAGGGCTTGCCACCCGCCGTGCACACGTTAAGGCTCGCCACTCGCCGTGCAGAAGATAAGGCTCGCCACCCGCCGTGCACATGATAAGGCTCGCCTCCCGCCGTGCACACCATAACACCCGCCGTGAACACGATAAGGCTCGCTATCCGCCGTGCACACGATAAGGCTTGCCACCCGCAATGCACACGATAAGGCTCGCCTCCTGCCGTGCACACCATAAGGCTCGCCACCTGCTGTGCACACGATAGGGCTCGCGTCCCGCCGTGCACACGATAAGGCTCGCATCCCGCCGTGTACACGATAAGGCTCGCCACCTGCCGTCCACACGATAAAGCTTGCCACCCGACGTGCATACAATAAGGCTCTCCCAGCCGCCGTGCACACGATAAGGCTCGCCACCCGCCGTGCACACTAAAAGGCTCGCCTCCCGCCCTTCACACGATAAGGCTCGCCTCCCGCCGTTCACACGATAAGGCTCGCCTCCCGCCGTTCACACGATAAGGCTCGCCACCCGCCGTGCACATGATAAGGCTCGCCTCCCGCCGTGCACACCATAACACCCGCCGTGAACACGATAAGGCTCGCTATCCGCCGTGCACACGATAAGGCTTGCCACCCGCCGTGCACACGATAAGGCTCGCCTCCCGCCGTGCACACCATAACACCCGCCGTGAACACGATAAGGCTCGCTATCCGCCGTGCACACGATAAGGCTTGCCACCCGCCGTGCACACGATAAGGCTCGCCTCCTGCCGTGCACACCATAAGGCTCGCCACCTGCTGTGCACACGATAGGGCTCGCGTCCCGCCGTGCACACGATAAGGCTCGCATCCCGCCGTGTACACGATGAGGCTCGCCACCTGCCGTCCACACGATAAAGCTTGCCACCCGACGTGCATACAATAAGGCTCTCCCAGCCGCCGTGCACACGATAAGGCTCGCGTCCCGCCGTGCACATAAGGCTCGCCACCCGCCGTGCACACTAAAAGGCTCGCCTCCCGCCCTTCACACGATAAGGCTCGCCTCCCGCCGTTCACACGATAAGGCTCGCCTCCCGCCGTGCACAGGATAAGGCTCGCCACCTGCCGTGCACACGATCGTGCACACACCATAAGGCTCGCCTCCCGCCGTGCACACGATAAGGCTCGCCACCCGCCGTGCACACGATAAGGCTCGCCACCTGCCGTCCACACGATAAAGCTTGCCACCCGACGTGCATACAATAAGGCTCTCCCAGCCGCCGTGCACACGATAAGGCTCGCGTCCCGCCGTGCACATAAGGCTCGCCACCCGCCGTGCACACTAAAAGGCTCGCCTCCCGCCCTTCACACGATAAGGCTCGCCTCCCGCCGTTCACACGATAAGGCTCGCCTCCCGCCGTGCACAGGATAAGGCTCGCCACCTGCCGTGCACACGATCGTGCACACACCATAAGGCTCGCCTCCCGCCGTGCACAGGATAAGGCTCGCCACCTGCCGTGCACACGATCGTGCACACACCATAAGGCTCGCCTCCCGCCGTGCACACGATAAGGCTCGCCTCCCGCCGTGCACACGATAAGGCTCGCCACCCGCCGTGCACACTAAAAGGCTCGCCTCCCGCCCTTCACACGATAAGGCTCGCCTCCCGCCGTGCACACGATAAGGCTCGCCTCCCGCCCTTCACACGATAAGGCTCGCCTCCCGCCGTGCACACGATAAGGCTCGCCTCCCGCCGTGCACACGATCGTGCACACCATAAGGCTCGCCTCCCGCCGTGCACACCATAAGGCTCGCCTCCCGCCGTGCACACCATAAGGCTCGCCACCCGCCGTGCACACCATAAGGCTCGCCACCCGCCGTGCACACCATGAGGCTCGCCTCCCGCCGTGCACCCGATGAGGCTCGCCTCCCGCCGTGCACCCGATGAGGCTCGCCTCCCGCCGTGCACCCGATGAGGCTCGCCACCCGCCGTGCACCCGATGAGGCTCGCCACCCGCCGTGCACCCGATGAGGCTCGCCACCCGCCGTGCACCCGATGAGGCTCGCCACCCGCCGGGCACCCGATGAGGCTCGCCACCCGCCGGGCACCCGATGAGGCTCGCCACCCGCCGGGCACCCGATAAGGCTCGCCACCCGCCGGGCACCCGATAAGGCTCGCCACCCGCCGGGCACCCGATAAGGCTCGCCACCCGCCGGGCACCTGATAAGGCTCGCCACCCGCCGGGCACCCGATAAGGCTCGCCACCCGCCGTGCACACGATAAGGCTCGCCACCCGCCGGGCACACGATAAGGCTCGCCACCCACCGGGCACAGGATAAGGCTCGGCACCCGCCGGGCACCCGATAAGGCTCGGCACCCGCCGGGCACCCGATAAGGCTCGGCACCCGCCGGGCACCCGATAAGGCTCGCCACCCGCCGGGCACCCGATAAGGCTCGCCACCCGCCGGGCACCCGATAAGGCTCGCCACCCGCCGGGCACACGATAAGGCTCGCCACCCGCCGTGCACACCATAAGGCTCGGCACCCGCCGGGCACACCATAAGGCTCGGCACCCGCCGGGCACACCATAAGGCTCGGCACCCGCCGGGCACACCATAAGGCTCGGCACCCGCCGGGCACACCATAAGGCTCGGCACCCGCCGGGCACACCATAAGGCTCGCCACCCGCTGTGCACACGATAAGGCTCGCCACCCGCCGTGCACCAGTTTGCACATAGAAGGGAAAAAAATGGCTGCCTGCCCTGCCGAGAGCAACACATGGCAGGTGGCTCGAGTTATGGTGGATAAACTAACTGCGAATGTTAAAGCTTTTTCAAGCTTGTGTTCAGTGAACCATAATTAACCTTTACCTTTTTTGTGAAGAAGTATCATGTATTGTAATTAATATACCATGTATGGGCGCTTTTATTGCAAACAGTGCAGTGGTATAAAAACCCGTATTTCACAGATAACCGTGAAAATTGGAGTCTATTTCACAGTTCCCTGTGAAGTGTAGATTTCCTCTTCAGAATGACCGTCCCCAAGCCCTTTGCAGGGCCTTAATGTTGTCAGGGCTAATTATGAGACAAATTGTGTGACAAATACTGTAAATCGATAACTATGCGGTAAACACTGTGGCTATTCAATCACATAAATCTACTGGCTTTCACCTTTGTCCAGTGTTTTAATTAAAAGTGAATTCATAAAAGGTAAATAAAACAGAAACATTCTAATTCCAGTCAGTTCCCATTGTGAATTGCACTTTGGAACATCTGCGCCCAAACCCTGAAAAATAAAGTGCACAAAATGAACTATGAAAAGTGTGTAACAGCTTGCGGTTTATGATGTCATCAGAATCCCTCGATGGCATTTTCGTCCTTCCTTATTGCACAGTTGCGTGTTATGTAACCCCTCTCTGTGTTGCACAGCGGCAGTCTCTGCTGTATTATGACTTTGCTGCACTCTTCACGCTTTGATTTACCTACAACTCTTATTTCCAGCCACCATTGACTGATTTATACAAAATATTGCACTTAGCAAATGCAACCAAATCTGACGTGCCAGTTTCTGTGCAGTTCGTGCTGGAGGTAAAAGATAAGGTGAGGTAAAAAAATATGTGCTTTCCAATTTTAGCTACCCTGGGAAATTGTGCTCACGGTTACAGGAAAATCGCTGAACGGATTGATGCCAAACTTGGCATGAATTTAGATCTTTACCCAGAATGCGTGCTTTTCGTGCATTGGTGTACTCTCTTCAGTAGTTACTGAAATATTAGCATTTGTAAAAGTTGTTAGATGGGCTTCAAATGGTTAATGCTTTTGCATAGCTAGATAGTTGAAAAGACATGTTTTGATTTGCTTAGAACTTTAGCTCCATTAAACTATGAATGACATTTGGCAGGCACTCGGCATAGGTTTAGCCTACTTTGGTATTTTTAAATTCGTGCTACTCCATCAAGGACATGCACCCCGTTCAAAAATGTGTTTGTGTCGGGGTGGGGGGTTATTGCTTTGAAAGAAATGTGTTAATAAGCGGTGTGACAAATATGCATAATATTTGGGTAGAGCTTGAAAAGGCTAAGTTTTCTTTATGTTGGTGTGTCAGACTTTAGGGCAATATATCAAAGGTTTGTGAGTGGGATAACGTTAATTTTCTAACGACTTTGGCGCTGTTTGAGGAATTGCATGAAATGTGGAAGTCAGTTAACAATGTACAACCCGTGTAGGTATTTGTAGTATCTACATTACCCAACAGCGTGTCTCTCAGTGTGTCCTCGCCGACACGCATGGTTTTACCTAATCAGCTGTTCTATTTTACACAGGCAAGACTGAGCATTGTCTATACTACCTTATTTAGTGACAGTTTTTTAGGTCGAGCCTCGAGTAGCGCGCAAGCGCTGCTTAGAGGCGAAGACTTTTAGTAAGCGAGTTTGAAAAGCAGTCCCAAAAACGCTCATGCGTCGTGGCTGGCCTTTTTGGGATGGGTACGCGCGGCAAACATGTGTTTCCAATTATCGTGCCCAGACGCGGGCGCGATAATTGGAAACACATGTCTGCCGCGCGTACCCATCCAAAGGCCAGCCACGACGCACGAGCATTTGGTCAGCTCTGCAGGCTGCCGCGCTCGCTCGCCCCCGCTCCTCTGTTGTTCAAGTGGTTCCTGGCCCCTTCAATGTGTGCGGTCTATAGCTTGTTTTTCATGACCACAGAACCAGTAAGAGCCACGCGCCCTGTTTGAGCAGCTGAAAAAAGGAGAAATGAAACCGAAAACACCAGCCGGGTCTGTAAAATCACACGACTACCAGTCATCAGCAAGCAGTCCGAAGCTTCCGTCTTCGCGGTGAGTCTATCAGAATTCGTGTGTGTCTGCCCCGTATACACTGAAGATTTTAGAATCGAATCGACACACACACACACACACCATTAAATATACGAAATACACAAGCGCGCTCACACATACACTAACAAACCAAGAGTGAACATACTTTTCATGACAGTGCGTCACATTAGATTACAGTGGGTTAACAGGAACACATCACACAGGACGAGCAATATATTACACCACAGCATACATTTTCCAACACCAGTGACTCTGTGAAACACGAGCACAAAATAGCGTACACACATCTAACCCACCATCATACAAGCACGACTGTCAACACAATTTTCATGGCTAGGACCTGCAAACAATAACCGATCGGAACCAAGCAACATACATACCACATTATAGTGTTGCTACGTGTGCGTGCACACACAACGCATACACACAACCACCTGACATAGTGCTTAAATAGATTTTTTGTTCAAGTTGAAGCGCTAGAATTAAGATTTGTCTGAAGGGGGCACTGTGATGGGACACCTCCAATGTAGCAGGTCGGTAGTAGACTGAATCTTTTCTAAGGGAGAGGGGCATAACATTTTAATTTATTTTTAGAAATAAGGGCAGTATATTATCACCCAGTTTATTAGAAAAGCGAGCATCACGCTCGGCTGTGTCTGTGTGTGAATGGGGACACTACCCATTAATTGTATGTTTGTCATTGAAGAACCAAAGTTTTTTTTTGTTTTTGTTTTTTTAAATAATTGGAGGCATCTCTCATAAAACAAGCATTGGCATAGCCAATAGGTCTCGCTTTTGGGACCTTATAAGTATTTAGTTATGCAACTGTTGCATGGCTAAACACTTATAAGGTCCCAAAAGCGAGACCTATTGGCTTTGCCAATGCTTGTTTTACTTGTTTTGCGGTAAGCAGCGTTGTGTACATTTACATCTTTCTACTTTTCAACCTCCTTGTTCACATTTAGTTCATTTAGTTCATTCAGTATTTTCTTTTTCTGGTGCTCCTTTACCATTTCTTTTCCCACTATGAAAGCAGTTACTCCACCGCCTTCTTTTCTTGACAATCCTGGTGAACCACCCATGCGATGGGAAGTATGGTTTGATGCCTTTGAGACCTATTTGGGTGCTATTGGGGCATCCAGATTTTGCGCAGAAAGGAAGAAATGTCTGCTATTGCACTCTCTTGGTTTTGAGGGCAGGTCCATCTTCAAACACCTTCCAGACATTCCGAGGGTTGATGGTGACAATATTGATAAATATAAAGAGACTCATCAAACTAAAAAATAGGTTTGACAAACAACCTAGCCTCATGGTGCTTCGCCATAAGTTTTTTTAAAAGGAAACAAAATGATGGGGAGGGTGTAGATGCTTATATATCTGTTTTAAGGAGGTTAGCCGCAGTATGTTTGTTTGAAGGCTTCACGGATTAATTTATCCGCAATCAATTTGTCTGTCAGTGTAAGGACAAACAATTAAGACAAAAGCTGTTAGCTATGGGTAATCCATCACTTGAAGAAACTATTAAGGTCGCTAAAAGCATTGAAATATCTATTGTTTCTTTAAAAGAACTCGAGGATAAGTCTTTAGAGCCTGTTGGTACTATTGCTGTTAGCAAACCTAAACAGAAGAGTGTGGGTGCTGGGAATGGTGTTAACAACAAATTCAGAGCCAGCACCTCTAATTCCTCTAACAGTAACGTTTGTATGCGATGTGGAAATCCTCCACATCCCAAAGGTGGGCGGTGTCCTGCATCTAATGTCACGTGCAACTATTGTAAGAAAGTCGGACACTTTGCAAAAGTGTGTCTTAAACTAAAGAATTCAAAGAAATCTGCTGTATGTGCGGTTGGGTCAGAGGAAGACTCTGAGTCTGAAGTTGTTTCAGTTGTCTTTGACAATCCTGTGTGTAGTCAAAGTGACTTTAACACATCTGTGACTGGCGATCCTTCTAAGTGTGTTGATCCTGTTGCTGAAATCAGGGTTGGGGGCAAAATTCTGAAATTGTTAGTGGATTCTGGAGCCAGGATCACCATGATCACCCAACAACTGTTTGAAGAAACGTGGGGTGACAGAATTCTAGAACCGCCTGACTCATGCCCGGTTTCCTACGAAGGACGCTGCATTGAGTTATTTGTCTTTTTGAAGATGATATGGAGTTTAAAGGAAAGAAGATAAGAGGGAAAGTTTATGTGGCTGTCAAGGGGCTCAATATGGTGTGGTGACTATGGTTAAAAATGGAGAGAAAGTTTTCCTTCTGTTTTTGGCGATAAATTGGGTAAGATTCATAGGTTCAAACACAAAATTATTGTCAAAGAAAATGCTATCCCCATAAAACACAAACTTAGGGGTGTTCCATTCAGTGTCAGAGGTGATCTTGACAAAGAGCTTAAAGGCCTTTACGATAAGGGAATCCTTGAACCCACGGAATCTTCATTGTCTCCCTAAATCGTGGCTCGCAAGAGGTGTGGCCAGCTTAGGGTTTGCGTGGACTTAAGATCTCTGAACAAGGAGATTTGGGTTGATTCCCATCCCTTGCCCAAGATCAATGACCTGTTTGCATGCATCAAGGGAGCCAAATTTTTCTCCAAATTAGATCTAGCCTGCGCTTATCACCAGAAAAAGCCCCATCCGAAGTCACGCCATCTTACTGCCTTTATTTCTCCCTTTGGAACATTCCAATACCGCCGCATGCCGTTTGGCTTGGCATCCGCCGCCTCTGTTTTTCAGAGAGTGATGCAAGAATTGTTAAAAGGTATTGATGGTGTCCTAGTTTTTCAGGACGACAGTTTGATTTTTGCCAAAGATGCCTGTTCGCATGATGCAATCTTACATAAGGTTCTCAAACGGTTTGTGGAAAAAGGGGTTGTTCTAAAGTCTGAGAAATGCAAGTTTTTTTTGTTCTGAAGTTGAATACTTGGGTCCTTTATTAACCCAGGAATGTGTTAAGCCCAGGCAAGGTTTAGTGGAGGCAATAGTCGACGCTTCTGCTCCCATTGACCAGGTTGGGGTCAAGTCTCTCCTTGGTTTATGTGAGTACTATTCTCGCTTTGTCCCTGACTTTGCCACTATAGTTCGACCTATCAGCAACCTGCTCAAAAAGGGTGTTAAATTCATGTGGTCTAACGAGTGTGCCTCCGCTTTCGATCTCATTAAGTCCTTGTTGAGTAAGAGCAATGCTCTCAAACCTTTTGACCCTGACTTACCTTGTTGCATTACTGTTGATGCAAGCCAAGTTGGTCTTGGTGCCATTCTTACACAAAAGCATCACGATTGTGAAGACACAGTAGCTTTTGCATCTAGAGTTTTGAGGGACGCTGAAGTGCCCTATTCGGTCATTGAAAAGGAGCTTCTGGCCTGTTTGTGGACAATTGAGAAATTCCGCCCGTATATTTGGGGCAAACGCTTCATGTTACAAACAGATCACAAGCCGTTGGTGTCCATTCTCAGTGCTGGTGTCAACAAATGTTGCACACCTAGGATTTTGCGAATGGTTTCCAGGTTGTTGCAATATCTATTTGTTGTTTCTCACATTGCTGGAGGAAGGAATGGGAGAGCTGATTTCTTATCTCGTTTTCCTCAAAAGAGAGATGAGAGTGATGACGTCGTTTTCAGTGAATTGTGTGAAGAAGACTGTGACGATTGCTTTGTGGCTGCTTTAGATTTACCTACTCCAGCAATAGGTTCTGAAAAAGAATGGCGAAATGCTTTGAAGGATGATGTCTTACTTCAACAAGTTTGCGAATTTGTTCATAATGGCTGGCCCAGGGAGAAAGTTTTGTCTCCTCTTCTCCAACCCTATTGTAAGGTTGAGGATGAGTTGTCTATTGAGGATGGTTTGCTGGTAAGATGTGATAAGCTTGTTCCCCCTCATGCTGTGAGACGAGATCATCAGAAATGCTCATGAAGGGCATTTGGGGGCGACTCTTACTAAGCACCGCATCCGGGAAAGCTTTTGGTGGCCAAGGATGGATGGAGAAATCGAAGAGTTGGTTGCCAACTGCTGTGTGTGTGGTGCTGCTGACAAGGGTCTTAAGACTGCATCTCCTCCTTTACTGCCCATTGAGTGTCCCTCTGGACCTTGGATTAAAGAAGGCATTGATGTCATGGGTCCTTTTGATAGTTTGTCTGGTGGACACAGATTTGTCCTTGTACTCATGGACTATGCCTCCAGGTGGCCTGAAATCAAGCTCGTGAAGGAGGCCAATGCTGCTTCTGTTTCCTTCTTAAATGAAATATTTTTGAGAGAAGGTTTCCCCGAAACTCTGGTCTCTGACAATGGGACTCAATTTGTGAGTGGGGAGGTTGAAAGTTTTCTTGCCTCTTGTGGGATTAGACATGCCAAAAGTTCTTTGTACCACCCTCAAACTAATGGCCTCGTTGAGAGGATGAACCATGTGGTGGGAGAATGCATCAGGTGGGCAAGATCTGGGAACCACGACATTGTTAAATCCTTACATAGTATGTTGTGGTTCTACAGGACCACTCCTCATTCTTCTACCAAAGTCTTACCTTTAGAATTACTTAGGGGACGCAAAGCTAACACAAGTTTCAGACCTGGTTGGATGAACAAATGGCTCAAATCCGAGTCTGATTTAACCAAACTCATGGAGGTTGTGAGATTAAATATGTCTGAATCTCAAGGTAAGCTTAAAACCTGGTATGATCACAAAAAAAGTGTTAAGACTGTCCCATTGGTGGTTGGTGATTTGGTCAGGATCAAGTCTTCCATCCATGTTAAAAAAGGGGATAGCAAATTTGGCAAACCTGTCAAAGTTGTGAGAATCAGCCATAATGCTGTTCAAGTTTCGGGTGGGCATTGGTGGAATCTTGCCAAAATTGTTAAAGTGCGAACTGGTACCGGAACATGTACTGGTAAAACTGTTGTAAATGATGTTTTGGGTTCTGGGGATGTTCATGTTGGCCTTAGAAGGAGTTCAAGGGTTCCTGTCATTCCCAGGAGGTTTCGGGAGTAATTGTCTTTGTTACTTGTTTTTTTTTTTTTATAAGGAGAAGGGAAGGTATTTAGTATCTGGCCTGTATGTGAATGCTTCTCTGGCATTCCTCACCAATGTTCTATGTTGCTTGGTGATGGCTCTTCCTTGTGTTATGTTCTTAGAATGTTTAGGGTTGAAATGCGAGTACAGTTGGAGCTGCTTTGTACTGGTGGAGCTCTTGCTTCGGGCTCCACAACCGTGCAGCCAACTAATAAACCACTCAACTTACCTTGGCTCCAGCGTCATTACTACAGTATTTAAGCTTCCTGTAGTTTCAATTAGCTCCCCCCCAATAGTGTATTTATTTTATTTGTATTTATTTTATTTGTACAGTGCTGTGATACCCATTAGTGAAACGGAGCTATCGAAAAAAACACAGAGAACTTTAACTATATTTGAAGATATGTTTACATAGAAATACAGGAAACCGTAGATGATTCAGCAAAGGGCAGGGTTAGAATGGAGGAGGCCAGGAAGGGCGAGGAGTGGGATGGGATAGTACAGAGTGTTGGAGAACATAGGGTTGAGAGTTTGAAAAACAAGCAGGTCAAACTCAGCAAGTGGTATGGAAGGGGTGAGAGAATAGGTTCAGAGAGGGCCAAATTCTAAATAGTACTGACCCCAGGCGAGTACGTAAGGTATCTGTGAAGAGGAAAATCTTGAGTCTTTTCTAGAAGGAGAGTATGTCCGGGGCCTTTCTTAGTTATTTTGGAAGGGTATTCCAGGTGGCTGGGGCAGTGCTAGGAAAACATTGTATTTGAGCAAGCGATGTTCTGAATTTCGGGGGTTTGAGCAAGAGAGTCCTTGTTATAGAAGTTCTCAATCGACCACAGATATTCAGAAATACACTTTAACCTGGTTTTTCTGTGAATTTCAGTTTTTTTCATCATATTCCACAACCAGGAGTTCCCTGCAACCATTCCCCCACAGGTGGCTAACCCAGGCTCTGCACGGCCTTCGGCAGCTATCAGGAGAGTTCGGCATAGAGGTCTGGCTCCATGCACACGTCCCGTCACATGAGTGCAAACCTTGCTGTACATGGCCTTCGGCCGTGCATTGAAGAAGTTGGTCGAAGGGCGTATCCCCCAGCCAAGCCCTACACCCAACCCACCACTGGCAGCCAACCTACTCTACAGAAAGACTGCGAACAGGGATTGGCAGCAGGGTCTATATATAGAGTTTAGTTTTAACCTCTGGGTGGGTCCCTTTGGGGACACCATACTTGTGCTTCTTTGCTCTTTCAAATTTTTCTCTTTGACTCGGGAACAGAGTCCCTGAATCCTCTAATGGCAATCGCAATATTTTCTTTCATGCTGCTGCCATCCAAGCAGATCATTTCTGGTCTGTGGATCCACCTTTCGATCCCCAGATCCAAAATGGCTGACTTGAGACTATGTTCCCGCTGCTAAAAGGATTTGACTATTTTTTTGAATTCTTGGATTAAAGGATATTAACGGTCCAGATAGCATAAAAAATTGTTTAACCTTTCATAGCCGCCCTGAGTTCCTGTTTAAATGCAAATTTCGAAAACTTGAGTAAAGTTCTGCCTTCATGCCAAATTTGATGTAATTCGGTTTAGCCGTTTTTTCTGTATTGAAGAGCAAAACTTCCTATGAGATCAGATGATCAGACTTCGATGCCTTAGACTGTATTTAAGTTGTATTAGAGATTAGGCATTGTTCTTGTACATTCCAGTATAGTGTCCACATTTGTACACATCATTTCAACATTATTGTGATTTGTGATATGCAGTGAGTTTCTTTTTATTTCGGTTTGTTTTGAAATGGCCTACCTTCGTGAACATTTTTCGATTAAGAATATATTCCAAGTAATCATTTTTCATTTTACATTGGATCATTCTACTTAAAGATGGCGACCATTTTTGTGGAGAGGGGTTCTTTTCCCTGGAAATAATTTGTTTATTATGTTCATTACTTTCATGTAAAAAAAAACAAAAAACCTGTTTGCTCTATATTTCCATACCTGTGATCAAGGCATGTGTGCCGAAATGCGATGGTGAGTCCGATACCGCACATTGAAATGCCACAATAAAGAAAATTCACTGCAAGCTCAGGGTTTCGTGCTCCTCTTTTTACCTTCAGGAGGTCTATTCTTGAATTGTTTAAGGGGTTTCACACATGTGGGCACACCATTAGAGATGGGTGATCACTGCTTCAGGTGTATACGAGGATGATGTGAGGATGAGTTTGGGCAGAGTCAGTGCTCCAGATTATTTTTTTTTTTTACGTCAACGAGGTACAGTGACTGCCCAAGATTGTACAGTTTCATATAATATAGAAAATGAGATTTGAAGTCTTATTTTTTCCTCAGGTTGACCCTCATACTGAGTGGTTTCTTAAATCGGATGGGGCTGGGAAGAGCAGTTACCGGTCCCATTGCTATTATTATTATTTTTTTTAAATTAACTTTATTTGTACGGTTTAAGTAACACATGTAACAGGTGTACAAACCAATGTCAGCATTCATTGATAGCATAAACATGTGCACATTAGACATAGCCCCGGCAGTTTCACATAGCATGAGCATTCGCATGGGTGTCCCCTTAATCATGCATACCATCTAGTCCATCTCACCTTCTGAACTCGTGCTGCGGCCTCCCCCCTCTTCCCGGTTGGACTCTGTGGACTTGTTTGTGGCCCCTCGTCCAGAAGATCGTGGCAGAGTTCCCTCCATGACCATAAGTCCTCCTTTAGCTTCTCATCTTTACGACACGCTTTCATATGTACCTCCTCAGCTAGTGTCCATTTGCGCACGTCTCTCAGCCATGCTGTGACCTCAGGAGCCCGCACTCCCATCCATACAGTCGCTATTCTTCGCCGCGCTAGCAATATTAGTAATTGCAGGAGCTTATATGCTGTCTTGCTTTGTTTTTTAGGTTTACGTATCAACCCCAGCAGACAATGGGAAGGCATCAGCTTCATGCGACAGCTCATACTTCTCCTTACCCTCTCTACCACCTCAGTCCAAAAAACCATACCTCTGGGTACTCCCAGGCCAAATGAAGAAAATTGGCCCCTTCCTTATGACACCTAGGGCAGGAGTCGGATCGCTCCGGAGTCATATGATGCAGGCTCTCCGGGGTCATGTATGTGCGGTGCGCATAGTTGTAATGGACGAGCCTAAAGTGGGCATTACATGAGGTCGCGCGTGTGAACGTGCCCACTGTTCTCCATTCCCTATCTTCCAGGGGCTCCTCCAAGTCTGTGTTCCATGCTGCAAACGCCCTTGTTGGAAGACCATCCTCATCAGCCCGCATGGTATTATACAACAGGGAAATGATACGTCTCCCAGCTCCGCATGTAACACATCCAAAGTCTGGGTATGTTTCTGGATCGAGGGGTATGTGGACCTTATCTCCTTGAATAGGTTAGACAGTCCGACGTATTGCAAATATTGTCCCCTTCCCAGCCCAAAGTCCCCAAACTCTTCTCGTCCGGGTATAGGTCTGCCAGCACTCTACACCCCCCCTCCCACCAAGCCCGGTAGGACATATTGGACATCAATTTCCGAACCGGAGAGAGATCCCACACTGATAAGTCCCGGTGAAATGGGGCGTGCCTCAAGCTTCGCTCCGCAAAGTTCTGCCAGGTGCGCGCAGTTTGCCCCACCACATATGGCACTTTGTCGGAGTCTCCCCCACCCCCCCCCCCTTCATCAGCAACGACAGCCAGGAGCCTATCACGGAGCAACCGCTTTTCCCAATTGACCCCTTTGGGTCCCATTGCTATTATGGCATCCGCTGGAACACTGCGGATCTCTTACCTCTAAAACTCTTAAATGCAAAACCAGCCAAAATCTCCGGATGAAATGCTGGCCTAAAATGAGGAGTTATATATAAAAAAGAGAGAGACCCCTTGTGCAACCAAGGGAATAAGGTACTCTTACAAGTAAGACAGAAAAGTTTCCCCTTGGATCCAAATCCTAACACACTTTAGTAGTTGCTTAAAAGGAAAAACCACTCTTGTTGTTCACTTAAAACTGCATACTACTTATCCACTCCTAATCATATCACATAACATCAAATACTGACTCATATAATTCAAATATTAAAAAACATGTTTTAATTAAAATCCTGTTATCACAAAAAATATTAAAAAGATTTTTCAATCACAATAAAAACATCAATATATTTCATACACTTAATAGAATTGATATAAACAGCTATTACAACGTTACATAAAACACAGATGACACTATACCCCCACACACAAGAGAAAGAATTTATATTAGACACTCAAGTTGGTCATTGTTCAATACATATCCTTCACAACCAAATATAGGGACACGGTCTGAATGCCCTTTGCTTTAAGCAATTACAGAATGCCGTTCCTCCAAGGATTATGTGATCAGTTTGCGTCGACGCGTTTCGATGGTTCAAAAATATTTAGTCCATCTTTTTCAAGACACTTATACACTTTTTCTCTTATGATACTCCTTGGTTAGAAAATCCTTATTTATGAATCCGCTATATTCGAATGTAAAAACTCTAAAATCTCGAATGTCACAAGTTTCTGAATACTTTCCTCAATACGATTTCCTGCCAGAGCTTCAACCTCGCTATCCAGAGATTGTTACTGACACCCCGGTCGACAAGGTCTCATTGATTTGGAGTCAATTCAATTTTGAAATTCTGACACTCGTGGTACCAATCCTCTCACCTTATGGGTCATAACTTGCTCCGCATCGAGGGGCAATCACGTCCGCCTCTTATCCCGGTGTGCTAAAGAATTACAGCCGAGGTATCGCATATCCGTCTTGCTCGTTGTTTTCTATCGACGCGGAGCAAGTTATGACCCATAAGGTGAGAGGATTGGTACCACGAGAGTCAGAATTTCAAAATTGAATTGACTCCAAATCAATGAGACCTTGTCGAGGTTGAAGCTCTGGCAGGAAATCGTATTGAGGAAAGTATTCAGAAACTTGTGACATTCGAGATTTTAGAGTTTTTACATTCGAATATAGCTGATTCATAAATAAGGATTTTCTAACCAAGGAGTATCATAAGAGAAAAAGTGTATAAGTGTCTTGAAAAAGATGGACTAAATATTTTTGAACCATCGAAACGCGTCGACGCAAACTGATCACATAATCC
This sequence comes from Calotriton arnoldi, assembly GCA_963921515.1. Lineage (NCBI taxonomy): Eukaryota > Metazoa > Chordata > Amphibia > Caudata > Salamandridae > Calotriton > Calotriton arnoldi. The sequence continues at coordinate 3,692,042 of CAWUFW010000054.1, forward strand.
TTGGAGGAACGGCATTCTGTAATTGCTTAAAGCAAAAGGGCATTCAGACCGTGTCCCTATATTTGGTTGTGAAGGATATGTATTGAACAATGACCAACTTGAGTGTCTAATATAAATTCTTTTCTCTTGTGTGTGGGGGTATAGTGTCATCTGTGTTTTATGTAACGTTGTAATAGCTGTTTATATCAATTCTATTAAGTGTATGAAATATATTGATGTTTTTATTGTGATTGAAAAATCTTTTTAATATTTTTTGTGATAACAGGATTTTAATTAAAACATGTTTTTTAATATTTGAATTATATGAGTCAGTATTTGATGTTATGTGATATGATTAGGAGTGGATAAGTAGTACGAGTTTTAAGTGAACAACAAGAGTGGTTTTTCCTTTTAAGCAACTACTAAAGTGTGTTAGGATTTGGATCCAAGGGGAAACTTTTCTGTCTTACTAAAATGAGGAGTTACCAGGGGGATCACACCCGAAATTACTGATTTCTCATTAAATCTTCATTTCTTTTTTAACCCTTGGGGTCCAATTTGTAATGGTGTGGATTATCGTTATCCCTGGGTTTAGCGGTAACCCCAATATTGGTAATTCTTTGATGGGGACTATCAGGCCTATTTACCAGGCCACTCATAATGTCCATAAGAGTTATAGGAAAGGCTAGTGCTTTGTGGCTAGTTGAGTTTCAAGATAGAACACTACATGTAATGTGTTCAACAGAATTGACTTCACAGAACAAAGCACTAAACCACCCTTGATTCAGTTGCAAAAGATGAGCATCTGAAATAGTACAAAGCACTCCAGCAAACTAGTGGGATTGAAAACTGCGTTTGTGTTTCTTTCCATAGTGCAAAGTTACATATAAGGAAATCTGTTCTTACATTTCAGACTCGCTGCCTTTCCACAGCGTAATCGTCAAAAGTGTTACTGAAGAAGCCGCCTGCCTCATTAGAGATAATCAATAGACACCACCCTCATGTCCACCACTGATAACATTAGTCTAATCATGGACAAAGGAGACACCATGGCACTCATCCTACTCGACCTCTCGGCTACTTTCAATACAGTCTCTCAGCCCATCATCCTCCAACGCTCCCACAACATCGGAATATGCAGACCCGGCCTTCATTGGATCAGCTCCTCCCTCTCGGGATGCACCCAATCCATAAGCCTGGCCCTCTACTCGTTCTCTGCCTCCAGCCTGATTTATGTTGTCTCTCAAGGTTCCTTGCTCAGCCTGCCTTTCTTTAACGTCTACGTGGCCTCACTCTGCAGCATCGTCCGAGCCTACGGACTCAATGTGATATCCTAAGCAGAGGACACCCGGCTCATCCTCTCCCTGTTGGCCGACACCTTCAACGTTCAACTGAAGTTACCCAACTGCATGTCAGAAGTTGCAAACTGGATGAGGACCAACTGCCTGAAATACAACTTCGGCAAGATGGAAGTGGTCCTTTTTAGGTCTCGCCTAGCGATGCAGCGCATGCGCTGCTCGCCTTGGCGAGACTATTGTTGTCGGTTTGGTGCGCGAAGTGGGACAGGACATGTGCGCGCCCGGACAGGCGATGTGCACGCGCATGGCGTTTCCTCTGCCTCACACGCTCCCACCGCGCGCTTGATTTAGCTTTCAGTTCATGTGCGCGCCTGGACAGGCGATGTGCACGCGCATGGCGTCTCCTCTCTGCCTCACACGCTCCCACCGCGCGCTTGATTAGGTCTTGCCTAGCGACGCAGCGCATGCGCTGCTCGCCTTAGCGAGACCTATTGTTGTCAGTTTGTCAGTGGAAGGGGGACAGGACATGTGCACGCGCGCGTACAGAGGACAGGAGTTGTGCACGCGTACGCACATCTCCTGTCCGCGCTCGCATAATTACATAAAAAATCTGAAAATGTCCCACATAGCAATCTGAAACCTTGGCAGCTATGGGGATGTGCTGTGAAGTCCCGAGTCAAAACGAGGCACCTTTAGCTCGACGAGGCTTGAACGATGGTGCTGAGAGTCCATGGGCTCGAGGAAAGGCGCTATTTGTTTTTTGTTGCATTGCATTCTGCCGAGTCCTGGGCACACTCCTTAGGGCGCGGGGGTGGCTGGCCTCAAGCTGTGTCAGCACAGCGTCGGCGTCATGCAGCAAGCATAGGCACGTTCACGGTTGTGCTGTTTTTGTGGTCTTTGTTAAAAATCGCAATGAAACATGCAGCGGCGTAGGCGGGGACTCCAAAGGCGCTGTGACGGAGTACGGATTGTAAATTGTAACGAACGGCCATAGGATACCATTTCAGCACCAAGGGCTGACTTTACCGTGGGTTGATTTTGAAACTTTGTGCCTTTGATTTATCAGTGAGTGTCATTGGCTACAATTGTAACCTGTGTCCCAATTGGATATTTGGGTCTTGATTTAACGAGGGGGTAGTGCAGGATGCGGACTGCACGTGTATATCAGGATATCCTCTTTATTGTGAGTGAGGCGGACAGCCCGCTGATGGAAGGGCCGCCGGCTCCACTGTCCGCTCTGTTTCACTTCTGAGGCTGCCTCATCTCCCTCCGGACCTTTAGTGGCTGGTCCAAACTGACCTGCGGAGTCACCTCTGTGAAAAGCCACATAGGAGGGGTACAGGATTTTGCGAGGATGCTTCCCTCGCAGAACGGCTGTTCCGACGGCGGGTTCATCCTCTCTGGCGGATTCAGCCACGTCTACATCGGACAGATCTTACTCTGTTGTCTTCTCAGGGAAGGTTAATCCGCCAACATGGCCCATGTACAATCCGCCGGCCGGTCTACACATTGTTCTTAGATTCCAGATTCCCTCTCCTCTATAGTTGATGCAGCCGCTCTCGGTTTCTTAATCCAGTCAGTATGTATGTGCCTCTCCCCCAGAGCTGTCTGTCTATCTGCCCCCCCCACACCCCCCCTCACACACACATTATCTCGGCGGGGGTGTCTGTCTGTACCAACCTGTTTCTTAAATCAGTCGGTCTGTCTGTCCCTCTCCCATAGCTCATCTTGTCTGTTGGCTCCTATCTCTCTCTCATACATCAGTCTGTGTGTCTGTACCTCTCTCTCCCATACCTCGGCCAGTCTGTTAGCTCCTACCCCTCTCATGTGTCAGTCAGTCTGTCTGTCCCTCTTTAATATAGTTCACCCTGTCTGTTTCTTCTACGTTCAGTATCTAAGTCGACCTGCCTGTTCCTCTTTCAAATACCAGTCTGTCTGTCCGTCCCTCTGTCCCATAATCCCAGCATGTCTGCCTGCTCCTGTCTCCTACAGTCAGCCTGTCGGTGACGGTCGCTCTCTCGCATAGCTCAGCGTGTCTGTTGGTTCAAATATTTTCTATATCAGCCCGTCTGCCTGTCTGTCCCTCTCTCCCATAGCTCATCCTGTCTTTTGCAGAAACATAGAGCCCTGTGGGTGGGCTACAACCTGGGAGTACAGTATTCACATAGGTATTTTGGTTTCCAGCGGCCACCCTGGAAGCTTTTGGTCCAAACAAGGGTTATTTATAAATAGAAAACTTTATTAACAAAAATACAGAAAAGAATTATCAAAATCGTCCATGAAGTGAAAAGGGTAAACAAATAACAATTTAAAATAAAAGTTCTATACATCAGAAACAGGAGAAACACTGGAATAACCAGGGAAATAAAATTATAGCCCATGGTCGTGACAACATCGCAACCTGCAGGCTGCATGGGGCACAAATCCAGCATTTGCAAAGCAATAGGTCTCGCAATTGCGAGAGTTGTAAGCTATTGGCATTGTAAATGACAATGCCTTTAGTTTATCTGTTTTAAAAAAAACAACACATAAAAAAAGGCATTCATTTACAATGCCAATAGCTGAAACCCTTGCAAATGCGAGACCTATTGCATTGCAAATGCTTGTTTTCCTTTTTTAAAAAAAAATTATATTAGACATCTCCCTCTCAGCTTGGTGGCCCTCACAACTTGGATCACCCTCCCTCCTCGTCATACTCGGCCAATAAACAAAGGATTGTGATAAACAAACAAATCTCAATGTCTAGCCAGGTCAAAATGATCACATCCACCTGCTTTTTCATCCCCAAACTCGCAAAGAAAGTTTTCAGATGGCTCCCATTATAGTCTGCAATGTCTACAGTGTACAGTATGAACAAAAGGCAATGGCACAGTCAGTAGTTTCAAAATCAAGACCTATTGGCTTCGCCAATGCTTGTTAGTCCTCGGCACAACACTCCTGTGATTCTGAGCAAATTAGTTAATTTCCCCATGCGTGAAAAAGAAGAAAAAAAAAGACATTTGGCAAAAAGTTTCTATTACGTAAAGAAAGGAATTGCGCCCATTTCCATGTCTGAGTGAAAATACATTTGGAAACCGATCACATCTGTTGTCACAATAAACATACATTTTAAAATATGAAAAGGTTTCTTTGAAGTGCTTGTGGCATAGTAAAAACATAGCTACAAATGGCAAGAGGGTAAACAAGGATGACAGGGAAGAAGAAAAAATAAAAATAGTGCCTCAATAACAATGTGATCAGTGGAAGGGCAGCAATCAAGCTGAAGCAATCAGTACTTGGTTCATGCTCCAGCCGAACGTAGAGGAAGTGAAGCCAGAACGGGCTGGCCAAGTAGAAGGCAGCCAATAAGAGTGACAATGAAACCAACAAATGTTAAGCAATGGGCGGACTGCAAGTCCCTTGTTGTATACAATATCTCTCGCAAGTTAGAGTGCATGCTCTGTCGCAGTTGAGACCTAAAAAGGAGAAAATGTTTAGCGCAAAATGTGTAAAGGAGGGGCAGAGAGAACAGTGGCTTGGCTCATCTGTGGCTCGTGCTTTAAAGGCGCCCCTGAGCCAGGCACCTGGGCACGCAACGGGGCGTGCTTGGATTGTCAGTGGCCGCACATTTCAGTCAATCAATTAGGATTTATGAAGCACAGCAATTCACCCGTGAGGTTCTCAATGCGCTGGGGTTGCTAGCTGCTTCACGGTGCTCTGTTCATTCGAACAACCCTGTTTTGAGTCAGTTTTTGAATTCCCGGATTGATGCATTCCTGAGGTGAAGGGCAAGGTTGTTCCAGGCTTTGGCTTTCCTGAGGGTGAAGGGTAAGGCCATTCCAGGCTTTGGCTATTAGGTGAGAGAAGGTGCGCCGTCCACTGTGGGGTCGGCAGATCCGGGGGGTGTCTGCGAGGAAAAGGGAAGTGGATTGCAGGTGTCTGGTTGGTTGGTGGAAGGTCATGCAATTGTTGATGTATGCTGGCCCTTTGTCGAGCAGGGCTTTGTATGCGTGGGTCAGCATCTTGAACTGGCATCTCTTCTGGATCGGGAGCCAGTGTAGCTTCTTGAGGTGCGGGGTGATGCAAGTTAATTTCCTGATTTCATGTTGTACTGGAAGGGCCTTTGCTGGGCCTGCCTCTTGAGCCATGAACTCATGAGCAATGGAGGCTGGATGCATGGAGCCTCGGTCATTTCTGTTTCCAATTAAAGGCAGCATATAATAAGGGGGCGCTGGGGGACCTGAGCCTTTGCTTTGTTTCTTTGTGTTCTCAATGATGTTGGTTTGGGTTTGGCAGTCTGGTTGCTAAGCAGATGCGCTTGGTTTTTGTTGTTTCCCTGTTGTTGATGCTCTCATCCAGCAGTGGGAGCGCGCTGCAGGAGTTCTTTGGACCTGAACAGGGCTGAGGAAATGTTTTCTGTCTGAAAATCCATCAGAGCAGGGTCCAGCCTCGTTCTTTTAGTCCAGATGTCGTTCCTGGCAGAGAAATATTGCGGGCCTAGTTGCAGCCTGCTGAGGAGCCAAATTGCTACTTAAATGTAGGTTTGTGGCACTGTTTGTAAATACAAGGGGTGTGTGTTGTGCTGCAATGGGCCAAAAGCCATGTCTGGCCCTGATATAGCTCAGGCAGAATGCAGTGGCTACTGTGTCAGATGGGATGTAGAGGTGCCATTAGGTGAACAACGTCCATGAGGTTTTTAGGCCATCCTGCATATTTCATAAACAGATATTTGTTGGGCCATTTCAAGGATTCTGTTTTTCTCAAAGGACCGTGTTCTGGAGGTTGAGATGCTGAGTGCATTTGTTCAATAGAGACCCAGGCCTGCTTAGTAGCAAACTCTGGAATCACTGGGCCTGCTCATTCACAGACTGGTATCAGCCAGGAATGCCTAGTAACTGTTGTAAAGAAGACACCACTGCACCCTCAAGGTTGTAGTTTCAAGATGATTTATTGCAGCACAGAACCTGGCGTCGATCCACTCCAAGGAGCCAGGAGCAACTGGCTTCCTTGGAGCACCCCCAGCCTTCCATTCTGCAAGCCTTAACAAGTTACATCATAACAGTTACCAACTGTGTTTTCAGCCAGGCCACACTCTTGTGTCAGCTAAGCCTTTGCCGTTCAGACTCTGTCTGGTATCAGCGAGGCCTGCTCTGTTCAGACTCTGGTATCAGTGAGGCCTGCTCGGGCCACACTCTAGTATCAGCTAAGCCTTTGCACGTCAGACTCTGTCTGGTATCAGCAAGGCCTGCTCTGTTCAGACTCTGGTATCATCCAGGCCTGCTCTGTTCAGACTCTGGTATCAGCTAGGCCTGCTCTGTTCAGACTCTGGTATCAGCTAGGCCTGCTCTGTTCAGACTCTGGTATCAGCCAGGCCTTCGCAGTTCAGACTCTGGTATCAGCCAGGCCTTCGCAGTTCAGACTCTGGTATCAGCCAGGCCTTCGCAGTTCAGACTCTGGTATCAGCCAGGCCTTCGCAGTTCAGACTCTGGTATCAGCCAGGCCTTCGCAGTTCAGACTCTGGTATCAGCCAGGCCTTCGCAGTTCAGACTCTGGTATCAGCCAGGCCTTCGCAGATCAGACTCTGGTATCAGCGAGGCCGTCGCAGTTCAGACTCTGGTATCAGCTTTGTGACATGTGACATGTGCTGCTGTATCTCGGCGCGTAGACGCTGCCTAAATTGCTGCTATTGCACTTCTGCACTTTTACATTTGGCTTCCGTTTGAAATAATGAACTGTATTGAATTTGAATCTGAACTTGATTTTTAAATATTTTTACTATTTTACTGTTAATATTTTTACCGCCCAAGCTGATTCATTGCTTGCTTTTCCTCCTGACCCCCTTAATCCTCACCTGCGACCGTAATCGCGGCTACCCGTCTGTTAGAGCGGGGACGTGAGGATCGGTCAGCATTCTAGCTCTCCCTGCCTCACCCACTATTTAATGCGCGATGCTCCGACCGCGAAGCGGGTGCGCCGCAGGCGCGCCGAAAGCGCGCCTAAGGCAAGCCCGTCTGCGCCCGTCAGCGTCCCGGAGGCGGTCGGCGCCGGTCACGCTGCCGGTGAGACTTCTGCTTTCAGTCCTCGTTTATGTTATAGCATAGAAAGGCTTTGGGAACTGAGCGAGGGTGCGAGCTGCCGCTCCCCCCTGCTCCCCCACCAGGATTCCCTCACAGCGGTCTGTCCTCGATGTAGCTGGACGCCCTCAGTCACTGAGAAAGGCCCCCTATGCAATCTGTTGACCCAGGGTATGTCTGACACATGCAAAGCGAGGCGATCCCAGGGGCATGGCAAACTGCGTAGTCTGCTCATTAATACCCGGTCCATGTGGAAACACGCCCTCAGTATACACGATTTACTAGAAGACACTAGCCCCGACTTCCTGTTTTTAACCGAGACATGGCTCAATGATGCCTCAAACCCGACCATAACTACAGCTATCCCTAAGGGCTATCAGTTGGTTAGAAGACCGCCCTAGTGGTATGGGCGGGGGTACAGCTATCATTTTTAAAAACCACTACTCATGCACTCTTCTCCCCATTGATGATGTCGTCGGAGCGGAAATCCTTGGTTTCCATCTGGTGGTATCTCCCCACCAAACACTGGCGGGTATTCTAATATACAGACCCCCTGGTCCCACCGGTCTGTTTCACGAATCCATCAGCAATGCAGTCGCCCCCTTGGCAACGAAATATAAACATTGTATAGTGCTAGGCGACTTCAATATACATCTGGATAAACCTGACGATCCAGATGCCATTAGGCTTACGGAATCTCTGGACACCTTTAAGTTGACTCCTTTTTTTCAGGCACCGACCCACGAGAAGGGCCATATTTTGGATCAGGTTTTCTCTACACTTGACATTGAAGTTACCCCTCCCCTCCCACTAGTGTGGTCTGACCATTTTCTCCTGGAGTTCACTGTTCGCCGGGAGTCCCTTCACTCTAACTCTCAGGGCAAGCCCCGTACGGGCAGCTTCAGACCCTTCCACCTCATTACACCACAGGCTGTGAAGGAGGCTCTCGATAACCACTCTATCACTCTTAGCGGAAATCTTGAGGACGATGCTGCCTGGACAACTGGCTCCAGCTCCGAGCAGCGGAGCTTGCTCCCCTTTCTTCCCGCTCAGCCCAGGCCTCGCGAGTCTCTGCTCCTTGGTTTACGCCTGCCCTCAAGGAAAGCAAAAGCGCTTGTAAACGCCTAGAGAGAGCATGGCGTAAAAATTTCGATATTAACGAGAAAATAGCTTACAAACAAGCCCTCAACTCCCATCATAAACTTATTCTGGAGGAGAAAAAAACTGTTTTTCTCCTCGAAAATTGAGGCAGCTGGAAATAAAAGTAAGGAGATTTTTAAAATAGTGAAGGAATTCTCCTTCCCCAGAGCGGCGACCAGAGTATTCACCCCCTCCGCGATCTGGGTGGACCGTATGGCCTCATTCTTTTTTGACAAAATTAAAAAGATTCAGGACACCTTCCCCACCCACTCTTCTACTCCAGGGCCAGATATTGAGTCTTCCTTTCCCTCCCTCTGACCAGGGGTCCCTTCCTTTCTGAGTTCCCTCCCCTTCCCTTGGCGACTTCATTGGAAATCATGGAAATCTTAAAGTCGGGGGGGCCCCATCTGATCCATGTCCGGCTTCTACCCTGGCATCAATAGCTGCGACCATTAACCCAGTCATCAATCAGACTTTGAATGTCTCCCTGCAGCAGGGGCTTGTTCCTACCAGGTGGAAGAAAGCTCATATACTCCCCCTCCTGAAAAAGCCAACCCTGGACCCAGAGATAGCCTCTAACTACAGGCCTATATCCCTCTTACCTTTTTTTTCCAAAACGTTGGAAAAATATGTTAATTCAGCTATTACTTCATTCGTAGAAACCAACAATATTTTGCACCAGAGCCAATCCGGTTTCAGGTCAAATTTCAACACCGAAACGGCGCTCCTCGAAATCTCGGAGTCCATAAAGGACGTCCTTGATGGGGGCGGCAAAGCTATGCTAATACTCCTGGATCTCTCGGCAGCCTTTGATACCGTCCCTCATGACCGACTCCTGCTGAGACTCCAGGAGTATGGTTTCGGAGGGACGGTACTCAAGTGGTTTGCCTCTTTTCTGTCGGAACGTCAACAAACGGTTTGGGCTCCCCCTTTTTCGGCTCCCATTCCCCCTTCAAAGGTGGGAGTCCCTCAGGGTTCTGTGCTCAGCCCTACATTGTTTAATATTTACTTGTCCCCCCTAGCGAATCTGGCTGAGTCGCATGGAGCAAAAATAGTCTCGTACGCTGACGACACGCAGTTGCTCTTCACGTGAGACAAGGACACAGATTTTAATGGCGAAGCGATCAACTCTTGTCTATCAGGTGTTTGAATGGCTTCAGCTCAATCAACTGAAATGTAACTCCAACAAGTCGGAAATCATTTTTTTTGGCCTGCCCCCCAACAACGTGGCGCAGCTGGTGGCCTCAGGACATGCACCCGCCCACTACCTCGGTTAGGTCAGTCAAAAACTTGGGGGTGTAATTGGATGACACCTTGAATATGAAATCTCAGATTCAAGCGGTAGCCGGACAATGCTTTGGCCTCCTGAAAATGTTAAAACAATTTCTGCCCCTTCTTCAGGTCCCCCACAGGAAAACAGTGGTCCAGGCCTTGATCGTTTCCAGGCTGGATTATGTGAATATACTGTACCTTGGACTACCAGAATATCTACTTACCCGCCTCCAGGTAGTCCAAAACGCTGCTGCCAGGGCTATACTTTTACTTGGTCCCAGGACGCGGATGTCTTCTCACTTGAATTCTCTCCACTGGCTCCCGATCCGCAAGAGGATCCATTTCAAAGCGCTTGTCCTGGCCTTCAAGGCCCTCCATGACTCTGGAGCCCCCTACCTTAGGAAAAGAGTCCAGCCCTATCATCCACGACGCTCTCTGCGTTCCTCATCTCTGTTGTTAGTACGCACCCCCGTGTTCCTCCGCTCTCGGATAGGAGGTCGATCTTTTCAGGCACTAGTTGCCAAACTTTGGAACGGCATGCCGCTTACCTTAAGACAGATGCATGATCTCCTCCCCTTCAGAAAGGCCCTAAAAACCTGGCTGTTCCAGCAATAGTCCAGCAGTTAGTCCCAGTATCGCAATACCTCTACTTGCCAGTCACACTCACTAAGCGCCGGGACACTCAGCCGAGTAGCTGTGCGCTCTACAAATACCCTGATAACATAACATAGGCCTGCTCTGTTCAGACTCTGGTATCAGTGAGGCCTGCTCAGTTCAGACTGTTTGGTATGAGCGCGGCCTGCTCAGGTCACACTCTGGTATCAGCAAGGCCTTCGCAGTTCAGCCTCTGGTATCAGCGAGGCCTGTTCTGTTCAGACTCTGGTATCAGCGAGGCCTGCTCTGTTCAGACTGTTTAGTATGAGCGCGGCCTGCTCAGGTCACACTCTGGTATCAGCAAGGCCTTCGCAGTTCAGACTCTGGTATCAGTGAGGTCTGCTCTGGTCACACTCTGGTATCAGTGAGGTCTTTGCATTTCAGACTCTGTTATCAGCGAGGCCTGCTCAGTGCTGACTTTAGTATTGACGAAGCCTGCTCTGTTAAGACTCTGGTATCAATGAGGCCTGCTCAGGTCACACTCTGGTATCAGTGAGGGTTGCTCAGGTCACACTCTGGTATTAGCTAAGCCTTTGCAGTTCAGACTGTCTGGAATGAGCATGGCCTGCTCTGTTAAGATTCTGGTATCAGTGAGGCCTGCTCTGTTCAGACTCTGGTATCATTTTGGCCTGCTCAGTGCTGACTCTAGTATTGGCGCAGCCTGCTCTGTTCAGACTCTGATATCAGTGAGGCTTGCTCAGGTAACACTCTGGTATCAGCTAAGCCTTTGTAGTTCAGACTCTGGTATCAGTGAGGTCTTTGCAGTTTAAACTCTGGTATCAGCGAGTCCTGCTCAGTCTTGACTCTAGTATTGGTGAAGCCTGCTTTGTTCAGACTCTGGTATTGCTCGGCCTGCTCAATAGCAGACTGGTATCAGCAAAGGACTGCATAGTAACCAACTGTTTTCAGCCAGGCCTACGCAGGTCAGACTCTGGTAGCAGCATGACCTGCTCAGGTCAGACTCTGGTATCATCAAGGCCTTCGCAGTTCAGACTCTGGTATCAGTGAGGCCTGCTCTGTTCAGAATCTGGTATCAGCCAGGCCTGCTCTGTCCTGACTCTAGTATTGGTGAGGCCTGCTGTTCAGACTTTGGTATCAGCTAGGCCTGCTCAGTTTAAACTCTTGTATCAGCTAGGCCTGCTCAGTTTAAACTCTTGTATCAGCTAGGCCTGCTCAGTTCGAACTCTGGTATCAGCTAGGCCTGCTCAGTTCGAACTCTGGTATCAGCTAGGCCTGCTCAGTTTAAACTCTTGTATCAGTTAGGCCTGCTCAGTTTAAACTCTGGTATCAGCTAGGTCTGCTCAGTTCATACTCTGGTATCCGCTATGCCTGCTCTGTTCAGACTCTGGTATTAGCGAGGCCTGCTCAGGTCACACTCTGGTATCAGCGAGGCCTTTGCAGTTCAGACTCTGGTATGAGCGCGGCCTGCTCGGGTCAGACTTTGGTATCAGTGAGGTTTGTTCGGGTCACACTCTGGTATCAGCTAAGCCTTTGTAGTTCAGACTCTGTTATCAGTGAGGTCTTTGCAGTGCAGACTCTGGTATCAGCAAGTACTGCTCTGTTCAGAATCTGGTATCAGCCAGGCCTGCTCAGTCCTGACTCTAGTATTGGTGAAGCCTGCTCTGTTCAGACTCTGGTATCACTCGGCCTGCTCAATAGCAAACTGGTATCCGCAAAGGACTGCATATTAACCAACTCTGTTTTCAGCCAGGCCTACGTAGGTCAGACTCTGGTAGCAGCATGACCTCCTCAGGTCAGACTCTGGTATAAGCCAGGCCTGCTCAGTTTAATCTCTTGTATCAGCTAGGCCTGCTCAGTTCGAACTCTGGTATCAGCTAGGCCTGCTCAGTTCGAACTCTGGTATCAGCTAGGCCTGCTCAGTTCGAACTCTGGTATCCGCTATGCCTGCTCTGTTCAGACTCTGGTATCAGCGAGGCCTGCTCAGGTCACACTCTGGTATCAACTAGGCCTTCGCAGTTCAGACTCTGGTATCAGTGAGGCCTTCGTAGTACAGACTCTGGTATCAGCTAGGCCTGCTCAGTTCGAACTCCGGTATAAGCGAGGCCTTCTCAGTTCATACTCTGGTATCAGCTATGCTTGCTCAGTTCATACTCTGGTATCAGCGAGGCCTTCGCAGTTCGGACTCTGGTATCAGCGAGGCCTGCTCAGTGCTAACTCTAGTGTTGGCGAAGCCTGCTTTGTTCAGACTCTGGTATCAGTGAGGCCTGCTCAGGTCACACTCCAGTATCAGCGAGGCCTTCACAGTTTAGACTCTGGTATGAGCGCGGCCTACTCTGTTCAGACTTTGGTATCAGTGAGGTTTGTTCAGGTCACACTCTGGTATCAGCGAGGCCTTCGCAGTTCAGACTCTGGTATGAGCGCGGCCTGCTCTGTTCATACTTTGGTATCGGTGAGGTTTGTTCAGGTCACACTCTGGTATCAGCTAAGCCTTTGTAGTTCAAACTTTGGTATCAGTGAGGCCTTTGCAGTTCAGACTCTGGTATCAGTGAATACTGCTCTGTTCAGAATCTGGTATCAGCCAGGCCTGCTCAGTCCTGACTCTAGTATTGATGAAGCCTGCTTTGTTCATACTCTGGTATCACTCGGCCTGCTCATTAGCAGACTGGTGTCAGCAAAGGACTGCATAGTAACCAACTCTGTTTTCAGCCAGGCCTACGCAGGTCAGACTCTGGTAGCAGCATGACCTGCTCAGGTCAGACTCTGGTATAAGCCAGGCCTGCTCAGTTCGAACTCTGGTATCGGGTAGGCCTGCTCAGTTTAAACTCTTGTATAACTAGGCCTGCTCAGTTCATACTCTGGTATCAGCTAGGCCTGCTCAGTTCATACTCTGGTATCAGCTAGGCCTGCTCAGTTCATACTCTGGTATCAGCTAGGCCTGCTCAGTTCATACTCTGGTATCAGCTAGGCCTGCTCAGTTCATACTCTGGTATCAGCTAGGCCTGCTCAGTTCATACTCTGGTATCAGCGAGGCAAGCTCTTTTCAGACTCTGGTATCAGTGAGGCCTGCTCTGTTCAGACTCTGATATCAGTGAGGCCTTCTCAGTTCATACTCTTGCATCAGCTATGCCTGCTCAGTTCATACTCTGGTATCAGCTAGGCCTGCTTAGTTCACAATCTGGTATAGTCCTGCTCAGTTCAAACTCTGGTATCAGCTAGGCCTGCTCAGCACACAATTTGGTATCAGGGAGATCTGCTGGGTGCTCACTCTATTATCACTTAGGCTTGCTTGGCTATTGTTTCAGTGAGTAATCTTATCTCTTGTTTGTGTATTTTGGTGAATAAAAGAAAGCCATTTCATTCTTCATGCAGGCCATGAATATAAATCTGTTCCTTTGCAGTTGCTGCTTAAGATCTCTTCACCCCTTCGAAATGTTGGCCAATGCATTCGCCGCCCGATTGCTTACTGAGTGGAGCCCATCTGGTTCCACACAGCAAGTGAATTCTAGAGACAAAGGTGCTTGTCAGAGCTTTGCGTGGTCTCACTCTCTTAGTTCCTATTTTTACCTGTTCTCTTCCTTCTGCTCCTCATTGATAGTCTGCTGCTACGGTGGTACATCAGTGGATCCACTTCTGAGCCAGGTTTTATTTCCTGGATCATTTGACCAGTTCCAGCCAAGGCTTCTGTAGTATATGCACTTTGACGCTTTCTTGCTAGCCATAGTTTCATTTTAAGATGACTGTTCTTACTGCCGACTGGCACAAGTGAGCTTAAAACTGTGAAACTCAGTGCACTTGTATTCTTGTGCTAATTCTGAGGCTGGTTAGGGCTGTCCCATCTACATTATCTGGATGAAGTGGTAGGAGATGTTCCGGAAAGACCTCATATTGGTGTCCACGCGGCTCGTACTCTGCAGGACACATGTGCTTTGTAACAAAAACTCTTGCATGAATTGAGCGGCGGTGGCCGATGCGTGAAGAAGGATTATATTCCCTTGTGCTTTTTTTGGATTGGAACGAAGTTTGGTTGACCAGTCGCCCTTTACAGTGACAACATTGGTGCCACAGGAGCTTTTTGGACAAACTGTGGGCCTCTGTTGGCCTCTGGCATGATGCACTGAGATGGTCAACACGGGGTCTTGAGAGGAGCCTGGTCACGAATGAGAGTACCTATGTATTGCTTAGGTAAAGCTACAGAAGAAGTATAAACTAGCAGAGTGATTACCCACACTGATATCCAAGAACCTGCGCATCATGTGTGATACATGGAAGTAGTCATCAGGGGGACTCTAGTCTGGACCTGGAAAGGAGCACTACTGTTTAGGTAAAGCCGCAGGAAGGACAGCTTCCATAGAGGGCAACTACTGCTCTTGCACATAATCATTCTTGCTCCGTAACTATGCTTAGACTTTGAGGAGAGCCTCCAGATCAGACTGTCCCTGTGCATGTAGGTGAGCCTCAGGAGAGGGCAGCTCTTTCTCCTGCATGTTGTCTACCTTGTTCCGTAGCTATAGTCAGGCTGTGAGGAAAGCCGCTAGAGAGGGCAGTCCCTGCTCCTGCACTTAGCCCTTCATGTTCCCAGCTATTGTCGGACTTTAAGGCGAGCCTCTATCGAGGGCAACCCCTGCTTTTGCATGTAGTCTTCCTTATTTACTAGCTATGGTCAGACCTAGAAGAGAGCCTCCAAAGCGGGCAGCCCCGCTGAATGTAGGTGAGCCTCTGGACCTGCTCATGCATGTTACCTACCTTGTTCCCTAGTGTAAGAAACTGTTATTAATTGGGGTGGGCGACTACCCACCTCAAGCTATAATCACAATCATTGTCAGGGTGAACCCTTAAAGTTACTAAATTAACCTGACCTCATTCCCTTGGTATTTATGGCAGAGAGCAAACAGGCTTAACCTACGGCAATGTGTAAAGTATTTTTGCAGTACCAAAACAATAATGAAGCAGAGTTGAATCCCTCAGTCGTCTCTTTCCTCATGCTCCATCATCGAGCGCGCCCACCGCGCATTGACGCAGAAACCCCCGCCGGGTGCTCGGCCCCGGCCTATTATCGCTAGATTCCTGAACTTCCATGACCGGGATGCAGTTCTCACGCAGGCCAGGCTGGCGGGCAAGGTTCATCATGAATCCCACCATATCCTAATCTTTCCCGACTATACGAAACTCGTACAACAACGTCGACAGTCATTCACGGCTGCCAAGGCCCGGCTGCGAGATCTCAAACTCCAATATGCTCTGCTCTTTCCAGCCCGGCTGCGAGTCATCTACGAATCGCGTACCCTCTTCTTTGACACCCCCGAGGAGGTCTTTGCTTGGACTGACGAACGACGGAAACTCAAGCCCAACACCCCGCCACGCTTTGATTCGGTGTCGTCCTCAGGAGAAGCGGCGCAGCGCCTTCCTATGACTAAAAAGACCACTAACCGGAGATCACGGTCGAGGCGCCGCTCACAGTCTCTGGGTGCCTTCGGCTCCCGGGGTGATGGTACTCTCCGCGACTCCTCATCGGCACACCAAGGGGACTGAAGATTGCTGGTGGCGGCTGTGCATCGAGTGGACTGACTGGTAAACACTAACTCCCTTCCCTTATTGCTTTATGTTTTCTGACTGTATAACATGGCTATAAGGGTCATATTTGCTGTGATTTGTGTATCATTTACGTTGATGGCACTGTATATGGGTCCAAGGTGGGCCCTCTCTCCAATTCTTTCCTCTTATTCTCAGGTATCAGAGACTTTAATATATGTTTGGGGATCGTGTTACGGGGATCCATTGGTGTAGGGCTGTGCCTTGCCCCCGTTGGGGCGATGGTTCAACGCTCACCGCAACAGATACTTCTACTGTTTTGAGGTATAGGGTGGGTGGGGTGGGGGGGGGACAGGTTTTTCTGTTTTGTTTGATGCTGTTCGTTCTTGCCACCATGTCTGCTGCTATGTATACTTTTGACATTGCCAATGCCATTTATGCTATTAGGTCCCCAATTCTACACCATCATCTCCTATGCCACCAGATGTAGCAGGGGTCGGGGGTAGAGAGCTCCGAGTTCTTAGCTGGAATGTTAACGGCCTATTAGACAAGATTAAACGGGGTGCGGTCCTGCGCCAGGCTAAGTCTGCAGGAGACGCATCTGGCAGGCACTAAGGCACCCTGTCTGGGATGGTTTGGGTTTGCACACACGTACCATGCTGGCTTTACCAGAGGCTCCCGGGGAGTAGCAATCCTTATACATCGTAGCGTCCCCTTCGTCCATAGTCGCACGTGGTCAGATCCACAGGGCAGATATATTGTAATTTATGGGACATTATATGGCGAGCCCATTCTCCTAAGTAGTGTATATGCTCCTCCCCCTCTCTTGTGGTCCTTGATTGAGAAATTGACGGTGCTCTGGACCGATCTCCCGTCGGCGATGACAGTGGGTGGAGGAGACTTGAATGATGTTATGTCCTCAGTTACACGATAGATGGCGTGCCGCGGCTCGCACCATGGAGACTCCAGATTCCAAACTACAGCCCCTGGTTCGCAGCCTGGGGTGGGTGGACACATGGAGGACTATACACCCCGATCTACATGCATACACCTATTTCTCCAACGCTCACGACTCCTTTTCACGCCTAGATTATGTCTTCCTCTCGGAGACACACACACATAGACTGCTTGAAGCTACAATTCTTCCTAGGGGCCTATCGGATCATTCCCCTGTATCCATTCTTCTATCCCTCGACCCTAGGCGTTCCAGCTTTCGGTGGCGTTTGTCGCCATGGTCACTACGAGATGAGAAATATAGGACACACATGCTTACATCTCTAACAGATTATTTAACACTTAACACTGGCACGGTTGAGTCGCCGGTCACTCTGAGAGGCTATGAAGCCTACCCTCCGGGGCGTTGACATTGCCTTCTGCACTGCCCTGCGACGGGACAAATTACTTAGCATCGAAGCACAATTACTTGATTTGGAGCGTGTTAGCAGGGATGCGGCGGGACATGCTACGCGTAGGCGCTTGCAGACGATGCAGCAGATATACGCCAGCGAGCTCATCAACGAAGCTCGCCTTTATTGGCTTGCCACTCGTAGTCGGATCTACCAATGGGGAGACAAATCGAGCGCGCTTTTGCATCGCCTATGTCAGCAGGCGTTGCGCCCCCAGGTGCTCCCGAGTGTGCATGGCCCGGATGGGACGGCACTTGCAGATCCGTCTGCCATTGCCGACAGTTTTGCCTCCTACTTCGCAGACCTCTACGCCCCTCGCGAGGTGCTGCCGGCGGCCACGTTGCAGAAATTTATTGATGACTTTCCCCCCACGCTCTATCTGATGCGGCACGGGATGCGCTGGACGCTCCCCTGTTGACAGATGAACTCCTACCTGCACTATTGGCTATGCGGGTGGGTAAGGCACCCGGCCCGAATGGCTACCCATGTGAGTTTTTCCAAAAATATCACACCCAACTGTTACAACCTTATCTAGCAGCCCTAGAGGCTTCCTGGGAATGCGGACTCCTCCCGCCCAATTGGCGACACGCTGAGATCGTCGTGTTCTTGAAGCCGGGTCGTCCACCTGAGCACTTCTCGTTCTATCGCCCCATTTCTTTACTCAACGTGGAGGCTAAGCTACTGGCTAAAGTGATTGCTAATCGTTTAGTCCCATATATTACGGAGTTGATCCATCCCGATCAGTCAGGATTTATGCCGCCACGCGACACAACATGAGGCGTGCCCATAATGCCATCGCCGTGGTTGACAAGCTTGGTACTCCAGCCGCACTCCTGTTGACAGATATGAACAAGGCGTTCGATTCTCTTAGCTGGACATTTCTCTTTGCCCTGCTAAATCGCCTCAACATCGGCCCTCGGCTGCTTTGATACATTCGCTTGCTCTACACAGATATAACTGCCTCAGTCCGCGTGACGGACTCGGTCTCTGGTGGATTCCTGGTCGGGCGAGGAACGCGTCAGGGCTGCCCGCTCTCTCCCTATCTCTTCGCCCTAGCCATGGAACTGCTCGCGGCTTGGGTACGGATCGATGCACAGATGCGTGGCTTTGAGTGGGCTCCGGGTCTCTCCGATCGCATTGTGCTATATGCGGATGATGTCCTTTTCTTTCTCACGGATCTGGATCGGACCGGTCCGCGCCTTCTCCGCATTATGCAGATTTTTGGCGAAACCTCGGCCCTCTATATGAACCCGGGCAAGTCCTTTCTATGGCCGCTGCGGGGTGGGGAGCGATTGGGCGACTGGTCGCGGGAGGTGGTGGTGGCCTCTGACGGTTTTAAATATCTGGGCGTTTATTTCTCTTCGTCACCGACCTTGGCGTGGAATAAGAACCTCGCCCCCCTTTGGGCCCAAGTGGGGGATAAGACGCGAGTATGGTCACACCTGCTGCTGACCTTGTTTGGCAGGTCCGCCATTTTTAAAATGATATCCCTCCCCGTCTCCTATACCAGCTGCAGAATCATCCCTATCCAATAAAACCTACCTGGTTCCGCCAATTGAATGTGATTCTAGCCCGCTTCCTCTGGGGGGGCGGTGCAGCACGGGTAGCTCTAAGGACCTGCTTTCAGTCCACCTACACAGGCGGAGTGGCCACCCCAGATATTCAAGCATATTATATGGCCGCCCATTTGCTCGTTCACAACGATTGGTGGTATGGCGACCGTCGGGACCCGGCCTACGCGGTTGAACGGTTGCTACTGGGAGACAATGGCCTTCACATGGTCCTTTATTCAGCGACATTCCTTCGTGCATTACCACCTGCCACATCCACGATTTTCAGGATCTGGAAGACGGCGCTCCGCCAGATGGGCTGGTGGGGGACACTTACCAGGGAGACTCCACTGTGGAATAACAGCCAGTTATTACAGCTAACACACTTGTCCGGGTTCCGGGGCTGGGAGGCCATTGGGATTGATACAGTGGGGGCAGTAGTGCGTGGATGCACCCTTAAGTCCTTCTCTGACCTACAAACAGAATACCACATGCCCCGCACGCATTTTTATCGCTATCTCCAACTCAGACATGCCCTTACCCCCTACTTGTCCCACCTGACGGAAATCCCCGAATTCAACCCCCTTGAAGCAAAGGTTTTTATGGGTGACCTGGGTTGTGGAAATGTACCTTTTAGGGGTACACTGGTGCAGGGTCACCCTCTTGTCCATGGGTCCAGAGACCAACAAAATAGAGATCAGCACTGGAGTTGGAATAAATAACAAGTTTATTAATCATTCATGAGTGGGACCACGTCCACACAGCACTCTCAAGTGCTGCAGGAGGTAGTACACTGAATTCACAAACTGTGTCCCTTTTATACCGGTTTTCTGCACTGTAAGCATGTGAACAGAAATAGGAAGAACACGTTTTAGAAATAGTTATCAGCAAACGAGGGCAGATGAATAACCACTTGGTCAGCAAAGTGGGAGGGGGAGCAGAAATGCCTATGGCAGCAGTAAATGATTGACAGTTAACATCTATGACCAGGTGCACTGGCAGCTACAAACCCTCAGCATGTACATTGCTTTTAGCTGAGTCAGGAAGTCAACTAAAATAGATAACTCAAGCAGAGTGAAAAGACGAGCAGCAGAGGATGGGAGAATTACGAAGGAAACGAAATGGCCACCACAGCAAAAATGGCTGTTGCTTATGCTAAGTAAAATATTACACATTTCCACAGACGACCCTTTTAGCATAAGCTAAGACATTTTCTTATGCTTAAAAGGGGTACGATAAACATCATGTATATCAATTATCATTATATTGCTGACTTCTCGGTCTATTGCTAAACGGGCATTTACATTTTGGACATTCGTTTTAGATGGTAGACAAGTAGTACAAGTGGAAATACAGAGGGAACAAAGCATTGGCCCGCATTGGATACATAAACAACAAGAAAAGAGAACTGCAATAATTATGAACAAGGCCGATAATATTTTTAAACCCCATACAGAAAATACGCTCCAGAACCATCCAGCCCAAGTCCATGTTCCTGAGTCTTGATGCATCTCAGTAGCTATTTTGTGTAGTTTGGAGATGACCGCATATACAGAAAGTGAATTGTCCGATGTGAAGATACAACAGCTGGATCCAATGATACAGCATGCTCCACCTCAATCAGCCAGAATAACATCTGGAACAAGTCTATTCTGCAAAGCAACCATGCGGATCGATGCTTGTTCTTCTGTCAAGTTCCCTAAGGCCGCAGTTGTCTGATTGATCACTGCTTCCATTGTATGGGTGAGGCGACGGACCAGCTTACTGTTCTGTACTGGGCCAACAAAGAAGAAGAATCCTCTGTTAAAGTCTATATTGTTCCCATGTGGTCTCTGTCTGGTCGACTGCAGAGACATCGATTGCACGTTTTCCCCTACTACCAGCATGGTGATCGAACAATTGCAAATCTTGATGGTAGGTTGGGGGGAGCTAAAAACACAGGTGGTAGAAGGAAGGCTATGTAACAGGTACCAGACCAGCCTGGATGTAGGAAGTAGTATGCCTTAGTTCCACAAACAAAATAAGTGTGACGTGATGCAAGGAGCTGCTTCGGCCTCTCGTAGACATCTGCAACACTGTAGTACAGTTACTGTTGCCCACTGGCACATCGCCTGTACTTTGTACACAAAGGGGGCCGGTGGTCATGGCAACAGAGATAACAAGGGGTCCATTTCCTTTAGCCGACCTAGAATTTGGATACACATAGTTTGTTGCTGCACCTCCTTTACTATGTTCTTCCATTTCTAAAGCAGTCCCTTTTGCTTGTGTGTCCCCATCTTCGTTGGGGTAACAGACTTTGTTCATTAGAGGCATATAGAAGTTTGAACCAAGCTGGGCATGAGCCATTGTGAGAGAATGGCAGCGGTGACAACGGGATTCCTTTTATGTTCTGATGAGGAGGAATCTTGCCAAAAACCCAACAGTTAGTAGCATTGCTTAGCTGGTGTGTGTGATGCAACATTTAAAGAAATGAATTGTTTCTCAGATTTTGCCGGTATCCCTGTTCATGTTGCAGCAAATCAAAATGATGGTGCTCTTTTGCAACAAGTGATGTAACAGTAATGTTAGGTAAGGAGGCTCCAGGCATTACTTCCTCCACTACCCACATTACAGTAACGATGATGGCAGCAGTCAAAGTCAGACCAAGGATGCAGATTGTACAGCCGTTGCACGTTGTCGCAGCAATCTCGTTCTTCTTAGGCGAGCTCATTTTCATCGGCAAACAACAAAATAGATGATGCCCTAAGGTCCTGGGCAGGCATTGGTTTCTTCACTAACGTTGAGATGAGTAGTCACTAAAAGGCTACCCCCCTTTGTGGTCAGTCTTTAACCACCCAGGACAGTGGCTCAAACAGTCTCTTTCTGTGATGAAGTGTCTTTCTGCCTGGAGCGAAGTAGGTATCTAGATGGACCAGGGATCGTGTGGTCCGGGAAGACTTCCTCAGGTCCTTCAGGTGACGCAGCTCGTCCTCTCTCGGTGACCAAAATGTCGCGATGATCTGTCAGCGCAGCAGGGCTCACGAAGGAAGAGCTTCCCATACCTGCTGATAAATAGAAGATAAGCTGTCAGTTAACCGGTACAAATAGTCACTCATCAACATGTCTGGGGTACCCAATACTGGTGCAGAACAAAGGGCTTGGCGTAACTGTTGGAAGGCGCTCTGGCACTCAGCAGTCCATGGGAGGGGCATCGGAGTGTCTTTAGTCAAAAGGGCCAACAAAGGTTTAATAATGTGCGAAAAACTGCCTACAAAAAGAAGTGAGGCCAATCAGTGCACGAACATCCTTCTGAGTGCGGGGTACAGGAGTGTCTAAAATGGTCTGAATGCGGTCTGGTGTGAGTGCACGTCCCTCCTTAGACAGGAGGTGACCTAAATAGGTAACCTGCTGTCTACAATATTGCAATTTCTTTGGCGAGACTTTGTGATGATGGGAGGCAAAAAATGATAACAATAACAGTGTTCCTTCTTCACACTAGGTAAGGACGCCAGAGCGACATCCTCATTGATAAGACAGGATCTCTCAACCATTGGATAATTATTTAAAATAACACGCACACCTTCCGGAGAACAACATTTTGTAGCACGAAAATATTTAAGCATATCGATACCCACAATGTTGTCCGGCGTGTTAGGAGAAAGCAAAAATGGACATGCTGCAGTGAATTTGTCAAGTCCGAATTCAAGCGGCTGTGAAAGCGGGCTAGGTGTAGGTGTCCCATCGAATCCTATCGATGTTATCATTGTGCCGGACAGGGGAGCCCTAGGAACCAATTTTTTAGACAGAGCACTACGGGTAGCTCCTGTATCAACCAGAAACCGATCAGTAGATCCCAAGACATTTGCGTCAACATAAGGACCCATTTGATCTACTGGCACCTCAACCGGTTCCTTACCCCATCCTAGGCATCCCTATGCATAATCGGAATCTGCAAGGGCATCAGCAGAATAATCAGACATTTGGTATTGATTTCGTCTATCAAAAGTATTAGAATAATTTGGCCCTTGTTCAACTGCCTCAAACCTGGGACGAGCTCCTGTACCTCCCCTGTTTCCTGAATTCCCTGGGCGTCCTCTCACACTACCCCTTCCCCGTTGGTACTGCTGACCTCGCAAAAGAGGGCACTCAGAACGCCAATGCCCAGTCTCTTTACAATAAACACACTGATCAGGGGACAAATTTGCTCAAGGGAGAGGGGGCACCCCAGGTGTATACATTGCACGTCCGCCTCTTCCACCTCCCCTAAATGATGGACCATATACTTGAGCCAACATAACTTTAGTTTTTAATTCTTTAACCTTCTTATCCTCCCTGCCTGTCGCTTCCTGTTCCTGTCGTTCATAATATTGGGCCATAGTCAAAAGCGAAACTGGGGAAGACGTGGTCCAGGAACTCTCGCTGGCCTTTAAGCGACTAGCTATTTCTGGTAACATATTAGCGACAAATTTGTCAACAAACAAATGCTTACCCGTATCATCGGCCAATGACTGACCACTAAAATCATGGAATGTCTCTTCAAATCTTGAAAAGAAATCAGAAACCAACTCATCCTTTTTCTGTTTACAGGACGCTAACATAGTCCAATATATTTTCTTAGGGGGTATGAGAGTCTTTAACTTAGTCACAATAGCTTTAGGAAGATCTAATATCTCCTTCTGAGGTTTCTGCGCAGGCTCCCTTTCCGCATCTATTTGTTCTAAATGTTCCCAGGTATCACCATAGGCTACATTATCATCTATTTTACGTATCGCTCTCCACATATCAGGAGGCAAAATAAGCCCAAAGAACATATCAATATCTGGCAAGGTCATAGTGCAGGAACTAATGGCTCCTTCCACCTCCTCATAAATGGCGGCGGGATTTTTCCGGGTGTCGTGCAAAGCAGCTTTAAGAGCCATCACATCAGCTCTGCTCCAAGGAGTGTAAACCCAATTATATATAAAATATCCCTTTGCATCATCCAAAGTTTTATCATCATTTGTTCCCTCACCCTTAGGAGGAACATAGAGGGGTGCAGCTTCACGCATAGGTTTTATAGCAACTGTACTACTAACAGGTGCAACCTCATCCACCGGAGCATCTACTTTCTGTGCTGGGGATTGAACTGTTTCTACACCTTTCTGTTTTCTAGCTAATTCTTGCTCCTTTCGTAAACGCAATGTTGCGTCTCGCATTTTAACCACTCGTCTAATCATATCAGATAAGGCCGAAAAAGGGAAAGTCCCCTCTGTTAATCGTTTATAATCAGTATTTATATCCGCTGGCTCTAGTTCCTGAGAAATTTGTCTATAATCAAATATTACCTCCCAAGCAAATTTTCTACAAAATAAAATTGCTCCATATTTTTCCACTGTTGAACCATAGTTACAATGAGCGATGCTGCGTGAGGTCGACGAGCCTCCTCCCTAGCAGCGGTGTTTAATTTATCTTTTTCTGCTTTAGTCAAAGTAGAGCGAGTCTGTCGCCCATCTTGTTTATCTTGTTCTTTGTCATCTGAAGACAAATGCTCGTCGTCAGAAGCCTCATCAGGGGCATTTGGAGTGGGAAATTTATACAGGGTTGGGGGGCGTTCTAATAGGATGCAGTCATCCTGAGGTTTATTAAGTATGGGATAAATAGGGCGCCTAATAGGGTACTGGCCATTTACCTCTAATCGACGTTCCCTATCTTCTTTTTCTATTTTTTTCTGCTTTGCTTTATTTTTTAATTCTAGCGCTTTTTGATATATCTTTTTTTGTTGTTCTTTTTCTGCTATATCTTCTGCTCTCTTCGCTCTCTTTCGTACTTCTTTCTCCCACATACGCACACAATCAAACATATCCTGTCAACTTTTTCTTTTAAATAAACACTGCTCTACATATTGAACCTTTTTAAAATCGAATGACCCATTCACTGGCCATTGCAGATCGGAATCTTTCTTTGTGTATTTGTTCCATAGTGGACCGTACATTATGGAAGAAATACCATATTTAACATACATGTCCCTATTAAGTGTCCCCTCTAGGGGAGCCGGCTGACTTTTTTCTAAGCTTACTTTGGTACCACCAGAGCAGCAACACCACCTATGGAGTGTGCTGAGAGCAGGCATGCTTTACCAATATGTGTAAAATATTACTACTCCAAACAAATATTTCAAATGGAGAAAAATCTCCACATTACCTGCCTTCAAACTTTGCAAAGATTGAATAACAAATTCAAACAAAAAGCCCAGGCTTAACAAATCAAGAGTGCCGCTTCAGCGACCTTACCAAACAGAAGTCTCCAACTCCCACCTGCCGATCTCCGGTCGACCTAATGGTCACTACAGATTTGCGCTAAAGAAAACCCCAGTCAAGACCGGCCACCACCTGGAGGGTCAAATCGGGAAAACCGGAAAAGTCACGTCGGCCTGCAAAGACAAAGGTCTCCTCGTGCAGTGCGCTTCCTCAGTAATATTTCGGTCCTCCGTCAAGACCACTCCTTGGGACGGCCGCGTCTCCGATGGGCCCCACGTGTCGGGCGCCAATTGTGGAAATGTACCTTTTAGAGGTACATTGGTGCAGGGTCACCCTCTTGTCCATGGGTCCAGAGACCAACAAAATGGAGATCAGCACTGGAGTTGGAATAAATAACAAGTTTATTAATCACTCATGAGTGGGACCACGTCCACACAGAACTCTCAAGTGCTGCAGGAGGTAGTACACTGAATTCACAAACTGTGTCTTTTTTATACCGGTTTTCTGCACTGTAAGCATGTGAACAGAAATGGGAAGAACAAGTTTTAGAAATAGTTATCAGCAAACAAGGGCAGATGAATAACCACTTGGTCAGTAAAGTGGGAGGGGGAGCAGAAATGCCTATGGCAGCAGTAAATGATTGACAGTTAACATCTATGACCAGGTGCACTGGCAGCTACAAACCCTCAGCACGTACATTGCTTTTAGCTGAGTCAGGAAGTCAACTAAAATAGATAACACAAGCAGATTGAAAAGACGAGCAGCAGAGGACAGGAGAATTACGAAGGAAACGAAATGGCCACCACAGCAAAAATGGCTGTTGCTTATGCTAAGTAAAATATTAGACATTTCCACAGGGTGATCACAAGATTACTAAGATTTACCGTGCACTTATCAACAACACCACACTGTCTAAAACTAGAGAGACATGGCAGACGGATCTGGGTCCCCTGGAGGAGGAGGACTGGGTGGAGGCTCTGGAGTCCCCACGCATCGCAGCTATTGCGGCTTGCCTGCGCCTCATTCAGTTCAAATACCTGCATAGAGCCTATTATACCAGGCATAGACTATGGCGTGCCGGACTCATCGCATCCCCACACTGTCTTCGCTGCAAATCCCAAGAGGGCACATTTCTTCATACTGTGTGGTCATGTCCCGCATTATCTAAGTTCTGGAAGGGGGTATTCACATGCACATCAGAGGTCTTGGGGTGGACCATCACCCTCTCACCGAGACTTGCTCTACTGCATATTACAGAAGATATAGGTGGGAATAGATACAAGCGACACCTCCTATTTTTGGCTTTTACACTCGCTAAACGGGATATTGCCCGGGCCTGGAAAGACGAATCCCCACCGTCGCTTGGAATATGGAAGAAAGGGCTGGACTTTTGCATGGGCTTAGAACTCCCGGTCTTTGAGGCGAGGGCTGCCCCCGTAAACATTACAAAATCTGGAAACGATGGGTCGACTATAGAGGCCTGTATCTTGAGCCTCCTCCCCCCCAGTCCGATGGTGAAGAACCACTACCATGATACCCACTGTTTGGCATGTATGTAGAATTGAAACTCTTCTTAAATGTAGATGATGGGACCATCTTTTCTCTATTTGAAGCTATTCTGTTTTCTAATAAGCGGACAATGTGGCATGACTGTTCTTGTATCTCTTTTTCTTTCCCTTTCCCTCTTTCCTTTTCTTTCGGGTTTTTCTTTTCTCCTGCTTCTCTTTTTTGTGGTTATTATCTTCTTTGTGATTTGTTCTGTTTGAAATTAATTTGCTAATATTCCTCAAAATGTTGCTCCGTTCATTGGTTATTATTGCTATATGTACGAAGTGCTCTTTCACACTTTGGTGCTGTATTGGATGTCAACAATAAAATATGTTGTTAAAAAAACAATAATGAAGCCATAATGCAAAACAATAAAGATACCAAACTGAAGTGGAAAAATAGAGTAAAATTTAATTAACAAAATGACAAAAATCCAATAAGGGGAACAGGAGACATTAATTTTGAAAGTTTTAAGTAGGTATAGCAACAAAAAGCACAAAGTGCCAATGATAGTCAATGGTCATGGTAGACCAGGATCTAGGCGCAATTTGAGGCTGACTGCAATGGAGCGTGGGTTGGATACACCAACCAGGGTTTTCCCACCACAGGAGTACACTTCTAAAGCCCCCTGGGACCTCCAGGAAGGCACTTTCAGCCTTATGACCCTTGAAGTCCACTTCTTTGTCCTAGGTACAAGAGGGAGCAGGTCCAGTCTTTCGGGGCTCCTCTCAGGTTACAGACCAAAGATCCAGTCCTCTTCTGTTCTTCCTTGGGTCCAGGAGTGTTCTGAAGTGAGTGCCTGAGATGGCCACATTCATGCATGGCATGAGCTAGTGAGTGGGAATGACTCCTGAGCATGCCCAAAAATGGGGGTAAAAGTTTCCTGGAACAACCATACACACTTTGGGCATTTTCAAGATAGCAAAATTCTATGGCTACAATCAACTTGTGATCTGAGGACTGGGGATTGTGTTTGAGGAGTGTACTATGGTAATCCTAGTGTCCTCCTGCATCTAACTTTAAAACCCAGTTTGAAGCAGCCACTGTACCCCCAGTAAACCCAGAGACAGAAGTCTGGAGTAACAAACCTGGGTTCATCAACAATCAGTCCGTGGATACATAAGAATTTTCTTGCCATTCTGTTCTTTGCCTTTCAAGTGTGCCCCAAAGTATTTTATATAAACCCAGCAGACCTCTCAAGCAGGATTTGACACTTTCATGCCAAAAAGGATGCTCTCAGCTCCCATCCTTCATATTCTGTGAGGTTCAGAGGAGTCACCTCTGCCCATTGAGGCCCGCCTATAGTTTGCTACTGGGAGGCATTTCAAACCTTTTTCATGCCTATTCAAATGCTAATCCCTGGCGGGGAGAAAGAATTTTGATAGCAAATACAAATTAGCCTCCAGGAACTTCAGGCAGGGAAAAGGTACATTTCTAAAAGCTACTTTTACTTAATAATTATTAACAGTATGACTTTGCCATTGAATTTGATTTTTAATAACTATACAGAATATTTGTTGAATTGTGTTTTTTAGGTAGTCCCATTCCCGAGACACAATATTATGATTTTAATCTGTACTCTGGTTTTCTACATAGGATAGCTAGGCCATCCACAGTGAAAATAGGTTTTGGGTGCTAGTCACTGTAAGAACATGATAACATTGAATTTCTACATGTCCTCCTTTTAACTGCAATGCCCTCTTTCTTGTGGACTACAAGGTCTATGTGCCTCATTAATATTTAAAAGGGTTTATTTTGACTGGTCGAATTGCAGTGTTTAAACTGCCACACTCAGTCTAAAGTGATGGGCTGAAGCATTGTTTTACACTGTCATTGTAGTGGATGGCACAGTAAGTGCTGCAGTCCACTGGTGGCATTTAACTTACTATCACTCGGGACATTTTGTCCCATTTATTAGAGACTTGTAGGTAAATTAAATATACCAATTGGGAATATACCAGTGTTAGGTTTCGCAGGGATCACACGACTAGTGATGTCGGGTAAATGGATTTATTGTAACTCGAAATCCATAAACAACAAACAAATAGTCCTGGGTTTTCTTGGGGAATTCTTTTTTCTTCTTCTTGAGGTGTCGACTTTTCTCCACCGGCGCCCAGTGAGGCGGGAAGGCACCAGAAAAAAATGAAATAAACAAAAGGTCAGAGCGATGCGCCAATACTTAAGTGAGGGAGAGGGAGTGGGGCAGACAACACACCTGTTTAAGTCACTCGACAGGGTGCAGTAGAGCAAGAGACAGCCACCGTGAATGCAGAGACTGAAAACGCTCTGTCGTTTTAAGGAGTTCCCGAGGGGTTTCCCTTCTCAATACCCCGGGGCGTTACCCCCGCCCGCCTCCCAGGAATCTTGCAAGTACCTGTGCAAGCCACGTTCCTCCGGGAACGCGGCTGGGCGATTTGTGATGTCGTTGGCCTCCTGGCTCTCTCCTCCGTGATGTTCACCGCTGGAATCCTGGTTCGTCAGGTCACCTTCACTCCTCGTCCGCCCTCGGAATTGTTGGGTGTTCTCTCTCGTCCCAGGCGGGTCGATCCCTTCCTTCCGCCTCACTGCTCTCTCTACTACTTCTCCGGCGTTCTCCTTTTCCTCCGGCGTGGCGCGTTCCCAGCTCCAGGGGGCGTGGCTTGTCTCTTCCTCCGCTTCCGGGGGTTTGGAATTAAAGGGCCCGTAATACTGATCGACAGGATCAGCGCCAGTGTATTGTACCTCGTATAGCGATCCCGCGGGCTGGAAAAAAAACAAAGGTGTAGGCCAGTGAGGCAGACTCTCTTCTTCCTCTTTTGGATCAGGGTCAACGGGAGCCAGAGCCTGACAACCAGTTCAACCATATTTAAAGGGGGAGCATAGGCACTTTACCACTGGTTAGTAGGGTTAAAGTGTACAGAGGTTTAATGCCAGCAAAAATATAGAGTCCAGCAAAAGGCAAAAAATACGGGGTGAACACACAGAAAAGGCAGATTTCCTACACCTAACTATGGTCAGACTTTAAGGAGAGCACCTGCTCCTGCATGTAGCCCTTTTTGTTCCCTAGTGTAGGTAATAATCCTCATCTTTATAACGCAAGTACCGATCTGTGGATTTGTCAGTTTGTCAAGTATTGTCAAAAAAAAAGTAAAAGATAAAACATATCAAAGTACTGTTTGCAAAGCAAACTAATATCTCTCAATATTTTAAAACTGTACATTGAATTTAATGTTTTTAATATTTGTAAAGGACATGGTTTATTTTTCAGAGACTTTTCACTCAGGAAACTCTGAACAGAGTTTAAAAAGAATAAAGAAGTGCCAAAATATAAATGGAAACACTTGCTAAAACCTAATTTACTTTTCACAGGAATCAGCCATTTAGTCCTCTGTAGTAGCCCAGAGAGAAGATTTATTAGGCTCCAGGAGACGTGTCATGCTAAGTACACCTTCTGCCTCAGACTCCAGTTGAGTGAATGCAGCAGATAGCTGTTCCCCAACGCCCTGAAACCCTTTTTTATGCCAAAGATTGTACTTTCATGCAGTGTTTGGAACGCAGGGAGCAAAAGAAAAACAACTCTTACAATCTGTTCTACAGCCACACTCCAGCAAAAATATCCATGTTGGTGTGCTTTTAAATACAAAATGGGAGGGATGGGGAGCAAAACAGCACAGGGCCAGTATCTGAGGGGTAAAAACGCGGCACAAGATGGAGAGAGCTATAACTAACACATGCACTCTCATGAAAAATGGTAGTTCCTTAAATGTGATCAGTGAAAGGATACAAGTGAGTCAATGGAAAAAATCATAAAAAGGCTATGCTCTATGGGAGGGACGCACAGATGAAGAGGAAGCCATTGAATATGAAGCAAGTGAATGAGAGTGGAAAAAGCCATCTAGTGGTAAGCAATGGGCAGGCTCTAAAGCCACTTTAAGTTCACCCCTGAAGTGACAAACCTTAGTTATTGCATAGCTTCACTTTCGTACAGGCTGGCATTGCCTCACCTGGCTGACGGCAAGTTCTGTGTATATGTTATTCACTGCAAGGAGTCAAGTCACTCCAGATCTGTGGGGCCGTTGGCCTATTTGGGTGATGGAACCCTGCTGCCCCTGTGCCGGCAGCATGCAGATGCATGTTTAGGGTACTGGTAAAGAATACCACTGAATCTCACACTTGTGAAACAAGAAATGAACTGAGTACATCTGCTCAGTTGTTTGCGAGATCAGCGTTCTCCGCTTCTCCTTGATCACCTCCGACGACTGGCCTTACCAAGGCCTCTTCCAGTCAGGCGAGGTCTAGACCTAGACCTCGCCTGACTGGAAGAGGCCTTGGTAAGTCGTGTTGGTCTAGATAGGAGTCTCTTCGTGTGGAGTTTCTTCAGTGTTCAACGTGGTATCTTCAGATTTGGCATGACACCGGCTCTGGCACAGGACTGGGTGACCAGTTGTTTAGTGTCACTGAGAGATTGACTTGGAGCCAGACATTGCTCATAGGTTCTTCAGGTCAAAGGAGTATCTAATCCACAGGTCTCTGTAACACTATCAATAGGTTTCAGAGTCTGTCCTCAGTGCTGCATCGCACAACAGTGGAGACACCTTCTGAACGTGCTCCCTCTCCCCACACCTGTTACTGGGTTATTGCGCCGTGCTAGTACCAGAGTCTTCATACGACTCAGGAGACTGAACCTCTGAGGTGGGGGGGGAGGGGTGGTGACCAAAACTCTCTCCTTTGCTGTTACAAGGCTTCGCGAAGAGCACAGGTTCCACCTCCAACTTGTCACTTGTACTGATTGGTGAGACACATAAGGTTCGACACAGTGCATCCAAGGCAGGGGTTGCTGCAAACTCTATGCTATGGCGCGGCTCTAAACACTGGGCTTGAATTGGTAAGTTGCCTTGCTCACTCGATGAATCTGATCACTCGTGTGTGTGTTCGCTTTTCTCATCAGTCCTTAACCCATCCGGGGATCCATAGATACACCTTTCTCGGAGCTGAGGTCGGTTGCATTGACTAACCTCCAGCTAAGCTCTCCGGCCGGCTCTTCTGACCTCAGGTAGACAGTGTGCTTGGTGCTGCACATCCATAGAGGCACCTTTCTCGGAGCTGAGGTCGGTTGCATTGACTAACCTCCATCTAAGCTCTCCGGCCGGCTCTTCTGACCTCAGGTAGACACAGTGTGCTTGGTGCTGCACATCCATAGATGCACCTTTCTTGGAGCTGAGGTCGGTTGCATTGACTAACCTCCAGCTAAGCTCTCCGGCCGGCTCCTCTGACCTCAGGTACACAGTGTGCTTGGTGCTGCACATCCATAGATGCACCTTTCTTGGAGCTGAGGTCGGTTGCATTGACTAACCTCCAGCTAAGCTCTCCGGCTGGCTCCTCTGACCTCAGGTAGACACAGTGTGCTTGGTGCTGCACATCCATAGATGCACCTTTCTTGGAGCTGAGGTCGGTTGCATTGACTAACCTCCAGCTAAGCTCTCCGGCCGGCTCCTCTGACCTCAGGTAGACACAGTGTGCTTGGTGCTGCACATCCATAGATGCATCTTTCTCGGAGCTGAGGTCGGTTGCATTGACTAGCCTCCATCTAAGCTGTCCGGCCGGCTCCTCTGACCTCCGGTAGACACAGTGTGCTTGGTGCTGCACTCCCCGCTGCTGACGCATTGCGGGAGAACTCCCACCAACTTCTGTTTCTTGGTTCCTTTGGCGAGTGTCTTGGATGACTCAGTCCACAAGCCCTCCACGCCAGCAGCAGAAGTTGACTCATCTCGACTCGTTCTCAATGGGAGGGTCGAGACTTGGCTTTCTGCTAACAGGCAGGCTGTCCTGGCCACAAATGTCTCTTCCATCACATGGTCGTAACTTTAACATAAAGCTAAGAATGCAGGGCACGCTTTCTCCTCACACCAGCCACACCCAGACCCAGCCAGCAAAATATAGAACTTAGCAGACTGCTAAAATTGGATCACAAGATGTTGCAGAAATCGTTCTTTGCGGAGGCACACTCACGACTACAAACTAGAATCAATATATGAAAAGATTACTGCTTGAATTCTGATCTTAGGAAAACACGAGGATGTGAGACAGGCTGAGGGTCAAGGCTTAACCATTACCAATCGTCTCTAATCTGAGTCAATTCTGTGCGGCTTTGTAACCTTTAACGTGCTGACCGTGGCCACTCCACTTCCCCAGGGCGATGCCTTTAAAAAAAACAAAGTTTAGGATGGCAGACGAAGCCCCAACGCAGGTTGCATGCTTTTATACTCATAGGTGTAGTGGCTGTCAGTGTTCTTCTGATGGGCAGAGTCTATGCCACAGTAAGGTAAGTGCCCAGATAAAGCTAAATCACACTCCTGGAGGTTTATGGCACAAGGTTAACTGCAAAACGACGGCAGTAGCTAACCGGCATGAGTAGTAATTTGACCACAGCCATAGATTGAACTTCCTCCTCAGACGGGTTGTCATTCAGTACAAGTGTGTAAGAAGACTGTTGGTGGACATGGTGCTTGCACAAGAATGACAGCCTCACTTATGCTGCTCCCCAAAGCTAGGCCACAGGTCCAAGGGGCCAAAAACATGAGAGAGAAACACTGAGGAAGCTCTTGTCTTACGGTTGGATCTGGCCCTTTTAGCAGGGTCACCCCAGATTTATTTTGACCTTCCTCTGCCTTTCAGTGCTGAACCCGTGTTTGTTGGCTTTTAGGACTCTACCACTGATTAGTAGGGAAAAAGTGCACAAAGTGCTTGTGCTCTCCCTTCTAAATATGGTAAAATTAGCCTACACCTGATTGGTACAATAAATGTGCGTGTAAGTCAATAGTAAATAGTACTACCTGTACCCATGGCCTGTAAATGAACTGCTTCCAGAGGGCAGGAGCACTTTTTGTGCTACCCACTAAAGTAGCTTTTTACAAACATGTCTGTCCCAGGCATGCCACTGCAACCTGTAGTGCAGTTTTAAACTGCCACTTTGACCTGTCAAAGTAAACCTGCCAGGCTTTTTTAACCCTTATAAGTCATCCCTAAGGTAGAGCCTAACCACCCTTGGGCAGGGTGCATAATATTAAAAACGTTGGACAAGTGTGTTTAAGTTTTACATTTGCTGATGGTGATAAACTCCTAAAGTCGTTTTTTCACTTTCAAAAGGCCTATTTCTGCTATAGTCTAATACTGGATTACCTTGTTACATTTAATAAGTGCTGACATTAGATTGGGAGGAGATAGATATATTCTGTTTACACTCAAATGAACTGTAGTTTAAACTGCTCTTTAATGGTGAAGTCAGAGTTTAAGTTACAACTTTTAGAAAGTTTCCATTTTCTTGTCCCAACTTAGGGTGCCTTTCTGTCAGTGTCCTGGGTCACATGACTGTGAATGGCTCTGCCGTTGGAGTTTGTGTGTTGCTTTCAGACAGAGACACAAAGGACATCTAGGTGTTAGGGTAGAAGGTCTTCCTGACATGATGGCTAGGTAGGAGATAATTACAAAGGGCTTGTTCCCGCAGCACACACAAATGGACCGCACTCTAGGCATGCCATGCTTTTTGCCACCCTAGACAATTTGGAGCCAGGACCATGGAAAAAAGAGAGAAAAACCAGAACCAGTTTTGGAGGCAGGTTTGGAATTCTCCCACACAAAGGCTGGCACTAGGCATAAAAAAGAACCATCAGAACCACTCATTAGAACACTCCTGGACTTGTAGGAGATTCAGAAGGACTGACCTCCTGTCAGAAGGACGGCGCTGCTGCTTGAAGGACTGCCTTGTTGTCTGAAGAAGGAAGATTGGACCTGCTTGCCTTGATCCCAGGCTATCCAGAGTGACTCCAAGGGAGTGTTGGCTGGCCTCCTGAATGAGCGACAGAGACATAAGCTTCCAGCGACCTTCCTGCAACTGTCCAGCTAACCAGCACAAACTGGACCTGCCTGAGGTATGCTGCTGGCCTCCGTTGGAATGAGTCCTGATCCCCAAGAGGTGCCTGCCAGGTCCTGGACCCTTGGCTGGCCTCCATGTGAGCTCCTCCACAACAAAAGGTAAAAATTCAGAAGTTTTGGGTTCTTTGCAACCGCAAATGGGCCCTTTTGCACCAAAACTCTACCGCCTGCTACGACTGCCAATTCAAAGCTCCAGTGGGACCTGCTGTTTGCGCCGACAACAACCATCCGCTACAACTGGCAACATGAGACCTGCGATGATCAACCAATGCAAAGCTCCGGCAGCGACTGGGTCTTTGCTCTACAGCAACGACTGCCCGTGACTCTCGACCTGCTCATTGCGCCTAAAGGCTACTCCTCGCTGCCTCCTCCAATGCGAATAGAATTCTTTGGGCTGGGCTTAAGAAATCTGACTAACCTGGTCCCTGTATCCGACCCGTGTTCCATCACAATCTGCCTGAATTTGTAACTTTCCTCTGGTCTAGCGGGACAAGATAACCACGAATGGCTCTTTCTGCTTTTTAGCGCTATTTTTCACTAAAAACATTAAAAGTCAGGATCTCCTGTTCTACTAATTGGATTTTATTAGTTCTGGTTTGATTTTATTAAATTTTACTCTATATTGGGGATTTTTCTTGTGCTGTGTTTTCTCTTAATTACTGTTTGTATGCTGCATAAATACTTTGCACATTGCCTCTAAGTTAAGCCTGACCGTTTTTATGCCAAGCTAACTGAGGGCCAAGCACAGGTTAATTTAGTGGCTTTTGTGGTACACCCTGACCAAAATTGTGGTTGTTGCTTTAGTGGGGCTTCCACCTCTTTCAACAAATAACCCAATTTCTTACACTTACAAACTCCTCTGGTTTTTCATTCACTGTTCATGGACATTGTATATTGTCTTACAAGTTAACTGCATTTGGAAGTCAGGAAACTGCTTGAGGAAGGGTTGTCTAAGGTGAGCAAACCATTTGACCTTCTAGTCCTCATTGTTTTGAGAAGTTAACCATTTTAAGCGGTGGTTGAATCCTCAAGCTGAATCCCGTATCCCCTCCCAGGTTGTTCCTTGGGGTGCATTACTAAGATCAGCCAAACTCCACGTGTGAGCTCTTGAAATTCTGATATTCCCGCTGTCATAGAACATGCTTTAACTGCTAACCCAACACCAGTAGGCCCATTGCCTTGGAATATGACTGTGGGACACATTTAACTCCCCAAATGATTCTAACTTAACTGAAGCCCATGCCCATACACCGAGTACAGTGTCTCCGGTAGCTCGTTTACTGGACATGAAGGTTCTGACTCAGAGTTCTATCTCTGCCCCAGAAGGTGATGAGACATTTTGGTTTGTGTCCTTTTTTATTTTAACCACCCTTCAGTTTGTATGTGTAAATATAAGACGCATTCTTTTTCATGGATCTAGCTCTCACTAAACACTCCCTTTATTGTGTATAACTACCTGTGTTGCACAGTATCTCTTGTCCAGATTCTCTCCTCCCTGCTACACTAAGCCTTGACTGCTTGATATCACTGTCCTTATTGAAGTGTACACATAAAGTCACTTTGTTGTCCTTTGGCGTTCAACAGGTCTGAAGACCATGGACACCTGTGGTAAAAGTCAATAGCCGGAACAGATCCTGCACAATAACCACTGATTGCTCCAGAGCACAGAGAAAAGGCCTTACAATCTTCAACTTGATGCACACCCCCTGCACACTGCAGATTTCACACATGGACAATTTCTGATGTGCAATGTAGGCTGTGGTGTGCAGGGGCAAGGTAGAGGTGAATTTGCCCCACTCCGTGCTACTGAAGCGCCCTGCCCAGCAACCCCACTAGCCCCCATTTCTCTTGCAACCTCTATTGTATTGCCACAGGCCATGAACCAGTTTAACGT
Source organism: Calotriton arnoldi (assembly GCA_963921515.1). Lineage (NCBI taxonomy): Eukaryota > Metazoa > Chordata > Amphibia > Caudata > Salamandridae > Calotriton > Calotriton arnoldi. Next base: position 3,728,452 of record CAWUFW010000054.1, read on the forward strand.
TTATTGCTCTAAATGACACATACTACCTTGAAAGAGGGTCCTCCAGTTGGCAGCCAGACAGCAGCCTTAAGGACAGGAGAGATGCTGGTTTGTATATATTTAGAAGTAGTCTTCATGGTGATTTTTGGATTCTTAAAAGACTTTTCGTGGTTAAAAGAGGAATGCTGTGGTATATATTGTCCATCAGCATAATCAATTTTAGAGAGGTTAAGTGATGTTGTTGTGCCCTTTGAGGGAATCCAAGAAGTGGAATAATACATCTAAGTGTTTTCATTGTGTAGAAAAGAGGGTATATAAATCAGGTAGGACTTGTTATTTGTGCAATAGGAAACCAAGCAAGAGTGACACCATCTGTACCAACTTCTTTGAGTCTGAGAATTAAGGACGCAAGGTGTACTGTTTCAGAAGCTACTGAAAGATCCAGGAGTAATAATGCATCCACACCATTTTCGTCTATTGTGTTTTTTTAGGCCATTCCATATTGTGATTAGGGCAGATTTGGTTCCTCTTCCTTGCGGGAATCCTGTTTGCCAGTCTAAGAGTGGTTTGTGTTCTTCTATGAATTACAGATTTGGTGAAGTGATGCTCGTTCCATAAATTTGCCAAGGAAAGAGCGATTGGACATTGGTCTGTAGCGGTTAGAGTCTTGTGGAGCCAAGTTGTTGTTCTGAATTAATGAGCATAGGAAAAACCCCTGTGTTTAAAGATGTATTGATTAAAAAGTCGGACTTGGATAGGTGCAGATGTTGGTAAAAGATTATTTTTCCAAACTTTGTAGATGACCGGGGTCTGATGGGCAGCCAGCTGGGCTGCTGGCTTTCTTTCACCTGGTCTTCAAATTCTGAGGTTGTAATTTTTTGGAAGGGTGATCTAGATGGAAATAGTTTTTCTTCTGAGATTGTTGTTACTTGTATATCAGAGGATCAGCTTTTGTCTTGATTGTTAGATAAATCCAATGTGTCTGTTTTGGCTAAGTAATGCGTTGCTAGTTTATTGCCGAAGTCTTATGAAGATGGGGGTGGAGATTTAACAGCGTTTTGGATGGCAAAATTCTGATTGAAGTTTATGGAGTTCTCTGGCTGGACACTTGTTATTGGCATTCTTGCTTGAGTACTGATTTTATTTGGGCTTCTTTATGTATGGCTTGTAACTGTTGCATCTGTGTAGACACATTTGGTCTTGACAGTTCTTTGATTTGAGCCATCTGTGTTGAAATGTTAAGATTTTACCTTTTATTTTTTTCTGCTCCTTAATCTTGAAAGGAGACTTCTTTTTCCCTTATTTTGAAGTTCTTCTTGGGATTAGTATATCAAAGGATGCGATCTTCAAAACCTAGAGTTTTTCTGTTTATTGAGTTTATTGTCTCCAATAGAGCGTTTGTGTTAGATGAGATTCCTTCTGCTGCATGTTTAATTTGTTCATTTGTCTCTAAGCGATTGTGGTGATGTGTGATGTAGATGGTATTTCATTCAGGATCTTGATTGAGAAGGTGAAGATTTGATGATCGGTCCATGTGACTGGTGAATTTTATTGAATGGAGATGTTTCTTGTAGAAGATGACATCCGATGTATGACCTGTCGTGGATGGGCCCAGAGACAGACTGTTGTAAGGTGTGTGTGATTAGTCCTGATATGATTGCCTTTGGTTGAGGCATCTTGGGTTTATCAGACCACATGCTTAGGTCACTTAATATACAAAGATCTGATATAGTGTCCAATAAAGCCTCTGTAAAAGGCTCTGTTGTTGGGTGGGGGAGTCTGTAAAGTAAGCACAAGTTGCAGTTAAGTGTGGCCGAGTTTGCATCGATTAAGAAGGGCTTCACAACCTTGCATTGTTACCTCTTCCATCTTGGTGAACGTTATTGTAACCTTAAAGACAGTATCCAGGCCACCTCCTTTCTTTCCGTATGGATTGGGTGTTACGGCTTAATATCTAGATGGGATAGCTCATGAAATACTGAAGCTATATCTTTTTCCAACCAGGTTTCTGTGAAGAACAGTCGGTCTGGATCCATATACATCAGTAGATTAAAGATGGGCTTGTTTTTGCTCATTGGGCGTTCATCATCAAACAGATTTGATGGAGTAGCTTTCTTTTGGGTAGGGAGGGTTTCTGTCCAGGCTGTCTGTAGCCTCATCCATTGAGCTCTTTGTAGATGTGTTATTGTTGAATGAGATTTATTCCTCTTGTGTATGGTATGGACTGACAATTATGCCTCCCGCAATCGCACAGAATAAGGTTTTGGGTGATTATTTTCTATATGTGGCCCTTTCTAAATTGAGAGCTAGATCGTGCGCCGAGGGCCTTCCATGTGTAGTGAAAGTTGTAGCTTACATATGGAAATTAATCTACTGGCTATCAAAATATATCCAAGCTTGCGAACAGGGCATACTGTACTAGTACTAAGTAGGCAATATTAACAGTAAACAACACATGCTTCCTCAGTATGTCTGCAGTTAACATTCATTGGCATATGCTGCGAGTGCTTGAAAAGATAGGGGGTTATAATTGTTTCAACATTGTTCACTCCATCTGATGATTGGCCTGGATTCTGAAAGCCTAAAATAGGAAACCGATTAATGAACAACTTCTGAAAGGATAAGTTGTAGAATTCATTATCTTTTCACAGTTTGATGCCGAAGCATCCAGGCTGCTCCAGTTTTGTTGGTACATTGCAGATGTGTGCCTACTGTGGGACCTGAAAGCTTCGACGGACTCGGGGTCATAGACGTGGGTGACCTGTAGCTATACAGGTGAATCGAGTTCAGAGAATTAAAACAGAATAACTCCAAACAAATCCGGCCAAATGGCTATCGACCCTCATCAATACAGGACCCGATTTATTTTTCAAGTTAAAATGTTTTACAGAACAAAGAGGCAAAACATTAAAGGTGTCAAATAATGATAGAAAAATATCATTCAAATCTTAAATTAGGTCATAACAGTAGGAAATCCAATAACATCGCTGATGATTTTCAAGAGTGATGCTCAAAACAGCTGTAAATACCTTTTAGAGACTTCTGCTCTAGGCAGACAGACATACGTACAGAGAATCAATTCTAACCTCGGATGGGAAGCACCTGCTCTTGAGGGTGCACTTATTGTATACATGCATTCTCCATTTGATTAATTGTGGCCCTACGAAACTGCTGCAAACTAGTACCGTTGACTCTCCGGTGATACTTTTGAAACCATTGAGTGTATAATATCTTTGTCTGGTATTGGACCAGCCTGGATTTAAATTCCTGAATCCAGTGTTTATCGGAGCCAGTGTCAAGGCAGTGGGTTGGCAGTGGCACTCTGCTTTCAAGGGATATCTAATAAAACTAATAATATAGTTGCTTTGTCAAATTCATGCAATTAGCAGTGAATGAAATAACGTAGGAGGAGTACTGCTGCAAACATATACACTCTGACTTGAAAGCTTGCTGTCTTAAGTGCTGTAAATAATGTCCTTTTAGGTTTGGGTGTTTACTATAGGCTCTGCGCCGTAACCTCTCTGTCTTTCTTTGACTTGCAGTCAAGGGAAATTCATTAAAGAAGCAGATAATAAATGAATGTGGAGGGCATAAACAAGAACTGAATCTCATTGTTTCTGGCGGTATATCGTTTAACGTGGCCTATTTAAGCACACTTTAAAACTGTCCAACAGTGCTTACAATTATTTTATTTCTGTTGTATATTTCAGTATTGAAGTGTGTTTGGGTTTGTATACATGGCTGGAAACCGGTGCTGATAAAATGCAGATTGAGGCCATGGTAGCCTTATCTTGTGTAGCTAGAAAAGCCAGTGGCTTCCTTGTAATCATCTCCTGGTCTCACCAGAGGGGCATCTGAGCGTTAAATATCAAGACGTCGCTGTTTCACTTGAGTCTCCAAGTGAAGGCTTGGGTGCTCTGGATCAGGCAGGTTCAGGGGGAAGTAATATAGGTCAGGACCTAGCTAAGCCCTAGAAGCAGAAGATCTGGCTGGTGGAGGGGAGTTGAAAAATGTCACTAAGTCCCCTGCGTGCCAGAGATCCTTACACTGGTCTGGCCATTGGTTGACACGTTTCTGATCAGACTTCTGTAGGTTGTTCTACCACCTCCCTGGCTTTTGTGAAGAAAAGTATAGATTTTATTAAAGACACAGAATTGAGTATTATGCATTCATTTTTTGCTTTGACTTAATAGCAGCCACGATAAAACAAACTACTTTTGTCAGGAAAACTACAGTATGATGTCACAATGAAGCAGCCAATCAGTAGTAACATGCAGTAATAATAGTCTTGACTGTGAGCAACAACCCCGCCTTTCTTGCAAGAGCAGTTAAGAATAACATAACTTGGGAAAAATAACCATGTCAATCATGCCAGCCTTCAGGAGACAGAAAACATCTTTGACCAAGTCCAGTATAGGCACATAAGAAGAAAGTAAGAAAGGAGCGCTGATCCAAGACTATTGAGCGCTTCAATGAATTCAATGGAGAGCTAGAAGACTTTGCCACCAGAACGAACATGTTGGCAGATCGTGGAAGTTTCTTAAGAGGAAGGAGTTGATGCAGTTGGCACTAAGTAGAGCAAAAGGGAGGGTTAGATAAAAGTGGTGGGATAATACTCACCTCCGTGTCTTTAATAAAATCTAGACTTTTCTTCACTAAACCTAGGGAAATCCCCATTTTATTACAAGACCTGAGGCTCCTAATATGCTTGTTCAAAGCATAGAAACAACAGTATTTGCCAAATGAGTAACAAGTTTACCATAAAATGTTTTGAAAGTGGAATTTGGACTAATCTGCCGATCTGAGAGTGTCCTCCAGACCAACACCAGCCCTAAAGGCTTTAGATGCCCTGGCACCTCCGATAGAGTGTGCATCGAAAATAGTAGTGTCAGTACCCTGCATAATCCATTTCACCCAGCAAGCTACTGTAGTAGAAGAGACCAGCTTGTGAGGCTTCTGAAATTAAATTATTAACTGGACAGAAGAAGATGTTCTTATTTTTTGCTGTTCTACCAATGTAAACTTTTAAACAATTTCCAACCCAAATTTTAGGCTGAAAAGGAAAGTCTGGGTAATGCAAGACTTTAAAATTAGTTTTCGTTCTCCTATGAACACCGAAAACATACACCCATAGGAGTTCATTGAACAGAAGGAATAGCCAAAGCCCTGACATCAGAGATCCGTTTTAGAGACACTAGACATAGTAGCATGGTTAACTTAGCTGACAAATACTTCGAAGAAAGGTCAGTATTGTTATTCCAAGAAGTTAAAAAATGTAATATTCACATCCACATCTGGTTATACTTGGGTTAAGGAGGTTTAGAAAATCTTACTCCCTTCTAAAGACGACAAATCAATGGATGTTCTCCAACCTGTCTTCTGTCCACACTGACGTGTTCTGCTGCAATAGCTGACCTCTAAGAATTCACTGTTTTATACACTCTACCTCAGGAGGCAAAGGAGTCTAAGAAGTTACATACATGGTCACATCTGCTGAAAGGGATCTGAATCCCTGTCCAGACACCAGCTATTCCATAACATCCGAGTGAATTTGTTGAGTCTGGTTGTGCCCAGGATTGGCTAATGAATTCATCAACTTCTGCCGAAATGCCTGGGGTTCTCCAAGACGACCCAAAACCTTCCAGGCTACCAACAGAAGGGAGTGATTGAGAATCATTTCATGATAGTGATATCATGATTTCAAAAGAGGATTGGGAAAGGATAGTATCATAAAGGGGTAATCTATGATCCCTCCAGGCCGGTAGAGAACACCAGCTGACCCTGACAGAAGGGTGTTATCAAGGTCTACTGAGCCTGTTATGTCGTATCTGATATAAGACCCGTACGATAATGATAAATAGGGGAAAGGCGCAATGACATGTTGGGACCAATTTTTAAGAAAGACATATGTTGCTAGAGCCTGGGAATCGGTTTGCCAGCTGTAATAAGGGAGTTGAGTATTCAAACTGAAAGCAAAGAGATCTATTTACATTGGACCACATATAGAAGTAATCTTTCTGATTATTGAAGGAAGTAGTTGCCATTCGCTGGAATCTTGCAAATATTTGGAACATCAGTCTACGATTACATTGAGATTTCCTGGGAGATATTCCGATTGGATAGAGTGTGTGCTCTGTAGACAGAACTCCCAAAAATGTTTAGGGGTTTGGATTGGTTCTCCCAGGTTATTAATGTACTGTGAACAGCTGAGAGGTTGTCCATTTTCGGCAAAATGTAACCACTTATCCTGTTTTTTTGCAAATATCTAGATTGCAAAGCAACCTACAAGCATCTCCGAACAGCTGATATGCAGGGATGACTCTTGTTCTGACCATGTACCCCCGTCGAGTACTGGCCACATCTTGTGCTTCAATCTGTCCAGCTTGCATTGGATTCCAAGACAACATCTGGAACGAGAGAGAAAATTGCTCTTCCGTTCAACACATCTAGATTGTCTAACCACCATTGAAGTTTAGCGGGAGATTCCTGATCTAGGTGTACTGTGTCCGAATAGGAGAGGCCTCTGGAAAGATGGCAAACGTTTATCCTTTGTAGAGTCCAATAATGAAGACACTGAAAAAATGGCTGAAATTGATGAGGCCAGAAGGCCTACCAAACGTGCCAAAGACCCTATGGTAGATGAGTGACCGATTTAAGGTGTGTGGTTTCTATTTCTTTATTAAGAGGACTTTCTGCAGAGGGAGTGGCAGAATTGATTTTTCTGTATCTATGAGGAAATTCAAGAATTCGACTTGAGGGACTGGAAAATGACTTTCCTGTGTTTATTAGGAAGCCTAAATTCTGTAGCAACTGAAAACACGTTTAGTTGACTTTGTAATTGATCTTTGCCCAGGGCCAGAAAGACAAAAACGTCTAGATTAGAAACTCGTGAGTTCCCTGATAAACCATGATTGGTCTCATTATCAGTGCCATGGTGCAGAGGAGAGGCCGAAAGGAAGAGTTTTGAACAGAAAGAGCAAATCTTCCCATTGGTATTGTAGGTATTTCCTGTAATCTGCACTTATTGGAACAGGTAGGTAAGTGCCCTGAAGGTCCAGCTGAACCATCCAGTCGCCCTCGTGGAGTGAATCTCTGAGGTGTACATTATTTCCATTTTAAAATGATTGTAAACAACGAAATTGATCAAAGATTTTAGGTTTATAACTGTACAAAATGTTTTTGATTTTTTTTTTTTTTTGTACCAAGACAATTGTCTTTAAGAAACCCGAGGAATGGAAGTCCACAATTTCTGTTGCGTCTTTCACTAGTAGGTCTTAGACTTCCTGAGTTATTAAATGAGTTTGCTCTTGGGAGTAAAGGAGCGGGTTAGGAGGAAAATGTTTGAAGGGATTCTAATAAAGGTTTATACAATAACGTGTGTGCAGAGTTCAAGGATCTGAAGTAATGTTTAGCCATCTTGGAACAAGAAAAAGGTCAGAATACCATTTTTTGGGGGGTACTTTGGGCCCCTCTCTTATACCGTAACCCTTGTTTCTGAAGTCTCTTCCTCTTTGAGGGTAGAACTGGAGCATGTCTTAAGTTGCAGACTTTTGCATCTCTCCTGAGAAATTTCTGCTTTCCCGTTGCCCAACATGCAAATTGCCTTCTGTGTCCAATTGACACAGTTAGCTTCAGGTAAGTCGAAACTCTTGGTTAATGGGCCGGCAAAATCCAAGACCCTATCCTAGCAATTCGACCAGGCTCTCTCCACCCCTTTTTTAAAGGTCCTTACAAATATTGGTTAAGAATAATACCATATTAGAATCAATGGCTGGGGTTGGCATGATTTTGTTGACCTGTGAGAGATGAGGACATTTGGAGATCAATCTTTTAGCTACCTTGTCTAAAGGTTTATGTAGAGGTAACAGAACGTAGGTCATAAGGTGTGCATTCCATAGAGATTTTTTTTTTTGCAACGTTATATAGCATAGGCTGGGCCGATGGGCATTTGAGGATTTTACATGAGCACCAGTTAAATTACAAGGTCAGATTATTTTTTTTTGTAGAGATTATCTTCCTAGAATCACAGCATGTTGAGCTGCAGCCATGACTAAAACTTAGTTCCCAGTTCTAAAGTTGGCAGCTTTGGCTGTAGTGCCACATCCTCTCCCTAGGGTTAAGCTTAGGGTGATAAATTGAGGTGGGATCAAACCTTGGATCCCCCATAAAATCCAAGACCGTTTCGTTAATGCTATGAGAATCGTTTCCGAAGTCATTAAGATAATTTTTCCGTCTCTTCTGTGGAGGCCCTTGCCAGAAAAAGAAACATCTGGGACTTGGTCATTATTATCCTAATTTTCATAAATATCCTGGTCCATATCATCATCTGTATCCCTCTAACTGGTCATATTAGTAAGAGGGAACCGAGTATTGCCCCCGAATTAGAAACCTCTTGGTGGTAAGGGTGGTAGGGGAGAGGGAGGAGGACCTGAAACTTGAGTATTGGCATTTTTGGTTAAGTTTGGTTTACTTTTAAGAATGGCCTATTTTTTGCCTCTTTTTGTAAAGAATCCCCTTTCAGCATCAGTATTTTTGTATTGCAGCTTCCAAGGGTTTAGAAATATTTCACATGGAATTGGAAACCGCCTGCTGGATGGAGTCCTTAATAAAAGAGTTAAGATTATCTCTAAATATTTGCCGTTCCTCGTCCTCATTAAAGTGTGTTTCGCTTTGTGACTATATGACCCATAATTTGAGGTTGCCAAGAAAAATCAAAATTACCTCAAATGTAGGCTGTACAGGTAAAATCACTGTGACATGTGAATATGGTAGAAATAAATGTAATCAATTTATAATAAATTATTCAATTATTAACCTTTGCATTACTAATTCAATTTGCAGGGCAATTGCAAAAAATAACTAAAAAGGGCAAACGTGAAAATGTATCTCCTAAAACCTGTGTGAAGATGTTGCCTGGCCGAAGGCATGTTCTTGGGCGCTGTTGAGTTGGTGAACCTCCTAGAGAGTGGAAGGAAAGCCAAACAGTCCGCCTACAGAAGAGAGAAGAGGGCATCAGAACAGTGCCTCTGTCAAAGAAGATAGCTATACAAGCTGTGGTGTACCAATTGGGAAGTGCTCCTCTATAAATAGGGAGCAGAAAAAAGGCCTCAGCAGAGGCAGACCGCCTGAGTTGGGGAAACAAGCACCTCCTACAACACACTGGAGAGTGGGAAGACGACTTGGAGTGTAGCATTGCGCGTCCCCTCAGGCAAAGAAAAATGAGGGTGCACGAGATGACTGAAGGCTGTGCGTAGACCTTGAGCACGACCTATACAATAGAGGTGGGCAAAATATTCTGTCCCGGAATTTTGGCAGCTCCACGTTACTCTTGTAACGCGGAGTTCCGGACTAATTCCACCATTTGCCATGTGGCAGATCTCATGTGCATACCAAAACTGTAAGTTGGCGAGTGTGAGCGAGATTTGGCATCCCCTAGCTTGATTTTCGGTGTCTAGGAAGACACCCAGCGAGTAGAAAATCTACTTGAGCAGCAGAAAAATCAACTTAAGTAGCTGTGCCCTCTGGCATGCCACGTGGTGCCGTTTGCACTGATTTTTCAATGCGGAACGTGCTCCCAGCGCAAATTCACAGCGTGACGTACCTATATCTGCCCGTTGGCGGAACTCCGCTGAATCTTGCAGAGTTTTTTTGTAACTCCGCAGAATTCCACAGAGTCAAATTCCACAAGTTCCACCTAGGCCTACTGCATATAGTGAAGACAGCCTAAAATATACTGCTCGGTTTCAGACCTAAACTCTGTTTTAGACCTGATGACTTAGGCAATATACGGGTGACAATGTATTTGTCCCAGGGGACCTGCCTTCCTGTCATTGAGTGAGTGGCTGCTGGTTTAATGTTATGTTCTCGCTCAGGGGTGTGAGCGGCATTGTTTCCAGGGGACCTACCTTCCTGTGATTGATCGAGGGGCTGCTGGTTTAATGTTATTTTCTCGCTCAGGGGGGCGAGCGGCATTGTTCCCTGGGGGCCTGTGTTCTTGTGATTGATTTAGGGGCTGCTGGTTGTGTTTTGTTCTCACTCATGGGTGAGAGGGGCATTGTTCCCAGGGAACCTGTGTTCTTGGGATTGATTTAGGGGCTGCTGGTTGTGTTTTGTTCCTGCCCAGGAGTAAGAGGGGCATTGTTCTCAAGAGCCTTTTGTTCCTGTGATTGATTTAAGGGGAGCTGCTTGTGTTTTGATCTCGCTCAGGGGTTGGAGGGGCATTGCTCCCAGGGGACCTGTGTTCTTGTGATTGATTTAGGGACTGCTGGTTTCATGTTCTGTTCTTGCCCAGGAGTGAAAGAGTCATTGTTCTCAGGGAACTTGTGTTCTTGTGATTAAGGGGCTGCTGATTTCATGTTTTGTTCTTGCCCAGGAGTGAGAGGGGCATTGTTCCCTGGGCACCTGGATTCTTGTGATTGATTTTGGGGATGCTGGTTGTGTTTTGTTCCGGCCCATGAGTAAAAGGGGCATTGTTCCTAAGAGACCTGTGTTCCTGTGATTGATTTAGGGGGAGCTGGTTGTGTTTTGTTCTTGCTCATGGGTGAAAAGGGCATTAATCCCAGGGGACCTGTTTTCTTGTGATTGGTTGAGGGGCTGCTGGTTATGTTTTGTTCCCGCCCAGGAGCAAGAGGGGCATTGTTCTCAAGAGGCCTGTAACTGATTTAGGAGGAGCTGGTTGTGTTTTGTTCTCGCTTAGGGGTGAGAGGGGCATTGTTCCAAGGGAACCTGTGTTCTTGTGATTGATTTAGGGGATGCTGGTTTCTTGTTTTGTTCTTGCTGGGCAGTGAGAGGGGCAGGGGGACCTGTGTTCTTGTGATTGATTTAGGGGCAGCTTGTTTCATGTTTTGTTCTTGCCCGGGAGTGAGAGGGGCAGAGGACCTGTGTTCCTGTGATTGATTTAGGGGTTGCTGGTTTCATGTTTTGTTCTTGCCCAGGAGTGAGAGGGGCATCGTTTCCAGGGGCCCTGTGTTTGTGTGATTGATTTAGGGGCTGCTGGTTGTGTTTTGTTCTTGCCCAGGAGTGAGAGGGGCATCGTTTCCAGGGGACCTGTGTTTGTGTGATTGATTTAGGGGCTGCCGGTTTCATGTTTTGTTCTTGCCCAGGAGTGAGAGGGGCATCGTTTTCAGGGGCCCTGCATTTTTTGTGTGATTGATTTAGGGGCTGCTGGTGGTGTTGTATTCTCGCTTAGGGGATAAGAGGGGCATTGTTTCCAGGGGACCTGTGTTGTTATGCTTGATTTAGGGGTTGCTGGTTTCATGTTTTGTTCTTGCCCAGGAGTGAGAGGGGCATCGTTTCCAGGGGCCCTGTGTTTGTGTGATTGATTTAGGGGCTGCTGGTTGTGTTTTGTTCTTGCCCAGGAGTGAGAGGGGCATCGTTTCCAGGGGCCCTGTGTTTGTGTGATTGATTTAGGGGCTGCTGGTTTCATGTTTTGTTCTTGCCCAGGAGTGAGAGGGGCATCGTTTCCAGGGGCCCTGTGTTTGTGTGATTGATTTAGGGGCTGCTGGTTGTGTTTTGTTCTTGCCCAGGAGTGAGAGGGGCATCGTTTCCAGGGGACCTGTGTTTGTGTGATTGATTTAGGGGCTGCTGGTTTCATGTTTTGTTCTTGCCCAGGAGTGAGAGGGGCATCGTTTTCAGGGGCCCTGCATTTTTTGTGTGATTGATTTAGGGGCTGCTGGTGGTGTTGTATTCTCGCTTAGGGGATAAGAGGGGCATTGTTTCCAGGGGACCTGTGTTGTTATGCTTGATTTAGGGGTTGCTGGTTTCATGTTTTGTTCTTGCCCAGGAGTGAGAGGGGCATCGTTTCCAGGGGCCCTGTGTTTGTGTGATTGATTTAGGGGCTGCTGGTTGTGTTTTGTTCTTGCCCAGGAGTGAGAGGGGCATCGTTTCCAGGGGCCCTGTGTTTGTGTGATTGATTTAGGGGCTGCTGGTTGTGTTTTGTTCTTGCCCAGGAGTGAGAGGGGCATCGTTTCCAGGGGACCTGTGTTTGTGTGATTGATTTAGGGGCTGCTGGTTTCATGTTTTGTTCTTGCCCAGGAGTGAGAGGGGCATCGTTTTCAGGGGCCCTGCATTTTTTGTGTGATTGATTTAGGGGCTGCTGGTGGTGTTGTATTCTCGCTTAGGGGATAAGAGGGGCATTGTTTCCAGGGGACCTGTGTTGTTATGCTTGATTTAGGGGTTGCTGGTTTCATGTTTTGTTCTTGCCCAGGAGTGAGAGGGGCATCGTTTCCAGGGGCCCTGTGTTTGTGTGATTGATTTAGGGGCTGCTGGTTGTGTTTTGTTCTTGCCCAGGAGTGAGAGGGGCATCGTTTCCAGGGGACCTGTGTTTGTGTGATTGATTTAGGGGCTGCTGGTTTCATGTTTTGTTCTTGCCCAGGAGTGAGAGGGGCATCGTTTCCAGGGGCCCTGTGTTTGTGTGATTGATTTAGGGGCTGCTGGTTGTGTTTTGTTCTTGCCCAGGAGTGAGAGGGGCATCGTTTCCAGGGGCCCTGTGTTTGTGTGATTGATTTAGGGGCTGCTGGTTTCATGTTTTGCTTTTGCCCAGGAGTGAGAGGGGCATCGTTTCCAGGGGCCCTGTGTTTGTGTGATTGATTTAGGGGCTGATTTAGGGGCTGCTGGTTTCATGTTTTGTTCTTGCCCAGGAGTGAGAGGGGCATCGTTTCCAGGGGCCCTGCATTTTTTGTGCGATTGATTTAGGGGCTGCTGGTGGTGTTGTATTCTCGCTCAGGGGATAAGAGGGGCATTGTTTCCAGAGGACCTGTGTTAATATGCTTGATTTAGGTGCTGCTTGTTTCATGTTTTGTTCTTGGCCAGGAGTGAGAGGGGCATCGTTTCCAGGGGCCCTGTGTTTGTGTGATTGATTTAGGCTGTTGGTGGTGTGGCCCTCCTTCTCTGATATCCAAAGTGGATAGGTCAAAAGCTTCTGAACATTCTGGGCTCAGGGTGAACTGGGAGAAATCCGTACTTGTCCGGGTGGAGTATTAGCCACTTAATGGCAATCAGGGTTCTATTCACCGGCAGAGAGAGAGCTATAAATAGTTGAGAATTCACCACTGACCCCCAAATATGTTGGCAATTTAACATCGTCCCTTTCTTAGAACAAAGTGAAAAAAGAGGTAAAGGCTGAAGCACGCTCCCTTTCTGTATACTTGTACGGGCAGGATGGCGATATAGAAGATGGTCGCACCTTCGAGGATGCCTTGCATACTCTCGTACTGCCCTTTTCAGATCCCTCCAGGCTTCTTGGAGACGCTTCATAGTTATTCCTGGGATCTTCTCTGGGCGAGTCAATAAGCAAGAGTACCCTTTAATGAGTGTGTTCAGTCCACGTACGATGGGGGACTAGGAATGGCAGATTGACGCTTTACTGTTAATGACTGGCTGTCTGGGGACAGGGATGGCGGAGGCTTCTAGCTGCAGCTTGATTAGTTTGAAGGCTCTAGCTTACTAGAATACTTGCATGGCATCTTCAGACATAAGTTATGTTGGACTGTTGGCTGAGACTGAAGAATTACCAGGCAGCGTCCATGGGCACCTCACTCAAGCAACACTGCCTGGGTTTATGGCATTCGATTCTATTGGAGTCCCCATCTGGGTGATGTCTGGGCGGTGCCACGCATGGGATCCCTTGAGGAGCTGAAGGAGGAATTTGTCCTTCATAACTTCCAATTTTAAGGGTTCTTGCAGTTGAGGGGTGCTCTTGGACTCCCCGCGAGGAGGTATTGGTTCTCCCAGAATTGAATACTGTAGAAGCCAAGCTCAGAGGAACGGTGTCACGCGGATCTGTTCCTCCTTAGCAGTGACTTCATATGATAGGAATAGTGGGAACAAGACTTGGGTCCTGCGGAGAAGTCCAGTGGCTCCAGTTTGCCATTTTAGCCCATGTGTGATTTTGTATGTAGGCTGAGCACCAACCCCTCCTGTCTGCACCCTCATTCATGGTATCTGAGAAGGCCTCCTCATTCAGAGGTTTTTGCGACTATTCACAAACCAGGGAAGACCAATGGACCTTAATCCAAAGTGTTCGCTTCATCTGGAGATCATGGAAGAAGTGACAAACCCCACCCCAAGGGATCGGATGGGGCCAAAGGTGGGGTTCTGAAAGAACTTCCCATGGACGACCAGATCAGGAAACGGATCCCTGCTTACGATTGGGGGAGGCAATTTATGCAGCTAGATCACGCCCCAGAAACCGTGAATCCTCCTTCCATGCAGCCTTGCCGTGCATGCCCAAGCGTATAATTGAATATTATCTTGCTCTTCCACACCTCGTGATTGTGATAATTTTATTCTAATTATTCCTGTCATGCTATATAAAATTAATATATGAATAACACGTCTTGAAGCACCAATCTACGGAAAAAACCCAAAATCAGGGTTTGAATACTGCGTGCCTGTGAGTGTACTGCACAAAAGTCAAATCAATTTGCGTTGTCAATGCTTGTTAGTTTACGTCATTGGAAGCAGAAGGTGATCTGCCCCAGAGTCTCAGCGGTTCCTGGATGCTGTGGAGCGCCGCCTCCATCAGTACCCGAGGCACATCGCTGCTGCTCGTTGGTATTCATGTCTGCAGCCTGGGCACTGAGCTGGCAGCAGTCAACCAGCTCCTTGTGGCACTGTCTGCAGCAGAGCAGTCTCTGCAGCACGGGGGGGCCTTGAGCTGAGGTGAGGACAGGGGCCCCCGGTGCACAGATCATCCTCTGCAGCAGAGGGGGGGCCCTTAAGCTGAGGTGAAACATGGGAGGGTGAGGACAGGGGCCCTCTTCCCTGCTAATGTGAGTTGCACAGACCATCCTCTGCTGCACAGGAGGCCCTTGAGCTGGGGTGAAAACATGGGAGGGGGGACAGGAGCCACCCTCCCTGCTAATGTGAGGTGCACTGACCATCCTCTGCAGCACAGGGGGGCCCTTGAGCTGAGGTGAGGACAGGGGCCCCGGTGCACAGACCATCCTCTGCAGCACTGGGGGCCCTTGAGCTGAGGTGAGGGCAGGGCCCCCGGTGCACAGACCAATCAATCAATCAATCAATCAATCACGGCATTTATAGAGCGCGCTACTCACCCGGGAGGGTCTCAAGGCGCTGGGGGAGGGGGTAAGTTACTGCTCGAACAGCCAGGTCTTGAGCTGCTTCCTGAAGGAGAGATGGTCCTGGGTTCGCCGAAGGTGAGTGGGGAGGGAGTTCCAGGTCTTGGCTGCCAGGTAGGAGAAGGATCTTCCTCCGGCGGTGGTTCTGCGGATGCGTGGTACGGTGGCGAGGGCGTGGCTGGTTGATCGTAGCTGGCGTGTGGGCGTGTAGAAGGTCATGCGGTCGTTGAGGTACTTTGGGCCCAGGTCGTGGAGGGCCTTGTGTGCGTGGGTGAGGAGTCTGAACGTGATTCTCTTGCTGACGGGGAGCCAGTGCAGGTCTTTCAGGTGTCCGGTGATGTGGCTGTGTCGGGGGATGTCCAGGATGAGTCGTGCGGAGGCGTTCTGGATGCGCTGGAGTCTTTTTGAAGTTTGGCTGTGGTTCCGGCGTAGAGGGTGTTCCCATAGTCCAGTCGGCTGGTGACGAGTGCCTGGGTGACGGTCTTCCTGGTTTCAGTGGGGATCCATCTGAAGATCTTGCGGAGCATGCGCAGGGTGTTGAAGCATGAAGATGAGACGGCGTTGACTTGTCTGGTCATCGACAGGGAGGAGTCCAGGATGAAGCCCAGGTTGCGTGCGTGGTCCGTTGGCTTGGGCGCGGTGCCCAGGGGCCGGGGGCCACCAGGAGTCGTCCCAGGCGGAGGGTGATGAGCCCAGGATGAGGACTTCCGTCTTGTCTGAGTTCAGTTTGAGGCGGCTGTTCCTCATCCAGTCGGCGACGTCTCTCATCCCGTCGTGTAGGTTGGCTCTGGCGGTGGTGGGGTCGTTGGTGAGGGAGAGGATCAGCTGGGTGTCGTCGGCGTAGGAGATGATGTTGAGGTTGTGTTGGCGTGCGATGGCTGCGAGGGGGCTCATGTAGACGTTGAAGAGGGTTGGGCTGAGTGAAGATCCTTGTGGAACGCCGCAGATGACTTCGGTGGCTTCGGATCTGAACGGGGGAGGCGGACTCTCTGGGTTCTTCCGGCGAGGAACGAGATGATCCATTCCAGTGCTTTCTCTCGGATTCCGATGTTGCTGAGGCGCTTCACTAGGGTGCGGTGGCAGACGGTGTCGAACGCCGCGGAGAGGTCCAAGAGGATGAGGGCAGCTGTTTCCCCGTTGTCGGTTAGGGTTCTGATGTCGTCGGTGGCTGCGATAAGGGCGGTCTCGGTGCTGTGGTTGGCCCGAAACCCGGACTGCGAGGGGTCGAGGGATCCATTCGTCTCGAGGAAGGCGGCAAGCTGTCTGTTGACGGTCTTCTCGATGACTTTGGCCGGAAACGGAAGGAGCGAGATGGGACGGTAGTTCTTGAGGTCGGTGGGGTCCGCCGTTGGTTTCTTCAGGAGGGCGGTAAGCTCGGCGTGCTTCCAGCTCTCCGGGAAGGTGGCGGTGTGGAAGGAGGAGTTGATGATGTCCCGGAGATGGGGTGCGATGGTGGCGTCGGCTTTGTTGAAGACGTGGTGTGGGCAGGGGTCGGTTGGTGATCCGGAGTGGATGGAGTTCATCGTGCGGGTGGTGTCTTCGGTGCTGATCGGGGTCCAGTTGCAGAGGGTGGTGGTGGCGGGCGTTGGTTCGGCGGTAGGGTGCGTGGTTTGTGCGTCGAAGCTGTTATGTATGTCGGTGATCTTGCGGTGGAAGAACGCGGAGAGTGAGTTGCAGAGGTCTTGCGAGGGGGTGATGTCGTTGTTTCCGGCGCTGGGGTTGGAGAACTCTTTGACGATGCTGAAAAGTTCCTTGCTGTCATGGGCGTTGTTGTCCAGTCGTTCTTTGAGTGCCGACTTCTTGGTGGTACTGGATCAGCTGGTGGTGTTTGCGGGTGGCGTGCTTGAGGGCGGTCCTGTTGTCTGTGGTCTGGTCGAGTCGCCAGGTTTTCTCGAGAGTGCGGCAGTTCTTCTTGGATTTCTTGAGTTCGTTGGTGAACCAAGGGGTTTTCTTGCTTCCGGGTCTGCTGGGAGGGTTTTTTAGTGGTGCGAGGTCGTCGGCGCAGGCGGTCAGCCACTTGGCGAGGTTGCTGGCTGCTTCGTTTGGGTCCGTTGTGTTGGTGGGTGTGTTCTGGCTGAGGGAGGCGGTGAGCTGCTCGGCGGTGATCTTGCTCCAGCTCCGGCGGGGAGCCTGTTGCGGGTGGTGGTGGGTCGCAGTCTTTCTGAAGCTGAAGTGGACGCAGCTGTGGTCGGTCCAGTGGAGTCCGGTGGCGTGGCTGAAGGAGATGTGCTTGCTGGACGAGAAGACGGGGTCAAGCGTGTGGCCGGCGTAGTGGGTGGGCGTGTTCACCAGTTGCTTGAGTCCGAGGTTGGCGAGGTTGTCCAGCAGGGCGGTGGTGTTTCTGTCGTTGTTGTTCTCCAGGTGGAAGTTGAGGTCCCCTAGGAGGATGTAGTCGGCGGAGGGCATGGCGTGCGGGCTGATGAAGTCTGCGATGTCTTCGCTGAATAGTGTGCGTGGTCCCGGGGGTCTGTAGATGAGGGTGCCTCGGAGGGTGGTCTTGGGGTCAGTGTGTATCTGGAAGTGTAGGTGTTCGGCGGCGGTGAAAGACCATCCTCTGCAGCACGGGGGGGGGGCTTGAGCTGGGGTGAGGACAGGGCACTCCAGTCCTCCCTGCTAATGTGAGGTGCACAGACCATGCTCTGCAGCACGGGAGGGGGGGGGGCGGGTGCTTGAGCTGAGACGAGGACAGGGTCCCTACTCCCTGCTAATGTGAGGTGCACTGACCATCCTCTGCAGCACAGGGGGCGCTTGAGCTGAGGTGAGGGCAGGGCCCCCCTCCCTCCCTGCTAATATGAGGTGCACACACCATCCTCTGCAGCACAGGGAGGGCCTTGAGCTGAGGTGAAAACATGGGAGGGGAGGGCAGGGGGCGCCTCTTCCTTCCTAATGTGAGGTGCACAGACCACCCTCTGCAGCGGACAGGGAGGGTGGAAGGGGTAAAGGGCGCCCTCCTACTGTCTGCTAATGTGAGGTGCACTGACCATGTGGGGTGGGTTGAAATGTGCAAGGTTTTATCTGTTGTGTTTCTGATGTCTGACAGCCGAGGCCAGGCCCCTCTATGAGAGGTTCTGGAGCTGTGAGGGTGCGCACATGGACCACAGGTGTACATCACGGCATACCCCTGGCTGGAGGGGTGGGCTGAACTGTGTCTACAGCCAGGAGTCTTGACGAGGGTTCATCTGTTGTCTCTCAGATGTCTGTCTGCTGAGGTCGGAGCCCTCTGTGAGGGTGCACACATGGACCAGAGCAGTACTTTTCTTGCATAGACCCACAGACTGCAGGGGTGGGTTGACCTGTGTCTGCAGACTGGGGTCTTGTTGAGTGTTCATTTGTTGTCTCTCAGAGGTCGGATCCTCAGTGAGGGGTTCTGAAGCTGTGAGGGTGCACACATGTCGCACAGGGGTACATCACTGCATAGACCCCTGGCTGGAGGGGTGGGTTCAGCTGTGTCTGCAGACTGGGGTCTTGTCGAGGGTTCATCAGTGGTCTCTCAGATGTCTGACTGCCGAGGTCAGATCCTCAGTGAGGGGTTCTGAAGCTGTGAGGGAGCAGACATCACTGCATAGACCCCTGGCTGGAGGGGTGGGTTCAGCTGTGTCTGTAGACTGGGGTCTTGTCGAGGGTTCATCAGTGGTCTCTCAGATGTCTGACAACCGAGGTCAGGTCCTGAGTGAGGGGTTCTGAAGCTGTGAGGGAGCAGACATCACTGCATAGACCCCTGGCTGGAGGGGTGGGTTCAGCTGTGTCTGCAGACTGGGGTCTTGTCGAGGGTTCATCAGTGGTCTCTAAGATGTCTGACAGCCGAGGTCAGATCCTCAGTGAGGGGTTCTGAAGCTGTGAGGGACAGACATCCCTGCATAGACCAGATGGGTGGGTTCAGCTGTGTCTGTAGACTGGGGTCTTGTCGAGGGTTCATTCCTGGTCTCTCAGATGTCTGACAGACATGGCCAGCACCCCTCAGCTCGGGAGGCATGGGGCCAGGCTCGGCTGCCTGCCTCGTCCCTGTCACGGTTGTCTTGTATAATGATAGCACGCGCCTTGTTACGGACAGGCTTCTCACCGCTATTTTTGCTTACTTTTTGCAGGATCAGTTTGACAACCTCGAGAAGCACACGCAGTGGGGCATCGAAGTGCTCGAAAAGTACATCAAGTTCGTGAAGGAGCGGGCAGAGATCGAGATCAGCTATGCCAAGCAGCTCCGGTAAGCCCGTCCGGCGCCCCCGTGGAAGGGATTCCGGGGCTGGAACCGACCCCGGGTCTGGGGGAGGGCGGATACATCTGTTTCTGCTTTTAGAGTTCGGGGAAGTCCGAGTAACCGCCGATATGAATGCCAGCCTGGCACAGCTTTGCACCCGACCAACAGCTCGTACTGTGCCCTTCTGTGCCAACACTCGCCCCACAGAGACCACTGGCACAGCTCTGCACCCGACCAACAGCGCGTACTGTGCCCTTCTGTGCCAACACTCGCCCCGCAGAGACGCCTGTCACAGCTCTGCACCCGACCATCAGCTCGTACTGTGCCCTTCTGTGCCAACACTCGCCCCCACAGAGACCACTGGCACAGCTCTGCACCCGACCAACAGCGCGTACTGTGCCCTTCTGTGCCAACACTCGCCCCACAGAGACCACTGGCACAGCTCTGCACCCGACCAACAGCGCGTACTGTGCCCTTCTGTGCCAACACTCGCCCCGCAGAGACCCCGGCACAGCTCTGCACCCGACCAACAGCTCGTACTGTGCCAACACTCGCCCCGCAGAGACCCCTGCCACAGCTCTGCACCCGACCAACAGCTCGTTCTGTGCCAACACTCGCCCCACAGAGACCTCTGTCACAGCTCTACACCCGACCCGCAGCGCGTACTGTACCCTTCTGTGCCAACACTCGCCCCACAGAGACCCCTGGCACCGCTCTACACCCGATCAACAGCTCGTAGTGTACCCTTCTGTGCCAACACTCGTCCCACAGAGACCCCTGGCACAGCTCTGCACCCGACCCACAGCTCGTAGTGTACCCTTCTGTGCCAACACTCGTCCCACAGAGACTCCTGTCACAGCTCTGCACCCGATCTACAGCTCGTACTGTGCCCTTCTGTGCCAACACTTGCCCTGCAGAGAGCTCTGGCACAGCTCTATACCCGACCCACAGTGCGTACTGTACCCTGCTGTGCCAACACTCGCCTCACACATACCCTTGGCACAACTCTGCACCCGACCCGCAGCTCGTACTGTACCCTTCTGTGCCAACACTCGCCCCGCAGAGACCCCTGTCACAGCTCTGCACCTGACCAACAGCTCGTACTGTGCCCTTCTGTGCCAACACTCGCCCCGCAGAGACCCCTGTCACAGCTCTGCACCTGACCAACAGCTCGTACTGTGCCCTTCTGTGCCAACACTCGCCCCACAGAGACCACTGGCACAGCCCTGCACCCGACCAACAGCTCGTACTGTACCCTTCTGTGCCAACACTCGCCCCGCAGAGACCCCTGGCACAGCTCTGCACCCGACCAACAGCTCGTACTGTGCCCTTCTGTGCCAACACTCGCCCCACAGAGACCACTGGCACAGCTCTGCACCCGACCACCAGCGCGTACTGTACCCTTCTGTGCCAACACTCGCCCCGCAGAGACCCCTGTCACAGCTCTGCACCCGACCAACAGCTCGTACTGTGCCCTTCTGTGCCAACACTCGCCCCACAGAGACCACTGGCACAGCTCTGCACCCGACCCGCAGCGCATACTGTACCCTGCTGTGCGAACACTCGCCCCACAGAGACCCCTGGCACGGCTCTGCACCCGACCCGTAGCGCGTACTGTACCCTGCTGTGCCAACACTCGCCCCACAGAGACCCCTGGCACATCTCTGCACCCGACCCGTAGCGCATACGGTACCCTGCTGTGCCAACACTCGCACCACAGAGACCGCTGGCACAGCTCTTCACACTGACTCCCAGTACGTTCTGTACCCTTCTGTGCCAACACTCACCCCACAGAGCCGTCTGGCAAGCACTTCACCCTGGACAAGCAGAGTATAGTGTGCCCTGCTGTGCCAACACTCATCCCCCGTGGAGCTCTGGCACAGCCCTTCACACTGACCCGTAGCGTGTACTGTACTCTTCTGTGCCAACTCTCTTCCCCCGTGGAGCTCTGGCACAGCTC
The DNA here is from genome assembly GCA_963921515.1 of Calotriton arnoldi. Taxonomy (NCBI): domain Eukaryota; kingdom Metazoa; phylum Chordata; class Amphibia; order Caudata; family Salamandridae; genus Calotriton; species Calotriton arnoldi. Next base: position 3,749,666 of record CAWUFW010000054.1, read on the forward strand.
TTGACACTGACGTACAGAAACTGTATTTTACAAACCCACCCCACAGGTTTCCATTATGAAATTAGAAGACATGTTGGCACTCACCATGCATGTGTTGAGCCATCAGACCTTTATACTGGAGGGGGGCGGGGAATAAAAGTCGCTGAGCGAATGTTGGGGTGTTTCACTCTGTAAGACCCCTCTCTATGTCAGGCCTCTGGTGTTGTTAAAACATACATTGAGTGTAACGAGTGTGAGTATTGTGCAATTACTGAGACTAGACCAGCGGCCCCATGGATACCGCTCAGTAAAGGCCGCGGCCTCTGTAGGGTCCTCCCCAGCCCGGGGCTTGCAGATGAATACTCCACACACGGGGCTCTGAATTGTAGGTCTTTACTCCTCAACATACACTCACACACCGCTCTCTGATGACCTCATAACCGTTAATAACCACACTTTAACACCTCCCAGCAAGTTACCTGCTTCCTCTATTGAGTCTGCCCAGAACTGCAAGTGTCCCAGCACACAAGCCTCACCACACTACAGCCTCCTCCTGCCTTTATTCCCTTCTCTGCCTACATTGGGAGAGCTTTGAAACCGGTGTATTTCAGGTTGTGAGAGCCATTAAAACAAGTATTTGCAATGCAACAGGTCTCGCATTTACGCGAGTTTAAGCTATTGGCATTATTAAATGACAATGCCTTTTATTTATGTTTTGGTTTTTGAAACCTAAATAAAACGCATTGTCATTTACAATGCCAATAGCTTATGGATATCCATCTGGGCTACCAGTCATGCCAGCCCACCTAAAATCACGCAATATTGACAGCTTATGAGGAACATCAAGACCATCCAGTCTGCTCCCATAATCATGAGCACTTCAACCATCATTCACCACTCGTAGGCCTTTCAGTTCTGCTACAGATTCTCAACCACTACTCCTGCCGGAAGGAGACTCCATCTACCCCTTTTTGCACACAGTTGGTACTACCAAGCTTTCTCCATTACACCCCTGCCCCCCCACACACCCACCCAACATGGCTCACGATACTCATTTGATTGTTGCGTTATACAAATTGATCAGGACCAGGGTTACTATAGCCTAAAATGCATACCTAAAGGCCAGGGAGAAGCCCACGTGTAAAATCCCAGCCTCAACAGCAGATCCACAAATCAAAATCTCACCTACGAGGTAGCTTTTTCGGGGATCAAATGGCAGAACTGAGTTTTGCAACAGACATGAAGTTATGGGACAGCTTCACCTTGCCGAGCCCCATAAAAACCTGGCTAGGCACTGCCACCACTTCATAAATGAACCAGTGCAGCACTGCCCACCTCAGGATTCCCATGTGAGATCCTGCACGCTTCCACCATCCTCGGATTTAACTCAACGCAGTAACACAAAGGACTGATTTTCCAAAAAGCGGTCATGCAATATGCTCACAGCGTGCCTGTTCATGTTTGTTACACTAGAATGATGGTCAAAACAGCTCAAGAACACAACCTTTTGGCACAAAATATGCCATCCCACACACAAGCCTACCAACTACTGATTTAGGCTGTGGCCAGTTCCCAGATAACACAATAGTGTCGCACTGACAGCTGCCCACCCACGATATAAATAGTAAATAACAGATGTTTAATTTCTTCCCTCTTTTCAGAATGCCCAGCCCGCATTCGGCTGAAAATCCAGCTCCCATAACTAGGCAACATTAAGTGATACCCTAATAACGAGTTGGAGAGTAAAATGCAATTCTTATTAAACCTCCGCATTACACCTCAGTGTCAACGCCCTATCTTGTCACAGTTTGTACCCTTCCGATTCTAGAACTGCAAGCTTGGGTTTACATAAGAGCCTTGAGTAACCCATACCAAACGCTAACCTCAAATCACGCACTGCCCCATGGAGTTTCTGCCTGCCATTTGTCAATTCGTTTCAGAATGCCAACCATATTTTTTTTTTCCTCTCCAAACATCAACTGCAAAGATGATCAAAAGTTCTAAGCAACACAATCATGCTGACAAAAGCATTCAGGAGTGCCACTAGTTTTGTCCCATGTGGTTAATTTGTGCTAGTGGGTCCAAGCATGAAAGAAACAAGCATTGGCATAGCCAATAGGTCTCGCCTTTGGGACTTTATAAGTGTTTAGCAATGCAGTACATTATCCCCCACTGGCGTGCCCACATACTCTTAACATTTTTAAATATTCGTACAAGTTTTTTTTCTTCTTTTTTTTAAAGTCGATATGACAAAGGAGAAGGTGTGGCATAACGGCCAAAGCAGCCAACTTTGGAGCGGAGGGGACCAGGTTCGAGCCTCCTCGTTGGCTCAACATCCTGTGATTCTGGGCAAATCACTTTATCTCCCTATGCCCCCCTGCCAAAACAAGTAAAGCTTTTTACATATAAATGTAAAGTAAATGAGCCAAGACTGGTCCCAGAACTGGATAAGGTCGCCGACATTTACGTAATATTTCAATGTTAGCATGTTGCTTTTTCATAAGATAGACATTGTGTGAAACTGGAAGTTATTTCTACTTCAATGTTACATGTGCAGCTCCATTGCTTGAATTGTATTTTAGGGGCAACCAGCAGGGTGTCGGGTTTTGCACCACTATGCTATAATCCGGGTGTAATATTTAATTAAGAAGGTGACATTTTGAATGATGAGGATTGTATATACATCACTGTTGCTTTCGCTTCTCTGCTTCCTTTGGTCTGTCGCCAAGCAGCGAGGAGGCTGGCAGCCGTTTTGCTACGTTAGCTCTAAAGAAATCAAACTACATGACTTGCCAACAAGGCATCGAATAAACAGAGTAACAAATTCCCACCTGAACGTAGCCTGTCACCAGGGGACTCTGAAAAACACAGGTCCGGCGGGTGGCCAATGTCCAGTTTGCCGCAAGGTTTGCATTTTATTCAACTCGATAACCCATATGCAAATAGCCTACGTCAAGTTTTGCAAACTGGGTGAGGAAATAAAACCTGGCCTCTCGAGTGGAGTTAAAGAATAAACACTTCATTCTGGAAGAACACAAAATCATTCAGAAACCGAGAATGAAAGCGTCCCCAGCTGCTGGTCTTCGGCTCGCAGCCCCTCGCGCCGACCTTTCCTTGTAACAAGTCCAGTATAATCTCTAATCTAGAGCAGTCGGAAGGGGAAAGAGCGGCGCTCGGTGAGAAACACTGCCTTCTGACCCAGGGAGGCAGGCGCAGCGGAAGTGACCCTGGCTCGAGCACGCAGTCTGGGGGAGCCGGACGGACAAGTCAATGGAAGGGGGAAAGGGATCTTATCATCGCCAAGCTGCAGTTCCACCGGACCGTCTGCACATCTCTAGCATCTCCAAATAAAAGAACACAGCTTCCACTCAGGCATGTGGGAGCCGAGGCGGATGTGTGTGGTGTGGAGTACAGCGCGCTCCTTGGTCAGAGCAGGGGGTACTGTATGTCATACACAAGCTGTAGCTGCTGCTGGGGGGAACGGAGCAAAGTCACAGAATGGAAAATAGTGACCGCGTACATGTCATCAAAGGAGGCGGGCACTGATAATAAATAAATGAAGGCGCACGGTGAGCGCTGCTTGATGCTGTGTTCGGGGTGGGTGGGGTCTGCTTTTGAGGCAAGGCAAGACAAGCGCGGCTGCGAAAGTGAAAGCGACCGCGCTGTGTTTAATGATCCAGGACGAGGAATGCAGCTGGCACCCTGCGCGCCGCTGCTAGCTCCCGACAGCTGTATGCCGTGGGAGTGAACATTTAGAGAAAAGGTGTGACATGCACCCGCCTTTGGCCAATTGCGTGCTTTCATTTTTGAAAGCCACACGCAAAGGCCAATAGAATGTGTGGAAGTTGAAAAACCACACGGACTGGTTTGGAGAAAGTCTGGAGTGATTCCAAGAGGCCTCCCCATAGAGCAGCGCATGCGCGCTGCGCTAGGCTCGACCTAAAAAACCCTTAGATAGACAGTCTAAGCATAAATAATGCCAATATTTTTTTGCTTCCAACTATGGGTTGCCAATTGCATCTATTTTGAACGTTTCATCCGCAGATACACCGGATCTCAGTATGCCTTTCAGCGTGTCTTTTAGAAACCGAGGTCATATGTCTCTCTCACTCACTCAGACACACACATACATTTCCACACTTTAAGGAAACATTCCGCCCGACTGAGCGCAGTTATTGTTGTGCACATGTGAGTGCAAAAACTCCCCTTTTTAGGTCTCGCGCCTAGCGTTGCAGTGCGCAGCACTGCTCGCGCAGCGAGACCTCTGAAAGGGCTTCTGAAAACGACCCACACGCTCGTACGTGTGGTTTTGTTTTCAGAAGCCCTCATTAGCTGTAGCGTGCGTTTTTAGAAAAACGGCACGCGATTGGGCAAAGCGGGTGCATGTCCCGCCTTTGCCGCGCCCATTCCCGACGGTGGCCAGAACGCGCAGCAGCGCGCGTTCGTCTCGCTTTTGCTGCCGCGCTCTCTAGCCCCCGCTCCTCTGTGGTGCGCGCGCACCACTTGTTTTCCAAGCTATTTCTGCTGTAATGTTATGCAGCAACCGGGGATTGCTTTCCCCTCCAGCCGCTGTCTAGGTCAAGGCGACGTTCTGCAGACAGTAAACCATGAATGAACGCAACAATCACCCACGGGTCTCTCCAGCGGCAGCTCGGTGCCAGCTCCAGTGCCAATCCCTACAGATGGCAGCCTCTGAGACTGGAGGGCGCTCGGCCACTCATTCGCTTTCCGAGCAACCTGGAACCCCCGTTGCCGTCGGCGAAGTAAACCAGCCAGAGAGCGGCGTGCTCTTTGTTTTCAGTCTCTCCAGGCCACGTAAAAAAGGTGGGGAAATGAAAAATGCCCCCAAATCCTGCTGCTGGTCCAAGCTGCGCTGCTGGCCTCTACAACTGAAACGCCCAGCGATCGACGACTGTCGACATTTCATGTGCGGTCTTTGCGCTCCTGACAGAAACGGGCGAGCTGAGGAAGCAGAGAAAACACATCGCTAGCACCACTTCCTGATTGAAGCTTCAGCGGAATAAACAAGCATTTGCAATGCAATAGGTCTCGCATTATTAAAGTTTGAGCTATTGGTGTTGCATTATTTAGCAATGCCAATAGCTCAAACTCTAATAATGCGAGACCTATTGCATTGTAAATGCTTGTCATTTGTGCTGTGCCGTCTGCTGTGACTCTCCCCTGCACCAACCCTGGCCTGAGCCAAAGCGCAATAAGAGCAGGAACATAAAGATCTTGGTAATTGAGAAGCCACCACGCTCGAGAGGTTTATAATAAGAATGTTCTTGCAACCCTATTTACAGTGATGTGTGTCCAAATTATTTTTTCACTCAGCAGAGGCGAGATAATTGTTACGTTCCAATCTCTCCTTCACTGTGATAACTTAAAAATATATGTATTTATTTTTTTATTGTGCTCGATACCACTTTGTAGCCATTTCACAGCGCTAATTAGTGGAAGAGAACAAGATTGAGGGTCTACATCCAAAAGTAAAACCAGTCCACACCATTGCGGTGCCTGACACGCTTCTGCACACAGCACCAGGGAAGCAGGCTCTGTGAAACAACTAACATGGGAGGAGGGGTTTATCGCCACATCCTATCAGGCAGAATTTCAGAGTCTCGGCTCGAAGGAGGACATCAAAGCGAGCAAATATGTCTGTTTTATGTTTATTGTAAGAGTGTGAGCAGCTGCACACTCCAGAATCCAGCTCAGAGGGCTCGCACCAAGCAAGTAATGTGGCAGGAGGGGCGAGGGATGGGATAAGCACAAGGGGGAGTGGGAGGGGCTGCAATGCCTCATGGCTCCAGGGAAACCAGGAGCAACGTACTGCGAAAAGCAGAACAATGTATAATTAAATTCGGGGGGTGGGGAAGGGACGGTTAAAAACAGCAAGACTCCTGTTAAACAAGCTTGGAGTGCTGAGGGGATGAGGGAGCACGGTAGCGGCTGGATGCCGAACTTGCATTCCATTTCTAAGGGAGCGTCTGTCGCCATTCTGAACCTGAAAATTAGCCAAACCAAGCAAAGAAACAGTGCGCCTACATTAACAGAGTAAGCGTACATGTAAAAGGGGAAGTCCCCATGGGAGGAAACCAAACAACGAAAGGAGGGACAAATACAAATAAGTGACCAGTCAAAAACACACTTTTACGAGAGGCACTACAAAGAAGCAATTGGAAGCAACAGGCAGCAATGCGCATGCACTTACCCCACAGAGTAGATAACAGCATGTCTCGAAGAGACCGCGCATGCGATGCCTAGGTGAGACCTAAAAAGGCCTGGTACCAGCTCTCTCTTCTAAAGAAAGTGAAACTGTTTCTTCCATAAAGCAACTTCAGAACTGCTGTTCAACCCCTCATACTTGTTCCTCTGGATGGTGGTAACACCTTGCCCCTTCATCGCCGAAACTCCACACTGGCACCCCTTAAGGGCATCCTACAGGCCATATGATCACATTGCCACCATCCTGATGGAACTCCATTGGTTCCACCTGTCACTCTGTACCATCTTCCAAACTAGATGCATCATTTACAAAGTCATCACAACCAGCATCCTGCTCATCTAGCAGACAGGCTCACCATCTTTGGTGGTCCCTCGACTCAATGACAGGGCACCATCAGACTTTTTTTTTTTTTTTTTTTTTTATAAACACTTTATTTTTCAAATAAAGGAGAAAATTCACATTGCATTGCATATAGTCTTCTTCACAACCCAAACAAATCGTGCCTGACATTTGTGGTACAATGATGGACAATATATCAACCAGAACAGTGGCAACCCCCGTAACCCTCCGTTCTCAACCCCTCCCCCCACCCCCACCCACAATCTTACTCCGAGCTGTAATGCTGAGGCAGTCAATGTGTTGCAAACTCTCTGAGCAGTGGCCTTGCATCGTGGTCCCGCCATGCCCTGTCGCGCAGCTGCGCGGCCAGCACCTTCCCCTCAGCCCACTCCCTCCGGCACTATGCCGTTATCTGCCTGAGTGCCGGAGGCCTGTTTAGCTGATGCCAGGTGTACCCTCAGTGGACCCCATATGTCTTGGGGGCGGGATGTCGGTGGCATAAGACTGGCATATAATTCTGCGTTGGTGTTGCAAAATACTAAGCTGTTCAGCCATTCTAGGAGTTTGGGGGTTGTCCTCCTGCCCCAGTGAATTGCCACCTCCCGTTTCGCTAGCAAGAGCCCCAGGGACGCTAATCTCCTCACTTTCTTGGGAATCTGAACTGTATAGCCCAAGAGGGCTATTTCAGGAAGGGGGACAAGAGGAATCCCAATTATGTTCCCTAATGTCTCATGCACGACTGCCCAATAGGTCTGTAAACGAGGACAGGTCCAAGCCAAATGCAGAAAGTCAGCTTGTGGGGAGGTGCATTTTAAACAATTGTGCGATTTAGTAGCGTCAATCTTGTGGGCCATGGCTGGTGTAAAATAGGCACGTCGGAGAAATTTGAAATGTAATAACTTATGGCGGCTGTTAAGCGAGACGTCCCTGGTGATCATACAGCACTTTTCCCATTGTTCGTCTGTAATCGCTCCGCCCGTATCTGCCTCCCAGTCCTGTCTAATCTTGGCGTCATCCACAGGGAACAGTTGGGCGCAGGTCTTGTACATTTTGGAAATGAGGTGTGCGCCACTCGCGCTCTCCAGGACCAAACCAAGCGGGGGGGAACGAGTCCGGTTCAACCGGGTATGAGGGAAACGCCGCACGCAATGCGGATTTCATTCTGCTCATTAGGAAGCGGGTCATAAAGCTGCAGTCAGAAAATCTATTGTCTTCGTCTATGGAGAAAACATGACCCCCAGGGAACAGGTCGCCTATCGTAACTATTTCTGCGGCCGCCAGTGTACGCTGTACTATTCCTTCTCCAGTGAGTGGGAACCATCTAGTGTTGGGTAATGGTAAAGCCGAGGAGTATAGAGATGTAGCGCCCATGCGCTTAGTCAGCTTGTCCCAAGCCCAAGCAGTAGTTGACACCGTCTGAATGTCCCGCTTGTCCCGTGGAAAACCACCCGGCAGTATCTCACTCAACTTGTCCGGCAGAACCAGGTCCGCCTCCGGTCGTAAAAACGGGATACGGGCGTCAGGGTGGAACCAAGCGTGCGCGTAGCGGCACTGCGCCACCAAGTAGTACAATTGGAAGTCTGGGACGCCAAAATCCCCTCTGTCGTATGGCAGGGTCAGTATGGACCAGCGCACGCGGGGCCGTTTACCACCCCATACCAGTCGTATCATGAGCGTCCGTAGAGTGCGAAAAAAAACGTCCGACAGGGGCACAGGGATATTATTAAAAAAATATAAATATTTGGGGAGAACCACCATTTTTAATATGGCCACCCTGCCCTCCAGCGACACGGGTAGCCTCAGCCATCTGTCTACCTGTTCTTCTAGTTTCGAAAAAGTCTGTCCATAATTTAAACGTATGATCTGGGTGGTGTCCCAGTGGATATAAATGCCAAGATATTTCACCGAGTCCTGGCACCATTCAAGAGGGAATTCGCAATCCCATTTGGCTGTGCCCTCCGTTAGCGGGAAGATGATGGATTTATGCCAGTTGATGCCCAGTCCCGAAAATCTACCAAAACGGATAATTTCACGTATCAGAGGAGCCAAGTTTAAGTGGGGCTCCCGAACGTACAAGATGGTATCATCCGCGTACAGGGAAGCTAAGAGGGGGCCCGTTTTGAATTGTAGTCCTCTCTGCAAATGGCGGTCCTGGAAATGCCTAACTAGCGGATCCATTGCTAGAATAAACAATAGAGGGGACAGGGGGCATCCCTGTCTGGTCCCACGGTATAACCGAAATGGCCTTGACAGAGTGCCATTCAAGCGGAGTCGTGCCGAGGGGCCGCTGTATAGTAAGGAGACGGTTGCGATGAAGCCACACGGAAAACCCATTCGCTGCATCACCTCCACCAGGAACGGCCACTCCAAAGAGTCAAACGCCTTCTCTGCGTCAAGTAACACCGCCGCCACCTCAGGCTGTATTCTGTGCAACACAGTGAACAGTGTTCGGAGGTTCAAGGACGTTGAGCGTTTGGGGACAAAGCCAGACTGCATTGGGGAAATGACATACTCCATCAGCTGTGAAAGCTTATTGGCGAGTACTTTCGCCAAGATTTTATAGTCCAAGTTCAGTAAGGACAGCGGCCGGTACGAGCCGCATTGTTTGTGGTCTTTGTCTGGCTTCGGGAGGAGTATAATCACTGCTTCACGCATTGTAGGGGGGAGGCTCTGTTTTTCCAATGCCTCGGCATACACCTCGATCAATTGGGGGGCAGAATGTCCTTGAACTCTTTATAGAAGTCCCCGGTGAAACCATCTAATCCCGGGGCAGTGGTTCCCCGCAGAGTGTCTATGGCTAGAATGACGTCAGCGACGGATATTGGCTCTGCCATAAAGTCCATCATGTGTTTTTCCAAGAATACCAATGCGGTTTCATCTAGGTATGCAGTCTGGGCCGTGCCGTCGGGGTCTGTTCTAGATGTGTAAAGTGTAGTATAATAATCTAAGAATTCATCCCGGATAGCCACCGTGGAAGTGAGTGGTGCCGGCCGCAGATTGCAATTCGGTGATGTAATTTTTGTTGTAAGGTGGTCTTAGCATTTGTGCCAGGACTCTGCCAGGTCGCTCGCCCTCCCCGTATCTTCTTGCCGTGTGGTATTTACCCATGTACAGAATCTCTCGGTCTGCTGTGTCCCTATATTTAGTCAGTAGGGCAAGTCTCGCAGTCTGAGCCGTTGTCAGGGAGGGTCGCCAATTGGGAGTCTATCGCAGCTATTTCACGCTCTATGCGGGTCATTGTCTGCCTAAGTTCTTTAAGCACCCCCGCCTGTTTGGATATACACTTTCCCCTGATAACGGCCTTAAATCCCTCCCACAAGACAGCCACCGTGTCCACCGAGCCGGCATTAAGTTCAAAATAGTCCTCTATCGCTTCCCGGACCTCAGCTTTGAACAGGTCGTCTTGGAGGGCTCTCCCAGGGAAACGCCACTGCTTCTCATACCCTTCCGGTCGTGGGAACATTAGATGTATAACTATCGGAGAGTGGTCAGAATATGTGCAAGGGAGCGTAGTATGGGAGTCAAACCAGTTCGCAACCACGGGGGAAATCAGCCAGTAGTCTATCCTGGACCAGGTTCCGTGTGGGCCAGAGTGGTGGGTGTATTTGGTGAGGGTGGGGTTGTGCCTTCGCCAGATGTCGATTAAAGTGTGGTGCTCGCAGAGGTCCCTCAGGGCGCGCCGCGCTCGCGGCTTGGTGTCTGGTGCCTTAGAAGTGCCGTCCAGGCCGGGTGTATTAGTAAATTGAGGTCCCCTCCCAGGAGTAATGCGTGGGGGTCGTGCTTTGTGATCCGCGCATTTAAGTCATGGAAAAACTCGGGGGCATCGATATTGGGAGCATAAACATTTGCTAAGGTGACTTTGTGACCATAGAGGGTACCCGTGACTATCACATGTCTGCCCTCAGGGTCCAGGGTCGCATCTGTGAGTGTAAAAGGGACTCTCTTGTGGATCAGTATGGCTGTGCCCCTAGCGTAGTTGCTGTAATTAGCGAAGAATCTGTGTGTGCCCCAGCTAGTGCCAAAACGGGCCAAATCTGTAATGGGGAGGTGTGTCTCTTGTAAATATGCTATGTCGACCTTGTGTCGGATAAGATAATGGAGCACCTGCCTCCTTTTACGGGTATTATTGAGCCCTCTAACATTCCAAGACATGAAGGTGACGGCCGAGGGCCCCTGTATGTTACCTAACCGTGACATCTGTCCAATATGTAAACCTTTGCCTGCCAGGGCTTGTATGCGATGACGTTGCAATAAGCAATGCTACTATAAAGTGTAAACAATTCAAACAGTGCGCAAGTCTAATCCCTCCCCCCCTCCCCCCACCCAGCCACCTGCCATCCGGATGGTGGCCATACCCCTCAAAATTCTCCGGCCCGCGGGTCACAGGGACCGTAAGGCTAACAATCGAGGCCCAAGAAGTGGACCCCAAGAATGCAGTGAACCAACCACAGAGGATACACCCGGGGGGGGGGGAGGGGTGGCAGCCCGTAGTCAGACTGACCAGGTGATATATCAGATAATTACGTTAATCAATACGAAGTCCCCAGGGCAAGTAGCCATATAAACAAATATGATCAAACCATCATCCAGTTCCGGAGTTTGAGAAAAGTTCCGCACTAGCATCCGATCCGCTGTGTGGCGGGGAGGCGAGCGCGCCCCCGCCGAGTTCTGTGTGCTCCGCAACTTATACGTGCGACAAAATTCCTGAGCCTCAGTAGGCGTGTCGAATATTCTGGACCTGCCGCCGAAGTCCACCTTCAGCCTCGCCGGATATAACATTCCGTATTTAAGTCCAAGGTTGCGGAGTGTGGCCACTCAATTACTCCACGTTCCCTTGCCAGTCTCAATGCTGTATCACGGACTCGGAAATTCAGGAGTTTCGCAATGATGAGTCTCGGGGGGGGGGGGGGGGTGGCCGGGATTCGGTCTAGGGCCAAGCGACCGGTGTGCTCTTTCGACAACAAAGCCCGGGGTGAAGGCCTCGCTGCCAAACAGCTCGGTAAGTAGCTTCTCTATGAAGAGGTCCATCCGGCCGGTGGACGTTGCCTCCGGGACACCCATTATGCGCACATTATTGCGTCGCCCACGTGCCTCCAAGTCTTCGTTCTTAATGGCGACCTCTTTTAGCAGGCGTTCCGTTCGTTCCAGTCTCTTCAAGGATTGGGCAGTCCCATCTTCCAGGTCCGACACACGTGCTTCCACCACATCCAGCCGGCGGTCGTGGGCCTGGACCTTGGCGCCCAAAGACGCGATAGTTTGATCCAGAGAGTCAAAGCGGGAGTCTAACGCCTTGAAACCCGCCCTCATCTCTAGTAGTAGTGACGCGACCGAGGCCTTGGGAGGCTCCGGCGCCTCCGCAGCGGGCGCCCCGCCCCCTCCGTCATCTCAGGGGGGAGTGTCGCCGTTCCCTCAGTCGTCTTCCCGAAAGGTAGAGTGCTCTGCTTAGGATCTTTGCGACCCATATCGTCACAATGGCGTCGTTTGGAAAGCGTGCCCAGATAATCCCGTGGGTTCTAGGTGCAGCGTGGGCCAATGGAACCGGCTATGCGCGCCACAAGCCACCCGGGCACACCGCGGCCGAAGGCAATAGCTGTGCACAGGTAGATATAGACACTGGCCCCAGGTATCAGAGGAGCCCAGGAGGTCCGCAGGAGCAACCTCCCTGGTAGCCGGCCAGACGGATCCCAATCAAACGCCCTCCAAGGCCGGGCTGCCGATCTACGCTGTGCAGCAGGCAGCTCCGGCGACGTGCAGGCAACGTGGGGGGTCTCAAGGACTCATGTCGCGTGTTTTAGGCCTTGTGCACCATGCGGCGATGTTGTGGCACTCCAGGGCGTGTGGTGATGGCGCAGTAAGGGGCAGCAGGCGGTCGCACCAACCCTCCCCGCCGGGCCCGCACGCTCCCACAGGCCGGCGCCCCAGCCCCTAACGGTACCGGCGCGTGGGGCCTGTCCCCACGGCGCCGGGTGTTATCTCACTGTACCCACTGGGGCAGGGCAGCCGGACCAAGCGCAGACCGCGGGCACCGGCAACCGGGGGGGGGGGGGGGGTAGCACAGTGCGCCGCCCAACTCACCCGGGGCCTCCTGGATCCAGCTCTCGGCATCGCGCCGCGCTACGAGGCAAGTGAAGGCTGGAGCGTTTTGTTCTGCCCTGCAGAGTCAGCGCCGCCTCAGCTGTCCACGACGGTGGAATTGATGCAGGCTACCTCGCAGCTTACGGGGGAAATCGCCGCTGGGCCAGGCTGATGTTGAGAGCCTCTCTAGCTGGCGGCCATCTTCGCCGCCGGCTTGGCCACGCCCCGGGCACCATCAGACTTAGAAGTGTAAAAAGAAAGTAGCAGGTTTCTCCATCTATGCACCCAGGATCTGGAACAATATCCCTGTATCCATCAGGAACGCCCATCGCCGCTCCCATTTAGGAAAGATTTGAATATGCCCCTCTTTAAAGAACGCGACATCAGAATGCACTCACCAGCTACCTCTTCTATCACTTGTTCACGTTATGCCGGCCTTTGACACTGAAGAGTGCTCTGTTGCCTTTTGGCTTGGCTAGATTTGCGCTATACAAATACCACATACATACACAGAGAACATGTCTTAGTCTAACATGCAATTCATAACTTCCTAGAGCAACCAGTGAGGGTGACCGGTAAATAAAAATGGTGCTCCAGACATCTTTGAATTAGATAGGAGATACTTTTCTCTGCCCAAAAGCATATGTATGCCTTGAGAGTAAGAGTTCCCACTGATGTCTGTGTTAAACCATGATACTACTTTGTTTCTCCAAGTAAAGAACTTACAAAAGTGCAAAGTGAGTGCAACCCTACAATGCTTTCTACGGCGTGTTCCTCAAACTTGACAGAAGTCTACTGATTGAAAGAATGCCTTCTGACCCGGTGGACACTATTAAGTAGGGACAATAGTAGGGGGGATCTACACGCATCACAAAGCACCAGCTTGGGAAGCTTCAGGTTCTAGGAGCAGTAGTCTGTCTCCAGTGAGGAAAGGCCTTAATTGTCTAGCTAACCCATCCTACTATCCAACAAGCATTGGCATAGCCAATAGGTCTCGCCTTTGGGACCTTTTAAGTGTTTAGCTATAGCTAGTGGCTTTGCCAATGTGTTAACATTATGTTGTAGAGCAATGTGGCTGCTGTCTAGCATGCTGAAAAGTTGTAATAAAAATTGTTATAAGCATTTCTGTTTCCGACTAATGTATAACGTTTGGACAGTTGATAGCTGTGCTTGTTGTGACATTGTCTTTTTTTTTTGTTTGTAGTAGATTTGTGTTATGTAGTATGGCTAAAGGTTTTTGGTGTAAAGGGGTGTTGAGTGAAGGTTTGTAAATTAGAGTAGAGTGTAGTGCTATTGGCATTGTAAATGTTTTTTACTTATGTGTTTTGGAGTGAATGTATGTGGTGTGTAGTGGAATTATGTGGTATGTTGTGCAGTGGAAATATGTGGTATGAAATTGTGGTATTTAGTGCATAGGAATTATGTGGAGTGGGATTGTGTGTTATGGAGAGAAATTATGTGGTATGGTATTTTGTGTTGCGGAGTATTATGTAGTGGAGTTTAATTTTGTGGTGTGCTGTTTAAGTTTGTGATGTGGAGTTATGTGGTGTGGATTGTATGTATATGTGTGTTATTTAATTGTGTTTTTTTGTATTATGTGGTTTCTTGTTGAATTATGTGGTGTGTAATGGAAACGTGTTGAGTTTGTGTGGCGTAGAACTGTGTGGCATTGAGTGAAATTATGCTGATCATAATTATGTGGCATGGTGTGGAGTGTATTTGTTGATTGTTGCTATGTGGTATAGGTTGGTTTTATGTGGGGTGTATTTATGTGGGAGTGAGTAGAATGTTATTATGTAAAGTTGAATGAAGTTGTGCTGAGTGTTATTATGTGTAGTGTAAATATGCTGGGTGGTTTTGAATTGTGTGTATAACAGAATTAGAATGCTCGACTCCACCAGTGTCCTAAGTCATCAATTTTACCGACCTCCCCTGAAGCAAGGAGGTGACTTTTCAATCAAGGCAAGTACAACAACTTCCACAAAAAGCTTGAACCCTCGAGTACCATTACTACTTATCCAGGAGCAAAAATGTTAGGAACTGGCGGGGCTTGCGGCTTTGTTATTAAAAGTGCCTGGAAATCAGTTTGGCCAGCGCCCTTATGCTGACTTTCACTAAATGAATGTGAAACATGCCCCCCACACTCCGTCACCCCCAAACATCAATAGTTGCTCAGCCCCAGTATCACAGAAACGGTAACGCACCAAGATGGCCCATGCTAGTAAGAGGATGTGGCCTAACGGCTAGAGCTGTCGACCTCGAAGCTGAGGAACCAGGTTCGAGTCTCGGCAGAGACACTCAAAATCCTGTGATTCTGGGCAAATCACTTAATCTCCCCGTGCCTTCCAAAATGAATGCGTCCGTCTGTAACTCAACTGGTGGTTATGTAAAGCGCTCTGATACCTTCGGGTCGAGTTCACGCTATAAAAACTCCCCCCAAAAATAGCGCTATTTACACACTTGTATATCTATTTTTGTTCTAATTTGTATGCAGACTCGCATACACATGGATACATGCTTAGCAACGTAGCCACAGATATACATACACATAGTTTAAACTTGAGTGTATCCCAGGTCAGCCCTGTCCACAGAGAAAACAGCTTGCGAAGCTCCATGCCTGGAGCAAGGCAGGTCTGCAATACTATTCTAAACAAAAGGGAAGATGTACTGTTACAAGAAGTCTTCACTTCCGGTCTTGGAATGTCACTCAGAAACCCGGGAATGCCAGGAATCCGTAAGATGGGACAATGGAAAGAGCCAAGGGGGTAGGGAGATATCCTTATTATACTTGCTCCTGCTTTACTTCTCCATTTCCCCCTCTAAAAAGTTAACATAAACAACGTGCTGTACACCACAGTGGGACTGCTTCCCCCAAACAAACGTTTAAACAAATAATATCTCAGTGATGCAACCCCCTCCTTGACACATGGGTGGGATCCTCCGAAGACATCTAACTGTAAAAAAAAAAAAAAAAAGTGACTTCTCGCTTGCATGTTGATTGAAGCCCCGGCCATGGTCAAAGAAGCAGCGCAGCCTCGCTACGCTTAAAGGAGAAGTGGTTCTGCCTTTTGTTGCCGACATTGTGCAGTGGTCGCAGTTAACGTGTGGTGCAGCGCGGCAGCGCATCGTGGAGTGGCAGAGCAGAGTCAGCTCTCACAAATGGAAATTCCTCCTTTCTCTCCATGTTTATTTTGATTGTAATGCAAGGAAAACCACCATTTTAAATGTTTAATAAGGAAGGATGGCAGAACTACCACATTGTCACATGTACTTATGTGCACGCTAATCGGGAAATACGCTGGAAAAATTAAAGTGGTCTTGTGTGAAAGATGAAGCGCGGCCGTGAAGCGGCACTGCGGTGATTAAGGGAAAGGAAACACGAACGCTTGCAGGCAGTGCTCTTTCGGATGTAAAAAAAAAAAACCTCCCTGAGCCAGTAACTATAATGGGAGAAGTGGAATGCCATAAGTAATCGGGGTGATCCATGGGAGGATCACCCAGTTCAGAGTGGGTAAAAATAAACAAATTGAAACAGCGATTTTTAAGCACTCGTGCTTGTGCTAGCATGCAGTTCAGAGTAGGTAAAAATAAACAAATTGAAACAACAATTTTTAAGCACTCGTGCTTGTGCTAGCATACCCCTTGCGGGAGCGAGCAGCAGCGCGCGGGCCATCTGTTATCAATTAGCACGCGCGCTGCTGCTCGCTCCCGCAAGGTGGATGCCAGCACAAGCACGAGTGCTGAAAAAGAGCTGACCAATTTCTAAAGGTCATCTCCTAGAGCAGCGCATGCGCGCTGCCTAGGCGAGATCTAAAAATCCTGGGGCGGCATTGCTATTCTACTGCAAACTTGTGGATTGCGTTATCCTGCGTACCTCCTACCTTGTTCGAAAAAGTGACAGTATCTATATGCCGCCAGGTTTTAATTACTCGAAAACCAACACTTTTAAACGCAGAGAAATTGGGTTAGTTCGCTGTGGGAAAACAAGACGAAAATCAGCGATTAACTTTAAAGCTGATCTTGTAAAACCATATAATTGTGTATTCGTAAAACCAGTAAACAAAATAGTTTAAGGCCCACCACTTTCCATATAGGACGAGGCGATATTGGGCGGCAGCACACTAGCCCTGCAAGCAAACCACTTTGGTCTCGTTTCCATAAGGAGAAGGCATGTCACTTCACGCTGCATGATTTACCCCGACTTAGTAATTATGCAAATGTAAGTAAAATGTAAGTCCGTTTTTATATAGCGCAGCTACTCACCCTTACGGGTCTCAAGGCGCTGGGGGCCGTAGTGGAAATTAAGTGAGCTATTGCCCAGAGTCACATGGTGCTGAGCTGCCGCCGGGGATCGAACCGTGAACCCTGTGCTCCGAAGTCAGCTGCCCTGGCCGCTGCACCACACCTCTCCACTGCTAGCCTCTTTCCTGCATTGTGGCTAGGAAGACGAGACAGTAAAAACACAAACAATAACCATCAGCTGATGTAAAGAGTACAAGACCAAGCGTTGCATATCCGCAGCAAAAAAATTCAGAGGGGGGCCATCCGAGGTCACACAGTATGTCAAGACAGGAGCCTCATGTTAGCCCATCACCGAGTGCAGAAGCTGCAAAACATCCACTGCCGCTAGTGGGCGATCCAGACCCGACAATTATCATGGGAATCGGGTCCAGTGGGATTTAATGCAGTTTCCTCATTTGACAAAATAGGGTGACTCGCCCAAGATCACACACGCCCTTTGCCACTGTTTCCTTGGAAACGCTTAAAAATAGACTAAGCCATGCATCAAACACTACTGGTTGTTAACAGGTCGCACCACAGTTGTGTCTGAAAGCGCGACTCTTAACGTAATGCAGGACGCTTTAAATTAGTTTGACAAAATAAAAAACCAGAAGGAACATTGTGACAGAGGCGCCAACTCCGCAAACTGGCCTTCGTGTAATCGCCAAGATGGCGGCTGGGGTCGGGGAGCTCAGTCTGGTCACGTGGCGGAGGCGGGAAGGGTCTCTGAGGGGAGAGTCAGATGGGGGAAGCAGCGCCGCTGCTGAGCAGTGTGCGCCTGAAACAAAATAGTGCTCACCGCCTACATATCGAGGACCGTGTAACGACGCAAGTAAACGATCCAGTCCGGATGGGCCGTCCCAAAAGGAGACAGGGCAGTAACAAGGAGGGACTAAGAAGCCTCATTTACAATCGGAGGCCAGCGTTTACCATAGACGATGACGCCAGCCAATGAAAAATAGGGGCGGGGCTTCCACCCCACTTCTAAAACCTACCCTACTCCAATATGCCTTGCAGAGCGAGCAGCGCATGCGCGCTACAACGCTAGGTCTGCGAGACCAAAAAACAGAGCTTGACAGGGTGGGCCATTCACAGGGTTAACAGACAGCACCACCTCCCGCCAGATGTGGTCCAGTGGTTAGCTGTAGCCTGGGCACTAGGAGACTTGACATCTTAACATCTAATCCCAGCTTTACCCCTTGAGCAAGATACACTGCTAGTCAATCAAGCAATCAATCAGGGGATTTAAAGCACGCTACTCACCCGTGAGGGTCTCAAGGCGCTGGGGGTCAGCGGGGGGTTGGAGCTGGGGGGGGCGAGCAGCTCCGTAGGTCATTCGAAGAGCCAGGTGTAGGAAACTCTACATTACAAATCTGAGCTGGGCTCCTAACTCAGTGGAGTCCTTGGGCCCTGCCATCAGAACCACCACCACCCCAGGGGTGTTAGGGTGCACACATTGGAACGGGACGTGATTTAAAAAAAAAAAAAATCTTTATTAAGGTATTTTAAAGTTTTATAAGCAACAACAGCTAGATGCAAAGCACGGCCAGCCCCTGAATCTGGATGCAAGTACCTTGTGTGATGTAGATTCCATTATACGATCAAGTCTCACAAAAGGAACTAAGCATCGACGCATTGATATATCCGGCGTCCCTCTACCAGCTATGTACCTTAAGTGAGGGGGCGGGGCGGATAGTGTAGACGGGGGAGGGGGGCTAGGGAACCGGGGTTCACCCCGAGTTTGATACATGAAACCCTTGCAGGTAGTAGACTGCCCCTCTGCTGCATATGCTTGTGAGGACATCACCGGGCAGTTCAAGGATTTGGCACCGTCACGTTTACTTTTTTACATTTTTTGGGGACAGTATGGCAGCTGCAATTTTCTACCAGTTTGCTCCTTTCTAAGTAATGTAAATGTGCACAGTTTTTATATTGTTTTTCAGTTACTGCTTTAAGTTCGCTGTCCGCCATCTTGAAATAGTAAGTAATGGTAAGCATCAGTAATGGTAAGCATCAGTGCATCAGTAATGGTAAGCATCAGTAATGGTAAGCATCAGTAATGGTAAGCATCAGTGCATCAGTAATGATAAACATCAGTAATGGTAAGCATCAGTGCATCAGTAATGGTAAGCATCAGTAATGGTAAGCATCAGTAACAGTAAGCACCAGTAATGGTAAGCACCAGTGCATCAGTAATGGTAAGCATCAGTAATGGTAAGCATCAGTGCATCAGTAATGTTAAGCATCAGTAATGGTAAGCATCAGTGTATCAGTAATGGTAAGCATCAGTAATGGTAAGCATCAGTGCATCAGTAATGGTAAGCATCAGTGCATCAGTAATGGTAAGCATCAGTAATGGTAAGCATCAGTGCATCAGTAATGTCAACCATCAGTAATGGTAAGCATCAGTGCATCAGTAATGGTAAGCATCAGTAATGGTAAGCATCAGTGCATCAGTAATGTTAAGCATCAGTATTGGTAAGCACCAGTAATGGTAAGCACCAGTGCATCAGTAATGGTAGTCTCAGTAATGAAGCCTCAGTAATGGTAAGCCTCAGTAATGGTAAGCATCATTAATGGTAAGCATCATTAATGGTAAGCATCATTAATGGTAAGCATCAGTAATGGTAAGCATCAGTAATGGTAAGCATCAGTAATAACTATTTTTTTCTTCCTTTTGCTGATGCTGAACAGCGTCTGGTTGGATTTGTGAATGCCTATTACAGACTGAGGGCAGGGGAAATTAGTTACAGAGCACTTCTTACAAGGATGGTTCTCGGATTATGTTGTCACCAGGGGCTAACTGCCCCTTATTGTAGTCTGCCTAATGTAAAGACTTTGGAGCTGTCCCCTGCAGGTTTAAAGCCATTTACTGGAGACATTTAGGGCCTTATGTACTAACATTATGAATTGCGATTTCCAAATTGCGATTTTTACCAAATTGCAATTTGGAAATCACAATTCCTAATTTCCTAAAGAATCCTTTTTATAATAGTGATTCCAAGGGTAGTTGCAAATCTACGCATCTCATGAATATTAATTGGGTCGCTGGCAATTTGTGACCCACTAAGAAACACAGCAGTCACATGGATGGTGGCCCACCTTGTCTGTGATTACTTTTTGACATAAAACTGTTTTATTAAAGAGGAGTCAGGAAGTCAACATGTACACAGCATGCCGCCTACAACCCTTCAGCGGGCCGGCCGCGTTATGAGGTAACCAGTCAGAGAGCAAGGGTGCGGCGTTAGAAGACTATGCATAGAAATGAGTTTACACAGCAAGTCGCCTACAACCCATACTGGGCCGCCCGCGTGATGTGACGGTTAAACATAAGGATTGCAGATTGTAGAGTACTTCCAAATAGAAAGAACCATAACAAATCAATGGGTTCAATCAAAGAGCAGTAAACAAACGATAGAAGAGGCGAAGGTAAAGGAGAGAAGAGGCCCCAGAGCTCTTGGAGAGAATAGAATGGGAAGAGCGGAAACAAACAGAAGAGGAGAGAGACGAAGAGACAGACCGAGAGAAAGAAGAGAGCAGGAGCAAAAGACAAAAAAGGCGATGAGAGCAAAGAACAGGGTCGGGAGGACAAGTTACAGAGCGGGAACAGTGGAGTCCGGGGTGCGTGTCGGAGATGGGGGGTAGTATGGCGTCCTCAAAAAGGCGTAAAGCCCGAAGCTTCGGGGGCTGCATGCGGGCGTGTTCTATTTTGCAAAAATAATCAATTAGTGGCTGCCAGAGTTTAGTGAAATGAGTGTCGCGGGACAGCAATCGCGCCGTGAGCAGCTCCATCGCCAGGGTGTGCCACAAGCGAGTGAACCAAATAGCAACTGGGGGGGTCTCCGCTTTCTTCCAATAGAGGGCTATAAGTTGTTTAGCCGCACCCAGCATATGAAGACAGATGTGCCAATCCTTGCGTGTCAGTGCGCGGAGGTTGTCAGGCTTGATGCCCAAGAGGATCACGGCTGGTGTCTCAGGCAGGGGGAAACCAAGGACCAATTTGATGTGACTAAGTATCTCTTTCCAGTAGGTAGCCAGAAGTGGGCAAGTCCACCAGATGTGAAGGAAATCTCCAAGGGAATTCGAACACCGCCAGCATAGGGGGGAGGATGAGGGGAACATTTTATGCAGCCTGTGAGGGGTATAATACCATTGAGTCATCACCTTATAAGCGGTTTCCCGCTGAGAAATGCAGCGGTAGACCTTTGGGATGTCACGCCATAACCGATCCCATTGCGCAGATGTGATGTCTGTACATAGGTCGGACTGCCATCGGGATTGATAGGGATGTGGTGTGATCCGCGAAGGGCGTTGAAGAATGTGATACGTTCGAGAGATAAAGCCCCTAGAATTATCAAACGAGCAGACCAGCTGCTCGAAGGGAGTAAGCGCACGTGTGGCCGCCTGCGTCAGGGTGTCACTGCACAGCCAGTGGCGAAGTTGCAAGTATTGAAGGCGAGCTCCGTCAGGGAGCTGAAATTCCTGCTTACATTGCTCAAAGGTCTTAATGGCGGTCCCTACGTAAAGGTCCCTAATAGTTCTGCACCCGCCGTCAAGCCATTCTGCGAAGACAGGGGAATGTAAGGCAGGTGGGAAGAGAGAATTGCCCGCTATAGGAGTGAGGGGAGAGGGGAAAGTAGTGAGGTCTTTGGACACTGCTACCTTATCCCAAATGTCCAGAACTGTCCTGGTAGGGAGAGCTATGTATGCACTGCGAGAGCGAGAGGCCCGATTATGCCACAGCAGATCCCATATAGAACGCCCAGTCACCGCCCTATCCATATGAAACCACACCTTCTCGCTTTCCCAGGCCATCCATTCGGAAATGAAGCGGAGATGCGATGCCCAGTAGTATTCTAGCAGATTGGGACAGGCCAGGCCTCCCCGGTCCCGGGGTAGCATAAGGATTTTAGTAGAAAAGCGCGGCCTGCGGCCCCCCCAAATGAACCTCGGGAATTCTCGCTGCATGCTCCGAATCTGATGTTGTGGGATGGGGGTGGGACGCGATTGAAATATGTATAGAATTTTCGGAAGGACAGACATTTTGAGGGCATGGAGGCGGCCCAGCCACGAAAGGGAGAGAGGCTTCCAAGTTTGCAGCTCCTCAAGCACCGACCGTCTGCATTCCTGCCAATTGGCCTGCGTCCAAGTGGAAAGGGTGTAAGAGTCAAATTGAGCCCTAGATACCTGATGGAGTGAGAGGCCCACCTATAGGGAACCAGCGCCTGGAGCGTCGGAAGCGCATCCACCGGTATGGTGAGATTCAAGGCCCAGGATTTTTCGTGATTAACCTTAAGGCCCGATGCGTGCTCAAATAAGCGTAAGAGATGATAGAGGGCCGGCAGGGACTCGTGCGGTTGCGATAGCGTAAAAAGGAGGTCGTCCGCGAATAATGCTACCTTGTGCTGATGACCTCCTAGGGGGATTCCATGTATGTCTGGCGCCTGACGAATCATGATGGCCAGAGGCTCCACCACAAGGGCGAACAAGAGAGGGGAGAGAGGACACCCCTGCCGCGTGCCTCGATGTATTGAGATAGGGTTGGTGAGTTGACCATTGACTCGGACCTGGGTCGTAGGAGAGATATAGGGGGGGCCATGATGCGGGACACCATCAAAGGACCTAGCCCGATCTTGCAAAGAACCGCTCGGAGAAAGGCCCAATCCACGCGATCGAACACTTTCTCCGCGTCCAGAGAGAGCAGACTGGCGGGAATGTTCCAGTGATGGGCTTTCCCCACTAGATGAGCTACTCGACGTACGTTATCAGCCCCCTGTCGCTGACGTATAAAGCCGACCTGATCGGGGTCGATAAGACCAGGGAGATGGGGGTCTAGGCGTTTGGCTAGTATTTTGGTGTATAATTTGAGGTCTGTGTTGAGAAGCGCAATAGGGCGAAAGGAGGAGCAGAGCGTGGGGTCCTTACCTGGTTTGGGAAGAAGGGCTACTTCAGCCATACCCCTGGATGAAGAAGGACCTAGGGTGTCCGTGAAGGAGTTAAAAAGTCGCAAAAGATATGTTTGAAGCTGTGGAAAAAAGACACGATAAAAGGAAAGTGGCAATTTATCTGGACCCGGTGATTTCCCAAGGGGGAGGTCCTTCAAAGCTCCCGCAAGCTCACTCTGGGAGAGAGGTTGCTCCAGTAATTGCGCATGGCATGAAGCTATCGGGGGCCAGGAGCAATTGTCTAAGACGGCCTGAATCTGCTCCGGGAGGGGCGACTCCTGAGCGTATAAGGACGAGTAATAGGCATGGAAAGCTTCAAGCTTAGCCGCCTCAGTGGTAGCTCGAGTGCCGTCAGGGCGCCTGACGTTGGCTATGTGTGCTTTGGCCATCCGTGTCCGCAATCTGCGAGCTAACACCGTACCCACCTTGTCCCCTCCCTCATAATAACGTTGTTTGAGAGCTAAAAGAGCCCGCTCCGCCTTGTTGGTACGATGAGCACGAAGCTGGCCCCGGAGCATGGCCAATTGCCGTTTGTAAGTGACCCGTGGCTGTTCCTGGTCCAGCTTCTCAAGCGCCTTGATATCGCGGGAGAGAGTGGATTCAAAAAGACGCGACTCCCGAGCCCGAGCACTCGCTATGGATGTAATGTGCCCGCGAATAGTGGCCTTGAAGGCGTCCCAAACCACGGGAAAAGGTGTCTCGGGCAGATCATTCGTTTCAAAATAGGAGATAATGGCCGCCCGAAGTTCCGCGACGTCGACCGGGTCCCGAAGTACGTGGGGGGGGGAGCCGCCATCGCGGCTTGCGGCCAGAGTGCAAGGACGGGTCCCGCAGGAGAAGTTCAATGTGAGCGTGATCGGAAATTGAAATATCCGACATAGAGGCCGCGAGCGCCTCTCCAATTAGAGAATGCGAGACAAAAAAATAATCAATGCGCGAATAAGAGCGATGGACATGGGACTAATATGAGTAATCACGGGTATCAGGAAAGTGATAACGCCAGGCATCTATTAAGCCTAAATCCACCAATTTCCTTTTAAGGGTGGAAGACATAGCCCCCGCCCCATGAAAGGAACTGTCACTACGGTCCACGTTGGCGTCCCATACCAAATTAAAATCGCCCCCAAGAATGAGAGAGGAATCCGCACATGATACTTGCTCCTGCAACGTCTCCCGAAGATAAAGGTCCTGAGCCTGATTGGGCGCGTAAACATTGCAGAGAGTGAGGGTCCTATGGCCCATTCTGACCACCACTTTAAGAAACTTGCCATCGGGGTTGCGAATTACCTTGGTTTCCCCCTGTTGAATGCCAGCCCGACACAGGATTGCCACTCCAGCAACCTTTGAGGGTGCAGACGCCCAGAATTGGAGCGGATAGCGAGGATGAGCCATGCGGGCTGTGTCCGCCTTAACCAGATGAGTCGCTTGAAGAAAAATTATATCCGGATTCAGCTGCAGGAGATAGCACCACACCTGACGCCGCTTATTAGGGGAATTAAGCCCCTTCACGTTAAGGGACAGGAGTTTCCGGCAGGGCGTGCTGGACATGGCGGGCAAAGGAGGGGACCAGACGCTGGCAGCAGCGCATGTAACAGCATGAGACAGGGGGGGAGAGGGGGAGGAGGAGCCGTCCAAATGCACGGAAGCATGGTCCCATGCCCCCAAGTGCTGTCCTCCCGACCGAAAGAGAGAAGAGAAAAAAAGCCAGAGACACAAAGAAGAAAACAGAAAAAGTCCAAGAACAGACGAAACCTTCTCGGCCAACCGGGCCACAGAGTCCTGTTCTGAAAGGGGAGTAGGCTAGGCTCTCCGGCACAAGCCATCCCGGAGAAGTCACTCTCCATGGAGCAGGTAAGGGGGTGGGTCTCCTGGTGAAGAAACAATTCCTAGGGAGCACTCCGAGGCCGCCACCAAGGCGTCGACTAGGCTGGGGCGAGGCCATAAAAGAGCACGGTGGCCTGTCGCCGCCATCACGGAAGGCCACTGGAGAGATCCGGTGAAGGTAGAAGGCTGCTAGGCAATAGGCTGCATGCTAAGGTGTTGTAGGGTGAGAACTGGAGGCGGAGCCCCCCTCTTCCATCGAGCGGATGTGCTGAATGAGATCCTGTCGAGCCTGCGAAGAGGCCTGGTCGTCGGGGCGAGACAGATGGCGAGGGCGACACATCTGTGACCACTGCGTTTTCGCCGGTTCCCTCTTCAGGGGAGGCAATCTGGTAGGGCTATGCGGCGGCGTAAGAGAGAGACGGAGCAGCTGCGCGGCCTCCTGGAAGGAGCGTATCACCCTGCGCCGGGATTCCCATTGGAAGATAAGGGCAAAAGGATGGCCCCACTGATATTGAACGCCCAAACTTCTCAGTTTGTCCGTGATGGGCCTGAAGTCCCGACGACGCCGCAACGTGGTAGGCGCAAGGTCCTGGAAGAGCTGTATCTTGGCGTTGTTGCATTTAAGTTCAGGCTTAGAGCGAGCAGCTTTGAGGATCGCCTCCTTCTCCGTGAAGAAATGGACCCGCGTCAAGATGTCAGGGATCAGGCCAGAACGACCAGGAGTGCCCGAGACACGGTGTGCATGGTCAAGTGCCGGGGGGGGAGAGGTCATCATCACCCCTGATGTCCTGGAGCAATTCAGCGACAAAAGTCATAATGTCCGTTTCCTCGGCTCCGATTGGCACCCCTGGAAGGCGCAAGTTGTTACGGCGCCCCCGGTTTTCCAAATCCTCCTGTTTGAGTTGGAGGTCAAGGTGTTGCTCCTCCAGAGTGGCCATACGTTGCCACAATTGCTCCTGTTCTTCCGCGCGGGCGTCCACCGTCTTCTCAAGGTCATCAAGCCTTTCGCCGTGGCCTCCCTCCTTAGTTCTCGGACACACGAGTGGACCTCAGAGCGGAGCGAGCCGATTTCTGATTTCAGCTCCTGCATAAAGCCCGCTATGAAGGATTGCGTGACGGGCTCAGAGGCCCCCCCTGCCGACGACATGTCACCAGCGCCGGTATGGCCAGGCTTGTTCCACAGTGCCGCAACAGGATTGTCTTTGGAGGGTCATGGAGTCATGACCTCACAAGGCCCTCAGCCGCAGGACCCAGGGCAGACAGGCAGCGCGGGAAGCCAGGAGCAACCGGAGAGGCCACGGGTCCCTGAGATGTGGCGAGGACACTCCGACACAGGCCCGCAGGAGAAGGCCGCACAGGGCAATCAAACGAGGAGGCACTGACTGGCGGGGCGCCACTCGGGCAGTGAGAGACCCCTCAAGCGACCACCACACCCCAGCCGCAGGCACCGCCCTCCCAAAGTCCAAGGCCCCCACAGGCACGCCTCAACAGCCCGCCAGGGTCACCCCCAGGGGTGCGAAGGCAAGGGCCACGTGTAAGAGCGCTGTTGCTGCAAATGGAGGAAGGCTGACCCCCCGGTATGGACCAGCGCCACAGACTGAGATGCGGGGAGGCCTGCGCCACGGGAGGCGAGAGAGAGTTCAGGGGTCCAAGCAAGGCGCACAGAGCTCCCACGTTGTAGGGTACAGAGGTAGGAAGCAGGCGCAGCTCGTTCCCCCCGCCGCCACCCCGAGACCAGAAGCGTGCGGGCCCTTCTCTCGCATCAAGGACAGGGCGTCACCAGCACGCAGGTGGAGGCGTTCCGCAGTAGGATGACGGGGGGGAGAGAGGGTCGCCACTGCGAGTGCGGGTGTCAGGGGGCACCAAGGAATCCCACCAGGCACTCCCCCAGGCCGCCAAAGTTGGGTGCACCCCACCACCAGACCAGTGCACCTACAGGGGGACGCCCCGCAGAAAGTCAGGCCAAAGGCGGAGTCCCCCAGCCCAAAAAGAGAGCAGTGCGCACCCAGGCAAGGCGAGAGAGAAAAAAAAAACAGAGTATCCCCACACAACGGGAGGCTCACCGGGTCCAGAGTGTTCACAAGCGCAGGCCTCTCACCAGGCTGACGTCCGCTGGGCCCATCCAGCCGAGGGCAAGTTCAGGCACGAAGGGGGGGCTCCGCGTGCCGCCCCGGGCCCCCTCCAGCTTCAAGGGTGCCCCACGCGGGCCACCACAGCAGCAGGAGCCGCCAACCGCCCAGGCCCGCAAAGCACGGGCGGGAAATTCAAAATGGCGGGCGCCGGGGCCAAGAGCGCAGGATACCCCCGTCCAGCAGCCGCCCTCGATGCGCACTGGCCGTCCGCTCCACAGACCAGGGCCCCAATGGTGGAAGGCAGCAGGCGGAGGTGGGAAGCAGGAGCCCCCGGTGATGTCCGATAGCAAAGGGAGGCCGAGGTCCGACTCAGACAAAATGGCGGCCGCCAGACTCCGGCCGCCACGGCAGAGAGAAGCCGGGACTAGCTCCGCCACGAGCCACTCCAGCGCCTCAGTTGCAGATCAGGAGCTGTCCCCTCGGTTCCGCCGCCCAGCCAGGTAGGACCGGGTCCGCAATGCCGCCCCAACACCGCTGTAAAGGCTTGAAATGATACAAAAGGGGATGATGGACGGAACGTTTGAGCCAATCAAACACTCACCCCCAGTCAACTGATCTGGGTTTAATCCATCATCATTCTTTAGCTCACTCCACCACCCCAGTTCAGACATGGCCATATGCAAATCAGTCTGACCCTGTGCCTCATGGGAACAGTCCAGCCCGAACTGCCAAGCCATGTCTTCCCTGGACCGGAAACAAGCATCCTAGGACCGGTTTCTGGCATTCCAGCCGTCATCAGCCAGGCTTGCTTGAATCCAGTGGCAAAGTGAGCAAGGGACCCACGTCTGGGCATACCCCGCCAACTTAGGGCGAACAAAGCGATACAAAGGGGATGATGGACGGAACGTTTGAGCCAATCAAACACTCACCCCCAGTCAACTGATCTGGGTTTAATCCATCATCATTCTTTAGCTCACTCCACCACCCCAGTTCAGATATGGCCATATGCAAATCAGTCTGATCCTGTGCCTCATGAGAACAGTCCAGCCCGAACTGCCAAGCCATGTCTTCCTGGACCGGAAACAAGCATCCTAGGACCGGTTTCTGGCATTCCAGCCGTCATCAGCCAGGCTTGCTTGAATCCAGTGGCAAAGTGAGCAAGGGACCCACGTCTGGGCATACCCCGCCAACTTAGGGCTTAACAAGCGATACAAAGGGGATGATGGACGGAACGTTTGAGCCAATCAAACACTCACCCCCAGTCAACTGATCTGGGTTTAATCCATCATCATTCTTTAGCTCACTCCACCACCCCAGTTCAGACATGGCCATATGCAAATCAATCTGACCCTGTGCCTCATGGGAACAGTCCAGCCCGACTGCCAAGCCATGTCTTCCCTGGACTCGGAAACAAGCATCCTAGGACCGGTTTCTGGCATTCCAGCCGTCATCAGCCAGGCTTGCTTGAATCCAGTGGCAAAGTGAGCAAGGGACCCACGTCTGGGCATACCCCGCCAACTTAGGGCGAACAAAGCGATACAAAGGGATGATGGACGGAACGCTTGAGCCAATCAAACACTCACCCCCAGTCAACTGATCTGGGTTTAATCCATCATCATTCTTTAGCTCACTCCACCACCCCAGTTCAGACATGGCCATATGCAAATCAGTCTGACCCTGTGCCTCATGGGAACAGTCCAGATCATTTGACTGGGGGTGAGTGTTTGATTGGCTCAAGCGTTCCGTCCATCATCCTCTTTTGTATCGCTTTGTTCGCCCTAAGTTGGCGGGGGTATGCCCAGACGTGGGTCCCTTGCTCACTTTGCCACTGGATTCAAGCAAGCCTGGCTGATGACGGCTGAAATGCCAGAAACCGGTCCTAGGATGCTTGTTTCCGGTCCAGGGAAGACATGGCTTGGCAGTTCGGGCTGGACTGTTCCCATGAGGCACAGGGTCAGACTGATTTGCATATGGCCATGTCTGAACTGGGGTGGTGGAGTGAGCTAAAGAATGATGATGGATTAAACCCAGATCATTTGACTGGGGGTGAGTGTTTGATTGGCTCAAGCTGCCCGTCCATCCTCTTTGTATCGCTTTGTTCGCCCTAAGTTGGCGGGGTATGCCCAGACGTGGGTCCCTTGCTCACTTTGCCACTGGATTCAAGCAAGCCTGGCTGATGATGGCTGAAATGCCAGAAACCGGTCCTAGGATGCTTGTTTCCGGTCCAGGGAAGACATGGCTTGGCAGTTCGGGCTGGACTGTTCCCATGAGGCACAGGGTCAGACTGATTTGCATATGGCCATGTCTGAACTGGGGTGGTGGAGTGAGCTAAAGAATGATGATGGATTAAACCCAGATCATTTGACTGGGGGTGAGTGTTTGATTGGCTCAAGCGTTCCGTCCATCATCCTCTTTGTATCGCTTTGTTCGCCCTAAGTTGGCGGGGTATGCCCAGACGTGGGTCCCTTGCTCACTTTGCCACTGGATTCAAGCAAGCCTGGCTGATGACGGCTGAAATGCCAGAAACCGGTCCTAGGATGCTTGTTTCCGGTCCAGGGAAGACATGGCTTGGCAGTTCGGGCTGGACTGTTCCCATGAGGCACAGGGTCAGACTGATTTGCATATGGCCATGTCTGAACTGGGGTGGTGGAGTGAGCTAAAGAATGATGATGGATTAAACCCAGATCATTTGACTGGGGGTGAGTGTTTGATTGGCTCAAGCGTTCCGTCCATCATCCTCTTTTGTATCGTAAAGGCTTGAAATGGCAGCGGCCGGCCGGAGCTCTTAATGCGCGCGTCCCATCTCCTCCGCGGCGAGACCACGCCCCCTGTGATTACTTTTTAACAAAGCAAACTTTTATTTATACAGGTCATTTTCCTTAAAGAAAAACTGGATGCTTTAAAAAAAAAAAAAATTACATTTTGAAGTTTCATTTTTTTAAGAGTAAGTAGTGGTCAGTGGGACCACTGCCTGCTCTTAAAATATATATATTTTTTTTACATTTTCAAAGAGGAAGGGTCTTGTGGGGACCCCTTGCCTTCCCATTTGAGAATGGGTTAGCTCCTCCTTCGTGGTGTCAATAAAATATTAATGTTTTGCGACCGGTATTCCGTCACAAAACATATATACATACCAATGCAAATCGGTATTTGTAAGGGACACCCTAAACACATGCTCCTTCCAAATACTGAATTGCAAACACAAATTGCGATTCAGTAACAAGTTACCAATTTGCCATTTGAATTTTGTGCATCAAAAAAACATTTATGTGGTCGCAAACTGCCAGATTCTGCGAATTGGGCCATTTGCGTCCTCCAAAAAGCATTGTGCATGTGGCCTTTTAACGCCTCATTTTCAGCAGCTCTAAAGGTAAGTGTGTTCCTATAGCGCCTGTGCAAGATACCTCCTTTGCTGCAGACTTCTCACCCCATGTACATGTAAACCAGTGCAAACCACTCACTCTAGGGTTACCAGATCTCAAAAACCGAAAGCCTGGGATAGGCCATAGACATAGGAGTAGGACTATATGTTGTCATCCCTCACGACGCAGAGGACTACAGTGACTGCACCCCCTGATATAGAAAAGGACTACATGAGCACATTCCAAAGGATCTACGGTATAGATGCTAGTAAGATGAAGGTTGGAGGTCAGTTTTAGAGGCTCTGCTTTTGTTCCATTTCAGAACATTTTTTCTTAAGGGAGAAAGAAGATTGCATGTTGTTCCATCTCACAGGAATAGCACATTCAGTCTAGCTTTCTTTGCATCCAGGGACTTCCATTTTATTTCTGTTGATAAAAGCAAATTCACAAGTACCAGAAAGCAAAATATAAAACCAGAACTGAATAGGTCTTTAGTAGGGCTTCTGGAGAAGTGTCACGTGGCCTGAAGGGACATTGTCGTTTTCCACTAACTTAGCAAGAGCACATTGCTGCTTGCCTGCTGCTTTTGCGCACGTTACTACACAGCTTTATTTTTGCAATATATTCAATGACTGCTTTCACATGAGAACTCATCACTGTATTCACACTCTGCATGTTCCTGGGATTTTGACTGAACATTATGTGCAAGGTCGAACAACAATGCCCCTTGTTATTTTGTTCTGGCCAGACCTTAGCCCTTAGACGAAACATACAGATGCAGCTGTTGTTTGGACAACGTACTTTGGTTTTTAGTGGGGTACACGAATTAGGTGAGACACACTTGGAGAGGGACCTTTCCAGGGAGAAGAGCGAGACAGAACCTATGATGTAGATCTACCATCTATATAGGCTAAGGTATGGGGTCTGCTGACAAAGCCCAGAGATCTAACATATAATAATAATACTCTTTACAAGGGGAGGGAGGTTAGGCTCCTTTGTCTTTTCAATGATGACATCTCCCTTCATGATATATGGACTAGCTGCTATGCTGACTGTTTTTGTACTATGCATTTTCCTGCTTGTGGTGGCACGTATACTGCATGTTAGGGCACGTTAGTTAAAATAAATATTTTAAACTATTTCGTGTCTCTGTCAGATCCTATTGTGGACGAGTACAAGAGTGTGAGCGAAAGGGTATGTCTTGTTTCCGCGATTCCTGAGAGATTTGGGAGTGTTGTGTTCTGGGGTGTCTAATCATTTGCTTCTCTGTGAGTGAGTAGGAGAGCAAGTGAGACACTATAGCTAGTCGGTCCTGGGCACTAAGGTGGTAGGAAGACTCAGTCCCTATACACCAATGTCCCATAATCCTGCGCATAGTTCTGTGTTTGTGCAGAATCCCTGCAACAGAAGTTCACGTATATTGGAAATCCGTGCCATTCCCTACAATGTAACAAGAAAGAAAACATAGAGGGCCCAATTATATGCCTAGCCTTCTAGACCGCTCTAACTGTCTTGCAAGACTATTGTTTTCCCAAACAACTCATACACAATGTACCTACTTACAAGGGTTTTTTGGTCAAAGGGCATCATCCACTGGTGTGTTAAATTGTTAGGAATATTTTGATCCCGCCCACCGTAGCATACAGCAGGGGGCGGTGGGTCCGCCCACTTTACTCATTGGCTCACTTCACTTTGAGAAACCGCACAAACTGTATGACCACTTACAAATAGTTCCCTTTTCTTCAGTCAGAAAGGTGGTTTAAAGTGTACTTTTTTTTCTGTTAACCTTAAATTCCACCTATTTATTTTTCCTGCATTTTGGGTGTCCAGTTAGATGGTAATTTATTTTCTGTCCCTAGTAATAAAGTGTTTAAGTAAAATGGTAGTTTGACCACAGTTTGGGTGCTTGTTCAAGTGGTGATTTATTCTCCTCTCCTTCACAAATCATAATAATAAAGTGCACGACCCAACTCATTCCTGCTATTTAAAAACCTCACTAGTAAAATTACCACATCACTGAATTTATTTTAATTGTTTTTTTTAAGCAAAGATGTGGCAGGCACATTTCTGTGTTTTTTCATTTTGTGGCATATGCTCGCCACTGCTTGAATGGAATTAATGCATCTTTTTGATGGGTACTTCTGACCACAGATTCCACACCTTTTGAGTTCCCAGATGTGCCAGATTGGATCAGTGCACGTTTACAGCCATTGCGCCTGCGCATAGATAGGTGGCATCATCGGCCTTCGCTGCGACCTCGCCCTGCCTCCAGAAGTTAGTGTTAAGGTGTGGGGAGTAATATTATGCTATACATAACCAACAATTACATCCAAATTGCCGCAGATTACATTTATCTATTTTTGAAAATGAAAGTTTGTGTATACATAATACATGAGGTCTATGTACACCGCAAAACATGTGTTGGCCGTCCATGTGCTTTTTTCTCTATGATCTAAAACTTCATGGATAATATTGTCTTGAGTCTTTTATGTAGTTGGAAATTTTTGATGTTAATTGTTCAATATGGTTCTTATTGTACATTTAATGTATTCTGTATATACAAACTTTAATTTTCAAAAGTAGATCAATGTAATCTCAGCAATTTGGATGTAATTGTTTATGTATAACATATTACTCCCCACACCTTATTATTTTATAATATTACTCCCCACACCTTATTATTTTATAATATTACTCCCACACCTTAATATTATTTCATAATATTACTCCCCACACCTTAATATTATTTCATAATATTACACCCCACACCAAAGCTTAATCTTATTTCATATTACTCCCCACACCTTAGTAGTTCATATTACTCCCCATTTCATAATATTACTCCCCACACCTTGATTTCATATTATTACACCCCACACCACACCTTAATATTATTTTATATTACTCCCCACACCGCACCTTAATATTTTTACATTGCTCCCCACACCTTAATATTATTTCATATTATTACTCCCCACACCTTAATATTATTGCATATTACGGAGTTTTTTTTATATAGCGCGAACTTGACCCGGTATCGGGTATCAGAGCGCTTTACATAGCACCAGTTGCGTTACATGAGGACACATTCATTTTTTGCTAGGCACGGGGAGATTAAGTGATTTGCCCAGAATTACAGGATGTTCAGCGTCATTGCCAAGACTTGAACCCGGTTCCCTAGATTCGAGGTCGACCGCCCTAGCCGTTAGGCCAACTCCTCTCCCCAATATTACTCCCCACACCACACCTTAATATTTCATATTACTCCCCACACCACACCTTAATATTATTTTATATTACTCCCCACACCTTAATATAATTTCAATATATTACTCCCCACACCTTAATATTATTTCATATTACTCCCTATTTCATAATATTACTCCCCACACCTTAATATTATTTCATATTACTCCCCATTTCATATTACTCCCCACACCTTAATATATTTCATATTACTCCCCATTACATATGACTCCCCACACTTTAATTTGATTTCATATTACTCCCCACGCCACACCTTAATATTATTTCGTAATATTGCTCCCCACACGTTAATATTTCATAATATTACCCCCCACACAACACCTTAATATTATTTCATAATATTAATCCCCACACCTTAATCTTATGTCATATTACTCCCCACGCCACACCTTAATATTATTTCATAATATTATTCACTACACCTTAATATTATTTCATAACATTACACACCACACCTTAATATTATTTCATAATATTACTCCCACACCTTAATATTATTTCATATTACTCACCAAACCTTAATATTATCTCATAATATTACACCCCACACCAAAGCTTAATCTTATTTCATATTACTCCCCACACCACACCTTGATATTATTTCATATTACTTCCCACACCTTAATATTATTTCATATTACTCCCACACCTTAATATTCATATTACTCCCCATTTCATAATATTAGTCCCCACACCTTAATTTGATTTCATATTACACCCCACCTTAATATTATTTTATATTACTCCGCACCTTAATATTATTTCATATTACTCCCCACACCACACCTTAATATTATTTTACATTACTCCCACACCTTAATATTATTTCATATTATTACTCCCCACACCTTAATATTATTGCATATTACTCCCCACACCACACCTTAATATTTCATATTACTCCCCACACCACACCTTAATATTATTGCATATTACTCCCCACACCTTAATATAATTTCATATTACTCCCCACACCTTAATATTATTTCATATTACTCCCTATTTCATATTACTCCTACACCTTAATATTATTTCATATTACTCCCACACCTTAATATTATTTCATATTACTCCCCATTACATATTACTTCCCACACCTTAATTTGATTTCATATTACTCCCCATGCCACACCTTAACATTATTTCATAATATTGCTCCCACACGCTAATATTTCATATTACCCCCACACAACACCTTAATATTATTTCATAATACTAATCCCCACACCTTAATATTATTTCATATTACTCCCCACACCTTAATCTTATTTCGTGTTACTCCCCACCTTAATATTATTTCATAATATTATTCCTCACACCACACCTTAATATTATTTCATAATATTACTCCTCACACCTTAATATTATTTCATAATATTACTCCCACACCACACCTTAATATTAGTTCAAAATATTATTCCCACACCTTAATATTATTTCATAGTACTCCCACACCTTAATATTATTTCATATTACTCCCCACGCCACACCTTAATATTATTTCATAATAATATTTCCACACCTTAATATTATTTCATATTACTCCCTCACACCTTAATATTATTTCATAATATTACTCCCCACCTTAATATTATTACATAATATTACTCCCCACACTTTAATATTATTTCATATTACTCCCCACACCTTAATATTATTTCATATTACGCCCACGTTAATATTATTTCATAATATTACTCCCCACACCTAATATTATTTCATAATATTACACCCCACACCAAAGCTTAATCTTATTTCATATTACTCCCCACACCTTAGTAGTTCATATTACTCCCCATTTCATAATATTACTCCCCACACCTTGATTTCATATTATTACACCCCACACCACACCTTAATATTATTTTATATTACTCCCGCACCTTAATATTATTTCATATTACTCCCCACACCACACCTTAATATTATTTTACATTACTCCCCACACCTTAATATTATTTCATATTATTACTCCCCACACCTTAATATTATTGCATATTACTCACCACACCTTAATATTTCATATTACTCCCCACACCACACCTTAATATTATTGCATATTACTCCCCACACCTTAATATAATTTCATATTACTCCCCACACCTTAATATTATTTCATATTACTCCCTATTTCATATTACTCCCTACACCTTAATATTATTTCATATTACTCCCACACCTTAATATTATTTCATATTACTCCCCATTACATATTACTTCCCACACCTTAATTTGATTTCATATTACTCCCCATGCCACACCTTAACATTATTTCATAATATTGCTCCCCACACGCTAATATTTCATATTACCCCCCACACAACACCTTAATATTATTTCATAATACTAATCCCCACACCTTAATATTATTTCATATTACTCCCCACACCTTAATCTTATTTCGTGTTACTCCCACCTTAATATTATTTCATAATATTATTCCTCACACCACACCTTAATATTATTTCATAATATTACTCCCACACCTTAATATTATTTCATAATATTACTCCCCACACCACACCTTAATATTAGTTCAAAATATTATTCCCCACACCTTAATATTATTTCATAGTACTCCCCACACCTTAATATTATTTCATATTACTCCCCACGCCACACCTTAATATTATTTCATAATAATATTTCCCACACCTTAATATTATTTCATATTACTCCCCACACCTTAATATTATTTCATAATATTACTCCCCACCTTAATATTATTACATAATATTACTCCCCACACTTTAATATTATTTCATATTACTCCCCAGGCCACACCTTAATATTATTTCATAATATTACTCCCCACACCTTAATATTATTTCATATTACGCCCCACGTTAATATTATTTCATAATATTACTCCCCACACCTTAATATTATTTCATAATATTACTCCGCACACCTTAATATTATTTTCTATAAACGTTTAAGGCCAGAGGGGAAACTGGCATAGTGGGCGAAGTGTGTAGGGTCATGTGTTTGGTGATCCCCAGAATAGATGATTAACTGCCTCCGGAAGTGGCAGCGCCTCTCCTGCACGGTGATGTCACTTTACCATAAAGCTTTCGGTGCCCTAAGACACGAAGCCTCAGCGACAGATTGCGAACTAGGACAGTGTGCAGGATCTAACATGGGACCCTGCTAAAACCTAGAAATAGATCTGCTCCACAGAACAGGGAGGAATGCGGGCTGTGACGAATCTACTTTTATATAGGACCCACCTGGAAGAACATTACCAAAGGTAAGTAACGTGTTCTTCTGAATGATAATTCAAACTGCAGATTCCTCCTCTTTTGAATAGATAGCAAAGTAGTACCTCCAATAGGGTGGAGGGTCTGCGGAGTGGATCTCACTCCAGCAAACCCACAAGGACCAAGCTGGCAAAATGGCCCTTTGAATCAAGGCAGTAGCTGTGGATGGATGCCCATGTAGTCAGCTGGCATATATCCTGCACTGAAACACCCCTGGCTTAAGCCATAGTGGCGGCCTTGGCTCTAGTGAAATGTGTTTGCAGGCACTCAGGAGGCTCCTTCTTAATCCAGGCATA
This sequence comes from Calotriton arnoldi, assembly GCA_963921515.1. Taxonomy (NCBI): domain Eukaryota; kingdom Metazoa; phylum Chordata; class Amphibia; order Caudata; family Salamandridae; genus Calotriton; species Calotriton arnoldi. The sequence continues at coordinate 3,786,592 of CAWUFW010000054.1, forward strand.
GTACATTTTTATGCAGCGAACAGTCCCTCTGGATAAGGGCCAAACTGGCTTCTGATAGGCTCTGACCAGAGACCATCAGATAATCATTGGCATAGCTGATAGGTATAGCCTTATGGCTGCCAATGAACACCTATTGGCTGTGCAAATGCTTCTTGATGACGTTTTGCTATATTGGCAAAAACAGAAAACAATTTTTTTTTGCTGATGCTGTGCAGCATAAGGAAAAAAAGTATCGTGGTGTATGCGGCTGGTATGTGAGGGGGAAAACAGCATACAAGTGAGAGTAAGAAAACACATGCACTTCCTTGGAAGGCTAAAGGCAAAATAATAAAAGTAGTTCCCTGAACAGAACATGAGAAGTGGAAGAATACAAGTCATCCAGCCAACAAGTAGGTAAAGAAGCTGTGCTCTTAGGATTCGGCTGACACACGAAGTGGAAGTAAGCCATGAAATACAAAGCAGGCAATGAGTGATGAGTAAGACAGCCAGTGGTAAGCGGTTTGCTGACCCAAAGCCCACTGTAAATGTTGGTATTGTCAACAGCAGTCTTTTTCACAACAGGCAACTAAAAGCTGTCTGTCGATGAAGCTTAAAAATGTCAGTGAAACCAGAAAGAGAAATGTCAACCAGTTGCTAGATGGTACAGTTGTGAAGGGATCTGCAGAGGTCTTCATGCTAAGATTTTAGCTTCATTAGACAGGGATTCCTAGAGGCCTTTGCCTGCCTCCTCACTGCTCTGTTGTGCATTAGACAGGCATTCCTTGAGGTCTTTGTCTGCCCCCTCATTGCTTTGTTGTGCATTAAACAGGGATTCCTAGAATCCTCTGCCTGCCTCATCATTGCTTTCTTGTGCATTAGTCAGGGATTCCTGGAGGCCTTTGCCTGCCTCCTCACTGCTCTGTTGTGCATTAGACAGGGATTCCTGGAGGCCTTTGCCTGCCTCCTCACTGCTGTGTTGTTCATTGGACAGGAATTCCTAGAGGCCTTTGCCTGCCTCCTGGTTGCCTTTGTCTGCTTCTACGCTGCTTTGTTATGCATTAGACAGGGATTTCTAGAGGCTTTTGTCTGCCTCTTCACTGCTTTGCTGTTCATTAGACAAGGATTCTGATAGGCTTTTGTCTGCCTCTTCACTGCTTTGATGTTCATTAGACAAGGATTCTGATAGGCTTTTGTCTGCCTCTTCACTGCATTGTTGTTCATTAGACAGGGATTCTTATAGGCCTTTGTCTGGCTCCTCTGCTTTGTTGTGCATTGGACAGGGATTCCTAGAGGCCTTTGTCTGCCTCCTCACTGCTTTTTTCTTCTTTAGACAGGGATTCCTAGAGGCCTTTGTCTGCCTCCACCATAGTTGTCAAGGTTTCAGATTGGTATGTGTGACATTTTCATAATTTCAGTGTAATTATGAGTGACATTTCAACAACTATGAGTGACACTTGCAAGCAAAATCAAGCAATGAAGACGAGGGAAACATAAATATCAGAAATTGCTGCTTGTCTGTTAAGCTGCCAAGTACTAGACCGTAGTGTGAGATTGTGCAGCGCACAATAATGGCAGTCTAGTGCACGCTGTCCGTGAATAAAGTGAACAATATGCATGATGTGGGCAATTTAATTAAATGTAGATCATGTGTGGGTGGTGGGGCATTAGTGGAAGTCTCAGTGAGGATGAGCACATTTTGGAAGCAGACTGTACTCTTTTGGCAACTGAATGGTTTTTAACCTCGCTGAGGGCGCTTAGGAAGGTAGCCACACTTAAATTTGCAGGACGGGTGGCTGGCTAGAGCAGCTGCCATTCGGTATGCTGGCCCGCCGGCCTGGGTCGCTTTTGTGCCTGGGGGCCGGCCGCTGCCACTGAGGCTTGGTCAACTCAACTACTAGCTGCAGTCTTCTGGGCAGCTGAGCTGCAAACGATTAACCACCACTCCGCCGGCCACCGCAGTGAGCCGTGTGTTTGAGCCTTCGTGGTGGCCCGCCGCTCAGCCTGGGCCTGGCTGTGTCCGTGTTGCAGGATTTATCATTACCGCGGATAGTGAGCTCATGATTGCAGGAAGCACTGCAGCAAAAAGAAACTATCTGATTTCAACTGCTGCATCACCCACCTGCCTATAACTGTGAGAGTGAGACTCCGATAAACTCACACTCCTGACCAGTATGCCCCGCCAAGTGGTGATTGAATTCATAGTGTTACATTCAGTGCTTTAAATGGGAAAAAATAAGTGCAGGTACTCTTAAAATGAGCTATGAGTGTAGCAAGTGGGCGGGGCTAGGGGCGGGGCTAAGGACAAGACATATAAGACACTTCTACTATGTGGCCGAATACTTATATATTCTTGAGTGCACACTCACAGAAACAAGCAGCAATGCTCACACAAAGCATTCCAAGAATGTCCTTTAAAACACCTCCCTAGTGTCTGGATTCTCTCCCTCTTTCACTCGCCTTTCTCTCACACACACACAAACATGCGCACACAAGCAGGCAAACACCCAGACACAAGCAGACAGACACTCACACAAAAGACTCAGGTGGGATAAAGGCCATTTTACACTCCTTATCTCCCGTGGCTTTCTTAAGTGCTGCTATTGCTGCTGTCAGCTGGATGCCTGGATTCGAGTGTGTGCACAAATGCACACCATGGTGTGAATGTGATTGACAGAACAGGGCCTGAATGGACCCTGCTCTGTCAAACACAGCGTGGTGGTGAACACCGGACATTATGCAGGTGAGCCCTGCTGAATTGTTTAGAGGTGGCTCACCTCTGCTAGAGGCGCTTTGGCTGTCGGACAGCCTCGTTCGTGCTCGTGAGACAAAGCAACAATGAGCCTACCTTTGATGAGTACCGGTACTCTCCTTGGCAGCAGAGAAGTGCCGGTACTCAGAGCGGTGAAAATGAGAAGTGCCGGTACTCAGTACCGGCGAGTACCGCCCCATTTAAAGCACTGGTTACATTGTTGCACTTGAGTTCAGCCAGCCCCACAAGCCTGCCGAGCAGAGCGCACCACGCGCTGCCTGCGACTCCAGCTTTTACCAAATCATATTTTAGCACTAATCAGCCAGCGCTCTCTGGGCCACTTGAGAGCTAAGCTGAGGCTCTATATATGCGCGACAATGCATTTCAGTGCGGTGATGTGGACCACCACACTGAAATGCATTAGTCTAACGCCTGATGTGTGGTACTTTGCAGGGCTGCTCCTTACTGTTTTGTTGTTCATTAGACGGATACCTAGAGGCCTTTGCTTGTCTCCTCATTCATTAGACAGGGATTCCTAGAGGCCTTTGCCTGCCTCCTCGCTGCTTTGTATTTCATTAGACAGGGATTCCTAGAGGCCTTTGTCTGCCTCCTCACTGCCTTGTTGTTCAGTAGACAGGGATTTCTAAACGCCTTTGTCTGCCTCCTCATTGCTTTGTTGTTCATTAGAAAGAGATTCCCAGAGGCCTCTCTCTGCTTCCTCACAGCATTAGACTGCATTGTGCATTAGACAGGGATTCCTAGAGTCCTTTGCCTACCCCCTCAGTGCTTTGTTGTGCAATGGGCGGCCCTCGGCTGAACCCTCCCTCCGGTACATTGCCTTCTCCCCTCCTGGAGCCTGCGGCCTAGAGGAGCAGGGGGGTCCTCGGCTGCACCCTGCCTCCGGTGCATTGCCTCCTCTAGGGGGCCCTCGGCTGCACCCTCCCTCCGGTGCACTGCTTTCTCGCCTCCAGGAGCCTGCAGCCTAGAGGAGCAGGGGGTCCTTGGCTGCTCCTTCCCTCCGGTTCACTGCTTCTTTCCCTCCCGGAGCCTGCACCCTCCCTCCGGTGCATTGCCTCCTCTAGGGGGCCCTCGGCTGCACCCTGCCTCCGGTGCATTGCCTCCTCTAGGGACCCCTCGGCTGCACCCTCCGTCTGGTGCATTGCCTCCTCTAGTGGCCTTCGGCTGCATCCTCCCTCTGGTGCATTGCCTCCTCTAGGGGGCCCTCGGCTGCACCCTCCCTCCGGTGCATTGGTTTCTCCCCTCCTGGAGCCTGCAGCCTAGAGGAGCAGGGGGTCCTTGGCTGCTCCTTCCCTCCGGTTCACTGCTTCTTTCCCTCCCGCAGCCTGCACCCTCCCTCCGGTGCATTGCCTCCTCTAGGGGGCCCTCGGCTGCACCCTGCCTCCGGTGCATTGCCTCCTCTAGGGACCCCTCGGCTGCACCCTTCCTCTGGTGCAGTGCTTTCTCCCCTCCTTGAGCCTGCGGCCTAGAGGAGCAGGGGGGCCCTCAGCTGAACCCTTCCTCCGGTGCATTGCTTTCTCCCCCCCTGGAGCCGGCGGCCTAGAGGAGTGGGGCGCCCTCGGCTGCACCCTCCCTCCGGTGCATTGCTTTTCCCCTCCCGGAGCCTGCACCCTCCCTCTAGTGTATTGCCTCCTCTCGGGGGCCCTCGGATGCACCCTCCCTCCGGTGCAGTGCTTTCTCCCCTCCAGGAGCCTGCGGCCTAGAGGAGCAGGGGAGCCCTCGGCTGCACATTCCCTCCGGTGCATTGCCTTCTCCCCTCCTGGAGCCTGCGGCCTAGAGGAGTAGAGGGTACTTCATCTGCACCCTCCCTCTGGTGCATTGCCTCCTCTAGGGGGCCCTCGGCTGCACCCTGCCTCCGGTGCATTGCCTCCTCTAGGGACCCCTCGGCTGCACCCTTCCTCTGGTGCATTGCTTTTCCCCTCCCGGAGCCTGCACCCTCCCTCTAGTGTATTGCCTCCTCTCGGGGGCCCTCGGATGCACCCTACCTCTGGTGCACCCTCCCTCCGGTACAGTGCTTTCTCCCCTCCAGGAGCCTGCGGCCTAGAGGAGCCCTCGGCTGCACATTCCCTCCGGTGCATTGCCTTCTCCCCTCCTGGAGCCTGCGGCCTAGAGGAGTAGAGGGCACTTCAGCTGCACCCTCCCTCCGGTGCATTGCTTTCTCCCCTTCTGGAGCCTGCGGCCTAGAGGAGCAGGGGGCCCTTGGCTGCACCATCCCTCCGGTGCATTGCTTCTTCCCCTCCCAGAGCCTGCACCCTCCCTCCGGTGCAGTGCCTCCTCCTCCCCTGGAGCGTGCGGCCTAGAGGAGCAGGGGGGCCCTCGGCTGCACCCTGCCTCCGGTGCATTGCCTCCTCTAGGGGGCCCTCGGTTGCACCCTCCCTCCGGTGCACCCTCCCTCCGGTGCATTGCTTTCTCCCCTCCTGGAGTGTGCGGCCTAGAGGGGCAGGGGGCCCTCGGCTGCAACCTCCCTCCGGTGCATTGCTTTCTCCCCTCCTTGAGCCTGCGGCCTAGAAGAGCAGGTGGCCCTTGGCTGCACCCTCCCTCCATGCATTGCTTACTCTAGTGGGCCCTCGGCTGCACCCTCCACCAGTGCATTGCTTCCTCTAGGGGGCCCTCGGCTGCACCCTCCCTCCGGTGCATTGCTTCTTCCCCTCCCGGAGCCTGCACCCTCCCTCCGGTGCATTGCCTCCTCTAGGGGGCCCTCCACTGCACCCTCTCTCTGTTGTATTGCCTCCTCTAAGGGGCCCTCGGTTGCACCCTCCCTCCGGTGCAGTGCCCCCTCCCCTCCTGGAGCGTGCGGTCTAGAGGAGCAGGTAAGTAAATAGTAAGTAAGTAAGTCCGTTTTTATATAGCGCAGCTACTCACCCTTACGGGTCTCAAGGCGCTGGGGGCCGGAGTGGAAATTAAGTGAGCTATTGCCCAGAGTCACATGGTGCTGAGCTGAGCTGCCGCCGGGGCCGGGGATCGAACCGTGAACCCCGTGCTCCGAAGTCAGCTGCCCTGGCCTCTGCACCACACCTCTCCACAGCCCTCTGCTGCACCCTGACTCCAGTGCATTGCCTCCTCTAGGGGGCGCTCGGTTGCACCCTCCCTCCGGTGCAGTGCTTTCTCCCCTCCAGGAGCCTGCAGCCTAGAGGAGCAGGGGGGCCCTCGGCTGCACCCTCCCTCCGGTGCATTGATTTCTCTCCTCCTGGAGCCTGCGGCGTAGACTAGCAGGGGGGCCCTCGGCTGCTCCCTCACTCCAGTTCATTGCCACCTCTAGGTGGCCTTCGGTTGCACCCTCCCTCCGGTGCATTGCTTTCTCCCCTCCTAGAGCCTGCGGCCTAGAGGGGCAGGGGGGCCCTCGGCTGCTCCCTCACTCCAGTTCATTGCCACCTCTAGGTGGCCTTCGGCTGCACCCTGCCTCCGGTGCATTGCCTCCTCTAGGGACCCCTCGGCTGCACCCTTCCACTGGTGCAGTGCTTTCTCCCCTCCTGGAGCCTGCGTCCTAGAGGAGCAGGGGGGCCCTCAGCTGAACCCTCCCTCCGGTGCAGTGCTTTCTCCCCTCCAGGAGCCTGCGGCCTAGAGGAGCAGGTGAGCCCTCGGCTGCACATTCCCTCCGGTGCATTGCCTTCTCCCCTCCTGGAGCCTGCGGCCTAGAGGAGTAGAGGGCACTTCAGCTGCACCCTCCCTCCGGTGCATTGCCTCCTCTAGGGGGCCCTCGGCTGCACCCTGCCTCCGGTGCATTGCCTCCTCTAGGGACCCCTCGGCTGCACCCTGTAGCGCTCACACTTAAGGAGACCGCCACACAGGCACGTACACACCTTCTTTGTATGCGAGGGCCCAGTTGTAAGCGGAAGAAGAGCCTGATGCACTACAACTCCCAGCAGGTAGTGGGGCACTTCAGGATGCAACACGGAAGACGCCGCCTCCCTATTTAAACACCTCCTCCTCCTGAGGAAAGTGCTTGACAATCCGTTCCCGAGCTTTGCAAGTGGCGGATGGTGTTCCCCGCCGGATTTCAGCAAGAAGAATACCGCGTTTTCAGAGACCCTGAAGATTTCCTGTTGGCTCCACCCGTCAGATTCCCAAACCGGCTCCCGTTTTGCAGGCACAGCTCGTCGGAGGCACAGACTCATAGCAGGTACTTGGAAGGAGCGCCGGAGCGCTACCTTCATTACTGTTCCTGATTAACTAGAATTCAGCTGAGCCTTATCAGCCCGCCTACCTCTGTTCGGTATCGCGGTTTAGGAACCGCCATTACGTAACCGGAGAGGAGTTTTGTTTTTTCCTTTTCATATCGTTTGACACTGCTTCTTACCATGATATATGTAAGTCCGTTTTTATATAGCGCAGCTACTCACCCTTACGGGTCTCAAGGCGCTGGGGGCCGAAGTGGAAATTAAGTGAGCTATTGCCCAGAGTCACATGGTGCTGAGCTGCCGCCGGAGCCGGGGATCGAACCGTGAACCCTGTGCTCCGAAGTCAGCTGCCCTGGCCGCTGCACCACACCTCTCCACCGTCCAACACAGTCTTATGGCAGGAATACCTTGATTGTGTGCTGGATTTTCCTTTCATTTGGTGTTTCTTGCTCTCTACCAATTATTCAGTGATATTGAATAATATATATATATAGACGACTTTCATTCTTATTTTTAGCTAACGCTACTGGGAAATACCTTACTGTGCTTTTTCTAACAGTAGGCTTTGACTCTCGGCATACTTATTTTAAAGCCAGCTATCTTTTCCCGGTTGGACTCTTTTTGATTTGGTGAACTATCTGGTGGAGCTATGCTGACTCAAGTTACTTAGAAGTGTAGCTGCAGGGCTCTTGGTGAGTGTATGTATGGTTTAAACTTTCTGGAAACACATTTGTTTATAGAAGTGTGGTGCTCCTCATGCTTGTTTGTTTTCTCTTACACTGCAGAGCCTAAAAACCTAGAAGGGTGTTATTGGATTCCTTGACCAGACCAGAGAGGTACTAGAGTACTGCAGCACAGTTTATTGTTTTATCCCTTTCCCTTTTTCCCCGGAGCACGACCTCTCGCAGCAGTGTTCTCTTTCTCTATTGGGGGTTGCGTTCAGGGGAATTGGGGGAATTGTCAACGTCCATCGTCTCCGCTGGCCACGCTGAAAAGGTTAGTGGCGTTGTTTGTTTCTTGTGCTGCTGACAACCCTGACACACCCTTCCTCTGGTGCAGTGCTTTCTCCCCTCCTGGAGCCTGCGGCCTAGAGGAGCAGGGGGGCCCTCAGCTGAACCCTCCCTCCGGTGCATTGCTTTCTCCCCCCCTGGAGCCGGCGGCCTAGAGGAGTGGGGCGCCCTCTGCTGCACCCTCCCTCCGGTGCATTGCTTTTCCCCTCCCAGAGCCTGCACCCTCCCTCCGGTTCATTGCCTCCTCTAGGGGGCCCTCGGTTGAACCCTCCCTCTGGTGCACCCTCCCTCCGGTGCAGTGCTTTCTCCCCTCCAGGAGCCTGCGGCCTAGAGGAGCAGGGGAGCCCTCGGCTGCACATTCACTCCGGTGCATTGCCTTCTCCCCTCCTGGAGCCTGCGGCCTAGAGGAGTAGAGGGCACTTCAGCTGCACCCTCCCTCGGGTGCATTGCTTTCTCCCCTTCTGGAGCCTGCGGCCTAGAGGATCAGGGGGCCCTTAGCTGCACCATCCCTCCGGTGCATTGCTTCTTCCCCTCCCAGAGCCTGCACCCTCCCTCCGGTTCATTGCCTCCTCTAGGGAGCCCTCGGTTGAACCCTCCCTCCAGTGCAGTGGCTCCTCCTCTCCTGGAGCGTGCGGCCTAGAGGAGCAGGGGGGCCCTCGGCTGCACCCTGCCTCCGGTGCACCCTCCCTCCGGTGCATTGCTTTCTCCCCTCCTGGAGCCTGCGGCCTAGAGGGGCAGGGGGCCCTCGGCTGCACCCTCACTCCGGTGCATTGCTTTCTCCCCTCCTTGAGCCTGCGGCCTAGAGGAGCAGGTGGCCCTTGGCTGCACCCTCCCTCCATGCATTGCTTACTCTAGTGGGCCCTCGGCTGCACCCTCCACCAGTGCATTGCTTCCTCCAGGGGGCCCTCGGCTGCACCCTCCCTCCGGTGCATTGCTTCTTCCCCTCCCGGAGCCTGCACCCTCCCTCCGGTGCATTGCCTCCTCTAGGGGGCCCTCGGTTGCACCCTCCCTCCGGTGCAGTGCCCCCTCCCCTCCTGGAGCGTGCGGTCTAGAGGAACAGGGGGGCCCTCTGCTGCACCCTGACTCCAGTGCATTGCCTCCTCTAGGGGGCGCTCGGTTGCACCCTCCCTCCGGTGCAGTGCTTTCTCCCCTCCAGGAGCCTGCAGCCTAGAGGAGCAGGGGGGCCCTCGGCTGCACCCTCCCTCCGGTTCATTGATTTCTCTCCTCCTGGAGCCTGCGGCGTAGACTAGCAGGGGGGCCCTTGGCTGCTCCCTCACTCCAGTTCATTGCTTCCTCCCCTCCTGAGGCCGGCGGCCTAGAGGAGCAGGTGGGCCCTCGGCTGCGCCCTACATCCGATGCATTTCCTCCTCTAGGTGACCCTTGGCTGCACCCTCCCTCCGGTGCATTGGTTTCTCCCCTCCTGGAGCCTGCGGCCTAGAGGAGCAGGGGGGCCCTCGGCCGCACCCTCCCTCCGGTGCAGTGCTTTCTCCCCCCCTGGAGCCTGCAGCGTAGAGGAGCAGGGGGGCCCTTGGCTGCACCCTCCCTCCGGTGCAGTGCTTTCTCCCCTCCTGGAGCCTGCAGCATAGAGGAGCAGGGGGGCCCTCGGCTGCACCCTCCCTCTGGTTCATTGCCTCCTCTAGGGAGCCCTTGGCTGCACCCTCCCTCTGGTGCATTGCCTCCTCTAGGGGGCCCTTGGCTGCACCCTCCCTCTGGTGCATTGCCTCCTCTAGGGGGCCCTCGGCTGCACCCTTCCTCTGGTGCATTGCCTCCTCTAGGGGGCCCTCGGCTGCACCCTCCCGGTGCATTGCTTCCCCCCTCCTAGGGCCTGCAGCCCAGAGGAGGAGGGGGGCCCTTGGTTGCACCCTCCCTCCTGTGCATCGTCCCTCCGGTGCTTTGCTTTCTCCCCTTATGGAGCCTGCGGCCTGGAGGGGCAGGGGGCCCTCGGCTGCACCCTCCCACCAGTGCATTGCTGACTCCCCTCCTGGAGCCTGCGGCCTAGAGGAGCAGGGTGGCCCTCGGCTGCACCCACCCTCGCTCCGGTGCATTTCCTCCTCTAGGGGACCCTTGGCTGCACCCTCCCTCTGGTGCATTGGTTTCTCCCCTCCTGGAGCCTGCGGCCTAGAGGAGCAGGGGGGCCCTCGACTGCACCCTCCCTCCGGTGCAGTGCTTTCTCCCCTCCTGGAGCCTGCAGCGTAGAGGAGCAGGGGGGCCCTTGGCTGCACCCTCCCTCCAGTGCAGTGCTATGTCCCTTCCTGGAGCCTGCAGCATAGGGGGGCCCTCGGCTGCACCCTCCGTCTGGTGCATTGCCTCCTCTAGTGGCCCTCGGCTGCATCCTCCCTCTGGTGCATTGCCTCCTCTAGTGGGCCCTCGGCTGCACCCTCCCTCTGGTGCATTGCCTCCTCTAGGGGGCCCTCGGCTGCACCCTCCCTCTGGTGCATTGCCTCCTCTAGGGGGCCCTCGGCTGCACCCTCCCTCCGGTTCATTGCCTCCTCCCCTCCTGGAGCCTGCGGCCTAGAGGAGGAGGGTGGCCCTCGGCTGCACCCTCCCTCAGGTGCATTTCCTCCTCTAGGGGGCCCCTGGCTGCACCGTCCCTCCGGTGCATTGCTTTCTCCCCTTCTGGAGCCTGCGGCCTAAAGGAGCAGGGGGGCCCTCGGCTGCACCCGGCCTCCGGCGCATTGCTTTCTCCCCTCCTAGAGCATGCGGCCTAGAGGAGCAGGGAGGGGGCTCGGCTGCACCCTCCCTCCTGTGCATTGGTTTCTCCCTTCCTGGAACCTACGGCCTAGAGGAGCAGGGGGACCCTCGGCTGCACCCTCCCTCTGGTGCATTTCCTCCTCTAGGGGGCCCTCGGCTGCACCCTCCCTCTGGTGCATTGCCTCCTCTAGGGGGCCCTCGGCTGCACCCTCCCTCTGGTGCATTGCCTCCTCTAGGGGGCCCTCAGTTGCACTGCTCTCCGGTGCATTGCTTTCTCCCCTCCTGGAGCCTGCAGCCTAGAGGAGAAGGGGGGCCCTCGGCTGTACCCTCCCTCTGGTGCATTGCTTTCTCTTCTCCTGGAGCCTGCGGCCTAGACGAGCAGAGGGGCCTTCGGCTACTCCCTCACTCCCGTTCATTGCCACCTCTAGGTGGCCCTCGGTTGCACCCTCCCACCGGTGCATTACTTTCTCCCCTCCTGGAACCTGCGGCCTAGAGGGGCAGGGGGCCCTCGGCTGCACCCTCCCTCCGGTGCATTGCTTCCTCTCCTCTTGAGGCCGGCGGCCTAGAGGAGCAGGGGGGCCCTTGGCTGCACCCTCCCTCCGGTTCATTGCCTCCTCCCCTCCTGGACCCTGCACCCTCCCTCCGGTGCATTGCCTCCTCCCCTCCTGGAGCCTGCGGCCTAGAGGAGCAGGGTGGCCCTCGGCTGCACCCACCATCCGGTGCCTTCCCTCCTCTAGGGGAACCTTGGCTGCACCCTCCCTCCGGTGCATTGCTTTCTCCCCTCCTGGAGCCTGCGGCATAAAGGAGCAGGGGGGCCGTCGGCTGCACCTGCCCTCCGGTGCATTGCTTTCTCCCCTCCTAGAGCCTGCGGCCTAGAGGAGCAGGGGGGCCCTCGGCTGCACCCTCCCTCCGCCGCATTGCTTTCTCCCCTCCTAGAGCCTGCGGCCTAGAGGAGCAGTGGGGCCTCTGCTGCACCATCCCTCCGGTGCAGTGCCTTCTCCCCTCCTGGAGCCTGCTGCGTAGAGGAGCAAGGGGGCCCTTGGCTGCACCGTCCCTCCTGTGCAGTGCTTTCTCCCCTCCTGGAGCCTGCAGCACAGAGGAGGTGGGCCCTCGGTTGCACCGTCCCTCCGGTGCATTGCTTTCTCCCCTCCTGAATCCTGCGGCCTAGATTGGCAGGGGGCCCTCGGCTGCACCCTCCCACCGGTGCATTGCTTCCTCCCCTCCTGGAGCCGGTGGCCGAGAGGAGCAGGGGGACCCTCGGCTGCACCCTCCCTCTGGTTCATTGCCTCCTCCCCTGCTGGAGCCTGCGGCCTAGAGGAGCAGGGTGGCCCTCGGCTGCACCCTCCCTCCGGTGCATTTCCTCCTCTAGGGGGTCCTTGGCTGCACCCTCCCTCCTGTGCATTGCTTTCTCCCCTCCTGGAGCCTGCGGCCTAAAGGAGCAGGGGGGCCCTGGGCTGCACCCGCCCTCCGGTGCATTGCTTTCTCCCCTCCTAGAGCATGCGGCCTAGAGGAGCAGGGAGGGCCAAGGCTGCACCTCGCTCCGGTGCACCCTCCTTTCGGTGCATTGGTTTCTCCCCTCCTGGAACCTGCGGCCTAGGAGCAGGGGGTCCCTCGGTTGCACCCTCCCTCCGGTGCAGTGCTTTCTCCCTTCCTGTAGCCTGCAGCATAGAGGAGCAGGGGGCCCCTCGGCTGCACCCTCCCTCTGGTGCATTGCCTCCTCTAGGGGGCCCGCGGCTGCACCCTCCCTCTGGGTGCATTGCCTCTTCTAGGGGGCCCTCGGCTGCACCCTCCCTCCGGTGCATTGCTTCCCCCCCCTCCTAGGGCCTGCAGCACAGAGGAGGAGGGGGGCCCTCGGCTGCACTCTCCCTCCGGTGCATTGCCTCCTTCCCTCCTGGAGCCTGCACCCTCCCTCCGGTACATTGCCTCCTCCCCTCCTGGAGCCGGCGGCCTTGAGGAGCAGAGGGATCCTCGGCTGCACCCTCCCTCCGGTGCAGTGCCTCCTCCCCTCCTGGAGCCTGCGGCCTAGAGGAGCAGGGGGGCCCTCGGCTGCTCACTCCCTCCGGTGCACTGCCTCCTCTAGGGGGCTCTCCGCTGCACCCTCCCTCTGGTGCATTGCCTCCTCTAGGGGGCCCTCAGTTGCATTGCTCTCCGGTGCATTGCTTTCTCCCCTCCTGGAGCCTGCAGCCTAGAGGAGCAGGGGGGCCCTGGGCTGCACCCTCGCTCTGGTGCAGTGCTTTCTCCCCTCCTGGAGCCTGCAGCATAGAGGAGCAGGTGGGCCCTCGGCTGCACCCTCCCTCTGGTGCATTGCCTCCTCTAGGGGGCCCTCGGCTGCACCCTCCCTCTGGTGCATTGCCTCCTCTAGGGGGCCCTCGGCTGCACCCTCCCTCTGGTGCATTGCCTCTTCTAGGGGGCCCTCGGCTGCACCCTCCCTCCGGTGCATTGCTTCCCCCCTCCTAGGGCCTGCAGGCCAGAGGAGGAGGGGGGCCCTCGGCTGCACTCTCCCTTCGGTGCATTGCCTCCTTCCCTCCTAGAGCCTGCACCCTCCCTCCGGTACATTGCCTCTACCCCTCCTGGAGCCGGCGGCCTAGAGGAGCAGAGGGCTCCTCGGCTGCACCCTCCCTCCGGTGCATTGCCTCCTCTAGGGGGCCCTCAGTTGCACTGCTCTCCGGTGCATTGCTTTCTCCCCTCCTGGAGCCTGCAGCTTTGAGGAGCAGGGGGGCCCTGGGCTGCACCCTCGCTCCGGTGCAGTGCTTTCTCCCCTCCTGGACCCTGCGGCCTAGAGGGGCAGGGGGCCCTCGGCTGCACCCTCCCTCCGCTGCAGCGCTTTCTCCCCTCCTGGGGCCTGTATGGCGGCCTAGAGGAGCAGGGGGCCCTCGGCTGCTCCTTCCCTCCGGTGCACTGCATTCTCCCCTCCTGAAGCCTGCGGGGTAGCCTGCAGGAGGGCCCTTGGCTGCTCCCTCCCTCCGGTGCCTTGCCTCCTCTAGGGGGCCCTCGGCTGCACCTCCCTCCGGTGCATTTCTTTCTCCCGTCCTGGAGCCTGCGGCCTAGTGGAGCATGGTGGCCTTCGGCTGCACCCTGCCTCCGGTGCATTGCCTCCTCTAAGGGGCCCTCGGTTTTACCCTCCCTCTGGTGCACCCTCCCTCCAGTGCATTGCTTTCTCCCCTCTTGGAGCCTGCACCCTCCCTCCGGTGCATTGCCTCCCCCCCTTCTGCGGCCTAGAGGAGCACGGGGACCCCCGGCTGCACCCTCCCTCTGGTGGATTGCTCCGTCCCCTCCTGGACCCTGCACCCTCCCTCCGGTGCATTGCCTCCTCCCCTCCTGGAGCCTGCGGCCTAGAGAAGCAGGGGGGCCCGTGGCTGCACCCTCCCTCTGGTGCATTGCCTCCTGTACGGGGCCCTTGGCTGCTCCCTCCCTCCCTCCGGTGCATTGCCTCCTTTAGGGGGCCCTCAGCTGCGGCCTAGAGGAGCAGGGGGGCCCTTGGCTGCACCCTCCCTCCGATGCATTGCCTCCCCCCCCCCCCCTCCTGGAGCCTGCGGCCTAGAGGAGTAGGGGGGCCCTCAGCTGCACCCTCCCTCCGGTGCATTTTCTCCTCTAGGGGGCCCTCGGTTACACCCTCCCTTTGGTGCATTGCTTTCTCCTCTCCTGGAGCCTGCAGCCTAGAGGATCAGGGGGGCCCTCGACTGCACCCTCAATCCGGTGCAGATCTTTCTCTCCTCCAGGAACCTGCGGCCTAGAGGAGCAGGGGGGCCCTCGGCTGTACCCTCCCTCCGGTGCAGCGCTCTCTCCCCTCCTGGAGCCTGCGGGGCGGCCTAGAGGAGCAGGGGGCCCTCGGCTGCTCCCTCCCTCCGGTGCATTGCCTCCTCTAGGGGGCCCTCGGCTGCACCTCCCTCCGGTGCATTGCTTTCTCCCCTCCTGGAACCTGTGGCCTAGAGAAGCAGGGGGGCCCTCGGCTGCACCCTCCCGCCGGTGCATTGCTTTCTCCCCTCTGGGGGCCCTGGGCTACACCCTCCTTCCGGTGCATTGCTTTCTCCCCTCCTGGTGCCTGCACCCTCCCTCCGGTGCATTGCCTCCTCCCCTCCTGGAGCCTGCGGCCTACAGGAGCAGAGTGGCCCCTGGCTGCACCCTCCCTCTGGTGCATTGCTTCTTCCCATCCCGGACCCTGCACCCTCCCGGTGCAGTGCTTTCTCCCCTCCTGGAGCCTGCAGCATAGAGGAGCAGGGGGGCCCTGGGCTGCACCCTCCCTCTGGTGCATTGCCTCCTCTAGGGGGCCCTCTGCTGCACCCTCCTCTGGTGCATTGCCTATTCTAGGGGGCCCTCGGCTGCACCCTCCCTCCGGTGCATTGCTTCCCCCCTGCTGCCCAGAGGAGGAGGGGTGCCCTCGGCTGCACTCTCCCTCCGGTGCATTGCCTCCTTCCCTCCTGGAGCCTGCACCCTCCGTCCGGTACATTGCCTCCTCCCCTCCTGGAGCCGGCGGCCTTGAGGAGCAGAGTGATCCTCGGCTGCACCCTCCCTTTGGTGCAGTGCCTCCTCCCCTCCTGGAGTCTGCAGCCTTGAGGAGCGGGGGGCCCTTGGCTGCTCACTCCCTCTGGTGCATTGCCTCCTCTAGGGGGCCCTCGGCTGCACCCTCCCTCTGGTGCATTGCCTCCTCTAGGGGGCCCTCAGTTGCACTGCTCTCCGGTGCATTGCTTTCTCCCTCCTGGAGCCTGCAGCCTAGAGGAGCAGGGGGGTCCTGGGCTGCACCCTCGCTCTGGTGCAGTGCGTTCTCCCCTCCTGGAGCCTGCAGCATAGAGGAGCAGGGGGGCCCTCGGCTGCACCCTCTCTGGTGCATTGCCTCCTCTAGGGGGCCCTCGGCTGCAGCCTCCCTCTGGTGCATTGCTTCCCCCCTCCTAGGGCCTGCAGCCCAGAGGAGGAGGGGGGCCCTCGGCTGCACTCTCTCTCCGGTGCATTGCCTCCTGGAGCCTGCACCCTCCCTCTGGTACGTTGCCTCCACCCCTCCTGGAGCCGGCGGCCTAGAGGAGCAGAGGGATCCTCGACTGCACCCTCCCTCCGGTGCAGTGCCTCCTCCCCTCCTGGAGCCTGCGGCCTAGAGGAGCAGGGGAGCCCTTTGCTGCTCACTCCCTCCGGTGCACTGCCTCCTCTAGGGGGCCCTTGGCTGCACCCTCCCTCTGGTGCATTGCCTCCTCTAGGGGGCCCTCAGTTGCACTGCTCTCCGGTGCATTGCTTTCTCCCCTCCTGGAGCCTGCAGCTTAGAGGAGCATGGGGGCCCTGGGCTGCACCCTCGCTCCAGTGCAGTGCTTTCTCCCCTCCTGGAGCCTGCGGCCTAGAGGGGCAGGGGGCCCTCGGCTGCACCCTCCCTCTGGTGCAGCGCTTTCTCTGGGGCCTGTGGGGCAGCCTAGAGGAGCAAGCGGGCCCTCGGCTGCTCCCTCTCTCCGGTGCTCCTGGGCACACTCCTGCCTTTAGGGCTCTGAGCGCCGTTTACCCACCTCAGTGCAATGGGGGGCCCTCGGCTGCACCCTCCCTCCGGTGCATTGCCTTCTCCCCTCCTGGAGCCTGCGGCCTAGAGGGGCAGGGGGCCCTCGGCTGCTCCCTCACTCCAGTTCATTGCCACCTCTAGGTGGCCTTCGGCTGCACCCTGCCTCCGGTGCATTGCCTCCTCTAGGGACCCCTCGGCTGCACCCTTCCACTGGTGCAGTGCTTTCTCCCGTCCTGGAGCCTGCGGCCTAGAGGAGTATGTTGGCCCTCGGCTGCACCCTGCCTCTGGTGCATTGCCTCCTCTAGGGGGCCCTCGGTTGCACCCTCCCTCCGGTGCACCCTATCTCCGGTGCATTGCTTTCTCCCCTCCTGGAGCCTGCAGCCTCGAGGAGCCGGGGGCCCTGGGCTACACACTCCCTCCAGTGCGTTGCTTTCTCCCCTCTTGGAGCCTGCACCCTCCCTCCGGTGCATTGCCTCCTCCCCTCCTGGAGCCTGCGGCCTAGAGGAGCAGGGGGGCTCTCTGCTGCTTCCTCCCTCCAATGCATTGCTTCCTCTAGGGGGCCCTCGACTGCACCCTCCCTCCAGTGCATTTCTTTCTCTCCTCCAAGGGCCTGCGGCCTAGAGAAGCAGGGGGGGCCCGTGGCTACACCCTCCCTCCGGTGCATTGCCTCCTGTACGGGGCCATTGTCTGCTCCCTCCCTCTGGTGCATTGCCTCTTTTAGGGGGCCCTCGGCTGCGGCCTAGAGGAGCAGGGGGGCCCTCGACTGCACCCTCAATCCGGTGCAGAGCTTTTCCTCCTACAGGAGCCTGCGGCCTAGAGGAGCAGGGGGGCCCTCGGCTGTACCCTCCCTCTGGTGCAGCGCTTTCTCCCCTCCTGGAGCCTGCGGGGCGGCCTAGAGGAGCAGGGGGCCCTCTGCTGCTCTCTCCCTCCGGTGCATTGCCTCCTCTAGGGGGCCCTCGGCTGCACCTCCCTCCGGTGCATTGCTTTCTCCCCTCCTGGAACCTGTGGCCTAGAGGAGCAGGGGGGGCCTTCGGCTGCATCCTCTCTCCGGTGCACCCTCCCGCCGGTGCATTGCTTTCTCCCCTCCTGGAGCCTGCGGCCTAGAGGAGCCGGGGGGCCCTGGGCTACGCCTTCCCTCCAGTGCATTGCTTTCTCCCCTCCTGGACCCTGCACCCTCCCTCCGGTGCATTGCCTCCTCCCCTCCTGCGGCCTAGAGGAGCAGGGGGGCCCTCAGCTGCACCCTCCCTCCAGTGCATTGCTTTCTCTCCTCCTAGGGCCTGCAGCCTAGAGAAACAGGGGTGCCCTTAGCTGCACCCTCCCTCCGGTGCATTGCCTCCTCTAGGGGGCCCACTGCTGCACCCATCCTCCAGTGCACTGCTTTCTCTCCTCCTAGGGCCTGCGGCTTAGAGAAGCAGGGGGGCCCTTGGCTGCACCCTCCCTCTGGTGCATTTCCTACTCTATTTTTTTTATTTGCAGAGTTTTATATAGCGCTGGCTAGACCCGGAGGTATCAGAGCGCTTTACATGAGGATCAGCGAGTTACAAGTTAACAAAATTACCAACAGTTACAGGAGCCAAGTATAACATAGGGAAAAACAGACCGTGTTACACAATAACATGAGTTACTAGCGCAAAGCATAACCAAGGCACACGTACTAAAGGGCAAAGAAGGAAGAGGGGGAAGGTAAAAAGGGGTAGGGTAAGCAGATCAGGTCAGGCAGACCGGCAGGGGGAAAGTATTTCCGGGGATGGATTCATCGGAGGGGGAAAGGAGACACAGCGGAGAGACGAGGGCAACCATGTCCAATGTCCGGCTGGGTAGGTGATGGCAGAGGGGTGAACCAGAGCCTAATCTCCTCTATAGCTGATAAAACAGCTCCACCGGGCAACGGCCATGATTGTTCGGGCTCCGCAGTTAGCAAAATTCACGGTCCATCGTAAGATCACGAACCAAAATCGCGGGTATTGGAGAGTTGATGGGCCGCCGTCAATATAACCTCAGGTGAGTCCGAAGGTTCAAGGAGGGGGTAGAACACAGGGGATTAGAGCCAGAAAGGAAATCCCTAGCAGGGGAGCTCCCGGCTGGAGCTCCTCACATGTCGGCCATCTTGACCGTGGGAGCCTGCAGGTGCCTGGATGGTCTACTGTGAGAAGAGCAAACGAGCTCCTGGGCGTGACCGTGCGCCAGGGCTCTACCTCGGGGCACAGTGAGGGACCCCCAGCACCGAACAGAAGCAACCGGCCCAGTCCGATGCTCAGCCACGAGGCCGCCTTCAAAGCCCGAGTCCGCCTGACCTCCGCCATTTTAGGGTCAGGCAAACCAGGTCCCGGGCCTCGCCGCAGAGATATCCGTGCAGAGACCTCTCATCCGCCCCGGGCAGAGCGATGGGCAGCGTTATGCCGGAGGACCTCTCCCGCACTTTGTGGGCCGCAGTTTCTCACCTCAGGAGCCCCGCGGGAGCCTAGCCTTAGCGCATTAGATCTCAAGGATCTACACTGGCACCTCGCTGCCAGCACCACCTCTACCGCAGCCTATGTGGTTCTTCTCAGCCACAGGGCCCAGCGGGTCCCGCCTGCAGCCCCAGCACCAGCCTCTACTGTGCCAGGCACAGCGGCGGGCCCCGCAACGTGACGCGGCGCGTCTCAGGTCCCCAGTCAGTGGAGGCGCGGGCCGCCCAGTTGGTTGTTCGCTCTCGGGACACTTCTGCAATTTCCGGACCGAAGATCCACCGGGCACCTCTTCCAGCTGCACCGCCGCTCTCCGTTCACAGCGCGCGGGCCGCCATCTTCACCATTTCGGGCCGCACTTCTCAGCGACTCCGCATACAATCAGCCTTCCGCGCAGGTGAGACCTCGTATTTCCCTACTCACGAGGGGGGGGCGGCTGCACTCAGCTTCTTGCCGCGACTGTGCGGCCCTGCTTGCCACCACTCCCGGCGGGCTCACCAGCCACCATCAGCTTCGGCCCAAACCGCCCCAGGCACCGGGGCAGGGCCTGAGTTCGTGTGGGGCCCTTGGCCCCCTCTAGGGGGCCTTTGGCTGCACCCTCCCTCTGGTGTAGTGCCTTCTCCCCTCCTGGAGCCTGAGGCCTAGAGGAGCATGGGGGCCCTCGGCTGCACCCTCCCTCCGATGCATTGTCTCCTCCCCTCCTGGAGCCTGCGGCCTAGAGGAGCAGGGGGGCCCATCGGTTGCACCCTCCCTCCGGTGCACCCTCCCTCCGATGCACCCTCCCTCCGATGCATTGCCTCCTCCCCTCCTGGAGCCTGCGGCCTAGAGGAGCAGGTGGCCCTCGACTGCTCCCTCCCTCCGGACCGGTGCAGTGCTTTCTCCCCTCCTGAAGCCTGCAGGGCAGCCTAGAGGAGCATGGGGGCCCTCAGCTGCAACCTCCCTCTGGTGCACCCTGCCTCCGGTGCATTGCCTCTTCTAGTGGGCCCCCGATTTTACCCTCTCTCCGGTGCATTACTTTCTCCCCTCCTGGAGCCTGCGGCCTAGAGGAGCCGGGGGCCTAGGGCTACACCCTCCCTCCGGTGCATTGCGTCCTAGTCCTGGAGCCAGCGGCTTAGAGGAGCCGGGGGCCTAGGGCTACACCCTCCCTCCGGTGCATTGCGTCCTCCCCTCCTGGAGCCAGCGGCCTAGAGGAGCAGGGGGGCCCTCGGCTGCACCCTGCCTCCGGTGCACCCTCCCTCCGGTGCAGTGCTTTCTCCCCCTCCTGGAGCCTGCGGCCTAGAGGGGCAGGGGGCTCCCCAGGTCCCCACACGGCGGGCAGAAGCGGATTCCTCTAGGTATAAATAGCCAGCGGCCTCTCCTTCCAGGCCCCGGGGGTCGAACTGACCTTCAGTGCCGGCGTTCTGGTGTCTGCAGCCGCAGTAAAAATAGAGGCTGCGGGCAAGCTGTAGAGGAGGGGGCCTGGTGGGGCGAAGGGGGGGAGCTGAGGGGAGAGGGGGCTTTGTGGGGCGAAGAGAGAGCTGAGAGGGAGAGGAGGCCCCGGGGAGGAGGGGGCCTGGTGGGGCGAGGAGGGAGCTGAGAGGGAGAGGGGCCCTGGAGAGGAGAGGGTCTGGTGGGGCGAAGAGGGAGCTGAGAGGGGACCTGGGGACAGGGCGGCTTTAGCGCTGGTGGCGCCCAATGCGAAAATCATTATTAGCGCCCCCACACCCCATGACCGCCTCCTCGGATTCTCTCACTACCAGCAGGCATAAGTGCCCCTCATCTCTCCAATCATAAGTTATTGCTAAACACAGAGCCCCCCCTGAGGTTGGCGCCCCCTCCACAGGTCAGCACCTAGTGGGGCCGCACCAGTCGCACTGCCCTAATGCCGGCCCTGCCTGGGGAGGAGGGTGCCTGGTGGGGCGAAGGTGCAGCTGAGAGGGAGAGGGGGCTGGGGACGAGGGGGCCTGGTGGGGCGAAGGTGCAGCTGAGAGGGAGAGGGGGCTGGGGAGGAGGGGGCCTTGTGGGGCGAAGAGAGAGCTGAGAGGGGGCTTGGAGTGGAGGGGGCTTTGTGGGGCGAAGGGGGAGCTGAGAGGGAGAGGGGGCCCCGGGGAGGATGGGGCCTGGTGGGGCGAAGAGAGAGCTGAGAGGGAGAGGGGGCCTGGGGAGGAGGGGGCCTGGTGGGGCGAAGGCGGAGCTGAGAGGAGAGGGGGCCCCGGGAGGATGGGGCCTGGTGGGGCGAAGAGAGAGCTGAGAGGGAGAGGGGGCCTGGGGAGGAGGGGGAGGAGGGGGCCTGGTGGGGCGAAGGTGCAGCTGAGAGGGGGCTGGGGAGGAGGGGGCCTTGTGGGGCAAAGAGGGAGCTGAGAGGGGAGAGGGCCTGGCGGGGCGAAGAGAGAGCTGAGAGGGGGCCTGGAGTGGAGGGGGCTCTGTGGGGCGAAGGGGAGCTGAGAGGGAGAGGGGGCCCGGGGAGGATGGGGCCTGGTGGGGCGAAGAGAGAGCTGAGAGGGAGAGGGGGCCTGGAGTGGAGGGGGCCTGGTGGGGCGAAGGCGGAGCTGAGAGGGAGAGGGGACCGGGGGAGGAGGGGGCCTTGTGGGGCGAAGAGGGAGCTGAGAGGGAGAGGGGCCCTGGGGAGGAGGGGGCCTGGTGGAGCGAAGAGAGAGCTGAGAGAGAGCCTGGAGAGAAGGGGGCTTTGTGGGGCGAAGGGAGAGCTGAGAGGGGACCGGGGGAGGAGGCGGCCTGGTGGGGCAAAGAGGGAGCAGATAGGGAGAGGGGGCCTGGGGAGGAGGGGGCCTGGTGGGGCAAAGAGAGAGCTGAGAGGGAGAAGGGCCTGGGGAGGAGGGGGCCTGGTAGGGCGAAGAGAGAGCTGAGAGGGAGAGGGGCCCTGGGGAGGAGGGGGTCTTGTGGGGTGAAGAGGGAGAGGGGCCCTGGGGAAGAGGGGGCCTGGTGGGGCGAAGAGAGAGCTGAGAGAGAGGGGACCTGGGGAGGAGGGGGCCTTGTGGGGCGATGGGGGAGCTGAGAGGGAGAGTGGGCCTGGGGAGAAGGGGGCCTTGTGGGGCGAAGGGGGAGCTGAGAGGGAGAGAGGGCCTGGGGAGGAGGGGGCCTTGTGGGGCGAAGGGGGAGCTGAGAGGGAGAGAGGGCCTTGGGAGAAAGGGGAGCTGAGAGGGAGAGGGGGCCCGGGGAGGAGGGGGCCTTGTGGGGCGAAGAGAGCTGAGAGGGGGAGGGGCCCTGGTGAGGAGGGGACCTGGTGGGGCGAAGAGGGAGCTGAGAGGGAGAGGGGGCTTGGGGAGGAGGGGGCATTGTGGGGCGAATGGGGAGCTGAGAGGGAGAGGGGGCCTGGGGTGGAGGGGGCCTGGTGGGGCGAAGAGAGGGATGAGAGGGAGAGGGGCCCTGGGGAGGAGGGGGCCTAGTGGGTCGAAGAGAGAGCTGAGAGGGAGTGGGGGCCTGGGGAGGAGGGGGCCTTGTGGGGCGAAGAGAGAGCTGTGAGAGGGCCTGGGGAGGAGGGGGCTTGTGGGGCGAAGGAGGACCTGAGAGGGAGAGGGGCCTGGTGGAGTGAAGGGTGAGCTGAGAGGGACAGGGGGCCTGGAGAGGAGGGGGTCTGGGGAGGAAGGGGCCTGGTGGGGCGAAGGGAGAGGTACCTGGCAGGAGAAGGCCTGGTGGGGGAGAAGGGGGAACTGAGAGGAGAGGGACATAAGGCTGGGGAGGAGGGGCGTGGTGGGGGTGAAGGGAGAACTGAGATGGGGCCTGGGGAGGAGTGGGCCTGAAAGGGAGGGGGGCATGGTGGGGCGAAGGGGGAGCTGAGAGGGAGAGGGGGCCTGGGGAGGAGGGGGCCTGGTGGGGCGAAGAGAGCTGCGAGGGGCCCTGGGGAGGAGGGGGCCTTGTGGGGCGAAGAGGGAGCTGAGAGGGAGAGGGGGCCTGGGGCGGAGGGGTCCTGTTGGGGTGAAGAGGGAGCTGAGATGGAGAGGGGCCCTGGGGAGGAGGGGGCCTTGTGGGGCGAAGAGGGAGCTGAGAGGGGGCGTTGGGAGGAGGGGGCGTGGTGGGGTGAAGAGGGAGCTGAGAGGGAGAGGGGCCCTGGGGAGGAGGGGACCTGGTGGGGTGAAGAGGGAGCTGAGAGGGGGCGTTGGGAGGAGGGGGCGTGGTGGGGTGAAGAGGGAGCTGAGAGGGGTCCCCGGGGAGGAGGGGGCCTGGTGGGGCGAAGAGAGAGCTGAGAGGGAGAGGGGCCCTGGGGAGTAGGGGGCCTGGTGGGGCGAAGAGGGAGCTGAGCGGGAGAGAGAGCCTGGGGAGGAGGAGGCCTGGGGAGGAGGGGGCCTTGTGGGGCGAAGAGGGAGCTGAGAGGGAGAGGGGCGCTGGGGAGGAGGGGGCCTGGTGGGGCGAAGGGGGAGCTGAGAGGGAGAGGGGCGCTGGGGAGGAGGGGGCCTGGTGGGGCGAAGGGAGAGCTGAGAGGGAGAGGGGCCTTGTGGGGCGAAGAGAGAGCTGAGAGGGGGCCTGGAGAGAAGGGGGCTTTGTGGGGTGAAGGGAGAGCTGAGAGGGAGAGGGGACCGGGGGAGGAGAGGGCCTGGTGGGGCGAAGAGGGAGCAGATAGGGAGAGGGGCCTGGGGAGAGGGGGCCTGGTGGGGCGAAGGTGCAGCTGAGAGGGAGAGGGGCTGGGGAGGAGGGGGCCTGGTGGGGCGAAGGGGGAGCTGAGAGGGAGAGGGGCCTGGGGAGGAGGAGGCCTGGGGAGGAGGGGGCCTTGTGGGGCAAAGAGGGAGCTGAGAGGGAGAGGGCGCTGGGGAGGAGGGGGCCTGGTGGGGCGAAGGGGGAGCTGAGAGGGAGAGGGGCGCTGGGGATGAGGGGGCCTGGTGGGGCGAAGGGGAGCTGAGAGGGAGAGGGGCCTTGTGGGGCGAAGAGAGAGCTGAGAGGGGGCCTGGAGAGAAGGGGGCTTTGTGGGGTGAAGGGAGAGCTGAGAGGGAGAGGGAACCGGGGGAGGAGAGGGCCTGGTGGGGCGAAGAGGGAGCAGATAGGGAGAGGGGGCCTGGGGAGGAGGGGGCCTGGTGGGGCAAAGAGAGAGCTGAGAGGGAGAAGGGCCTGGGGAGGAGGGGGCCTGGTGGGGTGAAGAAGGAGCTGAGAGGGAGAGGGGGCGTGGTGGGGCAAATAGGGAGCTGAGAGGGAGAGTGGGCCAGGGGAGGTGGGGGCCTGGTGGGGTGAGGGGGAGCAGTGGAGAGGGACAGGAGGCTGGGGAGTAGGGAAGTGGTGAGGGTGAAGGGAGAGCTGAGAGGGGAGATGGGAGCCCGCTGGGTGCTGAAGGAAGGCCTCAAAGGAGAGTGAGGAGGGAGACATAGCTCTTAGAGGGGAGCCTGCTGCTGGTGAAGGAAGGCCAGAGAGAGAATGGAGGACAAAAAGTGACAAGCAAAAGGTGACAGAGGAAAGCAGGACAGTTTCTCTGGGGGAAGCCGGGTTGGACTGAGAAATCATAACAGGAGAGCTGCAGCCTCAGCAAGGGAGATTTATGAGTGTGCTGAAAGGTATGAGAAATATCTCGGGCACTCGAGCAGTGCTCCCTCCTTCCCGTCTAACTCCAGGGGATGCTGAGCTGTAGTTAGAAAGGAACAGTTTCTACGCTTGGAAGTGCCTCATTGTGATGCAGAACATTAAACAGTATTTTTATTTACAGTAAGTATTAATAAAAACCGATGCTGCTGATGTTCATTCTTTTCGACTTCACCTTTTTGTTGTGGGGTGTGCATGGTTTTAGCTTAACTTCCTAGTTTTGCAACTGTCCCTCACCCCTGCTCCACCTGGCTCACCCCTTTAGGAGGGTACAGGCGAGGTTGTTGTAAAGTTGGGGTATGACCCCGGGTGAGGGGGGGAAACAGCCCTAGACCCTGTGTTTGCTGGACCAGTCCCAATGGTTCACCACTATGCCAAAAGAAAATCATTAGGTCTGCCCGAAACCCGGGACCAGGCTAAAGACCAGACCAGCGTGTGGTGTATATTTTGTAGGCTGCATGCTGCGCATCACATTCGGCCCCACCGCCGACATAAATGGTGACGAGGCGAGCAACATGAACGCAACCCACTGTCTGCGTGCTGGTTGGAGGTGTGTGATTCAGCCATTGCACTGCTCAATTGGCATCCGCAGCCTCCTGGTGAGCAGCAGCCCCGTGGGGAGTGGTGAGCACTGATCTGTGCACGGCATGCTGTGTCCGCTCAAAGAGAGGAGACCTGAAGTCCTTCCACACCCGAAGAGCGCCCATGAGTTGGTGTCAGAGGGCATACCCTTGCAAGCACCATAAGGAAACACGTCCACGGTGACCGGGGAGGCAACGGTACCCAGCATCGCACACGAGAGGGAAGATAATGGGTTGTACCCTCAGTCCACCGGAGACCCGCATCAACAAGAGGTATACAATGAAAGCCCCAACAGCAGGAGGCCAGCAGACTCATCCGCCATTATCTGCACACCCATGACAGGAAACACTGACAGCCGGTGCCATTGCATCTATCCAAGTAATGTAGCTATTTATTGTGGCTGGTCCACCATCTGACAGGCATCAAAGTGAAACAAGCATTTTCAATGCAACAGGTCTCGCATTTGTGAGAGTTTAAGCTATTGGCATTGTAAATTAAAAGGCACAGGTTACAGTGAGCAGCGTCTAAATAAAGGGACGTGGCCAACATTAAAATGAAAAAGCGTTATAAGACTCCTTCACAAAAAAAAAGAAAGTTTCTGTAGCGCAGCGGCTAAAGTGAAAGCAGAATGCGGTGTAAGTTAAATAAATAAGCGCGGCCGCTAAAGTAAAGGTGGAGAGCTGCAAATTAAAAAATAAATACATTAAAAACAACAATGTAAAATCGGGTGGCGACGTGGGTGGAATAGGGGAAGACCATTAAAGAAAATAGTGCTCACCGACTAGATAAAGCAGACCGTGTAAGGCCACAAGTAAAAAGTCCAGTCGTTATGGGACATTACAAATGCAGACAAGGTGGTACCAAGGATGGACTAGTAAGCCTATTCACGAATGAAAAGCAACGATTTTGAAATGATTGTATCAGGAGCCAATTGAAAAGATGTGTGGGCAATGGGTGGAACTTTTATTCCATTCCTCAAAACAGCATGCCTTGCAGAGCAGCGCATGCACTGCTCATGCTCAACCTAAAACCTGGACATTTCTTTGTTCTAGACAAAAGTGTTGGAACGCCGGGACAGTCCTGCAAAAACTGGGACTGTCCGGGCAAAACCAGAACGTCTTTTCACCCTAAACTGCTGGGCGCTGCACGAAGCGCTCTGAAACACGGGTTGCGCAGAAACCTTTTACTCACTGCAGCAGGACAGTAGAAGTGTTATCTTGATCCTAAAAGCCAAAATTGTAGTAAAAGAATCAACACAAGACATGGAATTAGAATATCCTTAATGGCAGCAGTAAGATGCAGCCATTCAGCAGGGGCTTAGAGATAACTGCCACCACAACCAGAAACAGATTACATCATAGCATTGTACAGATGTTATGACTTTCCAAACTGAGACCATCATCACAACTTGACAAGCAAAGCTATACAATGCGAAAGTATTAACCGTCTTAATATGATCTCTGTTTTTAGAAGAACAGATTCTCTGTAGAATACAGTGTGTTTTTGTAATGATGTTGCTCTTGCCTAGTGAGTCTTTTTCCTGGACTTATATCAGCCACAGGAAGGCAGTATTACTGTACCATAAATGTGTAACCTTGTAGTGCACTTCCCTGCACTATGTGATACCATCACCTTCTGACTTGAACCACAATGTGCTAATGACTTTAAAAACAACATTACCAGTATAAACAAAAAACAAAACAAATCGCACCAGTGTATCTATTAATTTTCAGCTTCCATTACATCTTGTGCCAAATATAAGACGAGGTGTGGTAAACAGTTTCATTTAAAAAAAATAATTTTAACTACGTATAAATATAAGAACTCTAAATGTATTTTCCAAGCCATGTGAGGAACAAAGATAAAACACACCAATCTCCTTTGACTGATTTAGCCTCATATAGTGAAAAATGCACACATTTGACATGTCAAACCCATAACACTGCAAGAAAATTCTTCTGAATTTCCATAAAGCGCATATTCCAAAATTAGTTGCATATTGGTGCTCTCAATAAGGGCTACCACCTGATTTGCACAGGGTCACGAAATCTGGCTCATTGGGACCAGAGAGTTTCAGAGGCAAGTCTGTAACAATTACTGAAGTTTTCAAACAACTCATCCTCCCCTACAGGGCAGTATGTACTGCCTAGTATCATGGTGGAGAAAGAGTATGACAAAGGGTGGAGGTCACTTGACTGTGCATATTGATACATTACTGATATGACGTAAATATCTCTGCTGCTTGAAAAATACTATGACATGCCTGGAGCAAGCTCTACTTTATGAAGGAATTCAGAAGTTTCTTTTTCCTTTACTATGTGCAGATAATTTGTGGAGGCTGTGACAGGAGCCATCAGAATGTACAGTTGAAGTATTTTTTGGCTTACACAGTGCCAACCCTTAAACAATATGAACTGCCACTGGTGAAGAGACAGTCTAACGCACTAGGGAAACCTTCCAAAAACTCTGATAGGCCGATGTCTCAGAGTGGCCAGAGTGAGTCATGCCAGATACTGCGAAGCTCCACTGATGCCAGATAGCGCCTACCTGTATTGGTCTTGCATAGGCACTAGTTTGGTAGCAGGTTATTGGAGTTTTCAGCATGCTCCCTAGAAGCAATTACTACACTTCCAAGTATACACCGTGGTCGAGATAACCTTGGGGCAAAATGAGGTGGCTGTCCCTATCCCTAGTAAAATAATAAAACCTTGCACTCTGCCATCTACATATAAGTAAAAATGTGTCTGAAATGAGCAAAGCAGTGTGTGAAACCAGTAATGGGTTTACAGTTATTTGTGTCAACAATGTCCAGTTCGGCAGTGCCCATAGCTGTGTTGTTTACATGTATTTTACATGGCGTGTGGAGAGTAACTAACCACTGCTGTTGAGAACTATGTTAGTTTTAACGCTTGACGTCGGTTTTAAATATTTATGAAATATGCGTATTTGATACATGTAACTGAGGAGTAAATACAAAAAGCTGCACATAAACTGTTGGGTTCTCAAGGAAATTCGGGGAGGTGTGCTGAGGGCAAATTAGGTTTATATCATCTTACTATCGCTGTTTACCATATCAAACTGAACATGCGATGTCATGGAGAGCAGCTTGCAACGTGGCTGATTCCCGTTCCTTCTCGAAAAGCTATGTGTAGGTACATTTCAAAATAGTACGGTGCCATCATGCTGATAGGCTCATTCTCATTTTATAAATATTTGTAAAATCGTTTCTCTTCTAAGCAAGAACGGGTAATACTGGCATGTTAGTGAAGGACAGTCCTGACAAATCAGCCCGGGGAAAGTTTAAAAAAAATCTTAATTAGCATCACTGCCTTTACTTTGATTATACGAAAGACTGCTTCCTCAGCATGTTTAGTGAACCATAGCTCATTAGGAAAGATGGTCCTTGCAGAATGGATCACCGATATGGCCGTGATTACAATTGCTGAAACCGTTTCAGACCGTTTTTTTCCAGTAAAAATGGATGCATGCATGCTGTGCCAGTAAACACTACCTGCCTATAAATAACATGAAGAGATCAAGAAGCCTGCAAAGCTTCCCTCCGTGGCCTTCCTCAGCTTGACAGCACAGTGCAATGCTGGATTTGAAACACCCGACTGCTTCCCACATACCTCCCCTCCCGCATTTCACAGAGCACTTGTAGAAAAATGCCTTCACAAAACATTGCTTTCATGTTTGCAGCAACAAAAACATTCAGTATATTTTCTATACATTGACAAACACGTAAAACGGATGCACACACACAGTACCGTGCGCCCACCGCTACTGTGAGGCAGCCAGGATCTGGCAGCGCCTTGAAACGCGTCCAGGGGCACCGTGCGCCTGGCTCACCGCTGCAGTCACACCGAGAAAGGCCATCCCGACTATGCCGAGCACAGGGCACCCTACCCTTTGCGATGTCCCCCTAAAACTGAGTCACGTGCTCACAGCTGAAAGAAAAACAAGTGGGAGGGGTTGAGGGAGTGCACAGGCAAATGTAAGCAAGCCGGGAGAGCTGTCTTCACTTTTCCAGCTCTGCACTTGTGCTTGTGGCGCGCCGCTGCTCGCTCCCGCAAGGTGGATGCCGCCACAAGCACGAGTGCAGAGCTGGAAAAGTGAAGACCGATGGCTAAAGGTCCTCCTAGAGCAGCGCATGCGCGCTGCCTAGGCGAGACCTAAAAACTGGTTAGAAGGCCTGGAAACATATTCAGCTGCCTTGACATTGGAAATGATCAGAGGAGGCCACTTCTACTCTACCTGGACATTTGTCAGGCAGCAACGTGGGCGTATTTGCAAACATTCCCCAAACATTACTGTCTGGACAGTCAAGTCTGTCGTGATGGGCATTTTGCCCATTCGATCCTGCAGGACTTTTTGTTCTAATCGGTGAAGGTGACCCACCTCCGGGGAGGTATTGCTTGGGTATTCATTCTACAGCAATAGAGGCAAGCACTGCTTGAGAGTTCTATATGAAGAGACAGACAGCCTCTGCCCTTCAAGTTGTATAGTAATAGAGGCAAGCACTGCTTGCGAGTTCAGTCAATCAATAAACTTTATACGGCCGAAAGGCTATAAAAGAGAAAACATAAAATCACAAACACAGCTCAACGATCAATGTACATCATCCAGCAATTCATTGGGAATGCTGTAGATTGCGTTGAACTTGTAATAAATTAAAGCAAGAGCGAAAAAGGGTTCATATGAGCCTATAAAACATAGCCCCAGGTAATAAAGTGCAAACAGCTTAAGAACATAAAACGTGAAATACATTTTAAAATAGCAAAGGCATTTTATAATTAAAAACAATTTAAAAGCATGTTAGAAATGGCCTGTAGCAGAAATAGTCTATGGCAATACAACAAGCGACAGGCAAAACATTAGGGTTAGATGGCCTTAAAAAGTGGAGCTCAAAGAAAAGAAAAACAAAGCAAAACACAGGAGGACAAAAACCTTTTCTTGTGTCCGCTATGTGCTCTTATCAGTTCATTAGTTTATTCTAAACTTCTCTGCTTCACCTAGATAAGCCCTGCTTTATTAATTGGGTTCAGCCAATGCAGATAAAGAAGATAATTGCAAAACGCAAAGCTACGATAAAACGTAAAGTCATCCAATCTCTGTCCTCATGGGTGATCAGTCTTAAAAAATAAAAATTCAACATCCAATGCCTTGATGATAAAAAATAAATTAAAATCAACTCTGGTATACTAAAATGCATCTATTGGAATAATACCTTAAGTTCTGTAACGTTTCCAGTTATAAAAGGCACATTTTATAAAATTTAGTAATGAAATGCACAGATCCCTCGAGCCCAAGGATTGCAAAAATATAAACCCCTCTGTATAGTTTCAAAGGTTTGACTTACGTAAGATTGGTACCCAAAGGGAGCATCTCTGCCCAGTGTATAAAGGGCAAAATAAGATAAAGTGACAAGTGCTCTGTATAGAAAACCCGTCACACCCACATGGCAGGAGCTCCTCTTTCCTGAACCCTGGGGATGGAAAAGCAAATTTAAGTACCGAATCTTAGTGTAATTAACCAGTGTCAATGTGAGGGATTCTCAATCCACCCTAAATAGGGCTCAATGCTCTGTTGTAGATATGCAAGCATACCTAATAATAGAATCCATGGCCTGAGCACCTTCCAAAAGGGAGTTTATACAGTGATTCAGGTAAGATTGTTTGACAGTCAATTTATGCTTTGGTCCAATCGAGGAGGGATTGTCAAACAGGTACCCAAGTCCTAATAGCTTAAATGTATTTTTTATGTAAGAAACCCATGGTATCTGGGAAGCTTTATCTAATGCCAGGCAATCACCCAAACAAGTTCTGGTC
Source organism: Calotriton arnoldi (assembly GCA_963921515.1). Classification (NCBI taxonomy): domain Eukaryota; kingdom Metazoa; phylum Chordata; class Amphibia; order Caudata; family Salamandridae; genus Calotriton; species Calotriton arnoldi. Next base: position 3,816,986 of record CAWUFW010000054.1, read on the forward strand.
AAGACATTCTCAGGTGTGACCCAAATTTGAATCCAGAGTAATAGGGAAGCAAAGGCAATCAAGTCTTCCAGGTATGTCAGCCCTGGTTCTTCATGACAAATTAAAGTGCCTTTGCTGCCTGGAACAGAGCACAGTCTACAAGTAAAACTGTTATCTGAAAGAGACAATTAGTTATAGATTCCTTACCTTAGAACTACCCCCAAGTGTCAGACTGGATCCGGAGAATTGTTTCGTCAGCAGTACCCCTACACGTCGAAAGGTGGCGTCGGTTGGCTCTGCGTTCGTCGTTGGCGTCGTGGTCACCGGGATGATGTCGCGGTAGCTACTTAGATGGCGCCCTCGCGCGCTGACGTCAGTTCTTTCTTTTTCCGCGCCAGCCAGCACAGATCCGGAGAGAGCGGTACCTCCAGTCACTGTTTGACCGACTTTTTGCCGACTTTTGTCAATGTCGTTTTTGAGTCTATCGACTCCTGGTGCACGCAGGGATGCCCGGTTTCAAGGCTTGCGGTTCCTGCAGACGGTTGATGTCGGTGACGGATCCGCACCGCGTTTGCCTGTTCTGTCTGGAACCGGACCCACGACTCCAAGTCGTGTTCCGACTGCCGGACCATGAACCCGAAGTCTTTGCGGGAGTGGTCCCGCAAGCTTCTCGAGGCCCGGCAGTCCGCTCCGCTCGAGGTCCCGGTCGCGTGGGAGGTCGAGGGACCAGTCGTGGAGCCACCACCACCACCAATCTTCTGCAAAGTCTTCGCACTCCTCCGGTAAGTTGAAGCACAAGAAGTCGAAGAAGCATCCTCGCTCTTCGACTTCTCCCTGTCCGTCGGCCGACGCGACGAGGGATGCGGGTGATGCCCCTCCCGCGGCTCCGCCTGCGGAGCCCGCTGGGTCGACTCAGGGTTTCCCTCCCATCCCGGGACCCGGTGCGACCCCTGCCCAGCTTCGGAGTTTCTACGAGGCGATGCATGCCATCTTTGGGCAGCCCGACTCCGCCGGCACGCCTTCAGGGCCCTGCGGACTCGGCTGGGGGCCCTGGGCCTTCGGCGGCTTTGGCACCGCAGGGTCCCCTTGGATCCAGGCCTGGATCCGGATCGGCGCCGGTCGACCGGACTACGCCTCCCCCGGCGCCGACTCCACCGGCACCACGTCCGCAGCCGACGCCGGTTGTATCCACCCCGATGTGGACCCGGAGCCGGACCGGGGTCGACCGACGCCGGTTCCGGCGCCGATGGGTACTTTTGTGCCCTTGTTCCACCCTGGTTCTTTTAGGCCAGATTGGCAACCAGAGGAGGGTGAGGAGGGCTGGGAGGGGTCTGGAGACCCTTTAACTGACCAGTTAGACTATGATCTGGACTGGCGAGAGGAGTTGGGGGATGCCAGTGGACTGGATACTTCTCCAGACCATCGCATGTTGTCTCTTCCTACCGTGGCTACGGAGGAGGGAGCGTCTTACGCAGTGGTGTTGCATAGGGCGGCCGAGGCTCTCAACCTCGAGCTACCTACGGTGGCGGTCAGGACTAACCTCCTGACAGAGGTGCTTCAAACGGCTGCGAGCTCTTCGGAGCCCCTGCTGCCGTTCAATGAAGCCCTCACTGACATCCTTTTGAGCACCTGGTCCAGGCCCAACGCAGGGGCTCCTGTGGATAGGATGATCGCCCGACACCACCGCCCGGCTCTGGGTGACCCCTCTTTCAACACCCTTCCCCTGAGAGCTTGGTGGTCCAAGCCTACTGTCCAAAGGCGCATTCCCTACCGCATCCCCTGATAGGGAATCCAAAAAGCTGGACCACCTTGGGAAGAAGATGTTTTCTTCCTCCAGCTTGGGACTGCGGTCGGTAAACACTGCATGTCTGTTGGGCCGTTACACTCACTCCGTGTGGGATACGGTGGCGCAAGTGCTGCCCCAGTGCCCGGAGGAGGCCCGGGCCGTACTCTCCCGTGCAGTTGCCGAGGGCACAGACGCAGCAAAGTTTACCATTCGCTGTGGACTGGACACCGCCGACTCGCTTGGCAGGACGATTTCCACGTCGGTAGCCCTTCGACGCTACGCCTGGCTGAGGTCGACTGGTTTTTCAGGGGATGTCCAAGCTACTCTTATGGACATGCCCTTTGATGGCCGTCGCCTGTTCGGCGACAAGGCAGACAACGCGCTGGAGCGCTTTAAGGACTCTCGGGCTACGGCCAAGTCCTTGGGCCTCTCCACCACCTGCCCTGCGCAGTCTGCCTTTCGTGGCTACGGAAGGGGTGCCCCGCCACGTCCCGCCCATAGCCACAGGCCGGCGCAAGCTGTTCAGCCCCTGCACGGCCGGGGACGTGGGAACCACCGCCGTGGGTCTGGGGGCCAGCGCGCGGGCCAGTCCACCACAGCCCCTTCTGCAGCAGCCTCCAAACCCTCCTAGTCCGACCTTTCAGGGCCACCAATCACCAGTGGGCGGCAGGATGCGCCATCACCTCCCCTACTGGCGCACCATCACGTCGTACAGGTGGGTTTTGCAGATAGTCAGAAGGGGCTACTCCCTCCCCTTCGAGACTACCCCTCCATCCATGCCACCTCAGCACCATCGCATGTCGGAGGATCATCTGGCTCTTCTCCAACAGGAAGTTTCGGCACTCTTGGCCAAGGGAGCCATCGAGCGAGTTCCTGCCCCAGAAGTAGGCCGTGGTTGCTATTCCCACTCCTTTCTGGTGCCCAAGAAGGACAAAGGCCTGCGTCCTATCTTGGATCTCAGGAACGTCAACTGCTTCCTCCGGAAGGAGAAGTTCAAAATGTTGATGCTAGTTCCGGTCCTGTCTGCCCTCGACCCTGGAGACTGGATGGTAGCGTTGGACTTGCAGGACGCTTACTTTCACATCCCCGTCCTGCCGGCCCACCGGCGTTATCGGTGGTTCACGGTAGGCCATGAGCACTTTCAGTTAACCGTGCTTCCCTTTGCCCTCACTAGCGCCCCTCGGGTGTTCACGAAAGTGATGGCGGTGGTCGCAGCTCATCTGTGCAGATCAGGGGTTCCAGTCTTCCCCTATCTCGATGACTGGCTGTTGAAGGCGGGCTCGCCCCAGGCTGTCGTCTCCCACCTCCAGACTACGGCGGACCTCCTGCACTCGCTGGGTTTCACTTTGAACGTGCCGAAGTCACACTTGACTCCCTCTCAGAAGCTCCTTTTCATCGGAGTGGTTCTGGACACGACGCAGTTTCGGGTTTATCCTCCCGAGCAGCGAGTCCGGGATGTTCGGGCTAGGATTTCGATCTTTCAGCCTTTATCCCGGGTTTCGGTCAGAATGACCCTGAGGCTGCTGGGCCTCATGGCCTCCTGCATCCTGCTGGTAGATCATGCCAGGTGGCATATGCGGGCTCTGCAGTGGGACCTGAAGTTCCAGTGGGCACAGCATCAGGGGAATATGTCCGATTGCGTTCAGATCTCGGAGGGTCAACGGCAGATTCCTCTCCCTTCCCCAACCGGAGATACGGTGGTGACGGGTGCATCACTTCTAGGGTGGGGCGGCCACATGGGAGAGGCGGAGATCAGAGGCCTCTGGTCTCCGGCGGAGTCCAGGCTCCGCATCAACCTTCTGGAGCTTCGGGCGATCCGTCTTGCGCTGAAAGCATTCCTTCCCTCTGTCCGGCGAAGAGTAGTGCAGGTGTTCACGGACAACACCACCGCCATGTGGTACTGCAACAAACAGGGTGGGGTGGGGTCGTGGACCCTATGTCAAGAGGCCCTCCGCCTCTGGACATGGCTGGAACATCAGGGCATATCCCTGGTGGTTCAACACCTGGCAGGTTCACTGAACGCCAGGGCGGACGAACTCAGCCACAGGTGCATGATGGATCACGAATGGCGTCTTCACTCGGAGGTGGCACAAGGTCTCTCTCAGCAGTGGGGAGAGCCTTGGTTAGATCTATTCGCCACTGAAGAGAACGCGCAATGTCCGCAATTCTGCACGTTGGAATTTCCAAGGTGGCACTCGCTAGGCGACGCTTTTCGTAGCAAGTGGAGTTGCGGTCTTCTATACGCCTTTCCGCCTATACCACTTCTGCCCAGAGTGCTGAAGAAGATCAAGCGCGACCGGGCCCAAGTCATCCTTGTGGCTCCGAATTGGGCACGAAGAGTCTGGTATCCCGAGCTGTTACACATGGCCATCGATCCTCCGATCCGTCTGCCTCTTCGGGAGGATCTTCTGCTGCAGCAACAGGGGACGGTCCTCCACTAGAACCTGTCCAGCCTCCACCTCCTTGTGTAGAGATTGAGCGGCGGCAGTTGACAGCCTTCGAGCTTCCTCCCTGTGATGTTATCTTGGCAGCCAGGCGTCCCTCCACTAAGACGGTATACGCCTGCAGATGGAACACATTTGTGGCATGGTGCACAGCAAAGGCTGTGGATCCCCTTTCTGCCCCTCTTTCTGAGGTTCTCTTGTTCCTCCTTTCTTTGGCCCAGCAGGGCTCTGCTCTGGGCACTCTTAAGGGCTATCTCTCAGCCATTTCAGCCTTTCTTAGGCTTCCTGATCAGCCTTCTCTTTTCAAGTCCCCTGTTGTAAATCGCTTCCTTAAGGGCATTACTCATCTTTTTCCTCCTGTTCCCTTCGTAATGCCTCAGTGGGACTTGAACTTGGTTCTACCTATCTGATGTGCGCTCCCTTTGAGCCGCTTCATAACTGTCCTCTCATACTTCTTACTCTAAAGACTGCCTTTCTGGTTGCCATCACATCTGCTCGCAGGGTGAGTGAGCTACAAGCTCTTTCTTCAAAACCTCCTTTTCTGACTGTTCATCCGGACAAGGTCGTCCTCAGAACCAGACCTTCCTTTCTTCCCAAGGTGGTTACTTCTTTCCACATTGGTCAAACCATCACTTTGCCCACCTTCTTTCCGCATCCTTCTAAGGAGGAAGAGAGGCTCCGCCGCCTGGATCCAAAACGTGCGCTTTCCTTTTATTTGGATCGCACCAAAAAAGGTCGGGCTGTGCACAAATGGACCATCTCCAGGTGGGTCGTTTTGTGCATCAAAGTTTGCTACTCTTTGGCAAAGAAGGAGCCTCCAGTGGGACTGCGTGCCCATTCTACCAGGGCGACGGCAGCTACCACTGCTTTGGGACGGGGAGTCCCCCTCAATGACATCTGTCAGGCAGCCACGTGGGCATCTCTGCACACGTTCACAAAATACTACTGCCTGGACAGCCAAGTCCGGAGAGACGACTTCTTTGGCCGTTCTGTTCTCCAGGACTTTCTGGTGTGAACTTGGTTCGCAGACTCACCTCCGGGGTTGGTATTGCTGGCGTATCTATTCTAAGGTAAGGAATCTATAACTAATTGTCTCTTTCAGATGAACAAGTTACTTACCTTCGGTAACGATATATCTGTAAGAGACATAGATTAGTTATAGATTCCTTACCGCCCCACCCATCCTCCCCATTCTGCGAACTGACTTCTAGAGTCAGAGAATCCCTTTCAGGGCACCAGTGGTCAGTGTCTTGCATGGCTCTGCGCTTCTGGCGTGGAATGTTGTGTAAAGAACTGACGTCAGCGCGAGAGGGCGGCGTCTAAGTAGCTACCGCGACGTCATCCCAGCGACCACGATACCAACGACGAAGCGGAGCCGACCGACGCCACCTTTCGACGCGCAGGGGTACTGCTGACGAAAAAATTCTCTGGATCCAGTCTGACACCTGGGGGTAATTCTAATGTAAGGAATCTATAACTAATCTATGTCTCTTACAGATATATCGTTACCGAAGGTAAGTAACTTGTTCTTCACTGTTTGAAGAATCCTAGCCTTGCTTAAACCCCACAGCCCGGCACCATATAAACCAACCGAGGTGCACTTGGTCCTGTAAAGGCTCAACATTTCTTGTATTGGTTTATTCTGCTGTTTTCTGGCGAATCTAAATAAAGCTTCCATGTTCCTATTAAAAAGTTGAAGCCTTGGGGTTAATAAAGGCTCCCAACTAAGAGAATTATTAAAAAGAATTCCTAAATAATAATTTTTTTACATTTGCTAAAATGTGACCCCCATATTAAAATGCATAGACTTGGTGCTTGGGCGACCACACATCATTATGAAAGACTTTGTATAATTAACTTGACGATCAAGGTCCCTCATGAATTCTAGGAATAGATCCAATAAAGTCTGAAGCCCGTTTGCTGTGCGAGCAATCAGCACCGCGATGTCCGCATACAGTAGAATGGATACCCGCTTTTTCCCCATTCACGGGACATCCTTCCCATTTTCTATCAAAAATTGATTTATGACCCGTCCTGACAGATCTTGATGAAAGCGATGGATAAGGGTTAAAAGATTGTTATACACCCAATGCTCGCATTAGGTCCCACAGCTTAGTGCGGGTCACAAGATCAAATGAAACATTGATCTATCGTCCCCAGGCAAGGTCTGAAACCGAATTGGACATCAGATAAAATGTTGTTTGATGAGGCCCAGTTTTCAAGATGGGGCAACAGAACTCGGCCCAAAATGTTTGCACTTGTTTCAGTAAGTGAGATTGGTCTATAACATATTGGTTGGGACCTATCCCCTACATATTGGAACCAAAATGGTGCTCCTCCAAGAATCCGGGATAGGGCCCTGACTTACCGCTCTGAATACATTTGTTAATAATTGGGCCCATAAGAACATGTTGGACTTAAAAATGTCTGCCGGGACCACATCTGGGCCTGGCGCCTTACCAAGGACATTTAGTGATTGCAGTAATAACTTCACTATTGATTGGGTTTTGAATATTTCACGCTGGTATTGTGGCCCCAGGCCCAGCTGTCCCTCAGCAACGTGGGCGTCTTTGCATACAGTCACTAAACATTTCTGTCTGGACAGTCAAGTCCATCATGATGGGCATTTTGCCCATTCGATCCTGCAGTACTTTTTGTTCTAATTGGTTCTCTGACCTTGGTCTTGGTGGAGGGACTCCTGGCTGCCAGAATAACGTCACAGACATCGGGAGAAAGGTTGAAAGCTGTCAACTGCCGCCCCTCAATCTCCACTCATAAAGGCAGATGGTGCGCAGGTTCGGGTGCAAGACCCTGCCCTGCTGCAGCAACAGAAGATCCTCCCAAAGGGGCAGCTTGATCAGAAGGCTGATGCTTATGCTCAGGAGTTCGGGATACCAGACTCTCCTTGACTAATCTGGAGACACAAAAATTACTTGGGCCTGGTAGTTTCTGAGCTTCTTGAGAACTCTGGGCAGGAGTGGTATCGGCAGAAAGGCATACAGAAGGTCGAATCTCTACTTGAGATGAAAAGCGTCTCCGAGCGAGAGCTGCCTTGGAAACTCCAGCTCGCAGACTTGCTGACATTGTGTGTTATCGGGGGTGGCAAACAGATCTAACCAGGGCTCTCCCCACTCTTGAAAGACACCTTGCACCACCTCTGGGTGGAGACTCTATTTGTGATCTGCTAGGCATCGGTGGCTGAGTTTGTCTGCTATGGTGTTTAGAGAGCCCGCCAGAAGTTGAACCACCAGGGAAATGTCCTGACATTCCAGCCATGTCCAGAGACGTTGGGCCTCTCGACAGAGGGTCCATGACTCCTCCCCACCCTGTTTGTTGCAGTACCACATGGCAGTGGTGTTGTTCGTGAACACCTGCATCAGCCTTCCCTTGATCGAAGGTAGAAAGGCTTTCAATGCCAATCGAATTGCCCGGAGCTCCAACACGTTTATGTGGAGATTGGACTCTGACAGAGACCAGAGGCATCTGATCACCACCTCTCTCATGTGGCCGCTCCAGCCCAGAAGTGACCTATCTGTCACCACAGTCCGCTCCGGTTGGGGAAGGGAGACTGGTCTGCCGCTGACCCAATCGCAATTCGTCAGCCATCACTGTAGATCTTTTGCAGTTCCCTTCGAGATCTGGACCAGGTCGGAGAGATTCCCTTGATGCTGTGCCCACTGGAACTTCAAGTCCCACTGCAGAGCCCGCATGTGCCAATGCACATGTGTCACTAGCAGGATGCAGGAGACCATTAGGCTCAACAGCCTCTGAGTCAGACTCACTGAAATCTAAAATTGAGGCTGACACATCAGAATCACAGTCTAAATAGCCTGTATTCGCCGCAGCGCTGATGAAAGGGAGCTTCTGAGAGGGAGTCAGCTGTGGCATGTTGAATGCAGGAGGTCCGCCGTAGTCTGGAGGTGGGAGACGACTGACTGGGACGAGCCTGCCTTCAAAAGCCAATCGTCGGGGTAGGGTAAGACTGGAACTCCCGACCTCTGCAGATGTGCTGCAACCACTGCCATCACCTTGGTGAAATCCCTAGTGGCGCTAGTAAGGCCAAAGGGAGCACAGCGAGCTGAATATGCTTGTGGCCCACCGTGAGCTGCAGGTAACATCTGTGGGCAGACCAGACGGGGATGCGGGAATATGCGTCCTGCAAATCCAACAGTGTCATCCAGCCTCCAGGGTCCAGAGCAGACAGGACCGGCACTAGGGTGAGCATTCTGAATTTCTCCTTTAGGGAGAAGTTGAGAAGGCGCTGGTCTAGAATAGGACAGAGGCCTCCATCCTTTTTTGCAACCAGAAAGCAGCAGGAATAGCAACCACGACCTACTTCTGATGCCAGCACCCTCTCTATGGTCCCTTTGGCGAAAAGGGCTGACACTTCCTTTCGGAACAAGGAGAGGTGGTCCTTGGTCATCTCTTCGTAAGTGGGTGGCATGGGTGGAGGGGTTCCAGGAAGGGTTTGGAGTAGCCTCTCCATGTAATTTGTAAAACCCACTTGTCCAATGTGATGGACTGCCAGTGGGACAGGTGATGGCGAATCCTGCCTCCCACCGGATGCCACACTATTGGCATAAGGGCAAATTAAAGGGGTTTTGAGCCTGCAGTTGCCTGAAGGGTGGTGGACTGACCCAACCTCTGGCTGGTTTCCTTGTGTGGTCTGTAGGAATCGCGGCCATGAAAAGGCTGGAAAGCCTGCTGGCCGAGGTGGCTGGATGGATAAGAACGCGGTTGGTGGTCATGGCCACGGAGGAGACGAATGTCAAACTGGGTTTGGCGGTGGAGGGGGGCATGGTTAGATTCAAGGACCTGGCCGTAGCTCTGCTGTTTTTAAAACGCTCCAGCGCTGAGTCTGGTTTTTCGTCAAAAAGGGGAGAGCACTCAAAGTTCATGTCCATTAGGGAAGATTGGACATCCCCAGAAAAGCCAGAAGTTCTCAACCAGGCATGGCGTCTAAGTGCAACCAACAATGCAATCGCTCTGCCCAGCAAGTCGATCGTGTTCAGCCCACATCTTATGGTGAACTTTGCTGCATCTCACCCGTCAGCAAGTGCTTGAGTGAGTATAGCTCGGTCCTTCTCTGAGACCACAGGCAGCTCTTATGTAACTGAGTCCCACACAGTGTGGGTGTATCGGCCCAAAAGGCACGCAGTACTCACCGACCGCAGTGCTAGGCTGGCTGAAGAGAACATTCTCTTGCCGAAGGTATCCAACCTTTTGGGTTGCCTATCCAGTGGGGTTGTAGGGAACATGCCAGGGTTAACACAGGAGATGGAGGCTTGGACCTCTAAGCTCTACGGATTAGGGTGCTGGGTGAGCAAACTGGGATCTCTAGGAGTGGGGCAATGGCAACCACCATCTGCCCTGCGCAGGGCTTGGACCAGGCTCCAAAGACTACATCTGTAAGGACTTCATAGAATAGGAGTAAAGGTTTGGAGGCAGCAATTCCTGGCTGAAGCTTCTCTGTCAAGACATTTGTCTTGACTGCCACTGAGGGCAGCTGAAGCTCCCAGGACCTCTGCTGCCCTCCTCATCACCCTAGCAAAAGAGTCTACCTCTTCCGTAGCCACAGTGAGAGGAGAGACCAAAACAGTTTCTGGTGAGGTATCCAAACCACTGGCATCCGCCAGATCCGCATACCAGTTGTCCTCTGGTTCCTCAAAGGGATGATGGTATCTGTAAGGGTCCTCAGACCCCTCTCCATCGTCTCCCTCTCCAGGCCGACTCGGAGGGCATGGGACTGGTCGGGCCCAGCGTCTGCTTCAGACGATGCTCATCGGAGTCTGGTATGATGATGGAGCCTGCACCGCCACGTGCTGTCAGCGGAGCCGGGAACAATGGCACTGGAGCGGGCTCCGAGGAATGTCGTGGTCTCTTTGGTGGAGCCACTCCAGATCCAGCACCAAATCCAAGGGGCGCGACTGGTGCGGAGGGCGGACCTGCTGGTGGGAATCCATTAAGGGCCCCTTCCGAACCTATAGGGCCCAAAGGCACTTCAGAGGGTTCGGGCTGCCCAATATGTGGTGCCTAGCCTTGTAGAACTCCTTTAGTTGGGCGGGGGTTGCTCCGGTACTGGGAACCGTGGAATGGACAGAGCGAGGCCTTGAGTGGTGGTGTCGTTCCCGTGCCTCGTCCAGTGACTTGGAACACTTTTACTTCTTTCGCTTGTGGGACTTACATGACAAATTCAACTGGGACGATGATCGTCGAGATGGCCTCCGCGAGTGGTCCCGGGGCTTTCCGTGTGACCGGGATCTTGAGGGTTGCGGGGTCATCTAATGTCGGGTGGCAAGGAGCTTCAGGGAACGTTCCTGTGGCGTCTTTGGGTTCATGACACGGCAGTCCACGCAGGTCTGGGAGTCATGGTCATGCTCCAAGAAGTACAAGCAAACCAAATGTGGGGCTGTCACAGACATCTGCCTGTGATAGGTACCACATGGCTTGAAACTTGTAGACTTTTTAGGGGACATTCCTAGCACACAGGAGAATAATCTTAAAAATATGGTTTAAAAAAAAGTTAGTCAGAAATTGACTGGGGGTAGCTCTCTCACGATCTGCGCTGACGGGCACAGAAAGAAAAGCATTGATGTCAGCGTGCTGGTGTGGCGCCTATGTAGGTACCGTGCATTTCCCATCCTGCACGGCCGACGCGGAGCCGGATGACACCACCTACTGGCGTGCAGGGGTACTGCTTGAAAATTCCTGAGCCAGTCTGATGCCTGGGGATAAATCTATGATAAGGAATCTGTGTTTAGAAGTCTCTATGAGATGTATATAAAATAATGTTCATCACCTGTTTGGGCCTTTTAGGGTCAGGAAGGGCCTCGAGACAAAACCCATGTTCCTCTGAAACGTCTGAGAGATTATATCATGTGCCTCACCCAGGACCCCATACTGCCAATCTCCCCAATCACATTCAGACGTAGATGTCCCTGACACTTATATAGCATTCACACAAGACATAGATCCAACCATGCACACATCCCACTATCACACACCCTCAGACTACCTACAGAACACACATTCCAAAATATGTTCATAAACACTCTCTCTGCAGTACTCCACACACCAGACATCACAGTCCTCATCAACTGTCACATGCTTAACGCCCTCTACATCACAGAAACATGGTTCTTGCCCACATTTTCTCCCATCCTAGACTTCCTTCTTCTCACAGGCTACAGCATCCATCGTGTGGACCGCGCACATGACTGACTCACTCAAGGGGAAGAACATGGTTTAAATGAGTTTAAGGCAGTGGTAAAAACTTTTAAAAGTACTTGATTTAACTTCTGTGGGTCAGCACAATTTCTGAAAGATCATATTTTAGCAGAAGGAGCACAAGACAGTAAAGCAGTACATTACAGCATTGAGGAAACTGTCAGCGACTTAGACATTTGGTGCCCTTAATGAGGAACATAAGGGACCAATTTGTCTTACGCTGCAAGTTGGACAAGATGTGTGAGGAACTTTGGCCAATGGACAAACCGACCACTGAGTGATGTAATTGCAACTGCTAATCATGTAGTGCATATCCTCAGTTGTGTAGAAGAATTGAAAAATGAAAGAGAAAAGAGAGAGGATGTGGATGCGGTGGAAACAAAGAAAGGAGCGACCTTGTCCCAACTGGCAAATTTATTTAATGGCAGTAGTTTCAGATGTGGTACACCTGGGCACATGGCAAGCAACAAGATTTGTCCTGCTTTCAGGATAGTGTGTATCTACTTGCCCGACATGGCCGTTTTGTGAAATGTTGCAGTAGCAAGGGTAAATTGAAAGAGTGCATAAAGTCGGTGTGTGACAAAGTTGTGTTGCAGGTGGGTGGGAAGTGCAAAGGGAATCTCTGACAAAGTGAAGATTGAAGGCATGGGATTGCAGGTTATGGTTGACTTGTGTTCAAGATTCAGCTTTTATTTCACTACAGTATTACAAAGAACACTGAGGGTAAGCTGTCATTGCTGAAGATGGATATGCAGCCAGGAGGGTATGGTGGGCAGGTCATCAAAATGATTACTTCCATGACTTCATTGAATAGAAGACTCTGTTCACTTAATGTAAAGTGTATGTGGTAGTACCAGCATCCTGGGTTGGCCCAACCAGAAGGATTTGGGGCGTTCCTCAACCCCAATGCAGACAGCAGGTCTGCAAATGACAAGTCTTAGTGAGACGTGAAGTCTTCCCAAAACAATATCCTGAAGTGTTCAGCTCAAGATTAGGATGTCTAAAGAATTGTTCCCACCAGATTAAATAAAAGAAAGGTGCTGCTCCTGTTCTGTCGAAGGTGAGGAGGAAGCCCTTGAATGTGCTGGGGGGTGGAGGCTGAACTGTCGAGGCTACACAAGAAAAGTATAATTGTCCCAGTGGAGGTAACCGAATGGTTGGCCCCTATGGTGGGGACCAAAAGCAAAGTGGGGCCATTAGGCTGTGCATAGACTTCAAGGGGTTGAATAAAGAAGTTATGTTGGATATGTTCCCCCTCTCCAACCTTATGTAGATGCAGTTGACAATATTGGATGACAAGTTCTTTGTCACCTTGAACTTGGTATCTACATTTAATCAGGGCTTAAGTCCTTCATCACTTCCATGAGTTTGTTCTAGTGCTTCAGGATGCTGTTCGTACTCCTCTCAGGGGCTTCAGTTGTTCAGAAAGTGATGCACAATCTGCTGATACAACTGTAAATTTTGTATTGGCAGCATTCATGTGGCAGATGTAGGAAATTTTCACTCAGGCTTCATTTTACTTTTTTTGTTTTACTGCAGGAATCTATCAAAGAAGTATCAGCCCAAGAAAAATTCCAAGGAAGAGGAGGAGAACAAGTGAGTGTGTTTTGTAAGCTAGTAGTCGAGCATCATTAGTTCACAGGCAGCTACCCATCCTAAATCATACTTATTCGCCCTCAGGTCATGTCATCCCTGACAAAAAATGTAACTCACCTCGACTCTCATGAAGGCTCGGGTGCTATCTCTGCAGAGATCTCCCCCACTTCGTGTACCTAGACTTCCCCACAAGTATTCGTGTGCCACCACCTGTGCCTGGATTAATTCCCCACCTTTTTCAACTTGATTCCCAAACCATCCCCAGTGACCCCCTCTTGATTGACCTCGACTCCGTCACAGGCTCATGTTCCACCTGTCCCCAATTCTTCCCCAGTCACCCCCACTTCACTTCCCTTGACTCCCTCGCCAGCTCCTATGCCATCCCTGTCCTAACCATCCATCACTCATCCACTTCAGTCCGCTCTCTCTCTGGCTCATGTGCCAGCTGTCCCCAAATCATCCCAGTCACCCCCACTTCACTTCCCTGACTCCCTCCCCCAGCTCCTACGCCATCCCTCTACAAACCATCACCTCTCCCCCTACCTCAGCCCGCTCTCTGCTCCACAGGCTCTTGTGCCACCTGTCCCCAAATCATCCCAATGACCCCCCTTCAGTTCGCTTTACTAGTTACCTAAGCAAGACTGATGCCATTGCTGCCACTGCCTGCTTATGAGGTCAATGCCCCCTTGTGAAAGCCTTGTCCACTTGCTGCCTATGACGTCAGTGGCCGTACCCCTCCCTTTGACATCATTGGCCTCTTGTGATGCCATTGTGCCCTCTCTGCCTGTGGTACAGTTGCCCCCCTGTGACACTGTAGCCCACCCTTTCCTCCTGCGCCCTCTCCCTGCTTATGAAACCTGTTTTCCTGTCAGTACTTAGGTAATCAGGCTTCCGTGTGAGCAAAAGAATCTCTAAAGTGCAACAGGCCGTGTACGTGTGTTTGCACACCCAGAGCCCTTGATACCAGGAGCACGGTGCAGAGTTAGCACCTCTACCAATAATGCGATGCGGCTGGCAATGATTTGTCTGTTGGATCAGTTACCAGCTCTGGACATTGCCTCGAAGATTCATTTTTGTTGTTGCTGTGTCGTTCATGTGTATTGAGAAAAATGTATGATAGTAAGCAAGCCAACTAATATAATTCCGACTTTTTCTGATTCAAAACGCCTTTTTATGTAAGTAATTTGTCTGACTCTTGGAAACGCAGAAATAAGGTAAATTGAGCTTGGAGTGAGACAGAACGACTCGTACGCAAAGGCCCAGGTATTCAGGTGTAATTCACATGGTAGACAGGAGTAAAACACAGCTCCTCCCAGAAGGATCTTTGTGAATCAGGCCTGTTGGAGGGGGTATGAGGAGCGCACACGGGGTCATACTGGAGAAAGATTTAACCATGGCCTCCCAGGTAAAGAAAGTTGCGGGTACCTGCTTTGGCCTTTTAAGAGCTCTTAGAAAGATGCTCAGGTGGCTCCCTATGGAACCGCAGAGGATGGTGGTCCAAGGTCTCGTACTCTCCCGTTTACACTGCGCAGAGGGCGGCGGTCCAAGGTCTCTCGCTCTCCCGTTGAGACTGCGCAGAGGGCGGCGGTCCAAGGTCTCTCGCTCTCCCGTTGAGACTGCGCAGAGGACGGCGGTCCAAGGTCTCGCGCTCTCCCGTTGAGACTGCGCAGAGGGCGGCGGTCCAAGGTCTCTCGCACTCTCCCGTCGAGACTGCGCAGAGGACGCTGGCCCAAGGTCTCTCGCACTCTCCCGTTTAGACTGCGCAGAGGACGCTGGCCCAAGGTCTCGCACTCTCCCGTTTAGACTGCGCAGAGGACGGTGGTCCAAGGTCTCGCACTCCCGTTTAGACTGCGCAGAGGACGCTGGTCCAAGGTCTCGCACTCCCGTTTAGACTGCGCAGAGGACGCTGGTCCAAGGTCTCGCGCTCTCCCGTTTAGACTGGGCAGAGGACACTGGTCCAAGGTCTCGCACTCTCCCATTGAGACTGCGCAGAGGATGGTGGTCCAAGTTCTTGCACTCTCCCGTTGAGACTGCGCAGAGGACGGCGGTCCATGGTCTGGCGCTCCCCCGTTGAGACTGCGCAGAGGAAGGCGGTCCAAGGTCTCGCGCTCCCCCCGTTGAGACTGCGCAGAGGAAGGCGGTCCAAGGTCTCGCGCTCTCCCCGTTGAGACAGTGCAGAGGACGGCGGTCCAAGGTCTCGCGCTACCCCGTTGAGACTTCGCAGAGGACGGCGGTCCAAGGTCTCGCGCTCTCCCGTTGAGGCTGCGCAGAGGGCGGTGGTCCAAGGTCTCGCGCTCTCCCGTTGAGGCTGCGCAGAGGGCGGTGGTCCAAGGTCTCGCGCTCTCCCGTTGAGGCTGCGCAGAGGGCGGTGGTCCAAGGTCTCGCGCTCCCCCGTTGAGGCTGCGCAGAGGGCGGTGGTCCAAGGTCTCGCGCTCCCCCGTTGAGGCTGCGCAGAGGGCGGTGGTCCAAGGTCTCGCGCTCCCCCGTTGAGACTGCGCAGAGGGCGGCGGTCTATGGTCTGGCGCTCCCCGTTGAGACTGTGCAGAGGGCGGCGGTCCATGGTCTGGCGCTCCCCGTTGAGACTGCGCAGCGGGCCAAGGTCTGGCGCTCTCCCGTTGAGACTGCGCAGAGGGCGGCGGTCCAAGGTCTGGCGCCCCGTTGAGACTGCGCAGAGGATGGCGGTCCAAGATCTGGCGCCCCCCCCCGTTGAGACTGCGCAGAGGACGGCGGTCCAAGGTCTGGCGCTCCCCCCGTTGAGACTGCGCAGGAGACGGCGGACCAAGGTCTGGCGACTGCGCAGAGGACGCTGTTCCAAGGTCTGGCGCCCCCCCTGTTGAGACTTCGCAGAGGAAGGCGGTCCAAGGTCTCGCGCTCTCCCCGTTGAGACCGCGCAGAGGAAGGCGGTCCAAGGTTTCGCTCTCCCCCGTTGAGACCGCGCAGAGGAAGGCGGTCCAAGGTCTCGCTCTCCCCCGTTGAGACCGCGCAGAGGACGGCGGTCCAAGGTCTTGCCCTCCCCCGTTGAGGCTTCGCAGAGGGCGGTGGTCCAAGGTCTCGCACTCTCCCATTGAGGCTGCGCAGAGGGCGGTGGTCCAAGGTCTCGCGCTCTCCCATTGAGGCTGCGCAGAGGGCGGCGGTCCAAGGTCTCGCGCTCTCCCGTTTGGACTGCGCAGAGGACGGCGGTCCAAGGTCTTGCGCTCTCCCATTTGGACTGCGCAGAGGGCGGCGGTCCAAGGTCTCTTGCTCTCCCATTTAGACTGCGCAGAGGACTTTGGTCCAGGGTCTCGCACTCTCCGGTTGAGACTGCGCAGAGGACGGTGGTCCAGGGGTCTCGCAAGCTCCAGTTGAGACTGCGCAGAGGACGGTGGTCCAGGGTCTCGCACTCTCCCGTTGAGACTGCGCAGAGGACGCTGGTCCAAGATCACAAGGTCTCGCACTCTCCCGTTGAGACTGCGCAGAGGACGCTGGTCCAAGGTCTCGCGCTCTCCCGTTTGCACTGCGCAGAGGGCGGTGGTCCAAGGTCTTGCGCTCTCCTGTTTGGACTGCGCAGAGGACAGCGGTCCAAGGTCTTGCGCTCTCCCGTTTAGACTGCGCAGAGGACGGTGGTCCAGGGTCTCGCACTCTCCTGTTGAGACTGCGCAGAGGACGCTGGTCCAAGTTCTCGCACTCCCCCCATTTAGTCTGTGCAGAGGACCGTGGTCCAAGGTCTCGCACTCTCCCGTGTTGAGTGCGCAGAGGACGCTGGTCCAAGATCACAAGGTCTCGCACTCTCCCGTTGAGACTGCGCAGAGGACGGTGGTTCAAGGTCTCATGCGCTGTCCCGCTGAGACTGCGCAGAGCGTGGCGGTCCAAGGTCTGGCGCTCTCCCGTTGAGACTGCGCAGAGGGCGGCGGTCCAAGGTCTGGCGCTCCCCCCGTTGAGACTGCGCAGAGGGCGGCGGTCCAAGGTCTGGCGCTCCCCCGTTGAGACTGCGCAGAGGGCGGCGTCCAAGGTCTGGTGCTCCCCCCTTGAGACTGCGCAGAGGAAAGCTGTCCAATGTCTCGCGCTCCCCCGTTGAGACTGCACAGAGGACGACGGTCCATGGTCTGGCGCTCCCCCGTTGAGACTGCACAGAGGACGGCGGTCCATGGTCTGGCGCTCTTCCATTGAGACAGTGCAGAGGACGGCGGTCCATGGTCTGGCGCTCTCCCATTGAGACTGTGCAGAGGACGCTGGTCCAAGGTCTCGCGCACTCCCATTGAGACTGCGCAGAGGACGGTGGTCCAAGGTCTCGCACTCCCACGTTGAGGCTACGCAGAGGGCGGTGGTTCAAGGTCTCGCACTCTCCCGTTGAAGCGGTTCAGAGGGTGGTGGTCCAAGGTCTCGCGCTCCCCCCTTTGAGACTGCGCAGAGGGCGGTGGTCCAAGGTCTCGCGCTCCCCCCTTTGAGACTGCGCAGAGGGCGGTGGTCCAAGGTCGCAGTGGTCCAGGGTCTCGCGCTCCCCCCGTTTAGACTGCGCAGAGGGCGGTGGTCCAAGGTCTCGCGCTCCCCCCATTTGGACTGCGCAGAGGGCGGTGGTCCAAGGTCTGGCGCTCTCCCGTTGAGACTGCGCAGAGGGCGGTGGTCCAAGGTCTGGCGCTCTCCCGTTGAGACTGCGCAGAGGACGCTGGTCCATGTTCTGGCGCTCTCCCGTTGAGGCTGCGCAGAGGGCGGAGGTCCGAGATCCGGCGCTCTCCCGTTGAGACTGCGCAGAGGGCGGCGGTCCAAGGGCTGGCGCCCCCCCAGTTGAGACTGCGCAGAGGGCTGCGTTCAAGGTCTGGCGCTCCCCCGTTGAGACTTCGCAGAGGAAGGCGGTCCAAGGTCTCGCGCTCTCCCCGTTGAGACCGCGCAGAGGAAGGCGGTCCAAGGTCTCGCTCTCCCCCGTTGAGACCGCGCAGAGGAAGGCGGTCCAAGGTCTCGCTCTCCCCGTTGAGACCGCGCAGAGGACGGCGGTCCAAGGTCTTGCCCTCCCCGTTGAGGCTTCGCAGAGGGCGGTGGTCCAAGGTCTCGCACTCTCCCATTGAGGCTGCGCAGAGGGCGGTGGTCCAAGGTCTCGCGCTCTCCCATTGAGGCTGCGCAGAGGGCGGCGGTCCAAGGTCTCGCGCTCTCCCGTTTGGACTGCGCAGAGGACGGCGGTCCAAGGTCTTGCGCTCTCCCATTTGGACTGCGCAGAGGGCGGCGGTCCTAGTTCTCGCGCTCTCCCGTTTAGACTGCGCAGAGGGCGGCGGTCCAAGGTCTCTTGCTCTCCCATTTAGACTGCGCAGAGAACTGTGGTCCAAGGTCTCGCGCTCTCCCGTTTAGACTGCGCAGAGGACTTTGGTCCAGGGTCTCGCACTCTCCGGTTGAGACTGCGCAGAGGACGGTGGTCCAGGGGTCTCGCAAGCTCCAGTTGAGACTGCGCAGAGGACGCTGGTCCAAGGTCTCGCGCTCTCCCGTTTGCACTGCGCAGAGGGCGGTGGTCCAAGGTCTTGCGCTCTCCTGTTTGGACTGCGCAGAGGACAGCGGTCCAAGGTCTTGCGCTCTCCCGTTTAGACTGCGCAGAGGACGGTGGTCCAGGGTCTCGCACTCTCCTGTTGAGACTGCGCAGAGGACGCTGGTCCAAGTTCTCGCACTCCCCCCATTTAGTCTGTGCAGAGGACCGTGGTCCAAGGTCTCGCACTCTCCCGTTGAGACTGCGCAGAGGACGCTGGTCCAAGATCACAAGGTCTCGCACTCTCCCGTTGAGACTGCGCAGAGGACGGTGGTTCAAGGTCTCATGCGCTGTCCCGCTGAGACTGCGCAGAGCGTGGCGGTCCAAGGTCTGGCGCTCTCCCGTTGAGACTGCGCACAGGGCGGCGGTCCAAGGTCTGGCGCTCCCCCCGTTGAGACTGCGCAGAGGGCGGCGGTCCAAGGTCTGGCGCTCCCCCGTTGAGACTGCGCAGAGGGCGGCGTCCAAGGTCTGGTGCTCCCCCCTTGAGACTGCGCAGAGGAAAGCTGTCCAATGTCTCGCGCTCCCCGTTGAGACTGCACAGAGGACGACGGTCCATGGTCTGGCGCTCCCCCGTTGAGACTGCACAGAGGACGGCGGTCCATGGTCTGGCGCTCTTCCATTGAGACAGTGCAGAGGACGGCGGTCCATGGTCTGGCGCTCTCCCATTGAGACTGCGCAGAGGACGCTGGTCCAAGGTCTCGCGCACTCCCATTGAGACTGCGCAGAGGACGGTGGTCCAAGGTCTTGCCCTCCCCCGTTGAGGCTTCGCAGAGGGCGGTGGTCCAAGGTCTCGCACTCTCCCATTGAGGCTGCGCAGAGGGCGGTGGTCCAAGGTCTCGCGCTCTCCCATTGAGGCTGCGCAGAGGGCGGTGGTCCAAGGTCTCGCGCTCCCCCCTTTGAGACTGCGCAGAGGGCGGTGGTCCAAGGTCGCAGTGGTCCAGGGTCTCGCGCTCCCCCCGTTTAGACTGCGCAGAGGGCGGTGGTCCAAGGTCTCGCGCTCCCCCCATTTGGACTGCGCAGAGGGCGGTGGTCCAAGGTCTGGCGCTCTCCCGTTGAGACTGCGCAGAGGGCGGTGGTCCAAGGTCTGGCGCTCTCCAATTGAGACTGCGCAGAGGACGGCAGTCCATGGTCTGGCGCTCTCCCGTTGAGACTGCGCAGAGGACGGCGGTCCATGGTCTGGCGCTCTCCCGTTGAGACTGCGCAGAGGACGCTGGTCCATGTTCTGGCACTCTCCCGTTGAGGCTGCGCAGAGGGCGGAGGTCCGAGATCCGGCGCTCTCCCATTGAGACTGCGCAGAGGACAGCGGTCTGAGGACTCGCGCCCCCCCCCCCCCATTGAGACTGCGCAGTGGACGGCTGTCCGAGGTCTCGCCCCCCCCCGTTGAGACTGCGCAGAGGACGGCGGTCCGAGGTCTCGCGCTCCCCCCGTGGAGACTGCGCAGAGGACGGCGGTCCGAGGTCTCGCGCTCCCCCCGTTGTGACTGCGCAGAGGACGGTGGTCCGAGGTCTCGCGCTCCCCCCGTTGAGACTGCGCAGAGGACGGAGGTCCGAGGTCTCGCGCTCCCCCCGTTGAGACTGCGCAGAGGACGGCGGTCCGAGGTCTCGCGCTCCCCCCGTTGAGACTGTGCAGAGGACGGCGGTCCGAGGTCTCGCGCTCCCCCCGTGTCGACTGCGCAGAGGGCTGCGGTCCAAGGTCTCGCGCGCCCCCCGTCTAGACTGCGCAGAGGGCGGTGGTCCAAGGTCTCGTGCTCCCCCCGTTTAGACTGCGCGGAGGGCGGTGGTTCAAGGACCCGCGCTCCCCCGTTGGGACTGCACGGAGGACGGCGTTCCGAGGTCCGGCGCTCTCCCGTTGGGGCTGCGCGGAGGAAGACGGTCCGAGGTCCGCCGCTCTCCCGTTGAGGCTGCGCGGAGGATGGCAGTCCGAGGTCCGGCGCTCTCCCGTTGAGGCTGCGCAGAGGACGGCGTTCCGAGGTCCGGCGCTCTCCCGTTAAGGCTGCGCAGAGGGCGGCGGTCCGAGGTCCGGCGCTCTCCCGTTGAGACAGCGCAGAGGGCGGCGGTCCGAGGTCTGGCGCGCTCCCGTTGATACTGCACAGAGGACGGCGGTCCGAGGTCTCCCACCCCCTCGTTGAGACTGCGCAGAGGGCGGCGGTCCGAGGTCCGGCGCGCTCCCGTTGAGACTGCACAGAGGACGGCGGTCCGAGGTCTCGCGCTCCCCCGTTGAGACTGCGCAGAGGACGGCGGTCCGAGGTCTCGCGCTCCCCCGTTGAGACTGCGCAGAGGACGGCGGTCCGAGGTCTCGCGCTCCCCCGTTGAGACTGCGCAGAGAACGGCGGTCCGAGGTCTGCCGCTCTCCCGTTGAGACTGCGCAGAGGACGGCGGTCCGAGGTCTGCCGCTCTCCCGTTGAGACTGCGCAGAGGACGCTGGTCCAAGGTCCCGTACTCGCCCGTTGAGACTGCGCAGAGGACGCTGGTCCAAGGTCCCGTACTCTCCCGTTGAGACTGCGCAGAGGACGCTGGTCCAAGGTCCCGTACTCTCCCGTTGAGGCTGCGCAGAGGACATTGTTCCAAGGTCTCGCACTCTCCCGTTTAGCCTGCGCAGAGGATGGCGGTCCAAGGTCTCGTACTCTCCAGTTTAGACTGCGCAGAGGACGGCGGCCCAAGGTCTCGTACTTTCCTGTTTAGACTGCGGCAGGTCTCTTTATCTAGGCAGCCCTTCATATGTCACTAAAAATCTGCAAGTCATGCAAAATGCCGCGGCTCGAGTACTGCTGGGTTCACCTAACATGCAACCTGCACGCCCATGTCAAACTCCTTTGGTTACCCATAAAGAAAAGGATTGAGTTTAAAACTTCATGCATTGCTCACGGGATAAAACACACGCCTGGCTCACATATCCATTGGCATCTCATCTGCCCATATAGCCCCCTAGAGAGTTGAGATCCAACCTCCTCTCCCTTCTTGTCGTCTCTAGAATTAAGAGAGCAAGTGGGGGGGGGGGGGGTTGCTCATTTGGTTATTTGGTGTCCAAACTTTGGAACTCCTTTCCTATTCATCTTAGAATAAATGGAAACTTGCTAAGCTTCCAGAACCAATTGAAAACTTATCTTTTCACTTAAAACAGTATCTTTTCTCACTACTTCTGCCAAAGCTGGGAAGCCCGATTTTGGATAGCCGTGCACTCTATAAAAATTCATTAAAAATAATAATGCAGAGAGTCGGGCCAGTGTGCAGCGCCCTGTCCCAGCAGGCTTTGCGCTGACTGTGTTCCCAGCCCATTCTAAAGGTGTTAGAGGCTTGATGCATCTTTAAAGGGATCTGCCCCCTGTCCTTCAGGACAGATAACAGACAATGAGTGAAATGCTTGTAGTAGTGCGTTGTATGTGGTGCTTTTGTCCGTGGGCAGCAGAAAGCAGTCCTTATCTTCAGGAAGCTCTCAGGGCGAGCCGAGGGGTGCGGCTGGTGGACCTTGCACAGTCCATGCAATTGGAGAGAGATTCAAAGACTGCCAAGTGTGCTTGTTTTTAACTTGGCTGATGTATTCTGACCCCATGTGGGATCAACTGTCCACACCTCATAATGGATTCTTGATCAACAAATGTGGGGTCTGAAAACAGAGGGTCGAGGCCCATTCTACAACAGCCCTGGCAGCAGTCGCACCTCACCTTGTAAGACATGGCTGTCCCTGGCCTACTGTCAGTTCTGCATTTCATCCAGAAGACACATCGCCGCAGAATGTCTTTGATTGATCAGGTGTTTTTGCGGTGGTGGATCAACCTTCCCTCTCTGCTCGTCCTCCTGGCATCTCATCACCAGACTGGACTGGGCATGCCTCCTCTTAGTACTTGAAGGGAGGGTGCTCTTCCTTTGGTTATTACCCTATACTGCTCTGGAGTGTCCTTTCCTGGTCGCCCGCTTTTCTTCCTCTCTCCTACAATTCCTCTTTAGTTTATCTCATCTTTTGCGCTTCAGCGATCACTTCTCCCCTGATGATACACATATTTCTTTTTTAGTCGGTCAATCAATAATACTTTATTTTGGCTTATAAAACCATAAAAGTAGTACATACATAAATAAGTTAAAGCATTTTATTACACTGAACAGTACAGTACACAGTACTAGAGAGCTTATTAGAGACCGGTTTAAATAGAAGTGTATTGGGTAATTTAGGATAAAGTGCCAATACTACAAGTGGATAAAAGCACACGGATTAAGGCCACACTTTCTTCAAGTTATACTATTCGGGCTTGTCTGATCCAATTCTCCGCGCCCAAAGTAGAAACCTGGAGACAGCAAAGGCAATTTGCTCCTTCGTATCACATCTGAGGATCCTAAGAGCTTCCTAGTAGTGCGCTGTGCCCAGAAGTGTACACACTGCAATTATCCACCTCTTTCGGGGCAGAGCATAAGTTGGACAGAAGAGTAAGAAGTGTTCCTCTGTCTCTTGGATCAGCGTACAAAAAGGACAATCAGAAGATTGGTGTCTGATGTTGTCCCATTCACATGTAAAGGATCTTAGTGGCAGGGTGCTTATTCTAATCTTTGTGTACAGGCTTTCAGATTGGGAGGGACCAATCCTATACAAGTAAGGCTCAAAACTGTAGAAACATTTGTGTTGGAGAAGTTTTTCGGTAATGCTCCCCACTTTTTGGTCTTTCCAAATTTGCACCAATACTGATTCCCAGAAAGCCTGCTTAAATTTAGTAACAAAGCTTTTCTTTGTTGTATCTGGGGGAATACCATATTTCCTCCATTTTGATGACTTCACACAAGTGTTTAATTTTCCTGAGCCACAGGATGCGTACACTTATATCAGTGCTATTTAGTTCCACCAGGGCTTCCCTGTAGGAGACCAGTTCTTATGTAGTCCAAAGGTACACCTAGTACGTCAGAAGTTTTACTAGAACCACATGGTCAATTCTGCTTAAAGCTAAGTCATTACGTAAGGTTGTAATAGGAGTACTTTCTTTTCATTCCAGTCCTTTATTGACTCCCTTAATACACATCCCGATCTCCCTCGTTTTCCTTTCATTGGTGTCTGCCTTCAGCCTTCATTTCATGAAGTTCTTATTTTCAGTAGTCACTCTGACAGCCACTTTATTTTTTTTGTACTTCACTATCTTTGTATTGTCCACTGTCTATATGTTAGCACTGCCTCGTCTTTCCCATTTTGTGTCCTAATACCAGTTTTCTCATGGCTACTTCTAACCGCAAATTCCTTACATTCACAAGGTCTCCAGGAAACAGACTGGATCCGAGGAATTCGTATGTTAAGCGGCAACGTATGGCTCCACTGTGACTCCATCCTGCCCCAGAAGTGATGGAACTGAGCCACACTTAAGTGCCCACCATCCCCTGCACCCCCTTCACGCTGACATCCCTTTCTTTCCATGCCTTTCAGCGTGGGTTCGGAACTCCACTCCCAGTTTGTCAGCCTTGACTCCAAAAAACAGTGTGCTAGTGAACTATGTCCCCACCGAAAACAACAAGTTTCAAGCTATGCCGAGACTTCAGGAAGCCGATGCTAATCACGGACCTGCAAGAGGTATGCCTTTGGTGCTTGGAATCAGGCTTTGATCCCACATCCCTGAAAATAAGAAGAGGTTGTGGCCGAAGTTGAGGTCTCGTTCCCGTTCTAGGTCGAGAACCCAATTGCTGTCCCAGTAACAAGTCCGCTCCGGTGAAAATTCCACTTCCCACTCAAAATCTTAGGTAAGTCGAAATCAAAGTCTGGGCCTAAGCATAAGACGGCAAGCTGGACTTGACCCCATCCGACCACTCGAAGTCTAACAGCAAGACATTAGGGAATCAAGATAGGGATCGCCCTTCACTAATGTCTCCTTAATCAGAGCCGATCCCAAACTTGGTCCCGGCCTGTCCAAAGTTTCCTGGGCCATCTTCAGTCTTGCAGCAAATAGTGCCCTTCATGGAAGTAATGTTGCCAGTTTTTGGTGTGAATCCGCCTCCCTCTGGCATGCCTTCAGACTCCATGGACTAACAGTTTCTCTAGTCAGATTTCTGCTGACAGACCTGCCTCAGATGCCATCGACCCCCACGGGACCCGCTAACGGCCCCATACCGACTTCGGTACTGACTTCTACTCAATTGCCAAAGTCTACTCAGTTCCTTCCGTACTGACATCAACTCTATTAATACCGGTCCGTAATCCAATTCCGACACCAGTCTCCAACGACGGATCGACTTCAGCCTACTCAAGCACTGTATTGTGATATGAGATCACAAAAGTGCAACCAATGCTTATACAACGAGAATGCAATCCCATGCTTCTACCTCAATTCTGTATCGGAAGAGGATTCATTCTGTTTCGCTCAGATTCAGACATGGCCCAAGAGGCCCATATCCCTCAAGACACATGATGATGAGGAGGAGGAAGGGTACAGATTGCTGCTTGCTCTTATACTTATCAATCATTATTTGTAAAGCGCTGCTTGTCACCCGAGAGGGTATCCAGGCGCTTGCTGTAGGTCTCATTTGAAGAGCCAGGTCTAGAGCCCCTTCCTGAAGTCGATCAGCGAGGTGGGGTAGTGGAGGGGGAGGATGTTCCATGCTTTGGTGGCGAAAAAGGTGAAGGAGCATCCTCCGGCGCGGCATCGGCTTATACGAAGGATCTGTGCAAGGGCGAGGTGTGCGGAGCGGAGGTTCCTGGGGGGAAGGTGGAAGTGCAGGCGGTGGTTTAAGTAGGTGGGTCCTGTTATGTTTCATATAGGTACCCTAATATAGGCCCGGGTAACATCATACCCCTTCACCTACATTACCTCCTCTACACTACACTGTAACGGACCTTTTAGGATTGAACCTTTACCTAGTTCTAGTCCTGGGTGCAGAAGGAGGGTTTCTCCTAAACAATAGAGTCCTATAACTCCATCAATAGGCTCACACAGTATGAATGAATATTCTTAAGGGTTCTTAGAAACCAGGCTGGGGCTACACCACCTTCCTCCCCATATCTACGTACACAGTTCATCCCATACGTCATCCTCACATCCAATAATGACTAATACAAGCAACAAGGGACAAAGGACCCCTAGATACTTTCTATATAAATACAGCACATCTTGCTAGTGTTAGTTAGAGGGAACCGAGACTTCCAGGCCGACACACTGACCAGAGACGCTGAGGCTCCTGCATGCAGACGCTCCAGCTGACAGTGGTCTGATCATCCCTCGCGTGGTGTCCAGCTCGAGACCAAGAAGGGCTCCTACATTCTCACACTTCAGGTAATGGGGTTCGACTAAATCCTAGAGGGATTCTTGGCTTCACACCTACTCACATGCTAGGTACACTTAGGTACATCTAGATAGGCATCGTAGGAGTACGCGCTTTCTTTTATCAATGCATTTTATATTCATGTATTTATTTCATGCGTAGTCAAGATGGTAGAACTGTACTATCCATTTAAATTCACTGTACTGCTAATCATATATCTCTGCTACTGTCTAATGATTGTTGCAGCTCATATATTCTACACAAGAATAACGACTGTTCAATAAACCTTTATAGAAATGCCCAGGCTGTTTATTCTGTGTATCTCTGAGACAAGATAAGTGAGCACGAGTGACTGAGCGAAAAGTAGTACATTGTTTCCACGATTCTGAGGGATCAGGGTCGTCATGTTCTGAGGTTGCCAGAAACTATTCTCTCCCCGATAAGAGGAGACACTAGTGGCACTGTGAGCTAGCTTATGCAAACAGGCTAACATTTTCGGTGGGGGTGCTCAGAATCAGTCTGCCACCAAACCCATTGTTAATGTTATCCGAACGTGCAGGTCCTGTATGGGTAATATAGGAACTACACGACAGTCCTAGGTTGTGGAGGGCTTGGTAGGTGTGAGTCAGAAGCTTGAAATGGTATCTCCTCTAGACCGGTAGCCAGTGAAGGTCTTTCAGTTGCTGGGTGACGTGGGTTCTCTTGGGCAGGTTGAGGAAGTCTGGGGGCTGCGTTCTGGATCGTCTGGAGTCTTTGCATAAGTTCGGTGGTGGTGCCTGCATAGAGTGCATTGCCGTAGTCCAGTTGGCTGGTGATGAGCGCATGCAGTGTAGTCTTCCTGGTGGTGATGGGGAGCCACTTGAGGATTTTGAAGAGCATGCTGAGCATGTGGAAAGCATGCTGAGGAGACAATGTTGACTTGATGATTCATGGAGAGTTCGCTGTCTAGGATGATGCATAGGTTGCGGGCGTGGTCTTTTGGTGTGGGGGTGGGCCTGAGTTCTGATGGCCACCAGGAGTCGTTCCAGAGGGCAGTGTATTTGCTGAAGATGAGAAATTCCGTCTTGTCTGTGTTGAGCTTTAGGCAGTTGTCCTTCATCCATGCTAAAATGTTCTTCATGCAATTGTCGAAGTTAGCCTTCGTTGAGGTGGGGTCGGCAGAGAGTGATAGGCTAAGCTGTGTATCGCCGGCGTATGAAATGATGTTGATGTTGTGCAATCTGCTGATGTCTGCGAGTGGTGTCATGTAGACGTTGAAGAGTTTTGGGCTGAGGGATGAGCCATGGGGAGCGCCGCAGATGCCTTGGGGAACAACTTATGATGCATTGTATATAGACTTACAAAATACAGTGGTCTAGACACATCTCCTGAGACAGAGCTAAACTCTCCACTTGGGTCACCAAAGGAGAATAGTGCTTTGTTTGCAGTGGTGGTTTGTGGGTGGCAGAGGCACTAGAATTGTAGTTACCTCTATTGAGATGACAACAAATGTATTTAACTGAGGTTCTTCAAACAGGGACAGCTTTGTCTGAGCCTTTATTGCCGGTTAATGATGCCCTTATTCATGCTCTTCTGACAACATAGTCCAAGCCATGTTCATGCCTGACAGCCACTCAGTGTGTGGCCAGGCGACATGGACTGGCTTCTGGTGTCCAAGACTTTCTGACCAAACATCCTACACCAGAGAGCCAGATTGTTTTAGTTTCCACTGGTATGGTCACTCTGAATTTCTTTCTGACCAATCTTCCAGATAGGGAATCGAAGAGAGACTTGATGCTTTTTTAAAGAGAATGTTTTCTTTGGCTAGACTAGCCCGTACATCTATGGATGCAGTTTCTCTTTTGGGTAGTTTTGGATAGGTACACCCACTTTGAATAGGATATGGCCTGCAATATTTTGTCAGCTGTCACAGAGGACCTCCGTGCCTCATTGGCTCAGATACATGATGGACAGGAGGCATCCACATATGTGCTCCAAGCTGGCTGAATACTGCATTTCCTTCCTGGCTGTAGATCCACCACTGCGGAGGTCTTTCAGATTGTTCTAAGGAGACTGTGCCCCACCCGCACCGGAGTGACTTTCAGAGGAGCACTCTGTAATGTTGATGCAAGAAGCCATGTTTCTTTATCATCATTTTCTTTATTCGGCACATACTGCCATAAAAGTACACATAAATAAAATTCACCTGAGAACATTAAAACAAAATCGATAAAATCCTTGAAAACCTTAATAAAAATCATTGATAAACATTACTCATGTATCAACTTGATCAAAAAACATCGCTGGTCGTAAAATTCCGCAGTATGGCTAGAGCCATTGGCTTGTACTCCTGGGTTCCAGTAGCACCTCATTAGGGAGGGGTAATGAATTAGAGGGTCAGGCTAAGATCGTACACAAATCACATTACTAACAACAATAGACAATGCAGTGCAGATATCAGGGCCCAACACTACCCACTCTGATTTTCCATACACCCATTAAGAAGCGGGACAAAGCAAACCAAGTCAAGGGCGTTGTGTTGGATCTAAGAACTCTGGAGACAACCCTAAAGTCCCTAATCCCCATCCTCTGACAAAGTGGAAGTATCCACTTCTTTCTATTATTTGAATAACGCTGACAGAAAAATGTGTTTAATGCATTAATTCACTAGGAGACACAAAGGGCAGGTCAGATTTGGTTCACCGCCATGGGCTCTCCAGTTAGCAATAAAAGTGCAAAGTGGTAAAATCCCAAGACGAAATTTGGTGTACAAGGTTTTTGCCAATGGGGATTAAATGGAATCTATTTACTCTTCCATACGGAAGTTATCCATGAATTCCAAAAAAGCTAGTGTCAAAGTGCCCAAACTCCATGTCCTGCTCCATTCCCCATGTATGTACCTCCAGTACATCCCCATGAGGGTAGCCTTTGACATACAAGTCATACCTCCCGGGTTAGTCCACAGATACTCACACCCCATCTTGACCAGGAGGGTCTTGATATGCTCTAACCAGGGGATCCTGGAGACCCCGGGCTGCCGAAGGAGCTCCTCCAAACCCACCCGAAACGTAGCCATGTTTCTGCTATACAGGTGTGCCACGGAGCTTTACCGGACTCTGTGCTGGGGGAAGGACGCTACTCTTGTTACTTTCTCATTCAAAAGAACGGAGGCCTCGTGCCCATTTTGGACCTATAGATACAAACGTTTTTCTGTGGAAGGACAGGTTCGAAATTCTCACGCTCGCTCAGATCCTGTTAGCTCTGGATGCAGGAGAAGGTATAGTGCCTTTGGACTTGCTGGACGCATATTTTCATATACCTGTCCTGCACTCCCATTCTAGGAGAGGTGAAGATCAGAGGACTCTGGGGTCTGGCAGAGTGCTGACTCCTTTTCAATATTTTGAAGTTTTGGGTAATCCGTCTGACCCTAAAAACCTTCCTGCCTTCTTTCAAAGTTGGGCTGGTGGATGTCTTCATGGAAAACACAACTGTTGTGGCATTGGAACATGCAGGACAGTGTGGGGCGCTGGCATTTATGCTAGGAGCATTGTGTGGTGAATCATGAGTGGCTTCTAAACCCGGTTGGTTGCGGTTGGCGCAGGGCATCTTTGGTCAATGGGGTATGCTCTGGCTAGATCTCTTTGCCAGCACGAGAACGTGCATTGTCAGCAATTTTGTACATTAGAGTTAACTTCTAAGCACTCGCTGGGATTGGCAGTCTGGCTGCGATGGCCAGACTGACTTCTGTACTCATTTCCACCACTACCTCTCCTGCCTCGAGCTCTGAGGAAGATGCCTGGGCCTTGAAAGTGTGATACCCAGAGTTTATAAGCCTTAGGACCTATTCTCTCACCGAAACAGGGTAGGGTCCTGCATCAAAATCTCCACAGCTTACACCCCCATACATGCGGATTGATCAGCAGTAGCTGAATGCATTTGAAATTTGCCGAGCAAGGTGGTTGATGTCATACTTGTGGCAAACACTCTTTCACAAAGCCACTGTGTGCGCTGGCACAAATTTGTCTCTTGAGGTAGTGCCTGAATCACTGACCCCTTAACAAGCCAAAGTTTTTGATGTTCTTTTGGTTGTTCTTTTTGTTAGCTGAACAAGGCCTTGCAGTTGGCACAGTGAAATATTGATCAACCATTTTTTACCTTTCTGTGTTTACCTGATCATCTGTCTTTATTTATGTTGTGGGTTGTAAAGTGTTTTATAAAATGTTTGGTGTGCTTGTTTTGCCTCAGTGGGACCTGAATTTGATCTTGACATTTCTCTTGTGCAAGCACTTCAAGCCAATTCCAGTTATTCTTTATGACTCTTAACACTAAAACCATCTTCCTCTTTGTGATGTTGCATGAATGAACCACAAGGACTTTTGGTACAGCGGCCCTACATCATCTTCTTTCCAGTCAAATTGGTATTGAGGATCAGGGCGGCCTTCCTGCTTAAGTTTGTGACACCCTTCCACATTGGCCAATTGATTACTCTGCCAGTGTTTTTAGCTCTTTCTTACCCGTCCAGAAAGGAGAGACTCCATCATCTTGACCTTAAGAAGGCTCTTAGTTTTTACATTGACTGCACAAGACTATCAGATGGATGAGCAGCTCTTGGTTGGTTTCTCTGCGGCAAAGAAGGGGAAGCCAGTGCAAAACAGGAGCCTCTGAAGGCAGATAGTCCCTGTATCAAAATCTGCTATGCACTGGCCAAGAAGCAGCCCCTTGAGGCCATGGAGGCCCATTCCATGAGAGCCAAGACCACTACGACTACTTTGGTGCCTGTTCTAGACATCTGCCAGGCTGCGCCATGATCGTCAGTGCATATGTTCACAAACACTACTGGCTTCACAGTTGGGTCCGGCTGGAAGGTCAGTTCAATAGCTCAGTTCAGCAGGACATTTTGGTATGCATCCAGTCCCCAGACACTGCACCTTTAGAGGTATTGCTATGGTATCTCTCCTAAAGGTAGGGAATCTGCAGTTAGAAGTATCAATCACAGCAGCAAGTTACTTACCTTTGGGAATGCTCTTTCTGGAGGATACTCTATCTGACTGCCGATTCCCCACTGCCCTCCTTCCTCTATGTTCTGTGGAGTAGTCTCTTTACAGTCTATAAACGTCTCAATTTAGTAATCCGCACACTGTCTCAGACTGCGAGTTCTTCGCTCCACGCCTGACGACGCCAAGGAGAATGACTCAAGAAACAAACATAAGCACCACGCCTGTGTGGTGATATGTGACTTCCCTCCATCCCTTTTGTGGCGGTATGGAGTCAGCATGCAGCCATATAGTACTACCTACCAGCACGTGTGAGCATTGCTGTAAGCATTCTCCGGATTGGGTCTACATCCTGGGAATATTCTAAAGGCGGGGAATCTGCGGTTGTATAGAATATCCACCAGAAAGAGCATTACCGAAGGCAAGTTACTTTTTCTTCTAAGCTTCTTTGCTCTGCTACGCTTATCTTTTTTCAGCGTTTTTTGAATTCCTTCATCTTTATCTATATGTTGTTTTTGCTGTTTGTGCAGCGAGTTGTGAAATGTGCTTCCTGTGTATGTGTGTGTGCGCCATCCATCATCTGTGGGAATGTTTTACTAGAGCTTGGATGAAAATTATTTTGCCTACAGCATTTCCAGTCTGACTATTCTTGTTCCACTTTTTTAGGTCGAGCCTGGGCGGCGCATGCGCTGGTCTGCGAGCCATGCTGTATTGGAGTATGTACTCTCCGCCCATATTTGTCATTGGCTTGTGTCATTGTCCTTTGTAAATGCTGGCTTCTGATTCGTTAATAGGCTTGTTAGTCCCTCCTTAGTACTGCCTTGTCCTCATTTGTAACCTCCCAAGAGGACAGGCCCTTGTACTTCGGTTGTTACACAGTACGTCTTCTTTAGTCTGTAAGCACTTTTTTCTTTAATGTGTTTCTCTTACTGCAGGAGGGTCTCTCGTGCGCAGTTGTGACCACCGGCTTGTTTATTTAACCCGTGGCAAACGGGGAGCTCTTCAGGGGCCATGGGAGACAGAAGGGGGCAACTCAGCGATGCCTTCAAGCGTTTGGAATGCAATAGGTCTCGCATTTGCGAGAGTTTAAGCTATTGGCATTGTAAATGACAATGCCTTTTATTTATGTTTTAAAAACCAAAACATAAATAAAAGGCATTGTCATTTACAATGCCAATAGCTCAAACTCGCGTAAATGCGAGACCTATTGCATTGCAGATGATTGTTTTCTGTAGCATAATATTCATATATATTGTTTTGTCCTTGGTTTCATCGTTCCAATATATTTTTTTAATTAAGAATTTTATTGGATACAGAAAAAGCACGGTCCGACAGTGTGCAAAGATCCCATCGTGTACGTCCTCTTTCGGTGAATGGGTGCAGTCACATCGGTGTGTGTCTGTGTAGCAGGCGGATCATCATGCATATCCTGATGTCGTACTAGAAAGTGCGGAGCAGTGTGCCTTAAGTTTGGGGCCAACCACTGCCCCATTAATGTGGGGTGGAGCATATAAGCATAGGCGGGGCTAGTAGTAATTCTCTGAATCCTGCTAGCAGGCCCCCCATATGTCCTTTGGACATGAGCATGCAGGCATCTATTCCCAGTAGGCCTCAAGTTGTTTTTGGCAGTATGTTGCATCCTTTAACCGATGTTTAAAAAGGGGAGCAAGGCATCTGCCCCAGTGAATGGCAACCCTACACTTGGCGAGTAGAAGGATGGGTGTCCGCGTTCGGCTTCCCGAGAGGACATACTTCACATATCCCTGTAAGGCTACCAGGGGTGTTCGCTGAGAAGCATGTTCTGTGGTCGACACCATTGCACTGAAGATACCTTTCCAGTTTTGTCCATGCGACTGCAGGGCAGGGCATTCCCAACCTAGATGCAGGAAGGTGTGTCCAGTGCACCGCAGGCCTCGCGGATCTTCGGCTAGTCCCAGCCTCTGCAGCTGGACTGGTGTTTGGTTGGTTTTATGGAAGTATTTAAAGTGTATTAGCGTGAGCCTGGAGTTCGGGGAAAGAGCTCTGGACTGCATGCACAAGTAGCGCCATTCGTCTTCACCGAGTGAGGCTTCAATGTCGACAGTCCAAGTGGATCAAGCATTCGGGACGCAAAACAGGGCTTTTTCTTTCATCGTAGAGTGAAGCCGTTTGTTGAGTTTATGTGGAGACAAGTTTGCAATCAGCGCCTCTAGTGCATGAAATGTTGAGGGAGCATGGTGTGAAAGGTGGCGCAGTTGGCAGTAGGAGAGCACGTTGAGTGACATATGGGCAGGGTCATCACGAATGCGTTGGGAGGTTCTGAGATGTCCCTCCGGGTTTAGTCTGGTGCAGTTATAATCGATGTAGACGTCGTCTAGCGCCTGTTTCTCCAATGAGCGCTATCCTAATGTGACCCGCCAGCGGTAGTCTCGCCCTGCGCCAATTTTGCTCTATCCCATGCCCACGTCGTGCAAGCCACAGTGTCGACTAAAGCATGAGCTCGTTTGGGGGCAGGTATAGAACACACTCCGAGGACATGAGGCTACCTTATCATGTTCAGGGTCCTTGTGGAGCTGGAAAAGTGTAGGGAGCAGCCAGAAGTGAGCCAGCTGCGCCTGTGCCGAGTAGTAAACAAGCATTGGCATAGCCAATAGGTCTCGCTTTTGGGACCTTATAAGTATTTAGTTATGCCACAATATCCTTGGTGCAACAACAGTAACTGTTGCATAGCCAATAGGTCCCAACGGCGAGACCTATTGGCTATGCCAATGCTTGTTTTCTCTATTTTCATGAGAGCCCATATAACATCCATCTGTATAGGTACAACACAATCTACTATAGAAATAAGAAGGGACAAGCATTCTATAATCACGTGCTAAAACAGAGAGGGGACTTCGCTGTTTTTAACTTCAGGAAGTTAGCTGTACGATCAAAGATGTGTCCTTAAAAGTTGCTCACGCAAATTTAAATGGATCTGCTGCCTTGGTACATATGCCATTCTAATTGATACAACATCAGTTAGCCAAGCCATCGTTCCATTAACTGTTAATCAGTTATACTTAATAATGTGAGGTGAATCTTAAATTAAGTGCCTGTGTGTGTGTCCGGTTGCCATCCATGCATAAGTTTTAGATTTGGCAGTGAATTGTTCACACAGATTTTTGTTTGTTCACTTCAAAAATCAGCTGAATAAGTTGTCATAGGCTGCTCTGAATCCGAAAACTATTTCATTTTGCCTATACCACTGTTTGACCTCAGCTTTAAGCATGGGGTATGTGGTTTTGTCCAAACACTGGTCAATTATCTTAAATTCTTCAGAATTGCAGCCTAACACATTGGCACGGATGTTATGTTTGTTTGCAGCCAACCAGGTAGAAATATACACAAATCCTATTTTATTTGTCTTCAATTATTTGCGAGCTTGACTGTAGATTGGTGAATGTTACAATGAGCCAATGTGTGTATAAATATATGGATGAGTGAGTGCATACATGTATATCACTGGGTGACGTAATGAATCAACAACGCATACAAAATAACTAGTTAGTACATATACATTTAAAATGCCACACCTATTGCCTTTGCCATGGCTTGATTTTAAACGAAATATTATTTTGCCAAAGCTTTATTTCTTCAGCAGGGACCAGGCAGCTCCACAGACATTGCTTCTAGTTCCTGGCTGCTGCTTGCAGTTCACTGCATGCCGGGGGAAGGGGGGGACGAGGACACGGCTTTTTAAATAGTTTTTAAAACCGTTCAAATCTGGGCACTTGTGCGTGCTGTCCTTGTGTTTGCCTGCATATACACGCGACAGGCATCCATCTTTGCATTATTTTTGGTGTCATTTGGAAAAAAAAATCCAGTGGATTGTCCTTTGGATGTAACTCTCCTACAAGCTACTGCGTTTTGAAGTCCCACCAAGAACTCTCTAAATTAATTCTAGCTTTAAAAGTGTTCAGTGCTGCAGTGATGTCATTCTGCCAACAGGCTGAGACGTCCTCGCACTGGATAGAAGTCAAGATGGCGCGCTTCCTGTCTGCCACTTTCTCTCAAGATTCTGTTAAGCGTTTCCCTGATTTACGATAAATAAATAACGAACCCGGTGAGAGTAAACTCCTGTAGTTAACAAGTCGAGTGTTATCTCCTCAGGATAAGTGTCAGTTTGTGGCGGGGGAGACATTCAGATCAAACACTCGGACGCGTTCAGTGTTGATGCAGACGGGACAGGAACCGCAGGGGTGAGGGAGAGGGCAACATTCTGATTAATGAAGGAGTCAGGTAAACGCTGAGAATGGGTTGAGGGTTGAGCTAGTTAATGCTTAAACATCTATTTCAATTCTAAACAGCTCTAGTAAAGAGAAAATACAGATGGAAATTGCATTAATGCGTGCCTAAAGCCACCAGAGGGATTCCCACGCAAAAAAAACACAAACAAAAACATTTAAAAAAACAAGTAACCTGAGACGAGAATGCAGCCTGCAACGGGAGTTGTGTGCGCACGCGAAAGTGGAACGCGAAAGTGAAACTGATCGCGGTCCAGATGGCGCCTCGGACGGTGAGAGGCTGACGAAAAGGGAGGGGGGAGAAGGGAGGGGGAGTGCGAGCAGAGGAGCCTGATTACAGCAACCCAGATGGCAGCTGTGCACGTGCACGCGATCGTGAACGCAAGCTGGAGGCCAGCAAAAGCCTGTGGGTAGTACTCTGAAAAGCCACCTACTAAATGTCTCGCAGGGCAGCGCATGCGCTTGCTCAGGCGAGACCTAAAAAGGTCCATGTCAGGGGCACACAGTCCACCCTCTTCAAAGGGAAGGCTGCACGAGGCTGTTTTCCATTCCACGTCAGGGTGAGCAGATTGGACTGAAGGCGCTTTCGGAAGTGGGCCGTAAGGGGAACTGGGATATTGATAAACAAGTACAGAAACTTTGGAAGTGTCCCCATTTTGGTAGCTTTGTCCAGACCGGCACACGGTCCTGCAGCCACGTCAAAAGTCTACCATAGTTGGCTTTCCATAGTTCATCGAGATCATCGCTCAGTCAAATGCCCAAGGATCTGACGGGTTCAACTGCCTGTTGTAAAGGGTATTCAGAGTCTAAGGGTTTCTGTTCCAGAGGAGATCGGAAATATAATGATTATTATTATTCTAACATTGTACTGTTTTCATACCTTAGGTAAAATGTAACTAAACAGATTGTGGAGTTATAAAAGCCTTCATCAGAATACAAAGGTTGACAGTTTAGTGTACGGATAATAGTATTGCGTTTAGCCATATGAATAACGTGTTTTTCTATTTTAAAGTTAAAAGCATTGAGCAGCAGAATTATTTTTTGTGGTTACCTTAATGTAAAGACCATATATACAAGTACTAATTACAACTAGGCTTAAAATTCCCTGGTAGTTTTCTTAAGTTACAGCCCTGAGAGAAATGCTGAGTACTTAGAGGGAAATCTGCTCTTGACACAAAACCTCTATCATCATTTCTTACTTGTAAAATTCGTTCCTCTTGTAGGTTAAAGTAACAGCTTTGTGCCATATTTGTTGTACCCTCATGTGATAATGTGTTCCTAGACCAGTAGAAGGAGCCAAAGTGCTCATGAATGCTAATATTAGTTACTCCCACAAGATCTCCTTGTTTGTCTGATGTGTTTACTGAGGACACGTTGACTTTGTTGGCGGTGTTTGGAGTCATACTTTAAAACATGGCTGCACAGTCGGTGACTGCAGAGTCAAGACACAGATGTGTCATCTGGGTTTTTCTGTGCCTACATTGAGAAGCTACAGCAGTCCACTTGTTCTCTGTTGGAGAGAAGATTTTAAAGGTGAAGCCGTATGTGAAACTATGAAGTGTAAAAGATGAGTAGTAAATCAAGCATTTGCAATGCAATAGGTCTCGCATTTACTCAAGTTTGAGATATTGGCATTGTAAATGACAATGCCTTTTATTTATGTTTTGGTTTTTAAAGCATAAATAAAAGACATGGTCACTTACAATGCCAATAGCTTCAACTTGCGTAAATGAGAGACCTATTGCATTGCAAATGCTTGTTTCATCCCAGCTACTTGGCGCTGCGCTGCATGGGAATTCCTACCTGGAGAATGACAATCCTGTCCAGAACTGCCCATTCCTTCCTGACTTCAGTGACCTTGCATGGCCTCCACTTTTACCCTTACTTTATCAGTACCACAGAATCAGTACTTCGAGGTTATTTTTTGCCCAAATATTCTTCTGGGGGACAGTTCCATGGATTTACAACACAGTCAGTAAATCAAGGCCATTACACTACAAGTCTTTGCTCATATGCAGGACCACTGGAATAACGCAATATTGTGGCTGCCGCGTTCTCGGAGTATTTACATATTTTCCACACTTGCGCATGATTCAGATCTTCTGTATCAGTTGCAAACATTGATTCTAGCTCAGATGGATCAAAAGAGGCTTTAAAAAGCATCTGCCGTGGTCCCCCGGGGGACAGACGCTTTGCAAAGATTAACTTTCACCATTTCGTTGCTGACGGCTGTATTCGGGTGTTAGAGTGCTGCTAATGAGGAGAAACGTTTTCCCAGACAGTACTACTGTGTTGTAAAATGACAAAATAGCAAAATATTGCGACAGAATGTGCCATATTACGCTGCATCATCGCACCTTTTCTGTGTCTGATTACGTTTGTACCACTCCAGTCCCTGCAGCACCTGTTCTGACCTGGGGCTCAGGCTCTACAACAGCTCTGCTCACCTGGTTCTCTGGCTCTAGAGCGGCTCTGCTCACCTGGTTCTCTGGCTCTAGAGCGGCTCTGCTGACCCGGTTCTCTGGCTCTAGAGCGGCTCTGCTGACCCGGTTCTCTGGCTCTACAGCAGCTCGGCTGACCTGGTTCTCTGGCTCTAGAGCGGCTCTGCTGACCTGGTTCTCTGGCTGTAGAGCGGCTCTGCTGACCTGGGTCTCAGGCTCTACAACGGCTCTGCTGACCTGGGTCTCAGGCTCCACAACGGCTCTGCTGACCTGGGTCTCAGGCTCTACAACAGCTCTGCTGACCTGGGTCTCAGGCTCTACAACGGCTCTGCTGACCTGGGTCTCAGGCTCTACAGCAGGACTGCTGACCTGGTTCTCTGGCTCTACAGCGGCTCTGCTGACCTGGTTCTCTGGCTCTACAGCGGCTCTGCTGACCTGGTTCTCTGGCTCTACAGCGGCTCTGCTGACCTGGTTCTCTGGCTCTACAGCAGCCCTGCTGACCTGGTTCTCTGGCTCTCCAATGGCTCTGCTGACCTGGTTCTAAGGCTCTACAGCATCTCTGCTGATCTGGTTCTCTGGCTCTACAGCAGCTTGCTGACCTGGTTCTCTGGCTCTACAACACCTCAGCTGAACTGGTTCTCTGGCTCTAGAGCAGCTCTGCTGACCTGGTTCTCTGGCGCTAAAGCAGCTCTGCTGACCTGGTTCTCTGGCTCTAGAGCAGCTCTGCTGACCTGGTTCTCCAGCTCTAGAGCAGCTCTGCTGACCCGGTTCTCTGGCTCTGGAGCAGCTCTGCTGACCTAGTTCTCTGGCTCCAGAGCAGCTCTGCTGACCTGGTTCTCAGGCTCTACAACAGCTCTGCTGTCCCAGTTCTCTGGCTCTAGGGCGGCTCTGCTGACCTGGTTCTCTGGCTCTAGAGCGGCTCTGCTGACCTGGTTCTCTGGCTCTAGAGCGGCTCTGCTGACCTGGTTCTCTGGCTCTAGAGCGGCTCTGCTGGCCTGGTTCTCTGGCTCTACAACCGCTCTGCTGACCTGGTTCTCTGGCTCTACAACAGCTCTGCTGACCTGGTTCTCTGGCTCTACAACAGCTCTGCTGACCTAGTTCTCAGGTGCTACAGCAGCTCTGCTGACCTGGTTCTCTGGCTCTAGAGCGGCTCTGCTGACCTAGTTCTCTGGCTCTAGAGCGGCTCTTCTGACTTGGTTCTCTGGCTCTAGAGCGGCTCTGTTGACCTGGTTCTCTGGCTCTACAGCAGATCTGCTGACCTGGTTCTCTGGCTCTAGAGCGGCTCTTCTGACTTGGTTCTCTGGCTCTACAACGGTTCTGCTGACCTGGTTCTCTGGCTCTACAGCAGATCTGCTGACCTGGTTCTCTGGCTCTAGAGCAGCTCTGCTGACCTGGTTCTCTGGCTCTACAATGGCTCTGCTGACCTGGTTCTCTGGCTCTAGAGCAGCTATGCTGACCTGGTTCTCTGGCTTAGAGCAGCTTTGCTGACCTGATTCTCTGGCTCCACAACGGCTCTGCTGACCTGGTTCTCTGGCTCTAAAGCAGCTCTGCTGACCTGGTTCTCTGGCTCTAGAGCAGCTCTGCTGACCTGGTTCTCTGGCCTAGAGCAACTCTGCTGAGCTGGTTCTCTGGCTCTACAACGGCTCTGCTGACCTGGTTCTCTGGCTCTATAGCAGCTCTGCTGACCTGGTTCTCTGGCTCTAGAGCGGCTCTGCTGACCTGGTTCTCTGGCTCTAGAGCGGCTCTGCTGGCCTGGTTCTCTGGCTCTACAACCGCTCTGCTGACCTGGTTCTCTGGCTCTACAACAGCTCTGCTGACCTGGTTCTCTGGCTCTACAACAGCTCTGCTGACCTAGTTCTCAGGTGCTACAGCAGCTCTGCTGACCTGGTTCTCTGGCTCTAGAGCGGCTCTGCTGACCTAGTTCTCTGGCTCTAGAGCGGCTCTTCTGACTTGGTTCTCTGGCTCTAGAGCGGCTCTGTTGACCTGGTTCTCTGGCTCTACAGCAGATCTGCTGACCTGGTTCTCTGGCTCTAGAGCGGCTCTTCTGACTTGGTTCTCTGGCTCTACAACGGTTCTGCTGACCTGGTTCTCTGGCTCTACAGCAGATCTGCTGACCTGGTTCTCTGGCTCTAGAGCAGCTCTGCTGACCTGGTTCTCTGGCTCTACAATGGCTCTGCTGACCTGGTTCTCTGGCTCTAGAGCAGCTATGCTGACCTGGTTCTCTGGCTTAGAGCAGCTTTGCTGACCTGATTCTCTGGCTCCACAACGGCTCTGCTGACCTGGTTCTCTGGCTCTAAAGCAGCTCTGCTGACCTGGTTCTCTGGCTCTAGAGCAGCTCTGCTGACCTGGTTCTCTGGCCTAGAGCAACTCTGCTGAGCTGGTTCTCTGGCTCTACAACGGCTCTGCTGACCTGGTTCTCTGGCTCTATAGCAGCTCTGCTGACCTGGTTCTCTGGCTCTAGAGCAGCCCTGCTGACCTGGTGCTCAAGCTGTTGACCTGGTTCTCTGGCTCTAGAGCAGCTCTGCTGACCTGGTTCTCTGGCTTGAGAACAGCTCTGCTGACCTTGTTCTCTGGCTCTACAGCAGCTCTGCTGACCTGGTTTTCTGGCTCTACAGCAGCTCTGCTGACCTGGTTCTCTGGCTCTACAGCAGCTCTGCTGACCTGGTTCTCTGGCTCTACAGCAGCTCTGCTGACCTGGT
Organism: Calotriton arnoldi; assembly: GCA_963921515.1. NCBI lineage: Eukaryota > Metazoa > Chordata > Amphibia > Caudata > Salamandridae > Calotriton > Calotriton arnoldi. Next base: position 3,857,101 of record CAWUFW010000054.1, read on the forward strand.
TCTCTGGCTCTACAACGGCTCTGCTGACCTGGTTCTCTGACTCTTCAGCAGCTCTGCTGACCTGGTTCTCTGGCTCTAGAGCAGCTCTGCTGACCTGGTTCTCCGGCTCTACAGCAGCTATGCTGACCTGGTTCTTTGGCTCTACAACGGCTCTGCTGACCTGGTTCTCTGGCTCTAGAGCAGCTCTGCTGACCTGGTTCTCTGGCTCTAGAGCAGCTCTGCTGACCTGGTTCTCTGGCTCTAGAGCAGCTCTGCTGACCTGGTCCTCTGGCTCTAGAGCAACTCTGCTGACCTGGTCCTCTGGCTCTAGAGCAGCTCTGCTGACCTGGTTCTCTGGCTCTAGAGCAGCTCTGCTGACCTGGTTCTCTGGCTCTAGAGGAGCTCTGCTGACCTGGTTCTCTGGCTCTACAACGGCTTTGCTGACCTTGTTCTCCGGCTCTACAGCAGCTCTGCTGACCTGGTTCTCTGGCTCTAGAGCAGCTTTGCTGAAATGGTTCTCTGGCTCTAGAGCGGCTCTGCTGACCTGGTTCTCTGGCTCTACAACGGCTCTGCTGACCTGGTTCTCCGGCTCTACAGCCGCTCTGCTGACCTAGTTCTCTGGCTCTAGAGCAGCTCTGCTGACCTAGTTCTCTGGCTCTAGAGCAGCTCTGCTGACCTAGTTCTCTGGCTCTAGAGCAGCTCTGCTGACCTGGTTCTCTGGCTCTAGAGCAGCTCTGCTGACCTGGTTCTCTGGCTCTAGAGCAGCTCTGCTGACCTGGTTCTCTGGCTCTAGAGCAGCTCTGCTGACCTGGTTCTCTGGCTCTAGAGCAGCTCTGCTGACCTGGTTCTCTGGCTCTACAGCGGCTCTGCTGACCTGGATCTCAGGCTCTACAACAGCTCTGCTGACCTGGTTCTCTGGCTCTACAGCAGCTTTGCTGACCTGGTTCTCTGGCTCTACAGCAGCTTTGCTGACCTGGTTCTCTGGCTCTACAGCGGTTCTGCTGACCTGGTTCTCTGGCTCTACAGCAGCTCTGCTGACCTGGTTCTCTAGCTCTACAGCAGCTCTGACCTGGTTCTCTAGCTCTACAGCAGCTCTGCTGACCTGGTTCTCTGGATCTAGAGCGGCTCTGCTGACCTGGTTCTCTGGCTCTAGAACGGCTCTGCTGACCTTGTTCTCTGGCTCTACAGCAGCTCTGCTGACCTTGTTCTCTGGCTCTACAGCAGCTCTGCTGACCTGGTTCTCTGGCTCTACAGCAGCTCTGCTGACCTGGTTCTCTGGCTCTACAGCAGCTCTGCTGACCTGGTTCTCTGGCTCTACAGCAGCTCTGCTGACCTGGTTCTCTGGCTCTACAGCAGCTCTGCTGACCTGGTTCTCTGGCTCTACAGCAGCTCTGCTGACCTGGTTCTCTGGCTCTACAACGGCTCTGCTGACCTGGTTCTCCGGCTCTACAGCAGCTCTGCTGACCTGGTTCTTTGGCTCTACAACGGCTCTGCTGACCTGGTTCTTTGGCTCTACAACGGCTCTGCTGACCTGGTTCTCTGGCTCTAGAGCAGCTCTGCTGACCTGGTTCTCTGGCTCTAGAGCAGCTCTGCTGACCTGGTTCTCTGGCTCTAGAGCAGCTCTGCTGACCTGGTTCTCTGGCTCTAGAGCAGCTCTGCTGACCTGGTTCTCTGGCTCTAGAGCAGCTCTGCTGACCTGGTTCTCTGGCTCTAGAGCAGCTCTGCTGACCTGATTCTCTGGCTCTAGAGCAACTCTGCTGACCTTGTTCTCTGACTCTAGAGCAGCTCTGCTGACCTGGTTCTCTGGCTCTAGAGCGGCTCTGCTGACCTGGTTCTCTGGCTCTACAGCGGCTCTGCTGACCTGGGTCTCAGGCTCTACAGCAGCTTTGCTGACCTGGTTCTCTGGCTTTACAGCGGTTCTGCTGACCTGGTTCTCTGGCTCTACAGCAGCTCTGCTGACCTGGTTCTCTGGATCTAGAGCGGCTCTGCTGACCTGGTTCTCTGGCTCTACAGCAGCTCTGCTGACCTGGTTCTCTGGCTCTACAGCAGCTCTGCTGACCTAGTTCTCTGGCTCTAGAGCGGCTCTGCTGACCTGGTTCTCTGGCTCTACAGCGGCTCTGCTGACCTGGGTCTCAGGCTCTACAGCAGCTTTGCTGACCTGGTTCTCTGGCTTTACAGCGGTTCTGCTGACCTGGTTCTCTGGCTCTACAGCAGCTCTGCTGACCTGGTTCTCTGGATCTAGAGCGGCTCTGCTGACCTGGTTCTCTGGCTCTACAGCAGCTCTGCTGACCTGGTTCTCTGGCTCTACAGCAGCTCTGCTGACCTGGTTCTCTGGCTCTAGAGCAGCTCTGCTGACCTGATTCTCTGGCTCTACAACGGCTCTACTGGCCTTGTTCTCAGGCTCTACTGCGGCTCTGCTGACCTGGTTCTCTGGCTCTAGAGCGGCTCTGCTGATCTGGTTCTCTGGATCTAGAGCGGCTCTACTGACCTGGTTCTCTGGCTCTAGAACGGCTCTGCTGACCTGGTTCTCTGGCTCTACAGCAGCTCTGCTGACCTGGTTCTCTAGCTCTACAGCAGCTCTGCTGACCTGGTTCTCTGGATCTAGAGCGGCTCTACTGACCTGGTTCTCTGGCTCTAGAACGGCTCTGCTGACCTGGTTCTCTGGCTCTACAGCAGCTCTGCTGACCTGGTTCTCTGGCTCTACAGCAGCTCTGCTGACCTGGTTCTCTGGCTCTAGAGCAGCTCTGCTGACCTGGTTCTCTGACTCTACAATGGCTCTGCTGACCTGGTTCTCTGGCTCTATAGCAGCTCTGCTGACCTGGTTTTCTGGCTCTAGAGCAGCTGTGCTGTCCTGGTACTCAAGCTGCTGACCTGGTTCTCTGGCACTAGAGCAGCTCTGCTGACCTGGTTCTCTGGCTCTAGAGCGGCTCTGCTGACCTGGTTCTCTGGCTCTGCAACGGCTGTGCTGACTTGGTTCTCAGGCTCTACAGCCGCTGCTAAAACCCTGAAAACAAATACCAGACAAGCTGTCGCCATTGTGAAAAAAATATAGTGCTTACCGACGAATGAAGGAGACAGTGTAACGCCACAAGTAAAAGATCCAGTCCTGATGGGCGGTCCCAAAAGGAGACAGGGCGGTAACAAGGAGGGACTAAGAAGCCTCATTATCAATTGGAAGCCAGCATTTACCATGGACGATGACGCCAGCCAATGAAAAATATGGTTGGGGCTTCCACACCACTTCTAAAACATACCCTAATACAGCATGCCTCTCAAAGCGAGCAGCGCATGCGCTGCAACGCTAGGCTCGACCTAAAAAGAACACTCTTGAAATTAGTACCTAAAGATAAAGGTAACTCAGCATGGGAGGTGTCATTAAATTTCCCACAGGATCATAAGAAAATCCAGAACTGTTAGGAAATATTGAAAAGTTCTAAAGCAACTCTAGAGCAGAAGGACCTCTTTAATACCAAGTGCAGAGTTACATGCAAAAGACACAGAAATGTAAAAGTGCAGCAGTGAGAAGAGGCAGCCGTATATGACTGGGTCACATGGAGAAAGGCGGAAGATAGTTGTGGTTAATGGAAACTTTGAGAGTGTATGAAGCATGGGAGTAGAAGACTCTGCGGTGAAGTGTCTTTATATCTTCTATTTTGTCCATGGGTTTGCATCTGTTGGGAGGACTGTTAGGCGAATGAAGAAAGGATTAGAGAAAAGTTAACATAAAGCCTGTCTCACACTGGCCTAAGGGTACCAATCTGGCTGATATGGGGTTGACTGTGGTAAGAGTGGCATACAGGAAAGGTTCAAATTCTTTCTTACTAACCCATCTCTATATTCATTAGATCCATGTGGTCTAAAGAAGTCCAAGAAAGTCCATGTTCCCTGTAGTAACACGAAGATTCTGCTTTGTTTTACGTTCTTTCGTGTTCAAGGATTGTTAGTAACCGCAAAGCAGACAAGATGGGAGGTAGTTTTTTACCCCAGTTACAGAATAGTTAAGTATGCAAATATAGGTACACTTTTAATGTGTTGCAGCCCATAGACACTGCGCTTGGTCATTGTAAGAAGCTGGCCTGGTATATGATGTCCACTTATGTAAGTGGGCACCCTGCACCAGTGCAGACAACCCTTATGGTGATTTAAGAGGTATTAGACAACCTTAGAAAGCTCTCTACGTAGTAGCTGTGGAGAGCAGCCTTCAGGCTTAGTCCAGAAGGAGTGTAAAGTGGCTTGTTTCACCAGAATGCAATCTTATAGTATAGATTAAATGAAAAAGAACCACACAAGGTATCTATAAAAATATGTATTTATTATTATGGCTTCCGGTTTTACTGATTTTTACAGATAAATACAGACAGAAAACAATGTGTTTCCTGTCTGTATTTATTTTTAAAAGTGGAAAAATACTGAAAATGCGGCTTCTTGGGAGAAACTCTCCATGCTGTCTTTCGTGAATTTTAGGCAACAGCTGAGCAGGCAGGCAGCATGGAGGGTTAAAATACAGGATGAAATTTCCTTAAATACAGGCGTATGTTAACATATATTTGTAGTATGATGCTAATATGTACCTGTGAGTAGTCTTTTGTTATATGTGGCTGCTTAGTTTGCTAAAACGTGACCGGCATCCATGTTTGAGTGCATGTCGAAGAGTTATATAAACGCGGAAATATACCATTTTACAGCTACATTTATTCTTGAAACACAAAATAAATATGGATGAATACCAATAAGATGGCCAAAAAATAAATATGGATGAATACAGATGGAAATGTTAAAAAACTAAATACCATAAAACCGGAAGCCCTATTTATTATATAATACTCCCTGATACGTTTAGATATCTCCTACCCGGAGATAAACACAATGCACACGATACTTTGCATAGAAATACAGTAATTAGCACAGAATACACAGTGGACCCCAGGGGGGGACCAAACCATATACTAAGAAAGTGGTATAAGAACCACGACTCGGGTTGAGACAATGTCGAGAGGAGGTAGAAGTGCTGGGGACCCAAGGAACCACCCATTTTGAATGACTAGGAACCCCACGGAGAGCGTGTGCAGTGTGGGAACACAATTGCATGCTCTGTACAACTCAACGTGTAAGTCGCAGTTGGAATTTTAAAGATTAAGGACCCTTCCCAGTGGACCCTGAAGAAACCCCGTGGAAGACAGAAGGTTGGAGAGCCACCCCACCCGTGGATGCCCTAGTACCCACGCTACCTACACCAGGGAAGCCGGGTGCATAGGTGTGAAGTGGTGTCGGAAACCACTGTCGAACCCAATGGAGGACTTCAGGAAAGTGCCGCTGCTAGAGAAGGAGAAAGTGTCCAGTGGAATCCAAAGGTGGATTCTAGTTGAGAGGTACCTGCAAGCAGAGGGGACAGAGTCTATGTCACTCAGGAGTGACCAGGAGATCTGGAAGACGAATGCCCACCAATGTCGGGAGTTGCAGGAGAGTTGACGAGGGCCTTGACTCTGCCGCTGTGAGGACCAGGCGACGCTGAGGAAGACCAGGAGCCGTGCACGAGCTGTCCCACGTCGGATGTCGAGTGCTGAGGGGTCGGTGTCCGACGGGAGCACCAACAAACCTTGGCAAATGCAACCCACGCAGAAGTCGAAGAAGGTGCAATGTCGGGACCAGCAATGTCCAGGGGACTCACCACAAGCAGGGCAGTCGGGGCAGTCCACGAGCAATCAGGGGAGCCCAAAGAAGCAAAGATGACCCTCAACAGGACTCACAGGCCAGAGGCACTGGTGTCGTAAGAGGACCTCGATCAGCTCACCAAAAGATGCAAACCACGGTGCAAGCAATGCGGTGTGGTCGAAGATTCTGGTCACACGAGATGCTTGAGGTTGGGGCTACTTGGAGCCCGAAGATCTTGGTGGAAGGAAGCCAACAAGCCTTTGCAACAGCAAGCTGACCCAGTGTACAGGGGTTGGGTTCCTGTGGCTCCCACGAGGGATACTGGCCTCAAACTTGGTGAGAGGGCAGGGCAGGCCTCGAGAGCTGTGGAGAACCACCACCCGTGTTGCAGAACCTTTCGGAGTCCGTAGGAGCTCAGGATCAGCAGACCGGTCAGCTTGGTTGCGGTGCCTGCAGATGCAGGGAAGTGATTCCTTCACTCCAAGGGAGATTCCATCAAGTGTCTTGGATGCCCACAGGCCTTGGAAGGTTCCTGTATGGTGCATAGACGATGCAGCAGACTGAAAGGGGGACAAAGTCGAGCCCAAACGAAGTCCAGCGAAGTCCAGAGTGCCCAGACAGTGGTGTCTGAATTGAATCTTGTCCCACGACAAATCTAGGGACCCACCTACAGGTAAGTCCTTAAGTACCCTTAGGAAAGGGTTGGGATGATTCTGGGGACTCTCCCAGGGGTGGGTCTGGACAGCGGGGAGGTTACCCCCATGTCCTTTGTCCAGTTTTGCGCCAGAACGGGAGTCAACGGCTCCCAGAACTAGTTTGAACTGGACTATGCATGGGGACACCAAATGTGCCCCTCATGCAGACTGAGTGGCGGTGGCAAGCGCACCCACCCGGCCCCAATACACTAAATCATGTCTGGGAGGTGATCACACCTCCCTGTAACAGGATGCCTATTGTTGTGCCTTCCCTGCTCGAGCTTGGCTCAGCAGCAGGAGGGCAGAATCGTGTCTCTGGTCGGCAGCAACCATTTTGTGCTGTCCGGGTCTAGAAGACTGCTACCGGGAACACTGAGAGCCTAACGGAGGGCTCTTCCAGTGCTTGGAATCATACGATATGTTGGAATCATATGATTCCAACATGTTTGTTACCAAACATGATATGCTCCCCGCATAATTGCGCGGTGCCCCTCTATACAGTATATGGCTGCTTCACTTACAACCCGGGAGAATGGACTCCGTAGGCTGTAGGGGTGTCCTACTCATGCAGGGGCACCCTCACACTTAGAACCAAGCACCCTGCCTTCAGGATTGCAAAGGCCTGCTATAGGGGTGACTTACAGGTTTTAAGTGCAGTGACCCTAGATATAGGAAACCTATATCTTTAGTAAGTGGTGCTAGCACCAGCTTACACAGGCTGCAATGGCAGGCCTGTAGTTCCATTTTGAATGGTCTCCCATGGGTGACACAATGCATTCCTCAGCCCATGGGGGACCTCTGGGGTACCTATGCCCTGGGTACCTTAGCACCATATACTAGGGACTGATAAGGGTACCCCAGTATCCAATCTGGGATGTCCCTAAGTACTGAACATAATTTAAGGGAGAAAGCAGATTGACTGGGGTCCTGATTAGCAGGATCCCAGTCAGACTAGTCAATAACAGCTTAGCACCAGGCAAAAAGTGGGGGTAACCATAAAAGCAGATCCTACAGTCAAGCATTCCTGACCTAACCCCTCCATTTTCGTAGTCCAGTGATGCTCCAGAAAGCCAGCCGCCCCCTATCATGGCCCTTTGTTCTGTCAACTCTGGGCCAAAGAAGCCTGTTGGTTCAGATGCTGCAGGCGGACCCAGGCCTTGTGAAATGAGTGACCGCTGAGTGAGGAGTGAGAAAGCACTATCTCTACTCAACTGGAGAAGGGCTTGAGTACCACTGAGTGGGAGATTGTACTGACTACCGTGGATTTAGCATCTGATGATCAAGGTGATGGTAACGTACCAAATACCCTAGCTTCATGGTGCTGTTTGTAAGTGCTCCATGTGATCACCAGTAAATATGGTTGTTGATTACTATGTTGTGCTGCGGAGTCACTAAATGAAAATGTCTCCCTGTTTTTACTGGTCCATCTCATCTCGTTGTGCAGTGGACTCGCTGAATTAAAAGGTCTCTCTTTTTACTGATCCAGCTCACCATGTTGTGCTGTGGACTGGCTGAATGAAAAGGTCTCTCTATTTTTACAGGTCCAGCTCGCCACGTTGTGCAGTGGACTCGAAGAATGAAAAGGTCTCTGTTTTTACTGGTCTAGCTCGCTATGTTGTGCTGTGGACTCGCTGATTGAAAAGGTGTCTCTGTTTTTACTGGTCCTACTTACCACGTTATGCTGTGGACTCGCTGAATGAAAAGGTCTCTCTGTTTTTACTGGTCCAGCTCGCCACGTTGTGCTGTGGACTCACTAAATGAAAAAGGTCTCTCTGTTTTTACTGGTCCAGCTCACCACGTTGTGCAATGGACTCACTGAATGAAAAGATCTCTGTTTTTACTGGTCCAGCTCACCACGTGTGCTTTGAATTTGCTGAATGAAAAGGTTTCTCTTTTTATACGGGTCCAGCTCGCCATGTTGTGCTGTGGACTCACTAAATGAAAAAGGTCTCTCTGTTTTTACTGGTCCAGCTCACCACGTTGTGTTGTGGACTCGCTGAATGAAAAGGTCTCTCTGTTTTTACTGGTCCAGCTCGCCACATTGTACTGTGGACTCGATGAATGAAAAGGTCTCTGTTTTTACTGGTCCAGCTCGCTATGTTGTGCTGTGGACTCGAAGAATGAAAAGGTCTCTGTTTTTACTGGTCCAGCTTGCTATGTTGTGCTGTGGACTCGCTGATTGAAAAGGTCTCTCTGTTTTTACTGGTCCTACTTACCTCGTTGTGCAGTGGACTCGCTGATTGAAAAGGTCTCTCTGTTTTTACTGGTCCTACTTACCACGTTGTGCTGTGGACTCGCTGAATGAAAAGGTCTCTGTTTTTACTGGTTCAGCTCACCTTGTTTTGCAGTGGACTCGCTGAATGAAAAGGTCTCTCTGTTTTTACTGGTCCAGCTCGCCACGTTGTGCTGTGGACTCGCTGAATGAAAAAGGTCTCTCTATTTTTACTGGTCCAGCTCACCACATTGTGCAGTGGACTCGCTGAATGAAAAGGTCTCTCTGTTTTTACTGGTCCAGCTCACCACATTGTGCTGTGGACTCGCTGAATGAAAAAGGTCTCTCTATTTTTACTGGTCCAGCTCACCACGTTGTGCTGTGGACTCGCTGAATGAAAAAGGTCTCTGTTTTTACTGGTCCAGCTCGCTATGTTGTGTTGTGGACTCGCTGAATGAAAAGGTCTCTCTGTTTTTACTGGTCCAGCTCGCCACGTTGTGCAGTGGACTCGCAGATTGAAAAGGTCTCTCTGTTTTTACTGGTCCTACTTACCTCGTTGTGCAGTGGACTCGCTGAATGAAAAGGTCTCTCTGTTTTTACTGGGCCAGCTCACGTCGTTGTGCAGTGGACTCGCTGAATGAAAAGGTCTCTCTGTTTTTACTGGTCCAGCTCACCACATTGTGCTGTGGACTCGCTGAATGAAAAAGGTCTCTCTATTTTTACTGGTCCAGCTCACCACGTTGTGCTGTGGACTCGCTGAATGAAAAAGGTCTCTGTTTTTACTGGTCCAGCTCGCTATGTTGTGTTGTGGACTCGCTGAATGAAAAGGTCTCTCTGTTTTTACTGGTCCAGCTCGCCACGTTGTGCAGTGGACTCGCAGATTGAAAAGGTCTCTCTGTTTTTACTGGTCCTACTTACCTCGTTGTGCAGTGGACTCGCTGAATGAAAAGGTCTCTCTGTTTTTTACTGGTGCAGCTCACCACGTTGTGTTGTGGACTCGCTGATTGAAAAGGTCTCTCTGTTTTTACTGGTCCTACTTACCTCGTTGTGCAGTGGACTCGCTGAATGAAAAGGTCTCTCTGTTTTTACTGGTCCAGCTCATCACGTTGTGCAATGGACTCACTGAATGAAAAGATCTCTGTTTTTACTGGTCCAGCTCGCCACGTTGTGCAGTGGACTCGCTGAATGACAAGGTCTCTCTGTTTTTACTGGTCCAGCTCACATCGTTGTGCAGTGGACTCGCTGAATGAAAAGGTCTCTCTGTTTTTACTGGGCCAGCTCACCACGTTGTGCTTTGAATTTGCTGAATGAAAAGGTTTCTCTTTTTATACGGGTCGAGCTCGCCACGTTGTGCTGTGGACTCACTAAATGAAAAAGGTCTCTCTGTTTTTACTGGTCCAGCTCACCACGTTGTGTTGTGGACTCGCTGAATGAAAAGGTCTCTCTGTTTTTACTGGTCCAGCTCGCCACATTGTGCAGTGGACTCGCTGAATGAAAAGGTCTCTCTGTTTTTACTGGTCCAGCTCGCCACGTTGTACTGTGGACTCGAAGAATGAAAAGGTCTCTGTTTTTACTGGTCTAGCTTGCTATGTTGTGCTGTGGACTCGCTGATTGAAAAGGTCTCTCTGTTTTTACTGGTCCTACTTACCACGTTGTGCTGTGGACTCGCTGAATGAAAAGGTCTCTGTTTTTACTGGTCCAGCTCACCTTGTTTTGCAGTGGACTCGCTGAATGAAAAGGTCTCTGTTTTTACTGGTCCAGCTCGCCACGTTGTGCTGTGGACTCGCTGAATGAAAAAGGTATCTCTATTTTTCGTGGTCTAGCTCACCACATTGTGCAGTGGACTCGCTGAATGAAAAGGTCTCTCTGTTTTTACTGGTCCAGCTCACCACATTGTGCTGTGGACTCGCTGAATGAAAAAGGTCTCTCTATTTTTACTGGTCCAGCTCACCACATTGTGCAGTGGACTCGCTGAATGAAAAGGTCTCTCTGTTTTTACTGGTCCAGCTCGCCACGTTGTGCTGTGGACTTGCTGAATGAAAAAGGTCTCTGTTTTTACTGGTCCAGCTCGCTATGTTGTGTTGTGGAGTCGCTGAATGAAAAGGTCTCTCTGTTTTTACTGGTCCAGCTCGCCACGTTGTGCAGTGGACTCACAGATTGAAAAGGTCTCTCTGTTTTTACTGGTCCTACTTACCTCGTTGTGCAGTGGACTCGCTGAATGAAAAGGTCTCTCTGTTTTTACTGGGCCAGCTCACGTCGTTGTGCAGTGGACTCGCTGAATGAAAAGGTCTCTCTGTTTTTACTGGTCCAGCTCACGTCGTTGTGCTGTAGAGTCGCTGAATGAAAAGGTCTCTGTTTTTACTGGTCCTACTCACCACGTTGTGCAGTGGACTTGCTGAATGAAAAGGTCTCTCTGTTTTTACTGGTGCAGCTCACCACGTTGTGTTGTGGACTCGCTGATTGAAAAGGTCTCTCTGTTTTTACTGGTCCTACTCACCACATTGTGCAGTGGACTCGCTGATTGAAAAGGTCTCTCTGTTTTTACTGGTCCTACTCACCATGTTGTGCAGTGGACTCGCTGAATGAAAAGGTCTCTCTGTTTTTACTGGTCCAGCTCACGTCGTTGTGCTGTGGACTCACTGAATGAAAAGGTCTCTCTGTTTTTACTGGTCCAGCTCACGTTGTTGTGCTGTGGACTCGCTGAATGAAAAGGTCTGTCCGTTTTTACTGGTCCAGTTCACCACCTCGTGCAGTGGACTCGATGACTGAAAAGATCTGTCTGTTATTACTGGTCCTACTCACCACGTTGTGCAGTGGACTCGCTGAATGAAAAGGTCTCTGTTTTTACTGATCCAGCTCACCACGTTGTGCTTTGAATTTGCTGAATGAAAAGGTCTCTCTGTTTTTACTGGTACAGCTCACCTCGTTGTGCTGTAAACTCGCTGAATGAAAAGGTCTCTGTTTTTACTGGTCCAGCTCGCCACGTTGTGCTGTGGACTCGCAGATTGAAAAGGTCTCTCTGTTTTTACTGGGCCAGCTCACGTCGTTGTGCAGTGGACTCGCTGAATGAAAAGGTCTCTCTGTTTTTACTGGTCCAGCTCACCACGTTGTGCTGTGGACTCGCTGAATGAAAAGGTCTCTCTGTTTTTACTGGTCTAGCTCGCCACGTTGTGCTGTGGACTCGCTGAATGAAAAGGTCTCTGTTTTTACTGGTCCAGCTCGCCACGTTGTGCAGTGGACTCGCTGAATGAAAAGGTCTCTCTGTTTTTACTGGTCTAGCTCGCCACGTTGTGCTGTGGACTCGCTGAATGAAAAGGTCTCTGTTTTTACTGGTCCAGCTCGCCACGTTGTGCTGTTGACTCGCAGATTGAAAAGGTCTCTCTGTTTTTAGTGGGCCAGCTCACGTCGTTGTGCAGTGGACTCGCTGAATGAAAAGGTCTCTCTGTTTTTACTGGGCCAGCTCACGTCGTTGTGCAGTGGACTCGCTGAATGAAAAGGTCTCTCTGTTTTTACTGGTCCTACTTACCTCGTTGTGCAGTGGTCTCGCTGAATGAAAAGGTCTCTCTGTTTTTACTGGGCCAGCTCACGTCGTTGTGCAGTGGACTCGCTGAATGAAAAGGTCTCTCTGTTTTTACTGGTCCTACTTACCTCGTTGTGCAGTGGACTCGCTGAATGAAAAGGTCTCTCTGTTTTTACTGGGCCAGCTCACGTCGTTGTGCAGTGGACTCGCTGAATGAAAAGGTCTCTCTGTTTTTACTGGTCCTACTTACCTCGTTGTGCAGTGGACTCGCTGAATGAAAACTGCTCTCTGTTTTTACTGGTCCAGCTCACGTCGTTGTGTTGTTACTGGTGCAACTTCCCACGTTGCGCAGTGAACTCGCTGAATGAAAAGGTTTCTGTTTTTAGTGATTTAGCGCACTGTGTTTAATGCGGAAATAGTGTGTTGTGTTTTGCACTGATAGTATTCCAATGCGGGGGTGGCTGGTTTGTACGGAGGGTGGTGGGGCTTGGTTGGAGGGGGCACAAAAGATAATAAAATAAAATTAATTCAATTACCTTTGCAGCGCGACGTCCTCCTCCCTCGGGTGTCTATCAGGAGGTTCCTGATGCAGGAAACTGCCCTACCCAATCCTGGTGCTGCTTTCACAGCATGAGAGCAGCACCAGGATTGGATAGAGCGGGCTCTCCCAGTGCTCCTAAGGGCACTGGAGGCCTGCGCTTTCTCTAACCCAGCTGTCTAAGACAGCTAGGTTAGAGAAGTTTAAAATGCGCATGTCTGGCTGGCCGTCGCAAGACGGCAGGCCAAAGAGACACAGCACCCTGCTGCTGCCCCCTCCCCGTCCTGACACTTAGTTTAGGAGGGGTTGCTGACTAATAGAACGGTAATAAATAAACGTTATTACTGTTTTATTTTTCAGCTCTGGGACTTGTGGGGCGACGCTCCTCCTCTCAAATGGTGGAGCCGCCCCTGTCTTGTTTTTTTCATTTGAATGTTTTTTGAATATCCAATATAGCATCTTTTTAAAAATGCCACAGCGGAAGGGGACTTTTAAGGCACTTGTGCATTTTCCTGCCCATCTTATGTGGCCCTGTGAAGAAGTCAGATATACCAATGGAAATGAAGCCTTGTTTCCAAGTTTAAGGGGCAGTGCGCATGCACCGGGAAGGGAGTGTAGCGCTTCTGGTGCCCACACTCATAGCTCCCAAGTCCTGGGGGTGGTCCAGACAAACAAAGTAGACTTTTATACCGTGCAGGTGGCATTACATACGGTGGTTATATGTCCTGCCATGGCGGTGAGAGCAATTGTTACACCGTCAGTCCTGCCCGGGCAAGAACAATTAATATTCCTTTTTTTGGGGAGTGTGACTCGATCATGTCCTCTGGGACTACTTTCAATAAAACCCAATGGAAGTATGGCACAGAACAAGTTTTACGTTACTGCGTCATTTCTGTGTTATTTTAGTGTCCTTTGAAACTGAGACAAAAATTGTATGTCGTATCTTCTGTCTGGTATCATATTTCGTATATTTTCCATACGTATAAAAATATACGTGGCCGCCTGTTAGATTATAGCAGCACAATACAGTGAATTAAGTGAGTGCATCTAAAGTGAAGGCGGGAGGATTGTCTTTTTAGAGAAGGCTCTATGTTCCTCTGATCATTGTTTAAATAACCACATTTCTTTGCTTGGTTTCCAATGTTCGTTGTCTTCCTTTAGTGTCGACTCGTTTAGACCTAAATAAACCTGCCCGACCTCCTCACAATATCTGCATTTAATAAATCACGGTATGTTCGAAAGCGACAGAAAGAGGCTTCCTTATTTTAATGTTTTTTCTCTTTTCTGGTTGTATAGCTTTTAGTTGTACAACAATTCTTCTAGAAGCTCGTGCCACGTCAGCCCCCCTGCGCACTTACGGTGACTTTCATCCCCTGTTGTAGGGGTGTCCTACTAAACCCGACATTACATTGGCGACGAGTGCTGCAAGCCATGACAGCCTTCCACCTTCCAGTCCAATCCTGGTGGACGCAGACCACGTCCGTGGTTTGTTGGTCTCTCCCCGCATATGCCTTAGTTAGTGTGAGGTTTGTGGTCAGTCTTAACACGGACATTGGTAGCAGGCGTGGATGGTCTCTTACTTCAGACTCTGTAATCTGTCACCGTAGCTGTCTGCACACACATGCTATGGATTGGTCCAGGTGGTATCCATTCCAAAGGAAGATTACAGCTCTGCGCCAGGAGAGCCCCTAGGTACCCTCAGGAGCACTGGTGTGGCCCCCAAGGTTTCCTTCAGAGGAACCAAGCCTGGTGACTCTCCTCTGTCCAATTCGTCGTTCGTTTTAGGCTCCTTCTTATGAGACAGCTGTTGAATGCAGCACAGTGCTCCTGTATCCTGTAACACACCTGTGGGACTGCCTTCCCTGAGACTGTGGAAGCTTCTCCCTTGAATCTGGAGCTTGGGGAGGGCTGCCAGGCCATGCTTGCCTGGATTGTGGGCTGGAGGGCTTGTGCGTGACCTCTGCCATCTTTGAGGCCCAAGTACACTACAGATGTTTGCGTTATCAGGCACTTTTAATAGTTCGGCCTGCCTGCTGCAGGCCCTGAAGCAGCTCATTGAGCTGTAGCGGGAAATCTTGCCAAAGGAAGCTGTAAACCACAGTGTCACTGCAGTAGGTGGCCATGAACAACTCTCCTCCACACAGGAACCCCTGGACAAGCCTTTAGAAAGCAGCAAGGCTCTTTAACCCAAAATGTATCACCCTAACCTGAAAGTGGCCACCCTGGGTGGAAATATGTAGGCTTCTATTTCGCACTCTAAGAGCAATCTGTCAGTACCCCAAAGTGAAATCAAAGGCACCTTGGCAGCTCCAAACCTGTCAATGAGCTCATCATCTCGGGGTATGTGCGTCAGTGTTGGTGATGCCAAATGAGACGTGGCTGCTGCTGCGTAGATAACCCTGGACCGAGACATTTACAGGGCTCTTGCGATGTACCTCTGTACTGATGCACCCTGTGCAGATAACCCTGCACGAGACATTCACAGGGCTCTCACGATGTACGTCTGTACTGATGCACCCTGCACAGATAACCCTGGACCGAGACATTCACAGGGCTCCTGCGATGTACCTCTGTACTGATGCACCCTGTGCAGATAACCCTGCATGAGACATTCACAAGGCTCTCACGATGTACGTCTGTACTGATGCACCCTGCACAGATAACCGTGCACAAGACATTCACAGGGCTCCTGCGATGTACCTCTGTACTGATCCCCCTGCACATATATTTATACCAGTATCGAGACATTCACACACACAGGGCTCTCACGATGTACCTCTGTACTGATGCACCCTGCACAGATAGCCCTGCATGAGACATTCACAAGGCTCTCACGATGTACGTCTGTACTGATGCACCCTGCACAGATAACCGTGCACAAGACATTCACAGGGCTCCTGCGATGTACCTCTGTACTGATCCCCCTGCACATATATTTATACCAGTATCGAGACATTCACACACAGGGCTCTCACGATGTACCTCTGTACTGATGCACCCTGCACAGATAACCGTGCACAAGACATTCACAGGGCTCCTGCGATGTACCTCTGTATTGATCCCCCTGCACATATATTTATACCAGTATCGAGACATTCACACACAGGGCTCTCACGATGTACCTCTGTACTGATGCACCCTGCACAGATAACCGTGCACAAGACATTCACAGGGCTCCTGCGATGTACCTCTGTACTGATCCCCCTGCACATATATTTATACCAGTATCGAGACATTCACACACAGGGCTCTCACGATGTACCTCTGTACTGATGCACCCTGCACAGATAGCCCTGCATGAGACATTCACAGGGCTCTCACGATGTACGTCTGTACTGTTGCACACTGCACAGATAACCCTGCACAAGACATTCAGAGGTCTCCTGCGATGTACCTCTGTACTGATCCCCCTGCACATATTTATACCAGTATCGAGACATTCACACACAGGGCTCTCCATGTATCTCTGTACTGATGCACCCTGCACAAGACATTCAGAGGGCTCCTGCGATGTACCTCTGTACTGATCCCCTGCACATATATTTATACCAGTATCAAGACATTCACACACAGGGCTCTCTCGATGTATCTCTGTACTGATGCACCCTGCACAGATAACCCTGGACCGAGACATTCACAGGGCTCCTGCGATGCACCTCTGTACTGATCCCCCTGCACATATATTTATACAAGTATCGAGACATTCACAGGGCTCTCACGATGTACCTCTGTACTGATGCACCCTGCACAAGACATTCAGAGGGCGCCTGCGATGTACCTCTGTACTGATCCCCCTGCACTTATATTTATACAAGTATCGAGACATTCACAGGGCTCTCACGATGTACCTCTGTACTGATGCACCCTGCACAGATAACCCTGGACCGAGACATTCACAGGGCTATTGCGATGTACCTCTGTACTGATCCTGCACATATATTTATACCAGTATCGAGACATTCACACACACGGCTCTCACGATGTACCCCTGTACTGATGCACCCTGCACAGATAACCCTGCACAAGACATTCAGAGGGCTCCTGCGATGTACCTCTGTACTGATGCACCCTGCACAGATAACCCTGCACAAGACATTCAGAGGGCTCCTGCGATGTACCTCTGTACTGATGCACCCTGCACATATATTTATACCAGTATCGATACCTTCACACACAGGACTCTCACGATGTACCTCTGTACTGATGCACCCTGCACATATATTTATACAAGTATCGAGACATTCACAGGGCTCTCACGATGTACCTCTGTACTGATGCACCCTGCACAGATAACCGTGCACAAGACATTCACAGGGCTCCTGCGATGTACCTCTGTACTGATGCACCCTGCACATATATTTATACAAGTATCGAGACATTCACAGGGCTCTCACGATGTACCTCTGTACTGATGCACCCTGCACAGATAGCCCTGCACGAGACATTCACAGGGCTCCTGCGATGTACCTCTGTACTGATGCACCCTGCACAGATAGCCCTGCACAAGACATTCACAGGGCTCCTGCGATGTACCTCTGTACTGATGCACCCTGCACAGATAACTCTGGACCGAGACATTCAC
The DNA here is from genome assembly GCA_963921515.1 of Calotriton arnoldi. Taxonomy (NCBI): domain Eukaryota; kingdom Metazoa; phylum Chordata; class Amphibia; order Caudata; family Salamandridae; genus Calotriton; species Calotriton arnoldi. Next base: position 3,874,279 of record CAWUFW010000054.1, read on the forward strand.
AGGGCTCCTGCGATGTACCTCTGTACTGATGCACCCTGCATATATATTTATACCAGTTTCGAGACATTCACAGGGCTCTCTCGATGTATCTCTGTACTGATGCACCCTGCACAGATAGCCCTGCACGAGACATTCACAGGGCTCCTGCGATGTACCTCTGTACTGATGCACCCGGCATATATATTTATACCAGTTTCGAGACATTCACAGGGCTTTCGCGATGTGCCTCTGTATTGATGCACCCTGCACAGATAACCCTGCACTGAGACATTCACAGGGTTCTTGCGATGTACCTCTATATTGATGCACCCTGCACAGATAACTCTGGACCGAGACATTCACAGGTCTCTCCAGATATACCTCTGTACTGATGCACCATGTTATAACCCTGGACCGAGACATTTACAGGGCTCTCACGATGTACCTCTGTAGTGATGTGAACCCTGCACATATATTTATACCAGTATCGAGACAACACACAGGCCTCTCGTGTATCCCAGTATAGAGACATTCACACGGCTCTCACGATGTACCTCTGTACTGATGCACCCTGCTATAATCCTGGACCAGACATTCACAGGGCTCCCGCGATGTACGTCTGTTGTGATGTGCACCCTACACATATATTTATACCAGTATCGAGACATTCACTGGGCATCTCTGACGTGCACTTGAACAGATACCCGTATATCCCTATACTGAAATATTCACAGGGCATACACGATGCACTCTCGTTCTGTCTTGTACCATGCATGGATTACGATAGAGGGCTCTTCTGAAACACCTCTACTCTGTCCAGCACCAAACATGGATATCTGTGCTCTCAAACTTTCACCTGCCTCTTGCAATGCACCTTTGCTCATGGTGCTTGAACTGAGACTTTGTAGCGGGCTGGTAGAAAGGGGCAGGAGACAAGGCAGGGGTAGAGAAGGCTTTATTGGATTTAGAACACGTCTCCTCTGTGTAACCAGTTTCTTATAGGGTGATGTGGATGTGGGTGGTTTGTCCTTGGAGTCTCGGTCCCTCGACGGGGTCCAGCCTCTCCTCATCCGGTCCGGAACGAACCCGTGTAGTCGTCAATTCGGGAGGGTCAGGATTCAGGGTGATGAGGTATAGGGAATAAACAGATACCTTGTATCAGTATGGTGGAAATGGTATACAGTGAATGGGAGGGGGTGTGAGGGAGCACACGGTGCAAATGCCATGTCAAGCCTTAGTGAGGGTGAAGTGCTCAGGAAGGGTATATCGGGGAGAGGGGACACCCTACGCATTCGAATCGGGTCTCTCCCTTCTTCCCACCCAGCCCGCAAAACGCTCGCGTACCTGCGAGAGCCACGCTCCTCCTGGAACGTGGCTGGGCGAACCACGGGGACGTTGGCCTCCTGGCTTGCTGGCGTCTCTCGACCTCTCCGTCACCTCTCCTCTGCTTGCTTCCGTCCGTGTAGCTTCATACTCGTTCCTCTCCGGTTCCTCTTCCGCGTCTCCTCCGGTGTTGTCACACACCTACTTCCGTGTTCCTCGGGTTCTTGTGGGCCAGGTTCCGTCGACGTCATCCCTGGGGGCGGGGCCTTCCGCGATGTCCTCCCAGTTAAAGGAGCCGCGTCCAAATCCCTCGTCTCCCTCGTATTCACGTATGTCCGGGCAGCTCCATTCGTCTTGCTGCTGTGAGAGAGGAGGGGAAACGGTGGGTGACACACTCCACCAGTCCATAGTCTGCTTTACACCCCCCTGGGCCGGACCCGCCTCGTGACACACCATCCCACCCGGATTCTCCCGATCGGGGAGAGGAAACCTGGACAGGAAGTCGGCACTACCATTGTCCGTGCCCTTACGGTGCTTCACTGTGAAGGAGAAGGGTTGAAGAGACGAGAACCAACGTAGAACCCTGTGGTTTAGCGCGATGTTACGGCTCATCCACTGGAGGGGCGCATGGTCAGTGTACAGGGTGAAAGGGCGACCCTCCAGGTAATACCTCAGTTTGTCGACAGCCCATTTGATAGCTAGGCATTCCTTCTCTATAGTGGGGTACTTGAGCTCTCGTGGGAAGAGTTTACGACTAATATACAATATGGGGTGGTCTATCCCCTCGGGTGACAACTGGGACAGGACTGCTCCTATGCCATAGTCGGAGGCATCGGTATGTAGGAGAAAGGGTCGGGAAAAATCAGGGGAAGACAATACAGGACTGGTGGTTATGGCCCGTTTCAGGGAATTAAACGCAGTCCACATCTGTGGCGTGGGGTGTAACAGACTCAGGGTTTTCACTTCTTGTCGGAGTGTATCTGTTAGAGGGGCGGCTACCTCTGAGAACAGGGGGATGAAACGGCGATAATAACCAATCAACTCCAAAAATGCTCTCATTTCTCTTTTAGTGCTGGGAAAAGGGGTCTCGGCTATCGCCCTGACTTTCTCTATCTGTGGCTCGATCATACCATGCCCCAGTACGTAGCCCAAATATTTGACTTTTTGATATCCAACGCGGGACTTCCTTGAGTTGATGTGTAATCCTGCTTGTCGTAACGCCTGAAGGTCGCGTTGCAGGTGTTCCAGATGGGCCTCCCACGTTGGACTGAAGATTACTATGTCGTCTAGGTATGCGGAGGTGAAGGACTGATAGTCCCGGAGCACTGAATTCATAAGACGTTGGAAAGTTGCTGGTGCCCCATGGAGGCCGAAGGGGAGTACAGTGAATTCGGACAATCCGGAGGTGGAGAACGCTGTTTTCTTCCGATCTTCTTCTCTTAGGGGTACCTGCCAGTAGCCTTTGGTGAGGTCCAAGGTCGTGATGAATCTGGCTTCCCCCAATTTTTCGATGAGTTCATCAATACGCAGGATGGGATAGGCATCAAAAGAGGAGATGGCATTGAGTGCTCTGAAGTCCATGCAGAATCTTGTGCTACCGTCGGGCTTGGGCACCATAACAATCGGGGAAGACCATTCGCTCTTCGATGGTCTTACGACTCCTAACTCTAGCATGTCCTGGACTTCTTTCTGGACGGCGGCCCTCTTGGCTGCTGGTATCCGATACTGTCTCAATGCAGTGCTCTGCTAAGGTCGTCCTGCCAGGTTTATCCGAAAAGAGGGAAGAAAACGGAGACAGCGTCTTTCGCAGGGTGGTCTTTTCTTGCTCCCTTAGGTCTTCATTGACCACCAAGTGATCCAAAGTATCCGTAGATGGGGCATGGGTGGGTAACGCCAGGTGGGCTGTGGTTGGTGGGGAACCTAACCACTTCTTTAAGATGTTGATATGATACGTTTGGCTCCTTCTGGACGTTATCTGCACCCGGTAACTGGTCCTTCCAATAGTGCCCACTACTTTGTAGGGGCCCATCCATTCGGCCTGGAACTTTCTTGTGGAGGAGGGTAACAGCACCAACACCCAATCGTTGACCTCCAGTTTTCTCCACTTCTTCCCTCTGTCATAACATGTTTTCTGCCTCTCTTGTTTCTTTTCCAGGTTGGAATAAGCCAGGTCCCTCAACTTTCCTATCTTGGACTTCAAGGCCTGTGTGTACTCCAGCATATCCCTGGTCTCTTCGGCCTCTTCCTTCTCCCATGCTTCTTTGGTCATTTCTAATAAACTCCTGGGTTGTCGACCATATAACATTTCGAACGATGAACAATCCAGGCTGCTTTGGGTTTGACCTCGGATGACGTATAACGCCAGGGGTAGCAGTTGATCCCATTCTTGTCCGTTCACTGCGAGCATCTTCTTCAGGGTAGACTTCAACGTTCCGTTATACCTCTCGACGAGGCCATCGGTTTGAGGGTGGTACACCGACGTCCTGATGTGTCGCAGGTCCAATATCCGGCAAACCTCTTTCATCAACCGTGATACGAACGGCGTACCCTGATCGGTTAGGATCTCCTTGGGAAACCCTACTCGGGAAAACAATTCCAGGAGCTTCTCGGATATGAGGCGTGAGGTCGGGGCTTTGAGGGGGAAGGCTTCGGGGTATCTTGTAGCATAATCTACTATCACCAGAGCATACTGGTTTCCTTTTCGTGTTTTGGGGAGGGGCCCTATTAGATCCATCCCTACCCTCTCAAATGGGGTCCCTATTATGGGAAGGGGTTGCAGAGGGACTGGAGGAGGGCGGTGGGTGTTTCTTTTCTGGCATATCTCGCAGGTCTGACAGTGGGTTTTTATATCTTGATACACCCCAGGCCAAAAGAAGTGTCTCAGAACGTTTTGTGTTGTCTTCTCGCTCCCTATGTGACCTGCAGTCAAATGAGAGTGAGAGAAGAACATGATCTGCTCCCTAAAAGAAAGGGGGACCAATAGCTGGTGGGGGTCACCTCTGGAACCCTGACGATACAACAGACCTTCCTTAATAAGGAACCGGGGAAAAGGAGCTGAGGTACAGTCCTGGGTCCTGTGTGCCTGTTCCCATGCATTAAACAAGGTGGAGTCATTGGCTTGGGCGAATCTGAAACTTTTATCTAGCAACCAGGGCTCAGACATTATTAATGCCGGAACAGGGGTATCCACTGTCTTACCCACCCCCCCCTTGCTTGGCCTGCTTCTGTACAGTCTGTAGAAAAAGGTCTAAAAACTCAGGGTTGTCTGTGCCTATAATGAGCTCCTCTGGTAAGTTCTCCATCACTCCCACCCGGATAACATAGGTCCTACCGTTGGGTGGTGAAAGGGATACTGCAGCCACCGGGTACGGTTTAACGTCCCCGTGGACACACCTGATGTGTACTGAGGTATCTGGAATAACCTGATTGGGCTGTACGTAACCCCTCTGCATCACGGACTGCCTACAACCCGAGTCTAATAGGGCCTTTAACGTCTTCCCGTTCACCCTTACACTTACATAAAATGCGCTCCCCATCTCAGCAGTAAAGAGAATGGACTTGGGGATATACCCCACCTCCATGGGTTCTTCTGTCGACCTTCGTCGGGGACACATACGGGCAATGTGCCCCCAGTCCCCACACTCGAAACATTGGGGTCCCTTGAACGATGGTATCTCGGGTTTGACAGAACGTGCTTTTGTAGGCTCGGGGATTGCTCGGGCTCTTTTCTCATATTTCATGGCCAGATGTCGGATGGGTTTCTCAGGTTCCCACCCAGAGGATTTGGGTTGGGCTCTGGAATAGGTAGTGGCCATATCAATGGCTTGTTCGGTGGTCAAGTGAGTGTGCTGGCGTAGCCACCTTTGGGTGTTAAAAGGGAGGGCGTCCAAGTACTGTTCGAGGTAGATCCTATCCATAATCTGTTCTTTGGTGCTTACGGCCGGGGTGAGCCATTTATCAGCCGCCATCTTCAATCTAAAGAACAGTGTCTTGGGGTTTTCTCCTGGGGCGCCCCTTTCCTTCCGGAAGCGCACCCGATACGCTTCCGCGTCAAGCCCCAAGTGGTCCAGGATTAAGATTTTGATATCCGCGTATGGGGTATTTCCGGTGGCGTTCGCCACCTGATACGCGGCTTGAGCTTCCCCAGTCAGGAGTGGTGCCAGGAAGAACGGCCACTTCTCAACAGGCCATCCACAGGCTCGTGCCGCACGTTCAAAATTAAGTAAGAAGGCGTCGGGGTCTTCCCCTGACACATATTTCTGTAACGAGACCCCAGAGGGACCGGTGGTTACAGGCCGGGGTTCACGTGGGGCAGGGGTGGGTTGCTCTAACGCCATCTTTTGCAACCCCTCGATCTGCGCGGTTATGGTGTGTTTGAAGACGTCCGTGTCCGCCTGGGCCGACGTCATCTGCCGTTCGACGGCCCATTCCAGCTTCTCCTGTCCCTTCACTAGGTGTTGGATAAGGGCATCCATCGCGGGTGTTCCGATGGGAGGGTCTATACCCGCATTCTCCACCACTTGTAGCGGGCTGGTAGAAAGGGGCAGGAGACAAGGCAGGGGTAGAGAAGGCTTTATTGGATTTAGAACACGTCTCCTCTGTGTAACCAGTTTCTTATAGGGTGATGTGGATGTGGGTGGTTTGTCCTTGGAGTCTCGGTCCCTCGACGGGGTCCAGCCTCTCCTAATCCGGTCCGGAACGAACCCGTGTAGTCGTCAATTCGGGAGGGTCAGGATTCAGGGTGATGAGGTATAGGGAATAAACAGATACCTTGTATCAGTATGGTGGAAATGGTATACAGTGAATGGGAGGGGGTGTGAGGGAGCACACGGTACAAATGCCACGTCAAGCCTTAGTGAGGGTGAAGTGCTCAGGAAGGGTATATCGGGGAGAGGGGACACCCTACGCATTCGAATCGGGTCTCTCCCTTCTTCCCACCCAGCCCGCAAAACGCTCGCGTACCTGCGAGAGCCACGCTCCTCCTGGAACGTGGCTGGGCGAACCACGGGGACGTTGGCCTCCTGGCTTGCTGGCGTCTCTCGACCTCTCCGTCACCTCTCCTCTGCTTGCTTCTGTCCGTGTAGCTTCGTACTCGTTCCTCTCCGGTTCCTCTTCCGCGTCTCCTCCGGTGTTGTCACACACCGGCTTCCGTGTTCCTCGGGTTCTTGTGGGCCAGGTTCCGTCGACGTCATCCCTGGGGGTGGGGCCTTCCGCGATGTCCTCCCAGTTAAAGGAGCCGCGTCCGAATCCCTCGTATTCACGTATGTCCGGGCAGCTCCATTCGTCTTGCTGCTGTGAGAGAGGAGGGGAAACGGTGGGTGACACACTCCACCAGTCAATCAATCAATCAATCACAGAATTTGTAGAGCGCACTACTTACCCGCGAGGGTCTCAAGGCGCTGGGGAGAGGGAAGGGGGGGATGCTGCTACTGGTCGAACAGCCAGGTCTTGAGTAGCCTCCTGAAGGTCAGCAGGTCTTGGGTCTGTCGTAGGCTTAGTGGAAGGGTGTTCCAGGTCTTGGCGGCGAGGTGTGAGAAGGATCTGCCGCCGGTGGTTGTTCTTCGAATGCGAGGGACGGTTGCGAGGGAGAGGTCGGCGGAGCGCAGCTGGCGGTTGGGGACGTAGAAGAAGAGTTGTCTGTTGAGGTAGGCTGGGCCAGTTTTGTGGAGTGCCTTGTGTGCGTGGATGAGGAGTTTGAAGGTGATCCTCCTGTCGACGGGGAGCCAGTGCAGGTTCCTCAAGTGGAGGGTGATGTGGCTGTGGCGTGGTACGTCGAGGATCAGTCGTGCGGAGGCGTTTTGTATGCGTTGCAGTCGCTTGATGAGCTTGGCCGGGGCTCCCGCGTAGAGGGCGTTCCCATAGTCCAGTCTGCTACTGACGAGGGCCTGGGTGACTGTTCTTCTAGTGTCTGTCGGGATCCACCTGTAGATCTTGCGAAGCATGCGGAGGGTGTGGAAGCAGGAGGAGGAGACTGCGTTGACTTGCTTGGCCATGGAGAGCGTTGAGTCGAGGATGACTCCCAGGTTGCGTGCGTGGTCGGTGGGTGCCGGGGCTGCTCCCAGCGTCGTTGGCCACCAGGAGTCGTCCCAGGCTGAGGGGTTGGAGCCGAGGATGAGGACCTCCGTTTTGTCCGTGTTCAGCTTTAGTCGGCTGATCTTCATCCAATCGGCGACGGCCTTCATTCCTTCATGGAGATTGGCTTTGGCGGCGAGGGGGTCCTTGGTGAGGGAGAGGATCAGTTGAGTGTCGTCGGCGTAGGAGATAATGTTGAGGTCGTGTTGTCTGGCGATGCGTGCGAGCGGGGCCATGTAGATGTTGAACAGTGTTGGGCTGAGGGACGATCCCTGGGGTACGCCGCAGATGATCTCGGAGGCTTCGGATCGGAAAGGTGGGAGGCGGACTCTCTGGGTTCTGCCGTCGAGGAAGGAGGTGGTCCATTCCAGGGCCTTGTCTCGGATCCCTGCGTCCATAGTCTGCTTTACACCCCCCTGGGCCGGACCCGCCTCGTGGCAGACTTCTAGAGGACCCTCTTCACTGCCGGACTCCCGGCTGTCATAGGCAAGTACCGAGAGCACAAGGTAGGCTGGTGGTTGTAGCTTCTGGACACGTGGCACACAATAGTACAACCTGTGGGTTACAGGTAAAGTCCGGATGGAATAGCTCGGGCGATTGAGCTCCTGCCACAGAGGTGCATCTACATTGTAGATTCAGAGACATTCTCATCGCTGTACCACATAGACATTATACTGTTGGTATACCACCAATATCCCGTCCTTGTGTCACGGCAGACAATATCCCGTCGGCGTGCCACAGTAGACAATAGCCTATCGGCGTGCCATGGTAAACATTCCATCGGCATTCCACAGTAGACAATTTCCAGTATCCAGTCGGTGTGCCACAGTAGACAATATCCTGTTGGTGTGCCACAGTAGGCAATATCCCATCCGCATGCCACAGTAGACAATATCCCGTCCGAGTGCCACGGTAAACAATATCCCATGGGTGTGCCATGGTAGACGATATCCCGTGGGCGTGCCACAGTAGACAGTATCCCACATGAGTGCCATAGTAGACAATATCCCACAGTATAATGTGCCACAGTAGACAATATCCCGTCCATGTGCCACTGTAGACAATATCCCATCCTGTGCCACAGTAAACAATATCCCGTCCGAGTGCCACAGTGAACAATATCCCATCGGTGTACCACGGTAGGCAATATCCCTTTGGCGTGCCACGGTAGACAATATCCCGTTGGCGTGCCACAGTAAACAATATCCCGTCCGAGTGCCACAGTAAACAATATCCCATCCGAGTGACACAGTAAACAATATCCCATCGGTGTACCACGGTAGGCAATATCCCTTTGGCGTGCCACGGTAGACAATATCCCATTGGCGTGCCACGGTAGACAATATCCCATTGGCGTGCCACGGTAGACAATATCCCGTCGGCGTGCCACGGTAGACAATATCCCCTCGGTGTGCCACGGTAGACAATATCCCCTCGGTGTGCCACGGTAGACAATATCCCCTCGGCGTGCCACGGTAGACAATTTCCCGTCGGCGTGCCACAGTAGATAATATCCCGTCGGCGTGCCACGGTAGATAGTATCCCATCGGCGTGCCACGGTAGATAGTATCCCGTCGGCGTGCCAAGGTAGATAGTATCCCGTCGGCGTGCCAAGGTAGATAGTATCCCGTCGGCGTGCCACGGTAGATAGTATCCCGTTGGCGTGCCACGGTAGATAGTATCTCGTCGGCGTGCCACGATAGATAGTATCCCGTCGGTGTGCCACGGTAGATAATATCCCGTCTGCGTGCCACGGTAGATAGTATCCCGTTGGTGTGCCATGGTAGACAATATCCCGTACATGTGCCATGGTAGACAATATCCCGTAGTATAATGTGCCACAGTAGACAATATGCTGCAGTATAATGTGCCACAGTAGACAATATCCCACAGTATAATGTACCACAGTAGACAATATCCCACAGTATAATGTGTCACGGTAGACAACATGCCGTGCACAGTAGGCAATATCCCGCAGTATAATGTGCCACAGTAGACAACATCCAGTCGTCATGCCACAGTAAACAATATCACGCAGTATAATGTGTCACTGTAAACAATAGCCTGTTGATGTGCCACAGTAGACAATATCCAGTCGGTGTGCCACAGTAGACAATATCCCGTCGGTGTGCCACAGTAGACAATATCCCGTCGGTGTGCCACAGTAGGCAATATCCCGTCGGTGTGCCACAGTAGGCAATATTCCTTCGGTGTGCCACAGTAGACAATATCCCGTCCACCTGCCACAGTAGACAATATCCCGTCCACGTGCCACAGTAGACAATATCCCGTCCGCGTGCCCGAGAACAATATCCCGTCCGCGTGCCACAGTAGACAATATCCCGTCCGCGTGCCACAGTAGACAGTATCCTGTCCGCGTGCCACAGTAGACAGTATCCTGTCCGCGTGCCACAGTAGACAATATCCCATCCGTGTGCCACGGTAAACAATATCCCATCGGTGTGCCATCGTAGACTATATCCTGTCCACGTGCCACGGTAGACAATATCCACTCGGCGAGCCACAGTAAGCAGTATCCAGTTGGCGTGCCAAGGTAGACGATATACCGTTGACGTGCCACTGTAGACAATATCCCGTCATCAAGGTAGACAGTGTCCCACAGTATAATGTGATATGGTAGATAATATATCGTTTGCGTGTCACAGTAGACAATATCCCAAATAATGTGCCACAGTAGAGAATATCCCGTCAGCATTCCACAGTAGACAATATCCCGTCCGCGTGCCACAGTAGACAATATCCCGTCCGCGTGCCACAGTAGACAATATCCCGTCCGCGTGCCACGGTAGACAGTATCCTGTCCGCGTGCCACAGTAGACAATATCCCATCCGTGTGCCACGGTAAACAATATCCCATCGGTGTGCCATCGTAGACTATATGCCGTCCACGTGCCACGGTAGACAATATCCACTCGGCGAGCCACAGTAAGCAGTATCCAGTTGGCGTGCCAAGGTAGACGATATACCGTTGACGTGCCACTGTAGACAATATCCCGTCATCAAGGTAGACAGTGTCCCACAGTATAATGTGATATGGTAGATAATATATCGTTTGCGTGTCACAGTAGACCATATCCCAAATAATGTGCCACAGTAGAGAATATCCCGTCAGCATGCCACAGTAGACAATATTGTGTCGGTGTGCCACGATAGACAATATCCCTCAGTATAATGTGCCACAGTAGAGAATATCCAGTCGGCGTGCCATGGAAGACAATATCCATTCGCCATGCCACAGTAGACAATATCCCGTCGGCGTGCCACAGTAAACAATATCCCACAGTATAATGGGTCACAAAAGACAACATGCCGTGCACGGTAGACAATATCCCGCAGTATAATGTGTCACGGTAGACAATATCCCGTCGGTGTGCCACGGTAGACAATATCAAGTGGTATAACGTGCCACCGTAGGCAACATTCCTGTGGGCATGCACAGTAGACAATGTCCTGCAGTATAATGTGCCACTGTAGACAATATCCAGTCCGCATGCCACGGTAGAAAATATCCCGCAGTATAATTTGCCATGGTAGACAATATCCTGCAGTATAATGTGCCACGGTAGACAATATCCTGCAGTATAATGTTCCATGGTAAACCGCATCCCGTCAGCATACCAATGTAGACAATATCCTGTGATATAGTGTGCCACAGTAGACCGTATCGCATTGGCGTGTCACAGTAGACAATATCCTGTTGCCTTACCATGGTAGACCATAACCTGTGATATAATGTGCCACGGTAGATAATATCCTGCATTATAACATGCCACAGTAGACTATATCCAGCCAGGGTGCCACGGCAAACTTTGGTGACATTAAAGGTTTGTATACCGTATTATATATTGAGTTAGCATGCCACAGTAGAAATGAGACATTTACTGTTAATTAGTTTTAAAATGGTTTGCCTCGTTCCTACATAATAGAACACAGAGAATCAAAGTCAACCATTCCCTTTCTAACAGTACCCCGGTCTCAATTGGAGTGCCTCGAGGATCTGCACTATCACCCACGCTCTTCAACTTGTTCATGAAACCTCTCACCAAAATTCTGAACCGCTTGAACATACACTATCACATGTACGCAGATGAAACTCAATTATACATGAAAATATCTTCACCGTTCGTTATCAAAACTCTTAACTCTGCACTTGTGAAAACTCAACATTGGTTAACTCACATTCACCTTTTGCTAAATACTCTCAAGACGGAATTCCTCGTGATTGCCCCCCACAATCATTCTATTCCCATTCAAGACTGCCTCAAACAACTAACGGTCCTCAATTGCTCTCCACATGTTGTTGACTCCACCAGATCATTAGGCATAACTCTGGACAAACACCTGAACATGCAAGACCACATCAGTTCAACAACTAGAGGAGCCAATCACCAACTCAACACTTTAAGGAAAATCAAACCGTTTCTGCCTTCTGACGACATGCAGCTAGCAGTCTGTAAGGGAGGGGAAGGATCAAGGTCCAGACTGCGTCGTGTTAGACAAGGTTTTATTCTGCAATAACTTCTTCGTTTGACAGAGGCCAGTGTTAACAGTCGGGGATAATACGTCTTATCCGGGCTTTGCTCTGTGCGTCGCTCCTTCCGTCTTCAGGATGCGAATCTCCCCCTCTGGGCCGCGTCACTCCGGTACATAAAGAGAAGGGAGAACAGTGTCACTGCCTCATATATCAATAGTAGTGGGGAAGGGAGTGGGGGAACACCCGTCAAGTGCCCTGAACTACCGGAAAGTGTGCTCGTGTACGGGAAGCGGGTAACCGGGGAACAGAAATGGGGAGAACCGTCCTAATGGCTGGACTTCTCACTCCCTCCAACCCACCCCGCAACTTTGTTCCGTACCTTCGTAAGCCACGCTCCTGGCCGGGCGAAGCGAGGAAACATTGGCCTCCTGGCGTGTCCGACGTCCTCGTCCCTTCTGCAGACCTTCGCAAGAGCGGCTGCTCCTCAGCTGTCGTGCCCGGTGTTCTCTCTTCGGCGTCCTCCTCGTCTCCACTCTCGCTTCTTCCGGGGTGGTCACACACTTGTGCAGGAGATCCGCAGGGCCTTATTGGGCCAGGGGCGATGACGTCCGTGTTGTGGGCGGCGCCAGTGGAGCCCGTCTTCCAGTTAAAGGAACCCTGTCCCAAGAAAAAGGTGTCCGCCACTTGCGTAGTCGGGTGTGGCAGCCCAGTCGTCCTGCTGTGGGGGAGAGAAGAGGACTGTTGAGAGGAGGTACGGTCCACCAAGATTCAGTTGGTTCTTGTCCCTCTTGGTCTGGGGGGGAACCGTGACACACCTCCCCCTTTGGATTCTCCCGATCGGGGAGAGGGAATACTCTGGAGAGAAAGTCAGTGCTCCCGTTATCCAAGCCCTTTTGGTGTTTCACAACAAAAGAGAAGGGCTGCAAAGACAGGAACCAACGTAGGACCCAGGGGTTTTGGCCCATGTTTCTGCTCATCCACTGTAGCGGGGCATGATCAGTATACAAGGTAAAGGGATGGCCTTCGAGGTAGTACCTCAGTTTGTCTATGGACCACTTAACCACAAGGCACTCCTTCTCAATCGTGGGGTATCTTGTTTCACGGGAGAATAGCTTCCTACTGATGAAGAGTATAGGATGTTCGATCCCCTCTTGGGACAATTGAGACAAGACCGCTCCTATGCCGTAGTTAGAGGCATCAGTGTGTAATATAAAAGGCCTAGAGAAGTCAGGAGAAGCCAACACTGGGCTGGTGGTAATGGCCTTTTTTAAACGGTTAAAGGCATCTACCAAGGATTCAGCAGGATGCAACAAGGCCTCGGTTTTAAAGTCTTTCCGCAGTGTCAGTTAGGGGCCCTGCTATTTCCGAATATTGTGGGATGAAGCGCCTGTAGTACCCTAATAGCCCAAGGAAAGCCCTCATCTCTCTCTTGGTGGTAGGGAACGGGGTGTCTGCTATGGCCCTCACCTTTTCTTCTTGCGGTGCTATCACTCCGTGGCCCAATACGAACCCCAAATACTTGACCTTTTGAAATCCCACCCTGGATTTTTTTGAGTTTATGTGCAGGCCAGCCTCTTGTAGGGCGTGTAGGACTTACTGCAGATGTTGCAGGTGTTTCTCCCATGTAGGGCTAAACGCCACAATATCGTCCAAATACACCGATGCAAAGGACTGGTGGTCGCGGAGCACCATATTCATGAGTCGCTGGAAGGTAGCTGGTGCCCCGTGGAGGCCGAATGGGAGAACCGTGAACTCAAACAGCCCATCTGGTGTAATGAATACTGTTTTCTTTCTGTCTGCCTCTTTTAGGGGGACCTGCCAATACCCCTTCGTGAGGTCTAGGGTGGTGATGTAGGTTGCCTCCCCTAACTTTTCTATTAGCTCGTCTACTCTGGGTATCGGGTAGGCATCAAAGGTGGATATCGAGTTAAGGGCACGGAAGTCCATACAGAACCTGGTGGAGCCGTCTGGTTTGGGGACCATTACGATGGGTGATGACCATTCACTCTTGGATGGACGAATGACCCCCATCTCCAGCATGTTCTGTACTTCCCTTCGGACGGTGTGTCTTTTGGCTGCTGGTATGCGATATGGCCTTTGTTTTATGACCTTCCCCGGAACGGTCTCAATGGTATGTTCGGTTAGGGTCGTCCGTCCGGGGTTGTCAGAAAACATTGCAGTGAAGAGGTGTAAGATGAAGTCAAGGGAGTGTCGTTGTTCTCCAGACAGCTCGTTATTAATTACCAATTAGTCAACTGTCTGGGACATATTCTGATGGGACGGTAGAGTGAGATGGGCAGCAGTAGGTGCAGGACCCAGCCATTTTTTTAACAGGTTGATGTGATATGTTTGAGTGTGCGACGGTTTAACCTGTACTTTGTAACTGGTGTTGCCTACCGTACCTACGATTTTATACGGGCCCAACCACTCCAACTTGAACTTACTAGTCGAGGAAGGCAATAACACCAAGACCCAGTCGTTAATGGCCAGGCGCCTCCACTTCTTCCCTTTATCATAAAACTGTTTTTGCTTCTCCTGTCTTTTTTCCAAATGGGAATAGGCAAGGTCTCTTAACCTTCCTATTCTACTCTTCAGATTCTGTGTGTACTCCAGAAAATCCCATGTCTCCTCGGCCTCTTCCCTCTCCCAGGCCTCTTTGGTCATTTCTAGGAGTGATCTCGGTTGCCTCTCATATAGCATCTCGAACGAGGAGCACCCTAGGGAAATCTGGACTTGACTCCTGACTACGTACAGGGCGAGAGGGAGAAGCTGGTCCCATTCTTTCCCTTCGTTCTGTAACATTTTCTTCAGGACCATCTTCACGGTCCCATTGTACCTTTCTACCAACCCGTCAGTTTGAGGGTGGCACACCGAGGTTTTTATGTGGCGAAGGTTCAGGGTCTTACATACCTCTTTCATGAGGCGTGATACAAATGGAGTGCCTTGATCAGACAAGATCTCCCGAGGGAATCCCAGCCTAAAAAAGAGTTCAATGAGTTTCTCAGCGATGTTGGATGTAGTAGGGGCCCTTAGGGGAAAAGCATCGGGGTATCTGGTTGCGTAATCTACTATCACCAAGGCATATAGGTGACCTTTCCTGGTTTTTTGGTAAGGGTCCGATGAGGTCCATTCCCACCATCTCGAAAAGGGTGCCAATCTTTGGGAGAGGCTGTAGGGGCACCGGGGGAGGACGATAGGTGTTCTTCCTCTGACAGGTGTCACACTCTTGGCAATGCTTTTTGATATCCCCATATACACCTGGCCAATAGAAGTGTTGCAACACGTTTTGTGTTGTTTTTTCAGCCCCTATGTGTCCTGCCGTGAGGTGAGAATGGGAAAAAAAGAGTATCTGGTCCCTAAAAGACATAGGAACGAGTAGCTGCGGTCCACTGTCCTTCGCGCTGATTCTATATAACAGGCCCTTCTCAACTGTAAAATGGGGGCATGAGGAGGGTGTGTCTTGGTATTGCGCACTCTGCCAGGCGTTTTGTAAGGTGGGTCGTTAATCTGTGCAAACTTAAAGCTTCTGTCTAGGATCCAGGGTTCTGGGGAGATAAGAGCTGGTGCTGTGTTTTGCTTTTCTCCTCTACGCTCTTCCCTATCTTGGGGGCCCTGCACAGTCTTAAGGAACATGTCTAAAAACCCAGGGTTGTCCGTTCCGATTATTAACTCTTCCGGTAATTCCGACAACACCCCCACCCTCACAGCATACGGCTTCCCCTTGGCAGGAGTGAGGACAATCACAGCCACTGGATATGGTTTTACATCGCCGTGTACGCATCTAATATGTACTAGGGCCTCCGGTATCATCTGGGTAGGTTTCACCAAGTCCCCCTGGATAACGGACTGCCTACACCCTGAATCTAAAAGGGCCTTCACTGTTCTCCCATTAACCTCCACACTTACATAAAAGGCGCTCCCCAACTCGGCCGTATACAGGATGGATCTTGGGATATACCCCACTTCCATGGGTTCTTCTGTCGATTTCTTTCGGGGACACACACGGGCTATGTGGCCCCATTCGCCACAGTCTAAGCACTGTGGCCCTTTATAGGGCGGTCCTTTTGTTTTCAGAGGTTTAGGGCGAGAAGTGTCCAGGGGAGGTCGATGGGTCTTTTTCTCGATTTTTGCTGCGGCGGCTCTATTTGGTTTCTCTGGTTCCCAAAGAACAGCTCGGGGTTGCGCACGGGAAAAAGTGGTGGCCATTTCGACCGCTTGCTCTGTTATATGCGTGTGCTGCCGAAGCCACCTCTGGGTATTGTATGGCAAGGCTTCTAAGTACTGTTCGAGATATATCTTATCCATTATCTCATCCTTGGTACTCTCGTTGGGTTTCAACCATTTATCTGCTGCGGATTTTAGACAGAAAAACAGAGTTTTGGGGTTCTCCTTAGGAGCACCCCTTTCCTTCCTAAATTGCACCCTAAAAGCCTCTGCGTCCAGTCCCAAGTGGTCTAGGATAACTTCCTTGATTACCGCATATGGGGAGTTGCCGTTTGCGTTCGCCACCTGGTACGCGGCTTGTGCCTCGCCAGTCAATAAGGGGGCCAAGAAAAAGGGCCATTTCTCAACCGGCCATCCACAGGCTCGGGCGGCCCTCTCAAAATTAAGGAGAAAGGCATCAGGGTCCTCTCCTGCTACGAACTTCGGTAATGCCACACCGGAGGGCCCATGTGGGTGGCTCATGGGCTTTGGGGTGGAAAGGTGTTCCGCCATTAGTTTCTGGAGGATTTCCATTTGTGAGACCATGGAATCCTTGAAGACATCTCGGTCGGCTTGGGCCGAGGACGACTGGCGCTCCACAGTCCATCCTAGTTTCTCCTGTCCTTGCACTAGTTGTTGGATGAGGGTGTCCATTATTGTATTGCTAATGGACAGGCTGCCTGCATTCTCCACCAGTTGTAAGGGAGGGGAAGGATCAAGGTCCAGACTGCGTCCTGTTAGACAAGGTTTTATTCTGCAGTAACGTCTTTGTTTGACAGAGGCCAGTGTTAACAGTCAGGGTTAATACGTCTTATCCGGGCTTTGCTCTGTGCGTCGCTCCTTCCGTCTTCAGGATGCGAATCTCCCCCTCTGGGCCGCGTCACTCCGGTACATAAAGAGAAGGGAGAACAGTGTCACTGCCTCATATATCAATAGTAGTGGGGAAGGGAGTGGGGGAACACCCGTCAAGTGCCCTGAACTACCAGAAAGTGTGCTCGTGTACGGGAAGCGGGTAACCGGGGAACAGAAATGGGGAGAACCGTCCGAATGGCTGGACTTCTCACTCCCTCCAACCCACCTCACAACTTTGTTCCGTACCTTCGTAAGCCACGCTCCTCCAGGAGCGTGGCCGGGCGAAGCGAGGAAACGTTGGCCTCCTGGCGTGTCCGACGTCCTCGTCCCTTCTGCAGTCCTTCGCAAGAGCGGCTGCTCCTCAGCTGCCGTGCCCGGTGTTCTCTCTTCGGCGTCCTCCTCGTCTCCACTCTCGCTTCTTCCGGGGTGGTCACACACTTGTGCAGGAGATCCGCAGGGCCTTATTGGGCCAGGGGCGATGACGTCCGTGTTGTGGGCGGCGCCAGTGGAGCCCGTCTTCCAGTTAAAGGAACCCTGTCCCAAGAAAAAGGTGTCCGCCACTTGTGTAGTGTTGGGTGTGGCAGCCCAGTCGTCCTGCTGTGGGGAGAGAAGAGGACTGTTGAGAGGAGGTACGGTCCACCAAGATTCAGTTGGTTCTTGTCCCTCTTGGTCTGGGGGGGGAACCGTGACACAGTCCAATCCCTAGTTATCTCCAGCTTTGACTACGGAATTGTGACCCTGGCTGGGCTTCCCCAAGCTAGTCTGGCCCCTTTAAGAGCCACTCTGAACTCTGCTGCCAGACTCATCACAGGTTCAAGAAAACATGATCACATCACTCCAGACCTAATTCAGTTCAAGTGGCTCCCTTTCGAAGCAAGGATTCGGTTCAATATAGCCTGCTTGACACACAAAGCGCTTCATTATAACACTCCAGATTACCTGGCAAAAAAACGTGAACTGTCCGGCTTGAAGCGAGCCCTAAGAAGCTTTAATACTCTTATTGTTGAAACCACAAAAATTTTAAAAATAGAGAACTTATAACCGAGCCTTCTCTGGTCTTGCTCCAAGAATTTGGAGCGCTCTTCCTCCCGAAATCAGAACTAACCTCTCGATCGCCACATTCAAAAAAGAAGTCAAAGGGTTGCTCCTAAATAGCTACCTGCAACAATAGACCTGAAGCCATTCAAGCTAACTTTTACTTCTTGTTTACAGCACTGATTTTAACATTCAACGATGCAATTTGTACTGCTTTATACTTTGTATGACGTGGGTTGTTCTTTTTTCGCGTTCTGCTTACCTGATTACCTACATGTTTAGTATTTTACCTTTTCCTGTTTATCTTGCATGCTTTTTTGTACAGCGCTCTGATACCCTTATGGGTCACGTTTGCGCTATATAAAACCTTTCAAATAAATAACTGTTATGTGAATTAGCTCTTATTCCATATAATATTCCACCAGCAGGCCACATTAGGATTCTGTTACATAAGTTATTTGTATAGACACATATGCATTATAATATTCCATCAGTGACTCACAGTAGTGGGTTCTTAGTTTAACTATTATTTCAGCAGGCTCCTACACCACATAGTATTCCATCAGCCTACCATGGTAGAGTCTTGTTACTTTAACTGTTATTTGTATACGCTCGTATGCCCTATACTATTCCATCATCATGCTACACTTAGTAGAGTTATGGTACATTAACTGTTACTTGTCTCCAAGTCATATGCCTTGTGATATTCCATCAGCGTGCCACTGTAGAGTTCTGTTACAATAACTATTACCTGAATAGGCTTATATGCCATGTATTATTTCGTCTGCATGCCATCTCAGAGTTCTGTTACTTTAACTGTTATTGTCCAGGCATATGTACCATATAATATTAAGTCAGTGTGCTGCTGTAGAGATCTGTTATATTAACTGTTAGTATCATAGGCTTATATGCCATAAATTATTTCATCAGCATGCCACGTTTGAGTCAAGTTACATTAACTGCCCTATAATGTTCTGTAAGTGTGCCACAGAAAGAGATCTTTTACTTTAACTGTTATTTTACAGGATCATATGCCATATAGTATTCCGTCAGTGTGCCACAGTAGAGCTCTCCTACATTGCCTGTTACTTGTATAGCTCATATTCCATGTGATATTTTGTCAGTGTGCCACAATAGAGGGGCTCCTTCATTAATGTAATATTCAGTTAGTGTAAGGCTGTAGAGCTCGCCTGCATTAACTCTTAGTATCATAGGCTTATATGCCATAAATAATTTCCTCAGCTTGCCGTACTTGTTAAGTGACATATCAACTGCCCTATAATCTTCCGCCAGCGTGCCACGGTCGAGCTGTCCTACATTAACTGTTACTTGTGTAGCTCTTATGCCATGTAATATTGTCAGTGTGCCACAGTAGAGCTCTCCTACATGAACTGTTTGCATCGCTCATATGTGTAGTAGTATTCTGCCAATCTGAAAGAGACACGTTAGTGACAGATTCCTTACCTTAGAATATCCCCAGGCGTCAGGCTGGATCCGGAAAGTTTTTTGCGTAGCAGTACCCTTGCGCGTCGGTAGGCGGCGTCGTGCGGCTCCGCGTCCGTCGTCGGCGTCGTGATCGCCGGGATGACGTCGCGGGCAGTACTTAGGCGCCGCCCCTGCGCGCTGACGTCAGTTCTTCTTTTTCCGCGCCAGCAAGCGCAGATCCGGGAAGAGCAGTGCCCTGGTCATTTTTTGACCATACTTTTTGGTGAAATTTTTCACTGTTTTTCTCTATCAAGGTGTCGTAGGGATGCCCGGTTTCAAACGTTGCGGCGCCTGTGCTCGGATGATGTCCGTCACCGACCCGCATTGGGAGTGTCTCTTCTGCCTCGGCCGAGGCCACGACACGGAGTCTTGTACCGACTGCCAGGCCCTCAACCCGAAAGCTTTGCGAGAGCGGTCTCGAAAGCTCCTCGAGGCCCGGCATTCGGCTCCGCGGAAGCTCCGGTCGCGTGAGAGGTCCAGGGGTCGATCGCGGAGTCCACACCGGTCGTCGGCATCGAAGTCTTCTTCGTCCGGTAAGTCAAAACACAAGAAGTCCAAAAGCATCATCGCTCTAGGACTTCGCCTCGCCGGTCTCGCGACTCGGCTGAGGCCCCTCCCGGCACCGTCCCCGCCCCCGCGGCCCCGGACATGCCTGTGGAGTCGCCCCCGCCATACCCGCCCTTCCCGGGTTCGGGGGCGGATCCGGCCAAAGTGCAGGAATTCCTGTCGGCCATGGCCCGCCTCTTCGGGCCTCCAGGTCCCTCCGGTGCGCCTTCGGGCCCCGCGGGCCCTAATGGGGTTGCTCCGGCGTCGCCGACGGCTCCGGCCCCGGCGTCGCCCGTGCCTCCAGCCTCGATCCCGGCTCCGGCCCCGGCCTCGATCCCGGTTCCACAACCCCCATCGACGCCGGTCGACCTAACGACACCTCCGCCGGCGCCGATGTCTCCGGTGCCGTTCTCGTCGCCGCCTGGGGCTCCGAGCGGCGTCGTTCCCCAGTTCCTTCCGGCTCCGGACATGGACCCGGACCGACGTCGCTCGACGCCGGTTCCGGCGCCGATGAGACCTTGGGTCCCAAATGTCCCTCCTCCCCCTTATTTTGAACCTGAGGAGGACTGGGAGGGGTCTGATGATCCTCTGACACAACAGTGTCAGTACGATGAGGACTGGACAGAGGGTCTAGGGGATGCCAGTGGTCTAGATACTTCCCCTGACACTGGCATGCTGTCTCCTCCCGTGGCTACGGAGGAGGGAGCCAATTTTGCAACGGTGTTGCGTAGGGCGGCTGGAGCCTTACATCTCCAACTCCCTGCTGTGGCGGTCAAGGTTAATCTCTTGACAGAGGTGCTTCAGCCGGCAGCCTCCTCTTCGGAGACTGTGCTGCCGTTTAACGACGCCCTCACTGACGTTCTTTTGGGCGCCTGGTCCAAGCCCAACACGGGCTCCTGTGGATAGGAACGTGTCCCGACGCCATCGCCCAGCTCCGGGCGACCCCCTGTTTCTCTCTGTCCACCCCACCCCTGAGAGCTTGGTTGTCCAAGCCTCCGCTTCCCAAACCGCCTTCCCTACCGCCCCTCCGGATAGGGAATCCAAACGCCTGGATCAATTTGGGAAGAAGGGTTTTCTTCCTCCAGTGCTGGCTTGCGGTCCATCAACACCGCTTGCCTTTTGGGCCGATATACCCACTCCTTGTGGGATTCGGTGGCGGATGTTTTGCCCCAGTGTTCTGAGGAGGTCCAGACACTGCTTTCCCGCGCCATTGCGGAAGGAAGGGATGCGGCCAAATATACAATCCGTTGTGGCCTTGATACCGCCGACTCACTGGGCAGGTCTATTGCAACGACGGTGGCGCTACGACGCCACGCCTGGCTGAGAACCACTGGTTTTTCAGGGGATGTCCAGAATACTCTCATGGACATGCCCTTTGATGGAGTCGGTCTTTTTGGGTCCAAAGCAGACCATGCGTTGGAGCGCTTTAAGGACTCACGGGCTACTGCAAAGTCCCTGGGCCTTTCTGCTACACGCCCTCCGCTGACTTCTGCTTTTCGCCCCTATCGTGGCCACGGTAGGGGCGCCCCTTCACGTCAGCAGCCCAGCCACCGGCCCGCGCAGCAGGCGTCTTCGCGTGGCCGAGGACGTGGATTCCGCCGTGGCGGATCGGGCAACCAGCGTGCGGGTCAGGCCACCACCTCCAACCCGTCCGCGGCCTCCAAACCCTCCTAGTCCCTCCTTTCAGGTGCACAGCACGCCAGTAGGGGGCAGGGTCCGCCATCACCTTCCCCACTGGCGTACCATCACCTCGGACAGGTGGGTCTTGGACATTGTCCGAAGGGGCTACTCCCTCCCCTTCGAGTCCAACCCCCCGCCATGCCACCTCAATTCCACCGCATGTCAGGGGATCACTTGGTACTTCTGCAGAAGGAAGTCACGGCCCTCTTGGCCAAGAGGGCCATCGAGCATGTTCCGACCCCAGAAGTAGGGCGTGGTTGCTACTCCCACTACTTCCTGGTGCCCAAAAAGGACAAGGAGGACATGCGTCCTATCTTGGACCTCCGGAACGTCAATCGCTTCCTCCGGAAGGAGAAGTTCAAGATGCTCACCCTAGCTCAGGTCTTGACTGCCCTCGACCCTGGAGACTGGTTGGTAGCGTTGGACTTGCAGGACGCATATTTCCACATCCCCGTCCTGCCGGCCCACCGGCGTTACCTTCGGTTCACGGTAGGCCTCGAGCATTTTCAGTTCACCGTGCTCCCCTTTGGCCTTACCAGTGCCCCTCGGGTGTTCACGAAAGTGATGGCGGTGGTCGCAGCTCATCTGCGCCGGGCAGGGGTTTCAGTCTTCCCCTACCTCGACGACTGGCTGCTGAAGGCGGGCTCGTCCCAGGCAGTCGTCTCCCACCTCCAGACTACGGCCGAACTCCTGCACTCGCTGGGGTTCTCCATCAATGTGCCGAAGTCGCATCTGATTCCTTCTCCACAGCTCCTTTTCATCGGAGCAGTTCTGGACACGACGCAGTTTCGGGCCTATCCTCCCGAACGGCGAGTCCGGGATATTCAGGCTATGATTCCGATCTTTCAGCCTTTATCCTGGGTTTCGGTACGGATGACCCTGAGGCTGCTGGGCCTCATGGCCTCCTGCATCCTGCTGGTCAATCATGCCAGATGGCATATGCGGGCTCTGCAGTGGGACCTAAAGTTCCAGTGGGCGCAGCACCAGGGCAACCTGTCCGATCACGTCCAGATCTCGGAGGGGACTGCACAACAGTTGCAGTGGTGGCTCTCGAACCGGCAATGGGTCATGGGCAGATCCCTCTCCCTTCCCCAGCCAGAGCACACAGTTGTGACGGACGCGTCCCTTCTGGGATGGGGCGGTCACATGGGAGAGGCGGAGATCAGGGGCCTCTGGTCTCCGGCGGAGTCCCGGCTCCATATCAACATTCTGGAGCTCCGGGCGATCCGACTTGCACTCAAGGCATTCCTTCCCTCTGTCAAAGGGAAGGTAGTGCAGGTGTTCACAGACAACACCACCGCCATGTGGTACTGCAACAAACAAGGCGGGGTGGGGTCGTGGACCCTTTGTCAGGAGGCTCTGCGCCTCTGGACATGGCTGGAACATCAGGGCATGTTCCTGATGGTTCAACACCTGGCAGGTTCCCTGAACGCCAGGGCGGACGAACTCAGCCGCAGGTGCATGATGGATCACGAATGGCGTCTTCACTCGGAAGTGGCGCAAGGACTCTTTCTACAGTGGGGAGAGCCTTGGTTAGATCTATTCGCCACCGAAGAGAACGCGCAATGTCATCAGTTCTGCGCGTTGGAATTTCCAAGGCGGCACTCGCTCGGCGACGCTTTTCGTCACGAGTGGAGTTGCGGTCTATTGTACGCCTTTCCGCCTATACCACTTCTACCCAGAGTGTTGAAGAAGATTCGGCACGACCGGGCCCAAGTCATTCTTGTGGCTCCGGACTGGGCTCGAAGAGTTTGGTATCCCGAGCTACTCAATATGAGCGTAGATCCCCCGATCCGTCTGCCTCTTCGGGAGGATCTTCTGTCGCAGCAGCAGGGGACGGTCCTCCACCCGAACCTGTCCAGTCTACACCTGCTTGCGTGGAGATTGAGCGGCGGCAGTTGATTCCTTTCGACTTGCCTCCCGAAGTTTGTGATGTGATTCTGGCAGCCAGGCGTCCCTCCACTAAGGTGGTATACGCCTGCAGGTGGAACAAATTTATGGCATGGTGCACAGCAAAGGCTGTGAATCCCCTTTCTGCCCCTCTTTCTGAGGTCCTTCTGTTCCTTCTCTCTCTGGCCCAACAGGGTTCTGCCCTGGGTACCATCAAGGGTTATCTTTGTGCTATCTCGGCCTTCCTCAGGCTCCCTGATCAGCCCTCCCTTTTCAAGTCCCCTGTTGTTAACAGGTTCTTAAAAGGCATTACTCACCTTTTCCCTCCTGTTCCGTTTGTAATGCCTCAGTGGGACTTGAACTTGGTTCTTACCTTTTTAATGTGCGCTCCCTTTGAGCCTCTACATAACTGTCCTCTTCGTCTTCTGACTCTGAAGACAGCCTTTCTGGTGGCCATCACCTCCGCTCGGCGGGTGAGTGAGCTCCAGGCTCTATCTTGTAAGCCTCCCTTTCTGTCTGTTCATCCAGACAAGGTTGTTCTTCGGACGCGTCCGTCCTTCTTGCCAAAGGTGGTTACTGCTTTCCACATTGGGCAGACCATCACTTTGCCCACCTTCTTTCCGCCTCCGCATCCTTCCAGAGAGGAAGAGAGGCTCCACCGTCTGGACCCAAAACGTGCGCTCTCCTTCTATATCGACCGCACAAAACACTTCCGGGTGGATGACCAGCTCTTTGTTGGCTACGTGGGCGCCAAAAAAGGTCGGGCGGTGCACAAACGAACTATCTCCCGCTGGGTTACTTTGTGCATCAAGACCTGCTATTCTTTGGCTAAAAAGGAGCCTCCTGTTGGGCTGCGTGCCCATTCCACCAGGGCAACGGCTGCTACCACGGCCTTGGGCCGCGGTGTTCCGCTGCCGGTTATCTGTCAGGCAGCTACGTGGGCCTCGCTGCACACGTTTACAAAGCATTACTGCCTTGACAGTCAGGTCCGGAGGGACGGCTTCTTTGGCCGTTCTGTCCTCCAGGACTTCCTTGTCTGATCTTTGTTCGCAGACCCACCACCGGGGTTGGTATTGCTGGGGTATCTATTCTAAGGTAAGGAATCTGTCACTAACGTGTCTCTTTCAGATGCACAAGTTACTAACTTGTGTAACGATATATCTGTAAGAGACAGTAGTTAGTGACAGATTCCTACCGCCCCACCCATCCTCCCCGTTCTGCGAACTGATTTCTAGGGTTAAGGACATCCCTTTCAGGGCCCTAGTATTTTTCAGACACCTATGTCAGCTTCTTGCATGGCTCTGCGTTCCTGGCGCGGAAAGTCGTGTACAGAACTGACGTCAGCGCGCAGGGGCGGCGCCTAAGTACTGCCCGCGACGTCAGCCCGGCGATCACGACGCCGACGACGGACGCGGAGCCGCACGACGCCGCCTACCGACGCGCAAGGGTACTGCTACGCAAAAACTTTCCGGATCCAGCCTGACGCCTGGGGATATTCTAAGGTAAGGAATCTGTCACTAACTACTGTCTCTTACAGATATATCGTTACACAAGTTAGTAACTTGTGCGTGTGGCACAGAAGAGCTTGCTTACATTAACTGTTCCTTGTGTAGCTCACATGCCATGTAATATTCCGCCAGTGTGCCGCAGTAGAGCTCGTCTACATGAACTGTTTGCATAGCTCATATGCCATGTAATATTCCGTCAGTGTGCCAAAATAGAGCTCACTTGCATTAACTGTTCCTTGTGTAGCTCATATGCCATGTAATATTCCGTCAGTGTGCCACAGCAGAGCTCACTTGCATTAACTGTTCCTTGTGTAGCTCATGTGCCAGGTAATATTCCATCAGTGTGCCACTATAGAGCTCACTTACATTAACTGTTCCTTGTATAGCTCACATGCCATGTAATATTCCGCCAGTGTGCCGCAGTAGAGCTCGTCTACATGAACTGTTTGCATAGCTCATATGCCAAGTAATATTCCGTCAGTGTGCCACAGCAGAGCTCCCTTACATTAACTGTTCCTTGTGTAGCTCACATGCCATGTAATATTCCGCCAGTGTGCCGCAGTAGAGCTCGTCTACATGAACTGTTTGCATAGCTCATATGCCATGTAATATTCCGTCAGTGTGCCACAGCAGAGCTCACTTACATTAACTGTTCCTTGTGTAGCTCATGTGCCATGTAATATTCGTCAGTGTGCCACAGCAGAGCTCCCTTACATTAACTGTTCCTTGTGTAGCTCACATGCCATGTAATATTCCGCCAGTGTACCGCAGTAGAGCTCGTCTACATGAACTGTTTGCATAGCTCATATGCCATGTAATATTCCGTCAGTGTGCCACAGCAGAGCTCACTTACATTAACTGTTCCTTGTATAGCTCACATGCCATGTAATATTCCGCCAGTGTGCCACAACAGAGCTCACTTACATTAACTCATATGCCATGTAATATTCTGTCAGTGTGCCACAGCAGAGCTCACTTACATTAACTGTTCCTTGTGTAGCTCATATGCCATGTAATATTCGTCAGTGTGCCACAGTAGAGCTCTCCTACATTAACTGTTCCTTGTATAGCTCACATGCCATGTAATATTCCGTTAGTGTAAGACTGTAGAGCTTGCGTACATTAACTGGTCCTTGTGTAGCTCATATGCCAGGTAATATTCCGTCAGTGTGCCACAGTAGAGCTCTCCTACGTTAACTGTTCCTTGTATAGCTCACATGCCATGTAATATTCCGTTAGTGTAAGACTGTAGAGCTTGCGTACATTAACTGTTCCTTGTGTAGCTCATGTGCCAGGTAATATTCCGCCAGTGTGCCGCAGTAGAGCTCGTCTACATGAACTGTTTGCATAGCTCATATGCCATGTTATATTCTGTCAGCGTGCCACAACAGAGCTCACTTACATTAACTGTTCCTTGTGTAGCTCATATGCCATGTAATATTCCGTCAGTGTGCCACCATAGAGCTCACTTACATTAACTGTTCCTTGTATAGCTCACATGCCATGTAATATTCCGCCAGTGTGCCGCAGTAGAGCTCGTCTACATGAACTGTTTGCATAGCTCATATGCCATGTTATATTCTGTCAGCGTGCCACAACAGAGCTCACTTACATTAACTGTTCCTTGTATAGCTCACATGCCATGTAATATTCAGGTAGTGTGACTGTAGAGCTTGCGTACATGAACTGTTCCTTGTGTAGCTCATATGCCTTGTATTATTGTCAGCTTGCCACAGCAGAGCTCACTTACATTAACTGTTCCTTGTGTAGCTCACATGCCATGTAATATTCCGCCAGTGTGCCGCAGTAGAGCTAGTCTACATGAACTGTTTGCATAGCTCATATGCCATGTAATATTCCGTCAGTGTGCCACAGCAGAGCTCACTTACATTAACTGTTCCTTGTGTAGCTCATGTGCCAGGTAATATTCCATCAGTGTGCCACCATAGAGCTCACTTACATTAACTGTTCCTTGTGTAGCTCACATGCCATGTAATATTCCATCAGTGTGCCACCATAGAGCTTGCTTACATTAAATGTTACTTATGTAGCTCATGTGCCATGTAATGTTCCATCAGCATGCCCCTTTTGAGTTATATTACATTAACTGTCATTTATATCAGCGCGTATGGCCTATAATATCTATCATCATGCCTCGTTAGGGTATACACAGAGGGACAGCTTCAACAGTAAGGTCTGAGCACATACTGTGTTGTGACAGAATGGGCCAGCATGGCACCCCTCCCTCTTCTAGGCAGGTACAACTAAATTTTCAGCCTTCATTGCTGCTTTCGTCTGCAAAGCCCATTGCACCCTGTGAAGTGACTGTTATGGTATGTTAAATGTTATGTTAAAATTATTTGTAGAGCGCGCATACACCCGTTGGTTTCTTGGCGCTATATATAGGAGTGGCCTGAGTCCTGGTGTGTTATTCATATGCCTAAATGAACAGCCATGTTTTGAGGAGTTTCCTGAATCTCAGGAGGTCTGTACAGGATCTGATGTCGAGGGGCAGGGCGTTCCAGAAACGGGGGGCCAGCACCGCAAATCTGCTGCCACCTAGCTGCTTTGATTTATAGTACGGGGTGACTAGAAGGCTCATGTGGGCTGAGCGCAAGTTGCGGGTGGGTATGTATCTCTGAATGATATTGGAGACGAATTCTGGGCAAGTGCCATGCAAGGATTTGAAAATAAGGCATCCGATTTTGAAGGCCAATGTAGCTTCCTCATAAGAGGGGAGGCATGTTGCGATCTGGACAGATGAAAAATCAGTCTTGCGGCCTGATTCTTCACAAGTTGCAGTATTTTGACTAGATATAATGGCAGACCGAAGTACAGGGAGTTAGCGTAGTCTATGTGGGAAATGACCAGGGCTAGAACTACCTGAACCAGGGCTTCCCTAGTAAGGAGTCTGCTGATTTTTCTTATTTTCTGTAACTGAAAGAAGCAGGTAGAAACTACCGTTCCGATCTAGGACTTCATGGATAGCTCGCAGTTGATTATGACCCCCAAGGCTCTTAGCTGAAGAGGATGGGGTTGGGGGAGAGCCCAGCTCAGCTGGCCAAAAGTGTGGGCTCCAAGGATTGCGAGCACCGCCTATCAGGATCAGCTCGGTTTTGACTGGGCTTAATTTTAAGTGGTTACTGTTCATCCAGTTGCGGATATGCAGCATGGTGGCTTGGAATTCGGACATAGAATCAGACGTGTTGTCGATGGTAAATATTAGTTGTAGGTCATCTGTATAATTAAATGTACTCACATTTCTTTCTCTTAAGGACAAGATATGGGGAAGTAGATACAGGTTGAACAGGTGCGGGATAGTGAAGATCCCTGAGGTACTCCGCACGTAGACTTCATATTAGGCGCAGTAAAGTGGGAGAGGCGAACAGACTGGGAACGGTCCTCCAGAAAGGTCATAATCCAGCTGACAGCCGAACCCTGGAGTCCTGCTTCCCTGACACGGTCCACCAAAATGCTGTGGTCGACCGCGTCAAAAGCTGCTGACAGGTCCAGTAGCACCAAGGCCTGAAGGGTGCCCCTGTCTGCATCCTTCCGTAGCTTATCCAACACAGTCAGTATTGCCTCAGTTGAATGAGGAGGTCGGAAGCCTGCTTGGTTGGGGTCAAGGTTTTGAGACTGTTCAATGAATGAGCAGAGGTAATTTGCCACATGGGATTCCAATACCTTGGCCAGCAAGGGAAGCAGGGATATGGAGCGGTAGTTCATCAGGATCAGGGGATCTGCCCCAGGTTTTTTCAAAAGGGGAACTATGATAGCTTTTTTGAAGGGGCTAGGAACATGGCCCTAAGTTAATGACTCGTTCATGAGAGAAACGGCAGGCTCAGGATTTACAGTAAAAACTTCTTTTAAAATATAGGGAGGACAGCTATCAGCAGGGGATCCAGATTTGACTATGGACAGAAGCTCCAAAAGAGCTTCTCTACTGTTTGCCGGGAAATGATGGAGGGAGCGGGGATTTCTCAGCGCTGTTGGTAATGCCTCATGAGTATGGCTGGCAGGAATGCAGGCTTTAATCGAAGTGACTTTGTCGATGAAAAAGGTGTTCAGTGAGTTGCAGAGTGCTGGCAAGGGGTGGGTTTTATTGTAACTCTTATCAGGATTGTATTGCTCATTGACAATTGTGAATATTTCTTTCAATTTATTGGTGGAGCTCAGGATCTTAGAGGAGAAGTGAGTGGCCTTAGTAGATTGAATGGATTTTTTGTATTCCTTAAGTTGAGCCAGGTAAATCTCTTTTTTATCAGGGGAGGAATTCCGTCTCCGTCGACTGTACAAGTCCTGAGTGCCCTATGCACTCTTACCCTTGAGTTATCTGTGCCCTCTCCACTCTTTGAAGTTCACCACCTTGCAGTATCCTTTTGTGTGTGTAAAATAATACGTTCCCATATAGAATCTATGTAAAATCTGGTCCTTGATTGACCTGTACCCCTCTGTGATTAAAGTGATCCCTTATACCACATCTTGGTGAACCACACTCCTTTGTGCCTTAGTTGAGTTACACATCCATGTGTATTGATCTTGAACAGCCTTGGAAGAAGTCTTTAGATCATTATAACTTTAGAAACATGATGGAGGGGCCCTGAGAATAGTTCATCTCTGTGTGCTTGCTTGATGATCGCCCCTTGCCACCATGCTACCCAGCTCAAAAGCACACTTAGCAACCTAGCAGATATACTCACATCTTCAACATCTGCTTCACCCAGGCCCTCATCACCAACAAGTTGGACTATGGCAGCACACTCTATGCAGGCATCACATGCAACTGACCACAAGACTCGCTACCATGCAGAATTCAGATGCCAGACTCAACCCCCGCCCCAGACTACCTGCACCCACATCACGCTGTCCCCCAAAGACCTCCACTGGCCCATCATCCACAAATGGGCAGTCTTCAAACTCCTCTTGTACACATACAAAGCCTTGCTCAACATTAGCCCCAACTACCTCACCAATCGCATTTACTGTTGTGTAGCTACCCAACACATCCCTCAGCCGGACTCCTGCTCGCGCATATCCCCTGTATATGCAGAATCAGAACCAACGTCGATCCTTCTCCTGCTTCCCTCCCAAAACCTGTAACAACCTACCCTTCACATCAGAGCCGCCTCCTCAGCTTTTCAGTTTTGCAAGAATCTAAAGATATGGCTCTTGACCCAGTCTCTGCCCTGGTTCGGGCCACGCCACGCCACGCCACGCCTGCTCTTCAGTGGCAAGATACCCTCCCGGGCGAATTGCTCCACAAATACCCATTACAAAACCTAACTCTCCAACCCTGTTATGGTAACTGGGGGATGGTACAGTGTTGTAGAGATGTTTGCATTGCTAATAATCCTGTTAGCTGGCAGGCCATCACATTTACACAAAGGCTGGTTGTACCAGAACTGATTATCCAACGTTAACATGGATATTCAGCTTCCTTTAAATAGCACACCATTCCTTTGACGAGTTTGATTCTGGAATAATTAATGTAACAATCTTTTTTCATAGAATGTTTTTTTTTTATATTGACTACATATGTATTTATATTCTCCTACATTAACAGGATCTTTTGACTTGTAACAGTTTTTTCCAGCTTTGTGTAAAGCATTTTTTGACACTGAAGGTAAAGGCGAACCAATTTTGCAAGAGCTTTTTCCAACATGTATTCTGCGCTTTACACTTGATTGATTTCACCCATGGAAACAAAATAATAGATTATGATTATACGTATATTGATAGATCAATAGAAACTTCAGTTAGATTTGATTAAGTTGCTGCAAGTTATGGTACTATTCTGTTTTTATAAAAGTTTGTGACGAGTTCTGTCTATGTGATCCCTTCCCTTAACGCCTGCTGAAAATCTTCATGCCCTTATATAGAGTGATTGTCCTTCTCCTGAGAGCAGGCTGGAATCCATAAACATTCTGGGCAAGTCTGCTCTCTTTAAGTATACTAATGAAGAAGCCAGTGAAAATACTGCTTCCTGAAAGAGTAGTTACTTTCATACTTTCTGTAATGCTTTCTTGTGAGTGGGCAGTGAACTGTTGTCATACTCTTCAGTGCAACATAATTACAGGACCCTCCAGCCAACACTGATTCACACAGAGGACCTGCAGGGACAAGTGCCTTTCAGAGCATGAGCATGAGTTATTCCACACTTACCCTACATAACGAAACACCCCAGCCATATTACACACATGGAAGATGTGGACCGCTGGGGAGAATACTTTACCAGGAGCTTCCCAGGCTAATCCTAAACTGGGACACACTCCTCTGCCCGTTCAGCGTATTGAAGAAATTAAGTCCCCCAAAGATTAATGTCATAAAGATCTTTATTATAACCAATGTCCCAAGAAACAAATGATCAGAAAACAGTGGATCTCTTAGACAACAAGGCATCCGAGTGGCCGAACAAAAAGGAATTGGTAAAGGGACAGCCTTCAGAAAGGATATCGAATTGGCTAAGAGAATACAGATATCTGCGTGGGCCGAAAAATGAAACTGCATTCTGGTAATCAAAGACAGATGATATTGATAAGCTACACGAAGAAAGTCCAACCACTATCTTACCATTCTCAGAATCAGGCTCACTGTCCCTAAGGCTCACCAATTGGTTTTCGTCAACAGACACCTGTACCGTGCAAACCACCTGCAGAGCCTCACAGGTAGAACCAACCACAGATCATGGAAAAACAGGATACCCTCCCGGGTGAGTTGTGCCCTATACAAATAAACATAACATATTATAACATAACATAACTAAACATAACATATGACCCAATCATGATGAGGTTTGTGATGGGACTGGTGAACATGTTTCCACCAGCTCCTTTTGCCATGCCTCTATAGGACTTAAACTTTGTATTGACTTTCTTGATGCTCACCTTTTTTGAGTCCTTCCACAGTTGCAGTTGTTGACTTTTATAACAGTTTTTCTAGTGGCCATTACCTTAGCGAAGCTCGTCAGTGGGGTGCAAACACTGAGTGTCCATCCACCTTACAAATGCTTCTTACCGGATATATTGGTCCTCAGAACTAAAACAGCTCTCCTTCCTACGGGGGTGACTCCTTTCCATCTTGGCCAATCTTTGACCATCCCTACTTTCTACGCTCCCCCTTATCCCGCCAAGGAGTAGGAGAAATTACACCAATTGGAGCCCAGAAGAGCAGTTAGTTTTTCATTGACTGTACCAAGGAGATCGAGTCTGAAGACCAGCTCTTTGTGGGTATACAGGCTGCAAGAAAGGCAAGCTGGTCCAAAAGAGGACTTAATTCTGATGGATAATACATTAAATAAAGGTGTGCTGTGCACTTGCGACGAAGGAAATGCTGGAGGGAGTCCTAGCCTCTTCCACCAGGGCAAAGTCTACTACCTCAGCAGTGGACAGGGGTGCTCATATGACTGAGATCGCTGTGCTGCAACATGGGCATCCTTTCACATCTTCACCAGGCAATATTGTTTGAATTCAGAGGGGAGAAATGATGGCAATTATGCATGTTTGGTGCTCCAGGAGTTCCTCGTCTGATCATTCCTTCAGACACACCAGCTGGGTGGAGTACTTCCTTGGAATCTGGCCAGCAGGTATAAATATCCATCAGAAGAAAAAGATCCTTGCTTTTTTTATTGATCTTTCTGGTGGGTACTTGTCTACCTGCAGATTCCTCACCAATCCACTCCCCTCCCCATTCTAAAGCATGGTCATAAACCTCATTAGAAATGTTCCAGTCTAGACTGTTACGCTGAACAGCCTCACCCTAATTGTCATTCCCTTATTTCTGCCACTAAGGGCATGGGAAAAAACGATGGGGTGTTGATGTCAATGAGCCGGGGTGAATGCGTTATGGCTCCAATTACATTTTATTTATTTATTTATTCAATTTATAAGGCGCAACAGCTACCCAAAAAGGGTTTCCCGGCGCCAGGCAAAAACAAAGACCAGATATTGAGACTAAGTAGCAAAATTATTTGTTAAAGAGCCAGGTCTTTAATGCCTTACGAAATTGAACATAAACTGTTTCCTTCCGGATGGCAATGGGAAGGGTATTCCAGAGTGAAGGACCAAGGAAGGAAAAAGAGCGCCCTCCCATTCGAGAAAGCCTAAATCTGGGAACAGAGAACCTTCCGTGAGAAGACGAGCGCAAGCAGCGCGATGGAACATACAGTTTGGCTAGGGAACGTAAGTAGTGTGGTGCAGTTCCAGTTTTGATCTTGAACATATATGTCAGAGCTTTGAATCGAATTCGATTTTCCACCCTGAGCCAGTGCAAGTCTCGCAAATGGTTGGAAACAGAGGCGGTCCTAGGTAATTGGAGGAGAAGTCGGGCTGCAGAATTTTGGACCATCTGCAGCTTGCGTGTCACCTCTTTGTTAGCGCCGAGATAAAGAACGTTACCATAGTCCAGTCTTGATGTAATTAGAGCTTGGACTACCGTTCTTTTGGTGGCCTCAGGTAGCATCCAAATGATCTTCTTGAGCCACTTGAGGATGGAAAAGCAAGTGGCGGCTACCTTCACCACCTGGGCGCGCATTGATAGCGAGTCATCGATGGTAAAGCCCAGGTTACGAACTTGGCAGACGGGCTGAGGCAAGACTCCCATCTCACATGGCCAATGTTGTGGGCTCCAAAGATCCTTGTCTTTGCCAAGGATCAGCACCTCCGTTTTCCCCCCATTTAATTTGAGACAGTTCGACTGCATCCATAATGCAATTTTTCTCAGGCCAGATTGAAGAGGGGACTGCCCATTTGTTCTCACTGCAGAAAGGGAGAAGATGATTTGAGAGTCATCTGCATAGGACAGCAAAGTCAGACCTGCCTCTTCAGCTACTGCAGCTAGAGGCCTCATGTACAAATTAAAGAGCAGAGGGCTAAGAACGGAGCCTTGGGGGACTCCATACGGTGATGCATAGATTTCAGAGCTGGCCTCCTCAGAAAAGACTTGGAAGGTACGGTTGGCCAGAAATGAAATTAGCCATTTAAGGGCCGGACCGCAAATACCTAATGACCTCAGAGTATTTGCAAGGATGGAGTGAGACACGGTATCAAAAGCCGCGCTTAAATCTAATAAGATGAGGGCAGCTGTCTCTCCATCATCCAGATGTTGCCGTAGTCTCTCCGTGACTCCCAATAGTGTAGTTTCAGTAGAGAAACCCGCTCTGAAACCTGATTGTGATGAGTGAAGTAAACCTTGAGTTTCAACAAAGAATGAAAAATGGGAGTAAATGTGCTTCTCAAGGATCATAGAAAAGGCCGGAAGTAATGAAATAGGTCGATAGTTCGATAACACAGCAGGATCGACATTGGCCTTTTTTAGAAGAGGAAGCACCATAGCGTGTTTCCATTCAGATGGAACTAGCGCTTCTTCTAATGAGAGATTCAGAAGATCCATGATGATTTGCAGGGATGACGACTCTAATTGTTGGAGCACCGAGATAGGTAGAGGGTCCCTAGGTGACCCAGATTTGATGCTATGTAAAAGTTTATTGAAAGAATCGAGGTTGAGGAGGGGCCATGAGTGCAAACAGTTTGGAGATGATGTGATCATGGGAGTCTGATTGGAAAGGGACACAGCCCTTGGGATCAGGGGAGGTGTATATTGAGAATGGGTATCAGATTGCTTTAGGGGGAGGCCATCCATATGTTTATTAGCTACTTCCGAGTGGATATCTTCAACTTTTTGCACAAAGAAGTTGGCCAGCTCGTCACATTGTTTTTTATCTAATGGGGGAGATTTGGATGGTATTTTTGAACCTGCCAACTCTTTCACCATATTAAATAAAGTTTTTGAGGAATTCATAGCATTGGTAATGGTGGAAGATACATAATTTGCACGAGCTGATTTGCATAGCTTGTGATAAGCTTTAGTTGCTTTTTTATAGATATTTTTTGATTCTAAGGCGTAGTCCCTTCTCCATTTCCTTTCCAAAACTTTACATTTGGCTTTTTCAGTTTTTAATTCTTCATTGTACCACGGTGCCGGGATACGGTGATTAGAATTTCTTTTTAAGGAAGCAGGAAGACAGGTGTCAATGGCTTTCAGAAGCCAGTCTTGCACTGAAACGGCAAGTGTGCCCACTGTATATTTAGACACCGGTGGATGAGAGTGAAGAAGTTCATTTAAAACGGTGGTGTTCAGTTTTTTCCAGTTCCTGGAAGAGGACTTCTGAGTGGGAACGGGAGAGCCAAAGTACACTGGGAATCTTACGCTAAATTTAATAATATAATGGTCAGTCCAACACAACGGAAGTGCCGGGGAACAGTGCAGGTCAGGTAGATTATGGTGGCATCTCTTCCAGTGTCGAGATGGAGCCAGCGACCACTTGTGCTGGAGAGCAATGAAAAGGTTCTTAGATCCAGTTGGGCACCTAGGCCATTCAACAAGTGAGAAATATGCAGGTAGATAGAGTATCCTCCAAAAATAGTTTTTCCAGACGGTAACATTTTCATTCAATCTACAACAGGCCTTGAGACAAGGCAATGCAGAAGACATTAAATATCGTAGAGAGGATTACAAAAAAGTTATCAAAGTCCAAAAATAGATGAATTCAGAAATGCGTGAATAGTCTGTCCTCAATGAAGCTGCTACTATCATCAATAGTAAGGGGCTGTGGGCTGTAGTGGCACAGGCAACTCCCTAGTGAAAAGCATAACCTGATGTGTGTTTGTAAAGCACACATTCACCCCTTGGACACCTTTGGGGTGAATAATAGATGCTTACCCTACAATATCCCAGCGGAAGAATATATAACCCACTACAAGTCAATATTTTACACATACTCCCCCTGATAGAGCTTTGGTCAAAGAGCAGTAATGCACACACAGTCTGCAGGGAGGGCAAACCTTATGGTTTCCACCATCAACAAATTTGGAAGTGAGACACGGACTCAACAGCAGTGAAGAGCAGGCCCCAACATGATTCCACCTGAATGTTTCATGTGTTTCACAAATTTGTGATCATCCCTTTTATCAAAGGTCTTTGCATTTCTCACCAACAGCACTGTTACCAGAAGAATGGAAAATGAGCTTAATAGTCCTTCTCCACAAGAAAGGCAAACTTTTTTTAACCAAGCTCCTACCGCCTAATTAACCAATAAATATACAATGAAAAAATTGTTCACTAAAATCATCCTGGAACATATAACTTCAAGAGCAGACGAAGAACACATTCTGAACCCCTTTCAGGGGTAGCCTTCCCACCACAAATCACATTTGTAATCTTTATCACTTCATACGTGTTTTCCACCAAAAGACATATGCCCCTGTTTGCAGCCTTCACTGACTTTTCCCAAGCCTTTGACTTGGTCAACATCCAACTTCTGTGGTCCAAGCGGAACAGCCTGGATCTTCCTCCAGCAGTCCTCCGAATCAACGCTGGTCTCTATTCGGAGAGTAGAAGTGAGAGAAGGCGTCAAACACACAAGAATCTTAGAGGTGAAACAAGGTGGTATCAAACTCCTCTGCTATTGACTCTTTCCATGGACGATGTGTATAATACTGGACTGACAGCCTCCTCAGACAAACCAAGGCTCTGCTGCTACTGTGGGTGGACAACTCTGTCCTCCTCACAAGAATGGAGGACATCTTGCAGTCCCAGCTCAGAGCAATGGAAAACTTTTATGTCAAAAACAATCTGCAAACTAACATAGCAAAATCAAACGTCATTGTGTGCAGAACAAAGAGTTCACTTGGCAGTCCATTAGTACTAGGAAACCCAACACTACATTACAAGCACATTCAGGTTTCTTGGATTGACAATGAATGATTCACTCTTGTGGAAAGCATCCTCGAGGATGCCCTAATCTGAGCCAAGCCTGCTGCAAAATGACGCCGCGATGCGCCCCAAGGAGCAGTGAGTCTGTCTTATGTGGGCCGTCTTCTGCTATGGCGCAGAGACTTGGGGTGCCTCAACCAACCTACCAGTCATGGGGTGCTTGAAGAGGAGCCTTCGTCAATCAATGGTTGCTGCCCTTCTGGAAGGAGATCTAGGGTGTATATCCTTTGACGACAAAGCCGCAAACGCACTTCTTTCTCTTTTTAAAAAAATATATATATTTATTGCATTTTTTCATTATTCTCTTGCAAAACTTACGAAACCCTGGTGCTTACACGTATGCATACCAATTGTTATGATGTCACATGTGGTGCAGTAGGATTGTGCCGACGTCTTTCAGGTAAAGCATTGCATCAACGAGGTACCGGGTACCAGGGTAACAACGAGTAATAGCTTTGGGGAGTGCACTTCATTTACAGTGGGATACAGTACACTTGGGGGACGGAGGGGCGGTGGCAATGAGAAGAAGTCAGTGGATGAACGCACTTCTCTTTTACGACATTAATAGGAAATCCAGCCCTAACGAGCACCTACTCGACAGCACTTGGAAGGAGGCGGTCATTAAAAACCTGTCCGTGTCTCACTTGAGGAAAGTGATAGCTGACTTGAGCATGTGCGACCTGTTGGATGCGCAACCAAGCAAAACAATGAGGTCAAAATACCCCTCAAATATCTTCACCAAAGGAAAAGCCCAAAAAATCAATTGGACGTTGAATAAAGGAAAAACTGTCCTAGGCCAGCAACTGTCTCGGCCACACTGAAAGTCTGCTATCTTACAAAGGGCATATCCTTATCACAACAAAGAGCTTCTGATGCCTCGCAGCTACACCTCGCCCTTGAACGTACATCTGGCCACGAGAAGTCAAGCCAGATCCTCAGAATGGCCATACTGCAGGTATCATCTGGAATCATTCATCCATGTATTACATCTGTGCTGTTCAGACTACCTGGCCTATTGTGAGGAGTGAGGAACTCTGGCCTGGGACGGACCCATTTGATGTTAATAAACACGACCCAGAGCCTGTTGAACAGACTGCGTGTTAACTTCCTCGATGACTCTGCTGCCCCAGTAACCCTGTGCGTTTGCCCATCTAAATGACTCGTTTGGGTCTCCGTGGTCCTCCAATCCCTTTCCTTCCTTGCTCCTGTGGCTGCCCCCCTCTGCTCTACTCCTGAATTCCAGCGCCCGTGTTGTTTTGCAAATTGGTTCTCGTGCGGTGCCCCGCCATTTTGTGACTTGGCATATGGTGCCCGTTTCCCGGGTCATCCATCTTGGAGGACCTGTCCGCCTCACTTGCTGCTGAACCATGCCATTTGTCGCCCGACAATTCCTTTACCCTGTCCTGACCCCCCCCCTTGTGGTCTCCCTCCTCCCTCCTTTCCTTTTTATTCACTTTGCCTCCTGACGTTATTTCTTTTTATCCCCCTTTTCGATTTTTCCTTTTGTCTTTTGGTCCCCTTGGAGCACCTCCATCCTTGCCGGTTCTACCTTGTCCGATCCTTTCCCCCCCCTTTTCCTTCCCCCTACCTTACATACCCCTATGGACATGTCTTCATCTTCTGCTATGTTATTGTAATTAATGTTATTGCGCAACACTGTTTTTAACTGTGTAACCCGCTGATCCTTATGTAAAGCGCTCTGATACCTTCGGGTCTAGCCACCGCTATATAAAACTCTTAATAAATAAATAAATAAATAAATGTCCTGGAAGAAGACTGAAGAAGTCATCCTACGGGTGGGACACTCCAGTTGTTGACCTTTGCAAGTGTGTAGAGCAAGCATCCTGATTACACCACAGCTACTATACTCTGCAGTATCATTGAAAACCCTGTTCTCTTGTAAATTGCAATATTTGGCAGTATGTAAATCAGCTGTAATTGTGTGAAACATTTTTATGCATGTTCAAATGTATGCAAGAGTGATTCGCTTCACACTTGCATCTAAATTAAAATATGATGTGTTCAAAAGCCTATATATCCTGAAGCTGGCTAAACGGCCTGCTTTTTTTTTAAAACTTTATTTTCATTTTTCAACAACCGTATAGCAGATAATGGCACATTAATCACTGGCGAGTTACATACATTACAAGTGTTATAAGTACGGGCAAACCAATGATAGGAGAAGCAATCAGGGGGACAATTATGAATACATGGATCAATACCTAATGCAAAGTGATGATGCTCCCAGCCTAGGCCCCACAGAAGCGGAATTCCCAGCCCCAAGTCAATCAATTGCCTCTACCATAGTCGCCGCAGATCTAGAGCACACACCCGTGCCCCATCACACCCCCAGGCCACACAATGCAGTGAAGAATGCATTCATTCCACCATCCAGTGGGCCTATGCCAATCTCTGTTAACCCACCAGCAACCTCCCTTCCTCACAGTTGCAGCTTCCTCATCAGTTGCTTGTGCAAGAAATGCCTGGCAGGGCCCTCAGATATTCTTCGGTTGGCTACGGGTCGGCATCAGGTCATGATATGCATCGGACTGTGTGTTGCAATACGTCATGTCCGCATGCCACTTTAGCCCAGCGCAACGCTATTCTGCGCTTCGCAAGCAGTAGTCCTAGGATGACCAATTGCCGAACGATCTGCTTTTAAAAGTGTGACATGAACTAAACAAAAAAACACCCTTCATTTACTAACACCGCTTAGGAAAATGCTATAAACATCAAACTTACATTCTTATCTTTTTAACTAAGCTGGCTGTAAGTTCTTGTGTAAGCTCATTCTAAATTGTCGCCAAGACTGGCATCTCCCTTCCCCCAACTTAAGAGTCCAGTTTTATACACTGCACTTATTTGCAGCATTCTTGAATATTTTGAAATTAAGCATGCTAATTGACGGATGTATGGAATCTGTCCCTTTTGCACATCTCTCCTTCACCCCTCTCTGTGTATTCTGCTGTTGATCTATGTTATATTCCCACACATCTCTTGGTGCCCTCCCCGTGTCATGATGGTAGGCTCTCTGTGTCTTAATGCTCGGCCCCAGTCCCCCTTTGTGTAATTTTGCCCCTGGGTGCACACACTTGCTTTTATGTCATATATTCAGTGCAGTAGGGAGGCAGAACCTGTATTGAATCACCCAATGACTCAAGCTGGGCGGCTTCTCTACAAAGACTCACATTGCAAGTGCCCACGGCTCTTCCCACCGTGCAACTTGACTGAACTGCTTTTAGAATAAGTCAGTTAATAAGTCTTTAGCAGGAGTAGAAATCATAATTTATGGATTTTGGAGTTTTTGGAAATTTACACAAACATACGAAATTAAGGAAGAATAACTGGGCCCAAGAAGCAGGGTCGCAGTAGCCATAATCCATTTAATATAATTTGAATAATCTAAGTGAATTGTGGCTGCTGCAACACTGCCTCATGGGCCCTGTCATTCTTACTTCATTTCGTTTGGTGCTATAAATTTCCAAAATCTGCAACTCTAGAAAGTTCCTACATATTAGCTAAGTAAGCTTGACTGCTTGAGTATAGCTACCATTCGAGAGTCGGAGGCCATGGATTCCATTACAGACATTGCATACAAAATTCCTGACCAGTAGTAGAAACGTTGCTTCTCCCTATGACCTACTGGCTCTGAAGAGCAGGGGACAAAGGCTTTCAAGTGAAACCTCTTCAGGTCCTGGCTCTTGATGGCGATGATGAAACTGCGGAGGGGAGGTGAGACGTCCCACATGGGGATTTAGTGCTATCATTGTGGTCAAGGTAATGGGTATGCTTTCTAAATCATTTGTTCTAATGAACACCAGGTTTTATGTTGTGGGATAATCGATTCACACCACAGTTTCCTGGAAGAGATACCCAGAGACAGAGGGCTAGAAAGGTACTCAATGCAGCGTGCACTAGGGACGTGACCATTCCCAAGCTGCTCTGATCATGATCTGAGTTTCTAGGAAACTGGATCAGTTCAGCGTACTGTAGGGACACGGCCGTTCCCAATCTGCTCTGATCATGATCTGAGTATCTAGGTAACTGGATCAGTGCAGCGTACTCTAGGGACACAGCCATTCCCAAGCTGCTCTGATCATGATCTGAGTATCTAAGAAACGGGATCAGTGCAGCGTACACTAGGGACACGGCCATTCCCAAGCTGCTCTGATCATGATCTGAGTATCTAGGAAACTGGATCAATGCAGCGTACACTAGGGACACGGCCATTCCCAAGCTGCTCTGATCATGATCTGAGTATCTAAAAAACGGGATCAGTGCAGCGTACACTAGGGACACGGCCATTCTCAAGCTGCTCTGATCATGATCTAAGAAACTAACGGGATCAATGCAGCGTACACTAGGGCATGGCCATTCCCAAGCTGCTCTTATCATGATAGGAGTATCTAGGTAACTGGATCAGTGGAGCGTACTCTAGGGACATGGCCATTCCCAAGCTGCTCTGATTATGATCTGAGTATCTAGGAAACGGGATCAATGCAGCGTACTCTAGGGACACAGCCATTCCCAAGCTGCTCTGATCATGATCTGAGTATCTAGGAGACGGAATCAATGCAGCGTACTCTGGGGACACAGCCATGATCCTAATCGGAGTATCTAAGAAATGGAATCAATGCAGCGTACACTAGGGACACGGCAATTCCCAAGCTGCTCTGATAATGAGTATCTAGGTAACAGGATCAATGCAGCGTACACTAGGGACAGGGCCATTCCCAAGCTGCTCTGATCATGATCGGAGTATATAAGAAACGGGATCAATGCAGCGTACGCTAGGGACACGGCCTTCCCCAACCTGCTCTGATCATGATCTGGGTATCTAGGAGACGGAATCAATGCCGCGTACACTAGGGACATGGCCATTTCCAAGCTGCTCTGATCATGATCTAAGTATCTAGGAGACGGAATCAATACAGCGTACACTGGGGACATGGCCATTCCCAAGCTGCTCTGATCATGATCTGAGTATCTAAGAAACGGGATCAATGCAGCGTACACTAGGGACATGGCCATTCCCAAGCTGCTCTGATCATGATCTGAGTATCTAAGAAACGAACGGGATCAATGCAGCGTACACTAGGGCATGGCCATTCCCAAGCTGCTCTTATCGTGATATGAGTATCTAGGTAACTGGTAACTGGATCAGTGCAGCGTACTCTAGGGACACGGCCATTCCCAAGCTGCTCTGATCATGATATGAGTATCTAGGAGACGGAATCAATGCAGCGTACACTGGGGACACGGCCATTCCGAAGCTGCTCTCATCATGATATGAGTATCTAGGTAACTGGATCAGTGCAGCGTACTCTAGGGACACGGCCATTCCCAAGCTGCTCTGATCATGATCTGAATATCTAGGAAACGGGATCAATGCAGCGTACACTAGGGACACGACCATTCCCAAGCTGCTCTGATCATGATATGAGTATCTAGGAAACTGGATCAGTGCAGCGTACTCTAGGGACAGGGCCATTCCCAAGCTGCTCTGATCATGATCGGAGTATATAAGAAACGGGATCAGTGCAGCGTACACTAGGGACACGGCAATTCCCAAGCTGCACTGATCATGATCTGAGTATCTAAGAAACTGGATCAATGCAGCGTACACTGGGGACACGGCCATTCCCAAGCTGCTCTGATCATGATCTGAGTATCTAAGAAACTGGATCAATGCAGCGTACACTGGGGACACGGCAATTCCCAAGCTGCTCTGATCATGATCTGAGTATCTAAGAAACTGGATCAATGCAGCGTACACTGGGGACACGGCCATTTCCATGCTGCTCTGATCATGATATGAGTATTTAGGAAACAGGAATTAAATGAATTTCTCAAAATGAGCAGATCACAGAATACTGTCTTATTGATAAATGATAAATGCAGCCCTCTCTGTCCTGCTCTAGCAGCAAATGTGAAGTTGTGCGCTAATCCCTTCTCCGTGACGTCAATGGGGAGGTGTTCCCATCCATCTGTACACAGGTCCTGCGGGCGGCAGTGGTAGCTTGTCCTCTGTTGGGCACTAGTCGCTACCCTATGCAGGGTCCTGGGTTGGAGTTTTCTAGGCTAGGCAGGGTCATTGAATGACACTTGTCTGCTTCCTTTCCATATACTCCTCCCGTAAGGCCTTCCTAGTCGCTGCCCTCTGCAGGGTTCTCTTGGGGTGGAGTGTTCTAGGTGAGGTAGGGTCATGAAATGACACTTTGTCTAAGGCCTTCCTAGTCGCTGCCCTCTGCAGGGTACTCTTGGGGTGGAGTGTTCTAGGCTAGGTAGGGTCATGGAATGACACTTTCTCTAAGGCCTTCTTAGTCGCTGCCCTCTGCTGGGTCCTCTTGGGGTGGAGTGTTCTAGGTGATGTAGGGTCATAGAAGGACACTTTGTCTAAGTTCTTCCTAGTCGCTGCCCTCTGCAGGGTCCTCTTGGGGTGGAGTGTTCTAGGTGATGTAGGGTCATAGAATGACACTTTGTCTAAGTTCTTCCTAGTCGCTGCCCTCTGCAGGGTCCTCTTGGGGTGGAGTGTTCTAGGTGAGGTAGGGTCA
Organism: Calotriton arnoldi; assembly: GCA_963921515.1. NCBI lineage: Eukaryota > Metazoa > Chordata > Amphibia > Caudata > Salamandridae > Calotriton > Calotriton arnoldi. The sequence goes on from CAWUFW010000054.1 coordinate 3,917,670, forward strand.
TGGAATGACACTTTGTCTGCTTCCTCTCCAGATCCTACTGTAAGTTCTTCCTAGTCGTTGTCCTCTGCAGGGTCCTCTTAGGGTGGAGTGTTCTTGGCTAGGTTTCTGATATTTTGTTTCTTCCTCTCCAGATACTCCTCCTGTAAAGCCTTCCAGAGCACTCTGCATGAGATGAATGACTATGCCGGACAGCATGAAGTCATCTCCGAGAACATGTCCTTGCAGATCACGGCGGAGCTGTCGCGATACGTGCAAGAGGTCAAGCAAGAGAGGAAGTCGGTAAGTTGGCATTATTCGATGATGCCTCTTGAGCTGGCTGGAGCCTTGGTTAAATGCGCTCCGGGGGATTACAGATCCTGGTCTGCGTGAGAAGGCATTTGATGGATTAAATCGGGTCGTGGGAGCCAGCTGAGGGTACCTTCAAGCTTTCTACCCCATTTATTGGTGCCCTGAGCGGAGCATATTCAGGAGCCAGCTGCGTTGGCACGAGGTACCCCCCATGTCCCCAGACTGCACTTTGTTTGCTGTACCTTGAATCCTCCTTCACCCCACTAACATTCTTCATTCATGCACTCTTCCATCCTACCTTGAGCCAACATCTTTCATTTTAGCATCTGTAGTGCGCCAAGAAGCAAATTTCTACTAACTACAAGGAAGCCCCCCTGTACGTCAGTGCCAGGAAGCCCCTTCAAACTCTGTGCAGGAAGCCTGCTGTCACTCAGTGCCAGGGAGCCCCTTTAAACTCTGTGCAGGAAGCCTACCCTCACTCAGTGCCAGGGCGCCCTTTAAACTCTGTGCAGGAAGCCTACTGTCACTCAGTGCCAGGGCGCCCTTTAAACTCTGTGCAGGAAGCCTACATCCACCTCAGTGCCAGGGAGCCCCTTTAAACTCTGTGCAGGAAGCCTGCTTTCACTCAGTGCCAGGGAGCCCCTTTAAACTCTGTGGAGGAAGCCTACATCCACCTCAGTGCCAGGGCGCCCTTTAAACTCTGTGCAAGAACCCTCCTACTTCCACCTCAGTGCCAGGGAGATCCTTTAAACTCTGTGCAAGAACCCTCCTACATCCACCTCAGTGCCAGGGTGCCCCTTTAAACTCTGTGCAGGAAGCCTACTTTCACTCAGTGCCAGGGAGCCCCTTTAAACTCTGTGCAAGAACCCTCCTACATCCACCTCAGTGCCAGGGTGCCCCTTTAAACTCTGTGCAGGAAGCCTACTTTCACTCAGTGCCAGGGAGCCCCTTTAAACTCTGCGCAGGAAGCCTACTCTCACCTCAGTGCCAGGGAGTCCCCTTCACTTCGTGCCAGGGAGACCCCATCCATTCAGTGGTAGCGGGTAATCCTTCACTCAGTGCCAGGTAGCTTTAGTTTTACTAGGTTCCAGGGTGATTTATTTTCTCAGTACCAGAGAGTCCCCTTCGCTTTGTGCCAGGGAGACCCCATTCATTGTGTTCTGGGACATTCTTTCACTCAGCTGAGGGAGTCCCCATTCATTCAGTGATATGGGGCATTCTTTCACCTAGTGATAGGGGGCATTCTTTCACTCAGTGCCAGGGAAACTCCATTCATTCAGTGATAGGGGCATTCTTTCCCTCAGTGCCAGGGAGACCCCATTCATTCAGTGATAGTGGGCATTCTTTCCCTCAGTGCCAGGGAGACCCCATTCATTCAGTGATATGGGGCATTCTTTCACTCATTGCCAGGAAGACCCCATTCATTCAGTGATAGGGGGCATTCTTTCACTCAGTGCCAGGGAGGCCCCATTAATTCAGTGATAGGGGGCATTCTTTCACTCAGGGCAGGGAGACTCCTTCACTTAGTTACAAGGAACCCTTGTTCACTGAGTGCCAGGGAGCCCTTATTCATTCAGTACCAGGGAGCACCCTTCACTGAGTGCCAGGGAACCCCTATCTCTTCAGTGCCAGGGAGCACCTATACCTTCAGTGTCAGGGAGCCCCTATCCCTTCAGTGTCAGGGAGCCCCTATCCCTTCAGTGTCAGGGAGCCCCTATCCCTTCAGTGTCAGGGAGCCCCTATCCCTTCAGTGTCAGGGAGCCCCTATCTCTTCATTGCCAGGGAGCACCTATTCCTTCTGTGCCAGGGATCCCCTATTCCTTCAGTGCCAGAGAGCCCCCTTAACTGAGTGCCAGGGAGCCCCAATACCTTCAGTGCCAGGGAACCCCTATCTCTTCAGTGCCAGGGAGCCTCCTTTTGCTGAGTGGCAGATCACCACAACACAGGGAGCTGCTGCAAGGGAACGCCCTCTTTCGGTCTGAGGCAGTAGGCCGCTGGTGCAGAGCAGTGTGTTGCCCCTCCAGGCTCTTTCCAAACAGCCAGTCTTTTTTTTTCCACATCGAGCCATTAATAATGCATCCATAGGCGCAGCCCAGGGGCGGTGAACAAGCTGCTGCGATGGGGGTGCAAGGACTGTGTTTGCAGACGGTCCCGGGGAGGGTGTTCCCTTCCTCCGTTTAGCAGTAGTGCTGCTGAGGTAGTCTGGTTACTAGCGGGTGCACGCCAAGGTGTGGAGCATTAGATGTCGAAACAACAATAATTGCCAACATTGAACTTGGTTCCTGCCATGCCTGTAGCGTGTTGTCTCTTCAAGGCGATCGCGCGATCTCCCTTCCACCTTCCCAGTTTTTAGGAATAAGGTGGTTCCATGCATCTCTTCTGCACCTCTATAAATCTATAGTTTTAACTCTTACCGTCTTTCCTTGGCCCCATAAGGGAGCACGCAGCCTAAAATGCCTCCTTTTTAGGGCGAACCTACCAGACGCACAAGCTGTCAGGTTACAATAGACCTATTGTGTGCTTACCAAGAATGTACGGGGCTTACAGCCCACCCATTGCTTACCTTTGGTTTGCTTTGTTGCACTCATTTGTATGCTTCTTATGCGGTGGCTTTCCTTGACCCAGCTTGTCCATCTTGTGTTTGTTTCCTCCCCTGGAGCACAGACTCTTTACCGTCTCTCTGCTTGACTTGGCTCCTATCCTTCCACATTTCACTTTTAAGGATCTTCTTCTCTTCTTTTTAAGCATTCCATTAGAGTGGATGTGTCCGCCAGCTGTTTCGTTCGTGTGCTTCTCCCCATTCTCCCTGTTGCCGTCTCCCTCTTGTTGCTAGCTCTCTCTTCAGCTTCCCCCCTGCTAAACTCCCTGCCCTTCCGCGCTTCAAGTTTTTCTCACTCTCTTGTTGCAGGCCCTCTTGTGTGCTTTTCTCCACCAAACTCTCTGCCTCCCCACGCTCCATGCTACTTTCTCGCTTGTGTGCTCTCCCTGTGCCATCTGTTCTGCTTTCCTTCGTGTGCTGCTTTTCCCCATCCCATAAGCACTCCCTGGTGTTCTGTTTCCCCCTCCACGCTCAGCTTCTTTTATTTTACTTATTTATTTTTTTAGATTTCATTATGCATGACATGGCTACGTCATCGTGCCTTTTTGTTTTGGCTTATTTTTGTTTTTATACACTTTTATCCATGCTGCACAGCATTGTCAAAAGGCATTGGCAAAGTCAAAGGCTCTTCCTGTTGGCTTTGCAAATGCTTGTTAGGTCTTGCCTACAGCGGGTCTATTTGCTAATGGCCAGAATACCAGAACTTTGTGTGCTTTGTGCCAACCCTTTGCTTTCCATTGGTTGGCGTTCTTGTCCATTTTATTTGCTTGCTTCTCATTCAATGGTTTTCCTTTACCTTCTTGTGTTTGTTCCTCCCGGGAGCATAGATTCTTTAACATCCTTTTCATTGAGTGGCTTGTATCCTTCCTCTGCTCACATCCAGGGAACAACTTTTTTCTTCAAGTGCATGTGTTTCTTTGCTCTGTCTCTTGTGTGCTGCCACCCCTTCCGATACCATCTCCACTCTGTATGTCCGATGTTGTTCCCTCCATCTCCACTGCAGCCATTGCTTCCCCACTGACTTTTTTATGTTTTGATGCATATCCTGCACTTGTCTGAAGCTCCCCCCTTGGCTTCCACGTGTTGCCCTCTCTTCCACCCATTTCTATGTGGCACCCCTCCCTCCTGTCCGGATGGATGGATGGATAAATGGATGGACGGACGGCTGGGCCAACATAACATCAGCGATAAACGAGAACAACATCCTGGACCCTTCCCAGTCCGGCTTCCGCAGCAACCACAGCACCGAAACCGCCCTCATCGCCGCCACCGATGACATCAGGACCCTGCTAGACAACGGAGAAACAGCAGCCCTCATCCTCCTGGACCTATCAGCCGCCTTCGACACGGTCTGCCACCACACACTACGAACACGCCTTCACGACGCCGGGATCCAAGAGAAGGCCCTGGACTGGACCACATCCTTCCTTTCCGGCAGAACACAAAGCGTCCGCCTCGCCCCCTTCCGATCCAAGGCCACCAAGATCATCTGCGGCGTACCCCAAGGCTCCTCCCTCAGCCCAACGCTGTTCAACATCTACATGGCTCCCCTCGCCCACGTCGCCCGACAGCACAACCTCAACATCATCTCCTACGCCGACGACACCCAGCTGATCCTCTCCCTCACCAAAGACCCTCACACCGCCAAAGCCCACCTCCACGAAGGAATGAAGGCCGTCGCCGAATGGATGAGGACCAGCCGCCTGAAGCTGAACTTGGATAAGACGGAGGTCCTCATCCTTGGTTCCAACCCTTCAGCCTGGGACGACTCCTGGTGGCCAACATCACTGGGAACAGCCCCGCCACCCACCGACCACGTACGCAACCTAGGGGTCATCCTCGACCCCAACCTCTCCATGACTAAGCAGGTCAACGCCGTTTCCTCATCCTGCTTCAACATCCTCCGAATGCTCCGCAGGATCTTCAAGTGGATCCCCACCGAAACAAGAAAAACAGTCACCCAGGCCCTCGTCACCAGCAGGCTGGACTACGGAAACGCCCTCTACGCAGGAACGACGGCTAAGCTCCTGAGACGGCTGCAACGCATCCAGAACGCCTCTGCACGTCTTATCCTCGACATCCCCCGACGCAGCCACATCACACCCCACCTGAGAGACCTGCACTGGCTCCCTGTCAACAAGAGGATAACCTTCAAGCTCCTCACCCACGCACACAAAGCACTCCACAACTCCGGACCAGCCTACCTCAACAGACGACTCAGCTTCTACACCCCCACCCGCCAGCTCCGCTCGACCAGCCTCGCCCTCGCCACAGTCCCCCGCATCCGGAAAGCGACCGCCGGCGGCAGATCCTTCTCCCACCTCGCCGCCAAGACCTGGAACACCCTCCCCACCAACCTCCGACAGACCCAAGACCTACTGGCCTTCAGAAGACTCCTCAAGACCTGGCTCTCCGATCAGTAGCAGCACCACCCCCCTCTTCCCCCAGCGCCTTGAGACCCTCGCGGGTATGTAGTGCGCTTTATAAGTGACATGATTGATTGATTGATAGACAAATTGCAAGCAGAGTGTCAGCCTGATGTACCGAAAACTAGTTTTAGTTGATCGCCATGTTAATCGCATAAGAATCCCCTCAGTAATACTGGCCTGTAAGAATTGCGTGTGACATGTACAAATTCAAAATGATTACATGAATGTATGTGGAGAAAAAAGGAAACAAACCAGGTCGGCAAGCAGTGGATGCCATCCTGGAAAGGGGAAAGCATGTATATTACTAGCCAACTAGCACTGGAATGTGTCTTTTCCCCAATGTTTGCATATTAGAGGCAATTATGATCATTCATTGGCTCAATTGGCTTTGTTCCTGTTACTCCTCTCAAAGGTAAACAAGTTAATGAAGTTTCAATCATGAATTACATGAACGTCTCAGTAGGAAGTGGACGCCATCTTGGTATGGGGGGATCCCTGCATTGCACTGCTAAAGCAGCACATGCATTCGTTTAACACACTATTTGTCCCATAATGTTCAAATAACAACAATAACAAACGGACATAATTGCACAAAAGAGGCGATTATTGTCGTGCAATGGCCCATTTAGCTTTGTAATTAGAACCCCTCACAGGTAAACAAAATAATGAAGTTTCAGTCAAGGTTGGGTCAAGAGAGTAAAAAAAGATCAGTTAATGAATTCGATATTTACAATCCTTGGACGTGCAGGATGTGTACAGTACACATAACATCATGTCAGCAAGAGCGTGAATCAGTGTCCTCATAGTGTCCAGTCATATATGTGCCTGAAGTAAACCACTAAGAGGAATAATTACTAGGTAGCTTGACAGTAAACCATCACTCCCATTCTCTCTCCTTCATCCCAGACCTTCCCTCCCTCATGCTCTCCCTTCTGTCGAAGAGGCCAGCTCACTTACCACAGGCACCAATCCACCAACTCTTGGATCTCCACCAAACAAATGTAATATACCATCATTGTGACTCCTAGACTCCCTGCAGGCTAACCCTTCTGCTTTCCAAAAGAAGTTAACCTTGTAGTCGAAGACGGGTTAGAGGGACTGTTTTAGTGCCGTGAACACTTCAGGGAAGTGCACGGTTTACAAACGAAGTGAATAAAAAAGAGGGCGTCTTTTCGTAGGAGTAAACTATACTTACAAATGCTGTGCTGCTAGGTTGTGGCCAGGCGGGTGGACCTACCTCATACTTTATGCCTGGTCCCAGGGAGTGGCAATCTGGGAGATGGAATTACCGAAAGGGTCTCTAATTATTAATCCAGGTTTACCTCTAAAGCAATGTTTTGCAGCCTTCAGGGTCCTCTAAGTCTCTGTTTAATATTGGTTATAAATGCACCACCCTGGACGCATTGGGAATGGCGGGCTCGGTACTGTCTTTGAGGCACCGAAATTTTGGGAACAACTTGGAAACATTTGCATGTGACCAGCGCATGCGCAGAAAGGTATTTTCAAGTCTCATGTAAGTTTGGTGCTGGCCTGATGGGAAGCAAGGGACATTCCAATCCCTGCGCCTGCCTGTAGTGACTCGGAAGACTATGGAAGCATCTTTGTGCACAGGAAGTGAAGAAGAGGCAAGGGAGAGGGAAGAGGCCATGGAGGAAGGAGGTACGACCAAGAGTGGAGGGGGAGTAAAGAACAATAGGAGAGGAGGCAGATCCGAGATGGGATGATGTCAGAGGGAAGGAGGGAAAAGGCAGAACATGGATGGAGGAATACGAATGGAGGAGGAGAAATGAAAAATGGAGGAAACCAGAATGAGGAAGGAAGGGCGGAGGAAATGGAATTGGAAGGAGAAGTCATAGGTGGAAAGGAGAAACAAATGCAGAATGCGGCATAAGATGGGGGCATGGAACAGAAAAGAGGAGATATACGCTGGAAGGATGACGAGGGAAAAGAGGGAACACAACAAGGCTGGTGCGAAGAGAGACGGAAGGTGTGTGAAGGGAATAGGAGCAGAGGAGGGGACATGAGAGGTAAGCAAGGGCCTCCTTTCCTGAAATTACCATCTTCCCCCATGCCACAGGTATCACTCAAAAACAGACCAGACATACTGACTCCAAACTAACTATCCTCTACCTCAACACTCGTTCCTTGGTGAAACACCAGCTTGACATATTCAATCTATTAGACTCAAGCCACCCTGACATCCTATTCCTAACGGAAACTTGGCTGTCACAGCATTCAGCCCCAGACATTCTAGCAGCCCTCCCTAACAATTACTATATTTTACAGGCAAATCGCACACTAGGAAAAATAGGTGGTGGAGTAGCGGCCATTGTTCGCCAAGATTTAAAATTCACAAACCTAACCCCACTTGACCTACCTTTGGTAGACAATTTAGTCCTCTAGTTGGAGTCGGTCTCGACTCCTTTAATCTGTGTGCTATTATACAGACCACCCAAGAATATGTCCTTGTTCCCCCATTCCCTGGCTTAACAGTTTGCTCATCTAATTACCAATCATGCAAACATTTTGCTGATTGGTGATTTTAACTATTGGGATAACGATACACAGGGTGGACCCCATGTCAAAGAACTGAATGACCTCCTTTGTGGGCTGAACCTTACTCAGCAAATAACTACGGCCACACACAACAAGGGACACACGCTGGATCAGGTGTGGACAGCTAACACCACAGTGTCCGCACTGACTGTCTCTCCCTGTATATGGTCTGATCACTTCTTAATTCAGTTCACTATTAAGGACATTACTATGGTAAAACCTCCAAGTATAAAAAGATCAGTGGCTAGGAATTGGAATAATATCAACAAAACCCTTCTCTATGCCACATTAGCAAATACAGTTCCAATCCACCAGGCGTCAATTAATTCAAGTGAGGAAAACCTCACAGCATGGCTCACAGCGGCCAGCAATGAACATGCTCCACTCAGAACAATTCGATCGGCAAGACGACATGAGGCACAAAGATGGTTCTCTCCTGACTTAAAATCCCAAAAACTAGCACTTCGCCAATCCGAAAGAAAATGGAGAACTAGCTATTCCCTTGATAAAAAAGAGAGCTATTTGATCCAACTTAAAGAGTATAAAAAGTAGATTTCTACAGCTAAGGCTGTTTACTTCTCCTCGAAAATCCTGAGCTCTACCAACAGGTCTAAAGAAATATTCTCCATCGTGAACGAATTATCCAACCCTGACAGAGTTGCATTAAAATCTACACCTTGTCAAGCATTTTGTAACTCTCTTAATTCGTTTTTTATTGATAAAATTGCTATAATAAAAGCTAGTATTCCCTTCTGCCCTGCTCCTGAGGGATCATCCTCAATGCTGGAAAACTTCTGTTCCCTTGAACAGTTCTCAGCAATAGACAATCAGACTTTTCTGGATCTTCTGTCTAAAGTAAAGTCGGGATCACCTACTGACAGTTGCCCGCCCCATATCTTAAAAGAAGTTTTCACCATCTTCCCCGGACCCGCCTTGGCACTTCTTAACGATTCACTAGCACAGGGCTGTGTCCCGAGAGCTTTCAAAGAAGCAACGGTCGTCCCTCTGCTAAAAAAGCCAGTTGCGGATCCTAGGATTTTGACCAATTACCGGCCCATTTCCCTGCTTCCCTATTTGGCCAAAATACTGGAATCTCATGTGGCCAAATGCCTCTGCGCTTTCATTGAGCAGCCTGACTACCTTGATCCAAACCAAGCGGGGTTTCGCCCAGCCCATTCAACCGAGGCAGTAATACTTACCGTACTGGACACACTTCGAGAGGAAGCCGATAAGGGCTCCCCCCAGGCCTTGGTGTTGCTGGACCTGTCCGCGGCATTCGACACGGTCGATCATGGTATCCTGATCGACCGTGTCAGGGCTGCTGGCCTCAAGGGAGCAGCATCCAGCTGGATTGAGTCATTTCTTGAGGAGCGTACCCAGTCAGTGCGTCTTTCCCAGTTTTCTGCACCAAAAATGGCAACGACATGTGGAGTAGCTCAGGGCTCCTCATTGTCCCCTCACTTATTTAATCTTTACCTTCTTCCCCTACTTCGGTCCCTGAAAAACAGGAAGGTGTGCACGTATAACTATGCAGATGATCTGCAACTGGTGTTCTCTATCGATAATTCACCAGACTCGATATCTGAGTTCCAGGCAACGATGCTGCACATCCGTGACTGGATGAATAGTAACCAGTTAAAACTAAATCCAGATAAAACTGAAGTGATTCTGATAGGTGGTCCCTTGAACCCTTGGAACGCACATTTTTGGCCAAGTGAACTAGGCTCCCCCCCTACTCCTTCTTCCTCAGCCAAAAGTCTAGGGGTGATCATCAATAGTGATCTCACTATGAAATCTCAGATAGGCTCAGTAACTTCCACCTGTTTCTTTCAGCTAAGGAAGATCAGGAGATTACTTACTCGGGAAGCCCTGATCCAGGTGGTCCTAGCCATGGTGATATCACTCCTGGATTATGCCAATTCTCTATACTTTGGCATCCCGCTATATCTCACTAAAAGACTGCAGATGGTGCAGAATCAGGCAGCCAGGCTGATATCTCAGCAACCCAGATGGGAACATGTCTCCCCCACTATAAGAAAGTTACACTGGCTTCCTATCCCACAAAGATGTGCATTTAAAGTTGGTTGCCTTATTTTCAAGGCCCTGCATGGTGCTAGCCCAAAATTCATATCTAGACTTGTTCAAAAATATATACCTTCCCGGAGCTTGCGCTCGGCCCACAAGAACCTCCTAACCATTCCTTCCTATAAAGGGAAACGAATAGGTGGTTGTAAGTTTGCAGTACTGGCACCCAGCTTCTGGAACACTCTTCCCATGGACATCAGAACCTGCACTGAATTTTCTAGATTCAGAAGGCTTCTTAAGACTTGGCTATTAACCAAGCTTATATCTAGATTCTGCAGATAACCAAATACATGGGGCTTCAGCAATATCCTAGGTCAGCGCCAAGAAACCAATTGGTGTATGTGCGCTTTATAAGAAATTTTAACATAACAACAAGGGCGAGGGAAGAAGGGAACATCAGAGGGTTGATGTGAAGGGAGGACATCTAAGGTAATGTTCATGCAGGCAGATCTGGACTAGCCATTTTTGCAAATGAATTGACATAAACGGTGTGGTGGGAAGAGGAGAGAGACTTGAGCAGGGAGCAAGAACAAGGAAAGGAGGGCCAGAGAGTGACTAGGCACAGGGCAAGACGGGTATGCATGTGGCATATATATGTAGTTGTTGTATACATATGTAAATGCAAGAGATGGAAGGTTAAACAGTGAGAAAAGAGAACCACATGAGAGGGAAGACGGAGGGAAGAGGTGCCTGGGGGGCAGTGGGGTGCACAATGTGGATGTCTGAGAGACAGAGGGTTGTTGGCTGTCGCAGAGGCAGTGAGTTGTATGGGTGCCTGAGAGGCAGTGGGGTGCACAGTATGGATTTCTGAGAGACAGTGGGCTGTGTGGGTGTCTGAGAAGCAGTGTGTTGTGTGGGTGCCTGAGGGGCAGTGGGTTGTGTGGGCGCCTGAGAGGCAGTGGATTGTGTGGGTGTCTGAGAGGCAGTGGGTTGTGTGTGCATGTCTGAAAGGCAGTGGGTTGTATGGGTGTCTGAGAGGCAGTGGGCTGTGTGGATGTCTGAGAGGCAGTGGTTTGTGCGGAGGCAGTGGTTTGTGCGGGTGTCTGAGAGGCAGTGGGTTGTATGGGTGCCTGAGAGGCAGTGAGGTGCATAGTATGGATGTCTGAGAGGCAGTGGGTTGTGTGGGTGTCTGAGAGGCAGTGGGTCGTTTGGGTGTCTGAGAGGCAGTGGGTTGTGTGGGTGTCTGAGAGGCAGTGGGTTGTGTGGGTGTCTGAGAGGCAGTGGGTTGTGTGGGTGTCTGAGAGGCAGTTGGTTGTGTGGGGTCTGAGAGGCAGATGGTTGTGTGGGTGTCTGAGAGGCAGTGGGTTGTATGGGTTTTCACTTCTACACCGGTGGCGCCTTCTCTTTCAGTGTGTCGTGAGGCTCAGTGTGACCACAGTTGACCTGGAAGCAGTGTCTGTGCCTCTCAGCTGGGAGGCAAAAGACACACAGATGATGGACGGAATGCAGAGTAAATCAAACATTCACCCACAGTCAATAGATCTGGGTTAAATCCATCGTTCTTTTGCTCACTATGCTCCCAGTTAAGACCGAGCCATGTGCAAATCAGTCTTGACCCTGTGCCTCATGGGAACAGTCCAGCCCGAACTGCCAAGCCAAGTCCTTTCTGGACTGGAAACAAGCATCCTAGGACCGGTTTCTGGGCATCACCCCATATCAACCAGGCTAGCTTGAATCCAGTGGCACAGTGAGCCCGGCTCAGCTGGGAGAGCACAGTTCCATCCGTGCATATATTAATCGGTTCTCACTTCTACACCAGTGGTGCCTCCTCTTTCAGTGTGTGCTGAGGGTCAGTGTGACCACAATTCACCTGGAATCAGTGTGTGCCTCTCAGCTGGGAGAGCGCAGTTACAGCCGTGCATACATTCATGGGTTCTCACTTCTACACCAGTGGCGCCTCCTCTTTCAGTGTGTGCAGAGGCTCAGTGAGCACAGTTCACCTGGAAGCAGTGTGTGCCTCTCAGCTGGGAGAGCACAGGTACAGCCATGCATACATTCATGGGTTTTCACTTTTACAGCGGCGGCGCCTCCTCTTTCAGTGTGTGCCGAGGGTCAGTGACCACAGTTCAGCTGGAAGCAGTGTGTGCCTCTCAACTGGGAGAGCACAGTTACAGCCGTGCATATATTCATCGGTTCTCACTTCTACACCGGTGGCGCCTCCTCTCACAGTGTGTGCAGAGGCTCAGTGACCACAGCTCACCTGGAAGCAGTGTCTGTGCCTCACAATCATGGATTCTCACTTCTACACCAGTGGTGCCTCCTCTTTCAGTGTGTGCAGAGGCTCAGTGACCACAGTTCACCTGGAAGCAGTGTCTGTATCTCCCAGCTGGGAGAGCACAGTTACAGCCGTGCATATATTCATCGGTTCTCACTTCTACACCAGTGGCTCCTCTTTCAGTGTGTGCTGAGGCTCAGTGTGACCACAGTTCACCTGGAATCAGTGTGCGCCTCTCAGCCGGGAGAGCACAGTTCCATCTGTGCATGTATTCATGGGTTTTCACTTCTACACCGGTGGTGCCTCCTCTTTCAGTGTGTCCTGAGGCTCAGTGACCACAGTTCACCTGGAAGCAGTGTCTGTCTCTCTCAGCTGGGAGAGCACAGTTACAGCTGTGCATATATTCATCGGTTCTCACTTCTACACCGGTGACGGCGCCTCTTTCAGTGTGTGCTGAGGGTCAGTGTGACCACAGTTCACCTGGAAGCAGTGTCTGTCTCTCTCAGCTGGGAGAGCACAGTTACAGCCGTGCATATAATCATGGGTTTTCACTTCTACACCAGTGGTGCCTCTTCTCTCAGTGTTTGCTGAGGGTCAGTGACCACGGTTCACCTGGAAGCAGTGTTTGTGCCTCTCAGCTGGGAGAGCAGTTACAGCTCTGCATATATTCATCGGTTCTCACTTCTACACCGGTGACGGCGCCTCTTTCAGTGTGTGCTGAGGCTCAGTGTGACCACAGTTCACCTGAAAGCAGTGTGCGCCTCTCAGCTGGGAGAGCACAGTTCCATCCGTGCATATATTCATCGGTTCTCACTTCTACACCAGTGGCGCCTCCTCTCACAGTGTGTGCTGAGGGTCAGTGTGACCACAGTTCACCTGAAAGCAGTGTGCGCCTCTCAGCTGGAAGAGCACAGTTACAGCCGTGCATATGTTCATCGGTTCTCACTTCTACACCAGTGGCTCCTCTTTCAGTGTGTGCTGAGGGTCAGTGTGACCACAGTTCACCTGGAAGCAGTGTGTGCGCCTCTCAGCTGGGAGAGCAGTTACACCCCTGCATATATTCATTGGTTCTCACTTCTACACCAGTGCTCCTCTTTCAGTGTGTGCTGAGGCTCAGTGTGACCACAGTTCACCTGAAAGCAGTGTGCGCCTCTCAGCTGGGAGAGCACAGTTCCATCCGTGCATATATTCATCGGTTCTCACTTCTACACCAGTGGCGCCTCCTTTCACAGTGTGTGCTGAGGGTCAGTGACCACAGTTCACCTGGAAGCAGTGTCCGTGCCTCTCAGCCGGGAGCACAGTTACAGCCGTGCATTTATTCATCGGTTCTCACTTCTACACTGGTGACGCCTCCCCTTTCAGTGTGTGCTGAGGCTCAGTGACCACAGTTCAGCTGGAAGCAGTGTGTGTGCCTCAGCTGGGAGAGCAGTTACAGCTGTGCATATATTCATCGGTTCTCATTTCTACTAGGCCTGGGCGGAAAACTACGCTACGCTCGTGTAGTTTGCGAAGTTTGCGCTACTTCGCACAACGCGAATTGCACGAGGCACAGTGCAAACACGCGTAGCGTAGTGCAGCGGTCATTTTTTGCTTGCTCGCGGTCCTCAACGTCAAGTTGGCGACCGCGAGCAAGCAAAATGACATCCCGGCGAGACTTTTTCCTCGTTCGCGATCAGCAACACAAGTTGCCGATCGCGAGCGTGGAAAATAAACCTCCCGGCGAGATTCTCAACGCGGGGAGGTCAGGTTTCTCATTGCGAGTGGTCGCGTATGCTCGCGACCGCTCGCGATGAGAAACTACCAGTCCGCGTTGAGAAAGCTGCCGCTCGAGTAAAAATCTACTCGAGCGGCAGTAAAGACAGCTCGCACTGTGCAAGATGCCGTTTTCAATGATTGCACAGTGCGGACAAGCATCCGGCACTGTGTAATCATTGCGAACACGCACTACGCAGTTCGCGTAGTGCTACGCGAAGCTCGCGTAGTGCGAACTTCACTTTGCGTAGCTTCGCGAAGCGCTACTTCGCGAACTACGCCCAGGGTTAATTTCTACACCAGTGGCGCCTCCTCTTTCAGTGTGTGCTGAGGCTCAGTGACCACAGTTCACCTGGAAGCAGCGTGTGCCTCTCAGCTGGGAGAGCACAGGTACAGCCATGCATACATTCATGGGTTTTCACTTCTACACCGGTGACGCCTCCTCTCACAGTGTGTGCTGAGGCTCAGTGAGCACAGGTCACCTGGAAGCAGTGTGTGCCTCCCAGGTGGCAGAGCACAGTTACAGCCGTTCATATATTCATCGGTTCTCACTTCTACACCGGCGACGCCTCCTCTTTCAGTGTGTGCAGAGGGTCAGTGTGAGCACAGTTCACCTGGAAGCAGTGTGTGTGCCTCTCAGCTGGGAGAGCACAGTTACAGCCGTGCATACATTCATGGGTTTTCACTTCTACACGGTGGTGCCGCCTCTTTCAGTGTGTGCTGAGGCTCAGTGTGACCACAGTTTACCTGGTAGCAGTGTGTGCGCCTCCCAGCTAAGAGAGCACAGTTACAGCAGTGCATATAATCATCGGTTCTCACTTCTACACCGGTGGCGCACCTCTTTCAGTGTGTGCTGAGGGTCAGTGTGAGCACAGTTCACCTGGAAGCAGTGTGCGCCTCTCAGCTGGGAGAGCACAGTTACAGCCTTGCATATATTCATGGGTTTTCACTTCTACAACAGTGGCGCCTCCTCTTACAGTGTGTGCTGAGGCTCAGTGACCACAGTTCACCTGGAAGCAGTGTGCACCTCTCAGCTGGGAGAGCAGTTGCACCCCTGCATATATTCATTGGTTCTCACTTCTACACCAGTGACGCCTCCTCTCACAGTGTATGCTGAGTGTCCGTGACCATAGTTCAGCTGGAAGCAGTGTGTGTGCCTCTCAGCTGGGAGAGCAGTTACAGCCGTGCA
This sequence comes from Calotriton arnoldi, assembly GCA_963921515.1. Lineage (NCBI taxonomy): Eukaryota > Metazoa > Chordata > Amphibia > Caudata > Salamandridae > Calotriton > Calotriton arnoldi. The sequence goes on from CAWUFW010000054.1 coordinate 3,932,783, forward strand.
TATATTCATCGGTTCTCACTTCTACACCAGTGGCGCCTCCTCTTTCAGTGTGTGCTGAGGGTCAGTGACCACAGTTCACCTGGAAGCAGTGTGTGTGCCTCTCAGCTGGGAGATCACAGTTCCATCCGTGCATATATTCATCCGTTCTCACTTCTACACCGGTGGCGCCTCCTCTAATGTGTGCTGAGGGTCAGTGACCACGGTTCACCTGGAAGCAGTGTTTGTGCCTCTCAGCTGGGAGAGCAGTTACAGCTGTGCATATATTCATCGGTTCTCACTTCTACACTGGTGGCGCCTCCTCTTTCAATGTCTGCTGAGGCTCAGTGACCACAGTTCACCTGGAAGCAGTGTGCGCCTCTCAGCCAGGAGAGCACAGGTACAGCCATGCATATATTCAGCGGTTCTCACTTCTACACCGATGGCGCCTCCTCTAATGTGTGCTGAGGGTCAGTGACCACGGTTCACCTGGAAGCAGTGTTTGTGCCTCTCAGCTGGAAGAGCAGTTACAGCTCTGCATATATTCATCGGTTCTCACTTCTACACCAGTGGCGCCTCCTCTTTCAGTGTGTGCTGAGGCTCAGTGAGCACAGTTCACCTGGAAGCAGTGTCTGCGCCTCTCAGGTGGGAGCACAGTTACAGCCTTGCATACATTCATCGGTTCTCACTTCTACACCAGTGGTGCCTCCTCTTTCAGTGTGTGCTGAGGCTCAGTGAGCACAGTTCACCTGGAAGCAGTGTCTGCGCCTCTCAGGTGGGAGCACAGTTACAGCCTTGCATACATTCATCGGTTCTCACTTCTACACCAGTGGTGCCTCCTCTCACAGTGTGTGCTGAGGGTCAGTGACCATGGTTCACCTGGAAGCAGTGTGCGCCTCTCAGCCGGGAGAGCACAGGTACAGCCATGCATACATTCATGGGTTTTCACTTCTACACCGGTGGCTCCTCCTCTTTCAGTGTGTGCTGAGGGTCAGTGACCACGGTTCACCTGGAAGCAGTGTCTGTGCCTCACATTGATGGGTTCTCACTTCTACGCCAGTGGTGCCTCCTCTTTCAGTGTGTGCTGAGGGTCAGTGTGAGTACAGTTCACCTGGAAGCAGTGTGCGCCTCTCAGCCGGGAGAGCACAGTTACAGCCGTGCATATATTCATCAGTTCACACTTCTACACCAGTGGCGCCTCCTCTCACAGTGTGTGCAGAGGCTCAGTGACCACAGTTCACCTGGAAGCAGTGTGCGCCTCTCAGCTGGAAGAGCACAGTTACAGCCGTGCATATATTCATCGGTTCTCACTTCTACACCGTTGGCGTCTCCTCTTTCAGTGTGTACTGAGGGTCGGTGGCCACAGTTCACCTGGAAGCGGTGTCTGTGCCTCTCATCTGGGAGAGCACAGTTACAGCCGTGCATATATTCATCGTTTCTCACTTCTACACCGGTGGCGCCTCCTCTAACAGTGTGTGCTGAGGCTCAGTGAGCACAGTTCACCTGGAAGCAGTGTGTGCCTCTCGGGTGGGAGAGCACAGTTACAGCCGTGCAAACATTCATGGGTTCTCACTTCTACACCGGTGGCTCCTCCTCTCACAGTGTGTGCTGATGGTCAGTGTGACCACAGTTCAGCTGGAAGCAGTGTCTGTCTCTCTCAGCTGGGAGAGCACAGGTACAGCCATGCATATATTCATCGGTTCTCACTTCTACACCAGTGGCGCCTCCTCTCACAGTGTGTGCTGAGGGTCAGTGACCACGGTTCACCTGGAAGCAGTGTGTGTGCCTCTCAGCTGGGAGAGCAGTTACAGCTTTGCATATATTCATCGGTTCTCACTTCTACACCGGTGGCGCCTCCTCTTTCAGTGTGTGCTGAGGCTCAGTGACCACAGTTCACCTGGAAGCAGTGTGCGCCTCTCAGCCGGGAGAGCACAGGGACAGCCATGCATACATTCATGGGTTTTCACTTCTACACCAGTGGCTCCTCCTCTTTCAGTGTGTGCTGAGGGTCAATGACCACAGTTCGCCTGGAAGAGGTGTGTGCGCCTCTCAGCTGGCAGAACAGTTAGAGCTGTGCATATGTTCATGGATTTTCACTTCTACAGCGGTGGCGCCTCCTCTCACAGTGTGTGCTGAGGCTCAGTGACCACGGTTCACCTGGAAGCAGTGTCTGTGCCTCACATTGATGGGTTCTCACTTCTACACCAGTGGTGCCTCCTCTTTCAGTGTGTGCTGAGGGTCAGTGTGAGTACAGTTCACCTGGAAGCAGTGTCTGTCTCTCAGCTGGGAGAGCACAGTTACAGCCGTGCATATATTCATGGGTTCTCACTTCTACCCGAGTGGCTCCTCTTTCAGTGTGTGCAGAGGGTCAGTGTGACCACAGTTTACCTGGAAGCAATGTCTGTCTCAGCTGGGAGAGCACAGTTATTGACATGCATATATTCATCGGTTCTCACTTCTACACCAGTGGTGCCTCCTCTTTCAGTGTGTGCTGAGGGTCAATGTGAGTACAGTTCACCTGGAAGCAGTGTCAGTCTCTCAGCCGGGAGAGCACAGTTACAGCCGTGCATATATTCATGGGTTCTCACTTCTACCCCAGCGGCTCCTCTTTCAGTGTGTGCAGAGGGTCAGTGTGACCACAGTTTACCTGGAAGCAATGTCTGTGTCTCTCAGCTGGGAGAGCATAGTTATTGACATGCATATATTCATCAGTTCTCACTTCTTCACCAGTGGCGCCTCCTCTCACAGTGTGTGCTGAGGCTCAGTGACCACGGTTCACCTGGAAGCAGTGTCTGTGCCTCACATTCATGGGTTCTCACTTCTACACCGGAGGCGCCTCCTCTCACAGTGTGTGCAGAGGCTCAGTGACCACAGTTCACCTAGAAGCAGTGTGTGCCTCTCAGCTGGGAGAGCACAGTTACAGCCGTGCATATATTAATTGGTTCTCACTTCTACACCGGTGGCTCCTCCTCTTTCAGTGTGTGCTGAGGCTCAGTGTGACCACAGTTCACCTGGAAGCAGTGTGCGCCTCTCAGCTGGGAGAGCACAGTTACAGCCGTGCATACATTCATGGGTTTTCACTTCTACACCGTTGGCGTCTCCTCTTTCAGTGTGTACTGAGGGTCGGTGGCCACAGTTCACCTGCAAGCGGTGTCTGTCTCTCTCAGCTGGGAGAGCAGTTACAGCTGTGCATATATTCATTGGTTCTCACTTCTACACCGGTGGTGCCTCCTCTTTCAGTGTGTGCTGAGGCTCAGTGACCACAGTTCACCTGGAAGCAGCGTGGGCCTCTCAGCCTGGAGAGCACAGGTACAGCCATGCATACATTCGTGGGTTATCACTTCTACACCGGTGGCGCCTCGTCTTTCAGTGTGTGCAGTGGCTCAGTGACCACAGTTCACCTGGAAGCAGTGTGTGTGCGCCTCTCAGCTGGGAGAGCACAGTTCCATCCGTGCATATATTCATCGTTTCTCACTTCTACACCGGTGGCGCCTCCTCTCACAGTGTGTGAGGGTCAGTGACCACGGTTCACCTGGAAGCAGTGTGTGTGCCTCTCAGCTGGGAGAGCAGTTAAAGCTGTGCATATATTCATCGGTTCTCACTTCTACACCGGTGGCGCCTCCTCTTTCAGTGTGTGCTGAGGCTCAGTGTGATCACAGTTCACCTGGGAGCAGTGTGTGCCTCTCAGCTTGGAGAGCACAGTTACAGCCGTGCATACATTCATGGGTTTTCACTTCTACACCAGTGGTGCCTCCTCTCACAGTGTGTGCTGAGGCTCAGTGAGCACAGTTCGCCTGGAAGCAGTGTGTGCCTCTCAGCTGGGAGAGCACAGTTACAGCCGTGCATATATTCATCGGTTCTCACTTCTACACCAGTGGTGCCTCCTCTCACAGTGTGTGCAGAGGCTCAGTGACCACAGTTCACCTTGAAGCGGTGTCTGTGCCTCACACTTGGGAGAGCACAGTTACAGCCGTGCATATATTCATCGGTTCTCAATCAATCAATCAGGTGTTTGTTAAGCGCGACTACTCACCCGTAAGCGTCTCAAGGCGCTGGGGGGGAGGGAGGGGGGTGCAGGTTCCAGTCCATCAAGGAGGGGGTCTGTCGAAGAGCCAATTTTTGAGGTTTCTCTGGCAGATGGGGAGCGATGTTATCTGTCTGAGGTGGAGCGGAAGGGCGGTCCAGGCTCTGGCCGCGAGGAAGGAGCGGCCTCCCGATCTGGTCTTTCTGGTGCGGGGGACCACGGCGTAGGAGAGCTGGGCTGATCGTAGGGTCCTTTGGGGTGCGTGGAATTTGAGTCGGCTGTTCAGGTATGCTGGTCCGGTGTCGTGGAGGGCCTTGTGTGCGTGGGTGAGAATCTTGAAGGTGATTCTAGCCTCGATGGGGAGCCAGTGGAGTGTGCGCAGGTGCTGGGAGATGTGGCAGTGTCTTGGCAGGTTGAGGACCAGTCTTGCGGCGGCGTTCTGGATGTTTTGTAGCTTGCGGGTGAGGTTTTTGTTTATTCTGGCATAGAGTGCGTTGCCGTAGTCGAGTCTGCTGGTGACGAGGGTGTGAGTGACTGTCTTTCTGTGCTCGAGGGGGATCCATTTGAAGGTCTTACGTAGGAGGCGGAGGGTGTGGAAGCAAGAGGATGCGACGGAGTTGATCTGGCGGTCCATTTTGAGCTCGGCGTCCAGGATGATTCCGAGGTTGCGTGCGTGGTCCGTGGGGGTGGGTGGGCTTCCGAGGGCGGGGGGCCACCAGGTGTCGTTCCAGGCGTCGGGGTTTGGGCCCATGATGAGTACTTCTGTTTTGTCGGTGTTGAGTTGTAGGCAGCTGCTTTTCATTCATTTGGCGACGGCTTCCATTCCTTCTTGAAAGTTGTGCCTGGCGGTGTTGGGTTCGTTGGATAAGGAGAGGATGAGTTGGGTGTCGTCTGCGTATGACACAATGTTGAGTCCGTAGGTTCTGACGATGGGGGCGATCGGAGCCATGTAGACGTTGAAGAGCGTGGGGCTGAGGGAGGACCCCTGGGGGACTCCGCAGGTTGTTGCTGTAGGGTCCGAGAGGAAAGGGGGGAGTCTGACCCACTGCGTTCTGCCAGAGAGGAAGGAGTGGATCCAGTCGAGGGCCTTGTCCCGGATCCCTGCATCGTGGAGTCTGCGTATTAGGGTGCGGTGAGAGACTGTGTCGAACGCCGCTGAGAGGTCTTGGAGGATGAGGGCTACTGTTTCTCCTCTGTCCAGTAGGGAGCGGATGTAGTCTGTTGCGGCGAGGAGGGCGGTTTCTGTGCTGTGGTTTTTTCTGAAGCCGGATTGGGAGGAGTCGAGGATGTTGTGCTCTTTGATGAAGGTGGCGAGTTGGCTGTGGATGGCTTTCTCAATGACTTTCGCTGGGAACGGGAGCAGGGAGATGGGTCTGTAGTTCTTGAGGTCGGTGGGGTCTGCCGAGGGCTTCTTCAGGAGGGAGTTGATCTCGGCTTGTTTCCAGTCGTCGGGGAACAAAGCGTTCGTCAGGGAGCGGTTGATGGTGTGGCGGAGCATGGGTGCGATGGTGTCGGCGGCTCTGTTGAAGATGTGGTGGGGGCAGGGGTCCGTGGGGGCCCCGGAGTGGATTGACTTCATAGTCTTCAGTGTGTCTTCGGTGGTGAGGGCTGTCCAGTTGTCAATCGTTGGCTTCAGGGTGTCGGGGGTGGCTGGTGAGGGTTCAGTGTGTTGGTTGTCTTCGTTGAAGTTGTCGTAAATTTTCTTGATTTTGAGGTGGAAGAAGGTGCTGAGTTTGTTGCAGAGGTCTTGTGAGGGAGGGATGTCAGTAGATTCGCTGGTGGGTTGGGCGAACTCCTTGATGATGCTGAAGAGTTCTTTGCTGTTGTGCGCGTGTGTGGAGGTTCTGTCTTCAATTGCTTTTTTTCTCGTTTTTCTGATGAGTTGGTGTTGGGCGTTGGTGGCGGCTCTGAAGTCGTTGTGGGCCTCTGTGGATTTGGAGTTCCTCCAAGCCTTTTCGAGGCGGCGGCACGTGCTTCTGGACTCCCGAAGTTCGTTTGTAAACCATCTGGCTTTCTTGGCATGAGTGTTGTTGTTTTTCTTGAGGGGGGCTATGGTGTTGGCGCTGTCGGAGATCCATCTGTGCAGAGTTCGGGCTGCGGTGTAGGGGTCGTCGACTTCCGTGATGGTTGGGGTGGAGTTGCTGAGTGAGGAGGTGAGCTGGTCGTCGGTGATTTTGGTCCAGTTTCTTCGTGGGAGCAGGTGCTGGTGTCTGTGGATGGTGGGTGTTCTGAAGGTGAAGTGGACGCATCGGTGGTCTGTCCACGGGAGTTCGGTGGTGTGGCTGAAAGTGATGGAGTTTCCTGTTGTGAAGAGGGGGTCGAGGGTGTGTCCTGAGTGCGTGGGTTCGGTCACGATCTGGCGGAGTCCAATGTTGTGGAGGTTGTCCAGGAGGGATGTGGTGTTGGGGTCCAGTTGGTTGTCGAGGTGGAAGTTGAGGTCTCCCAGCAGGGTGTAGTTGGTGGATGCGATGGCATGCGGGGAGATGATGTCCGTGATGGAGTTGGCTGAGGGTCCGCGGGGACCAGGGGGTCGGCAGATGAGGGTTTCCCGGAGGGTGGTGGTAGGGCTGGCCAGTATCTTGAAGTGAAGGTGTTCCATCAGGTCTGTGGGCTGAGTGTGCTCAGGCGGAGGGTGGATTTGTAGACGTAGGTGATTCCTGCTCCCGGGCGGGTGGGGTGGTCCTTCCTGGAGATCTTGTATCCTTGGGGAATGGCGATGGCGATGTCCGGTCCCGAGGTGGTGTTGGTCCAGGTTTCTACACCGGTGGCGCCTTGTCTTTCAGTGTGTGCTGACGGTCTGTGTGACCACAGTTCAGCTGGAAGTAGTGTGTGCCTCTCAGCTGGGGGAGCACAGTTACAGCCGTGCATATATTCATGGGTTTTCACTTCTTCACCGGTGGTGCCTCCTCTTTTTCAGTGTGTGCATAGGCTCAGTGACCACAGTTCACCTGGAAGCAGTGTGCCACTCTCAGCCGGGAGAGCACAGTTACAGCCGTGCATATATTCATCAGTTCTCACTTCTACACCAGTGGCTCCTCTTTCAGTGTGTGCGGAGGCGCAGTGACCACAGTTCAGCTGGAAGCAGTGTGTGCCTCTCAGCTGGGAGAGGAGTTACAGCCGTTCATATATTCATCGGTTCTCACTTCTACACCGGTGGCGCCTCCTCTTTCAGTGTATGCTGAGGGTCAGTGACCATAGTTCACCTGGAACCGGTGTCTGTGCCTCTCATTCATGGGTTTTCACTTCTACACCGGTGGCGCCTCCTCTCACAGTGTGTGCTGAGGGTCAGTGACCACAGTTCACCTGGAAGCGGTGTGTGTGCCTCTCAGCTGGGAGAGCAGTTCCATCCGTGCATATATTCATCGGTTCTCACTTCTACAGCGGTGGCGCCTCCTCTCACAGTGTGTGCTGAGCCTCAGTGACCACGGTTCACCTGGAAGCAGTGTCTGTGCCTCACATTGATGGGTTCTCACTTCTACACCAGTGGCGCCTCCTCTCACAGTGTGTGCAGAGGCTCAGTGTGACCACAGTTCACCTGGAAGCAGTGTGTGCCTCTCAGCTGGGAGAGCACAGTTACAGCCATGCATATATTCATCGGTTCTCCCTTCTACACCAGTGGTGCCTCCTCTTTCAGTGTGTGCTGAGGCTCAGTGTGACCACAGTTCACCTGGAAGCAGTGTGCGCCTCTCAGCTGGAAGAGCACAGTTACAGCCGTGCATATATTCATCGGGTCTCACTTCTACACCAGTGGCTCCTCTTTCAGTGTGTGATGAGGCTCAGTGACCACAGTTCACCTGGAAGCAGTGTGCGCGCCTCTCAGCTGGGAGAGCACAGTTACAGCCATGCATATATTCATCGGTTCTCACTTCTACACCGGTGGCGCCTCCTCTTTTAGTGTGTGCTGAGGCTCAGTGACCACAGTCCACCTGGAAGCAGTGTGTGCCTCTCAGCCGGGAGAGCACAGGTACAGCCATGCATACATTCATGGGTTTTCACTTCTACACCGGTGACGCCTCCTCTCACAGTGTGTGCTGAGGCTCAGTGAGCACAGTTCAACTGGAAGCAGTGTGTGCCTCTCAGGTGGGAGAGCACAGTTACAGCCGTGCATACATTCATCGGTTCTCACTTCTACACCAGTGGCGCCTCCTCTCACAGTGTGTGCTGAGGGTCAGTGACCATGGTTCACCTGGAAGCAGTGTGTGTGCCTCTCAGCTGGGAGAGCTGTTACAGCTGTGCATATATTAATCGGTTCTCACTTCTACACCGGTGGCGCCTCCTCTTTCAGTGTGTGCTGAGGCTCAGTCGCCACAGTTCACCTGGAAGCAGTGTGCGCCTCTCAGCTGGGAGAGCACAGTTGCAGCTGTGCATACATTCATGGGTTTTCACTTCTACACCGTTGGCGTCTCCTCTTTCAGTGTGTACTGAGGGCCGGTGGCCACAGTTCACCTGGAAGCAGTGTCTGTGCCTCTTATCTGGGAGAGCCCAGTTACAGCCGTGCATATATTCATCGTTTCTCACTTCTACACCGGTGGCGCCTCCTCTCACAGTGTGTGCTGAGGGTCATTGACCACAGTTCACCTGGAAGCAGTGTATGTGCCTCTCAGCTGGGAGAGCAGTTCCATCCGTGCATATATTCATCGGTTCTCACTTCTACAGCGGTGGCGCCTCCTCTCACAGTGTGTGCTGAGCCTCAGTGACCACGGTTCACCTGGAAGCAGTGTCTGTGCCTCACATTGATGGGTTCTCACTTCTACACCAGTGGCGCCTCCTCTCACAGTGTGTGCAGAGGCTCAGTGAACACAGTTCACCTGGAAGCAGTGTGTGCCTCTCAGCCGGGAGAGCACAGTTACAGCCGTGCATATATTCATCGGTTCACACTTCTACACCAGTGGCGCCTCCTCTCACAGTGTGTGCAGAGGCTCAGTGACCACAGTTCACCTGGAAGCAGTGTGCGCCTCTCAGCTGGAAGAGCACAGTTACAGCCGTGCATATATTCATCGGTTCTCACTTCTACACCGTTGGCGTCTCCTCTTTCAGTGTGTACTGAGGGTCGGTGGCCACAGTTCACCTGGAAGCGGTGTCTGTGCCTCTCATCTGGGAGAGCACAGTTACAGCCGTGCATATATTCATCGTTTCTCACTTCTACACCGGTGGTGCCTCCTCTAATAGTGTGTGCTGAGGCTCAGTGAGCACAGTTCACCTTGAAGCAGTGTGTGCCTCTCGGGTGGGAGAGCACAGTTACAGCCGTGCAAACATTCATGGGTTCTCACTTCTACACCGGTGGCTCCTCCTCTCACAGTGTGTGCTGATGGTCAGTGTGACCACAGTTCAGCTGGAAGCAGTGTCTGTCTCTCTCAGCTGGGAGAGCACAGGTACAGCCATGCATATATTCATCGGTTCTCACTTCTACACCAGTGGCGCCTCCTCTCACAGTGTGTGCTGAGGGTCAGTGACCACGGTTCACCTGGAAGCAGTGTGTGTGCCTCTCAGCTGGGAGAGCAGTTACAGCTTTGCATATATTCATCGGTTCTCACTTCTACACCAGTGGTGCCTCCTCTCACAGTGTGTGCAGAGGCTCAGTGACCACAGTTCACCTGGAAGCAGTGTGCGCCTCTCAGCTGGAAGAGCACAGTTACAGCCGTGCATATATTCATCGGTTCTCACTTCTACACCGTTGGCGTCTCCTCTTTCAGTGTGTACTGAGGGTCGGTGGCCCCAGTTCACCTGGAAGCGGTGTCTGTGCCTCTCATCTGGGAGAGCACAGTTACAGCCGTGCATATATTCATCGTTTCTCACTTATACACCGGTGGCGCCTCCAATCACAGTGTGTGCTGAGCCTCAGTGACCACGGTTCACCTGGAAGCAGTGTCTGTGCCTCACATTGATGGGTTCTCACTTCTACACCAGTGGCGCCGCCTCTCACAGTGTGTGCAGAGGCTCAGTGTGACCACAGTTCACCTGGAAGCAGTGTGTGCCTCTCAGCTGGGAGAGCACAGTTACAGCCATGCATATATTCATCGGTTCTCACTTCTACACCAGTGGTGCCTCCTCTTTCAGTGTGTGCTGAGGGTCAGTGTGAGTACAGTTCACCTGGAAGCAGTGTCTGTCTCTCAGCTAGGAGAGCACAGTTACCGCCGTGCATATATTCATGGGTTCTCACTTCTACACCAGCGGCTCCTCTTTCAGTGTGTGCAGAGGATCAGTGTGACCACAGTTCACCTGGAAGAAGTGTGCGCCTCTCAGCCGGGAGAGCACAGTTCCATCTGTGCATATATTCATCGGTTCTCACTTCTACACCGGTGACGCCTCCTCTTTCAGTGTGTGCAGAGGGTCAGTGTGACCACAGTTCACCTGGAAGCAATGTCTGTCTCTCTCAGCTGGGAGAGCATAGTTATTGACATGCATATATTCATCGGTTCTCACTTCTACACCAGTGGCGCCTCCTCTCACAGTGTGTGCTGAGGCTCAGTGACCACGGTTCACCTGGAAGCAGTGTCTGTGCCTCACATTCATGGGTTCTCACTTCTACACTGGTGGCGCCTCCTCTCACAGTGTGTGCAGAGGCTCAGTGACCACAGTTCACCTAGAAGCAGTGTGTGTGCCTCTCAGGAAGAGCACAGTTACAGCCGTGCATATATTCATCGGTTCTCACTTCTACACCGGTAGCTCCTCCTCTTTCAGTGTGTGCTGAGGCTCAGTGTGACCACAGTTGACCTGGAAGCAGTGTGCGACTCTCAGCTGGGAGAGCACAGTTGCAGCTGTGCATACATTCATGGGTTTTCACTTCTACACCGTTGGCGTCTCCTCTTTCAGTGTGTACTGAGGGCCGGTGGCCACAGTTCACCTGGAAGCGGTGTCTGTGCCTCTTATCTGGGAGAGCACAGTTACAGCCGTGCATATATTCATCGTTTCTCACTTCTACACCGGTGGCGCCTCCTCTCACAGTGTGTGCTGAGGGTCATTGACCACAGTTCACCTGGAAGCAGTGTGTGTGCCTCTCAGCTGGGAGAGCAGTTCCATCCGTGCATATATTCATCGGTTCTCACTTCTACAGCGGTGGCGCCTCCTCTCACAGTGTGTGCTGAGCCTCAGTGACCACGGTTCACCTGGAAGCAGTGTCTGTGCCTCACATTGATGGGTTCTCACTTCTACACCAGTGGCGCCTCCTCTCACAGTGTGTGCAGAGGCTCAGTGAACACAGTTCACCTGGAAGCAGTGTGTACCTCTCAGCTGGGAGAGCACAGGTACAGCCATGCATACATTCATGGGTTTTCACTTCTACACCATTGACGCCTCCTCTCACAGTGTGTGCTGAGGCTCAGTGAGCACAGTTCACCTGGAAGCAGTGTGTGCCTCTCAGGTGGGAGAGCACAGTTACAACCTTGCATACATTCATCGGTTCTCACTTCTACACCAGTGGCGCCTCCTCTCACAGTGTGTGCTGAGGGTCAGTGACCACGGTTCACCTGGAAGCAGTGTGTGTGCCTGTCAGCTGGGAGAGCAGTTACAGCTGTGCACATATTCATCGGTTCTCACTTCTACACCGGTGGCGCCTCCTCTTTCAGTGTGTGCTGAGGCTCAGTGGCCACAGTTCACCTGGAAGCAGTGTGCGCCTCTCAGCCGCGAGAGCACCGGTACAGCCATGCATACATTCATGGGTTTTCACTTCTACACCGGTGGCTCCTCCTCTTTCAGTGTGTCCTGAGGGTCAGTGACCACAGTTCGCCTGGAAGAGGTGTGTGCGCCTCTCAGCTGGGAGAGTAGTTCCATCCGTGCGTATATTTATCGGTTCTCACTTCTACACCGGTGGCTCCTCCTCTTTCAGTGTGTGCTAAGGCTTAGTGTGACCACAGTTATCCAGTATTGGGGTATCTTTCATAGATTCACATGCTTAGAATCATCCCCGCCCGACGAGGTGGGAGTCTCTCGGTACAATAAAATATATATATCATAGTCATAAAACATATATATATATAGGCTACTATGTACAGTAAAGTCACTACATTAGCCTATCCTAGTCCTTTTGTAAAAAGAACCAAACTTGGAACACAGCCAATCAGGCTGCAGCACCCTCTTAGAACCTTCCCCCCAGAGAGGCAGACCCTCAGATTTTCTACCGCACGTCGTGTGACAGGGAGTCTCCCTGAGCTCTGCTCAGTTTTTCTTCACCTATGGCTGAACTTTGTAAGTAATTATGTCTGATTCTTCAAAGAAAAGCTTGTTTTTGCCCTGTCCTTCATGTGGGAAGAAGAGACTGCATTTTGAGGATCCCCACAAAGAATGCATCTACTGTCTTTATCCAGCTCATAAAGTCAAGGACTGCAGGATTTGTAGAACCTTTCCTGCCAAGACATTAAAAGATAGAGAAGGAAGATTGCTGGTTTGGCTGGAGAAGTTGAAGGCTACTTCTGACGTTGTTTCAGGAGATGATGGCAGTGATAGTCCTCAGGCGTCCACCCCTCTTGCCAAAAAGAGAGATAGATCTGATGATCCCCCTGAGCGACAGAGCAAGACCTTGAAGAAGTCTCTTTCTGAGACGGGTCACTCTTCCTCTAAAAAAGAGAAGCTTTCATTCTCTTCAGAGGTGAAAACTGTGGAAAAAATGAAGATTCCTGTAAAAATTGCTCCAAAACAGCAAAAAACTCACTCTGAGCCTGTCAGGAACCCGTCGACGTCGAAAAAAGCACCGTCGACGATGAAATCTCCTCAGACGGTGAGTGATTCCTCGTCATCGACGAAGAAATTCCTGTCGACGACGTTACCGTTGACGATTGTATCATCGCCGTCGACGATGCCCATAACATCGACGCCTATATCGTCGTCGACAGGGCCCATGCCGTGAACACTCTCGACGACGACGAGTCTCCCGTCTACGGCTCCACCGTCGACGATAATACAGCTCCCGTCGGCGAAGCCGCCGTCGACGACGATCCAAATTCCGTCAACGAGCCCACCGTCGACGAGCCCACCGTCGACTAGGCCGCCGTCAACGGCGAAACACCTTCCGTCGATGAGTCCACCGTCGACGACGACAGCAACTTTGACGACGACAACTTCGTCGACGATGGGATTTCCGTCGACGACGTCAATGGTTACAACGTCGACGACAACTTCCATTATGGCTATTTCTGAGGCTAGGTCACAGTCAATGTATATTTCGACGGCGCTGAAGCGTAAAAGACCTACATCTTTACAAATTACGCCAGTGTTGTCATCAAGATTAACATCATCATTCCAATCTTCAAAAAACTATTACCAGGACGTTTCACATATTTCTCCCTTGCCTCCTAGTCACTATTTAGAGGAGTCTGATGATGATGGACTTTTTAGCCCAGCACGCAACCCTTCTCAACTCTGGATTAAATATCAGGATGAGGAGGATGAGGAAGAGTATTACGAGCCTTGCGAGTCTCTGCAAGGTCCTCAAGAGCCTTCATTTCAGCAGGAACCTATGGTGCAAATGCCTGTTGCCTTAATGCAGGATCTAACTGCTATGCTGAGAGATTACCATACAAGTTTCCCACCAGCGGCACCTATACAAGCACAACCTACTGCACCTACAGGTTTGCAGATTGCAAGTACTTCAACACCTATTATTCAACCGCAGGAAGTCCTACCTGTGCCACATCTATCCCATGATGATGATGGGGATACTGTGGCTGAAGAGGAGAATTACCAAACTCACCCACAACTGTGGATGAATGGGATGAATATTTAATTCCTACGCCATCTTCACCAGTTCCTCAGGCAATAGATTCCCCTCCAGAGGATATTGGAGGATTTCACGCAATTATGGAGAGGGCAGCAACCCGGTTTCATCTTACCGTAACTGTGAAGGAAACGGATTGTTTTCTTTACGATTTTAAGGACCAGGGTAGGAAGTCCGTGCGTTCCATTCCCATAATAGATCACATCTGGGAAGAGGGAGCTAAGATAATGAAACATCCGTTTTCAGTTCCTGCGATTCTCCCTAGAATCGATAAGAAATACAAAGCACCGGATAATACTCCTGCTTGCCTCTCCGGACATCCTACACCAGATTCCGTTATTGCACAAGCGGCTCAACGGAAGTCTCGGAATCCATCCATTCCTGTGACTGCACCGCCAGATAAGGATGGGAGACGTCTTGATAACATCAGTAAGCGTTTCACCACCATGGCGGGTGCCTCAGTTCGTGCAACAAATTCTTTGGCGATTCTAGCGAGGTATGACCGCCAGCTATGGTCTGATATCTCCCCATACCTCGATTACTTGCCTGACGATAAAAAACAAGAGGCGAAGAAAATTCTTCTTGAAGGAGAAAGGGCGCATCAGAAATTATAGATATTTCTATGGACATAGCCTCCTTGGGCTTTCGCCAACTTGCCGGAGCAGCAATCCTTAGACGTCAGGGATGGTTAAAATCTTCCGCCCTGAAGTCCAAACTAAAATCTTGGACATGCCATTTGATGGTGATATGCTTTTCGGAAAGCATATTGATGAGGCTTTGCAGAACATCAAAAAAGATACTGACACAGCTAGAGCCCTCGGCACTTTACAATATCGAAAGACTCCTTTTCGAGGATCTAGAGGCAGAGGATCGTATTCCTTTCGTGGTGGCTATCAGAGATACCAAAGCCAAGGTAACCAAGGAAGATATAATTACCAACAGCAACAACAGCAGCAGTCCTATAGAAATCCGCCAGCTGCCGCTTACAGACAGCAGAATAGAAGACGTCAATCTCAAGGCAGAGACTCTGCTAGAAGGCAGTGACGACTTCTTAGCACCTGCAACGGATCTGCCGCATCCTCTTTACAAGATCCCAAAAGTATCCCAATATGTCAACAATTGGAAAAGGTTAACCACAGACAAGTGGGTCTTGGATATCCTCAAATTCGGGCATACACTGGAATTTATCAGTACCCCCCTCCTCATCCACCTTTAAAGAAACAACCTTCACATCTTGTTCTTCTCAGGAAGGAAGCAAAGATCATGCTTTCAAAAGGAGCGATAGAAAGAGTGCCTCGCTCTCAGGTGGGGAAGGGGTTTTATTCCCGCTTTTCCTAATAAAGAAAAAGTCTGGAGAATGAAGACCTATCCTGGATTTAAGGAAGCTGAACAAATATCTTCAAAGAAATCCTTTCGCATGGTCACGCTTCAAGAAATCCTTCAGCTTCTGGACCATGCAGATTTCATGACAACATTGGATCTCCAGGATGCATATTTCCATGTCCCCATTCATCCCAAACATCGGAAATTCCTTCGTTTTACTGTAGCAGGTGCTCATTTTCAGTTCAAAGTCCTCCCTTTCGGCCTGCGTTCAGCCCCGAGAGTCTTTACCAAGTTCATGGCCCCGGTGGCGGCTTATCTCAGACTTCAAGGCATACAATTGTTCCCTTATCTGGACGATTGGTTGATAAAGGCACCTACTTGTCGGCAGGCATCTCGAGCAACGTCCACATGCCTTCAACTATTTCAGTCTCTGGGGCTGGCCCTAAACATCCAAAAATCAGTCCTCGTCCCTTCACAAAGGATTCAATTTCTGGGAGCGATACTAGATATTATTCAGGACAAGGCATTCTTGTCCAAAGAAAGGCAAGAACGTCTAATTTCTCTGGCATCAGACCTCAAAAGAAAACGGTTCGCTTCTGTGAGAACCATCAAGTCATTCCTGGGAATACTTTCCTCAGCAATACTACTAGTACCTCACACCCGTCTAAGGATGAGGCCGATCCAAGAGGTGCTGGACAGTCAATGGCTGCAGATCTCGGGGTCGTTCGACGACATAGTTATAATAACTCCAACTATGCGGAAAGCTCTTCTTTGGTGGATGCGCTCCAAGAATGTCTTATCGGGCTTCCTTGTCTTCCTTCTGTGCCAGAGTTCATCTTGACCACAGACGCCTCCCTAGAAGGATGGGGTGCGCACCTTCAAGATCTATGCATAAGAGGAAGGTGGTCCTCGGCGATGGCAAAAATGCACATCAACTTCCTGGAGCTTCGAGCCATTTTCCTGGCGTTGCAATCTTTTCTCCCAAGGCTTCAAGGGTCAACAGTTCTCATCAGAACCGACAACACCACCTGCATGCATTACTTAAACATGCAGGGAGGTACCCGTTCACACATTCTGTCTCAAGAAGCTCAGAGCATTTGGGAATGGCTGCTGTATCACAACATCACAATCAAAGTGGAACATTTGCCAGGAATTCACAACACTCTAGCGGACACTCTGAGCAGGACGTCGAAGTCCTGTCACGAATGGGAATTGGATCAGTCAGTAGTGGATCACATATTTCAGATGTGGGGGAAACCACATCTGGATCTCTTTGCCTCCAAAACCAATCGAAAGTGCCCGTTCTTTGCCAGTTGGGAACCGGAAGAGGGCTCGTGGGGGAACGCCTTCATGATGAGGTGGACAGGGATCTTTGCTTATGCATTTCCCCCCTTTCCGTTGATCCCAAGACTCCTACGCAAACTCAAGATGGAGCCTTGCTGCATGATTCTAATTGCTCCGCGGTGGCCGCGTCAGCATTGGTTCACGGAGCTTCTCTTGCTATCCAAACGCAGGCCATACCGCCTTCCTGCAGTTCCGACCCTGTTGTCGATGAGCAAGGGACAGATTCTTCATCCTCGTCCAGTCCAATTGCATCTTCATGCATGGTTTCTGGATTCACAGAATTCAAGGAGATAGACCTACCCCAGGACTGCAGAGATATTCTTGCTAGGGCAAGAGCTCCTTCTACCCTAAAGACCTATGCGTTGAAATGGAAACGATTCTGTGCCTGGTGTGCTGATGTTTTCCAGATAAAGTTCTGCCTTATTTCCTTTCATTATCTAAGTCTGGTCTTATGTTTGCTTCTGTCAAGTTGCATTTAGCGGCTATTTCAACCTACAGACGTTCTCGAGGAGCTGCATCCCTTTGCTCTAATCGCCTGATCAAGCAATTTTTAAAAGGACTGTTCAGAACTTTTCCACCTGTCAAAGCTCCTCCTCCAGAATGGAGGCTTAATCTGGTATTACAACAACTTATGAAACATCCATTCGAGCCTGTTCACAAGGCTGACCTCAAATACCTTTCTTGGAAAACGGCGATTTTAGTGGCACTCACCTCTGCTCGGAGAGTCAGCGAAATTCAGGCTTTCACTATCAAACAACCTTTTTTGAAATTTACCAATGATTATGTTCTCCTCAGAACTAATCCTACATTTATTCCGAAAGTTCCCTCTACATTCCATCTTAATGAGCCTGTGATACTGCGTTCTTTCTTTGCCAACCCGTCTTCCTCTGCTGAAAAGACTTTTGCACACCTTGGACGTTAAAAGGTGTCTGAAATTTTATATTTCACGAACTGTATCCATCAGGAAATCGGATCAACTATTCATTTCTTATGGTGGTCAAAAGCCTGGAACAGCGGTTACGAAATCCACTATTGCAAGGTGGATTGCATCTACTATCCAATTTTGCCATAATAAGGCTGGACATGCTTTATCTTCAAGACCTAAGGCTCATTCTACAAGGGCAGTGTCCTCATCTACTGCTCTATTTGCCGGAGTACCTATAGACAACATTTGCCGTGCTGCCACCTGGAAAACTGTGCACACTTTTACCCGACATTACTGTCTGGATCTGGCGACAGAGGCTGAATCAGCCGTGGGTCAAGCAGTGTTGCAGAACCTTTTTAAATAAGGTAAGCCTCTGTATGGAGGTGATTACGTTATTGCATGTTCATATATACATGAGTATTATTATTATTCTGTGTATTTTATATATATATTTATATTTATGCATATTTTGTAATGTTTCTCCCTTATTGGGGATAGAATGATATATTACTTGGCTGTATTGGTATTACGAGGTATCTATGGTTTTTTCTTATGATACCCACCATCCACTATGAGACTAAGGATGTTTTACTGCTAACTATTCTGATTCTAAGCATGTGAATCTATGAAAGATACCCCAATACTGGATAAGAAAACGAGTTGCTTACCTGTAACTTTAGTTATCCAGTATTGGTATCTTTCATAGATTCACATGCGACCCACCCTCCTCCCGGAGAGGCTTACCTTATTACTGGTATATTACTGTCACTTGTGCTACGAAAATCTGAGGGTCTGCCTCTCTGGGGGGATGGTTCTAAGAGGGTGCTGCAGCCTGATTGGCTGTGTTCCAAGTTTGGTTCTTTTTTACAAAAGGACTAGGATAGGCTAATGTAGTGACTTTACTGTACATAGTAGCCTATATATATATGTTTTATGACTATGATATATATATATTATTGTACCGAGAGACTTCCACCTCGTCGGCGGGGATGATTCTAAGCATGTGAATCTATGAAAGATACCAATACTGGATAACTAAAGTTACAGGTAAGTAACTCGTTTTCTTCACCTGGAAGCAGTGTGCGCCTCTCATCTTGGAGAGCACAGTTACAGCTGTGCATATATTCATCGTTTCTCACTTCTACACCGGTGGCGTCTCCTCTCACAGTGTGTGCTGAGGGTCAGTGACCACAGTTCACCTGGAAGCAGTGTGCGCCTCTCAGCTGGGAGAGTAGTTCCATTTGTGCGTATATTCATCGGTTCTCACTTCTACAGCAGTGGCGCCTCCTCTCACAGTGTGTGCTGAGCCTCAGTGACCACGGTTCACCTGGAAGCAGTGTCTGTGCCTCACATTGATGGGTTCTCACTTCTACGCCAGTGGTGCCTCCTCTTTCAGTGTGTGCTGAGGGTCAGTGTGAGTACAGTTCACCTGGAAGCAGTGTGCGCCTCTCAGCCGGGAGAGCACAGTTCCATCTGTGCATATATTCATCGGTTCTCACTTCTACACCGGTGACGCCTCCTCTTTCAGTGTGTGCAGAGGGTCAGTGTGACCACAGTTCACCTGGAAGCAATGTCTGTCTCTCTCAGCTGGGAGAGCACAGTTACAGCCGTGCATATATATTCATCGGTTCTCACTTCTACACCGGTGGCGCCTCCTCTCACAGTGTGTGCTGAGGCTCAGTGACCACGGTTCACCTGGAAGCAGTGTCTGTGCCTCACATTCATGGGTTCTCACTTCTACACCGGTGGCGCCTCCTCTCACAGTGTGTGCAGAGGCTCAGTGACCACAGTTCACCTAGAAGCAGTGTGTGTGCCTCTCAGGAAGAGCACAGTTACAGCCGTGCATATATTCATCGGTTCTCACTTCTACAACGGTGGCTCCTCTTTCAGTGTGTGCTGAGGCTCAGTGTGACCACAGTTGACCTGGAAGCAGTGTGCACCTCTCAGCTGGGTGAGCACAGTTGCAGCCGTGCATACATTCATGGGTTTTCACTTCTACACCGTTGGCGTCTCCTCTTTCAGTGCGTACTGAGGGCCGGTGGCCACAGTTCACCTGGAAGCGGTGTCTGTGCCTCTCATCTGGGAGAGCACAGTTACAGCCGTGCATATATTCATCGTTTCTCACTTCTACACCGGTGGCGCCTCCTCTCACAGTGTGTGCTGAGGGTCAGTGACCACAGTTCACCTGGAAGCAGTGTGTGTGCCTCTCAGCTGGGAGAGCAGTTCCATCCGTGCATATATTCATCGGTTCTCACTTCTACAGCGGTGGCGCCTCCTCTCACAGTGTGTGCTGAGCCTCAGTGACCACGGTTCACCTGAAAGTAGTGTCTGTGCCTCACATTGATGGGTTCTCACTTCTACACCAGTGGCGCCTCCTCTCACAGTGTGTGCAGAGGCTCAGTGTGACCACAGTTCACCTGGAAGCAGTGTGTGCCTCTCAGCTGGGAGAGCACAGTTACATCCATGCATATATTCATCGGTTCTCCCTTCTACACCAGTGGTGCCTCCTCTTTCAGTGTGTGCTGAGGCTCAGTGTGACCACAGTTCACCTGGAAGCAGTGTGCGCCTCTCAGCTGGAAGAGCACAGTTACAGCCGTGCATATGTTCATCGGGTCTCACTTCTACACCAGTGGCTCCTCTTTCAGTGTGTGATGAGGCTCAGTGACCACAGTTCACCTGGAAGAAGTGTGTGCCTCTCAGCCGGGAGAGCACAGTTCCATCTTTGCATATATTCATCGGTTCTCACTTCTACACCGGTGACGCCTCCTCTTTCAGTGTGTGCAGAGGGTCAGTGTGACCACAGTTCACCTGGAAGCAATGTCTGTCTCTCTCAGCTGGGAGAGCACAGTTATTGACCTGCATATATTCATCGGTTCTCACTTCTACACCAGTGGCGCCTCCTCTCACAGTGTGTGCTGAGGCTCAGTGACCACGGTTCACCTGGAAGCAGTGTCTGTGCCTCACATTCATGGGTTCTCACTTCTACACCGGTGGCGCCTCCTCTTTCAGTGTGTGCAGAGGGTCAGTGTGACCACAGTTCACCTGGAAGCAATGTCTGTCTCTCTCAGCTGGGAGAGCACAGTTATTGACATGCATATATTCATCGGTTCTCACTTCTACACCAGTGGCGCCTCCTCTCACAGTGTGTGCTGAGGCTCAGTGACCATGGTTCACCTGGAAGCAGTGTCTGTGCCTCACATTCATGGGTTCTCACTTCTACACCGGTGGCGCCTCCTCTCACAGTGTGTGCAGAGGCTCAGTGACCACAGTTCACCTAGAAGCAGTGTGTGTGCCTCTCAGCTGGAAGAGCACTGTTACAGCCGTGCATATATTCATCAGTTCTCACTTCTGCACCGGTGGCTCCTCCTCTTTCAGTGTGTACTGAAACTCAGTGTGACCACAGTTCACCTGGAAGCAGTGTGCGCCTCTCAGCTGGGAGAGCACAGTTACAGCCGTGCATACATTCATGGGTTTTCACTTCTACACCGTTGGCGTCTCCTCTTTCAGTGTGTACTGAGGGTCGGTGGCCACAGTTCACCTGGAAGCGGTGTCTGTGCCTCTCATCTGGGAGAGCACAGTTACAGCCGTGTATATATTCATTGTTTCTCACTTCTACACCGGTGGCGCCTCCTCTCAGTGTGTGCTGAGGGTCAGTGACCACAGTTCACCTGGAAGCAGCGTGTGCCTCTCAGGCTGGAGAGCACAGTTCCATCCGTGCATATATTCATCGTTTCTCACTTCTACACCGGTTAAGCCTCGTCTCGCAGTGTGTGCTGAGGGTCAGTGACCACGGCTCACCTGGAAGCAGTGTGTGCGCCTCTCAGCTGGGAGAGCAGTTACAGTTGTGCATATATTCATCGGTTCTCACTTCTACACCGGTGGCGCCGCCTCTTTCAGTGTGTGCTGAGGCTCTGTGTGATCACAGTTCACCTGGGAGCAGTGTGTGCCTCTCAGCTGGGAGAGCACAGTTACAGCCGTGCATACATTCATGGGTTTTCACTTCTACACCAGTGGTGCCTCCTCTCACAGTGTGTGCTGAGGCTCAGTGACCACAGTTCACCTGGAAGCAGTGTTTGCCTCTCAGCTGGGAGAGCACAGTTACAGCTGTGCATATATATTCATCGGTTCTCACTTCTACACCGGTGGTGCCTCCTCTTTCAGTGTGTGCTGAGCGTCAGTGTGAGCACAGTTCACCTGGAAGCAGTGTGCGCCTCTCAGCTGGGAGAGCACAGTTACAGCCGTGTATATATTCATTGGTTCTCACTTCTACACCGGTGGCGCCTCGTCTTTCAGTGTGTGCTGAGGCTCAGTGAGCACAGTTCACCTGGAAGCCACACAAAGGTTCCTGGAGGCGCTCCAGACACAGTGCAGTAGTTCTCCATCATAGGATCTTTACTGATAGTTATTAACATTTGAATAGCCTCTGACGTGTGGGATCACGGAGCGCTTAACAAAACGTAATAGTTCTTTTTGGAGTAAAAAATAAATTGTAAAGCGAATATGCAGGCTGTCTGCAGCCTGTAGAGACCGAATTTCAGTTGTTTAACATTAAAAAAATAATTGATTTAAGTTTAAAATGGCTTGTGTAATCTAATGGGCAGAGGTTAACTTACTTTAATCGACAGAAGTAAAGTCAATATAATGAGGCAAATGGAGCTAGATAGGCACAGTTACATCAAAAAGGACTGACTGCAACTTTGTTAGCCTGCAGCTCCAATATCCATTCATGGCTTTCTCTTGCAGGTGCTCCAACTATCTTTTCAGGCTACTGTGTGAAGCATTGCTGAGCACTGTGCTTTGTCCTTATTAGCCATTTCTTTGCTAGAAATTCTGTTTTGCCTGGCACATTGAGGTATATGTTTGCTCCCCGACAGCCCCGATTTCTGGTAAAGGGAGCCTGAATGTTCGCTTCCTTTGTTAGTAGATCTCACATAGATTCTTTTGTATCCGTTGTGTTTTGGGGATCTAAGAAGCCCTGTAAATTTGGTTGTTCTACCCCTAATGGATTGTAGACATCGGAACAAGCCCTAGCACCCTCCCTTGAGGACAGTCATTGACGGCGTATTTCTATTTGGACTATGACTATTATATCTCCGTCTTCCCCTCTGATATTCCTGATAAGAGTGGAGACGATCCTTGCTGGGACCTTCAGTTGTATTTCTTTTTCCCCGTCAATTTTTCTACTCCACATAGAGTAGAGAAATTGTTTATTTGAGCGCCCTGAGGAAGGTTTGCCATACCTTGGCCCTTACCGAAACGTGCGTCGGCACATGACGAAACATTAACATTAGGATCACTACTCTGGATGATGTTGTTCAGAACTCATTTTGTAAAACAGTCATTGAATGTTGATGACCCAACTTTTGTTATACATAAAAAGACTAATTGAAATGTTTTCCTAGCGCACCGAGAATTTCTCAATAAACAGAGATATATATATATATATATATGATTTTAATCTCTGTAGCATTGTATACGTTCCTGTTTGCGTTTATAAATGTTAGTTCATTCATATTTTGTGTCTCAGTGGAATCAGTAAGTATGTGGTTTGTGTGAGAAACAATATTTGTTTTCCCAGATTGTGAATATTCTTTTATATAACAAGGAAGAAATCTGGAATTTAATATACTACCAAACGACTGTATGATATCTGAATATTACAAACTAGGTACTGTGGCTGTTCACTTTCTGCAATAATCTCTTTTTATGGCATGCCTTGACATTGTATGAATTCACCCAAGCTACTACTTTTTTCCTTTAATCTTCATCATCAGTCGTACTTCTGGTTATATGTTCTCTGGTTATTCAGAATATTCCTTCTGGAATCTTGTTCTTGCCAGCAACCTATTCCGTCTCTTCCGTCCCTTTTTCTCTTAATTTTCTCTCTCATATTTCCTTCGTCTCTCCCGGTTCCACAAACGGACGTTAAGCACTTTTGGGTTACCTTCTTTTCACCCTTTTTACTCACAGTTGCGTTTATTATTAAAGTCTTAGTTCTCTCTTCTTTTTATTATTAAATAAAATCAACAAACATTTTTAAATTTCCAATTTTCACTATTTTCACTTATATATCACAGCTGGTGTTTCCCTTGGGGTCCTTTTATCGGTTATCCTTAGTACTTATTGTATTTTGTTTCCTTTACAGCCTTGAGAAAGCCCTGGCTCAATCTGCCATATAGGGCGAAACACGTGTCGGCTGTCCCCTTTTCTTAACATCCTGCCACTAAACATGTTTAAAAAAAGAGTGGAATGGCTTTAAAAAGTGATAAATGGAAATAAAATATCTTCCTTCACTAAACTTTAATTGGACTACTGTGTTGTGTCACAAAATAAAGGAATGAACCTAATGAAAAAACAGATCGACTGAAGGGAGGAACTTATGCTTACACCCATACCCCCACATGGCTCAGTGAGCCCCTCAGAATATTGGCGCCCTGGGCCCAAGCCCAGCTTGCTCATGCTAAAGGCCGGCCCTGTGCACACGGCTCTGTGAGCGCCTCGGAATATTGGTACTCTGGGCCTAAGCCCAGCTCGCCCATGCTAATGGCCGGCCCTGTGCACACGGCTCTGTGAGCGCCCTCGGAATATTGGTACTCTGGGCCTAAGCCCAGCTCGCCCATGCTAAAGGCCGGCCCTGTGCACACGGCTCCGTGAGCGCCTTCAGAATATTGGTGCACTGGGCTTAAGCCCAGATTGCCCATGCTAATGGCCGGCCCTGTGCACACGGCTCCATGAGCCACCCGGAATCTTGGCGCACTGGGCCTAAGCCCAGATCACCCATGCGAATGGCCGGCCCTGTGCACACGGCTCCGTGAGCCACTCGGAATATTGGTGCCGTGGGCCTAAGCCCAGCTCACGCATGTTAATGGCCGGCCCTGTGCACATGACTCAGTGAGCCCCTCGGAATATTGGTGCCCTGGGCCTAAGGCCGGCCCTGTGCACATGGCTCAGTGAGCCCCTCGGAATATTGGCGCCCTGGGCCTAAGCCCAGCTCGCTGATGCTCACGGCAGGCCCTCTGGGCACGGCTACGTGAGCGCCTTGGAATATTGGCGCCCTGGGCCTAAGCCCAGCTCGCCCATGCTAATTGCCGGCCCTGTGCACACGGCTACGTGAGCGCCTTCAGAATATTGGCGCACTGGGCCTAAGCCCTTCACCCATGCTAATGGCCGGCCCTGTGCACTCGGCTCCGTGAGCGCCTCGGAATATTGGCGCCCTGGGATTAAGCCCAGCTTGCCCATGCTAATGGCCGACCCTGTGCACACAGCTCCGTGAGCGCCTCAGAATATTGGCGCCCTGGGATTAAGCCCAGCTTGCGCATGCTAATGGCCATCCTTGTGCACACGGCTACGTGAGCGCCTCTGAATATTGGCGACCTGGGTCTAAGCCCAGCTCGCTTATGCTAAAAGCCGAGCTGGCAAAAAAAGGGAGGAAGCACCGGTCTGTGAATCTTCAGTAAGCGGTCCAAGGAGAAGGAGGAACCCCAGATGTCGACAGTAGCACACGGCTGTATGAAATTAGAAGGGAGAGATAAGCGCCCTTCCTAAGAGCGGTCTAACTACAGAGGAAAACAAAAGAAACGTTGGTAACGCCAAACAGGAGTGAACTTAGAGTAGACAGAACTGGAGGGAGACCGACAGCCACTGTTGCCGAGTGTCGTCCTCTCTGATTGCTGTCTTTTTCATGGGTACACCCTGTCATACTCTGGAAGTGAAACCAGTTCTTGACCTCAGTGGTTTGAACTTTGCAGTCCCAGCTGTAAAAGGCCGCCCCGTCCCCACTTCCTCATCTTCCAGAAGGTCTAGTCCTCTGTGAGTTTCTGCCACTGCTGTAATTTGTTAGACAGCTTGAGAATGTTCTTACTCCCTTGTAGGCGTGACCCCCTGGAAAACTCTGAATCAGAAGCTGATTCCTGACTGTTGGGTCTTGCAAGCATACATGTGGTTTTTCTATAGCGCCGACTTAGCCAGAAGGCAGCATATCTCCAGCAGGCTCTTTAAACTTCTGGCAAATTTGAATGACTGTTTTATAAATCTATCTGGAGCATCTCACAAGTAGTAAATCCACAAGGGGCCCAAGTGTGTGGTGGAAATTATCTGTGTAGTGGGCGCTATTTGAAAACATCTACTTCTCTCTGGTGTGTTCTAACTCAGTAAGGCAATGGTGCGGCGAGTAGCTGTTCATAGCGGTCTCTTAAGGTATCCAGTGGCCTTTCACTCGGGGCTCAAGAGCTAATCGGTAGGAACAACACCCTTGAACCTGGGTAAGAAACTGTATATTATAGGTCTCTGTATCTCAGTACACGTCACAACTTTAAAAAAATTTGTAGTCACTCTGCTGTCTCATTTGTAGCATTTTAAACCCCTACTCTGTAAGATTCTAAGAATAAATGCATTGGACAGGCAGAGTTGAGTAATTCATGCTGCATTCTGGAGCATCAATCCAATTAACGGATCACACCCACTTGTGTTGCATCAAAACCACTTGCGTTGCATCACGCCTACTCACAATGAATCTTGGCCACCCACGTGCATCATTCTCTCTTGTGTTGCATCACTCCATCTTGTGTTGCATCACACATACTCATGATGAATCTTGGCCACCCACGTGCATCATTCCCTCTTGTGTTGCATCACTCCACTTGTGTTGCATCACGCCTACTCACAATGAATCTTGGCCACCCATGTGCTCATTCCCTCTTGTGTTGCTTCACTCCCACTTGTGTTGCATCACACCTACTCACAATGAATCAAGGCCACCCACCATGCATCGTACCCACTTGTGGTACACCAGGCTACTCATGATGCACCTCTTCCACTCAGTTAGTTACAGTTGATTAGATTGACTCGCAGTCTATCATGACTTCTCACAATCTGTCCTTTCAACTCTTGCAATTTGTTACACTTCCACGATTTATCTGTTTCGGTGTCACAATCTGTTTGCTCTTATCTCATAGTCTTTCTGTTCCAGTCATGCGTTTTGTTGGTTCCACTCTTACATCTGTGGTATCCACTCACTCGCGTTGTCATGGTAACTCACTCATGTTGTGCCATGTTTACTCACTTGTTTTATCATGTTCACTCACTCTCGCGTTCTGTCATGTTCACTCACTCTCGCGTTCTGTCATGTGCACTCACTCTCGCGTTCTGTCATGTGCACTCACTCGCGTTCTGTCATGTGCACTCACTCTCGCGTTCTGTCATGTGCACTCACTCTCGCGTTCTGTCATGTGCACTCACTCTCGCGTTCTGTCATGTGCACTCACTCTCGCGTTCTGTCATGTGCACTCACTCTCGCGTTCTGTCATGTGCACTCACACTCGCGTTCTGTCATGTGCACTCACTCTCGCGTTCTGTCATGTGCACTCACTCTCGCGTTCTGCCATGTGCACTCACTCTCGCGTTCTGTCATGTGCACTCACTCTCGCGTTCTGTCATGTGCACTCACTCTCGCGTTCTGTCATGTGCACTCACTCTCGCGTTCTGTCATGTCAACTCACTCTCGCGTTCTGTCATGTCAACTCACTCTCGCATTCTGTCATGTTCACTCACTCTCGCATTCTGTCATGTTCACTCACTCTCACATTCTGTCATGTGCACTCACTTCTCACTGTCTGTCATGTCCACTAGTACTTTGTCATATGCACTCACTCTTGCAAGCTGTTGTGTCCGCTCTCTCTCTGGCGATTTGTCCTCTGCACTCACTCTGGCGAGTTATCCTGTCCAGGCACATGATGATTTGGGCCCTCTCACAATGAGTCACCGCCTACCTGGCCGACTCATGGCCTGCTTCCCTACTCGCGATCTGCTGCATCACATTTATTTCTCAAGTACTCACTCACGAGGGGGACACTCAGGAGAAGTCCCACTCTTCCAGGTACAGTCATGATTAACCAAGACCTCCCATGATTCATCTGGTCTAGCTCATAAACAGCGCTCAGACTCAAAAGCATCACACGTACTCCCAATGCATAGCACCCGCTCGCAGCGCATCGTACCCACTTTTGATACACCATACTCGCTCTCTATATGTTTACTCACAGTGCATCATGCCACTCACAACACATGTTTTATTATTGTTTATTATAATTAGGGCTTCCGGGTTTATGTTTTTTAACATTTCCGTCTGTATTTATCCATATTTATTTTGTGTTTTGGGAATAAACAGAGTTGTATAATGGTATATTTCCACATTTATTTAACTCTTAGACATGCTCTCATAGGTGGATGCCTGTCGCGTTTTAGCAAATTATGCAACCACATATAACAAAACACTACACTCACAGGTACATATTAGCGTTATACTACAACTATTTGTTGACATATACCTGTATTTAAGTAAATTTCATACTGTTTTTTAACTTTCCATGCTGTGTATCTGCTCAGCTTTGGCCTGGAATTCATGAAATACAGCATGGAGAGTCCCACACAAGAAGCAACATTTTCAGTATTTTTTTCCGCTTTTAAAAATAAATGCAGACCGGAAACACATTGTTTTTTGTCTGTATGTATCTGTAAAAATCGGTAAAAACAGAAAACTGGGAGCCTTAGTTATGATGGTCATGGATATTTCAGAAATTCTCCAAAAGAACAATACAATGGTACATTGATAAACAGCAGGTTTTGTGGCTCAGTCTTGAGCTCAGGGTTAGAAGGGGATGTTGTGAAAGAGATAGACACAGACTTTACTTGGCAGGTATCAGGGACTGATGTGCTCAGTGGTCAGACGTCGTCTGGGCTATAGGCTGCAGGTTTCTGTCCACGTTGGTTGTCAATGTGAAAGCGCTCTTGAACGCAGGGAGAGGACCAGCATCCTTGAATTTGCTTGGTAGTGCGTTCCAGTGCATGGGACATTTGGGGTGATGCCCAGGGTCCTTTAAGGGCAGTAAGAGACTGAGTTGGTGGAGTGCTCTAATGGGACCGTTTTTGAGAGACGTCCTTTGTGGAGGTTTGTTGGTGGTCTGCTACATCAGGAAAGAATTTGTTGAGGACTCAGTTTCTTGAGACAGCCCTGATCTTGGTGTCCTTAGGAAGAGGCAGGAGAATCACAAAGATTGAAAATGTATGTGTGCGGGAGGTGGCGTGCACCAGTTAGCCAAATCCCTCATCAAGAACATGGAAATGTGCAGTCTGGAAGCAGCAATGGGATTGGATCATCCTGACATTGAGATTCTGCTGTTTCATTTCCCTGGTGGTGGGTGATTCTATTGAATGACTTCAGCCGAGTGCTAGAACTGAGAAGCACACCAAGGTTTCTGGTGCAAAGAGAAGGAGCAGGTGAATCCTGGAGGAGTGAAAGAGGGCAGGCAGTGAGGTTGGGGATGCTGTGAAGTGTACGATCTCTGAATGTATCGAATCATTCATTGTTGGACGATCAGAGATGCAAGTTGCAAAGTAGGAGGGTACGCATGAAATGGAGAAAAAGACTTGTGTGTCGCCTACATTGTCCTGGAATAAAAACCCAAAGGATGTTGGGTACCAAGAGAAAAGGAGAGGACTTGGGCCAGAGTCTTGGGGCTTCCCACAGCTGGTGGTCTTGATGAATTAACAAGACTGAAGAGGCGCGATCTGATGCACAGTATGACAACCACTAGGCTAGCATTAAGGAGGCAAGGGTGACAACATGATATGTTTGCCGACTGTATGACATGCTACAGAGAGGTTAAGGAGACTAAAATCGCAGGGTGATGACTGATAATCAAAATAGCTGAAGTTAGATAGATGCATTAAAGTGGTTAGCGCTCTGTGGAGTAGGTTGATGTAGAGCGATAATTAGTCGATGGAATATCAGATGATCAAGTCAAATGCTTTGGAAAAGAATGATAATCCTGAGAGTGGGTGATAGCTTAAGGGAGCAAACAGGTTCTTAACTAAACCTATGAGTACAGCTAATTTAAAATGTTTGGTGGGTAGGTAATGGAGGGAACAAGTGAGTGAAGATTGTGGCGAGGCAGCGTAGGACACTAGAGGAGTGGGTCAGAGGTTTTAAGGTTAGTGGGCTGAAAGGGAAAGAGGAAGCACGAAGGGGATGCTTGGTGGAAAGATTGAGGTACACGCTAAGGAAGAAGGGGAGGTATGTATGACATATTGTAAATATCTTTATTGTTTGGTTAGTTAAAACCTTTACAATTACATAAAACATTTGCGTGGCAGCAGGTATTTAAAATCGCATTGCAAGTAAAAAACCGTGCACAAATGACAAGGAATTAAAATTTTAGGAGTGATAGGATTAAAGTTGGCCGTGGTGATGTATTCGGTCAACTAAAAAACAAGGGCCTACTTGGATCACCATCGGGGGGCTTAGGCAAGTACGAATAATATTGCGAGACATTTCACTCTATGAAATTGGGTTACAGTTCAGTATGAGTGGAGCTATCCCGCAGGATTTAATAAACTTCGCATCGAGTGGGATTGCATGATAACTCGACTTGCAACGGTGCCCTCGCTGATGGCCTTGCACGAACTGTGTGATTCCATATGGCTTGGTTAGACACCCTAACAACTCTACTCCGGTTGTGCCCCCTAGTCTGATAGAACTTTGTGCACTTTTGAGAAACTCAAATGATACAGATTCCCAATTGGTACTGAAGTGCCGTTGTGTCTTGGCTAATTGTAGTTTTAGTTTTCTTTCCATGTGCCACGCTGACTCTCTCAGACCTCTCGCTCTCCTCCCACTGTGTTTGTAGTTGTTTGTTGACTATTTGAAGAAACTTGGTTGCCCTGCAGGCAAGCTGAAGCGACTGGCTATTCAAAAGTGTCATCACAGCTGGTCGACAGGATCCTATCTGGAGAGACCGCAGGGCTGGTAGTAATAGTGGCCGTCTCAGCGGGCCGACCGCTGGGCAAATGCACAGGAGATGTAACACGATTTCTTCGGAGATGCCGCATAACCTTTATTTATTTCCACAGTGGGACCTGGTCTTTTGATGTAAAAGCTCCCAAACGAATCAGGAGAAGAGAATGCTGTATTGATGGGGATATATGACTTGTGAGGTAGGGTTGTGGGCCCCAGCTCTGGTGTAATACGTCAGATCACTTGTGATCTATTATTCTTAATAATGATCCATCACATCCATTCCTACTACCACTTTTGTTCCCATAATGCTCACTTTTTGTTTGACTCGCTCCTCGTTATGGATGGTGCCCCTAACAATGTATTGCACACCCTCACATGATATCTACTTAAGTCTGTCCACTTAGGAATTATTTATTTGTAGTTATTTGCACTGTGGTGTAAAGCTTGGAACAGGCCTTCTGGGCGTGGAAGTGCTTTACAGAAGTAGTATAATATAAGAAGAGAAAATATATATAGCAGCACATCAACTTCCCAGGTGCCGCTAGGGCAGAGTAATTGAACTGAGTAGAGTTTAGCAGCATGAGAGCATCCCAGCAATAGAGGCACTGTGCAGGTAGAGATTCTGTACTGCAGGTCTTCAATTATATAGCACCTCAAGGCAGCAGTAGTAATTTAAACTAAAGCAATTAGCAATCCAGTTGACAGTTTGTAATTTATCATTAGTAGGAGGTGGTATAATGTATAGATTTACATCGTGTTTGTCTTCGAATTAAGATAAAGGGCCTGATTTGGATCTCGGCAGATGTTACTCCATCACAACGGTGACGGATATCCTGTCCGTCGGAATATAAATCTCATAGGATATAATAGGATTTATATTTTGGCGGACGGGATATCCGGCACCATTGTAACGGAGTAACATATCCACCGAGATCTAAATCAGGCCCAAAATATGGTAGTTGATAAGTGGCATCTGGTGACCTTGGAAACCCTTGTAGAGGGAGTGCCAAACAGTGTAGTGTAGTAGGAGCCTCAAAGGAAAAAGTTGAGAGTTCCTCTGACTTTTTGTCCTTTCCTTTGTAGACTCCTAGGTAGGAAGGTTGACACTACAAGTCTTCCTAATGGGGAGAGATCGGTACTGGAGAATGTGCCTGCTTTAGATTTCCTGTGTTCTGTACACCTCAGGCTCTTGGGGTGGAGTATTTTTATTTATTTTTATTTGAAAGGTTTTATATAGCGCAAACAAGACCCATCCGGGTATCAGAGCGCTGTAAATTGAGGTTGAGAAGTTGCGCTGGTAAAGGAAAAAAGAAATCATAGACATAAAGGCGGTTACATCACATGTCCATTGCAGAAAATATTAGATATAAATGTAGTTATGTCAGATGAACATTGGATGATAGGTAAGTAGGGTCAATGCTGTGAAGCGGATACAGATGGCTTGTATGGTTACAGGTCTATTGTCGCAGGTGGCTATTAGTACTCTTACTTCAGAAAATGCCGGAGCCTCAATGAGATCTTATGGTCTCATCAAATATAATTTGGCATGTTCATGCGTAATACAAGTTTAAATCAATGTCTTACTTCGGGCGGAAGGCATCGAAGTTGTTTTAAAGCAGTGGTGCTGCGATCTTCGTAGTAAGTTCTGTTCTACAGTTGCAGAGATGTGAGAGAACCACTTTAACAGTGAGTCCTAAAATCTGTCTGTTGCTCTGAGTTTTACTTAGTCTTATGTTCAATGCTGTCTCCAAAATGTTAAGGGCATCATCCACTATAGCGAGGGTAAGATTTCTGTGCTTAGGCCCGGTCTAAACCCCGAGTCGGGATCACCTCCTAGCGTCTAAACCCCGAGTCGGGATCACCTCCTAGCGTCTAAACCCCGAGTCAGGATCACCTCCTAGCGTCTAAACCCCGAGTCGGTATCACCTCCTAGCGTCTAAACCCAGAGTCAGGATCACCTCCTAGCGTCTAAACCCCGAGTCGGGATCACCTCCTAGCGCCTAAGCCTGAGTCAGTATCACCTGCTAGCGTCTAAACCCCGAGTCGGGATCACCTGCTAGCGTCTAAACCCCGAGTCGGTATCACCTGCTAGCGTCTAAACCCCGAGTCAGTATCACCTCCTAGCGTCTAAACCCCTAGTCAGTATCGCCTCCTAGCGTCTAAACCCCGAGTCAGTATCGCCTCCTAGCGTCTAAACCCCGAGTCAGGATCACCTCCTAGCGCCTAAACCCCGAGTCAGGATCACCTCCTAGCGTCTAAACACCGAGTCGGGATCACCTCCTAGCGCCTAAACCCCGAGTCGGTATCACCTCCTAGCGTCTAAACCCCGAGTCGGTATCACCTCCTAGCGTCTAAACCCCGAGTCGGTATCACCTCCTAGCGTCTAAACCCCGAGTCGGTATCACCTCCTAGCGTCTAAACCCCGAGTCGGTATCACCTCCTAGCGTCTAAACCCCGAGTCGGGATCACCTCCTAGAGTCTAAACCCCGAGTCGGGATCACCTCCTAGCGTCTAAACCCCGAGTCGGGATCACCTCCTAGCGTCTAAACCCCGAGTCGGGATCACCTCCTAGCGTCTAAACCCCGAGTCGGGATCACCTCCTAGCGTCTAAACCCCGAGTCGGGATCACCTCCTAGCGTCTAAACCCCGAGTCTGGATCACCTCCTAGCATCTAAACCCCGAGTCTGGATCACCTCCTAGCGTCTAAACCCCGAGTCGGGATCACCTCCTAGTGCCTAAACCCTGAGTCAGTATCACCTCCTAGCGCTTAAACCCGAGTCAGTATCACCTCCTAGCGTCTAAACCCCGAGTCGGTATCACCTGCTAGCGTCTAAACCCGAGTCAGTATCACCTCCTAGCGTCTAAACCCTAGTCAGTATCGCCTCCTAGCGTCTAAACCCGAGTCGGTATCACCTGCTAGCGTCTAAACCCCGAGTCAGTATCACCTCCTAGCGTCTAAACCCCTAGTCAGTATCGCCTCCTAGCGTCTAAACCCCGAGTCAGTATCGCCTCCTAGCGTCTAAACCCCGAGTCAGTATCGCCTCCTAGCGTCTAAACCCCGAGTCAGGATCACCTCCTACCGCCTAAACCCCGAGTCGGGATCACCTCCTAGCGTCTAAACACCGAGTCGGGATCACCTCCTAGCGCCTAAACCCCGAGTCGGTATCACCTCCTAGCGCCTAAACCCCGAGTCGGTATCACCTCCTAGCGTCTAAACCCCGAGTCGGTATCACCTCCTAGCGTCTAAACCCCGAGTCGGTATCACCTCCTAGCGTCTAAACCCCGAGTCGGTATCACCTCCTAGCGTCTAAACCCCGAGTCGGGATCACCTCCTAGCGTCTAAACCCCGAGTCGGGATCACCTCCTAGCGTCTAAACCCCGAGTCGGGATCACCTCCTAGCGTCTAAACCCCGAGTCGGGATCACCTCCTAGCGTCTAAACCCCGAGTCGGGATCACCTCCTAGCGTCTAAACCCAGAGTCTGGATCACCTCCTAGCATCTAAACCCGAGTCTGGATCACCTCCTAGCGTCTAAACCCCGAGTCGGGATCACCTCCTAGCACCTAAACCCTGAGTCAGTATCACCTCCTAGCGCTTAAACCCCGAGTCAGTATCACCTCCTAGCGTCTAAACCCCGAGTCGGTATCACCTGCTAGCGTCTAAACCCGAGTCAGTATCACCTCCTAGCGTCTAAACCCCTAGTCAGTATCGCCTCCTAGCGTCTAAACCCCGAGTCGGTATCACCTGCTAGCGTCTAAACCCCGAGTCAGTATCACCTCCTAGCGTCTAAACCCCTAGTCAGTATCGCCTCCTAGCGTCTAAACCCCGAGTCAGTATCGCCTCCTAGCGTCTAAACCCCGAGTCAGGATCACCTCCTAGCGCCTAAACCCCGAGTCGGGATCACCTCCTAGCGTCTAAACCCGAGTCGGGATCACCTCCTAGCGCCTAAACCCCGAGTCGGTATCACCTCCTAGCGTCTAAACCCGAGTCGGTATCACCTCCTAGCGTCTAAACCCCGAGTCGGTATCACCTCCTAGCGTCTAAACCCCGGGTCGGTA
Source organism: Calotriton arnoldi (assembly GCA_963921515.1). Taxonomy (NCBI): domain Eukaryota; kingdom Metazoa; phylum Chordata; class Amphibia; order Caudata; family Salamandridae; genus Calotriton; species Calotriton arnoldi. The sequence goes on from CAWUFW010000054.1 coordinate 3,966,934, forward strand.
TCACCTCCTAGCGTCTAAACCCCGAGTCGGGATCACCTCCTAGCGTCTAAACCCCGAGTCGGGATCACCTCCTAGCGTCTAAACCCCGAGTCGGGATCACCTCCTAGCGTCTAAACCCCGAGTCAGTATCACCTCCTAGCGCTTAAACCCCGAGTCAGTATCACCTCCTAGCGCTTAAACCCCGAGTCGGGATCACCTCCTAGCGCCTAAACCCCGAGTCAGGATCACCTCCTAGCTCCTAAACCCCGAGTCAGGATCACCTCCTAGCTCCTAAACCCCGAGTCAGGATCACCTCCTAGCGCCTAAACCCCGAGTTAGGATCACCTCCTAGCGCCTAAACTCCGAGTCGGGATCACCTCCTAGCGTCTAAACCCCGAGTCGGGATCACCTCCTAGCATCTAAACCCCGAGTCGGGATCACCTCCTAGCGCCTAAACCCAGAGTCAGTATCACCTCCTAGCGCCTAAACCCCGAGTCAGGATCACCTCCTAGCGCTTAAACTCCAAGTCAGGATCACCTCCTAGCGTCTAAACCCCGAGTCGGGATCACCTCCTAGCGTCTAAACCCCGAGTCGGGATCACCTCCTAGCGTCTAAACCCCGAGTCGGGATCACCTCCTAGCGTCTAAACCCCGAGTCGGGATCACCTCCTAGCGTCTAAACCCAGAGTCTGGATCACCTCCTAGCATCTAAACCCCGAGTCTGGATCACCTCCTAGCGTCTAAACCCCGAGTCGGGATCACCTCCTAGCACCTAAACCCTGAGTCAGTATCACCTCCTAGCGCTTAAACCCCGAGTCAGTATCACCTCCTAGCGTCTAAACCCCGAGTCGGTATCACCTGCTAGCGTCTAAACCCCGAGTCAGTATCACCTCCTAGCGTCTAAACCCCTAGTCAGTATCGCCTCCTAGCGTCTAAACCCCGAGTCGGTATCACCTGCTAGCGTCTAAACCCCGAGTCAGTATCACCTCCTAGCGTCTAAACCCCTAGTCAGTATCGCCTCCTAGCGTCTAAACCCCGAGTCAGTATCGCCTCCTAGCGTCTAAACCCCGAGTCAGGATCACCTCCTAGCGCCTAAACCCCGAGTCGGGATCACCTCCTAGCGTCTAAACCCCGAGTCGGGATCACCTCCTAGCGCCTAAACCCCGAGTCGGTATCACCTCCTAGCGTCTAAACCCCGAGTCGGTATCACCTCCTAGCGTCTAAACCCCGAGTCGGTATCACCTCCTAGCGTCTAAACCCCGGGTCGGTATCACCTCCTAGCGTCTAAACCCCGAGTCGGGATCACCTCCTAGCGTCTAAACCCCGAGTCGGGATCACCTCCTAGCGTCTAAACCCCGAGTCGGGATCACCTCCTAGCGTCTAAACCCCGAGTCAGTATCACCTCCTAGCGCTTAAACCCCGAGTCAGTATCACCTCCTAGCGCTTAAACCCCGAGTCGGGATCACCTCCTAGCGCCTAAACCCCGAGTCAGGATCACCTCCTAGCTCCTAAACCCCGAGTCAGGATCACCTCCTAGCTCCTAAACCCCGAGTCAGGATCACCTCCTAGCGCCTAAACCCCGAGTTAGGATCACCTCCTAGCGCCTAAACTCCGAGTCGGGATCACCTCCTAGCGTCTAAACCCCGAGTCGGGATCACCTCCTAGCATCTAAACCCCGAGTCGGGATCACCTCCTAGCGCCTAAACCCAGAGTCAGTATCACCTCCTAGCGCCTAAACCCCGAGTCAGGATCACCTCCTAGCGCTTAAACTCCAAGTCAGGATCACCTCCTAGCACCTAAACCCTGAGTCGGTATCACCACCTAGCGTCTAAACCCCGAGTCGGTATCACCTCCTAGCGCCTAAATCCCGAGTCAGGATCACCTCCTAGCGTCTAAATCCTGAGTCGGGATCACCTCCTAGCGTCTAAATCCCGAGTCGGGATCACCTCCTAGCGCCTAAATCCCGAGTCGGGATCACCTCCTAGCGCCTAAATCCAGAGTCAGTATCACCTCCTAGCATCTAAACCCTGAGTCAGGATCACCTCCTAGTGTATTGGGATGCTGCTATTAGGTTGGTTCAGCATACACCTTCAAGGAATGTGGCTAGAAAGGGAAGCTGGTGATGGGTCACGAGTCACTTCGATCAGATGTGTCACTGAAGACCTTTTTTTTAAACTTGTTTTTATTGGCATTTAAAGTAATCACACACGAGCAGATACAGGCATTATCAGCCGCTTTCCCCACAGCATTACAATATATCGCTTCAGCCAGAAGGCAGAGACCATTATACATTGTTCAGTATTGTCATCTGCATTGTTCAACGGAGGTAGTGTCAGGATCATTTCATGCAGTACAGGATGATGATTTTAAGTGAGGACACAATAGCAAAGTTGGGCACACTATAGTTGTAGTCTCGGTGCTTTGGTAATCGAGGGGCGTCTGCCTAATTACTGTATCTCAAATCTAAACTCTAACATAGCGGACGTTGGCCTGATTAACATACATTTCGAATCTGCTCATAGGGATCACAATTGCAGCTAAGAACAATACATCCAACATAAAGAGCAAAGAGATAAGGAGAGAAAGAAAAGAAAGGAGACATGAGAGAGAGGAAAGAGAGCGAGAAGTGTGAGAGGTATGTCGGGGGGGGGGGGTGGTTGGCCGTCTCTTGACGCCGGAAGCGTGAGCTATTAGGGTAGGAGCGCTGTGGCAGCCAGGGTCAATGGTGATCGCTGGTGGCATGCAAGCAAAGGCCAGGGCTGTCTATGTTAGGGGTGGGTGAGGCGTCCGGGGTCTGCAGTGAAGGTGCCGCCAGAGGGGTGGTTCAAGTGACTCCAATAGTGGGTCTCCAGAGGCTATCCGCATCCGGGGGGGTACACAGCATCCTCAAAGAGGCGCAAAGCCCGCAGCTTCGGGGGTTGGAGTCGGGCGTGCTCCAGTCTGCAGAAATAGTCCACAAGCGGTTGCCATAGTTTGGTGAAGTTAGTGTCTCGAAGCAGCAGGCGCGCCGTGAGTAACTCCATTGCCATTGTGTGCCACAGGCGGGTGAACCAGACGTTGATCGGGGGTGTTTCAGCTTTTTTCCAGTAGAGAGCAATGATTTGCTTAGCAGCACCAAGCATGTGGAGGCTTAAATGCCAATCACGACGGGTCATGGCACGCAGGTTCACCGGCCGGAGGCCCAGTACAATCGCAAGCGGGTTGTCAGGCAGCGGGTAGCTTATTACCAGTCTGATGTGACTAAGAACCTCCTTCCAATAGATGGTCAAGAGCAGGCACGTCCACCAAATATGCAGAAAATCCCCCGGGACACTGGTGCAGCGCCAGCATAGAGGTGAGGAAGTGGGAAACATTTTATGCAACCTGTGAGGGGTATAGTACCATTGTGTCATAACCTTATACGCGGTTTCCCGCTGGGGTATGCTACGGAAGACCTTCGGGATATCTCGCCACAAGTGTTCCCATTGAGTGGACGTAATGTCAGTGTCTGAGGCCGACTGCCACCGCAACTGGTAAGCTTGTGGGGCGGCTCGTTGTGAATGTTGGAGAACTTGATATGTACGAGAGATTAATCCCCTGGAGTTGTCGAAGGAGCGCACCAGCCGCTCGAAAGAAGTAAAGGGTCGAGTGGCCGCCCGTGTCAGAGAAGACGCCTGAACCCAATGTCTAAGTTGAATGTATTGAAATCTAGCCCCCTCTGATAGTTGGAAGTCCCGCTTACATTGTTCAAAAGTTTTGAAAAGGTCCCGAATCGTCCGACAACCCCCTTCCGTCCAGTCTGAGAAGTAGGGCGGGTGGGAAGCAGGCGGGAAGTGTGAGTTGCGAGCGATGGGGGTATGGGGGGACGGGAAGGATGTGAGGCCTCTGCGTAATGCTAGTTTATCCCAAATATCGAGTACCGTCTTTGTAGGGACCGCTATATAGGCGCTGCGAGAGCGGGCTTCCCGTGAGAGCCATGCAAGGTCCCAAATGGGGCGGCAAGTCACTGCCCTGTCCATATGAAACCAGACTTTCTCGCTCTCCCATGCCATCCACTCCGAGATAAAGCGGAGATGTGACGCCCAATAATATTCTAACAAGTTGGGGCCAGCCCCCCCCCCCCCCCCTCTGTCGCGCGGGAGCATGAGTATCTTACTAGAGAAGCGCGGCCTACTCCCTCCCCATATAAACGTGATGAGCTCACGCTGAAGGCTCTGAATCTGATGCTCCGGGATAGGGGTGGGTAGTGTCTGGAAGAGGTAGAGTATCTTTGGAAGGATCGACATTTTGACCGTGTTCAGGCGCCCTAACCAGGAAAGCGGAAAGGATTCCCACGCTCTCAGGTCAGCTAAGACGCCGTTTTTACACTCCTGCCAATTTGCTTGTGACCATGTGGCAAGGTTGGGAGTCAAATTGAGCCCCAGGTACCGAATGGAGCGTGATACCCATTGATAAGGGACAAGAGATTGGAGTGTGGCGACCTCCTCCGCAGGGATCGTAAGATTGAGAGTCCATGATTTCTCATGGTTGAGTTTGAGCCCCGAGGCCAGTTCGAACGATTGGAGCAACCTATGCAGGGCAGGCAAAGAGGATCGTGGGCGGGATAATGTAAGAAGAAGGTCATCCGCGAACAAAGCTATTTTGTGGTCCAACCCCCCAAGTGTGATGCTGTGTATGTCAGGTGACTGGCGGATCATGATGGCCAGGGGTTCCACTACGAGGGCGAATAAGAGGGGGGACAAGGGACACCCCTGTCGGGTGCCCATGTGGATGGAGATGGGTTTCGTGAGCTGGCCGTTGACCCGCACCTGGGCCAGAGGAGCGAGATAGGGAGCGATAATTCTAGCGATCATCCGTGGGCCCAACCCTATTTTCTGTAGGACTGCTCGGAGGAATAACCAATCTACTCGATCAAATGCTTTCTCAGCATCGAGCGATAACAAGCAAGAGGGTATCTTCCAATGATGTGCCTTCCCGACTAAATGGGCAATACGTCGTATGTTGTCTGCACCTTGTCGTTGGCGAATAAAGCCCACCTGGTCCGGCTCTATGAGCCCAGGAAGGTGCGAGTCGAGACGCTTAGCTAGTATTTTAGTATAGAGTTTGAGATCCGTATTTGGAGCGCAATGGGGCGAAAGGAGGAGCAGAGTGTAAGATCCTTCCCTGGTTTGGGAATTAAGGCGATTTCAGCCATAGCAGTGTCCGAAAAAGAATTGAAAAGGCGGAGCATATGAAATTTAAGTTGCGGGAAGAAGGTGCGATAGAGACGAGACCGGCAGACCGTCCGGCCCCGGGGTTTTGCCAAGAGGAGGTCCTTTAAAGCGCCGGCGAGCTCTTCTGGAGTGATGGGTTCCTCCAGTAGTTGAGCGTGATGTCGGCCAATCGGGGACCACTCACAGGCCTCCAGGGCAGCTAGCACCTGGTCTGGGTCGGGCGACTCCCTGGCATAGAGGGACGAGTAGTATTCCTGAAATGCTTGTAATTTAGCTGCTTCAGTGGTGGCCCAGGTACCATCCCCTAGTTTAAGTTTAGCGATGTGCGCCTTAGCGGCCCGCATTCGAAGACAGCGTGCCAGGACCGTGCCCACCTTGTCCCCCTCTCGTAGTACCGTTGTCTCAAGGCTAAAAGAGCGTGTTCTGCCTTGTTGGTTCTGTGTGCCCGTAGCTGGCCTCGAAGCATAGCAAGGCGCCAGAGGGTGCTCCTGGTCTAGTCTCTCAAGCGCCTTTATGTCCCGAGAGAGTTTGTCTTCGAACAAACGGGCTGCCCGAGCTATAGCGATGGACGTGATGCAGCCGCGAATCGTGGCCTTGAACGCATCCCAGACCACGGAGAGTGGAGTCTCTGGGAGGTCGTTGGTCTCGAAATAGGACGTAATAGCGTCCCGAAGTTCCGCCGTGTCCACGGGGTCCCTGAGGACATGAGGGGGGAAGCGCCACCTGAGGGGACGGTTGGGGTGAGAGGAGTGATCCTGGATGAGAAGTTCCACATGAGCGTGGTCAGAGACAGAAATGTCAGACATGGACGCCGAAAGGGTGTCCTTGACCAGGGAGTGCGAGACGAAGAGGTAGTCTGTGCGCGAGTAGGAGCGATGAACGTGAGAGTAATAAGAATAATCGCGGGCGTCTGTGGAGTCATAGCGCCAAATATCTATGAGGCCGAGGGTAGTTAGTTGCTTCTTTAAGGCAGAGGACATAGCCCCCACCCCGTGGAACGAGCCTTCACTACGGTCGAGTCCCGCCTCCCATACCAGATTGAAGTCTCCCCCCAGGATGAGATTAGGATTGGCGTGTGTTATGTGTTCCCGCAACAAACCCCGAAGAAATAAGTCCTGAGCCTGGTTCGGCGTGTAAGTGTTGCATAAGGTGAGGACTCGTTGCCCAATCTTGACCATCACTTTGAGGAATCTGCCATCCTTGCTACGGATCACCCTGGAGTCCCCCTGGTGGATGCCTGCCCGACAAAGGATTGCCACCCCCGCTGATTTAGTGTGTGCAGATGCCCAGAGTTGGAGAGGGTATCTAGGATGAGCCATGCGAGAGATATCTTCTCTCAGCAGGTGAGTTTCCTGCAGGAATATGATGTCCGGATTTTGCAGTAGGAGGTATCGCCATATCTGGCGGCGCTTGTTGGGGGAGTTGAGACCCTTCACGTTAAGGGAGAGGAGTTTCAGACAGGGGACAGAAGTCATGTTACCAGTGTATCGTGCACTAGCGCCATCTCAGGCAGAAGAGTAGGAGTAGGACGCAGTGCAGCTCCCCCCCCCCCCCCTCAACGCAGCTCCGAATGAGGCAAGGAAAATGGAGGTCGTCGTAGGGCCTAGTGCAATGCTGAGGGAAGAAAGAGGAACCTTCACAGAGAGATCCCCCACCCCGATCAGGACCGCCGTCCCGCCAGAGAGAGGGGTAGTAAGAGAGAAGAGAAAGAGGTGAGAGATAAGAAACATGATATCCAAAAAATAACAATGGCCAACGTGGCCGACAAGGCTTATTCCAGTCCGGGGCTAAGCCAGGCTCAGAGGCACAGGCCATCCCAATCAATCAATCAATCAATCAATCAGGGAATTGTAAGCGCGCTACTCACCCGTGAGGGTCTCAAGGCGCTGAGGGGGGGGGTCCGCAGATCTGTTTAGCCGAAGAGCCAGGTCTTGAGGGTCTTCCTGAAGGTGTTCAGGGAGGGGGCGCGTCTGATGTCTGCCGGTAGCTCGTTCCAGGTCTTGGCTGCAATGTGAGAGAAGGATCTTCCGCCTGTTCTGGCTCTGTGGATGCGCGGGGTTTCGGCCAGTGCGAGGTTGGAAGATCGGAGGTTTCTTTTGGGTACGTGGAAGTTGATTCTGTCGTTGAGGTATTTGGGTCCGTTGTTGTGTAGGCATTTGTAGGCGTGAGTGAGGATTTTGAAAGTTACTCTTTTCTCCACGGGGAGCCAGTGGAGACTTTGTAGGTGTTGGCTGATGTCTTCGTGTCGGGGGATGCCGAGGACGAGTCTGGCGGCGGTGTTCTGTATTGTTTGGAGTTTGCGGAGTAGGGACTTGTTGATGCCGGCGTAGAGTGCGTTTCCATAGTCCAGTCTTCTGGTGATGAGTGCATGGGTGACTGTCTTCCTTGACTCAGGGGGGATCCACTTGAAGGTCTTGCGGAGGGTGTTGAAGCAGCTGGAGGTGACGGCGTTGACCTGTCGGTTCATGGTGAGTGATGAGTCGAGTACGATGCCGAGGTTCTTGGTGTGGTCTGAGGGGGTAGGTGGGCTTCCAAGGGCGGTCGGCCACCAGGTGCTGTCCCATGCAGAAGGGGTGGTACCGAGGACGAGGACTTCTGTCTTCTCGGCATTTAGCTTCAGGCAGCTGTTGGTCATCCAGACTGCGACGTCTTGCATTCCTTTCTGGAAGTTGAGTTTGGCAGTGGTGGGGTCTTTGGTGAGGGAGAGGATGAGCTGGGTGTCTTCGGCGTAGGATACGATGTTGATGCCGTGTTGTCGGACGATGGCTGCGAGGGGGGCCATGTAGATGTTGAAGAGGGTGGGGCTCAGTGATGAACCCTGTGGGACTCCGGATTTTCGTGGGGTCGGAGAGGAAGGGTGGGAGTCTGATCCTTTGGCTTCTTCCGGTGAGGAATGATCGGATCCAGTCCAGGGCTGTTCCTTGTATGCCTGCGTTGTGTAGTCTGGCGACTAGTGTGCGGTGGGAGACGGTGTCGAAGGCCGCTGATAGGTCGAGTAGGATGAGGGCTGCGGAGTGGCCTTGGTCCAGGACGGTGCGGATGTCGTCTGTGGCGGCGAGTAGGGCGGTCTCTGTGCTGTGGCTGCTTCGGAATCCGGATTGGGACTGGTCGAGGACGGCGTTCTCTTCAATGAATCGTGTCAGTTTCCTGTTGACTGTTTTCTCTGCAACTTTGGCTGCGAAGGGAGGAGCGAGATGGGCTGATAGTTCTTGAGGTCGGTGGGGTCAGCTGTGGGCTTCTTGAGCAGGGGTCTGACTTCTGCGCGCTTCCAGTCGTCTGGGAAGGTGCCTGTTTTGAAGGTGGTGTTGATGGTGTGTTGTAGTTCGGGTGCGATGGCGGCCGCAGCTCTGTGGTAGATGTGAGGGGGCAGGGGTCCGTGGGGGCCCCCGAGTGGATGCTTTTCATGGTCGAGGCGGTGTCTTCGGCCGTGATTGGTGTTCAGTTATAGATGGTGGGCTGGCTGGTGTTTCTGGGGGGCGGGGGGCCGTCTGTGGCACCTGGTGGATGGTCGATGAAGTTGTCATAGAGGTTTTTGATCTTGAGGTGGAAATAGGTTCCAAGCTTGTCGCAGAGGTCTTGGGATGGTGTGATGTCTGTGGCTTCGCTGCGTGGGTTGGTGAATTCCTGAATGACACTGAAAAGTTCCTTGGAGTTGGCCAGGATTTTGTTGTCGATGAAGTTCCTCTTGGTGGCTCTGATCTGGTTATGGTAGTCCGTCAAGGCGTCCTTGTAGGTGGTGTGGTTTTCGGTTGTCTTGGTGTTTCTCCAGGCGTCTGCAGGTGCGTCTGGCTTCTTGGAGAGCGGTGGTGAACCAGGCGGCTTTCCTGGGGCGTTGTCTGTCGGGGTTGCATAGCGGGCGAGCTCGTCTGCGCAGTTGAAGATCCAGGTGTGGAGTTCTCTGGCTGCGTTGTTTGCGTCGTTTGCGTCGGGTGCCCAGGTGTGGTTGTCTCGGGTGAGGGTAGAGTTAAGTTGCTCGTCTGTAACCTTGCTCCAGTTCTTTCGAGGTGGGCGTGGGGCTGGTTTGGGTGCCTTGCGTTTGTTGATGGCGAAGTGTACGCAGTGGTGGTCGGTCCATGGCGGCTGCGTTGTGTGGCTGAATTGGACGCTGTTTCCTGCCGCGAAGATGGGGTCGAGGGTGTGTCCTGCTGTGTGGGTCGGTGTGTTGACGAGTTGTTTAAGTTCGATGCTGGCGAGGTTGTCACGAAGGATAGTGGAGTTGGGGTCGCTGGGGTTGTTGAGGTGGAAGTTCAGGTCTCCAATGAGTATGTAGTTTGCTGAGGCGATGGCGTGGGGTGCGATGAAGTCGGTGATGGTGGTGGCGAAGGGTGTTCGGGGGCCGGGGGTCTGTAGATCCCAGAGATGTCACTCTCCGAGGAATAGGAGTGGGAGCGGGTCTCCGGAGATCAACATCGCCGTCCAGGAGCGGAATCCGGAACCACCGCCGGAGTGCAGTCCAGGCAAAGGGCAGTCATGTCAACCAGATGAGTGGGGTGCTAGTCCCATTCTCGCAAGGGGTCGGCGCGGGTGGTGGAGGTCGAGATTGCATGCAGGGGCACCTAGTGGTTACTTTTCAGATGGCTGGGAACCCGGGGGCGAGTGTCCACCTTCTAAGGAACGAATGTGTTGTATAATGTCTTGTTTCGCCTGGGATGAAGCACATTCTCCCCGATGAGATGGGCGTAGGGGCGGTGTATCTTAGCCCACTGTAGTTTTGCAGGCTCGCGGTTCAGGGAGGGCAATCTTGAGGGGCTAGATGGCGGCGTGACTACGATTTGGAGCAACCGGGCAGCCTCCTGGAAGGACTGCAGCACCCGCCGCTTGGACTCCCACTGGAAGATGAGTGCAAACGGGTGGCCCCACTGGTATCGTACGCCCAACTCCCTTAGCTTGTCAGTGATGGGCCTGAAATCCCTACGGCGACGGAGCGTGGTGGGGGTAAGGTCTTGGAACAGCTGGATGGGAGTTCCCTTGAAGGTGAGCTCTGCTTTGTCTCGTGCTGCCTTGAGGATGGCCTCCTTTTCTGTGAAAAAATGAACCCGGGTCAGAATGTCGGGGAGGAGGCCCGGGCGGCCAGGTGGACCAGACACCCGATGGGCGAGGTCCAGAGCCGGCGGGGACACGTCATCGTCCCCCCTGATCTCGTGGAGCAGGTCCGCTACGAAGGTCATGATGTCTGAGCCCTCTGCCCCAACTGGAACCCCCCCGTAGGCGCAGGTTATTGCGGCGTCCCCTGTTTTCCAAGTCCTCCTGCTTGATCTGCAGTTCGATGTGCTGTTCCTCCAGGGTGGCCAGGCGCTGCCATAATTGCTCCTGATCCTCCGTGCGGGCGTCGACTGTCCTTTCAAGGTCGTCCACTCTCCCTCCAAGTTCCACGTCTCTCCTGAGCTCTTTGACGCAGGCCTGTACCTCTGTTCTAAGGGAGCCAATTTCAGATTTGAGTTCTTGCATGAAACTAGCCATGAAGGACTGGGTTACGGGGTCAGAAGGTCCCCCCGCCGACGATGCCATTTCCGCTGCAGGGGCCGAGCCCGATCTGTTGCACAGGGCCGTGACCGGATTGTCTTTTGGGGGTGCAGCGCAATCTTTCCCAGCCTGTGAGCGAGTCATGGCCTCTCAGAGACCCATGTGACGAGCAGGGAGGCGAGGAGGCACTGTGCAGGGTCAGACGGGTGACCGGTCAGATGGAGAAAGGGCGGCCCAGTCAGCAGGGACAAGATGTCAATTAAGTGAAGTGTGGGTAGTCAGAGGATAGCCCCTCGAAGCCCCGGGGCCCTCCAGGCAGTCCACCGGTAACTTGAGAGAGTTCGAAGCATAGGGCAGGGCAGCAGCACTCCACTCTGGGGCACCCCAGGGTCTCCCCGGGATCCACAGGGGCACCCGCGTTGCTGGGGGACGAGGTGTCTACAGTCCCCGGGGAACGGCCAGAAGGCAGCGCCCCCCACACACACAGGCGGGATCCCGCGAAGTCACGGCAGCACAGCGGCCAGGCCACCAGGTCAAAACAGGAAACGCTCACCAGTGATCAGGGAGGCCACTTCTTCAAACGCCCTCCAGGGCCTTAAGAGGCGCGAGCAGCGGCCGCAGACGCCTGCCTCAGGCTCCTCTCAGGGTCTCTCCAAGGGTCATCAGCCTACCATCACCCTCAAGCGCAGGGGCGCACACGGAACGTGCTGTCCAGGCGACGATGACTGGCGTGCATCAGCCAGGGGTCCCCCACGGAGCCTCCACAGGCCCGCAGGGAGTCCGGGCCGACAGCAGGCCCTCTCCAGTCCCGCAAGGGCACCCAAAATGGCGGCGGTGGCTGTCGTGGCAGGCCGGCGTGCCCTCAAGGTATCCGCGTGTGTAGGGTCCAAACCCTCGAATAGCCGCCCCAGACCCCAGCGAGAGACAGAGAGGCTCCGGCGCGGCGCCAAGAGGGCACAGCAGATCTCAGTCAGGCAAAAGCCTCCCAGGGTCCAGGGAGGCCCAAGATGGCGGCCGCAATGATGCTGGTCAGGTCCCAGCCCTGCTGGGGTAGGCGTGTTGCTGCCCGCCGCCCTAGGCCGCAGGAACCATCAAGGGCCCTCCGAAGCCCAGCCTCACTCGCGGCGTCACCCGGAGAGGCCCCGCAGCCCAGCCAGGTCCCAGCGGTCCGCCCTCTCAGGTCGCGTTAGGCTGGTCCAAAATGGCGCTCGGGGGGGGGGCCTCCGCCGATGTCCGCCCCCTCCGCTAACAGCACCGGAGGTCCGGGCCCCCGACTCGCCGCCGCGGGCTGCAAGATCTCCAGCGGGGTGCCCAGGAGGATCGCCGGGTAAGCGGAATAGGTCCCGGCCAGGCAGGTAGGCCCCAAGATCCGGAGGGCTCAAGATGGCGGTCTCGCTCACCCGGGACGGAGTCCACCGGGACGGGGCCGCACCCACCGCAACCAGCTGTCCGAGGTGAGTGCCAAGCTCCCAAAAGATGCTCCGACTCTTCCGCCGGGCAGGCACCCCAGTCAGAGTCCTCTGCAGGCCCCCAGTGCCGCTGTAAAAGCTTAGATCGGCGGCGGCTGTCCGGAGCAGCGATGGCGTGAGTCTCACTCCATGTGTAGCGAGACCACGCCCCCGAAGACCTTTTTAAGAGAGGCTTCACATATTTGGTTTATCACCAGTCTGGTATGGGAAACAGCCTTTACAAAGTGTTTTTTACCTCGTTCCTTTACAACGCATGCCTTTACCACACATTTAAGGTAAGTTGGGGGGGGGTCTCCCCCCACACAGACTTTGTTTTTATATATTAAAACAATGCGTGGTAATGGCATGCGTTGTAAAAGCATATTCGTGGTAAAAACATGCGTGGTAAAAAATGCGTGGTAAAGGCATACGATCTATTTACCTGCGTTGTACCGTCGTACAACCGTCTGGTATCCCTTGCCTCAGGGGAGTATTGTTGATGTTAAGTCATAATTCCCTTACGTGTGGGCTAGTTCTTTACCTAGATAGGCAGGTATGTAGTTGTTGATGTACCTTGATGATTGCTACGGATTTCCGTGGATAAGGACTGTAGGTTGGAACAAGGATCATTAAATTTCTGCCTAACTGCGATGTGTGGTGCTGGAACGTGTTAGCAATAGTGTCTATGATGTTGGAAATGTTGGGTAGTTTGAAGCAATTATCCTTTGATGTTATTGGGTTCCCCGTTGGCGCCACCATATTCTTCTTGAGCCGAGTGAACAACTTTTCGGGTCCTGATGGATTTCTGTACGGACTAAATGAGTCTTGTCCTTATAAGTGTTGTTTTATGGGATCTTCTTCCTTGTCCTAGGAAACAAACATTTTTAAGAGTGGGATTTTTTTTGCCATTTCTTTTCTAGTTGCCATATTTCCTTGCTTTTGTTATTTAGGTTTTCCGAGTACCATTGAGCACAAAGGTTAAATTTACTTGACTCTGTTGAAGGGGCGGTGTTGTCGGTGGCCATATTATGGTGAGACTAGGGCAGAGACAGGTCTTTCTGGTTCCGTGCTTTGCTGTGTGACTCCATCTCGCATCTTAGTCTGTTGGTCGTTCTAGTGGACTTCTCTGTCCAACATGTCTCTTTTTGTGGTTGTCCACGTGTTTATGAACCTCACAAAATGTACGCCTGGTCATAAAACACAAGCAAAATGAAAGAAGTCCAAAAACCATACACATGTAGTGTGCTATATATGAGTGTATGCATGTGTGAGAGCTGCCAAGGGAGAACTCTTTTCAGGACAAGAACGCTCACTCACCCGAAGGTGACTTGTCCACGTGTTTATCTCGTGTTTAATGGTAAAAGTAATGAGTTTATGGTCCGACTAGTGCCACAGTAGTTCGCCACAGTGCCAGATTATTTCCTTTCATGATTCGGTCCAGAAACTCTCTTTGGTGTGACTGACGTAGGAGAAAGATTGAGAAAGGTCAGTCGCACATAGGAATTTCCAGCCTAAGTGTAGCCTCTTCATTTTGGAGTCCGCTGTGAGGGTTAAAACCCCCTGGAAAATGTTGGCGTTGGATGACATGAGGAGATCTGCTTTGCGTCCCATGCAGTGTTGAGTGAAGTGATGGATAACAGTCAAGTGTCCGAGGATGCGGGAGAGAGAGGGACGTCCATTGGAATGATGTGCGTTATTGGGTAATGCAGGAGTGTAAGTGACATTCCTGTGGATGACAGTCTTTTATCTTCCCTGTCACGGCACTTGAGGGACAATCAAGTAGCTTTCTTTTAATTATAAATTGGGAACCCATTGTAGGTCAGTGTTCGCATATCTAATTTAAGGATGAATTTGTAGTGCGATGAGCTTTAGCAGAGTGACAGCTGTGAAACGCTCCCTTTAAGTTGGTTTCCGGGGTAGTGGTGGTTAGGGTTGGAGAATAAAACACTTGATTTTAATGAGGTTGCTCTTGGGTCCCGTTTTCTATTGCTGAATATTGCCTGCGTTCCACGGGTGAATGATTAACACAGTGTGTGAGGTTTGAGAAGACCATTTTGAGGAGATGTGGTAACAGATCAACTCTTTTTGGAGGGCAGGTGGGTAACTGGGCTGATATTTGTGATCTGTGCAGGTTTCTATTCTAGGTCTGCAACTGCTTGATGATCAGGCTGAGTTTGGGGCTGGAGATGCTTTGAGGATGGATCACTGGTGGTTGACAATAAGGAGATTGTAGAGTTTTATCTTGAGCTGAGATTAGGTCTTTACGAGAAGACAGATGGCCAAGTATATCATGGCACTGGTTGGTCACGGTTCAATCATGTTATCAAGCTTTTTGAGATTTTGTGCCCAGGTCTCTTCCTTCGTCCCAGCTGTTGTGTGAGAATGGACCATCGCCGTTATTCAGAAGTATGCTTGGAACAGTAGCGGAAGCACTGGAGCGTTTCTTGATGAACTTCCATGTGTCCCCTTTATTGTGTTTTTGCATTCTGCAGAGAAGTGTACATCTACAATACTTTCTGAGGGGCACTGCTGATAAAATGCGGGTGTGATTTTAGGTCTGGCGATGGCCAAGACCTTTTGATTTTACTAAAATTGTATGTGCAATATACTTACTCATAGAAGCTTTCAGTTAACCCTCTTCATCCATTGGTCTTTTATTGTGTCAGTCACATTTCCCCTCCCTCCACTACAGCATACAGCCTGGTGTAGTGGGTCAGCCCACTTCAGCCTTTGGCTAACTTCTCTGTGTGTCACAGCATTTTGCTCTTTCCCAAGGAGCAAATACTCTGCACACAAAGTAGTTCCCTTCAGTGGCAGATACTAGTATGGCAATGTGTGTTTTTGAGACCAAAAATATATTTTTGCTTTTAGCCAAAGATTTTGCTTCCCCAACTTTTGCCTTGAGTCCCATTCCACTGTACCCTTCTCCCTTCTCCCCAACCTCACACCCCTTTTCCCCCACCTCTTCTGCCCTGCCCCTTCTCCCCTTGCCCTTCTCTCTCATTCTTATCCACGCACCCTTCTCCCCCTGACCTTATTCCATGCGTGCTTCTCCTCCACCCTTACCCCTGGGCCCTTCTCCCCTCCCTTTACCCCATCCCTATCCCCGCACCCTTCCCCCCTGCCCTTATTCCATGCGCGCTTCTCCTCCACCCTTCTCCCCTCAATTTACCCCATCCCTATCCCCGCACCCTTCTCCCCCTGTCCTTATTCCATGCGCGCTTCTCCTTACCCCCGGGCCCTTCTCCCCTCCCTTTACCCTATCCCCGCACCCTTCTCCTCCTGCCCTTATTCCATGAGCGCTTCTCCTCCACCCTTACTCCCGGGCCCTTCCCCCACCCTTTACCCCAACCCTATCCCTGCACCCTTCTCCTCCTGCCCTTATTCCATGCGTGCTTCTCCTCCACCCCTACCCCCGGGCCCTTCGCCCCTCCCCTTACCCCAACCCTATCCCCTCACCCTTCTCCCCTGCCCTTATTTAATGCTTGCTTCTCCTCCACCCTTACCCCCATGCCCTTCTCCCCTCCCTTTACCCCTTCCCTATTCCCGCACCCTTACCCCTGGGCCCTTCTCCCCTGCCCTTCGCCCCATCCCTATCCCCGCACCCTTCTCCCCCTGCCCTTATTCCATGCGCTCTTCTCCTCCACCCTTACCCCCGGGCCCTTCTCCCTTCCCTTTACCCCATCCCTATCCCCGCGCCCGTCTCCTCCTGCCCTTATTCCATGCGTGCTTCTCCTCCACCCTTACCCCCAGGCCCTTCTCCCCTCCCTTTACCCCATCTCTATCCCCGCGCCCTTCTCCCCCTGCCCTTATTCCATGCGCGCTTCTCCTCCACCCTTACCCCCGGGCCCTTCTCCCCTCCCTTTACCCCATCCCTATCCCCGCACCCTTCTCCTCCTGCTCTTATTCCATGCGCGCTTCTCCTCCACCCTTACCCCCGGGCCCTTCTCCCCTCCCTTTACCCCATCCCTGCACCCGTGTCCCCCTGCCCTTATTCCATGCGCACTTCTCCACCCTTCTCCCCTCCCTTTACCCCATCCCTATCCCCGCACCCGTCTCCTCCTGCCCTTATTCCATGCACGCTTCTCCTCCACCCTTACCCCCGGGCGCTTCTCCCCTGCCCTTCGCCCCATCCCTATCCCTGCACCCTTCTCCCCCTGACCTTATTCCATGCGCTCTTCTCCTCCACCCTTACCCCCGGGCGCTTCTCCCCTGCCCTTCGCCCCATCCCTATCCCCGCACCCTTCCCTCCTGCCCTTATTCCATGCGCGCTTCTCCTCCACCCTTACCCCCGGGCGCTTCTCCTTTCCCTTTACCCCTTCCCTATCCCCGCACCCTTCTCCCCCTGCCCTTATTCCATGCACGCTTCTCCTCCACCCTTACCCCGGGCGCTTCTCCCCTCCCTTTACCCCTTCCCTATCCCTGCACCCTTCCCCCCTGCCCTTATTCCATGCGCGCTTCTCCTCCACCCTTACCCCCGGGCCCTTCTCCCCTGCCCGATCCCTATCCCCCGTACCCGTCTCCTCCTGCCCTTATTCCATGCATGCTTCTCCTCCACCCTTACCTAGATGCCCTTCTCCCCTCCCTTTACCCCATCCCTATCCCTGCAACCTTCTCCCCCTGCCCTTATTCCATGCGCGCTTCTCCTCCATCCTTACCCCCGGGCCCTTCTCCCCTGCCTTTACCCCATCCCTATCCCCGCACCCTTACCCCCGGGCCCTTCTCCCCTGCCCTTGGCCCCATCCCTGCACCCTTCCCCCCTGCCCTTATTCCATGCGTGCTTCTCCTCCACCCTTACCCCCGGGCCCTTCTCCCCTCCCTTTACCCTATCCCCCACCCTTATCCCCTGCCCTTATTTAATGCTCGCTTCTCCTCCACCCTTACCCCCGGGCCCTTCTCCCCTCCCTTTACCCTATCCCCGCACCCTTCTCTTCCTGCCCTTATTCCATGCGTGCTTCTCCTCCACCCTTACCCCGGGCCATTCTCCCCTGCCCTTCGCCCCATCCGTATCCCTGCACCCTTCTCCCCCTGCCCTTATTCCATGCGTGCTTCTCCTCCACCCTTACCCCCGGGCCCTTCTCCCCTGCCCTTCGCCCCATCCCCGCACCCTTCCCCCCTGCCCTTATTCCATGCGTGCTTCTCCTCCACCCATACCCCCGGGCCCTTCTGCCCTCCCTTTACCCCATCCCTATCCCCGCACCCTTCCCCCCTGCCCTTATTCCATGTGCGCTTCTCCTCCAGCCATACCCCTGGGCCATTCTCCCCTCCCTTTACCCCATCCCTGCACCCTTCCCCCTGCCCTTATTCCATGCGCGCTTCTCCTCCACCCTTACCCCAGGGCCCTTCTCCCCTGCCCTTCGCCCCATCCCTATTCCCGCACCCTTACCCCCGGGCCCTTCTCCCCTGCCCTTCGCCCCATCCCTATCCCCGCACCCTTCCCCCCCTGCCCTTATTCCATGCGCGCTTCTCCTCCACCCTTACCCCCGGGCCCTTCTCCCCTCCCTTTACCCGATCCCTATCCCTGCACCCTTCTCCTCCTGCCCTTATTCCATGCGTGCTTCTCCTCCACCCTTACCCCCGGGCCCTTCTCCCCTCCCTTTACCCCAACCCTATCCCCGCACCCTTCTCCTCCTGCCCTTATTCCATGCGCGCTTCTCCTCCACCCTTACCCCCGGGCCCTTCTCCCCTCCCTTTACCCCAACCCTATCCCCGCACCCTTCTCCTCCTGCCCTTATTCCATGCGCGCTTCTCCTCCACCCTTACCCCCGGGCCCTTCTCCCCTCCCTTTACCCCATCCCTGCACCCGTGTCCCCCTGCCCTTATTCCATGCGCACTTCTCCTCCACCCTTCTCCTCCACCCTTACCCCGGGCCCTTCTCCCCTGCCCTTTGCCCCCATCCCTATCCCCGCAACCTTCTCCCCCTGCCAATATTCCATGCACGCTTCTCCTCCACCCTTACCCCGGGCCCTTCACCCTCCCTTTTCTCCATCCCTATCCTCACACCCATCCCCACACACCCTTCCCCCATGCCCATATCGTCTGTGTGCTTCTCCTCTGCCTTTATCTCCCAAGCCCTTGGCCAACCGCGCCCCCCCCTCTGCCCCCACCACCCTTCTTCCCTTGTCCTTCAATCCTACCCTTATCCCCCGCATTCCTTCTCCCCCTCCTCTCACCTGACCTTTCTCACATACGACTAGTGAGGAGAGAGCGCAATTGTGTAACACTACCTAGAAGTAAATCCCATTAAAGCGGCGGTGTGTTGGCAGGTCAGTACATGATTTGTCTTCTAAATTTGCATATCACACACTAGTGATGCTGCAGTATCCCTCGGTGTTACCTGGTGAGATCATGCCAGTCACAGCACATTCACTTTGAGACCCGAGACCCTGATGCTTGTTCCTCTAGAGCATAGTTTCTTTACCATCATTTTGATTGGATGACTTTTATGATGCCAGTGCTCACGCAGGAACTACTTTTTTCTTTTTCATTCAGCTATCCATGAGAGTGCATGTTTTCGCTCTCTCCCTCATGTTCTGCTTCCACCCTCATGTGCGGCTTCCTACCCTCATCTGCGGCTTCCTACCCTCATCTGCGGCTTCCTACCCTCATGTGCGGCTTCCTACCCTCGTGTGCGGCTTCCTCCCTCGTGTGCGGCTTCCTCCCTCGTGTGCGGCTTCCTCCCTCGTGTGTGGCTTCCTCCCTCACGTGCTGCTTCCTCCCGTGCTGCTTCCTCCCTCACGCGCCGCTTCCTCCCTCACGCGCCGCTTCCTCCCTCACGCGCCGCTTTTCTCACGCGCCGCTTTTCCTCCCTCGCGCGCCGCTTCCTCCCTCGTGTGCAGCTCTCTCCTCGTGTGCCGATCTCTCCTCGTGTGCCGGCTTCCTTTCTCAAGTACTGGTCCCCCTGACACACTTCGCTGCTCCCCACCCCTTCCAGCTTGTTTTTAAAAACAAAGCTATAGGTATATTTTTGCCGAACTATGACAAATGTAGTCTTTAAGGGCTGTTTTTGTTTAATTTCCTGAATTTCACATTTTAGTGGCTGAGCATTTGTTTTAGTACCGAGTCCAGTAGAAGGAAAATTGGGCCTTGCCAAGTGCTTTTTTTTTTTAATTCTGACACTTCCTAAGTGTTTTAAATTCTGTTCAGAGCTTCATGAGTAAAAAGTATTTTAGAAATGAAGGACAATGTAGAACTCAATGTACAGTTTTGAATTACCTTAAGGTATGCGTTTGTTTTTCCTCCAGTATTTTGAAATGCTTTTTCCTTTTACCTTTTTTCAACAATGCTTTACAAATTAGCATTGGCAAAGCCAACAGCTTAGAACTCGCATTATAACGGTGAGACTGTTGGCTTTGGCAGTGCTTGTTTTTAATTTGGTTACCTGCAAGACTCTACACCCTGCCTAATGCAGCCCTGCCATGTCACTGGTATCTGTGTGTTCTGTACATAATAAGAACCTTAACACAGAATACAAGAACCCGCACCACCACTGAAAGAGCCCGGATGGTGGGCTCCATCGAGTCCTGATCTGGGCCCTGACGGCTTCGGATCATTTCTTTCCACTTGGTCTGTAAGCTCACGTGTATTTGTCAAAGGCATCAAATAACTCTTTACTGTTTGAATCAGTTAATCACATAGCCATTTCCTCTCAATTTCATGCATCTGTTCCTGGTTGCAGTTTGTCAGTGAGGGCGTGTAGCACAGCAGGGGGCCCTGTCCAGACCTATACTCATGGCTGCTCTGTTAGTAGATGGGAATCATTGAGGTCTGCAGAGTTTAAGGAACTAAGATTTGTAGGACACTGCTACTTTGTAATGTATATCAGAAGTCTAGATTTAACAGCACCTAAAGTAGATGTCTGGACACCACTCCTCTGCAAGGAAGCCTTTGTGGCCAGAAAAGCCAGGGAGAATCTCACCCGGAGGGAGAAGGTTATTTGTATTGAATGAACATAAAATACATTCTCATTCTCAATGGGTGAACCTCAAGTAGCAGGGTTAGGATCCACCCTGCTTACTTCACCTGTGAGGTAGCTAGACCTCCTTGCAGTCTTGTTCCAAGGAGTAGGAAGAGTTTACCTGTCGATGTGCCGTACTCTTATAATCCCTCCATCACCTATCATCTCCTTTGTCGTGTTGTGATCACCTATCACCTCCTTTGTCGTGTTGCTATCACCTATCACCTCCTTTGTCGTGTTGCTATCACCTATCACCTCCTTTGTCGTGTTGCTATCACCTATCACCTCCTTTGTCGTGTTGCGATCACCTATCACCTCCTTTGTCGTGTTGCGATCACTTATCACCTCCTTTGTCGTGTTGCGATCACCTATCACCTCCTTTGTCGTGTTGCTATCACCTCCTTTGTCGTGTTGCTATCACCTCCTTTGTCGTGTTGCGATCATCCATCATCTCCTTTGTCGTGTTGCAATCACCCATCACCTCCTTTGTCGTGTTGCGATCACCTATCACCTCCTTTGTCGTGTTGCGATCACCTATCACCTCCTTTGTCGTGTTGCGATCACCTATCACCTCCTTTGTCGTGTTGCAATCACCTATCACCTCCTTTGTCGTGTTGCGATCACCTATCACCTCCTTTGTCGTGTTGCGATTATCCATCATCTCCCTTGTCGTGTTGCGATCACCTATCACCTCCTTTGTCGTGTTGCGATCACCTATCACTTCCTTTGTCGTGTTGCGATCACCAATCATCTCTTTTGTCGTGTTGCGATCACCTATCACCTCCTTTGTCGTGTTGCGATCACCTATCACCTCCTTTGTCGTGTTGCGATCACCTATCACCTCCTTTGTCGTGTTGCGATCACCTATCACCTCCTTTGTCGTGTTGCATCACCTATCACTTACTTTGTCGTGTTGCGATCACCAGTCACCTCCTTTGTCGTGTTGCTATCACCTCCTTTGTCGTGTTGCTATCACCTCCTTTGTCGTGTTGCTATCACCTCCTTTGTCGTGTTGCTATCACCTCCTTTGTCGTGTTGCGATTATCCATCATCTCCCTTGTCGTGTTGCGATCACCTATCACCTCCTTTGTCGTGTTGCGATCACCTATCACCTCCTTTGTCGTGTTGCGATCACCTATCACCTCCTTTGTCGTGTTGCGATCACCTATCACCTCCTTTGTCGTGTTGCGATCACCTATCACCTCCTTTGTCGTGTTGCATCACCTATCACTTACTTTGTCGTGTTGCGATCACCAGTCACCTCCTTTGTCGTGTTGCGATCACCGATCACCTCCTTTGTCGTGTTGCGATCACCTCCTTTGTCGTGTTGCGATCACCTATCACCTCCTTTGTCGTGTTGCGATTATCCATCATCTCCCTTGTCGTGTTGCGATCACCTATCACCTCCTTTGTCGTGTTGCGATCACCTATCACTTCCTTTGTCGTGTTGCGATCACCTCCTTTGCCGTGTTGCGATCACCTATCACCTCCTTTGTCGTGTTGCGATCACCTATCATCTCCTTTGTCGTGTTGCGATCACCTATCACCTCCTTTGTCATGTTGCGATCACCTATCACCTCCTTTGTCGTGTTGCAATCACCTATCACTTCCTATGTCGTGTTGCGATCACCTATCACCTCTTTTGTCGTGTTGCGATCACCTATCACCTCCTTTGTTGTGTTGCGATCACCTATGACCTCCTTTGTCGTGTTGCGATCACCTATCACCTCCTTTGTCGTGTTGCGATCACCTATCACCTCCTTTGTCGTGTTGCGATCACCTATCACCTCCTTTGTCGTGTTGCGATCACCTATCACCTCCTTTGTCGTGTTGCGATCACCTCCTTTGTCGTGTTGCAATCACCTATCACTTCCTATGTCGTGTTGCGATCACCTATCACCTCTTTTGTCGTGTTGCGATCACCTATCACCTCTTTTGTCGTGTTGCGATCACCTATCACCTCCTTTGTTGTGTTGCGATCACCTATCACCTCCTTTGTCGTGTTGCGATCACCTATCACCTCCTTTGTCGTGTTGCGATCACCTCCTTTGTCGTGTTGCGATCACCTATCACTTCCTTTGTCGTGTTGCGATCACCTATCACTTCCTTTGTCGTGTTGCGATCACCTATCACCTCATTTGTCGTGTTGCGATGATACCTGCTCACCGCAGCAGCTTATTTCTTGATGATTAGACAAGCTCACGTATTGAAAAGACTTGCCAAGACCGTTCTGTTTTATTCATTTTCTGTCCTTGCGCATACGTGTGCGAAGGACTGGGGGAAATTGTTTCAGCACGGTGATGTTACCTGAAGACTTGAGTAAACAATGGGCCAATCTTAATATTTTCAGTTCTGGATACGATATTCCTTTGGAGTACCCATTAATGACTTACCGTACAGTTCATTGTTGTACAGTTGCTACACAGGACATCCTTTCTTGGCGTAGTCTGGTCACTTCCAAGAGTGCAATGGATTTCTCTATTTGAATGTAAGGCCCTTTTTAAAGCTCAGGTAAATCACCCAAAAGTATCCATGCGCTGTTGGCATCACTAGATTTATTCCTCTAGTGAAAGGGTTTGAAAAGGCTGGAGACAGATTTTCAGGCTCTTTATACACTTATGTGACACTTATGTGACACTTATGTGACACTTATGTGACACTTATGTGACACTTATGTGACACTTATGTGACACTTATGTGACACTTATGTGACACTTGTGTCCTTCCACAGATGGGCATTGGGGTGGCTGCAATGACAGAGGTGGCGCTGCCCCCTTACATGTGCACTGGAACCAGCTGCTGCTAGGACGGGGGGTGGGGTGATACCAGTAGAAGTGGTCCCTGGGGAAGAACAGGGCTGTGTGAACTAAGCACAGGGAGTTCAGCTTGGTCTGCTCGGAAGATGGGTATCCAGTGTAATGAGTTCAGTGCTGAGGTAGTGTGCTCCCAAGGCCAGCAGCATTCTGTATAAGCCGGAGGTTGGGGAGGGCGAGATAAAGGCATTACTGTGGATGAAGTTAAAGCATTTGAAAATGACACTTTATGTAAGAAACCGAAAAATGCACAACATTTTCATATATGTGAGTAAAAGAAAGAAGCGCTGGTCTCTTGATTGAACGGTGCTTTCAGCCTGAGGTTGTGGTCTCTCTTCACAGCGTTCGAGGCCTTGACAAACGTCTCCTAAGGCGTGAGGCCAGGAGTCTGGCTGCAACAAGTCTTGGTCATGTCATTTCATGTAAGATGGTCTATCCTAGACCTCAAGGACAATCTGAGGGCTGTTGGCTTACATAAAGAGTTACCTGAAGGAGTGCAGCAGGTAGGCCAAAGAGGGGACATGCAGGTTGGACATTGATAATGTTGAGCTCTGCTGGACCCCACAGTTTAGGTAATGGAGGGCCTAGACATAGTGTTTGATAAAGACATAAAGATCCCTAGGTGTTGTAAGTTCAGTGCCCTGGACACAAAGTTTCTTTTTTTTTTTAACTTTATTTTTTCCTCCATTTATTATCAACAGCAAATGTATGGTTCCATCGTTACAGTCGTCCACGATACATATACTACATATGAATTAGAAACACATCCATGTCACATTGTAATAGCCGAAGGTGTCTTGCCAGGTTATAAACTCAACATAGTGTGCAACACCATATCTAACAAACAATTCTCAACAACTCGTTCCAGTGCATCAAATGTCTTTTCAATTTTATCAAAGCGGCAGGTCCCCGCCCTCTATCCGTTATCGTCTCTATCTCAGAGTGCTCGATGGCGCTGACTTAGCGTGTAGGTGAGGGTATTTATTACGCAGTGCCGTGTCGAGCCTATCCGATCTATCAATGTGTAGTCAGATTGGTCTATCCAATACCCGTGGGTACTATCCTTGAATTAGGCTGGGAGGCGGGAGGAATGCTTAGGGTGTCTATATATGCCTTATATGGGCCCCAGATATCTTTGGGGCGCGCTGTGCTGGGGAGCAGGCTAGAGTAGATCTCACTGTTTATACTGCAATACGCTAAGCTATTCAGCCATCCTTGTGCCGTAGGGGAAACCTGGTTGCCCCAATATAATGCTACCTCCCGTTTTGCCAAGAGGAGGCCAAGGGATGCTAGTTTCCGGACTGCTTTAGGAAAATTAACCGTGTAGCCCAGCAATGCCACTTCCGGAATAGGAACCAGTGTAAGCCCAAGAATGTCCCCTAATGTTTTGTGCACCTGGATCCAATACGGGTGTATGTGGGGGCATGTCCAGGCCAAGTGTACGAAATAAGCGTGCTGAGCGCCGCATTTCCGGCACGTGTGGGGTCGTTCAGGGTCAATTTTATGTAATGTTGTCGGTGTCATATAAGTTCTGCGAAGAAATTTATAATGTAATAGTTTATGGCGACTATTCAGTGAAACATCCTTTGTTACCTTGCAGCAGGCGGACCACTGGTCGTCCGAGATGGGATGTCCCAGATCAGACTCCCACTCTGTACGTAGCCTGTCGTCCGCGATCGGCATCTGTGCTACGCATAGCTTATATAGTTTGGAAATGACGTGCGTTCCACTCTCACTCTCAATGAGTAGAGTCAGTGGCGTAAATGAGTCAGGCTCCAGCGGGAAGCCAGGGATCGTGGCTCTTAAGGCTGAGTGCAGTCTCCGGAGAACAAATTTATCCATGAACGTGGCCGCCTGGAAGCGGGTGTCCTCCGTGGCTGAAAATACATGCCCGCCTGGATATAGATCGCCTATTTTAACAATGTCAAATTTAGTCAAAGTGCGTTGCACAATTTTCTCACCTGTGATGGGAAGCCAACGGGCATTCGGAAGAGGAAGGGCAAATGAGTATAAAACTGAATTGCCCGCGTAGCGGGAGAGCCTGCTCCACGCCCAGCTGGTCGTCGAGACCGTTTGTATGTCGACTGGACTCCTGGGTTCGCCCCTGGGTAGGACCTCCGCCAGTCGCTCAGGTAGGACAAAGTCTGCTTCCGGGCACAAAAATGGAATCCGCGCGTCTGGGTGGTACCAGGCATAGGCGTAACTACACTGAGCCACCAAGTAATATAAATAAAAATCTGGCACTCCAAGTCCGCCTCTCTCATATGGTAAAGTAAGTACCTTCCACCGAACACGCGGCCGTCTGCCTCCCCATACCAATCTGATAAGATGGGATCGAAGTGTTGCGAAGAAGCCGTGGGTGAGAGGCATGGGGATATTATTAAAAAGATATAAAAATTTGGGTAGGACCATCATCTTAATTATAGCGATTCTACCTGCCATGGATAGCGGTAGTCGTAACCATTTCTCCACTTGTGTCTGCAGCTTCTCAACCGCTTGTCCATAATTAAGGGCCATAATCTGGTCCTGGTTCAAGTGTATGTGGATACCCAGATATTTAACCGAATCCGAGCACCATTCCAATGGAAACCCACAATCCCAAGGGGTCGTACTAGCGGTCAAGGGAAAAATGGTCGATTTGTGCCAGTTAATACCTAATCCAGAGTGCCTCCCAAAGCGGAGGATTTCCCGGATGAGCGGGGCAAGGTTCAGATGTGGTTCTCTGACATAGAGGATGGTGTCATCGGCATATAATGAAACTAAAAGGGGGCCCGTATTGAACTGCAGCCCTCTATGGAGATGTCGTTCCTGGAAGTGTCGTATTAAAGGGTCCATGGCAAGGATGAACAAAAGAGGTGATAGAGGACATCCCTGACAGCGTACCTCGGGTTAATGCAAAGGGGCAGATAGAGTACCATTTATGCGCAACCGTGCCGTGGGACGACTATATAATAAGCCCGTAGTGGCTATAAAGCCAGCTGGCATGCCCATACGACGCATTATGGCGAGGAGAAAGGGCCACTCGAGTGTGTCGAAGGCCTTTTCAGTGTCCAGAAGAATAGCCGCCGCAGGAGTGCCGGGATCTATTCTATGTAATACTGCGAACAAGGTTCGCAGATTTAATGAAGTCGAGCGATGGGGGACAAAGCCTGATTGTGCCGGAGCAATAATAAACTCCATTAACTGTGACAACCTGTTAGCCACAATTTTAGCGAGTATTTTATAATCTATGTTTAAGAGTGATAGCGGTCTGTATGATCCGCAAAGAGATGGGTCTTTACCAGGCTTTGGGATGAGAATAATTACTGCTTCATTTAACGTAGGAGGTAGGGTTTGTTTGTCCAGGGCCTCAGCATATACCTCAATCAGTTTCGGTGCTAGAAGGTCTGCGAAGGTCTTATAAAACTCCCCGGTAAAACCGTCGAGGCCAGGGGCCGACGAGCCACGCATAGCTCTAATAGCCCCACGTACCTCTTCCTCAGTGATGGGTTCTGCCATAAATTCCTGCATGTTTTTCCAGGAACACTAAGGCGATTTCGGACAGATATTCCTCTTGCGCTGTTGTGTCGCTGCTGTGTCTGGATGTGTATAACGTCTCGTAGAACGAGAGGAATTCGTCTCTAATATCCGTGGAAGTCGTTAGCAGCGTCCCGTCCTTGTCACAAATCTCTGTGATATATGCTGTGCTATAGGGTGGCTTGAGGATCTGAGCCAGTGTGCGGCCTGGGCGATCTCCTTCACCGTATCTACGGGCTGTTTGATATTTGCCTAGATAAAGGATCTCACGATCCGCAGTCTCTCTGTATTCGGCAAGGAGGGCCAGCCTCCTGCCTTGTAGAAGGCCGGGGGAACGCGCAACGCCTCGGCGTCCAGCGCAGCTAGCTCTCCCTCTAATCTTGCTAATGTTGTGCGTAGTGCTTTAAGTACCCCAGCATGTTTGGAAATGCATACTCCATGAATGTAGGCTTTGAATCCCTTCCACAACACGGCCCAGGAGTCTACCGAGCCAGTGTTAATGGTGAAGTAGTCCTCAATTGCCTCCCGTATCTCATGACAGAAAAGGTCATCCAGGAGAGCACGACCGGGAAGCGCCATTGCCTTTCAAACCCCTCGGGCGCGGGACTCGGAGACATAGTTGGATCGGGGAATGGTCCGAATATGTTCTAGGAAGTGTCTTCAACACCTGATACCAGGAAGACACATCCGGGGAAATCAACCAGTAATCGATCCTGGTCCACGTGTTGTGTTGACCTGAAAAATGTGTGTAATTAGTAGTGGTAGGATTGCGCCTGCGCCAAATGTTTATCAAGGAGAACTGGTCACATAGGTCTCGGAGTGTGCGCCGCGCTCTAGGTTTGGTGTCTGGAGTGGCGGATGTGCTATCCAGGTCTATATTCAAAAGAAGGTTGAAATCCCCACCTATTATAAGCATCGCAGGTTCTAGTTTAGAAAGTTGGGTGTGTAGTGCATGAAAAACTCCGGGAGTCAGTATTGGGGCGTAGACACAAACCAGAGTGATCCTATGACCCATCACGGACCCCACCACAATAGTATACCGACCCTCCTTATCCCTGATGACCAACCTGCAGTGAAAGGGATTCTCTTATGTATAAGAACTGCCGTGCCTCTCGCATAGTTACTGAAATTAGCAAAGTACCTGTGGGCTCCCCAGCTTGCAGCAAAGCGTGCTGCATCTGTAACTGGCAAATGTGTTTCTTGCAGAAATGCTATGTCAATATTATGTCTATGCAAGTAGTGTACCACCTGCCTTCGTTTACGCTGATTGTTAAGACCTCTGACATTCCATGACAACAGGGACAAATTAGAGGGGCCTGCAATTAAACCTGGCAGCGCCATCTGTGAGTTGTAAGACGTCTGGAGAGAACGAATATTATGTTGAGAACACTAACCTCATACCATGGACAACAGAAACCATAATCAATAATGAGAGCAATTAGCCCTACCCCAACCCCCTCCCACCACCCAGCCCCACCGCAAAAAGGCAAGGCCTACCCCATTCTGAAAACCAATGGCTGAATACCAATCAACTGTACAGCAGAAGAGTTCCACTATGAACAGATACATCCGGAGCAATCAAAACAAACCCAAGGTATCCACCTAGGGGGGTGGCAACGCCACGACAGTCAACCGACTGTGAAAAATATACACAATCAAACACAATATGTCCCCAAATATTTCAAAATACAAAATAGGAAGGGGGAGACAAATACATATCGGTGTCACCCAGCACCGGAGCCAGAGAACAGTTCCAGACTTGCGACGGATCCACTGTGTGGGGGGATGGGTCGCCGCTGTCGTCTCGCAGCTGATCATTGTTATTTTTGTAGGTGCGACAGAATTCTTGGACCTCATTTGGATTATCAAAAAACCGCACCCGGCCCCCAGCCTCCACCCTAAGCCGTGCAGGATATAACATGCCGTATTTCAGGCCAAGATTTCGGAGGGTGGCCTTTACCCCCGTGAATTTGCGTCTGGCCTCCTGCACCATCATCGTGAAGTCCGGATAAAGAGCAATTTTGGAGCCCTGCCAGGTAGTGTCCCCACGTTCCCTGGCCAAGCGAAGTGATGTGTCCCTATCTCGGAAGTTCATGATCCGGGCTATCAGGGGGCGAGGAGGGAGGCCCGGGTTAGGTCTTGGTCCCAGGGTGCGGTGGGCCCTCTCCACCACAAAGCCAGATGTAAAAGATTCCCTTCCAAACATGTCCGCCAGCAGAGTTTCTACTGAAGGTATCCAGGCGGCCCGTCGCTGTGGACTCCGGCACCCCTAGGATACGCACATTGTTGCGGCGACTGCGCGCTTCAAGATCTTCATTTTTGATGACCACTTCCTTCAATACGCGCTCCATTCTGTCCAGTCGTTTAGTTGCTTGCGCGGTTCCATCTTCAATGTCGGATATCCGCGCCTCCGCCACATCTAGACGCCTGTCATGTGCCTGGATCTTCGTGCCCATTGATTCTAGCGTCTTGTCGAGGCGTCAAAGCGACTATCTAACGATCTGAAGCCGGCCCTCATCTCCTGCAGCCACTCCACTGGAGGGGCCAAGGCAGCCAGCGTCGCCAGCAGGGCTCACGGCACTCTCCGCCATATCAGGGCCTCTCTCTGTCGTGTTATCCGCGAGCTTCTCAAAGGGGAGTGTCTGTTGTTTCGGGTCTTTGCGACCCATGCCGTCGCGACACGTCCAGATGCCGACCAACCGCCGTTGTTGTTCCTCGACTGATGCTGGCAGCGCTATGGATGTCGAGGTCTAGTGGTAGCTACTGGACATCTATCCAGTCAGTAGCGATGCCGTATCTCTATATGCCTCAGCAATACTTTCGGAACGCAAGCTGTCTCATCCTAGCCACTGTACCACGATCCGGTCACTGGCACCAGTCGGCGCGGCGCTGGCATATGGTCGCCGCGTGGTGTGTGGCATCACCGTGTTAGGGCCGTGAACTGCAGGTATGGCAGGGTCGTTTGCGCAGCTCAAAGGCCAGGGCACAGCAAACACCAGGGGCCGGTGGACGCCGGGGGCAAGAGGCAGCCTCACCACCCGGATGCTCCCAGACTGCCTCCGAGCTCGACCCCGCAATGTTCGTGAAGAAGTAGGGCCCGACGTCACTGCCGGCTACTGCCCAGCGTATGCCACTATGGATGCAGCCCTATGGGTGGGGGACCACGCGGGAGAAACACCGGGCGCCGGGGGCAATCGGCAGTCCCAGGCTCACCTCCACCCCGTAAATCTCGCGCCGCCTCCGTCCCAGCCGCCTCCGTCACACACCCGTCCGCGGAGGCTATGGGGGTCAGAAGGCAGCGCGGCCGCAATCCCGCATCAGCGCCTGGCCGGTTCCGTCACGTCCCTGGAGCGGCGCTGAATATGGAAGTGCGGGGGGGGGCGAGACCACCAGACCGGCACCCGGGCACTCACCGCAATGTTAGATCCCGCTCAAGGCAGAAGGCAGCTCCGATGTCTGCGGGGGGAGCACTCGCCCGACTTTGCCTTGTCAGGCCGCCATTTTGTCTTCCGTCTCCCCACGGGTGGATCTCGCCTCGGAGCTTTCCTGCGTCCCTCGCAGCGCTGCTACGGCCCACACCTCACTCCGCGTCTGTTCATAGGTGCACCGACACCTTCGTCCCCCTCATATCAGCGCTGGAAATTGGGGAAAGCGCATTTGTCGTCGGTCAGCCAGCGGACCTTCAACACCGCGCGGCCATCTTAGCCCGCGGCTTGGCCACGCCCCCCCTGGACACAAAGTTCACTAAGTCCTATGAAGAGAATCTGAGGCTCTATGGTGTCGGACGCCACAGACCAGTCCAGAAGGACCAACATCTTATCCAGCGCGGCCACTGCTACCGTCTTGTTACCACAGCTCAGACTGCACCCAGCTTGCATAGATGTAAAATACTGTGTGTCCTACCAAACTTCTGAAGTCCTAACACGTGGATGGAAGTTTCCTATGTGTAAAGGTGCCTTTGTTAGAGTTGTAAACTGCACCCAGATTGCATGGGATGTAAAATACTGTGTGTCCTACCAAACTCCTGAAGTCTTAATATGTGGAGAGAGGTTTCCTATTTGTAAGGGTGCCTTTGTTAGAGTTGTAAACTGAGACAACAAGTGGGCAACAAGTCTAGTCTCCAGGTGATCTGGATCCTTTGCTTTCACCTACCAAGAGCGCCACGTCTTTTTCTGTGAGTGATTTGTTGTAAGTGATGAGTCTGGAGAATTTAGTTGGTTTCTATTTCATTAAATGTAAATCGCCCATTGGTGGGTATTAAATAAGAAAAGGTTTTTTGTAAACATAGCAGCAGAACCACTGTTCGCTTACTGGGACTATCCATCACAGCAAGGATAGAGGGACGCTGTCACTCAGTGGTGACCCTAAATGTCTCAATTTCAGCCCTGGAAAACTTCACAAAGTCATTGCATTTATCCTTAGAGCCCTTTGTTATTTACACTGTATAGGAATTAGAATACTTTAATATGGAAACTTAAGTTCTTTTCTGTGGAAGAGACTGACTGGTGTCCTGTCTTTTTAGAAATATTGACAGCAACGAGAGGATTTCAACTCATCGCGCCGGCATTGATTGATTCACTACCTTTCTTCTGCCTACTAGGGCGCTGAAATGCATCTAGCCGAATTTTGGTGTCTTTCGGCAGGCCATGAAGTTTAAAATGAATACTCCAAGTCTACATTTACATTAATCGTGCTCAATTGTGATTCCCACATCATAGTTGCGTGCAGAAACTCGTGTAGCGCTCCCTGTCCAGTTAGATGCCTCTTGGCACTAGTCAGAGGTGGAATCAGGAAGAGGATTTGTACGGTTTCATCATTTTTATAAAGGCAGCGCCTTTCTTGTGTCCAGACCTCTCCCTGAAGGGCCCCGCAGAGCCTCAGTATGTAATCTCTGCAATCTCCCTCTTCCCCACTTTCTATAGGGGCCACCTCTGAATGAAGGTCTGCACTTAGATACAGGCTCATGCCACCGCTCGCCGGATAGAGGAAAGAACAAGCCTTATGGTCATATCTGGGATTCACCAGCATTGGATCTTGCATAGATTCACATCCTTGAATCATTCCCTGTCCTCAGGCTGGGAATCCCCAATAACTTGGTAAGGGATAAGTGTGAATAGCCATCTAGGATTTCATTAGGACCACTAGGGCTGTGGTTTACGTGTGTTGAGAATGAGGGCATGATGTGATATGATCACTAGCAAGACGCTGGTTAGAAGACTTCATTGATGTTAGAAGTCAGGAAAAGAGTCTAAAAGGAGCAATATTTTGATTTGGTGTCTGCAGGAAAGGAGTCAACTCAGTGAATTCTGGGAAACACCATGTGTGTACCCAGGGCCTCCTTTTGTGAGATGCAACTCTAGAAGCAGTACCAGGACCCTAACGTCAGAGCCCCTGGCTGCTTCTGCTACCTCAGCCCAGTTCAGGCACTATGCCTGTGCAGGATTAATCTTTGCATCACTCCCCTGTGCCGAAAAGTCCAAACTTAAGGAGGTGTAAGGATTGGATATGTCAGCCAAGCCTATGAGTTTCATGAAAATGGTCTCAGGGAATGTCTTTAATACATGGTTCTTACCAATATCTTTTTTCTTATGTATATTTGATTTCTATCTTTTGCAGCATTTTCACGATGGCCGCAAGATACAGCAGCTCATTGAAACCTGTTGGAAGCAGCTTGAAGCGGTATGTACAGTCTCTGCAGAGAACAACTGGGCTGCATCCGTTAGTGTGCACACTGTTCTAAGTGCATAACTTTTATTTACGTTTTAGGTCCCACCTACCAGACAGCTCTTATCTGTCTGGTAAGACCAAGCCTCTTGTCAACCATAGAAACCTTACAATAGACCTAGAGCCCGCCTGTTGCTTACATTGTTTGGCTTTATTAGGTCAAAGCCTACCAATCAGCGCAGCTGTCTGGTTTGCAAAGACATCTTGGGGACATTCGGAAAGCTTCCCTGGATTCTGCCAATTGCTTGCCATTGGTTTTGCGGTTTAAACACACATTTGCTTACTTTCTGTTTGCTGGCTTTATTTGTTTTAGGCTGTCCAGTTTGTTAGTCCCTCCTGTGGAGCATAGTCTGTTTACTGTATTCTTCCACAAGTGCTTGCTTTCTATAAACAGGCCTTTAAATGTTGTTCTTATATTGTCACATTTGCTGTGCATTCAAAGACCAAGGTCAGATGTCAGGCTCTGTCTTCTGAGGGTGCTTGGCGTTTTCTTTCTCAGACTTCAAAGTGAGAGAATTTATATGACCATCGTGCTGGCTGCCCATGTGAGAACAACAGCTGTAGAATTGTTTTTTTCTACCACACAGCAAAATTTAAATGTCTGTAAATGAACTGTGCAAATATTTCAGAATATATCAGAATTAGGAAAGCACAAATGAAGCAAATTTGTTTGTAATTCTGAAGTGTACTGGAAACAAATATTTTAATGTGATCAAAATAAATTAATACACTTGGTGATGCCATTTCCACACATTGTTTGTGTTCTGTATAGTTTTATCAGTAAAACTGTCTTTGCAAATGTAATGGTCATTTTAATTGAAAATGTGCTGTCTGTAATCGCAGTGCGCTACCACACCATGCATACCTTACTCTACGCAACTCCACTGTATGACACTATACCACTCTACACCAGTCCACTCTACTACATGACACACTGCAACACTCTTCTCTCCTCCACTCTACGCAACGCCACTCAATGCTATGCCACTCCACTTCATTCTACGCCACTCCACATCACTTTATGCCACTTTACTCCACTCTACGCCGCCCTGCAGCACGCCACTCTACAGCAGTCCACTCAGTGCTATGCCACTCTACACCCCTCCATTCTGCGTCACTCGGCTCTTAAACTATAGTCCACTCTGTGCCACTCTGCATCACGCCATTCCACTACATTCCACTCTATGCCCTCCACTTTGACACACTACTCTTTTCCACTCCACAACACTCAACTCCATGTCACTCTACTCCACGACATTCTGTTCTACGTCACTCCACTCCACTCCACGACACTCTACTCCACTTGAATCTACGACCCTCTTTTCTTCGACCTTCCACAACACTCTGACCCCCCACAACACTCTACTCTATGCCATGACACTCTGCGACACTCTACCCCACTTCACTCCA
This sequence comes from Calotriton arnoldi, assembly GCA_963921515.1. Classification (NCBI taxonomy): domain Eukaryota; kingdom Metazoa; phylum Chordata; class Amphibia; order Caudata; family Salamandridae; genus Calotriton; species Calotriton arnoldi. Next base: position 4,000,435 of record CAWUFW010000054.1, read on the forward strand.
CTGTGCTCCACTTTACGCCACTCCGCTCTGCGATACTCCACTCTATGCTATGCCACTCCACTCTATACCTCTCTAGTCCACTCTATGCCAGAACACTCTATTCCTCCCTACTCCACTCTAAGCCCCTCCACTCTACGCCGCTAACTCTGTGCCACTCTATTCCACTCTGCGCCACTCTACATCACTCCACTCTTCAGTTCCCCAAACCACACTACTCTACAACACTCCACTCTGATCCACGACCTTGCACTCTGCTCTACGATACTCCATTCTACAACACTCTGTTCCACTTTAGGACACTCCACGCCACTCTCCTCAAAGCGACACACTTCTAGCCATGCTGAACATCAGCCATGCTGGTGTACAACATGGCTAAGACACATTGGCAAAGCCAATAGCTCTTGCATAGGTGAGACCTATTGGGTTTGCCAATGCTTGTTGTGTTTGTCTTTTCACTGGAGCAAGTCCTCTTTACCATCCTTTTAATTGTCTGATTTGTGTCCTTCCACTGCACACATTTAGTCAACTACTTTTTTTCTTTTTCGTTAAGATCTCCTTGAGTGCTTGTGTTTCCTTGCACTCCCCTATCTTGTACTGATTCCTCCTCTCAAATATCCGCCTCGCTTGTTGCTTCTCTGTTACCCACCCCCCAAAACGCTCCTCCGTTATGCTTCTCCACCTCGAAGTAGTTGTCCTTTTTAGGTCTCGCGCCTAGCGTTGCAGTGCGTAGCACTGCTCGCGCAGCGCGAGACCTCTTGTATGGGGTTCTGAAAGCTGACCACACGCTCGTGCGTGTGATCAGGCTTTCGCCGGCAGGCATTGGCTTTCGCGTGTTTTTTCTTGTAAAAAAAAAAGGCCCGCGATTGGGCAAAGGCGGGAGCATGTCCCGCCTTTGCAACGCCCATTCCCGTCCGTGTCTAGCACGCGCAGCAGTGCGCGTTCGCCTCGCTGCCGCGCTCCCTCGCCCCCGCTTCTCTGTGGTGCGCGCGCACCACTGGTTTTTTCCAGATAGTATCTGAAATAAGTTTTGCAGCTGCTTTTAAAAGTGTTGAAGTATTGAAGTATTATGCATTGCACTATGTTCACACAGTATAAAAATGTCTGCCCCATCTTTAGGCCGCTCCTCGGACTTCTGTGAGGCAGAACTCCCGTGTTTTCTGCTGACTGTCTTTGGCGTGGATGTACGGAGGAATGTTTGATTACAGTGTAACAGGTTTGGTGGCGAACTCCAGATAAATGTACACCACGCACGCAAAATGTTCCTTTGGGCATTCAGTTCAGCTACTTGCAGCGGTGGAGGGCTCTGCTCTTCGATGTACTTCCTGACAGACTGCAAAGTTTGAAGTGCCTGTCTGGCACAGGTTGCTCTTTTGAAACTTTCTTAGATTTTTCACTGAGGAACAGTGCCGATGCCAACAATGAGAATAGCACTGATGATCCCAATGGGACTAGTGCCGATGCCAACAATGAGAATAGCACTGATGATCCCAATGGGACTAGTGCCAATGCCAACAATGAGAATAGCACTGATGATAACAATGGGACTAGTGCCGACGCAAACAATGAGAATAGCACTGATGATAACAATGGAACTAGTGCCCATGACAACAATGAGAATAGCACTGATGATAACAATGGGACTAGTGCCGATGCCAACAATGAGAATAGCACTGATGATAACAATGGGACTAGTGCCCATGACAACAATGAGAATAGCACTGATGATAACAATGGGACTAGTGCCCATGACAACAATGAGAATAGCACTGATGATAACAATGGGACTAGTGCCCATGACAACCATGAGAATAGCACTGATGATAACAATGGGACTAGTGCCCATGACAACAATGAGAATAGCACTGATGATAACAATGGGACTAGTGCCCATGACAACAATGAGAATAGCGCTGATGATACCAATGGGACTAGTGCTCCTGACAACAATGAGGATAGCACTGATGATAACAATGGGTACTAGTGCCGATGCCAACAATGAGAATAGCACTGATGATAACAGTGGGACTAGTGCTGATGCGAACAATGAGAATAGCACTGATGATAACAATGGAACTAGTGCCGATGCCAACAATGAGAATAGCACTGATGATAACAATGAGAATAGCACTGATGATAACAATGAGAATAGCGCTGATGATAACAATGGGACTAGTGCTGATGCCAACAATGAGAATAGCACTGATGATAACAATGGGACTAGTGCCAATGCCAACAATGAGAATAGCACTGATGAGCACTAGTCCCATTGTTATCATGACAGCAATGAGAATAGCACTGATAACCATAGGACTAGTGCTCATGACAACAATGAGAATAGCGCTGATGATACCAATGGGACTAGTGCCGATGCCAACAATGAGAATAGCACTGATACCAATGGGACTAGTGCCCATGCCAACAATGAGAATAGCGCTGATGATACCAATGGGACTAGTGCCGATGCCAACAATGAGAATAGCACTGATGATACCAATGGGACTAGTGCCGATGCCAACAATGAGAATAGCACTGATGATAACAATGGGACTAGTGCTGATGCCAACAATGAGAATAGCACTGATGATAACAATGGGACTTGTGCCGATCACAACAATGAGAATAGCACTGATAACCATGGGACTAGTGCCCATGACAACAATGAGAATAGCGCTGATGATACCAATGGGACTAGTGCTCCTGACAACAATGAGAATAGCACTGATGATACCAATGGGACTAGTGCCGATGCCAACAATGAGACTAGCACTGATGATAACAATGGGACTAGTGCCGATGCGAATAATGAGAATAGCACTGATGATAACAATGGAACTAGTGCCGATGCCAACAATGAGAATAGCACTGATGATAACAATGGGACTAGTGCCGATGCCAACAATGAGAATAGCACTGATGATAACAATGGGACTAGTGCCGATGCCAACAATGAGAATAGCACTGATGATAACAATGGGACTAGTGCCCATGACAACAATGAGAATAGCGCTGATAACCATGGGACTAGTGCCCATGACAACAATGAGAATAGCGCTGATGATACCAATGGGACTAGTGCTCATGACAGCAATGAGAATAGCACTGATGATAACAACAGGACTAGTGGTGATGATAACAATGAAAATAGCTCTGATAACAATGGGACTAGTGCCCATGACAACAATGAGAATAGCCCTGATGATAACAGGACTAGTGGTGATGATAACAATGAAAATAGCTCTGATGATAACAATGGGACTAGTGCTAACGAGAACAGTGAGAATAGCACTGATGATAACAATGACTATAGCTCTGATGATAACAGTGGGACTAGTACTAACGAGAACAGTGAGAATAGCGCTGATGACAACAATGAGACTAGTGCTGATGACAACACTAATGACAACAACGAAAATAGCGCTGATGATAACAATGAGACTAGTGCCGATGACAACGAGACTAGTGCCGATGACAACGAGACTAGTGCCGATGACAACAATAAGAATAGCGCTGATGATAACAGGACTAGTGCAGATGGCAAAACTGCATGATTAAGAGACTGTTACTCAGGGTCCGCACTGCTCATTCATAGGAGACACTGTCCTGGACTCACATGCCTCATCAGTGTGCACACTGGTCTTTAACAATATTCCTCCAACAGATTCTAGCACATTATTACAGGTTAATATGTTCCTTGTGAGGCCTCCTGACTCCTGCCATTGGGATTTAAGTTCTGCCACTATGTTGATTATAATTCCAGTGCTGGAGCATCGTGCTTTTGGTTACACGAAGCCATCTCGTGCTTTACCTGTACTTGTTTGTTTTTGTGAGTAACGTTAAAGGAGCCAGTATGCGCTGTGGAAAGGGCTTTTCGGTAACAACAAGCATTTGCAATGCAATAGGTCTCACATTTACGCGAGTTTGACCAATTGGCATTGTAAATGACAATGGCTTTTATTTATGTTTCAAAAACCAAAACATAAATAAAAGGCAATGTCATTTACAATAAAAATAGCTCAAACTCTCGCAAATGCGAGACCTATTGCATTGCAAATGCTTGTTTTCAAAGGGAATGGCAACTGCCATTTGCTCTTGTGCCCATTCATATTGCACAAAACACTTTTATGCACCTCCATCACTCCCTTGCCCCCTGCCCACTGCCGTTGCTCCCACCTCAACCCGCTTCCCACACACTGTAGTCATTTAGTTTGAATGTTTTGGCATTGCCTGCAGTGGCGGCTAGCAATGCATAAACATGGTGGGGAGTGATGGCTCACAACTCACCATAGATGCTGCTCCTGCCCGGTGCGGCACTTCTCTCCTGGCGATGGTGGTGTCCACAAGCAGGAAATGTAAAGACTTCCCTACCTGCCCAGTGGAACACGAATCCAACCAATCCTGGAGCTGCTCTCATGCTGTTTTCAGCATGAGAGCAGCTCCAGGATTGGTTGGAGCAGGCTAACTCAGTGCTCATTCTGAGGCTGGCGGCCTGTGCCAGCAGTCTACTGGCTGTTTTACCGCCTTGGGATTGCTGGGTCTGCAGTGCGCGTCTCGGGCTGGCCCGACTCAAGACAGCCGGCCAATCCGGCATGCGCACTGGCAGAATCTGCAGTCATCCTTCAATCGCAGGATTTAACCCCGAACCCTGCCCTCACACTTCTTGCGATCCAGACCGGTGGCAAAATAAAATGGCATTACCATGCCATTTTATTTATTTGTGAGCGCAGCAGGCAGGGGCGACGCTCCTCCGCCCTTTACGATGAACCGCCTCTGATGGCCTGGCAGGTGCCATTTGCTGCCGGGCTGCTCTGCTACACGAAGAGCGCTTTTGTGCAAATACAATTTCCTTTTTTTTTTAAATTTACCGATCTATGTGGCGTCGACCATCTTAGGTTGTAAATTTTAAAAAAAGAAAGAAAGGAAATGTTGCCCACTTTGCATGCATGCACATGTCATCACGCATGTGTGGGCCTACAGATAGACGTGCCCAGCAGCAGTGAGTGCTCTGGCCAAAAAAAGCATTATCCTGATAACAGTGCTTTGTTTTCAGTAGAAACAAATGGGCGGCAGTAAGCCGCTCTGTAATGGGCCATAACTAACATCTTTTGTCATTTTTAACCTCTTCCATGCGTTGGACGGCCCCCGGCCGTCCGACGTCACGGTGGGCGTGTGCGGAGGACGGCCGGGGGCCGTCTGTTCCACGCACGCGTGGAATTCGCCCGCACAGCGGGGGAATTTGCGCCGCGTCGAAGCGGATATCCTGGCTGGGAGAAGGTGTCAAAAGGGAAAGGACTCCAAATATTCCTCAAAACCCCCACTCCACTTCTAATAATCACACTGTGGATACTCTTACATGTTAGTAAGGCCTGCCTGACCAGAAGAGTATGTTTGGCAATCATGTACTTAACTGCATTTTTAAAACAGAACTTAACTTGATTGTTTAAACAAGTCTAGACCTATTTAAACATTGCCAGTTTAATAGAATGATTGTGAACAATTTTGAGGGCGGGCCCCAGTGATTTTTTTTTCTTCACTGGGGGAGCATGGCATTAAAAAGTTTGAAGACCACTGGTCTAGAAAGTGGCAGGCAGTGAAAAGTGATCGATGTGGGGTGTAAGCACCAAAGTGAGGTGAGTGAGCGCAACGTCCTTTAGATCCTCCCCAAAAACTGCGCCAGAAAAATTTGAAAACCATGATTAGATGGCACATTTTACAGCACAACTTTTATATAAATCAACAGCAATTCTAGAGTTTCTCTAATATTCCAATACTTTTGTGCTGTTCAAACAAACCCTCCCCTTCCCTCCCCAGGGCCCCGGGCTTACTTACCCACTAAAGAATACTTGGTGGATCAACTCTTATTATTCTTTTTTTCAGCAACATTTCCCTAAAAATTGGCTAACGAGCAGTATGCATAATAATGTTTTTAACATCTGGTTGTGCTGTGTCGCATGGGCTATCATTTTACAGAATACAGATGGTCTTTCTCTTCCTTTCATGTTTCTTTCGTTCCTTCCAGTCCGGTTCTCAGTCACATTTTATGGGTTGGAATCTACTTGGAAGGAGCAGGGTGTAAACATGTAAAATCCTAGGTCTAGAAGCCCCATCGGTTCAGGCCAGTCCAGCAGGGCTGCTGCTCGGTTACGAAGAGCTAGCAGCAGTGTCACATAGCAGACAGGTTACATCACCATGCTGGCTCAGACCCCAGGCAGCAGCAGTGATAATATGAGCACATCTGCATCAATATAAACATACATATCTCTTCACACATCTGGAAGGAACAGTCAGAGCAGTAAAGTGGCCTCTGCTACCAAATAACCACCTTCAGCAGTAGGCCTGCCAAACTCAGGATGAAACATCAGCTTTTGATATTTTCGAGCGAGAAGTGCAGTCACGTGCTCCAGAGCATCATCTGGGCTTTTTCTGCTGAAAGAGGCATTTCACTCTGAAATACCAAATGTCACATTTGTGCAATTTAACTCACTTTGCCCAGAAACCAAGCTTGTCGTTTTCATGAAAACAAAACTACTTCTATCCCTAAATATCAGATTAAAATGTTCCGGAAATACATGTTTGATCTTCAGATATCAGCTTCCATTTCCACCAAGCACCCACATACATGTACTACTATCACACTTTGTCAGATTCTGCCTTTATGCCCAATTTTCATGCTCATCAAAAGCCTTGGGTGCCCTTCATATGGCAGTGACCACCACCATTAATGCCAAGGCTAATCGGAATTATGCCCAGAATGGCAACGGTATGTCCAGGATGGGCAGCCAGGCAGAGCCAGAATGTGGCGACAAAGGCGGACACGCTACCTGCAGGCTCCGTGAGGGTTCAAAAATGGGATGTCACAGGAATATCTAACTTATAAGATATATGGTGGGCAGCAGGGTCCGACTGGCAAATGGGGCAATCTGGAAGTGCCCGAAGGGTTGGTCTGACAGACCAGTCTATGGGCTGTTTCTGGCCTCTTTTGTGGTCTGTCTGGCCAGTTTTTACTGTTGATTTCTCTGATATTACTGCAAACATTGCCTACAACAAGCACAAATGCAAGCAGTCTCCCATACCTTGTCTTTACAAGTTCAAACTGCCCTGATTTGCAAATGAAGGCACTGCACAGAATATAATACAGCAGGGAAGGGCTGATGAAACTTGGCTACTCGAAGATCATTTCTGCAGATGGGACTAAGGCAGAGATCTTCAAACTTTTTGATGCGAAGACCCCCTTGTCAAACTTTTTTAGGCGTAAGGACCCCCTTCTGACAAAAATTTCTAGAACCTGGTACTCTCATTATCGACAACCATAAGCGCCCCCAATTCCACAGCAAATTGTTTTTACGGTAGGGAAATCATATTAAACAGTGTTTAGCAAACCAAAGGTCACTGAGCGTGGGGGCGTGGTCGAAGGTGTAGCTAAAAACAAAGGATCTCATTTATGAGGAATTGGCGTAGTGCAGCGCCACAAGTCTTGTTGCGCTGCCCTACGCTAATGTCAAAGGGCAGGAATGCACCATATTTATGAAATATGGTGCATTCCTGTCTGTTCCCTTTGCTTTGGCGCATAAATTGCTGCCTGGCACCAACATGGGCAGGTTTGCTTTTGTGCAAGGGGCATCTTACTTCACAAACAGTCCCTAGAGGTGTTTTCCTCGTTCTATGAGCGCTGCTGAATGCAGCACACACGGAAAAAGAAAAAAACGAGGAGAAATGAAAAATTTCTCCTCGTTATGCTGGGGAGGCGTACGTTTTGGGCGCTGTCCCAGGTTTACATGATTTTGTAAATATGGGGCAGCATCAAAACCCATGGGAACCCCCATGCAACTCCCATGGAACACCTTCTTGACGCAGAGTAAGGCAACGTAGTGACTTGCGATTCTTTGCCATATTCCATATCTATGAGGCCATGCAGGGATACTTTGCGCCGCCTCATAGGTATGGTTGAGACGCTTGCGCCACTGGAGAGTCAAAAAAAGTTTTAGGTCTTCAGGCACCTACATATACAATAATGGGTGGCGTAAATGAAAAGTACATTTAAAAAAGTTGTCACTCAGTGGGAAAAGCACTGTAGTAAATTATGAAACCTCTATTAGTTAATGCACTGCAGAGGTCTGTGTCTGTAACCAGAGAGCCACTGAATTAAATCTTGGTTGGTTCAGTGGAGAATAGTGACTTGTGTATTTTTAGTGCTACGATGTCACATCCTGTGACAAAAAGCACTGTGAATATGTAAGTCATTATTTTGTATGTGCATTTCATTACCCACAGTAGAAGATAGACTGATACAAAATGTGTAAATAGTTTTACGATAAAATGGTGCTTCCAAAATGTAGATTTTAGTAATACCAGGGCGTATGTAATACAAGTTTTTTTTTTTTTTACATAACTATCCCTTCAACACCACCTTAGGGGTACTAAGGGCTGTGTAAATACAGTTATGATTAAAAGCAAGCACTCCACAGGCCAGTTGTTAACGCTTTGCACTACCACTAAAAAAACAAATCTTTGTTCTCACAGCACAGGAGACTCAGCTGGAGCATTTTAACAATCGAAATTAGCCATCTTTTTCCAAGACGAAAGCAAACGTTTTGGGTTCCAGGCACAAGTGAGGTTGGGGAATGCGCGACCCCCTTCCCAGGACTCCAGGGCCCCCCCTGGGGGCTGCGCCCCACAGATTGAAGACCTCTGGACTAAGGGAAGGCGAGGACTTGTATACATACCCTGTGGGACTGCCCCTGTATTCAAGTATTCTGGAACCAGATAAAGGCTACTATATCTGGGGTGCTGAGTACTCCCTTTGATCTGCCCGTTCGACTAACCTTGATGGGCATATGGGACGAAAACTGTCTCCAGTATGCAGTACAACTGCATCAGTGGTCACCAAGAGAGAGGGTTTCCAACATATGCTGATTGGTCTAAGAACATGAAATGGTGCATGATGGCCGAAACACTGGTATATAAAAGTCACAAGTGCCACAAAAACATTGAAAAAAAACTGGGGCTCATGAAAATAACATCATGGAGTCTGAAATGTAGGAGTACGCTCTATGATAGATAGACAGAGGGGCCTCGATGAACAGAAAATGGGTGGCAGTGCACAAGCCCCCCCCTAAGACAGCCCTGCAGAGGCAAGGAGATGGATGGCGGGACTGGGGATCGTACTTGAGGGGCAGCCAGGAGCAAAGACAGACTCATGGAGAATCCAATTTCGAAAGGGTGGGGAAATCGCTGATCTGGAACTGGTATATATATCTGACATGATGGTTGAAGAAGTTTTTCTTTGTTTTGTTTTATTCTTTTTTTTGGAGCAAGCAATAAAAATTATATACGTAAAAATAGCAGTCCAAGGATGATGATTGAACACAAGTCGGATGGCATTCTGAATAATTTGGAGTCTTTTAATGAGGTTAGCAGCAATTCTAACATAGAGAGCGTTGCCATAGTCCAGGCGGCTAGTTATCAGGTCTTGGATCACTAATTTTCAAATATCAAGGGGTAGCCATAAAACTGTTGAAAAGTGCTTTGGGCAGCATTTTGAGAATGCCAAAGCAGGAGTCAGCACAAAGGTATCTTGGTTGGCCAACTACAGATTAGAGTCTAGGATAATGCCTAGATTTTTGACCCGAGTTGTAGGGGTATCTTGCGACCCTTTGGGCCACCAGCCTTCCACCCAGCAGGAGGTGTTATTGATGAATAACACGTCTTCAGTTTTATCACTGTTGTGCTTTAAGCAGCGGCCTCCCATCCACTCCGTAATGTGCGTCATTCAGCAGGAGAAGTAGGTACGAGTGGTAGTCATATTCTCAAAGATGGAGCTAATGAGCTCCGTATCATCCGCGTAAGAGACGATCTTAAAGCCATAGCTCCTGACAGTGTCCTCAAGGAGTGCAATGTATACATTAAACAGGGTGGGGCTAAGGGAAAATCCGTGGGTCCCACCCACAGTCCACTCTGGGGGAATTGGAGGTAAATGTGTTGAGGCAGACCGATTAGGATTTATTGGACCGGAAGAATGCCGTGCACTTAAGTGCACTTACTGCTTTCGTGAAGGTGTTTCATAAGGATGTTGTGTGAGATGGAATTAAAGGCTGTTGACAGATCGAGAAGGATCAGGGCAGCAGAGGCTCCTTGCTGCACAAGGCAGGGGATATCATCTGTAGCGGCCAAGAGGGCTCCATGGTGTCGGCTACTCTGAACCCTGACTGGGAGGAGTCCAGGAGGCCATTGCTTTTCAGTTAAGCTGACATTTGATCATTGATCCACTTCACAAGGACTTTAGTGGGATACAGTAATAACGTGATGGGCCACTAGTTTAGAAGAATCTTGGGATCCACCAATGTTGTTTTCTGCAGTGGCACCACCTTGGCATGCTTCCGGCCCAGGTGCACCTCTGCTGAAAGGAGAGATATTGAAGATAGTCATGAATAATGTACCCATGATATGGGGGCAGAGCAAGTAAATGTGGTGGGTGCAAGGGTTATCTGGGGATCCAGATTTAACCCAGCATGAGACTCATGGTAGAATCAAAATCGATGTGGCGAAATGTGTGAGGGCTGCGCCTTTGCTTGATGTCGAGGGAGTATTAATGAAGAAGAGGAAGTCCAGGTGAAGTTCGGGGTCGAAATTGGATTAAACTTTGAGATTTTTGTTTCTGGAATAAATCGGCCAAGTTATCACAAGTCTTTAGAAGTGGTTGCTGACTGGGCTCAAGCATTAGGATGAGAAAACACCTTAATAATGGTGAAAAGTTCCCGGGGGAGTTTGAACTCTCGTGAACTCACTCTGCTATGTAGTGGAGTCTGGCGCCACGTATATCTTAGTGGTAGTTGTTGAGGCCAGCCTTGTATGTTCCCCTCTCAGTTTTTGAGTGAGCAGGTGTATCTCCAAAAGTGTTCTTGCCCTTTGCAGTGGTATTTGACTTCCCGGAGGTCCTCTTTGTACCATTTAGCTGAGGGTTGTTTGTGCAGGAGTCGCTGAGATTTTGGGGGGCGAGAGCATCTAGAGAGGATAGAATCTCATTGTTAAGATATTGGCCATAGTTTTGATGTTGGAGGCGAAAAGGAGCATGGAGTGAGTGAAGCTTCTAGTTTAACTTTTGCAATACGTTTCCTAGTTCTAGTTATGGTCGAGGGTTTCAGAGTAGTGGGATAAGTGGAGACATTAGTAGTGGGAATGAGAAAGTTTGGGAGGAAGTGGACAGACAAGCTAGCTGGGGATGGGAGTTGCAGGGGATTCTGGGTGGCTGTTGTAGAAGATAGGGTTCAAGCATTTGTCCTGCTAGGTGGGTCGGATAAGAAAGACGTTTATGTCCCAGAGTAGAAAGATCATCTAGGAGAGTACTAGTGTCAGGGTTATGGATTAGGTCCAAATGGAAGTTAAAGTCGCCCAAGACTACGAGGTGTTGGTATTTGAGGGCCAAAGTAGTGAGCAACACAGTGAGTTTGGTGCTGAAGTATTTTTTGTAGTCAAGGGTTCTATATATTAGTGCTCCACCGATGGTAGGCATGCTAGTGCATTAAATGTTTACATTTATATATTCAGTCCAGTCCAAAGTATCGGAAGCCAGCCATATTACGGTGTGGTTCTCGCGACATGATTGCGACCCGTCCTCCTGTTTTTGAAGATCTATTTTGCTTAGTGATATTGTACCTGGGCGGGATGGTGATCGTGATGTTAGGATTGGTGGAGGGATTAAGCCAGATTTCAGGGATAAAAAAGATATCAGGTTTGTGGGAATTAATAAAACCCCAGAGTTCCGCCTGATGCTTCGGGAGGGATCGGGCATTTTTATAGAGACAGGACAAAGTATATTCTTCTTTGATGGAGCGGGAGGTGGCATTGTAGTGGGTTTATTGCCCAAAGCACAGGTAGATTCTGGAGATGGAAAGTGTAGGAAAGTAGGATCTGCTTATATGGTCACCCCCACTTTTTGCTGGTGTCATTGTGTTTTTCTGACTAGTCTGACTGGGATCCTGCTAATCAGGACCCCAGTCTCTCTGCTTCTTCCCTAAATTGGACATGGTGAGTACTTAGGTACACTCCAGATTGGCTACTGGTGTACCCTTGTAAGTCCCTAGTATATGGTACTACGGTACCCAGGGCATAGGTACACCAGGGGTCTCCCATGGGCTGCAGCATGTATTATGCCACCCATGAGAAACCACTTAAATTGTGACTACAGGCCTGCCATTGCAGCCTGTGTAAGCTGGTGCTAACACCACTTACGACAGATATAGGCTTCCCTATATCTGTGGTCACTACACTTAAAACCTATAAATCACCCCTAAGGTAGGCCTTTCAATCCTGAAGGCAGGGTGCTGGGTCCTAAGTGTGAGGGTGCCCCTGCATGAGCAGGGTACCCCTACAACCTTCGGAGTCCATTCTCTGGGGTTGTAAGTGTAACAGCCATTACGACATATAGAGTGGCCATGCGTCATTACGCGATGACCATCTGTAAACTGGCTGTAACGAACCCTGTCATGTTTGATATCAAACATGTTGGAATCATACCCCCACACCGTAAACGGTGTTATGATTCCATGCACTGTAAAGCTCCTCCGGGAGGCCCTCAGTGCTCCCGATACCAGTCTTCCACTACCGGATAGCAAGCTAGGGCTGCTGCCGGCCAGAGACACGTTTCTGTCCTCCTGCTGTTGAGCCAAGCTCGAGCAGGGGAAGGCAGAACAATAGGTATCCTGTCACAGGAAGGTGTGACCACCTCCCAGACAGGATTTAGTGTATTGGGACAGGGTGGGGGCACTTGCCAGCGCGACTGCGACTGTTTGAAGGGCACATTTTGTGCCCTCCTTGCATACTCCGGTTCAAACCAGTTCAGGGAGCCGTTAGCTCCCGCTCTGGTGCGAAACTGGACAAAGGACATGGGAGTATCCTCCCCACTGTCCAGCCCCTCCTCTGGGAGGGACCCTTGAATCCCAATTAAGGGCTTACCTGTGGGTGGGTCCCTAGATTCGTCATGAGACAAGATTCAGATCACATACCACTTCAACTTCAACCGTCTGATCACTGCACTTCGCTGGACTTCGCTTTGGGAACCGAGACTGCACCGGTGAAGATTCCTACTACTCCTGGTCTCGTCGTCTTGCTGGTCTTCTACAACGTCTGTGCCCGGGCTCTATACAGGTTCTTCACCAGGCCTATGGACATCCAAGACACTCGAAGGAATCTCCCTTGGAGTGAAGGAGTCACTCCCCTGCATCTGCAGGCACCACAAGGCAGCTGACCGGTTTGCTAATCCTGGGCTCCCACGGACTCCGAAAGGCTCAGCAACTCAGGTGGTGGTTCTGCAATTCCCTCGAGGCCTGCACTGTCTTCATACTGAGTTTGAGGCCAGTATCCCTCGTTGAAACCACTGGAATAGAACCCCTGTGCCCCGCATCGACTTTCTGTTGCCAAGGCTTGTTGACTCTTTCCTCCTGAGATCTTCGGGCTCCAAGAAGCTCCAACCTCTAGCAACTCCTACAGCCAAGATCTTCGCCCTCACCGCTTCTTCTGCACCGTGGGCCTTCTTCATTGGTGAGCTGCTCAAGGGCCTCTTGCGACTCCTGTGCCTTCGGCACGTGGGTCCTCTTGAGGGTCTTCTTTGGCTTTAGTGGGCTCCCCTGCTTATTCGTGCCCTGCTCTGACTTACCTGGTCGTGGTGAGTCACTTGGACCTTGCTGGTCCTGACACTGCACCTTTTTCGTCAACTACGTTGGTTGCTGCTGCCAAGGCTTGTTGGTGCCCCTGCCGGACACTGACCCCTTGGCCCTCGACATCTGACGTGGGACAGCTTGTGAACGGCTCCTGGTCTTCTACAGTGTCGTCTGGTCCGCACAGCTGCAACTTCAATGGCACCGTCACCCTCACCTGCATCTCCGACATCGGTGGGCATTCGTCTTCCGTGCCTCCTGGTCACTCCTGAGTGGCGTAGGCTCTGTCCCCTCTGCTTGCAGGTACCTCTCATCTTGAATCGAACTTTGGGTTCCACCGGACTCCTTCGTCTTCTCCAGCGGCATCTTTCCTAAAGTTCTCCATTGTGGTCTACGGCGGTTTCCGACGTCACTCGACACCTATGCACCCGGCTTCCCTGGTTCCTGGGGTATCTACGGGTGGGGTGACTCTCCAACCTTCCATCTTCCACGGGGTTTCTTCAGGGTCCGCTGAGAAGGGTCCTTTTTCTTTAAAACTGCAACCACAACTTATCCATTGACTTGTGTTGATCACACGGTTGTGTTCACGCTCTGCACACGGCCTCCGTGGAGTTCCTGGGTACTTACCTTGGGTGGTTCCTTGGGTCCCCAACACTTCTACATCTTCTGGGTCCATTCTTGACTTGAGTCATGGTTCGCATTCCACTATTTTAGTATATGGTTTGGTATCCCCCTGGAGACCACTGTGTATTTGTGCTACTTACGTGCTCTATTTCCTATGTATTGTGTTTATATCTCCGGGTAGGTGATATTGCAATGTGTTAATGCGTGTTTGTAATAAAATACATATTTTTATAACTACACTGTGTGGTTCTTTTTCACTTAACCTATACCATAAGTACTGGTAAAACAAGCTGCTTTACACTCCTTCTTCACTAAGCCTGAAGGCTGCTCTCCACAGCTACCACTTAGAGAGCTTTCTAAGGTTGTCTAAGACCACTAAAATCACCATAAGGGTTGTCTGGATTAGTGCAGGGTGCTACACTTACAAAAGTGAGCACCATATATTAAGCCAGCCTTTCACAGAAAGGATTAATGTAAGAGCGCCCAGGTGGGGAAAATTTACCCTGGGGTGATGGGGGCAGCAAAATGGGCCCTCTACTGCCTTGTAGAGGCCCTGCAACAACCATTGTGCATGGGAAGTTGTAGCTGGATCAGGTGGTCTGCACTGTCAGTAATTCTTATGGTGGTGTTCCTAGGGCAAGGACAGGGTTCCTGACACTGTGCAGGGTCCGTGCGTGGACGGGCACGGATAGGCCTGCCTTGGACAAGCGTCCATGCTGTAGCTGCCATGATATACTCAACATGAAGCAGAGAGGGGACTCCTCTCAGGCAAAGTAGATGGTGCAGCACTGACTTCCACACCAGCCCTGCTGGGTGAGACGGAAGCCAGGCGACTGCACCAAAACTGGCCGAAAGAACACAAACTGGCAACTAAAATAGGCTAAAATAACAGCCAAAATTAAAGTAAAGGAGCGCTAACAGTCTTGGGGGTGGGGGGGGGCAAATACAAGGACATGAAAATTGAAGGTAAAGGAACTAAAATTAACATAAAAAAGGGTCGGAAAGAGCCAGGCAACCTTTAGCCAGAGTGCTGAGACGATACAGGGAATTCCAAAAGGAGGAGTCTTAAAGCAGGGTATGCATTAAATAAAGAATAGACAGAAGGTCGGGCTTCCAGGCAAATCTGACAACTGGAGGTGCAGAAGCTCAAGATGCTGACGTTGCATCATGCCCTGGCAGCTGCTTGGCTGAAACGTGGTTTGGCTGCGTCCAGTGGATCTTCAGGATTCATACCTCACAGCCTTCTTGCAAGAACACAGGAAATATCTACAGATTTCTGCCACTGGGATTTAGCAATGTAAACCCTTCTCACCTATTTGGTAAGTGTTATGTCTTTTTTGCGTCACTTGGCTGAGATATGTGGCCGATGGACACCTGCAGGACTCAACTAGCAGTCATTGGAGTCTACCAGAAGAGGCCAAGGTACTCCTGTGAGAAGTTGGCCTGGTATATGCTGTCCACTAATTAAAGTGGGCACCTTGCACCAGTCCAAACAACCCTTATGGTGATTTAAGAGGTCAAAGATAACCTTAGAAAGCTATCCAAGTGGTAGCTGTGGAGAGAAGCCTTCAGGCTTAGTCTTGAAGGAATGTTAAGCAGCTTGTTTTACCAGAATATCACCTCCTGAATGACTAAATGAAAGGAGAACCACACAAGTGTTATGTAAAAATATGTATTTATTAATATAACACTCTCTAGTACGAGACAGTATCTGCTACACTCAGATAATCACAAAGCACACAATACTGTAGCACAGAAACAATAGTAAATAGCACTAATACACAGTGGGCTCCAGGGGGAGACCAGACCATATACTAAAATAGTGGTATAAGAACCACGACTCGCGTCAAGACAGTGTCTAGAGGTTGTAGAATCGCTGGGACCCCAAGGAACCACCCAAGGTGAGTAAGTAGGGACCCCACAGAGGATGGGTGCAGTGTGGGAACACGACCGCGTGCGCCTTACAGTTCTATGGGAGAGTCGCGGTTGCAGTTTTAAAGTTTAAGGACCCTTCCCAGTGGACTTCGAAGAAACCCAGTGGAAGTTAGGAGGTTGGCGAGCCACCCCACCCATGGATACCATAGTACCAGAGTTACCTATCCCAGGGAAGCCGGGTGCATAGGTCTGAAGTGGCGTCGGAAACCGCCGTTGATCTCAATGGAGGACTTCTAAGAAGAGCCACTGTCGGGAAGGAGAAAAGTGTCCGATTGAATCCAAAGGTGGATTCTTGGTAAAGAGTACCTGAAAGCGGAGGGGACAGAGTCTGGGTCACTCAGGAGTGACCAGGGCCTCGGTAGACGAATGCCCACCGATGTCAGGTGCTTCAGGTGCGTTGAGGGGGTTCTTGACTCTGCAGCCACGTGGACCAGGAGACGTCGAGGACGACCAGGAGCTGGATACGAGCTGTCCCACGAAGGATGTTGAGTGCTGAGGGGTCGGTGTCCGGCGGGAGCACCAACAAGCCTTGGCAACGGCAACCCACGCAGAAAGTCAAAGAAGGTTACGGTCTGGACCAGCAAGGTCCAGGAGACTCACCAAAGTCGGGGGAGTCAGGGCAAGCCTGTAGCAACCAGGGAAGCCCAAGAAAAGCAGTGTTGACCCTCAAGAGGACCCACAGGCCGGAGGCACAGGAGTCGCGAGGGGACCTCGAGCAGTTTCACAAAGCAGCAGCCCCCGGAGCACTCGGTGCGGGGAGGCCGGAGTTCTTTGTAGGAAATGGTGCCAGAGGTTGGGGCTACTCGTAGCCCAGTGCACTTGTTCGGGAAACGCCAACAAGCATATGTACTTGCAAATGAACGCGGTGCACAGGGGTACGGGTATTGCAGCCCCCACAAGGGATTCTGACCTCAAACTTGGTGAGAGGGCAGCTCGGACCTCGAGGGACTTGGAAACCCACCTCCTGTGTTGCTGGAGCCTTTGGAGTCCGTAGGAGCTCAGGAGCAGCAGAACTGTCAGTCGGGATGTGGTACCTGCGGTTGCAGGGGAGTGACTCCTTCACGCCAAGGGAGATGTTTTCGGTTGTCCTTGATGCTCCCCAGGTCCTGCTCGGAGCCTGTATGGTGCACGGGCACAGACGATGCTTTGGACGGAGTGGGAGACAAAGTCGGGCCCAAACGAAGTCCAGAGTGTTCAGACGGTCCAAGTTCAGTGGTTTCTGGTTCAGAATCTTGTCCACGTCGAATCTAGGGTCCTACAGCCAGGTAAGCCCTTTTGTACCCACGGGAGAGGGTTGGACAGATTCAGGGGACCCTCACAGGGGAGGGTCAGGACAGTGGGTAGGTTACTCCCATGTCCTTTGTCCAGTTTCGCGCCAGAGCAGGAGCCAACGGCTCCCAGGACTTGTTTGAACTGGATTATGCATAGGGACACCAAATGTGCCCCTCATGCAGACTTTCGGTTGCTGGCAAGCGCACCCACCCAGCCCTAATACACTAAGTCCTGTCTGGGAGGTGGTCACACCTCCCTGTGACAGGATGCCTATTGTTCTACCTTCCTCTGCTCGAGCTTGGCTCAGCAGCAGGAGGGCAGAAATGTGTCTCTGGTCGGCAGCAACCATTTTGTACTGCCCGGGACTAGAAGGCTGGTACCGGGAACACCAGGGACCCAGTGAAGCTCGCTTCTGAGGGCTGGAATCATACCTCCCACACTGGTTACCGGTGTGGGGGTATGATGCCACAATGTTTGACACCAAACACGATAGGGTTACTTTCAGCCATTTTAGAGTTGGTCATCACGCGGTCGCATAATGCCACTCTATATATCGTAAATGGCTGATACACTGACAACCCGGGAGAATGGACTCTGTAGGCTGCAGGGGTGTTCTGCTCATGCAGTGGCACCCTCTCACTTAGAACCAAGCACCCTGCCCTCAGGATTGTAAAGGCCTGCTAGAGGGGTGACTTATAGGTTTTAAGTGCAGTGACCCTTAGATATAGTAAACCTATATCCAAAGTAAGTGGTGCATGCACCAACTTGCACAGGCTGCAATGGCAGGCCTGTAGTTCCATTTTGCATGGCCTCTCATGGGTGGCATAATACATGCTTCAGCCCAGGGGAGGCCTCTCGGGTACCTATGCCCTGGGTACATGGGTACCATATACTAGGGACTGACAAGGGTACCCCAGTATCCAATCTGGAGTGTACCTAAGTACATAACATACAGTTTTAGGGAGAAAGCAGATAGACTGGGGTCCTGATATGCAGGATCCCAGTCAGACTAGTCAAAAACCAGCTTAGCACCGGGCAAAAAGTGGGGGTACACATGCAGAAGGATCCTACCCTCCTACAACTCCCTCCTCCTTGATCAATAAACACTGAGCGCTCTCAAGACGTGCTTTCTCATGAGGTGTGCTTCGGTCTCTGTACCTGCTTCTGGACAGGCTGTTGTATGTGCTTTTTAAGTCACCAGCTTAATGAACCCTTCAACTTCTCACATAGAAGATGTTTTTCTTGAATCACCATGACATCGGCCAGTCACATAACTGAGCTACAAGTCCTTTGTACCTCAGGAACCAACGTCAAGGGTGTGCCATAAAGACAAGGTGGTTCTGAGGACTCTGCACACATTTTTCCAAGGGTGTTGTCTGCACTCCATGTGAATAAGGAGACGGTCTAGCTGAAATGTTCTTCGTCTCCATTCCTCCATGAATGAGAAGACCAGATGTGGACATCTGACTAGATTTGCACCTTCATCTTGTTAGACCCAGGAGAGCTGAAAGTAAAACCAGTACTGAAGGTAGGGCAGCGAGAACTATACCTGTACTAGCACAGTACTCCGGGTGAAGCCTTTCTTGTGTACACATGTAAAACATTCCTCTTCTGTAGTCTTTTTTTATGTTCTCGTCTCCTCCATTAAATTTATTTTTCACGCTCTCTGCTACCTTGCCATTGTTCGATGGTTTTTCAAGCCAGACCTTACATACCCAGTTCTCCGGTATGTATTTGGCACAGTCTTTGTCCTGTTAATACAGGCGTGCCCTAGAGCCATGTACGTAGGAGACGCACGCATTCCCAAAAGCCACAGTCTTTGTCCTGTAGATACAGGCGTGCCCTGGAGCCATGTACGTAGGAGACGCACGCATTCCCAAAAGCCACACTCTTTGTCCTGTTAATACGGGCGTGCCCTGGAGCCATGTACGTAGGAGACGCATGCGTTCCCAAAAGCCACACTCTTTGTCCTGTTAATACGGGAGTGCCCTGGAGCCATGTACGTAGAGGACGCATGCGTTCCCAAAAGCCACAGTCTATGTCCTGTTAATACAGGCGTGTCCTAGAGCCATGTACGTAGGAGACGCATGCGTTCCCAAAAGCCACAGTCTATGTCCTGTTAATACAGGCGTGTCCTAGAGCCATGTACGTAGGAGACGCATGCGTTCCCAAAAGCCACAGTCTATGTCCTGTTAATACAGGCGTGTCTAGAGCCATTTACATAGGAGACGCACGCATTCCCAAAAGCCACACTCTTTGTCCTGTTAGTACGGGCGTGCCCTAGAGCCATGTATGTAGGAGACGCATGCGTTCCCAAAAGCCACACTCTTTGTGTACGGGCGTGCCCTGGAGCCATGTACGTAGGAGACGCATGCGTTCCCAAAAGCCACACTCTTTGTCCTGTTAATACGGGAGTGCCCTGGAGCCATGTACGTAGGAGACGCATGCGTTCCCAAAAGCCACACTCTTTGTCCTGTTAATACGGGAGTGCCCTAGAGCCATGTACATAGGAGACGCATGCATTCCCAAAAGCCACACTCTTTGTCCTGTTAGTACGGGCGTGCCCTAGAGCCATGTACGTAGGAGACGCATGCGTTCCCAAAAGCCACACTCTTTGTCCTGTTAATACGGGCGTGCCCTGGAGCCATGTACGTAGAGGACGTACGCGTTCCCAAAAGCCACACTCTTTGTCCTGTTAATACGGGAGTGCCCTGGAGCCATGTACGTAGAGGACGCATGCGTTCCCAAAAGCCACACTCTTTGTCCTGTTAATATGGGCGTGCCCTGGAGTCATGTACGTAGAGGACGCATGCGTTCCCAAAAGCCACACTTTGTCCTGTTAATACGGGCGTGCCCCGGAGCCATGTACGTAGAGGACGCATGCGTTCCCAAAAGCCACACTCTTTGTCCTGTTAATATGGGCGTGCCCTAGAGCCATGTACATAGGAGACGCACACATTCCCAAAAGCCACACTCTTTGTCCTGTTAGTACGGGCGTGCCCTAGAGCCATGTACGCAGGAGACACATGCGTTCCCAAAAGCCACACTCTTTGTCCTGTTAGTACGGGCGTGCCCTAGAGCCATATACGCAGGAGACGCATGCGTTCCCAAAAGCCACACTCTTTGTCCTGTTAATACGGGAGTGCCCTGGAGCCATGTACGTAGAGGACGCCTGCGTTCCCAAAAGCCACAGTCTATGTCCTGTTAATACGGGCGTGCCCTGGAGCCATGTACGTAGAGGACGCACGCGTTCCCAAAAGCCACACTTTGTCCTGTTAATACGGGCGTGCCCTGGAGCCATGTACGTAGAGGACGCACACATTCCCAAAAGCCACACTCTTTGTCCTGTTAGTAAGGGCGTGCCCTAGAGCCATGTACGCAGGAGACGCATGCGTTCCCAAAAGCCACACTCTTTGTCCTGTTAGGATGGGCGTGCCCTAGAGCCATGTACGCAGGAGACGCATGCGTTCCCAAAAGCCACACTTTGTCCTGTTAATACAGGCGTGCCCTAGAGCCATGTACATAGGAGACGCACGCGTTCCCAAAAGCCACAGTCTTTGCCCTGTTAATACAGGTGTGCCCTAGAGCCATGTACATAGGAGACGCACGAGTTCCCAAAAGCCACACTCTTTGTCCTGTTAATACAGGCGTGCCCTAGAGCCATGTACATAGGAGACGCACGAGTTCCCAAAAGCCACACTCTTTGTCCTGTTAATACAGGCGTGCCCTAGAGCCATGTACATAGGAGACGCACGCGTTCCCAAAAGCCACAGTCTTTGCCCTGTTAATACAGGCGTGCCCTAGAGCAATGTACATAGGAGACGCACGCGTTCCCAAAAGCCACAGTCTTTGCCCTGTTAATACAGGCGTGCCCTAGAGCCATGTACATAGGAGACGCACGCGTTCCCAAAAGCCACAGTCTTTGCCCTGTTAATACAGGCGTGCCTCCCTATGATCAATCAGGTAAGGCAAAGCTTGTTGTTGGTCCTGTGGGAACATTTTACACTGTTCCTTCCCAAACTTTCTGATGATCAGAGTTTGAATTGGAAGAGTAACTTCTGGTTCCCTTGATCCTCCCATGACTAATCTGAGTAACAGTTTCTGGTGCAGCTCCCTCTCCCGCTTGGCAGTGTATTCAAAATGGTGTACGCAGCCAGCACAGGATGCAGGTAAGTCCGATAGATGTAAGATTTACCTCCTCTCAGACAGTGATGTCATATATACTGGCTCGCCCAGCAGTGAAGTCTAGCTATCTTAACCCAGCACTGTATGACTGGCCTCTTCTCCTCTTTTCTCCAGAGCAAGCGAAGGTTTGAGCGGGATTGTAAAGAGGCTGACCGGGCGCAGCAGTATTTCGAAAGGATGGATGCAGATATCAATGTAACAAAAGCAGATGTTGAAAAGGTAAGCTACAGGCCCTGGGGCTTAGAGTGCTTTGGTAGGGTTTGTGCTCATGTGTGATACAGTGCATCAGGGCTCTGGTGAAGCACGGCTGTGTGGGCGTTGGAGGTGGGTGAAGACGTTCATTGAGCTGGTGGGTATTGTGGGTGTCCTATGGCAGTATTGTTAACATCTACATGAGCTCTGCTGTGAAGCCTCTTTGATTAGCTAATGTCTTTATTGATCATATTTTCCTCAGTCACCTTGTTCAGACTGAGTCTAACCAGACTAGTGGGTCCCGCCTCCTGCTTGACTGCTGTGTGGTATCCCTGTGCGCTGTAAGCCATTTGATCTCCCTACAGTGTGGCATCTACATACCTGTCAACTCACCCTCATTTGGTGGGCTTCATCCTCTTTTTACTTGTATTCACCTGCCTGACAAACAAAATGCCTCCATAGACCTTAATTGGGTCACACAGATTTCAAACCCATCTCAAACTCCATTCACCTTAATGGGATCTCCAACTTAAATGCTTGACTTTACTCGCATTTTGTTTTTGACAGGTATGTATCTGCCAGCTATTTTATGCTAGTCTATGAACCTTCTGGCAAACATGTATACTCATGCACCGGGACAGGATGCTCTATTTGGCCCCATACTGATATATGATGGTACATCTGTGCATTGTGAAAAGCTCCTTGTGTGATCTTACCTGCTGGTACATAAAGTGAGCACGTTTGAGTAGAAAAGGTAGTTTTGTGGAACATATGGTTCCTGGGAGACATCACTTCAGTGCATCAGAGGCGTGTAGTGTGTCAGAGTTGGAATAAGTTGATCCTTTTATGGACAGTGTCAAATTATTCACCTTCATAAATTTTAAACTGACGTGGCAAGTATAGGAGGAGCAAAAATTTCCCAAACCATATATTTTGCTATTCCTGCCTTCTGGTGAATGAGGCAAGCAGATACATTGGCCTGAAGAAGACTTTGTAAAAACATGCAAGAGGTTTAGAATGGGTAGGGATAAGGGCCCTTGTGTCCAGAGGAGCACAGTCCTCCTCTCTTCTTATTGTTTCATGCGGACCCAGTCACTTGTGTGACGTTCTTTATGCTAAAGTCACATAAACTGGTCCATCTTCTGAGGCTGCTTTATGCTGAAGTCAAGAGGACTGGTCATCTTTTGAGGCCTGCTTTATGCTGAAGTCAAGAGGGCTGGTCATCATTTGGGGCCTGCATTATGCTGAAGTCAAGTGGATCAGTCATCTTTTGAGACATGCTTTATGCTGAAGTCAAGTGAGCTGGTCATCTTTTGAGGCCTGTTTTATGCTGAAGTCAAGTGGGCTGGTCATCTTTTGAGACATGCTTTATGCTGAAGTCAAGTGGGCTGGTCATCTTTTGAGGCCTGCTTTATGCTGAAGTCAAGTGGGCTGGTCATCTTTTGAGGCCTGCTTTACGCAGATGTGAAGTGAACTGGATTATACTCTGAGGTCTGCTTTTTGCAGATGTGAAGTAAACTGGTCCATCTTTTTGTACCTGTTTTATGCAGAAGTGAAGTGGTCTATCTTATAGGGTCTGCTTTTTGCAGACGTGAAGTGAACTGGTCCATATTCTGAGGCCTGCTTTATGTTGAAGGCGAGTGAACTGGTCCATCTTTTCAGACATACTTTGTGCTGAAGTCAAGAGAACTGATTTATTTTCTGAAGCCTTCTTTGTGCTGAAGGTTTGACCTGCCAACATCTATCAGGAATAAACAGTGGGGATACGATAATTCCCACACAACTCAATTCCGGCCCTAAAGCAAACTTTTGTATGCATAGGGATCAGAATTCATTCCCCAGCTTGTAATCAGGGCCTCTGATGGAATTTTATTTAATGCACTTGGAAAACAGGCCACGTAAATGGAAGCAGAAATGGAAACATTGCACCGAGTAGACAAATCTCCGTTTTTGATCCATTAATACCATTCAGTTTAATCCCATCCATTGAAAGCATCCTCAAAGTGGCTGTGGATAAACTGTGCCCCTCTCTCCTCATCTTTCCATGGATCCACTGTGACCCTCCCTTGTTGTCCATTGTAGATCTGCTGCACCCCCTCACCTCATCCCGTCGTGGATCTTATGCACCCCTCACTCCTCATCCCATCGTGATCCACTGCACCCCTCTCTCCTCATCTCATTGTAAATCCGCTGCGTGCCTCTCTCCTCATTCCATCAAGGATCTGCTGTACTTATCACCTCACCTCATTGTGGAACACCTATGCTTCTCGCTCCTCATCTCTTCGTGGATCCATGGTGCTCACTCTCCTCTTCCATCTGTGGATTCGCCGGACCTTCTGTCATCATCTCGTCATGGATCCTCTGCATCATTATCTCCTCATTTTGCTGTGGATCCCCTTCTCTCATCATGTCGGTGGAGACCCCCTGCACCCTTCTCTCATTATCTTGTTGGGGATCTGCTGCACCCTTCTGTCATCATGTCGTTGGAGACCTGCTGCACCCTTCTCTCATCGTCGTTGGAGACCCCCTGCACCCTTCTCTCATGCCATTGTAGACCTGCTGCACCCTTCTCTCATCAATTTGCTCTGGTTCCTCCGTACCACTCAATCAGCATTACACCACTGATCCCCTGTGCCCCTCTCTCCTCATCCTGTTGTAGATCTGTTGTGCCCCTCTCTCCTCATCCTGTTGTGGATCTGTTGTACCCCTCTCTCCTCTTCCTGTTGTACCCCTCTCTCCTCTTCCTGTTGTGCCCCTCTCTCCTCATCCTGTTGTGCCCCTCTCTCCTCATCCTGTTGTGGATCCCCTCAGCCGCTCTCTCCTCATCCTGTTGTGGATCTCTTGTGCCCCTCTCTCCTCATCCTGTTGTGCCTCTCTCTCCTCATCCTGTTGTGGATCCCCTGTGCCCCTTTCTCCTCATCCTGTTGTGGATCCCCTGTGCCCCTCTCTCCTCATCCTGTTGTGGATCCCCTGTGCCCCTCTCTCCTCATCCTGTTGTGGATCCCCTGTGCCCCTCTCTCCTCATCCTGTTGTGGATCCCCTGTGCCCCTCTCTCCTCATCCTGTTGTGGATCTGTTGTGCCCCTCCTGTTGTGGATCCCCTGTGCCCCTCTCTCCTCATCCTGTTGTGGATCTGTTGTGCCGCTCTCTCCTCATCCTGTTGTGGATCCCCTGTGCCCCTCTCTCCTCATCCTGTCGTATATCCCCTGTGCCCCTCTCTCCTCAACCTGTTGTGGATCCCCTGTGCCCGTCTCTCCTCATCCTGTTGTGGATCCCCTGTGCCCGTCTCTCCTCATCCTGTTGTGGATCCCCTGTGCCCGTCTCTCCTCATCCTGTTGTGGATCCCCTGTGCCCCTCTCTCCTCATCCTGTTGTGGATCCCCTGTGCCCCTCTCTCCTCATCCTGTTGTGGATCCCCTGTGCCCTTCTCTCCTCAACCTGTTGTGGATCTGTTGTGCCCCTCTCTCCTCATCCTGTTGTGGATCCCCTGTGCCCTTCTCTCCTCATCCTGTTGTGGATCCCCTGTGCCCCTCTCTCCTCATCCTGTTGTGGATCCCCTGTGCCCCTCTCTCCTCATCCTGTTGTGGATCCCCTGTGCCCCTCTCTCCTCATCCTGTTGTGGATCTGTTGTGCCCCTCTCCCCTCATCCTGTTGTGGATCCCCTGTGCCCCTCTCTCCTCATCCTGTTGTGGATCCCCTGTGCCCCTCTCTCCTCATCCTGTTGTGGATCCCCTGTGCCCCTCTCTCCTCATCCTGTTGTGGATCTGTTGTGCCCCTCATCCTGTTGTGGATCCCCTGTGCCCCTCTCTCCTCATCCTGTTGTGGATCCCCTGTGCCCCTCTCTCCTCATCCTGTTGTGGATCCCCTGTGCCCCTCTCTCCTCATCCTGTTGTGGATCCCCTGTGCCCCTCTCTCCTCATCCTGTTGTGGATCCCCTGTGCCCTTCTCTCCTCATCCTGTTGTGGATACCCTGTGCCCCTCTCCTCATCCTGTTGTGGATCCCCTTTGCCCCTCTCTCCTCATCCTGTTGTGGATCCTCTGTGCCCCTCTCTCCTCATCCTGTTGTGGATCCCCTGTGCCCCTCATCCTGTTGTGGATCCCCTGTGCCCCTCATCCTGTTGTGGATCCCCTGTGCCCCTCTCCTCATCAATCAATCAATCAATCATGTCACTTATAAAGCGCACTACATACCCGCGAGGGTCTCAAGGCGCTGGGGGAAGAGGGGGGTGGTGCTGCTACTGATCGAAGAGCCAGGTCTTGAGGAGTCTTCTGAAGGCCAGTAGGTCTTGGGTCTGTCGGAGGTTGGTGGGGAGGGTGTTCCAGGTCTTGGCGGCGAGGTGGGAGAAGGATCTGCCGCCGGCGGTCGTTTTCCGGATGCGGGGGACTGTGGCGAGGGCGAGGCTGGTCGAGCGGAGCTGGCGGGTGGGGGTGTAGAAGCTGAGTCGTCTGTTGAGGTAGGCTGGTCCGGAGTTGTGGAGTGCTTTGTGTGCGTGGGTGAGGAGCTTGAAGGTTATCCTCTTGTTGACAGGGAGCCAGTGCAGGTCTCTCAGGTGGGGTGTGATGTGGCTGCGTCGGGGGATGTCGAGGATAAGACGTTCAGAGGCGTTCTGGATGCGTTGCAGCCGTCTCAGGAGCTTAGCCGTCGTTCCTGCGTAGAGGGCGTTTCCGTAGTCCAGCCTGCTGGTGACGAGGGCCTGGGTGACTGTTTTTCTTGTTTCGGTGGGGATCCACTTGAAGATCCTGCGGAGCATTCGGAGGATGTTGAAGCAGGATGAGGAAACGGCGTTGACCTGCTTGGTCATGGAGAGGGTGGGGTCGAGGATGACCCCTAGGTTGCGTACGTGGTCGGTGGGTGGCGGGGCTGTTCCCAGTGATGTTGGCCACCAGGAGTCGTCCCAGGCTGAAGGGTTGGAACCAAGGATGAGGACCTCCGTCTTGTCCGAGTTCAGCTTCAGGCGGCTGGTCCTCATCCATTCGGCGGCGGCCTTCATTCCTTCGTGGAGGTGGGCTTTGGCGGTGTGAGGGTCTTTGGTGAGGGAGAGGATCAGCTGGGTGTCGTCGGCGTAGGAGATGATGTTGAGGTTGTGCTGTCGGGCGACGTGGGCGAGGGGTGCCATGTAGATGTTGAACAGCGTTGGGCTGAGGGAGGAGCCTTGGGGTACGCCGCAGATGATCTTGGTGGCCTTGGATCGGAAGGGGCGAGGCGGACGCTTTGTGTTCTGCCGGAAAGGAAGGATGTGGTCCAGTCCAGGGCCTTCTCTTGGATCCCGGCGTCGTGAAGGCGTGTTCGTAGTGTGTGGTGGCAGACCGTGTCGAAGGCGGCTGATAGGTCCAGGAGGATGAGGGCTGCTGTTTCTCCGTTGTCTAGCAGGGTCCTGATGTCATCGGTGGCGGCGATGAGGGCGGTTTCGGTGCTGTGGTTGCTGCGGAAGCCGGACTGGGAAGGGTCCAGGATGTTGTTCTCCTCGAGGTAGCGGGTCAGTTGTTTGTTGACGATTTTCTCGGTGACCTTCGCGGGGAACGGGAGCAGAGAGATGGGTCGGAAGTTCTTGAGGTCCTTGGGGTCTGCCTTGGGTTTCTTGAGTAAGGCGGTGATCTCGGCGTGCTTCCAGCTTTCCGGGAAGGTTGCTGTCTCGAAGGAGATGTTGATTATTTTCCGGAGATGGGGCGCGATGGCTGTACTGGCTTTGTTGAAGATGTGGTGAGGGCACGGGTCTAGCGGTGAACCGGAGTGGATGGTGTTCATGATCTCGCTGGTGTCCTCGTCGTTGTTGTTGGTCCAGGAGAGCAGGCGGTTGGTGGTTGTGGGGACAGTGGTCTCGGTGGTTGCCGGGGCGGTCGTGGTGTTGAAGCTGTCGTGGATGTCGGCGATTTTGCGGTGGAAGGAGGTGGCCAGTGAGTCGCACAGGTCTTGCGACGGCTGGATGTCGTTGGTGATGGAGCTGGGGTTGGAGAGTTCCTTCACGATGTTGAAGAGCTCTTTGCTGTTGTGTGCGTTGTTGTCTAGGCGGTCTTTGAGTGAGGCCCTTTTGGCGGATCTGATGAGGTGATGGTGATTGCGGGTGGCGCTCTTGTGGGCGGCGTAGCTGTCCGCTCGTGGAGCCAGATCTTCTCCAGTTTTCGGCATGTTCGTTTGGAGGCCTGGAGGTCTTCGGTGAACCAGGTGGCTTTCTTGCTGGTGTGGCTGTTGGGCGGATTCTTGAGCGGGGCGAGGGTGTTGGCTCAGTCGTCGATCCACTGTCTGAGGTTGCGGGCGGCGGTGTCGGGGTCGGAGGGTTCGGCGGGTGGGCTCAGGGCGAGGGTTGTGGTTAGCTGGTCTTCCGTGACTCTGCTCCAGCAGCGGCGAGGCATTTGTTCGGTGCAGTGGTGCGTGGTGGGCTTCCTGTAGGTGAAGTGGATGCAGTGGTGGTCAGTCCAGTGGGGTTCGGAGGTGTGGTTGAAGGAGACGTGTGGGCTTGCGGAAAAGATGGAGTCGAGCGTGTGGCCGGCGGCGTGGGTGGGTGTAGTCACGAGCTGTCTGAGTCCGAGGTTGTCGATCAGGGTGGTGGAGTTGGTGTCCTTGTTGTTCTCGAGGTGGAAGTTCAGGTCCCCCAGGAGGATGTAGTCCGTGGAGGGCGAGGGCGTGTGGGCTGACGAAGTCAGCGATGGAATCGCTGAACTGTGGTCGGGGTACGGGGGGTCTGTAGATGAGGGTTCCTCTGAGGGTGGTGTTGGGATCGGTGTGGATCTGGAAGTGCATGTGTTCGGCGGTGCTGAGGGTGTCGTCGGTGTTGGTTGAGACTCTGAGGGTGTTCCTGTGGACGATGGCGATGCCTCCTCCGACTCCGTTGGTGCGGTCCCTGCGGGTGATCTTGTATCCGTCCGGGATGGCAATGGCGATGTCGGGGGCTGAAGCGGGATTCAGCCAGGTCTCCGTCAGGAATGCGACGTCTGGGGAGGTTGAGTCGAGAAGGTCCCAGAGTTCGATGGCGTGTTTGCGGGCGGAGCGGGTGTTGAGGAGGATGCATCTGAGGTAGTTGGGTTCTTTCCTGGGCGGTGGTTTGGCGGGGCGGGTGCTGGCGAAGCTGCAGTTCCGGCAGGTGAAGGGCCCTTGGGTGCGCTTCGGGGTGGCCTGGTAGCAGGCGTGATCTTTTCCGGGGTTGAGTGCGTGGAGGGTGCTGGCGTCGTATCGGCGTCTGTTGATGTGGCGGGCGCGGGGGATGCCCGGACCAGGGGGTCTGGCGCTGGGCGCGGCCACGGCGCGGACGGGTGCCATAAATGGGGAGGTGGGAGGGAGGAGCAGGGAATGGGGCAGCGAATGGGCAGTGAGGGGGCGGGGCCGCAGGGCGCAGCGGCGGGAAACAGGCACAGAAAGGAAAAACGATCACAGTCAGGGGCAGCAAGGGGGCACAGAAAGGAAAAACGATCACAGTCAGGGGCAGCAAGGGGGCACAGAAAGGAAAAAACGATCACAGTCAGGGGCAGCAAGGGGGCACAGAAAGGAAAAAACGATCACAGTCAGGGGCAGCAAGGGGGCAGCAGCAAGGGGGCACAGAAAGGAAAAAAACGAGCACAATCAGGGGCAGCAAGGGGGCACAGAAAGGAAAAAACGATCACAATCAGGGGCAGCAAGGGGGCACAGAAAGGAAAAAACGATCACAATCAGGGGCAGCAAGGGGGCACAGAAAGGAAAAAACGATCACAATCAGGGGCAGCAAGGGGGCACAGAAAGGAAAAAACGATCACAATCAGGGGCAGCAAGGGGGCACAGAAAGGAAAAACGATCACAATCAGGGGCAGCAAGGGGGCACAGAAAGGAAAAAACGATCACAATCAGGGGCAGCAAGGGGGCACAGAAAGGAAAAAACGAGCACAATCAGGGGCAGCAAGGGGGCACAGAAAGGAAAAAACGAGCACAATCAGGGGCAGCAAGGGGGCACAGAAAGGGAAAAAAAACGAGCACTATCAGGGGCAGCAGCAGGGCACACAGACGGAGCTGTGTGGTGGGGGAGCGACCTACCAGTCAAGGTCAGGGGTCGCTGTTGTGGATCCCCTGTGTCCCCTGTGCCCTCTCTCCTCATCCTGTTGTGGATCCCCTGTGCCCCTCTCTCCTCATCCTGTTGTGGATCTGTTGTGCCCCTCTCCCCTCATCCTGTTGTGGATCCCCTGTGCCCCTCTCTCCTCATCCTGTTGTGGATCCCCTGTGCCCCTCTCTCCTCATCCTGTTGTGGATCCTCTGTGCCCCTCTCTCCTCATCCTGTTGTGGATCCCCTGTGCTCCTCCTCCTCATCCTGTTGTGGATCCTCTGTGCCCCTCTCTCCTCATCCTGTTGTGGATCCCCTGTGCCCCTCTCTCCTCACCCTGTTGTGGATCCCCTGTGCCCTTCTCTCCTCAACCTGTTGTGGATCCCCTGTGCCCCTCTCTCCTCATCCTGTTGTGGATCCCCTGTGCCCCTCTCTCCTCATCCTGTTGTGGATCCCCTGTGCCCCCCTCCTCATCCTGTTGTGGATCCCCTGTGCCCCTCTCTCCTCATCCTGTTGTGGATCCCCTGTGCCCCTCTCTCCTCATCCTGTTGTGCCCCTCTCTCCTCATCCTGTTGTGGATCCTCTGTGCCCCTCTCTCCTCATCCTGTTGTGGATCCCCTGTGCCCCTCTCTCCTCATCCTGTTGTGGATCCCCTGTGCCCCTCTCTCCTCATCCTGTTGTGGATCCCCTGTGCCCCTCCTCCTCATCCTGTTGGGGATCCCCTGTGCCCCTCTCTCCTCATCCTGTTGGGGATCCGCTGCCCAGCTCTCTCCTTATCCCATTGTGTATCAACTGTGCCCTTCTCTCTTCCTCCCTTCATCGATCCTGTGTCCCCTCCCTTGATCCCTTCATGAATCCACTGTGCTTGTCTGCCTCAACCTTCTATGGATCCACTGCAACCCTCTCTCCATGTCTGATCTTGTATCCGCTGCACCCATCTCTTCTCATCTGGCAGTAGATCTGCAGGGCCCTCTTTCACCTCATCTCATTGTGGGTTCTCTGCAGCCTTCTCTCTCCTAATCTCACGTTGGATCTGTTTTGCTCAAACCTCTTTATCTTGCTGTGAATCCGGTGCTCTCCTTTCTAGTTTATCCGCTGCACGTGGTGCATGCTCATCTTGTGGTGATCTACTCTACTCCCTTGTCTTCTTTCCATCATGGACCCACTGTGCCCCTTTCTCCTCATCTCATTCTGAATCTGCTGCACTCCTCCACCTCATCTCGCCATGGATCCGGCGCACTCCTCCACCTCATCTCGCCATGGATCTGCCGCACTCCACCTCATCTCGCTGTGGATCCGCTCCCCTCCTCCACCTCATCTCGCCATGGATCTGCCGCACTCCTCCACCTCATCTCGCCATGAATCCGGCGCACTCCTCCACCTCATCTCGCCATGGATCCGGCGCACTCCTCCACCTCATCTCGCCATGGATCTGCCGCACTCCTCCACCTCATCTTGCCTTGGAACTTCTGCGCTGTACCACCTCATCTCGCCATGGATCCTCCGCACTCCTCCACCTCATCTCGACGTGAATCTGCCGCACACCTCCACCTCATCTCGACGTGGATCTGTCACACTCCTCCACCTCATCTCGCCATGGATCTGCTGCACTCCTCCACTTCATCTCACCATGGATCCTCCGCACTCCTCCACCTCATCTCGACGTGAATCTGCCGCACACCTCCACCTCATCTCGACGTGGATCTGTCACTCTCCTCCACCTCATCTCGCCATGGATATGCCGCACTCCTCCACCTCATCTTGCCGTGGATCTGCCGCACTCCTCCACCTCATCTCGCCATGGATCTGCCGCACTCCACCTCATCTCGCTGTGGATCCGCTCCCCTCCTCCACCCCATCTCACCATAGATCTGCTGCATTCCTCCACCTCATCTCGCCATGGATCAGCTGCACTCCTCCACCTTATCACGCTTTGGATCTGCTCCCCTCCTCCACCCCATCTCGCCATGGATCCGCTCCCCTCCTCCACCTCATCTCGCCATTGATCCGCTCCCCTCCTCCACCTCCTCCACCTCATCACACCATGGATCCGCTCCCCTTCTCATCTCGCTTTGGATCCGCTCCCCTCCTCCCCCTCGTCTCACCATGGATCCGCTGCACTCCTCCCACTCGTCTCACCATGGATCCGCTGCACCCCTCCCCCTCGTCTCGCCATGGATCCGCTGCACCCCTCCACCCCGTCCGGCCATGGATCCGCTCCCTTCCTCCACCCCATCTGGCCATGGATCTGCTACCCTCCTCCACCTCATCTCGCCATGGATCTGCCGCACTCCTCCACCTCATCTCGCCATGGATATGCCGCACTCCTCCACCTCATCTTGCCGTGGATCTGCCGCACTCCTCCACCTCATCTCGCCATGGATCTGCCGCACTCCACCTCATCTCGCTGTGGATCCGCTCCCCTCCTCCACCCCATCTCACCATAGATCTGCTGCATTCCTCCACCTCATCTCGCCATGGATCAGCTGCACTCCTCCACCTTATCACGCTTTGGATCTGCTCCCCTCCTCCACCCCATCTCGCCATGGATCCGCTCCCCTCCTCCACCTCATCTCGCCATTGATCCGCTCCCCTCCTCCACCTCCTCCACCTCATCACACCATGGATCCGCTCCCCTTCTCATCTCGCTTCGGATCTGCTCACCTCCTCCACCTCATCTCGCCATGGATCCGCTCCCCTTCTCATCTCGCTTTGGATCCGCTCCCCTCCTCCCCCTCGTCTCACCATGGATCCGCTGCACTCCTCCCACTCGTCTCACCATGGATCCGCTGCACCCCTCCCCCTCGTCTCGCCATGGATCCGCTGCACCCCTCCACCCCGTCCGGCCATGGATCCGCTCCCTTCCTCCACCCCATCTGGCCATGGATCTGCTACCCTCCTCCACCTCATCTCGCCGTGGATCCGCTGCACCCCTCTCCCTTTATCTTGCCTTGGGACTGCTTTGCCTGTGTCATCTCATCTCACTTTGAATCATCTGCGCCGCTTTCATTGCAGCCCCTTCTCATACAGAGGAGGGTCCCTGCGCTACCAGGCGGGAGAGTTCATTCACCTGTACTGATGCATCCTATGTACTTGTGTCCCAGTTCATTTTCATTTTAGTGTTTCTGAGAGGCATTGGCCTGCCTTCTTATGTGAAAGCCTGCACCAACTCGCATCAGCCCTGCTGCCTGCTGGAGAGAACAGTGTGAATCCCATCCCTCGGTGTTAATTAAATCACACCCTCTGTCTCCTTCTGGAACAATAGAAATGGGAGGCAGTGTCTTCATCAAATGCAGCATTCATTTAGCAGTAATTGTTTGGCAGTAGAGGTGCTGCACGTGCCTCCTTTCTGAGGCCGTCACTTCCCTTTGAAATACGGCATCTCTTACTGCTGCATCACCGTGGGCTCAGTGATTTCCCGAGAGTGGACAGTACATTAGTATGCGATGTCTGCTCACAAATGATAATCTTTCATTCTCTCCTGCTGCTGTCACTTAGGTGATTCATCCAGTGCTCACAGTCTCACGGACAGAAGGCTAGGGACATGCTGCCCCGTACTGCTCTCCGGCTTACATGCTGTCTATAGAGCTGCTGGTAATAACCTGGGACTCTGCACTCCTGCAGCTGGCCTGGGTTGAGCTACAGGCTGCCCCTTTGTCTTATGTGGTCCACACAATAGTCCAGGACGCAAAGCTTGGGCAGAAGGAGTGGTACTAGAGAATTCCCACCTCCAACCCCTCCTAGAATCTAGAGCTGATGAGAGACCAAAACTCCACTTCAGAGTAGCTGTCGCCAGGTCTCCTTTCGACCGGTGCACTGCTAGTGCTAAGTCCAGTGGGCAAGAATCCGGAAACCATTGCCCACACAAAGTCACTGCCTTGGGTGGCTGGACATGAGACACTTAAACAGAGTGCAGTGGCAGCTAATTGAAGGGATCGTACTTTCACTTCTTGATGGCTTTGGTTGGACCTCACTGGACATGATTGTGTTGAGCACAATGGGGTGAGTGGGAAAGGAAGAGATGTTCCCTTGGCTTCTTAATGGTTACTTTCAGATCTAATTGGACACTAGCCTCTCTAGCACAGTGGGGTGTACAGGAATAGAAGGGACGGCCCCTTTGCTTCTTTGTGGATTCTGATGGATACCTCTGGACATGATCCTCTCAAGCCTTTTTGGGTGATTGGGAATGGAAGGGACGGTCCCTTTGCTTCTTGATGGCTGCTCTTGGAGATGAGTGGACACGAGCCTCTCAAGCCTGGTTGGGTGATTAAGAATAGAAGCGATGGTCCTTTTGCTTCTTGATGGCTTCTCTTGGATATGAGTGGACACGAGCCTCTCAAGCCTGGTGGGATGTATGGGAATGGAAGGGACTGTCCCTTTGCTTCTTGATGGCTTCTCCTGGATATAAGTGGACATGAGCCTCTCAAGCCTGGTGGGATGTATGGGAATGGAAGGGACTGTCCCTTTGGTTCTTGATGGCTTCTCTTGGATATGACTGAATCCGAGCCTCTCAAGCCTGGTGGGATGTATGGGAATGGAAGGAACTGTCCCTTTGCTTCTTGATGGCTTCTCTTGGATATAAGTGGACATGAGCCTCTCAAGCCTGGTGGGATGTATGGGAATGGAAGGGACTGTCCCTTTGCTTCTTGATGGCTTCTCCTGGATATAAGTGGACATGAGCCTCTCAAGCCTGGTGGGATGTATGGGAATGGAAGGGACTGTCCCTTTGGTTCTTGATGGCTTCTCTTGGATATGACTGAATCCGAGCCTCTCAAGCCTGGTGGGATGTATGGGAATAGAAGGGACGGTCCCTTTGCTTCTTGATGGCTGCTCTTGGAGATGAGTGGATACGAGCCTCTCAAGCCTGGTCGGATGTATGGGAATAGAAGGGACGGTCCCTTTGCTTCTTGATGGCTTCTCTTGGATATAAGTGGACATGAGCCTCTCAAGCCTGGTGGGATGTATGGGAATGGAAGGGACTGTCCCTTTGCTTCTTGATGGCTTCTCCTGGATATAAGTGGACATGAGCCTCTCAAGCCTGGTGGGATGCATGGGAATGGAAGGGACTGTCCCTTTGCTTCTTGATGGCTGCTCTTGGAGATGAGTGAACATGACCCTCTGAAGCCTGGTTAAGTGATTAGGAATGGAAGGGACAGTCCCTTTGCTTCTTGATGGCTGCTCTTGGAGATGAGTGGACACGAGCCTCTCAAGCCTGGTGGGATGTATGGGAATGGAAGGGACTGTCCCTTTGCTTCTTGATGGCTTCTCTTGGATATAAGTGGACATGAGCCTCTCAAGCCTGGTGGGATGTATGGGAATTGAAGGGACTGTCCCTTTGGTTCTTGATGGCTTCTCTTGGATATGACTGAATCCGAGCCTCTCAAGCCTGGTGGGATGTATGGGAATGGAAGGGACGGTCCCTTTACTTCTTGTTGGCTTCTCTTGGACATGACCCTCTCAATCCTGGTGGGATGTATGGGAATGGAAGGGACAGTCCCTTTACTTCTTGTTGGCTTTTCTTGGATATGACTGAACCCACGCTTCTCTTGGATATGACTGGACATGACCCTCTCAATCGTGGTGGGATGTAAGGGCATGGAAGGGACAGTCCCTTTACTTCTTGTTGGCTTTTCTTGGATATGACTGAACCCACGCTTCTCTTGGATATGACTGGACATGACCCTCTCAAGCCTGGTGGGATGTATGGGAATGGAAGGGACGGTCCCTTTACTTCTTGTTGGCTTCTCTTGGACATGACCCTCTCAATCCTGGTGCGATGTATGGGAATGGAAGGGACAGTCCCTTTACTTCTTGTTGGCTTTTCTTGGATATGACTGAACCCACGCCTCTCGAGCCTGGCGGGATGTATGGGAATGGAAGGGAAGGCCCCCTAGCTTCTTGATGGCTTCTCTTGGATATGACTGGACATGACACTCTAAAGCCTGGTTAAGTGATTGGGAATGGAAGGGACCATCCCTTTACTTCTTGATGTCTTCTCTTGGATATGACTGGACATGACACTCTAAAGCCTGGTTTAGTGATTGGGAATAGAAGGGTTGGTCCCTTTGCTTCTTGATGGCTTCTCTTGGATATGAGTGGGCATGACCCTCTCAATCCTGGTGGGATGTATGGGAATGGGACGGTCCCTTTACTTCTTTTTGGCTTTTCTTCGATATGACTGAACCCGCGCCTCTCAAGCCTGGTGGGAGGTATGGGAATCGAAGGGACGGTCCCTTTGCTTCTTGATGGCTTCTCTTGGATATGGCTGAATCTGAGCCTCTCAAGCCTGGTGGGATGTAGGGGAATGGAAGGCACAGTCCCTTTGCTTCTTGATGGCTTCTCTTGGATATGAGTGGACATGACCCTCTCAATCCTGGTGGGATGTATGGGAATGGGACGGTCCCTTTACTACTTGTTGGCTTTTCTTGGATATAAGTGGACACGAGCCTCTCAATCCTGGTGGGATGTATGGGAATGGAAGGGACGGTCCTTTTGCTTCTTGATGGCTTCTCTTTGATATGACTGGACATGATCCTCTGAAGCCTGGTTGAGTGATTGGGAATGGAAGGGACAGTCCCTTTGCTTCTTGATGGCTGCTCTTGGATATGACTGGACATGACACTCTAAAGCCTGGTTAAGTGATTGGGAATGGAAGGGACCGTCCCTTTGCTTCTTGATGTCTTCTCTTGGATATGACTGGACATGACTCTCTGAAGCCTGGTTAAGTGATTGGGAATAAAAGGGTTGGTCCCTTTGCTTCTTGATGGCTTCTCTTGGATATGAGTGGACATGACCCTCTCAATCCTGGTAGGATGTATGGGAATGGGACGGTCCCTTTACTTCTTGTTGGCTTTTCTTGGATATGACTGAACCCGCGCCTCTCAAGCCTAGTGGGAGGTATGGGAATCGAAGGGACGGTCCCTTTGCTTCTTGATGGCTTCTCTTGGATATGACTGAATCTGAGCCTCTCAAGCCTGGTGGGATGTAGGGGAATGGAAGGCACAGTCCCTTTGCTTCTTGATGGCTTCTCTTGGATATGACTGGACATGACCCTCTCAAGCCTGGTTAAGTGATTGGGAATGGAATGGGACGGTTCCTTTGCTTCCTGATGGCGTCTCTTGGATATGACTGGACATAACCCTCTCAAGCCTGGTTGGGTGATCTGAAAGGGACAATTAGTTATAGATTCCTTACCTTAGAATTACCCCCAGGCGTCAAACTGGATCCGGAGAATTTTTCATCAGGAGTACCCCTGCGCGTCGAAAGGTGGCATCGGTCGGCTCCGCGTTAGTCGTTAGCGTCGTGGTCGCCGGGATGACGTCGCAGTAGCTACTTAGACGCCGCCCTCGCGCGCTGACGTCAGTTCTTTCTTTTTTCCGCGCCAGCCAGCGCAGATCCGGAGAGAGTGGTACCTCCAGTCACTTTTTGACTGACTTTTTTGCGACTTTTGTCGACACCGTTTTTGAGCCTTCAACTCCTGGTGCACGTCAAGGATGCTCAGTTTCAAGGCTTGCGGCTCCTGTAGCCGTTTGATGTTGGTGACGGATCTGCACCGCGTGTGCCTGTTTTGCCTGGAGCGCGACCACGACCCCAAGTCGTTCTCCGACTGCCGGACCATGAATCCGAAGTCTTTGCGGGAGCGGTCCCGAAAGCTTCTCGAGGCCCGGCAGTCGGCTCTGCGCCGTTCGAGGTCCCGGTTGCGTGGGAGGTCGAGGGACCGGTCGCGGAGCCACCACTACCAGTCTTCTTCCAAGTCTTCGCACTCCTCAGGGAAGTCAAAGCACAAGAAGTCGTCGAAGAAGCATCGTCGCTCTTCGACTTCTCCCCGTCGGTCGGCCGACGCGACGAGGGATGCGAGTGGTGCCCTTCCCGCGGCTCCGCGTGCGGAGCCCGAAGGGTCGACCCAGAGTTTTCCTCCCTTCCCGGAACCTGGAGCGACCCCTGCCCAGCTTCGCCAATTTTAAGAAGCGATGCATGCCATCTTTGGGCAGCCCGACTCTGCCGGCGCGCCTTCGGGCCCCGCAGACTCGGCTGGGGGCCCTGGGCCTTCGATGCCGGCGCCTCCGGCCCCGGCACCACAGGGTCCCCTTGGATCCAGGCCTGGATCCGGATCGGCGCCGGTCGACCTGATTACACCTCCCCCAGCGCCAATTCCACCGGCACCACGTCCGCAGCCGACGCCGGTTGTGTCCCCAGCTCCACCTCGATGTAGACACGGAGCCGGACCGGTGTCAACCGACGCCAGATCCGGTGCCGACGGGTACTTTTGTGCCCTTGTTCTACCCTGGCTCTTTTAGACCAGATTGGCAGCCAGAGGAGGGTGAGGAGGACTGGGAGGGGTCTGGAGACCCTTTAACTGACCAGTTAGGTTACGAACCGGACTGGAGAGAGGAACTGGGGGAAGCCAGTGGTCTGGATAACTCACCAGACCTTGGCATATTGTCTCCTCCTACCGTGGCTACGGAGGAGGGAGCGTCTTGCGCAGTGGTGTTGCGTAGGGCGGCCGAGACTCCCAACCTAGAGCTCCCTACGGTGGCGGTCAGGACTAACCTCCTGACAGAGGTGCTTCAACCGGCAGCGAGCTCTTCGGAGCCCCTGCTACCATTTAATGAAGCCCTAACCGACATCCTTTTGGGCACCTGGTCCAGGCCCAACACAAGGGCTCCTGTGGATAGGATGATTGCCCGACGCCACCGCCCGGCCCCGGGCGACCCCACTTTCCTCTCCCAACACCCCACCCCTGAGAGCTTGGTGGTCCAAGCCTCCACCTCCAAAGGCGCATTCCCTAACGCACCACCTGATAGGGAATCCAAAAAGCTGGACCATCTTGGGAAGAAGATGTTTTCTTCCTCCAGCTTGGGACTGCGGTCGGTAAACACTGCATGTCTGTTGGGCCGTTACACCCACTCCGTGTGGGATACGGTGGCGCAAGTGCTGCCCCAGTGCCCGGAGGAGACCCGGGCCGTACTCTCCCGTGCAGTTGTCGAAGGGAGAGACGAAGCAAAGTTTACCATGCGCTGTGGGCTGGATACCGCCGACTCACTAGGCAGGACGTTTTCCACGTCGGTAGCCCTTAGACGCTACGCCTGGCTGAGGTCGACTGGTTTTTCAGGGGATGTCCAATCCACTCTTTTGGACATGCCCTTTGATGGCCGTCGCCTATTCGGCGACAAGGCAGACAGCGCGCTGGAGCGCTTTAAGGACTCTCGGGCTACGGCCAGGTCCTTGGATCTCTCCACCACCCGCCCTGCGCAGTCTGCTTTTCGCCTCTTTCGTGGCTACGGAAGGGGTGCCCCGCCACGTCCCGCCCAGAGCCACAGGCCAGCGCAAGCTGTTCAGCCCCTGCGCGGCCGGGGACGTGGGAACCACCGCCGTGGTTCTGGGGGCCAGCGGGCGGGCCAGTCCACCACAGCCCCCTCTGCAGCAGCCTCCAAACTCTCCTAGTCCGACCTTTCAGGGCCACCAATCGCCAGTGGGCGGCAGGATTCGCCATCACCTCCCCCACTGGCGCACCATCATGTCGGACAGGTGGGTTTTGCAAATAGTCCGAAGGGGCTACTCCCTCCCCTTCGAGACTATCCCTCCATCCATGCCACCTCAGTACCATCGCATGTCGGAGGATCATCTGGCCCTTCTCCAACAGGAAGTTTCGGCACTCTTGGCCAAGGGAGCCATCCAGCGAGTTCCTGTCCCAGAAGTAGGTCGTGGTTGCTATACCCACTACTTTCTGGTGCCCAAGGACAAAGGCCCGCGTCATATCTTGGATCTCAGGGACGTCAACCGCTTCCTCCGGAAGGAGAAGTTCAATATGTTGACGCTAGCTCAGGTCCTGTCTGCCCTCGACCCTGGAGACTGGATGGTAGCGTTGGCCTTGCAGGACGCTTATTTTCACATCCCCGTCCTGATGGCCCACCGGCGTTACCTGCGGTTCACGGTAGGCCACGAGTACTTTCAGTTTACCGTGCTCCCCTTTGGCCTTACCAGCGCCCCTCGGGTGTTCACGAAAGTGATGGCGGTGGTGGCAGCTCATCTGCGCAGATCAGGGGTTCCAGTCTTCCCCTATCTTGATGACTGGCTGTTGAAGGCGGGCTCGCCCCAGGCTGTCGTCTCCCACCTCCAGACTACGGCGGACCTCCTGCATTTGCTGGGGGTCTCTGTCGACGTGCCGAAGTAACACCTGACTCCCTCTCAGAAGCTCCTCTTCATCGGAGCGGTTCTGGACACGACGCAGTTTCGGGCCTATCCTCCCGAACAGCGAGTCCGGGATATTCGGGCTATGATTCCGATCTTTCGGCCTCTATCCCGGGTTTCTGTCAGAATGACTCTGAGGCTGCTGGGCCTCATGGCGTCCTGCATCCTGCTGGTGGATCATGCCAGGTGGCATATGCGGGCTCTGCAGTGGGACCTGAAGTTCCATTGGGCATAGCATCAGGGGAATCTGTCCGATTGCGTCCAGATCTCGGAGGGCACTGCACGTCAATTGCAGTGGAGGCTAACAAACCGGAATTGGGTCAACGGCAGATCCCTCTCCCTTCCCCAACCAGAGTTCACAGTGGTGACAGATGCATCACTGCTGGGATGGGGCAGCCACATGGGAGAGGCGGAGATCAGAGGCCTCTGGTCTCCGGCGGAGTGCGGGCTCCACATCAACCTTCTGGAGCTTTGGGCGATCCGTCTTGCACTAAAAGCCTTCCTTCCCTCTGTCCAGGGAAGAGTAGTGCAGGTGTTCACGGATAAATCCACCGCCATGTAGTACTGCAACAAACGGGGCGGGGTGGGGTCGTGGACCCTATGTCAGGAGGCTCTCCGTCTCTGGACATGACTGGAACATCAAGGCATATCCCTGGTGGTTCAACACCTGGCAGGTTCACTGAACGCCAGGGCGGACAAACTGAGCCGCAGGTGCATGATGGATCACGAATGGTGTCTTCACTCGGAGGTAGCGCAAGGTCTCTTTCAGCAGTGGGGAGAGCCTTGGTTAGATCTATTCGCCACAGAAGAGAACGTGCAATATCAGCAATTCTGCGCGTTGGAATTTCCAAGGCGGCACTCGCTAGGCGACGCTTTTCGTCGCGAGTGGAGTTGCGGTCTTCTATACGCCTTTCCGCCTATACCACTTCTGCCCAGAGTGCTGAAGAAGATCAAGCGCGACCGGGCCCAAGTCATCCTTGTGGCTCCGGATTGGGCACTAAGAGTCTGGTATCCCGAGCTGTTACACATGGCCATCGATCCTCTGATCCGACTGCCTCTTCGGGAGGATCTTCTGTTGCAGCAGCAGGGGACGGTCCTCCACCCGAACCTGTCCAGCCTCCACCTCCTTGCGTGGAGATTGAGCGGCGACAGTTGACAGCCTTTGACCTTGCTCCCGAAGTCTGTAAAGTAATCTTGGCGGCCAGGCGGCCCTCCACTAAGACGGTATACGCCTGCAGATGGAAAACATTGGTGGCATGGTGCACAGCAAAGGCTGTGGATCCCCTTTCTGCCCCTCTATCTGAGGTTCTCTTGTTCCTCCTTTCTTTGGCCCAGCAGGGCTCCGCCCTGGGCACTCTTAAGGGCTATCTTTCAGCCATTTCAGCCTTTCTTAGACTTCCTGATCAGCCTTCTCTTTTCAAGTCCCCTGTTGTAAATCGCTTCCTTAAGGGCATTACTCATCTTTTTCCTCCTGTTCCCTTCGTAATGCCTCAGTGGGACTTGAACTTGGTTCTACCTATCTGATGTGCGCTCCCTTTGAGCCGCTTCATAACTGTCCTCTCAGACTTCTTACTTTAAAGACTGCCTTTCTGGTTGCCATCACCTCTGCTCGCAGGGTGAGTGAGCTTCAAGCACTTTCTTCCAAGCCTCCCTTTCTGGCTGTTCATCCGGACAAGGTCGTCCTCAGAACTAGACCTTCCTTTCTTCCCAAGGTGGTTACTTCCTTTCACATTGGTCAAACCATCACTTTGCCCACCTTCTTTCCGCCTCTGCATCCTTCAAAGGAGGAAGAGAGGCTCCACCGTCTGGATCCAAAACGTGCGCTTTCCTTTTATTTGGATCGCACCAAACAATTCCGGGTGGATGACGAGCTCTTTGTTGGCTACGTGGGCGCCAAGAAAGGTCGGGCCGTGCACAAACGGACCATCTCCAGGTGGGTCGTTTTGTGCATCAAAGCTTGCTACTCTTTGGCAAAAGTAGCCTCCAGTGGGACTGCGCGCCCATTCCACCAGGGCGACGGCAGCTACCACTGCTTTGGGACGGGGAGTCCCCCTTAATGACATCTGTCAGGCAGCTACGTGGGCATCTCTGCACACGTTCACAAAATACTACTGCCTGGACAGCCAAGTCCGGAGAGACGGCTTCTTTGGCCGTTCTGTTCTCCAGGACTTTCTGGTGTGAACTTGGTTCGCAAACCCACCTCCGGGGTTGGTATTGCTGGGGTATCTATTCTAAGGTAAGGAATCTATAACTAATTGTCTCTTTCAGATGAACAAGTTCCTTACCTTCGGTAACGATATATCTGTAAGAGACATAGATTAGTTATCGATTCCTTACCACCCCACCTATCCTCCTCGTTCTGCGAACTGATTTCTAGGGTCAGGGAATTCCTTTCAGGGCCCTAGTTTTTGTGCACCAGTGGTCAGTGTCTTGCATGGCGCTGTGTTTCTGGCGTGGAATGTCGTGTAAAAGAACTGACGTCAGCGCGCGAGGGCGGCGTCTAAGTAGCTACCGCGACGTCATCCCGGCGACCACGACGCCAACTACGAACGCGGAGCCGACCAACGCCACCTTTCGACGCGCAGGGGTACTGCTGACGAAAAATTCTCCGGATCCAGTCTGGCGCCTGGGGGTAATTCTAAGGTAAGGAATCTGTAACTAATCTATGTTTCTTACAGATATATCGTAACTTGTTCATTGGGAGTAGAAGGGATGGTCCCTTTGCTTCTTGATGGCTTCTCTTGGATATGAGTGGACATGAGCCTCTCAAGCCTGGTGGGATGTATGGGAATGGAAGGGACGGTCCCCTTTGCTTCTTGGTGGCTTCTCTTGGATATAAGTGGACATGAGCCTCTCAAGCCTGGTGGGATGTATGGGAATAGAAGGGACGGTCCCTTTGCTTCTTGATGGCTACTCCTTAGATATGAGTGGACAAGCCCCTCTCAAGCCTCGTGGGATATATGGGAATGAAAGGGACGGTCCCTTTGCTTCTTGATGGCTTCTCTTGGATATGACTGAATCCGAGCCTCTCAAGCCTTGTGGGATGTATGGGAATGGAAGGGACGGTCCCTTTGCTTCTTGATGGCTTCTCTTGGATATGAGTGAACATGACCCTCTGAAGCCAAGTTAAGTGATTGGGAATAGAAGGGACGGTCCCTTTACTTCTTGATGGCTTCTCTTGGATGTGACTGAACCTGAGACTCGAGTACGGTGGGCTGGACAGGAACGGACTGCACCAATGTTTCTGTAGAAGTACTTGATTTACAGTCATCTCAGTGCTGTTTTTCACCGTTTGTATCACATTTTTGGGTT
Organism: Calotriton arnoldi; assembly: GCA_963921515.1. NCBI lineage: Eukaryota > Metazoa > Chordata > Amphibia > Caudata > Salamandridae > Calotriton > Calotriton arnoldi. The sequence continues at coordinate 4,043,796 of CAWUFW010000054.1, forward strand.
GTTTAAATGTCCTGGCTCACTGTTAAACTAACTGTGCTGTGGTTCACAAGAGTTGCCCTTACATCAGTGGGAACCTGGGCATATAAGTAATAAACAAAACAGTGGCTCATCTGGAACTCATTTAGTCAAATGTTATTTCGCAGAAAAATAATTTGAGCATATAGTTAATGTAAAGAAACCATGATTGCAGTCTAGCCTGATGTCTTTTAATCTTTCTTGGCAATTAGCACACGCTAAAAACAATTGTTCAAAAAGAGCAAAGGGTGCATGTTTTTAAGTAGAAAGACACAGGTGCAGCGTGTGCCAGTGAGAAGACACATAGAAGTGTACAAAAGTGGATCTACACAGAAATGAACGCTTCTGGAGATGTTTCTTTGATGCACACAACTATAGTCCCTTGTGAAGGCAGATTATTTCTGCCCATTAGGGTTATGTGCAGAGGAGTCAACAGCGTTTCAGACTCTTCTTGAATATCGAATTCTTATCAGAACATGTGCATACCAGGGCCACCTGCATGATTAGTGTGGCGATAAGTTGAAGATGAGGTCCGTGGTAATGTGGCCCCTAGAGTGATAGTATATAGGTGTAATTACTCGTGGGTGCAGTAAGACTCCGTGAACTGTGAAGTGTGTCCCCCATTTGGCGCCAATGTGTGCGCTTCATGTAATGGGGCGGCTACTGCGGTGTATTAACAATCTCGGGTGGCGGGACACAGGTTAGAAAATCCGGCTGACCGGGAACATGAGGCCAGTGCACCGTCACCAGTGGCTAACTGTTGCATTAGTGGGCACAAAAGGCCTACACCTGAAGCTTTACTTCCTGCTTCCAGAGCGGAATGGCAACATGCTACAGCGCCTTCCATTGGCAGCATGGTTACTGTTTGATGAGGATTAAGAACACTGCACTGTCAGGGTCAGGGTAGAAGAGCTCCCTGCCATCTCAAGGGCAGGTGGAGAGTCGCAGTAGGACAGAAGCAGCAGCTAAGAGATGTAGATATACTTGGGTTGGCCAATGCTTCTTCCCACCCCTTCTCCAAAGTCCAATTCCCCATAGCCCGTACTGACTCCATCTTATGCGCTCCTACATCTGTCCTCCTTCTGTATCTATGGCTTTGTCCCTGTGTCCCATGCATGTTGCCCCACTACCACAACATGCTTTTTTAAGCATGTCTGCCGGTCCAGAACTGACAGACATACTGATGCCAGCAGCCATTTTACAGCGTCTGGCGGAGCCCATCAGCACAGCCAGTCACAGTGGCCATTTTTAGGGAGGAAAATCAACACTCTCCATGTGTGGGTTGAAGAACTGTGTGCCACAACAGCCCTTCTCTTTGCTCTTTCACCCTTCCCCCATTTACTCCGGCACATATTGTTTTTATCTTTTGTGACTGCCCACTTCAAATGTTTGGATTGTCCGGCTTTGGGCCCTGGTAAACCATTCCTAATCTCTTTACCTTTACAGTTTTTGATGTTACCACTCCCCAACACTTCCTGGCCACACATTTTGGTGTCGATACTTTCACCCCAGAAGCATGTTCCTTCATCATCTTGCCTGCTCATTGTCTACCCACACATCGCTTGTTATTTTGCCCTTCCTTCACCTCTCCTCAATCAATCAGGGGTTTGTAAAGCGCGACTGCTCACCTGTGAGGGTCTCAAGGCGGTAGGGGTGGAGGAGGGTCTGCTGGGTGTGGAGGATCATTTGAAGAACCAGATCTGGAGGTCCTTCTTGAATTGGGTCAGCGGTGTGGATTGCCTGAGAGGGGGGGGGGGGGCAGGGTGTTCCAGGTCTTTGCGGGGAGGTAGGAGAAGGACCTTCCTCCGGTTCTGGTATTGTGGATCCTGGGGACGGAGGTGCGATGGGTGGAACGGAGTTGTCTGGCGGGTACGTTGAATGCGAGGCTGTGGTTCAGGTATGCTGGTCCTATGTTGTGGAGAGCTTTGTAGGCATGTGTGAGGAGCTTGAAGGTTATTCTCTTGTTGACCGGGAGCCAGTGGAGTTGTCGGATGTGGCTGTGGCGGGGGATGTCGAGGACCAGTGTGGTGGTGGCATTTTGAATGTTCTGTAGTTTCTTGAGTTGTTTCTGTGTGACTCTGGCGTAAAGTGCATTGCCGTAGTCGAGTCCTATGTAGATATCTGAGCAACTGGACTTTGTGCCAAAACATTGAGTACTATTGGTCTCACTATTGGTCATTTTAAATTGTCCCATTCCTTCCTCAAACAGCCCAACACCAGGGTTTGCCCCCAAGTGAACAGTTTCTAAAGCGTCTTCCACCAACATCTCCACCCATCCCACAGTGCATCTTGCCCTTTTCTTCCTATGCAACATACTTTGGTTGCTGTGCTTTACTTCTGAACAACCTATGCCTGCGTGTCTCCAAGGTCGAACTTCAAAAATAGGCCCGGGCACCCCAAAATGAGTGGCTAACATTTGCGGATTGACACTTTCATGAAACACTGCTAGATTAATATCAGAGGACCCATGTTTGGCAACGAGTGGTAAATTCAGCATTTTAACGCTTGCAGCAACATTGGCCAAGACTAGAAACACAGCAGCTTCGAAATCTGATTAATTAATTGTAATCTCAAGGCCATCACAAGGGATTGAGATACGCTCTCCCTGCCAACTAAGTCCTGGACTCTGAACATCAGCTAAATCTAGTGCAAAGCCAAGACGGGGGGTTTAGGAAGCCTCTGTTGGTCCTTAGAGTGGTGGCGAGCGGAGTTGTGGGGGTGTGGCTTTTAGATAACATAATATGTGTATTTTTAAAGCACACGTTCACCCAAGGGCATCTTGACGCTGAATAAAAAATGTTTATTGTTACCCAATTCAATGGTAATCATTTTATCGACCTCAGAAGGATGAAAGGCCGAGTGGACCCGCCGGGATTTGCACCTGTGACCATGAGCTCGAACACAGGCCGCTAAAGTTGATGCATTAGTCCACTGAGCCACCAGACCCGTCTTTTAGATGGGAGGGTTGTGGCCTGCCTTCTGCTTAGGCCGAAGCAGTTGGGCTGGGCCACTAAATGTCTTGGTCTAGGCCAGAATTCCTTCCCCTAGCAGGGCAGGAGATGGCGGGGGCATCGGGAGTTGAAGCAGTGGTCTGAAGCAGTCTGTGAAGGGGGGTCCCCCCTCCTGTCCACTTGTGGGCTGTGCAGCTCTTTCCTTTGCCCTCCTCTGCACCCCCTGGATAGGATGCTGCAGGTAGCGGGATCCAGCTGGTTTTCTCTCTCTCATTTGGCAAAAGTGGGCATGAAAATCAAGAGGTGGGAAGGAAATATTTTAATTATGGCTCCCCTTCCCTCCAGAAACCCCCTGGCCGGATGAGAAATTGGCGAGGTTAGAGCCTCGAGGCGGAGACCCCTCCCCAGGTCTCTTTTCAGTACCATCTTTAGGATTTTGGGGCCCCAGGCAAGACGTATTTTGTGGGGGTCCTGTTCAGAACAGGTATACACTTGTTACCCATTTTCAGCTAATGTAAACCCTATTGATGTCAAAGAACCCTGATTTATACGTTAACTTTTCAGAAAAGGGGCCTGCAAAAACAGCAGAAAGCTGAAGCGGTCTGACGCCTGCCAGCCAAACCGGATCAAAATAAAGGCTGCACAAGCACTGATAAGGCCATTATGCGTTTGGATCTAAATATTTTGTCACGCAAACACAATATTTGCGTAGAATTCAGTCAAACCAGTGTGTTCCTCCTGTTTTAGGAAAAGCAGAAAGGGTGGCTTGCTGGATGTTCAGTGGGCCAGTGCGTGATATTAAACCCTATGCAGAGTGCTTGAAACTAGCCTTTGTTGCTGGATGTTTGTAATCTCAAATAAACCCCCTCACCGCTGCCCTCTTGCTGCAATAGGGAAAGTCAAAGCACTTCTCTGAAGATTTTTACTGTAATAGTTTGTGTGAAATCAAATAAAGTTTAGCTTCGTTCTGTTCCCCTGCCTTGTCCTACTCCCGACAATCTACGCATTTACTGAATAGCAAAATAGAAAGGACAGCGAGGTAATGAAACTGTCCCATCTCGAGGTGACACAGAGGGAGAAGGGAGGGGGTGGTTGAGATGGTTTAGAGAGAGAGGTGAGGTAAGGAACTGCGTAATGTAGAAAAAGAATGGTGAAGGGGCCAGAAAGAAAGATATGGAGACGTAGGAAGAGGAAGAGGCGGATAGAAAACGAGAAGTAGAGTGACAGATAAGATTTTGGAGTGAGTTAGATATTTATAGAGTGATGGGGTTAATGAAATGTAGAGAAAGGGCCAGAGAGGTGAGGTCGAGAGAAAGGAAATGTAGGTAGGGGGTGAATTAGAGAGACCTAGAGACAGAGAGCTGTTGAGGTATCCAGGCAGAAATCTGAGGTTGAAGGATAAAGACCGCGGTGAGGAAGAGAGAGGTGCAAAATGAGGAGCAGGGTATAGAAAGATATGTCAGATAAAGAGTGCCGGGGGTAGAGAGAGAGATAGAGTGGGAGGGTTAGAAAAAGATTATTTATAGATAAAAGAGCTGAGGTTGAGAAAGAAAGGGGAGGGGAGGTGAGGCAGAGACGTAAAAAGAAAGAGTCCGAAAGAGAGAGGGAGATAAGAGACAATGATCGATTAAAAAGAGGGCTAGAGAAAGAGAGTTTGTGATAGGAGTAAGGTTGTGAGATGGAGAGAACTGGTGGAAAGGAGTGGAGGGGTGACACAGTCTTCGGATGACGAGGTAAATTGAGAGGTTGCGTAATGAGAGAGGGAAAAAAATGTGGAGTGAAGAGAGATGAGGTGGGATATGAGATGTAATGTAGAGAGTAAGGTGTGGAAAGAGTGGTTGAGGTAGAAAGAGGCATGAGAACGGTGGAGAGGTGAGTTACATAGATAGAGCAGTGAGTTGAAGAAGTAGATGAGGTTGAGAGGTAAAATAGATGGGAATAACAGAGATGGAAAGGACGGTGAGGTGCTGAGGTAGGGATATACACACTGAATTCTGTTACTTATATTTCTCATTTCTCACACATTTTGTTTCTTTTCTTCTCATCCTTCACTCTCCCCTCTTCACCATCTCTATGCATGTCTCTAATCTCTCGATCTCCCTTGCACTCACTCCTGCTTCTCTCTCCTCTGTAACTCTCTCACCCCCTCCTTTACCACAATTGTACACTCTCCCTCTCCATCTAGCTCTTTCTCTTTCTAATCTTTAATCTTTGTGTCTTTCTCTGCCACTCTCTCTTTCCATTAGAGCTCCGTCTCTATCTCTTCCCTCGTATCCTAGTCCCAAGATTCGTGGGCTCGCAGGGACCGTACTGCGGGGTCTCCCTTCTCTCCTCCGCAGGTAACCCCATGATCCGTGGGCTCGGACAGTAGTGCGGGGGTCTCCCTCCTTCTCTCCTCCGCAAGTAGCCCCATGATCCGTGGGCTCGCAGGGACAGTACTGCGGGGGTCTCCCTCCTTCTCTCCTCTGCAAGTAGCCCCAGGATCCGTGGGCTCGCAGGGACCGTACTGCGTGGGTCTCCCTCCTTCTCTCCTCTGCAAGTGGCCCCAAGATACGTGGACTTGCAGAGACAGTAGTGCTTGGGTCTCCCTCCGTCTCTCCTCCGCAGGTGGTCCCAAGAACTGTGGGATCGCAGGGATAGTACTTCGGGGGGGGGGGAGGGGAGGTCTCCCTCCTTCTGTCCTCCACAGGTGGTCCCAAGATAAGTTTGCTTGCAGGGACAGTACTTTGGGGGTTTCCCTCCTTCTTTCCTCCGCAGCTGTTCCCAATATCCGTACATATATATATATGTAAGCAGATTATAATAATGAAACATTCATAAATCAAATTAAAGAGAAATAGAACACAAGCAAGTAATAATAATAATACTGGACGTCCACTGCAAGAGATAGGAAATAAACCATGTCAAAGGAAAGCATGGAAATATACACAGAATGCATCAGATGATTATGACACGCATATAAATGAATGCCAATAACCAAGAACCACTGAATACCTGAATGTGCGCACACACACCTCACAATACCAATAATCAGAAAAAATACCTCACCGGCTGCAATAACTTCATCTTAGCCCACACAAGACTGGGGGATTCCAAATCACAGTCCTAGAGTCAAGAGACTCCGCAAGCCGGGAAATGCAATACTGATTAGACTCGTCTGTCCCTCAGGACAAAATCCCACTTCCGAGTCAACAGACCCCAGTTTTATAATATTCTCAATGCACTCGAAAATTCTGAGAAGACCTCCTCTGCACCCAGGAAACTTACTGGAGTTGGGCGAGCTCCATGCAAGCATTCCAAAGGCAAAAGAGTTCTCAAGTATTCTCCTGCGCTCTCACAAGTTCCAGCCCCTTATCTTAGTGAAGCCTGCAAAAGTAGAAAACATCTCCAAAAGTACTGAAAACAATCTTGAACGTGAATAACCTAAATAACGTGAGTAACCTGGGGGCCTGTGTATGTGTGCAGAGCTCAAGCTAGACAGAATCAGAATACAAGATGGAGTTTAGAGCATGTCAGTGCCAATAGTAAAAACTTCATAAAACTTCCCAATGTACAACATAATGCACATTTGGGCACCACTGCATATAACACTACACTCCGAGACACAAAACTACATCCCACACATTTCTCTCTCTCATGCTTTCAAACACACATCCCACACGTTCTGTTCCTGACAAGGCTAAAGCTGTAAACACTCACACTTTGAAGCTACAAGGAGACACAAAATGGAATCTCAAGGCAAAATGCACATGCACAGAATGATGTCGTACATTCACGACAGAAGAAATTAAAACACAAAGTCAATTAAAACAATGGTAGTCAAAGGTCATCGCGTGGTCCCAATATGTGGGAGTGCCTATAGCACTATAGTCTCCCGCCTTATCTCCTACACAGGTGGTACCAAGATTCGTGGGCTTGCAGGGACAGTACTGCAGGGGTCTCCCTCCTTCTCTCCTTCGCAGCTAGTTCCAAGATCCGTGGGCTTGCAGGGACAGTACTGCAGGGGTCTCCCTCCTCCTGTCCTCCACAGCTAATGCCAAGATTCATGGGCTTTCAGGGACAGTACTTCGGGGGGGCTCCCTCCTTCTCTCCTCCGCAGGTGGTCCCAATGCAGGGACAGTACTGTGGGCGTCTCCCTCCTTCTCTCCTCCGCAGGTGGTCCCAAGATTCATGGGCTCGCAGGGATAGTACTTCGGGGGTCTCCCTTCTCTCCTCCGCAGGTGGTCCCCAAGATCAGTGGGCTCGCAGGGACTGTACTGCAGGGGTCTGCCTCCTCTCCACCGCAGGTGGTCCCAACGCAGGGACAGTACTTCTCTTCCAGGGGATCCTCATCAATAGTCATAAGCACTGAATATTCCCGCCCATGTTCGGGGACCCCGGAAATAATAAAAAATATATATGAAAAACATATATATACAGCTATATATATATATATATATATATATATATATATATATATATATATATATACATATACATATATATATATATATATATATACATATATCATTTTTCTCATACCAATGCAGCCACCATATAGGAGGCTAAACAATGCAATAATAAATAACTGTTTTTGTAAACACATAATGAATACATAGACCACAGGAGGGCAAGTATCACTTGAACTCTTTTTAATGAGTAAAACTCATGAAAACTGCAAAAGAGCAGGCATTGTTAGCCTACAGGCTGCATTGTAAACCAATAGCATAGAAAATGAAAGCAATTGTACAAACAAAACTGCCACCGTGCCTTTAAGGCAGCCATGACCCCTAGCTTCCCATCATGACTCAGGGGTGACAGGTCAGTTGTTTTTTCCAGCTCCTTCAGTCAGGACCCTGGAATCACAGCTCTGTCTTTTTTGGCTTTTTTGTCAAAATTCTTCTATATTTCTTGAGGTTTTCTACCTTTCACTCGACGTCTTTTTGACTTTAGAGTAAGGTACAACCAGTTTTTTGGCAGAAAAAGATTTATTTTCTGTCAGAATGCCTTCACTTTTTGAACCTTGCCCTTCCTGTGGCAAGAAGAAGGCCAGGTCAGACACACATTCTGTGTGCATTCTCTGTCTCCCTGACTCTCACTCTCCAGAGACCTGTCCACATTGTAAGAAGCTGTCCAGGAGAACTCTCAAGGACAGAGAGAGAATTTGTGTATATGGCCTCTCTGAAAGAGGTAGGTCTCCTGTGAGACAGAAAATGAGGAGAACAAGATCGACGTCGAGAAGCAAAATACCGATCTGTTCGGCGTTGGGATCGGCACCAAACTTACCAGCGGCGAAGAAGCAGATGTCGTCGTCGAAGTCTTCGGCGGTGCACAAGCATCATCCAACTCCAAGACCGAAGACGGCAGCTTCAACGTCGAGTCAGGTAAAAGTTCCTCCGTTGACGTCAACCAGGCGACGGTCAACGTCGAGAAGCAGGTCTCCGTCAGCGTTGGCTAAACGTTCGACGTCGAGACAGGACACTCCGTCGCCGCACATCCTTGAGCGGTCGACGTCGAGATCTTTGCAGAGATCATCGACGTCGAGGCATAAGACGCCGACGTCGAAGCAGAGGACTCCGTCGGCTTCCTCTCAGAGAAGTCGACGTCGAGACACCAGACTTCGGCGCAGAGGCGCTCAACGTCGAGGCAAAGGTCTCCGTCGACATCAGCTCAGAGAAGGTCGACGTCGAGACAGAAGACGCCGTCGACTGCATCACGAAGACGGTCGCCGTCGAGGCAGAGGTCGACGTCGAGACGACATTCGACGTCGAGACAAGGACTCCGTCGGCGTCACAACCCAGGCGTTCGACGTCGAGACACAAATCTGCACCCAGAGAGAGATCGACGTCGAGTTATCGGAATCGAGCAGGCTCACGTTCTGTGAGTTTTTCTCCATCGCCATCACCGACGTCGAGGCCAGAATCTCACCACACGCTTTCAGGACGTTCTTCTGTTTCTTCCTCAAGGTCACCGGTGGTCATTTCGACGTCGAATAGCCCGGCATCTTCACCTGTACGACCCAGTCCCACTGAGGATCCTGCAAGAGCGGAGAAACTGAAATCTCCATCTGCACGTCGCCCACGTTCTCCGGAGGCTGCTGTGCCTGAAGAGGGGCAAAAATCTCCATCGGTACACCTCTCTCCCAGATGGTTGTTACCCCAACATCATTGGCGGAGAGCTGACGCTGCACATTCAAGAGATGTTCAGGACTATTCCAGACCTCTGCACAGATCTCCACTAACATGAGTGGTGCAAGCGGCAGATCTCTCTCCTACTACTCCATCGAGGGGTAGAGATCGCACGCAGGAAAAAGGAGAAGACACAGGTCCCCAACACGTTCACCCTCTTCCACTCACTCCTCGAAGAGGGACTACTCCCCGATTCTGACAGACAGCCCACCGTCGAGGATCTCTCCGGTGGATGACGTCACTTTCCATGATGTTTTATCCAGAGCGGCAAGCAAACTAAACATCGCCATGCCCACTCAGCAGAGTTCATCATCGGTCATCTTCGAAACTCTGCATCAGAGATCGGCAGCCAAGCCATTGTTACCTTTGGTGCCTGGTCTGCTCCAACCTGTGATGGACATTTTTCTTACGCCGGCGACTACCAAGTCAGCTCCAGCGAGAATCCTAAAGAAATACAGGCCTCCTGAAGAGGATCCTTTGTTTCTCAGATCTGACCCTCCACCAGATTCCGTTATCATCGCGGCAGCTAAGAAAACGCATGCAGTAGCCTCCTCATCTACAGTTACACCGGATAAGGAGAGCAAGGCACAAGATGCGTGGGGGGGGAAAGGTCTGTGGCACGTCAGCCTCCATGATGAAGGTGTCCAGCGCTTCGGCTCTGTTGGGGTGCTACGAAAGATCTTTGTGGGACTCTCTCCAAAGGTTCACAGAAAAGCTGCCAAGGGAAGACCGCAGAGATTTCGAGGAAATCTTACAGGAAGGCAGTTTGGTAGCAAACCAAGTGATCAGCGCCGCAGCTGATGGAGCTGCGCTATCTGCGCACTCATATGCGCATGGAATCAGCGCCAGAAGATCATCCTGGCTCTGTCTCACTGCCCTTAAACCAGAAGCGCAATCCTGAATCCTCAGTCTTCCTTTTTCAGGCACAACTTTGTTTGGCACTCACACTGATGAGGAGATGGCGAGGATGAAGTCGGAACTTGACACTGAAGGCTGTTGGAATTGAAAAAAAGAGAGTTCCGACGCCGTTACAGGCCCTATGATCGGCGGCCCTTCCATCAGAGGGTTCAAACCCCTCACTGGCAGAGGCAACAACAGCAGCAGGGTCAATCGAAATCCCACTACCAGGGCCGTCGTACCCCCAGAGGAAGAGGAACCCCTCGTCAGTCCACTACCTCGGCTAAAACACCAGCTAAACAATGAGTGTCCGCTTCCCCCATCGCCGTTTCCCACTCCAGTGGGGGGAAGTATTGCCAATCATCTAGAAGAGTGGCGTGGTATCACAAAAGACCAATGGGTACTAACTACGCTGCAGAATGGGTACTCTCTACGTTTCCGACATCGACCTCATCGATCCCGCCAGTGAAAACAGCATGCCACCAGATGAAAATAGAGCAGCGGGAAGTGTCTATCCTTCTGCGCAAGTCAGCCATTGAGAAGGTTCCAATAACGCAAAGAGGTCAAGGAGTATATTCAAGATACTTCCTGGTGAAGAAGAAAGGTCGGAAATCAGAATACAGACCAATTCTAGACCTTCGGACTCTCAACAAGTACATCAAATAAGAAAAGTTTCGCATGTTGGCTCTTAATCAAATATATCCACATCTGCAACAGGGAGATTGGATGTGTTCGCTGGATCTGCAAGATGCATATTTTCATGTAACGATCAGTCCTCATCACAGAAAGTTCCTACGTTTTCTAGTGGGATCGTCCCATTATCAGTTCAAAGTGCTTCCCTTCGGGTTGAAGTCAGCTCCCCGAGTGTTCACAAAGTGCATAGCAGTAGTGGCAGCCGCTCTACGATGCAAGGGCATATTTGTGTACCCCTATCTGGACGACTGGCTACTGAAAGGTTCTTCCCCCCAGAGCGTGAAGAGTCATTTCCAGCAGTGTCTAGACCTTTGTCAGCAACTGGGTCTACATGTCAACTTCGAAAAGTCGACTCTGCAACCCACTCAAAGAATCCATTATCTGGGTGGCACAGTAGACTCCGCAATAGGAAAAGTGTTTCCTTCGGAGGAGAGACTGTTATCCATCACACTGAAAGGCAAACACATTTTAAGTACCAACTTCCCGTCGGTCCGTCAGATTGCATCTCTTCTAGGATCGATGGCATCCTGCATTTTTCTCGACCCCCAATGCCAGACTGAGAATGTGTCCTTTACATCAGGATCTAGAGGACAAATGGGATCAGAGAACGGCTCGATGGGACGACAGGATACAACTGTCAGAAGCAGCCAGGACATCAATCCCATGGTGGATGTGGGAGGAGAATCTATTGGTAGGGGTCCCTTTCCATGAGGCTCCTCCCTCCCAATCATTGATCACGGATGCCTCCCTTCAAGGTTGGGGAGCTCACATGGGATCACTCCAGACTCCGGGTCGATGGTCAACAAAAGAACAGTTGTACCACATCAATGTGCTGGAGTTGAGGGCTGTTCATCTAGCTCTCAAAGCTTTTCTCCCTTCGATTCAGTCCAATTCCATTCTAGTACAAACGGACAATACGACCACCATGTACTACCTGAACAAACAGGGAGGAACTCGGTCGAGGACTCTGTCGCTGGAAGCTCAGGCCCTCTGGTATTGGCTCTTGGCGAGGAATCTAACGATAACGGCAATACACCTACCGGGAGAGCAGAATTCACAGGCAGACGCTCTCAGTCGGCACTTCGAGGACCAGCAGGCCTGGGTTCTAAACGACGAAGTCGTCGAAGAAATTTTCCAAGAATGGGGTCGTCCAAGCATCGACCTGTTCGCAGACGAAACAAACAAATAATGCCGAGACTTCGCCTCGAGGTACTACCGACCAGGGTCGAAAGGGAATGCCCTTTTGATCAGCTGGTCAGGGGCATTTGTGTATGCCTTTCCACCTCTTCCACTCATCCCGAAGGTGGTGACAAAACTCTTGCACTCAGACACGAGGATGATCCTGATTGCTCCAGACTGGCCCAGACAATGGTGGTACCCGGACCTTCTGCACCTGTCAGAATGCCCACACAGGAGACTGCCGTGCAGACCGGACCTGCTGTCCAAGATGAACGGGAGCATTCATCACCCCAGCCTTCCATCACTGAGCTTGGCAGCATGGCTCCTGAGGTCCTCCAGTATGGTCATTTAGGGCTTCCTCAAGACTGCATGACCATCTTGAAAGAAGCTAGAAGATCCTCCACAAGACACTCCTATGCTTGTAAATGGAAACGTTTTTATTTATGGTGTGTGCAAAATAATTGTAGTCCTACCAAAGGTCAGGAGGAAGTGATTTTGCCATACCTGCTTTACCTAGCTAAGGCAGGCCTAAAATTCTCATCCATTAAGGTGCACCTTGCTGCCATTACGGCATATAGGCTCTCTCCTTCTCAGCCGTCCTTTTTTCAACTACAGGTAGTAAAGGACTTCTTACAAGGTCTAAAGAAGGTCTACCCTCCTGTTCGGCCTCCTTCACCCCCTTGGGAGCTGAACTTGGTTCTTGCTAAACTGATGGGTCCCCCATTTGAGCCTATCCACAAAGCAACCCTACAACACCTTACATGGAAGGTAGCATTCTTAGTGGCAATTACCCCAGCTCGCAGGGTGAGCGAGATTCAGGCCCTCTGCTCAAAAGAACCATACACGGTGTTCCATCTCAATAGAGTTGTATTAAGAACCCATCCCGCCTTCCTTCCGAAGGTGGTATCAGATTTCCATGTCAAACTATTTCACTGCCGACCTTTTTTCCTAACCCCTCTATTCCAGCTGAGAGGTCTTTGCACTCATTAGACCTAAAAAGGGTTTTGAAATTCTACTTGGACAGTTCTAAATCAATTAGAAAATCTGATCAACTATTCATTAATTATGGCTCGATCAGAACAGGTTATGCAGCCTCCAAGAGGTCCATCTCTAGGTGGATAGTTTAATGTATCAAATTGGCTTATCAGTTAGCACAAAAGCCACTCTGTTCTACACCCAAAGCTCATTCCACTAGAGGAAAAGCGGCTACAACTGCTTTCCTTCACAATGTACCGATTTCTGAGATCTGTAAAGTAGCTACTTGGAGATCTATAAATACATTTACAAGACACTATTGTCTTGATTCAGATACCAGAGCAGACACCCAAGTAGGCCAGGCCTCCTTGAGGAATCTGTTTTAACACTGATAAATTATGGTTGTTTGTTGGGTCATTCCTTCTCATTTGCCCGCAGGCGGAGGATGGGCTTGCTATTCTATTCAGTGCTTATGACTATTGATGAGGATCCCCTGGAAGAGAAGGATAAGTTACTTACCTGTAATCCTAGTTCTGTTCCAGGGGTATCCTCATCAAAGTCATAAGCAACCCACCCGCCTCCCCAGGCAAATGATACTGTTGTATTGTTGAGATATATCTTTGTGCCCTGACCTTCGGGTCTCCGCAAAGAACAACTGACCTAACTGTCACCCCTGAGGCATGATGGGAAGCCAGGGGTCATGGCTGCCTTAAAGGCACGGTGCCAGTTTTGTTTGTACAATTGCTTTCATTTTCTATGCTATTGGTTTACAATGCAGCCTGTAGGCTAACAATGCCTGCTCTTTTGCAGCTTTCATGAGTTTTACTCATTAAAAAGAGTTCAAGTGATACTTGCCCTCCTGTAGTCTATGTATTCATTATGTGTTTACAAAAACAGTTATTTATTATTGCATTGTTTAGCCTCCTATATGGTGGCTGCATTGGTATGAGAAAAAATGATATATGTATGTATATATATATAGAGCTGTATATTTATAGAGCTGTATATATATGTTTTTCATATATATTTTTTATAATTTCCGGGGACCCCGCACATGGGCGGGAATATTCAGTGCTTATGACTTTGATGAGGATACCCCTGGAAGAGAACTAGGATTACAGGTAAGTAACTTATCCTTATGGGGTCTCTCTCCTTCTCTCCTCTGCAGGTGGTCCCAAGATCCGTGGGCTCACAGGGACAGTACTGCGGGGGTCTCCCTCCTTCTCTCCTCCGCAGGTGGCCCCAATATCCGTGGGCTCGCAGGGACAGTACTGCTGGGGTCTCCCTCCTTCTCTCCTCCGCAGGTGGCCCCAATATCCGTGGGCTCGCAGGGACAGTACTGCAGGGGTCTCCCTCCTTCTCTCCTCCGCAGGTGCCCCAAGATCTGTGGGCTCGCAGGGACAGTACTGCGGGGGTCTCCCTCCTCTCCTCTGCAAGTAGCTCCAAGATCCGTGGGCTCGCAGTGACAGTACTGTGGGGTTCTCCCTCCTCCTCTCCTCCGCAGGTGGCCCCAATATCCGTGGGCTCGCAGGGACAGTACTGCAGGGGTCTCCCTCGTTCTCTCCACCGTATTTGGCCCCAATATCTGTGGGCTTGCAGGGACAGTACTGCGGGGGTCTCACTCCTTTCTTTCCTCCGCAGGTGGTCCCAACGCAGGGACATTACTGTGGGGGTCTCCCTCTTTCTCTCCTCCGCAGGTGGTCCCAAGATCCGTGGGCTCACAGGGACAATCCTGCAGGGTTCTCCCTCCTTCTCTCCGCAGGTGGTCCCAATATCTGTGGGCTTGCAGAGACAGTACTGCGGGGGTCTCCCTCCTTCTCTCCTCTGCAGGTGGTCCCAACACAGGGACAGTACTGCGGGGTCTCCCTCCTTCTCTCCTCCGCAGCTGGTCCCAAGATCCGTGGACTCTCAGAGACAGTACTGCAGTGGCCTCCGTCCTCTCCACCGCAGGTGGTTCCAACGCAGGGACAGTACTGCGGGGGTCTCCCTCCTCTGCTCTGCAGGTAGCCCCAAGACCCATGGGCTCGCGGGGACAGTACTGCAGGGGGTCTCCCTCCTTCTCTCCACTGCAGGTGGTCACAAGATCCGTGGGCCGCAGGAGACTGTACTGCGAGGTCTCCCATCTCTCCTCCGCAGGTGGTCCCAATATCCGTGGGCTCGCAGGGACAGTACTTCGGGGGTCTCCCTCCTTCTCTCCTCCGCAGGTGGCCCCAATATCCTTGGGCTCGCAGGGACAGTACTGCAGGGGTCTCCCTCCTTCTCTCCTCCACAGGTGCCCCAAGATCTGTGGGCTCGCAGGGACAGTACTACGGGGGGCTCCCTCCTCTCCTCTGCAAGTAGCTCCAAGATCCGTGGGCTCGCAGTGACAGTACTGCGGGGGTCTCCCTCCTTCTCTCCTCCGCAGGTGGCCCCAATATCCGTGGGCTCGCAGGGACAGTACTGCGGGGGTCTCCCTCGTTCTCTCCACCGTATTTGGCCCCAATATCTGTGGGCTTGCAGAGACAGTACTGCGGGGGTCTCCCTCCTTCTCTCCTCTGCAGGTGGTCCCAACACAGGGACAGTACTGCGGGGTCTCCCTCCTTCTCTCCTCCGCAGCTGGTCCCAAGATCCGTGGACTCTCAGAGACAGTACTGCAGTGGCCTCCGTCCTTCTCTCCACCGCAGGTGGTTCCAACGCAGGGACAGTACTGCGGGTGTCTCCCTCCTCTGCTCTGCAGGTAGCCCCAAGACCCATGGGCTCGCTGGGACAGTACTGCAGGGGGTCTCCCTCCTTCTCTCCACTGCAGGTGGTTACAAGATCCTTGGGCTCGCAGGGACAGTACTGGGGGGGGGGTCTCCCTCCTTCTCTCCTCCGCAGGTGGCCCCAATATCCGTGGGCTCGCAGGGACAGTACTGCGGGGGTCTCCCTCCTCTCCTCCGCAGGTGCCCTAAGATCTGTGGGCTCGCAGGGACAGTACTGCGGGGGTCTCCTTCCTTCTCTCCAGAGCGGCTAGTCCCAAGATCCGTGGGCTCGCAGGGACAGTACTGCGGGGGTTTCCCTCCTCTCCTCTGCAGGTGGAACCAAGATCCGTGGGCTCGCAAGGTGAATCCTGCCTACTCATTCTCCTTGACCTCTCTGCTGCCTTTGATACAGTCAACCACAACTCCCTAGTCAACACACTAAAGTCCCGCTTTGGCCTAAACGGTCAGGTCCTTAAATGGTTCACATCATTTCTCCAACACAGAACACAACAAGTCAAAATGAATGACTGCCTATCCAACCCCTCTCCAGTTTCCTTAGGCGTCCCCCAAGGCTCTATTCTCTCCCCCTCTCTCTTTAACCTCTTTATGGAACCTCTTACCCGCATCCTGAAACAAACCGGAATCAACTACCACCTCTATGCTGACGACACCCAACTTTACTATAGGATTAGGTCCCACTCTGACGTACTTCATCTTAACCATACCTTAAACAAGATCCAACACTGGTTCCACTCCAGCCATCTCAAACTTAACCCCAAGAAAACTGAAATCATCCCCTTTTCCCCTAAAAACTACAGACTCCCCATCCAAACCTGGATCCCTGACCTCAATGCACTCAACTGCTCGCTCTCTTTGTCCAACTCGGTGAAATCACTTGGTATTAGCATTGACAAAAATCTAACCCTCAACGACCACATAAAAAACTCTGCTAAAGGAGCTCTCTTCACTCTCCGCCACCTGAAGAAAATCAAACCCTTCATCCCATCTGAAGACTTCAAATGGGTCGTCCAATCCCTGGTACTCTCAAAAATCGACTACGGGAACGCTATCCTCACAGGAACCCCCAAAGTACACCTATTCCCACTCAGATCTGTACTCCACCTAGCAGCCAGGCTTATCACTGGCTATAAACGTTTTGACCACATCTCCCCAGCCCTGAAGGCGCTCAACTGGCTTCCCGTTGAAGTTAGATCCTCCTACAAGACAGCATGCATCACACATAAAGCCCTACACCAGAATGCCCCGCTGTACCTCACAAACAAACTTCAAAAAGCGGGCGGCTCCAGAACGATGAGGAGCACTAACACTTTCCTCCTCATCCCCCCTTATTCAAAAGAAAACCACTCAATTGCGCTCCTTCTATGGAAGCGCGCCGATCGTCTGGAATGCCCTCCCAAAAGAATTGCGTTGCAACCCCTCCTTCATTGCCTTCAAAAAAGACCTTAAACTGCACCTCCTTGACAAATACTGGGGTCCTTAATCGGACCTCTGACCACCTCCGTCCTCACCCTCCTCTACTTCACCCCCTCCTCTCTCCTCTCCCCTCTTCTCTCCCTCACCTCATACTCTCCCCCCCCCCCTACTCCCACCTTCCTTTCCTCCTTCATCTTGAAACCCCACCAGGCTGACCATTCCCCCTCTCCCCCATCCTGGTTTCCACCCCCCCGCCTGACCCCCTTTTCTAATTTCTACCTCACACGCAGCTCAGCCCTGAATCTTTCCCCCCCTCTGCCACTATATATGTAAATGTATCTGCTTTTGCTGTGTCTGTTTATTAGACCTCAATGGAGCGTTTGATTTTATTTATTGTTGATACTATGCTCTTGAACAATTCCTGTAATCTGATTTTTGCACATGTAAAGCGCTCTGATACTCCCGGGTCTAGCCAGCGCTATATAAAACCTTTCAAATAAATAAATAAAGTACTTCCGGGGTCTCCCTACTTCTCTCCACCGCAGGTGGTCCCAACGCAGGGACAGTACTGCGGGGGTCTCCCTCCTTCTCTCCTCCGCAGGTGGCCCCAATATCCGTGGGCTCGCAGGGACAGTACTGCGGTGGTCTCCCTCCTTCTCTCCTCCGCAGGTGGTCCCAAGATCTGTGGGCTCGCAGGGACAGTACTGCGGTGGTCTCCCTCCTTCTCTCCTCCGCAGGTGGTCCCAACGCAGGGACAGTATTGCGGGGGTCTCCCTCCTTCTCTCCGCCGTAGGTGGCCCAAATATCGTTGGGCTCGCGGGGACAGTACTTCGGGGTCTCCCTCCTTCTCCTCCGCAGGTGGTCCCAAGATCTGTGGGCTCGCAGGGAAAGTACTTCGGGGGTCTCCCTCCTCTCCACCGCAGGTGGTCCCAACGCAGGGACAGTACTGCGGGGGTCTCCCTCCTTCTCTCCTCCGCAGGTGGCCCCAATATCCATGGGATCGCAGGGACTGTACTGCGGGGGTCTCTCTCCTTCTCTCCTCCGCAGGTGGTCCCAAGATCCGTGGGTTTGCAGGGACAGTAGTGTGGGGGTCTCCCTCCTTCTCTCCACCGCAGGTAGTCCCAAGATCCGTGGGCTCGCAGGGAGAGTGCAGCGGGGTCTCCCTTCTTCTCTCCTCCGCAGGTAGTCCCAAGATCCGTGGGCTTGCAGGGACAGTACTGCGGGGTCTCCCTCCTCTCCACCGCAGGTGGCCCCAAGATCCGTGGGCTCGCAGGGAGAGTGCAGCGGGGTCTCCCTTCTTCTCTCCTCCGCAGGTAGTCCCAAGATCCGTGGGCTTGCAGGGACAGTACTGCGGGGGTCTCCCTCCTCTCCACCGCAGGTGGCCCCAAGATCTGTGGGCTCGCAGGGACAGTACTGCGGGGGTCTCCCTCCTTCTCTCCTCCGCAGGTGGCCCCAATATCCATGGGATCGCAGGGACTGTACTGCGGGGGTCTCTCTCCTTCTCTCCTCCGCAGGTGGTCCCAAGATCCGTGGGTTTGCAGGGACAGTAGTGTGGGGGTCTCCCTCCTTCTCTCCACCGCAGGTAGTCCCAAGATCCGTGGGCTCGCAGGGAGAGTGCAGCGGGGTCTCCCTTCTTCTCTCCTCCGCAGGTAGTCCCAAGATCCGTGGGCTTGCAGGGACAGTACTGCGGGGGTCTCCCTCCTCTCACCGCAGGTGGCCCAAGATCCGTGGGCTCGCAGGGAGAGTGCAGCGGGGTCTCCTTCTTCTCTCCTCCGCAGGTAGTCCCAAGATCCGTGGGCTTGCAGGGACAGTACTGCGGGGGTCTCCCTCCTCTCCACCGCAGGTGGCCCCAAGATCTGTGGGCTCGCAGGGACAGTACTGCGGGGGTCTCCCTCCTTCTCTCCTCCGCAGATTCAGAGGCTAATTCTTCCTTCAATCGGCAGAGTGAAGATGCAGGGGCTCTAAGAAGGAGTGAAAACACAACAAAGCCTCGTTAAAAAGTAAACGGTCTTTTAAAGACCTGTGAAGTACTCGGATGCGGCTGTGTGTGTGCCCGGAAAGCTGTCTCAGCCGGGCTGCCACACACGACGTGGGGGGGGGGAGGGTTGTGAAGCCCTTTGAGCCCAATGGGCGTTGCGCGCCTGACACACATCCACATCGAAACCGTTCAAAGTCGGCACAGCTGACCCAAAAACTCAGCCCGTACCTGGTCCTCAGGCACCGCCTACCGCAGACCAATCCGTCCGCCTGCCTTCCCAGTCCACGGGTTCTGTCCATCTTTTCCTTCCATCCGGTGCTTTAAATGGAAAAAAATAAGTGCAGGTACTCACCAAGTTAGGCTGTGTGCTAGGGGGCGGGCCAGGGGGTGTGGCTTGGGGGTGGAGCTAAAGGCAAACATTTGATAGGGTCCAGATTTTCTTAGTGCGCATAATAGAGACATTTTGGTTATCTTTAGAGTATGCTTGTTGCTCTTGCATGTCCCATAGGATACCTTTACTATTTAACATTTGTGCAGATTGCCTCTGCACAAATGGTACAAAGAGAATGTAGATACTATATACAATTATAACTAATGTGGTCAGTTTGATTTTTTTTTTTTTTTATGAATAATTAAAATTGAAAATATTTCAATTCTGAAATTGTGAGACTGAAATAGACATTAGTAGGGTCTGGAAGGGGTAGTAGTCTTTCGAATGTCAATCAAACCCACCATGCCCTTTTTACAGGTAGACACTTGAACCCTTTTTTCTTTCTGAAATCTTCACAGTATCTCTGTCTTCGTAAATGTCTTTATACTGAACTTCTGCATCCTTTTTTTCACCTCCCTTCACTGTGCTCATTCACACCTACAAACATGCACAGTCTCTCTCTACTCGCCTGTTGACACACCATTATCCTTGTCAATATTTTATCAGCTGCCTACCTCCTTTGCACACTTTATAATAATAATTAAAATTGGCAAATATTGAACTATTGCTCTGTGCAATCTGCTGAGAGGCCAAGGATTGGATGTGCACCTTTTTATCCCGCTGGCAGGCACAATGAGAAGATCACACTGCCTTTATCCTAAAGTCCAGAGCTATAAAATGTTACCCGACCATAAACATTAATGCACACCTTCAACCCACCCAGTTCACAAAACCTCATTTGTAAGGCTGGATATATTACACCACATACTGATGCAGACAGACCCGGGGCCAAGAAGTAATTAGAGGCAACTCAGAGATATCTCAAAAGAACCAAAAAATGAAAGTGATGGAAATGGGTGGGGACAGTCCAATAGGGAATTCACATAAATAGGACATGTACAACTTAATAAACAATGCTTCAAAAAAATGTGCATGTTACAGAGGGAGTATTTTTCAAAGACGTAGAGGTCTCCTGGTTACTTTTTACTATAAGGCCCAGAATTACCATGAAAAGACACCATTCAGGAGATACAGCAGACATTACTACGTTGGGGGGTTAAATGGGTTATTGGGAGTGAGCGCTTTATCATATGTGCCCCTTCTTGGCATCCCTCAGACACCTTAGGTCTTCTGTTCTAAAGAGAGTGGTGCCACAGAACACCCACACTTTATCCAAAGTATCCCAACCCCCCCACTGCACCACATGGCACACTCCTGCTCAAGAATCTATTGCCAATCAAGTTGGTAAGACTGACAGTTCTTAATTTAGAGTCCACAAGTATATTTAAATGCCAAGTAATAACAAATGATTCCCCATTTAAGCAGTTTGGGATCTTCTCAGAAAGGAAAGAATGCAAATAAAATCACACACAAACGTGGGTCTACAGAGCAGGGCCGACTTAAGGTATTGGCAAACTGGAGCCAGGCCCAGAGTGGCTTCCTTCAGATGGGTGCACTGGGCTTCCCTATCAAATTGATTTTTGTAACTATTTTTCGAGATGCCCAAGTACTGTGCCACACATGGTTTCCACAAACACACAGTACATGCTCGCCACTGTGAGAATGCAAATCTGAGATCAGAGTCCCCAGTCCCTTTCACTTTTTCTGACTGGATTCGACCCAAAGGCCGGGCTCTTTACTATTCTTAATGTATAAGATTTACACCCACCTGGATGATTTACCTTTACATTTCTTTTTAGAACGTGGAGGTCCAGCAAGTATTGCAGGGTCAGCAGATTCTAGCAATGTGCATGCTGTGCCATGTTAAACAGATAACTGAGGGGTTACCCTAAACCTGCGTAGAGTCCACACGCCCTGAGTTTTCCACAGGATTCAGCAAGTTAGCTCTCTGCTTAACCAACAGCACCTGTTTTTGTGTTACTCCGTGGGCCTGTGACAAAGGAATGACCTTTCCATTCTCTATAAACGAAATGAGTTATTTTATACCGGTTTCACTAAACTCTTTACATAAGAGTATTACATAAAATTCTTAGCACTGATTCAAAATGTATATCTAGTCTATCAACCTTGGAAGGATTAACTGCTGAAAAATCTTCACCAGGATTCAAATGTGAGATCTGCACATCACACACTGACCACGGCAGAAACTGCTGACTTTCCTAAGGTGAGCGTCCTGTTGCACCAGGCAGAATAGGACCAGTCTCTTCATTTCACTATACAAGGAAGAGAAAAAAAAGTCACCTGATCTCACTGCACCAGGGAGAATCAGTGCCAGTCTCCTGATCTCGCCAGGAGTATTGGAGCCACTCCTAATTTCACTCCACAAGAAAGACAGGAGCCAATCCCATGTGCCAGCGCCAAGGCTGCCACCTGGACGTTTTTGCTCCATTTTTTGAGGCAGGCCTGTAAAAATATTGGGAAAACTAAAGAAACCCGATATTTTTCCCTGCTGAGACATAAACCTAAACCTGCAACTAGATGAAGAAATCAGTTACAAACGCCTTTGAGGGCTGTCTAAAATGTTTCAGAATGATCAACAAAACAAACTGAGAGAAAATTGTCATGTAATAAAACAGTCTCGACAATTTTACAAGAATTGTTTTTCACCTCCAAGCTCTTGGCTGTTCCGGAATTAGAAGAGGTGAAGACGAACATGGCCAGGGTTTTCTGACTAACAAAGGTGGCGGCTGTAGTCAGCTCCTGTTCCCCTTCATTAAGTTTCTTACATTACCCCTTTTTCCCTTTGTACACCCGCACCGCACTTCTAGTTTGAGGCAAAGGCTGGTGCTACCGAGCGGCGGCCACCAGAGAACATGACGGCCTCCTCGACAGTTCTGTTCAGTATTCTTCCCTGGGTCCTGACTGTAAATTACCGGCCTCTCTTTTCTGGGAACATGGGCGCTAAGCTAACAGGTTCAGTTGGCAAAGAAGGAAGGGAAAGTCATAAAGAACAACTCCCGTTACAGGAATTCCATTCGTTTCTGCCGCACTGCAGCGTCACATTTAAAGCAGTGGCTGCTCAGTGACAAATTGTCATTATAGAGTGCGGGTGCGCGCTCATGTGACCGTTCTGCCAAAGCCGGATTGGCCCAAGTGAGTACCGGTACTCTCCTCAGGCCTGGAGAAGTTCCGCTACTCACAAGGCAAAACATTTAAAGTGCCGGTACTCAGTACCGGTGAGTACCGCCCCATTGAAAGCACTGCTTCTATACAAAGCAAAACCCTTACGTCATCGGCCTTTGCACCCAGTTCTCTATCTGCAATCTCGCCCTCTTCACCATGGCTGCAGAATCCACTAATCCACAGCTTGCATCTGTGTCCTCTCCCTCACCTTCCTCTACCCTCACCTTCCTCTTCCCTCACCTTCCTCTTCCCTCACCTCCTTCTCCCTCACCTTTCTTTTCTCTCATCTTCCTCTTCTCTCACCTCCCTCTTCCCTCACCTTCCTCTTCCTAACCTTCCTCTTCCTAACCTTCCTCTTCCCTCACCTCCTTCTCCCTCACCTTCCTCTTCTCACCTTCCTCTTCTCTCACATTCCTCTTCCCTCACCTCCCTCTTCCCTCACCTCCCTCTTCCCTCACCTCCCTCTTCCCTCACCTCCCTCTTCCCTCACCTCCCTCTTCTCTCACCTTCCTCTTCTCTCACCTTCCTCTTCTCTCACCTCCTTCTCCCTCACCTCCCTCTTCCCTCACCTCCCTCTTCCCTCACCTCCCTCACCTTCCTCTTCTCTCACCTTCCTCTTCCTAACCTTCCTCTTCCTAACCTTCCTCTTCCCTCACCTCCTTCTCCCTCACCTCCTTCTCCCTCACCTCCCTCTTCCCTCACCTCCCTCTTCCCTCACCTCCCTCTTCCCTCACCTCCCTCTTCCCTCACCTCCCTCTTCCCTCACCTCCCTCTTCCCTCACCTCCCTCACCTTCCTCTTCTCTCACCTTCCTCTTCCTAACCTTCCTCTTCCCTCACCTCCTTCTCCCTCACCTTCCTCTTCTCTCACATTCCTCTTCCCTCACCTCCCTCTTCTCTCACCTTCCTCTTCCCTCACCTCCCTCTCCCTCACCTTCCTCTTCTCTCACCTTCCTCTTCTCACCTTCCTCTTCCCTCACCTCCTTCTCCCTCACCTTTCTTTTCTCTCATCTTCCTCTTCCCTCACCTCCCTCTTCCCTCACCTCCCTCTTCCCTCACCTCCCTCTTCCCTCACCTCTTCCCTCACCTCCCTCTTCCCTCACCTCCCTCTTCCCTCACCTCCCTCTTCCCTCACCTCCCTCTTCCCTCACCTCCCTCTTCCCTCACCTCCCTCTTCCCTCACCTCCCTCTTCCCTCAACTCCCTCTTCCCTCACCTCTCTTCCCTCACTTCCCTCACCTTCCTCTTCTCTCACCTTCCTCTTCTCTCACCTCCTTCTCCCTCACCCCCTCTTCCCTCACCTCCCTCTTCCCTCACCTCCCTCTTCCCTCACCTCCCTCTTCCCTCACCTCCCTCTTCCTCACCTTCCTCTTCTCTCACCTTCCTCTTCCTAACCTTCCTCTTCCCTCACCTCCTTCTCCTTCCTCTTCTCACCTTCCTCTTCTCACCTTCCTCTTCTCACCTTCCTCTTCTCACCTTCCTCTTCCCTCACCTTCCTCTTCCCTCACCTCCCTCTTCCCTCACCTCCCTCTTCCCTCACCTCCCTCTTCTCTCACCTCCCTCTTCCCTCACCTCCCTCTTCTCTCACCTCCCTCTTCTCTCACCTCCCTCTTCCCTCACCTCCCTCTTCTCTCACCTCCCTCTTCCCTCACCTTCCTCTTCCCTCACCTTCCTCTTCTCTCACCTTCCTCTTCTCTCACCTTCCTCTTCTCTCACCTTCCTCTTCCCTCACCTCCCTCTCCCTCACCTTCCTCTTCTCTCACCTTCCTCTTCCCTCACCTCCCTCTCCCTCACCCTCACCTTCTCACCTTCCTCTTCTCACCTTCCTCTTCTCACCTTCCTCTTCTCACCTTCCTCTTCCCTCACCTTCCTCTTCCCTCACCTTCCTCTTCCCTCACCTCCCTCTTCCCTCACCTCCCTCTTCCCTCACCTCCCTCTTCTCTCACCTCCCTCTTCCCTCACCTTCCTCTTCTCTCACCTTCCTCTTCCCTCACCTCCCTCTTCTCTCACCTTCCTCTTCTCTCACCTTCCTCTTCTCACCTTCCTCTTCTCTCACCTTCCTCTTCTCTCACCTTCCTCTTCTCTCACCTCCTTCTCCCTCACCTCCCTCTTCCCTCACCTCCTCTTCCCTCACCTCCCTCTTCCCTCACCTCCCTCTTCCCTCACCTCCCTCACCTTCCTCTTCCTAACCTTCCTCTTCCTAACCTTCCTCTTCCTAACCTTCCTCTTCCCTCACCTCCCTCTTCCCTCACCTCCCTCTTCCCTCACCTCCCTCTTCCCTCACCTCCCTCTTCCCTCACCTCCCTCTTCCCTCACCTGCCTCTTCCCTCACCTGCCTCACCTTCCTCTTCTCTCACCTTCCTCTTCTCTCACCTCCCTCTTCCCTCACCTCCCTCTTCCCTCACCTCCCTCTTCCCTCACCTCCCTCTTCCCTCACCTCCCTCTTCCCTCACCTCCCTCTTCCCTCACCTCCCTCTTCCCTCACCTCCCTCTTCCTCACCTTCCTCTTCTCTCACCTTCCTCTTCCCTCACCTCCCTCACCTTCCTCTTCTCTCACCTTCCTCTTCCCTCACCTCCCTCTTCCCTCACCTCCCTCTTCCTCACCTCCCTCTTCCCTCACCTCCCTCACCTCCCTCACCTTCCTCTTCTCTCACCTTCCTCTTCTCTCACCTTCCTCTTCTCTCACCTTCCTCTTCCTAACCTTCCTCTTCCCTCACCTCCCTCTTCCCTCACCTCCCTCTTCCCTCACCTCCCTCTTCCCTCACCTCCCTCTTCCCTCACCTCCCTCTTCCCTCACCTCCCTCACCTTCCTCTTCTCTCACCTTCCTCTTCTCTCACCACCTTCTCCCTCACCTCCCTCACCTTCCTCTTCCCTCACCTCCCTCTTCCTCACCTCCCTCTTCCTCACCTTCCTCTTCTCTCACCTTCCTCTTCCCTCACCTCCTTCTCCCTCACCTTCCTCTTCCCTCACCTCCCTCTTCCCTCACCTTCCTCTTCCCTCACCTTCCTCTTCCCTCACCTTCCTCTTCCCTCACCTTCCTCTTCCCTCACCTTCCTCTTCCCTCACCTTCCTCTTCCCTCACCTTCCTCTTCCCTCACCTTCCTCTTCCCTCACCTCCCTCTTCCCTCACCTCCCTCTTCCCTCACCTTCCTCTTCTCTCACCTTCCTCTTCTCTCACCTTCCTCTTCCCTCACCTCCCTCTCCCTCTCCCTCACCTTCCTCTTCCCTCACCTCCCTCTCCCTCACCTTCCTCTTCTCTCACCTCCCTCTCCCCCCTCTCCCTCACCTTCCTCTTCTCTCACCTTCCTCTTCTCTCACCTTCCTCTTCTCTCACCTTCCTCTTCTCTCACCTCCTTCTCCCTCACCTCCCTCTTCCCTCACCTCCCTCTTCCCTCACCTCCCTCTTCCCTCACCTCCCTCACCTTCCTCTTCTCACCTTCCTCTTCTCTCACATTCCTCTTCCCTCACCTCCTTCTTCTCACCTTCCTCTTCCCTCACCTCCCTCTCCCTCACCTCCCTCTCCCTCACCTCCCTCTTCCCTCACCTCCTTCTCCCTCACCTCCCTCTTCCCTCACCTTCCTCTTCTCTCACCTTCCTCTTCTCTCACCTTCCTCTTCTCTCACCTTCCTCTTCCCTCACCTCCCTCTCCCTCACCTTCCTCTTCTCTCACCTTCCTCTTCCCTCACCTCCTCTTCCCTCACCTCCCTCTTCCCTCACCTCCCTCTTCCCTCACCTCCCTCTTCCCTCACCTTCCTCTTCTCTCACCTTCCTCTTCTCTCACCTTCCTCTTCTCTCACCTTCCCCTTCTCTCACCTTCCTCTTCTCTCACCTTCCTCTTCCCTCACCTTCCTCTTCCCTCACCTCCCTCTTCTCTCACCTTCCTCTTCTCTCACCTTCCTCTTCCCTCACCTCCCTCTCCCTCACCTTCCTCTTCTCTCACCTTCCTCTTCCCTCACCTTCCTCTTCCCTCACCTCCCTCACCTCCCTCTTCCCTCACCTCCCTCTTCTCTCACCTTCCTCTTCCCTCACCTCCCTCTCCCTCACCTTCCTCTTCTCACCTTCCTCTTCTCACCTTCCTCTTCTCTCACCTTCCTCTTCTCTCACCTTCCTCTTCTCTCACCTTCCTCTTCTCTCACCTCCTTCTCCCTCACCTCCCTCTTCCCTCACCTCCCTCTTCCCTCACCTCCCTCACCTCCCTCTTCCCTCGACTCCCTCACCTTCCTCTTCTCTCACCTTCCTCTTCTCTCACCTTCCTCTTCCTAACCTTCCTCTTCCTAACCTTCCTCTTCCTAACCTTCCTCTTCCCTCACCTCCTTCTCCCTCACCTTCCTCTTCTCACCTTCCTCTTCTCTCACATTCCTCTTCCCTCACCTCCCTCTCACGCCTGAACACCCCGTTGTCCCACACCATAAGCCTCGTCGCCAGGTCAGTGCTCTGTCGATCCTACGGGTTCCCCCCCCCACACAGTTCTGTGTATGGGAATGCAAACAACTCTTAATTAAACACAAGTTCAATCTGTTGGCTTCACCTTCGTTTGTTTTTAGGTCTCGCCTAGCGATGCAGCGCAAAGCGCTGCTCCCTATGCGAGATCTATTGTTGCCGACTTTTGCTCCGATGCGGGACAGGCCAGGTGCACGCGTACGGCAAGTCCTGGACAGGAGATGTGCACGCGTATGGTGCAAGCAGAAGTTGTAATTACGCCGCAAGCTGTACTCGTGCACATCGACTGTCTGTGCTCAAGCTTAACAGACAGGAGATGTGCACGCTACGGCTCGCGTCTTTTTACAACTTCTGCTCGCACCATACACGTGCACATGTCCTGTCCAGGCGCGGCGTCCAGCATGCCTCCCGCTCAACCCCACTCACCGGCTCTTGTGGGGACTCTGCGCTGCTCCGAGGCTGGTCTCCTCAATGGCAGGGGGGACTCGCCTCTTCACCCGGTCACTGGCGCAGCAACACGCGGGGCTCCGTGTTGCTCACAGGAGCCCCGCCTGAAATCTTGCTCTGGCCGCACCATGCGGCATTCACGAAGGCGGGGTGGGCTCCCGCCGGACTTCCCTCTGCGGGGTGGGCTCCCGCCTCGCTTCTCCAACACAAGGGGCTCCCTCAGCTCACGGGAGCCCCGGACATCTCCGGCCGCGCGCTCCATGCCCCGCCCATGCCACACGCAACTGACGTCGCCCGGCGCCGGACAGCAGATGTGCACACGCACGGCGTCTTGCACAGCTCGCGGGCTTCAGTGCATCACGCGCGGCTGTGTTGGTCTCCAGAGTATTGGTTTGAGTGCCGTCGTTACTTCCTCCCGGTCTCTGGAAGTGCTGGTGCTTTAACCATGCCCGCCCTGTGCCGGACTCCCTGGGTGGGCGCAGCTTCTCTACGTGCCCACTCCTCCATGCCACCGCCTCTGTGCACTGTCACTGCCGCCATGCAGCATGCTCCTTTCTTCCCCAGGTTCTAAATGTGTTTTTCTTTACTGCTATCCTGCGCCCGACCTTTCCTGAATGCACAGCAACATCTAACATTTCTGTTGCGTTCGGGGACCACACGGCAGGCTCACATGATTGGGCCAGGCGGACTCCAGTGGAGCCACGCAACACAGCACTTTCAGGACATGCCAGCCTGACAGAAGAGTGTTTTTCTTGCCTGGCCGCCGTGCTGAGCTTCACCGGTGCCCTCCCGATTGCAGCCGCCATTGGCAACCAGTTGGGGATTCTAGGCACAATGCTCTAAGATCGGTGTGCAGCTGGTCAACGCCACGGTGGAATTGCTCGAGAAGTTCATCAGTGAGATCCAGTGGGGCCTGGCTGCAGCGACTCTCAGCCTCCGGGCAGCCAAGGTTAGTGCCCTTGCATTTCTGGTGCTTGTTTCTATTCTAACTGGTCAGCATGTTCTTTCACAAGAGTGTCCTTCCCTGCGTATTTCTGTCCCTGGGGCTACAGAATGCCAAACATCGGAGGCTTATAGCCCTTACTAGTTTCTCTTAACTCCTTCCCACACACTTCAGCCCTTCATCCTGCCTAAGCCGCTCACACTTTTACCCTGCCTCCCCCTCTGCCCATCACAACATTCTTGCACGTCTCCCCCTTTCACCACTGTCAGCCATGCCCTACCGCTCCACCCTGGCTCAGTCTACTCACCCACACATCCTTCGACCATTGGACCGTTCCACTCCTTCCCCCACCCCTTAACACTTTCCAACCGCTCATTCCTCCCCAAGTAGTCACTTACTCGTCCGCTTTTCATCCCTCAATTCGTGTACTCACCCATCGGCCCTCCGGGCCCCCATCCACCTATCGCTCTCACCTCTGCTCTTTATTTCTCTCACTTCTCCAGACAGTTCCCATCTCTCACTCATCCGTCCGGTTCCTTTCCCTCTCCCAGCACCTCACACTATTGTTACTTTCTTACCTCTGCACCCTGTACCCCATCCCCAGCCTCTGCACCCCGCTCCTGTATGTCACATTCACCTCACTAATGTCTTCCTCTTATCTTTCCACTCTCTTCCCATCTCTCAATCCCTCCAGCCTCTTCCCACCACTCCACCCTGTTCCCACTTCACCCAACCACTTTGTTCCCATTCCTCTCCCCTCCGCCATGTTGCTACCATATCTCACATCCACCTCACTATTGTCTTTCTCTCATCTTTCCACCCTCTTCTCATCTCTCACCCTCCACCCATCTCTCACTTTCACCCTCTCCCGTTTCTCATCACCTCCAACCTCTTCTCACCCCTCCGCCCTGTTCCCACCTCACACCCTCCACTTTATTTCCATCACTCACCCCTGCCCCCCTCCCCCTCCCCTGTTCCTATCTCTCACCCACCATGATTATGCTCGTCTCTTACTCCGCTCCACTGTTTTTTCTTCACCTACTGTTCGAGTTCCCGTTTCACACCTCCCCACCTATTGTTTTCTCTTCTCTCGCCCCCCCTCTCCCATCTCTCACCCTCAATAGTTCACTTAGCCCCGGATAGGTGTTGTCTCAGTATGCTGACTGGCTCAGCAGATCAGTTCTCCCTGCTGGGTCCGACCCCCTGGCACCAGGCCACATTTAGCTCGGGCGTGCCCACTCGGGTACTTTTGTCTTTCAGGTGCTCCCTCGGACCCACCACACACCTCTTCCTGGGTTTCAACCCTCAGATCTCACAGCCATCCCTCCACCCCAGGGGGCCCCTCCCTGCCTCTCAGACAGGGCTGTGACAGGCCCGTAGTACACAGGCCCGCCTCGCACTTCAAATCAAGTTTATACAGCGGGACGATATGCAAACAGTCAACACCTGAATTGTAAAGGACATGTGCGTGCCCAAACTCACTACGTTTTTTTCAATTCTGCATCCCTGGATAAAGAACTCATTATTCACACATCCGGCCTTTACACAGCATATATATGTAAAAACAGCTTGTGTACTTCTACACAATGTCGCACAGATTTCCTTCGCGGAAATGTACCCTGACTTGTGGTACTACCAGCAAAGGAGTAACCAGAGTGCCAGGGACCCAAATGCAAGAAAGGAGAATGCACCACCCCATCCCTCTATGTCCTGGTTTGGTAACAAAAATCAGCAATAAGTAGGAGGCAACGGGCCCTTTATACTGCTGAGCCCCGGTGCCACTGCACCTGCTTCACTCCTGATAGCTATGCCTCTGGGTAATGCGCACAGTGCATATTGCGATCCCATGTGAAATAGATTGGGGAACAAATTGCTAATTCCGTAAACATATACAGTGAAAGGGAATTATTTATAAAGGTTTGCGCAGGGGCTCAGCCTCGTCATTGGCTGTCTTCTGCTGCCAACCGGGGGCAGTGCCCCTTTTCCTTGTTGGCATTGGGCCCAGTGGCAACCTTGCTACAACATTGCTAACAAGCATTTGCAATGCAATAGGTCTCGCATTTACGCTGAGTTTAAGCTATTGCCATTGTAAATGACAATGTCTTTATTTATGTTTTAAAAACCAATACCAAAATAAAGGCATAGCCATTTACAATGCCAATAGCTCAAACTTGCGTAACTGCGAGACCTATTGCATTGCAAATGCTTGTTATTATTTGTAGGCACGCGCTCTTTGTCCTTTGATGGGGACAGATGAAACAAATCTCCATTAATAAATAAACTCTGCCCCCACTCCTAAAAAATACTTATCTGCACTAAACCCGCACGCACGTTCTGTCCCGAAGTACCAGATTGTGTTTTTAGTAACTGTGTTTGGTTTACAAACATAAGCTTGTCATTTTCATCAGTTCCTCAGAGCTGGAGTGTGTCACACGTCTCAAAGATGGCTGCCTTCCAGCGAAGGCCCCCGTTCTGTTATGGATGGGTACAAAGGGCGTTATTGGGTATAGCTAAGCGAAAACCACCGTTCTGTCGGGATGGCCATAATTATTCTCAAGAATGCCCACAAAACATTGAATCAAAATGCGCAACATTACGCCCGGGGCTCTATTATGCCCGGGATAATCAGTTTTGCTGGAAAATGTCCACAGTAAGCCAAGAAGACTACCTGTGTGTTATGTTCTCAGTTGTCGAGGAAGGAAAGGAACCCGTGCCCTACCTCCTCCTCCAGGGCAGGCCCATCCAGCACTCCTTCACCCAAGGGTGTGTCCGAGCATGGGGCCTCAATATCTGCCCATTTACCGTGCAGCTTCCTGTAAATGCTGGATGGTTGGTCAGGTGTTTCGGCCCTGCGCGCTCTGATGGATACTTCTTACCTTTAGAATATTCCCCAGGCACCAGACTGGATCTGGAAGTTTTTACAGCAGTGCTCTGCGTTCACCTTATCCTGCCCAGAAAGGGAAACAGAGGAGGTGCATATAGGGCCACTCCTACATGCCGACGTCAGTTCCTTTCTTTCCGCACCGTCTGAACGTAGATCCGGACACGCTCCTGCGACAGGTCCTCCTTGGCTGACTGCTAAGCCCAAATTTAAATCAGGGTCGAAGCAGGACTTAACCCCATGCCGCCACTCTCTCTCCAAAGAGAAGTCTCGAGGGCAACAAGGTACCAGTCGATCTCGCTTCTTAGCCCTGAAGGTGGGACCAGTTCCTCAACCAGTCTTGCTGCGCCCCAAATTTCTTCGGCCATCTGTGATGCTGCACAGGTTGAGGTAAGGAGGCCATGCTGTGTATTTTTGGCACACTTCTGGCTCCGTCTGGCCCCAAGGGTCTGTGCCGGCCTCCATTCGGCATACCACTGGCAGACTCGTCCTCTGCACCATCTGTGCCCCTAGGGTTCGTCACTGACTCTGGTGCCAGCTTCATTCTGGCTCCGAGATCTGCGCTGCCAGCTCCTTCTCCACTGACACCGGTCCTACCAGTGCTGGAGGTCGAGCCTCTGTCTACTCCAGTGTCTGAACTCGAGCCGAATCCGCTTTGACCCCCACTGAGGTTCCATGTTGACTCCCCTCCAGCGCACCTGGTCCCCGTACGCACAGATTCAGACATAACTCTTCCTCGTCCACAAGGCCTTCCTCAGAATTGTTATCACTGTTTTTGGCTCCGACTCTGATCAACCTGATGATGACGATGGTGTTGAAGGGGATGATTATTTACCCCCACACTATGATGATGAAGGTATCTGTGTGGCCCTGCAGGTTACTGGCTAGATACCTCCCCTTACACACGGTTCATGTCACTCCTTGGACCCTCGACAGAGGAGTATGCATCTTTTGTGATTGGACACACAGCTGAGGTCATGGGCCTACAGCTGCCTTCAGTTTAAGTCAAAACAAATGCCCTTACTGAGATTTTGCACTCTGTGCCAGCCTCATCTGAACCCTTACTTCCATTTAATGAAGCCCTCACTAACACCCTTCTGGGTACTTGGGTGAAGCCTTGCTCTTGATTCCAGTGAGCAGGCAGGTGCCCAGGCACCACAGACCACCACGAGGCAACTCGGAATTTCTTAGGCAGCACCAAACTTCTGTGAGTGTGGTAGTCCAAGCTTCCACCAGCAAAGTTACCTCTAGTACATACCCCACAACACCTTCAGGGAGTCCGGAAGGATTGAGGCGTTAGGGAAGTGGATGTTCTCTGGCGCCAGCTTGGCGCTGAGGTCAGTCAATGCAGTCTGCCTATTAGACCATTATACTCACCCCCTTTAGGACATGGCCAGCTAGATTTTGCCTGCGGTCCCGGAGGAGTTTCGGGACTCTTTGATTTAAACCATTCAGGATTGTCAGGATGCAGTAAAATATAATGTTAGGTCTGGCATGGATACTACGGGCTGCTTGCGGTGGGGTGTAGTGTGGTGTTCCACTGCCAGGTGTGGGTGCAATCCACAGGCTTTTCTGGGTATGTGCAGGCATCTCTAATGGATATGCCTTTTGATGTGTCCTTCCTCTCTGGTGAAAAGACTGATTCTGCCCTAGCACACTTTAAAGAAAGCAGAGTCACAGCGCGTTCCTTGGGCCTTTCAACCACTGCCCTACAGTTTCCTCAGCAGCCCGTCCTTCTGTGGCTACTCTTGAGGGCTGGCGTATAGACACCACCAGGCCCCACCACCTCCTGAGCAGTCACCCCAGTCCTTTTGTGGCCAGGGACGGGGATCACGCAGATATTGTGCATATCACCAGGGACACTGTTCCACTCGGTCTTCTGCCCATGTGGCATCAGCTTCCAAGTCACTTTTGTTTGCCCTTAGTGGCGCACAGCCACCCTGTAGGAGGCAGGATCAGACCTTTTCTTTCATCATGGTCGGCCATCACATCATAGTTATGGGTGCTCCAGATCGTTCAGCAGGGTTATGTCCTTCCATTTATTTCTGGCCCACCTCCGATTCCTCCCACACCAGAGCAGCTTCCATAGGATCACCTATCCATCTTGCTGTAAGAGGTGCAGGTTTTACTGGCCAAAGGAACTATCAACAGGGTTCCGGCCTCGAAGTAGGGACAGATTGTTATGCTATTTCCTCATGCTAAAGAAGGATAACCTATTTTGGATTTTCGCCCTCTGAAGGACAAATTCGAAATTACACTCGCCCAACTTCTGCCTGCCTTGGATCGGGACGACTGAATGGTTGCCTTGAACCTGCATGACACATGCTGTTATGTGGCCACCGTGCAGTCCCACAGACATTACCTGTGGTTCAAGGTAGGCCAAGCTTGCTGTGCTTTACTTTGGCCTTAATAGCACCCTTCGGGTGTTCACAAAAGTGATGGCGGTAGTTGCTGCCCATGTTTGAAAGTTGGGTATACACATTTTCCTCTATCTCGACGTCTGTTGCAGGCAAGATTGTCACAGTCAGTCATAGACCGCCTCCAGACGACGGCGATCCTCCTGACATTGTTGGGGTTCTTGATCAACAAGCCGAAGTCACACCTGATTCCTTCGCAGAGGCTTCCCTTTAATGGAGCCATTCTCAACATAGTGCAGTTCAGGGCCTTTCCTCTATTTCGAGTCCAGGACATTCAGGCGATGATCCTGATGTTTCAGCCTCGGTCCTGGTTCTCATGAGAGCAGCTCTGAGGCTTCTTGACCTGCTAGCCTTATGCATCTTGCTTATCCACTTCCTTAGGTGGTATATGCAGGCTCTGCAGTGGGATCTGACTTGTGAGTTTGCCCAGCACCAAAGAAACCTATTAGATGTCATCCAGGTTTTAGAGGGAACTTCACAAGATCTGCAGCAGTGGCTGCTAGACCGCAGCCTGACCTGCGGCAGACACCTCTCCTCACCCAGAGCTGATGATGGTGAATTATGAGTCCCTGCTGGGCTGGGAGATCATTTGGGAGAGGTGGCAATCGGAGTCTCTGACGGAAACCTGGCTCCACATAAATCTGTTGAGAGTTGCAGGCCATCCGCCTGGCTTTGAAGGCCTTCCTACCATCCACAGGAAGGCCGGTGCAGGTTCTTACAGACAACACCAGTGCCGTGAGGTACTACAACAGTTGGCTGGAGCATCAGGGCATCTCCCTGAACCAACTGGTGGCTCTTTGAACGCCAGTGTAGAGAAGCTCAGCTGACAATGCATAGTTGATCACGAATAGGGTTTGCATCCCGAAGTGGCGCAAGATGTCTTCCAGTAGTGGGGAGAACCTTGGCTAGATCTTTTTGCCACCGTGAAGAGCATGCAGTTTCAAAACATCTGCGCATTGGAGTTTATAAGAACGCTCTCTGAAGGAGATGCACTCAGGCTAGAGTGGAGCTCAGGACTCCTTTATTCCTTTCCACCACTGCTTCTCCTGCCCCGAGTTCTGAAGATCAGCAACGACCAGGCCCAAGTCATCCTAGTGGCTCCCCATTGGTCCAGGAAAGCATGGTACTTGGATCTTCTGTGCATGTCCGTCTGCCTTCCAATCAGGTTATCACTTCAGGCAGATCTTTTGCCGCCGCAGCAGGGCAGGGTTCTGAGCCTGCGCAATCGACACCTCCGTGGAGATCGAGAGGTGGCAGTTGACTGCGTTTGATCAAACTCATGAGGCTTTGGATGTCATCCTTGCAACTAGGGGTCCTCCAACAAAATCCATTTACAGAGGGCACTGGGACAAACGTGTGGCCTGTTGTGGAGTCTACAACTCGGACCCCCTACAAGCCAAACTGTTACCCTCGCGAGTGATTAGCTGCACTTTATAAATCCTGTTTGATTGATTGATTGACTTAGATATTTTTTTGTTTGTTTTATCTATGGATAAAATATTCTTGAGAGGACCCCTTGTGCCGAACCAGGGGAATGGGGTACTACTAGCAAGTAGAAATAAATGTCCCTTGGTGGAAAGATCTATGAGATACAATGCTAGGTCTCAAAGTACCTAGCCAGAGAACTTTATAGCCCATATAATAGGTCATAAAAGGTTGTACATACAACTATAACAATTGTGAATTATATATTAAAATATATTGTTTATTTAAAACCAACAAATATTACAAAAAACACTGTAAAAATTAATTACACTAGCAGCAGAGGCATAATCCTATATTCCATCAACAAAAACCTATAATTGACTTTAAAAATGATTACAAAAACATAGTATAATCCTCCAAAGAAGCGACAGTCTTGTACAGTCTCTTTCATTAATGCTGCAGTCGGCTTACCTGCAGCATTAGGACACGTTGGAGCCTCGCTAGCGGAATTCCAAGTGCATATTAATGAAAGAGACTGTACAAGACTGTCGCTTCTTTGGAGGATTATACTGATAGGACTAAAAGATTGTGAGCAAGGAAGCAAGTTTTTACAGATTTTAAATTTATGAGTTTCAAGTCCAACGCTATTAAGGAAGATTATCCGTACAGAAATTGAATAACAAGGATTACACACTGACCTTATCAGGATTGAAACCACAGGCAACCAAAAAGTGCCATTAAAGAGAGATATTTATATACTGTCTTGACAAAGATGGGACATCTATAGAACCATCGAAACGCGTCGACGCTTCAGCCAACACAATCCGCGGATTTAGCTTATCCTGTAGATAATAGTATTAGTTTGTATCCAGGACCAGCTATTGAATTGTTCAGATCGGATGTGTCTTTAGATGACAAAATGTACTGTCTGTTTTTGTCTCTCTGTTGATTGTTTTTCTTTGGTACGTCCAACCAAATATGATGTATTAGGTTCTTGGATAACGCATATTATTTTATTGTATATGAATTTGTCACCAATGTTTTTGTAATCATTTTTAAAGGCAATTATAGGTTTTTGTTGATGGAATATAGGATTATGCCTCTGCTGCTAGTGTAATTAATTTTTACAGTGTTTTTGTAATATTTGTTGGTTTTAAATAAACCATATATTTTAATATATAATTCACAATTGTTATAGTTGTATGTACAACCTTTTTATGACCTATTATATGGGCTATAAAGTTCTCTGGCTAGGTACTTTGAGACCTAGCATTGTATCTCATAGATCTTTCCACCAAGGGACATTTATTTCTACTTGTTTTATCTATGGCCCAGCACCTTAACTCTCCGGGAAATAACTATTAACCCACCATGGGAATGTACATACCCCTTCCAAAGCTTGAAATTTGACTCAACACCTGACTCTACAATTAGACTATATTATCATGAACCGATAATGACATGAACCTCGTCAATGCATGTATACTGTACTATGATTGAATGTTAATGCTTGAAAAAAATGCTGTAAAGCGCTCTGATACTCTCGGGTCTTGCCAGCGCTATATAAAACTCCTAAATAAATGAAAGGTTATTTTCTGCCTTTTGCCCTTTTTGCATTTGCCGGACCAACTGTCCTTGTTTAAGTAACTTGCTAAGCTTTAAAGGTTTGACACACATTTCCTCCCAAATAGTTTGTGATGCTACAGTTGGATCTTAATTTGGTCCTCACTTTCCTCATGTGTACCGCATTAGAGCTGGTTGTTATGTCTTCTGACTCTTGAAAACCACCTCCCTCATCGCTGGAGTGATCTCAAGGCTTTGTCGATGAAGCAGCCCTACACCACCTGTTTTCCAGACAAACTGGTGTTGAGGACCAGAGCAGCCTTTTTGCCTAAAGTTGTGATGGCTTTTCATGGTGGGCAGTCCATGTCTCTCCTAAAGTACTTTTCCCTGCCTCACCCCTTGACAGAGAAGGAGAGGCTCCATTGGCTGGACCCCAAGAGAGCCTTATGCCTTTTCATTGATTGCACCAAAGACCTTCTGGTGGATTATCAGCTTTGTTTTTTGTGGAGTTCTCTGGGTGTAAAGAAAGATAGAGCGGTGCATAAAGGGACTTTGTCAAGGAGGATAGTCCTCTGCATTAAAACCTGACAAGCACTGACCAAAAAGCAGTCTCTGGAGGGGTTGAGGACCCATTCAACCAGGTCTAAGGGGGCCACCACTGGAACTGGGGTGGCGTGGTGGGCCAAAAAACGATGGATTAAACACGGATCTGTTGATTAGGGGTGAATGTTTACATTGTTCAGCATTCCGTCCACTGTCTTTTCTTTTTGCTTTTGTCGCCCTGAGTGGGAAGGGTATGCCCAGATGTGGATCCCATGCTCACTGCGCCACTGGACCCATGCTGCCCTGGCTATTGAGGGGCGATACCCTGAAACCGGTCCCAGGATGCTTGTTTCTGATCCAAGGAGGACCTGGCTTGGCAGTTCAGGCTGGACTGTTCCGATGAAGAGCAGAGTCCAGACTGATTTGCATATGGCTGGGTCTAAACTGGGGTGGCGTGGTGAGCAAAAGAGCGATGGATTAAACCCAGATCTTTGTGACTGGCAGGTGAATGTTTGCATTGTTCAGCATTCCGTCCATCATCTGTCTTTTTACCACTGCATTGGCACATGGAGTGCCTGTTCTTGGTATCTGCCATGCCGCAACATGGGTGTCCGTGCACGCATTCATGTAGCAGTACTGCCGTGCTAGCCAGGGCCGACTGCAAGAGTATTTTGCCTGTTCAGCCCTGAAAGACGTTTTGGTCTGAGCCCACTCCGCAGTGCGTCCACCTTTGGGAGGTATTGCTTTGGTATCTATTCTATAGATGAAGAATCTGCGTACTTACCTTTGTTAACGGTCTTTCTGGTGGAGACTCTATTTAACCACAGATTCCTCACTGCACCTCCCCACTCTGTCGAATGGTCCCTTTTCACCATTAAAAATTGGTTCTAAATTAGAGATTTGCACACTGGTACTGACAATTGTTTTGTGCTGCAAGGGCGCAGAAAGAGTACGTCAAAAGACTGACATCTGTGTGCAATTTTGGTGCCTAGATGCAGCTCTGTCACTCCAGGGGCAAAATGAGGTCAGTGCAGCACTGCATGTCACTACCCAGTGGTACGCAGGAGCACTGCTGTAAAAACGTCCACATTTAGTCTGTGGCACCTAGGGAATAGTCTATAGGTGTGCAATCTGTGGTTAAATAGAGTATTCACCAGAAATAGCGTTACCGAAGGTAAATAACTTGTTCTTCTGTCACGCTATTGTGTGCAACTGTGGGACCAGACAGGGCAGCATCATTGGCTGGGATTGAGGATGCCAGCGACCTTTAGATTGCCCTGCGTGCTTCCGCCCCATGTCAGTTGCTTCGATGCATGGTTGGAACATGTGCAGTTCTCTCATAGAGACCAGATCTGTTTGGCACCACCTCCTACACTGTGCACAAGGCTGTTCCTCTTACTACCACTTGGGGCTTCTGCGGAGTTCACTCACACCCCACGTCCAACAAGTCTGTTACCATTATATCTGTTCTTACTGATGGTAAAACAAACTTATTTTAGGGTTGACGTTCTGTAATGTGAACTGAGAGTTCTTTTTTAAATTGTTTCCTTTTACCCTTCCTTCTCTTTAGCATTCTCTGTTAATTTATCCTCCATGGGAAGGGTGCAGAGGTCACACTGGATAGGTTCCCTTGTTCTTCGGGATCACCCTCACCAGGTCCTGAATGGTGAGCATGGATTCAGGAGCCTCCTTCTGTGTTTGTGGAACTAAACATATTTGATAGACGCCCAAAGACAAGGACGGGAGTACAGGGTTGCCAAGGCCTTCCCTCACCCTGGAGCAGACAAAGAAAACGTCATCTGAACGCTAAATATGAGGCAGGGCCTCGTGTTAGAGAAGGTCCTCCCATGTCCTGCTCTGAAGCAGGCCTGTCTCTGCTTAAGAGTCCGAAACCATGTGATCGCGAGGAGTACAATAGCACTCTGTTCACCAGGGAGTCTGTCCCACCCAGAGCCAGGGCTAACAGGGCACAGTGGAGAATGGAGACATTGGCTTCAAGTTGTGTCTGGGAACAGAAAATAAAGCAGCTGATTGGACTATTTGCAGCAAGTTTTATATATTGACCATACTGGAGCTCTTTATGCTACCCCCGAATGTGCTGCTCCATCACTCACATGTACCATGAGGGCACTGCTTGTCATTCAGAAATTAATTCAGAATTTCATGTCATTTTAGAGGTCTTGCAGAGAGTTGGTGGGACTTTGGGAAAGTACACATTTCTTTTTGTTGAGAGCAAAAATTAGTGTCTACATAATTGTGGGGTGTTCTCCAATGTGACACTTGTGCTGTCTTTTTTTAATGCATACATTCTGTTCTTCATCGTACAAAAGCTTACGTTACAATAGGGAGAGAACAGAATGTAATGGGTCACAATACTGTATAATATTTGAAGATAGTTTTGAACCAAGCCCAGACTTTTAGTGCCATACATCGACTTGTCCTTGCTCAGCCAGTCCTGGCATAGGCTCTCGGGCCTGCATTACTACTTAACCTGCTCAGATACTGAGAGCACGCTTGCTTGCTCTGCTCTCTAGCACACTTCCATCACTTCATGCAGCATCTCTTGATGCTCCCCTTCTTGCTCAGGTTCCCTCACCACTGCCCTGATCATAGGCACTCGGGCCTGCATTATTGCTTAACCTGCTCAGATACGGAGACCCGCTTGCTAGCGCATTTCCCTCACTTCATGCAGCACCTCTTGATGCTCCCCTTCTTGCTCAGGTTCCCTCCCCTCTGTCCTGCTCATAGGCTCTTGGCCCTGCATTACTACTTAACCTGCTCAGATACTGAGAGCATGCATGCTTGTGCTGCTCTCTAGCGCACTTCCCTCACTTCATGTGGCATCTCTTGATGCTCTCCTTCTTGCTCAGGTTCCCTCACCTCTGCCCTGATCATAGGCTCTCGCCCCTGCATTACTACTTAACCTGCTCAGATACTGAGAGCATGCATGCTTGTGCTGCTCTCTAGCGCACTTCCCTCACTTCATGTGGCATCTCTTGATGCTCCCCTTCTTGCTCAGGTTCCCTCACCTCCTCCCTGCTCATAGGCTCTCGCCCCTGCATTACTGCTTAACCTGCTCAGATACTGAGACCTGCTTGCTTGTGCTGCGCTCTAGTGCACTTCCATCACTTCATGCGGCATCTCCTGATGCTCCCTTTCTTGCTCAGGTCCCCTCACCTCTGTCCTGCTCATAGGCTCTCGGGCCTGCATTACTACTTAACCTGCTCAGATATTGAGAGCACGCTTGCTTGTGCTGATCTCTAGTGCTTTTCCCTCACTTCATGCAGCATCTCCTGATGCTCTCCTTCTTGCTCCGGTCCCCTCACCTCTGTTCTGCCCATAGGCTCTCGGGCCTGCATTACTACTTAACCTGCTCAGATATTGAGAGCACGCTTGCTTGCTCTGCTCCCTAGTGCACTTCCCTCACTTCATGCGGCATCTCTTGATGCTCCCCTTCTTGCTCAGGTTCCCTCACCTCTGCCCTGATCATAGGCTCTCGCCCCTGCATTACTGCTTAACCTGGTCAGATATTGAGAGCACGCTTGCTTGCGCTGCTCTCTAGCGCTTTTTCCTCACTTAATGCGTCATCTCCTGATGCTCCCCTTCTTGCTCAGGTCTCCTCACCTCTGTCCTGCTCATAGGCTCTCGTACCTGCATTACTACTTAACCTGCTCAGATACTGAGACCCGCTTGCTTGCGCTGCTCTCTAGCGCACTTCCCTCACTTCATGCGGCATCTCTTGATGCTCCCCTTCTTGCTCGGGTTCCCTCACCTCTGCCCTGCTCATAGGCTCTCGGCCCTGCATTACTACTTTTCCTGCTCAGTTATTTAGACAACGCTTGCTTGAGCTGCTCTCTAGCGCTTTTTCCTCACTTCATGCGGCATCTCCTGATGCTCCCTTTCTTGCTCAGGTCCCCTCACCTCTGTCCTGCTCATAGGCTCTCGGCCCTGCATCACTACTTAACCTGCTCAGATATTGAGAGCACGCTTGCTTGCTCTGCTCTCTAGTGCACTTCCCTCACTTCATGTGGCATCTCTTGATGTTCTCCTTCTTGCTCAGGTTCCCTCACCTCTGCCCTGTTCATAGGCTCTCGGCCCTGCATTACTGCTTAACCGGCTCAGATATTGAGACCCGCTTGCTTGCGCTGCTCTCTAGTGCACTTCCATCACTTCATGCAGCATCTATTGATGCTCCCATTCTTGCTCAGGTTCCCTCACCTCTGCCCTGATCATAGGCTCTCGCCCCTGCATTATTATTAACCTCCTCCGGATACTGAGACCCGCTTGCTTGCGCTGCTAGCTAGCGCACTTCCCTCATTTCATGCGGCATCTCCTGATGCTCCCCTTCTTGCTCAGGTCCCCTCACCTCTACCCTGCTCATAGGCTCTCGGACCTGCATTACTACTTAGTCTGCTCCAGATATTGAGACCTGCTTGCTTGCGCTGCTCTCTAGCACACTTTCCTCACTTCATGCGGCATGTCTTGATGCTCTCCTTGCTCAGGTCCCCTCACCTCTGCCCTGCTCATGGGCTCTTGGATCTGCATTATTATTAACCTGCTCTAGCTATCGAGACGCTCTTGCTTGAGCTGCACTTTAGCGCACTTCCCTCATTTCATGCGGCATCTCTTGATGCTCCCCTTCTTGCTCAGGTTCCCTCACCTCTGTCCTGCTCATAGGCTCTCGGACCTGCATTACTACTTCACCGGCTCAGATATTGAGAGCACGCTTGCTTGTGCTGCTCTCTTGTGCTTTTCCCTCACTTCATGCGGCATCTCTTGATGCTTTCCTTCTTGCTCCGGTCCCCTCACCTCTGTCCTGCTCATAGGCTGTCGGACCTGCATTACTACTTAACCTGCTCAGATATTGAGAGCACGCTTGCTTGTGCTGCTCTCTAGTGCTTTTCCCTCACCTCATGCGGCATCTCCTGATGCTCTCCTTCTTGCTCCGGTCTCCTCACCTCTGTCCTTCTCATAGGCTCTTGGACCTGCATTACTACTTAACCTGCTCCGATATTGAGAGCATGCTTGCTTGTGCTGCTCTCTAGTGCTTATCCCTCACTTCATGCGGCATCTCTTGATGCTCCCCTTCTTGCTCGGGTTCCCTCACCTCTGCCCTGCTCATAGGCTCTCGGCCCTGCATTACTACTTATCCTGCTCAGTTATTTAGAGCACGCTTGCTTGAGCTGCTCTCTAGCGCTTTTTCCTCACTTCATGCGGCATCTCCTGATGCTCCCTTTCTTGCTCAGGTCCCCTCACCTCTGTCCTGCTCATAGGCTCTCGGCCCTGCATCACTACTTAACCTGCTCAGATATTGAGAGCACGCTTGCTTCCTCTGCTCTCTAGTGCACTTCCCTCACTTCATGTGGCATCTCTTGATGTTCTCCTTCTTGCTCAGGTTCCCTCACCTCTGCCCTGTTCATAGGCTCTCGGCCCTGCATTACTGCTTAACCGGCTCAGATATTGAGACCCGCTTGCTTGCGCTGCTCTCTAGTGCACTTCCATCACTTCATGCAGCATCTATTGATGCTCCCATTCTTGCTCAGGCCCCTCAACTCTGCCCTGCTCTTAGGCTCTCGGACCTTCATTATTATTAACCTGCTCCGGATACTGAGACCCGCTTGCTTGCGCTGCTAGCTAGCGCACTTCCCTCACTTCATGCGGCATCTCCTGATGCTCCCCTTCTTGCTCAGGTCCCCTCACCTCTACCCTGCTCAT
Source organism: Calotriton arnoldi (assembly GCA_963921515.1). Classification (NCBI taxonomy): domain Eukaryota; kingdom Metazoa; phylum Chordata; class Amphibia; order Caudata; family Salamandridae; genus Calotriton; species Calotriton arnoldi. The sequence continues at coordinate 4,086,691 of CAWUFW010000054.1, forward strand.
AGGCTCTCGGACCTGCATTACTACTTCACCGGCTCAGATATTGAGAGCACGCTTGCTTGTGCTGCTCTCTTGTGCTTTTCCCTCACCTCATGCGGCATCTCCTGATGCTCTCCTTCTTGCTCCGGTCTCCTCACCTCTGTCCTTCTCATAGGCTCTTGGACCTGCATTACTACTTAACCTGCTCCGATATTGAGAGCATGCTTGCTTGTGCTGCTCTCTAGTGCTTTTCCCTCACTTCATGCGGCATCTCTTCGTGCTCCCCTCCTTGTCCTGCTCATAGGCTATTGCTGTTTGTCGTTGGTGTGGGTACCGGTGCAGGCGGGGCTGCCATAATTCTGCCTGAAAGGATGGCAGTGCCTGCTCCCATACTGCATACAATTGGCCCTATTCTGTTACGTTTATTCACATTCTCCATAAAAGAACTAGAGACCAAGCTGGAGTTCGCCTCTTTGTGTCAGCGCCCCAGTTCTCCACGCATTGTGTCTGCGGTGGGATCAGGGCACTGTGTTTATGGTTCCACCAACAGGAAGAAACCACTCCATGGTCTGAATGAGGTCGCTCTTTTTACAGGAGTTGAGGTGCTTCTGTGAACCTGCCAGGGAGCCCATGCACACCCATCTGACGATAGTAGTGATCATGACATCATGCCTGTGCACCAAGCGTGCCACTGTGTGATCATCTACTGTCGTGTAGTTCCTACTAATCCATAGGATCCGCAAATTGTTTGGACAACATATACTAGGGGCTTGGTGCCAAGACTTATTCCGGACACTCCCTTAGGATATGTTGGCCTGTAGACCAGCTAGCTCACAGTGCCACCGTAAGCCCCCCTAAACTTTCAGGGAGGGGCTGGTTTCTGGCAACCACTGAACATGACAACCCTAACCTCTCAGGGATCGTGGAAACAGCACAGAATCTTTCGCTCAGTCACTCGTGCTCACTTAGTCTCAGAGAAATATTCAAAGAATACACAGTGGAACGTTTTCAATACATTTATTGAACCAATGTTATTCTTGCATAAAATACGTGTGCTGCAACGATTAATAGACAGAAGCAGATAAACGTGATTACAAGCACCAAAAGCGTGAATAGTAGATATAGTTCGACCATGGTGCTAAAGCAATGTATATATGCAGTCATATAAAACAAGGTAGTAATCAAGCGTACTCCTACGATGCGAACCCTACTCTAAGAGTACCTAGAGTGTGTGTAGGTGTGAAGCCAGGAACCCGCCCAAGGGACGAACCAACCCCATTACCTGATGGGATAGAATGAATGACCACGTCTTGGTCACGAACTGGACACCCCTCACGAGATGTCAGACTGCGGCGTGGTGATTTTTCAGCATGCAAGGACGCTCGTTGTCAGCTAAAGTGCCTCCTCTGCTAATCTGTCGGGATGCACATCTTTTATAATAGACAGCAGCCTTGCGACTTGCGTATAGATTAGTGATGTTATGGATATGTAGATAGCCCTGTCGCCCCGTGGATAAAGATAGATGACATTTGTACATACTGCGAAATGAGACCTTGTACATGATGTTCAGGGTGTTGTGATAATGTGCGAAGCTAGATGTGTAAACAAGTTTAGTTTTGGGGAAACTAATCCAACATTGTCGTGCACGCAAATATGTGCAAAAGGTCACCGCTGAAAATATTATTTGTGAGGGCAATGTAAGAAATAAGCTGCTTCGCTACAAAAGGTCATAGCTGAAAATATTATTTGTGAGGGCAATGTAAGAAATAAGCTGCTTCGCTACATGGGCCTAACTTGGGAATATAACACTACGCAAGTGCCAGATAGTAGTGATTATGACATGCCTGTGTACCAAGCGTGCCACTGTGTGTTCATCTACACAAGTGCCAGATAGTAATGATCATGACGTGCCTGTGCACCAAGCGTGCCACTGTGTGTTCATCTCCGCAAGTACCAGATAGTAGTGATCATGACATGCCTGTGCACCAAGCGTGCCACTGTGTTCATCTCCGCAAGTGCCAGATAGTAGTGATCATGACATGCCTGTGAACCAAGCGTGCCACTGTGTGTTCATCTACACAAGTGCCAAGTAGTAGTGATCAAGACATGCCTGTGCACCAAGCGTGCCACTGTGTGTTCATCTACACAGGTACCAGATAGTAGCGATCATGACATGCCTGTGCACCAAGCGTGCCACGGTGTGTTCATCTACACAGGTACCAGATAGTAGTGATCATGACATGCCTGTGAACCAAGCGTGCCACTGTGTTCATCTACACAAGTGCCAAGTAGTAGTGATCAAGACATGCCTGTGCACGAAGCGTACTACTGGGTGTTCATCTACGCAATTACCAGATAGTGATCATGACATGCCTGTACACCAAGCGTGCCACAGTGTGTTTTCATCTACGCAAGTACCAGATAGTAGTGATCATGACAGGCCTGTGCACCAAGCCTGCCACTGTGTGTTCATCTCCGCAAGTGCCAGATAGTAGTGATCATGACATGGCTGTGCACCAAGCGTGCCATTGTGTGTTCATCTACACAAGTGCCAGATAGTAGTGATCATGACATGCCTGTGCACCAATCGTGCCACTGTGTGTTCATCTACACAAGTGCCAGATAGTAGTGATCATTACATGCCTGTGCACCAAGCATTCCACTGTGTTCATCTCTGCATGTGCCAGATAGTAGTGATCATGACATGCCTGTGCACCAAGCGTGCCACTGTGTTCATCTCCGCAAGTGACAGATAGTAGTGATCATGACATGCTTGTACCCCAAGCGTGCCACTTTGTGTTCATCTACACAAATGTCAGATAGTAGAGATCATGACATGCCTGTGCACCAAGCATGCCACTGTGTGTTCTTCTACGCAAGTGTCAGTAGTGATCATGACATGCCTGTGCACCAACCATTCCACCTTGTTCATCTACGTAAGTGCCAGATAGTAGTGATCATGACATGCCTGTGTACCAACCGTTCTCTTCCAGGGGATAGTCATCAATAGTCATGAGCACTGAATAGTCCCTCCCACGTGGGGAGACCCCGGAGCATTAACAAAGATATATGCATATACGTATATATATATGTCAAACAAAGGAACCTCGGTTCGAAGAGGCACTCTGAAAATGGATCCTCGTAATGGCAAAGGATTCGCTTCACTTTGGAGTCAATTTGGACACACTGTTGTTTAAAATTAGAAATGAGCATTGCAAAGCCTACCAAGGAGGAAAGTACTAACTACAAATACCAGAATGCCGCACTTGCGATACTCACCTGTTATCCATTAAAGGCAGAACAAACAGCAAGCTGGTCAAAGTGCTCTTTTCATTTCCCTGCGCTGCAACATGGAATGCCTGTGAACAAGGAGCATGAGAAAGCTCCGAAACGCGTAAGGCTTTTTAAAATTGACTCCAAAGTGTCGTCCTGGAGAGCAGTTGGCTTTGAAGAAGGGCGTAAGCCTGAAACGCGTCACATTAAACTGCTGGTCAGTGTGTTTTAATATCCCAGTTCCTGTGTCTGCTTACTTCCTGGGAGTGCATCTCACAAGATGGCAAACCTTTTCAAATATATATATATATATATATATATATATATAATATGCACATATCTGTTATATACACACATGTATATACAATATGCAGCCTAAAATTCAATAATTAGGCTCAAATACGCCAATATTGCATTGTATTTTTCCTTTGAAAAGCATCATATAAAGTAAAAACATTTCATAACAGAGAAATGTACTCCCAACTTGTATGAACATAGCCTTTATTTTCAAAGAAAAAGGCATGGTGATAGCAGGCAGATTAGCCGGCTGCATTAGAACACTCAGAGAAAATACTGGCGCCGTGCCTTTAAGACTTCTAGGACCTCCAAGCTCCCATCATGCCCCACAGGTGACAGTTAGGTCAGTTCTTTTTTCCGGCTCCTTCTGTGAGGATCCGGGAGCATTGAGCTTGTCAGTTAGTGGTTTTTTGGTCACTAATTGGTTTTTTCAAGAAGTTTTCATGTCTTCATTCGACGTTTTTAGTACTTATTGTACTATTACCATCATTTTTCTGACTTTTTAGAAAACAATTCTCTCTGAATGCCGGCCTTATTTAGTAAGTGCCCTTCCTGTGGGAAGAAAATGGCGAAGTCAGAACCGCACTCGGTCTGTATTGTGTGTCTACCAACTTCACACAATCCTGAGGATTGCTGCCACTGTCAACAGCTTTCCAGAAGAACCCTTAGGGTAAGGAAGAAGATCAAGCTGCACGCTATGCAGGAGAGATGAAAGGAATCTGTAAGTGGCCGGGAAGGATATCCCTCTAAAGAGCCCTCCTCTCAGATAAGGTCAGAGCACAGAAAACAGGGTGAAAAAAGAAGACACCGGTCAAATTCGCTGTCGAGGGAAAGTTCGACGTCGAAAATACCCTTGTGCTCACCTTCAGCGTCGAAGTCTCCGGTGCCTTAGTCGGCGTCGAATACTCTTTCGCCGTCGAACAAAGGACTTCAGGTACGAAGCCTAAATCGTCAGCGTCCCATCGGCAACGTCGACACCACGTAGACCGTCCAAGTCAGGCTCGCCGACGACGGCGGAGGTTAGACGCCCGACGTCGAAAACTCATCGTCGACGGGGGCTGTCGCCGTCGAGGAGCTTACGGTCGATGTCGAGAACACCACCGACGTCGGCGCAGAGGACCCCGACGTCGGTAAGACTGGTTCACAGTCGATCGGTATCGCCGCCGCCAAGGAGGTCGACGTTGAGACGATCGCTGGCAAGAAAGTCGACGTCAAGAACAGTACAGGAAAGGTCTCCTTTGACGTCGAGAAGGTCACGGACGAGGAGATCGCCGTCTAGGAGGTCGGCGTCGAGGAGGTCGGTGTTGAGGAGGTCGACGTCGAGAACGATGTCCTCTCACAGGTCTCCATCTGCCAAGAGACCGAGGACAGATCGGTCTCCAGTACCAACGTCGTGGGACGTCCAGGTTCTAACGTCAAGGAGCGTTTCATCATCCTCGGGACTCCGGATTGTCCAGATCACGCCGGAAGGCTCTCCGGCTTTAGAACATCCAACTAACCTCTCCCCGAGATGGTTGGAGAGCAGGACATTGAGAAAAATCAACCTGGGCATGGTATATACGCAGCATTCTCCTTCTCATTCTCCTAATAGGCGTACCACTCCTCAGAAGTCATTGGTCTCGAGGAGACATAGATCAAGGTCTCCTAGGAGTCGTTCCAGGTCAAGATCTCAACACCACTCACCCAGGGAACGGAGACGCAGGTCGCCTTCATGGGCCTCTGACTCTAGACCATCAAAGGTTGACTATTCGCCGAACCTGACATTCACTTCACCCACCAGAGTGTCGCCAGTGAACAATATAGTAACTTTCAATGAGGTACTGTGCAGAGGAGCTATGAAGCTCAACATCGAGATGCCTTCCTCTGCACCTTCGACATCCGTTATCTTTGAAACACTACATCACAGATCTTCCTCCAGACCTCTACTCCCTCTGGTTCCTGGGCTGCTAGAACTGGCTCTTCACACTTTTCTAACGCCGGCGTCACTGGGAGCAGCACCATCACGGATAGGGAAGAAATACAGGGCACCAGAACAGGGCCTGTTGTTTCTGAGGTCTGATCCACCTCCTGACTCCGTAATTGTGTCAGCAGCCATGAAAGCTTATACTGGGGCATCCACTTCTACTATCCCCCCTGATAAGGACAGCAAAGCTATGGACTCCATTGGCAAAAGAATGTGTAATACATCTGCGGCCTACATGAAGGTGGCCAGTGCTTCGGCTTTGTTGGGACGATATGACCGCTCTCTATGGGACTCTCTGTCAAGATTCACAGAGAAGTTGCCAAGGGAAGATAGTCAGGATTTTCAAGAAATTCTGCGGGAAGGAGGACTTGTGGCTAATCAAGTCATAAGCGTGGCAGCAGATGCCTCAGACCTGGCTGCTCATGGCTATTCCCATGGAATCTGTGCTCGTCGTTCATCCTGGCTAAGACTTACGGGCTTGAAACCAGGCACAGCACAGGATTCTCAACCTGCCCTTCAACGGTACCTCACTCTTTGGCTCTCATGCGGATGATGAGATGTCGAGGATGAAATCCGAACTGGACACCTTGAAGGCGGTGGGCTTAGAGAAAAAGAAGGACTTCAGACGTCGCTACCGACCCTACGATCGCCGCCAATACCAGCAGAGGGTTCAAACTCCTCACTGGTCATCGCAGCAACATCAGGCGAGATCTCACTACCACCAGCGACGACCCGGTAGAGGAAGAGGCGGCGCAAGACAGGCAACTCCTGCAGCAAAACAACAAACTAAGCAGTGAGTGCTCGCATCCCCCAGCTCCGTTACCCACTCCGGTGGGGGGGAAGTATAAGATTTCACTTGGACGAGTAGACCAAAATAACGCAGGACAAATGGGTACTCAATATTGTGAGGAATGGGTACTCAATCAGATTCAAGTCACCTCCACCTTCTGTACCTCCTCGGAAAAACCCAGTACATCACATAGATATGCTACGAGAGGAGGTCTCCATCCTGCTACAAAAACAGGCCATCGAAGAGGTTCCCTGGCAACAACATCGACAGGGAATCTACTCCCGTTACTTCTTGGTCCCAAAGAAAGGTCCAAACAAGGAGTTCAGGCCTATACTAGATCTCAGACTCTTAAACAAATATGTCCTCAAAGAGAGGTTCAGAATGTTGGCATTGCATCAAATCATGCCACACATTCATCAAGGGGACTGGATGTGTTCACTAGATCTTCAGGATGCTAACTTTCACATCCCAGTTGCTCAGAAGCACCGGAAGTTTCTAAGATTCAGAATACAATCAGATCACTTCCAGTTCAAAGTCCTACCGTTTGGGCTCAAGTCAGCTCCCCGCACATTCTCAAAATGTATAGCGGTGGTGGGGGCTTTTCTGATTAAGAAAAAGATCTTCGTCTATCCCTACCTAGACGATTGGTTACTCAAAAGTGCCTCTCCCAGTCTACTGCAGGAGCATCTGAGATGCTGCATTCGTCTTTTAAACCAGCTGGGCCTGCGCGTCAACATCAAGAAATCAATCCTCAATCCAACACAGAGGATACACTACTTGGGCGCTTCTCTGGATGCTGCAAACGCAAAAGTGTTTCCTTTGGAGGAGAGACTATTATCGATACTCCACAAGGGTTGTACTCTCCTGCGCACACCTCATCCCACGGCCAGACAAGTGTCCTCGTTGCAGGGCTCGATGGCGTCATGCATATTCATCGTTCCGAATGCCAGGCTGCACATGAAACCTTTGCAGCAAGCTCTAGAGGATCAATGGTCTCAAATTTCCAACTGCTGGGAGGACACTATATCTTCCTCGTGCAGTCCACAGCTCAATAAGATGGTGGATGCAAAGATCTCACCTTCTAAAAGGAGTTCCTTTCCACCAGGAACTATCCAATCAAACCCTTGTCACAGATGCGTCCCTTCAGGGCTGGGGTGCTCACATGGGATCTCTGCAGGTCCAGGGGATGTGGTCGGAGAGAGAGAAAACTTACCACATCAACATGCTAGAACTCAGAGCGGTACATCTGGCTCTCAAGGCGTTTTTTCCATCCATTGAGTCTAGCTCCCTGCTGGTTCAGGCGGACAATACCACAATGATGTATTACCTGAACAAGCAGGGAGGGACAAGGTCCAGACCCCTGTCTCTAAAAGCTCAAGCGATCTGGAAATGGCTTCTGGCGAGGAAAATGTCGATATCGGCAGTTCACCTTCCAGGCGTCCTCAAGGCACAGGCGGACAACCTAAGCCGAAACTTCCCCGAAGCTCACGACTGGGTTCTAAAAGACGAAATAACTCAAGATATCTTTCGGAGATGGGGCACGCCAGACATAGACCTATTTGCGGACGCAGAAAACGCAAAATGCCACGCCTTCACATCCAGATACCCTCAACCAGGCTCCAGAGGGAATGCCCTTTTGATCGACTGGTCAGAGAAGTTAATCTACACATTTCCACCAGTCCCTCTCATACCTCTTGTGATCAACAAACTCTACAGATCCAGGACAGAGATGATCCTGATTGCACCAGAGTGGCCTCGCCAGTGGTGGTACCCGGACCTTCTACATCTGTCCAAGATGCCACACTGGAGATTGCCATGCCAACCGGATCTGTTGACCAAGTCGGGAGGGAAGGTTTTTCATCCCAACATTCCGTCCCTGAGATTGACAGCATGGCTCCTGAATTCCTCCATTACGGACACTTAGGCCTCTCGCAAGACTGTATGCAAATCTTAAAGGAAGCGAGAAGTCCTTCAACGAGAAAGTCATATGCTTTCAAATGGAAACGGTTTTATCTGTGGTGTACAGCTAATGGTCATGACCCTATCAGGGGCCAAGAGCAGGTTATTTTACCTTATCGGTTGTACTTAGCTAAAGCAGGTTTACAGTTCTCATCCATAAGAGTACATGTGGCAGCAATTACAGCGTATAGAAAGTCTCCCACTCAGGCTTCTTTCTTTCAGATGTAGTGTAGCTCCTATTTCCCTAATAGGCTCTGCGCATTGGAATAATATATCCTATAGGTTTGACATAGGACTAAGGTCAGTATGTCCCTATCGAGTATATTAAACTTAATTACTTGTGCCAGCTAGCTCAGAGGCCACTAGAAACTCCTTGACAACGAGAAGGAGTAGTTTCTGGCAGCCGCAAAACATGACCACTGTGTTTCCCTTTAGAATCAGAACGTGTCCCAGAGTCGTGGAAACAATAGATAACTATTTCACTCAGCTCAGTCGTGCATGCTTAGTTTTCTCCAAGTTACACAGAAAGAAATAGACGGGCGTTTCAATAAAGGATTTATTGAACAGTCTTGTTTCTGGTGTAAGTAAAATGTGCTGTTACGATCACAAGACAGTATGCGAGATAAATAATGTACAGGGTGAGCAGTAGAAATAAATAATACTGCGATAGCATTATCTTTTAGTACATATGCATTTACATAAATAACACAGACTAAAAATGCGAGTACTCATACGATGCGTTGCTAAGCTAATTCTACCCCAATGTACCTAACCTGACCTAGGTGTAGGAAGAGGGAAGAAGTAGGTGAAGTATTCCTTACTATGGTATACTAAGAGTATGTTAAGTCTAGTATGCCTAGTATGCCAAGAGTCCCTCTAGGTTCTAGTCAGCTCCATACCTGAAGAATGAGAGAGGTTGGAATCTCTTTGCCAGACTCGAACTCCAACACCCCGCAAGGGAAGTCGGATCACTGGAAGCTGGAAGCTGGGCTCTCTGCGTGCAGGGAAGGCAGCGTCCTCTCAATGCGTCAGGCCGGGAAACGGGCTCCTCTGAAGTAGAGGTCTCCTCTGGTTTACATGGGCTAGGGAAGGTATATTTATACCTGAGAGCACCTAAGAATGTTAGTATTGACGTGAGTTGGACAGCGAAAGACGTCATGAATGAACCCCCTAAGGAATAATGGTTCATGCATAATATATGAGTCCTTGAAGAAATCAATAGTCCTGGACTAGGGAAACTCCCGCAGCCTAAGGGTCTGTTCTTCATGAACTCGTTGTGACGTTAGGGTGGACGGATGTCAGAGACCATGCCTGTATTTGGAGTGCATGGTTTAATGCCTAAATAAGGGCTGGGATTTTATGCCTATATAAGGGCAGGGCGAATTGTGCCTATATAAGGACATGATACTGGAAAGCCCGTTTATGGATACCCTAAGAGGAATACAACACCCACTCCTCTTTCGTGTGTACGATAATACTAAAATGCTAAACATTTAAAATGCTAAACATTAAAATGGAGTACCGCATATTTCTAAAATTTTTCATAAAACCATTTTAAAAAGGCATTTAAAAAACCTATTAGAATGCAAAAGGTACTGTACATTTGAAGCATTGCTTTTCATTACAGGCATAAAGTTCGAAAATAAATGCAATTGGAATGAAATAAGCAGTAATATTTACATGTGACAAAAAATGATCGATAAGTTTCTCAAAAATCAGTAATTTCATGTCATGAAAATTAATGAACTGTTTTAGACACACAAGATGACTAAGTGTCCGTGGAAGTACCTTGAAGTCTGTATTATAAGGCTAGTTCTACTTTAAGCAGATCAATGTGCCATTTTCGTTCAAAAGAAATGGGAAAAAGTTCAATTTTGGTAGAGTTCCAAGTTGTTTAAAAATGAAGGCCAAATTGTCACTGCATCTCTGGAACACTGTATGCCGAATCAGAGTTAGTTCACGGGTCTGGTGTAAACATGAGATCATCTATTTCAATAGACAAAACATCATCCACTGTTGTTGGTGTCAGTTGGAACACCTCGTGTAGTAGATTAATTGCACAGAGATGGGAAGCATTGCTTCCAGCATAGGTTGCTGCAGCAAAGTTTGCGTCCGTTGTTACCTGTGTGCCTGTAGATCTTTCTCGTACCTCAGCAGCAGCCGGAAGCGTCTGTGAGATCTCAATGAATGCTGACAGCAGGATAGGAAGCCTCTGGGGACAACACAGAGCATGGGCCGTTATCGGGTCCAGCAGAGTATCGACATCCGTTGGCGTTGCTGATGGAAATGTTAGACAGGTGTCCAACACGCATTCTTCACTGCATAGCATGCATCGTAGAACAGGTAAGATGCAATCTTGCCAGATTGGTCTGAATGACAGGAACCAAGTTGTATTAAGGTCCCGTAGACGAGTCATGCCCAAAAGCTTTACTATTTGCTCACGGCACTTTCGTTCAAGGAGAGCTTTCTCCATTTCGCTCGGAGTGATGTCTGCGTATAGGCTGGCCATAGCGCAATAGCAGGAAGAGAACTAGAATCCCGGCAACAAATGCTAGAATTAATGGTATGCCACCAAACACCTAATGTGCAAAGTTCGGGATGATTCAGAGTATTGCCTGGAAAGGTGCTAACAGACCTGAGCAGATGCTCTTAAATACATGTACAATTCCGGTTGTATCAGACATGTTAAAGATACGTGATATCATTTCCACGAAATGTATAGGGCAGTTTGTACGTATTAAAGTCTGTATCTCAGCCGAAGTCCTTGCTACTTGTAGATCATAGGTTTCTTTGGCCGAGGTCAAAGGCACTGTTTGCTGTAAAAGCATGGCTTTCATTCTGCTTAAAGTATCAAATCTTATAAAAGAGACGTTCAGCGAAGGCCATAGATAGAGGCGACTCTCTGACTGTGTCTATTGGGGCAAACAATACTTGCATACAGCAAGTGACCCTGGAGTTGACCGTTACTAGATATGGGATGCCTGGCAGCGTTCCGCAGCAGCTCTGATCATTCAACATGAGGTAACTCCCATTAGAAAGTTGTCCAAACGTTGGATTAATCACAGCAGCTGGAGTACCCTGCTGATGGCAAGACAACTTTTCCACTGAACCATTACAAGCCCCGTGCAAGGAAATGTCTTGACATATAAGTGAACCACTCAGTGCAAGTTTACAGTTTGAACCACTCAAAAACACTTCACGATCCCCACTCCAACATCTATATGTATACGGTAAATCCCAAGATGTCTTAATGTATTCCTTACCCAACCTTTCATATTTGCCTGCTTGCATTTGTCTGAGGCAATACTGAAACTGAAAAGTACTCACAGGTAATGTTATTTTGCCATGAATAAGCCATTCTGTAGCTGGTTTTTCTGCCACAGTGAATGGTAATTTTTCCAGTTTTTCAATGCTCAGCACTGTATACTTTGCTCCTCTTTGTGCCAGTTCGATCTGTTTATCAGTGAGATTGTATTCTGCAAACAGAGCCGTTGTGTTGATGAAATGCCAAGGCACATAGCCCGCTCGCAAAGATTGCAGCGTCCAGCTTAATAACATAATAGAACGTAATTGAGATTGGCCTTGTTGTAACATCGCCAAATCTTGTTCTAGAATGTCGATAGCAGAGGATACAATGCCATCCAATGAATATATTCTGGAGGACAAAGTTGTTAACCCATTGTCGACCACAGAGAATGTTTTCTCTAAATTAATACGATCAAGTTCACATATTCGTTCTGCGGCCTCTATCTGTGATACCTTCCAAGCTTCATTATAAGCAGCATAAATGCCGGCATATATGAAACGTTTTTGACACGGTTTTCTTGGTCCAAGCAAGAATTCCCTAAGGTCTGCGTCCTTTTTAAGTAAGGTTAAGTGTTGTTTCACATCCTGTAGTGTAGACTTATGCAGCCAATCGAGGCATAATTTACCTACACTGTATGTTGTTACTACCCCCGGATGTTGTCTTTGGACGTATCTTGGGTCTGGCCTATGAATAGTAAAGCCCTGAGTTTTATTCTGGAATCTTTCCTGACAGTTATTCGTGTCTGTGGGCCAGATCAACCATTTTTTCCAATCAGGTTTAGATCTGTTGAGTTGTAGTATATTGTCGACTGTCACCACTGCCTGTGTATCGTTATCACTGGCAGGTGTTGGTACAGAAGGTGTGTTCATCTCTTTTATCTTGGCTAATCCAAGACAAGATGTTTGTTGGATAGTTTCATTCAAAAACATTATTTGTTCTGGGATGATGCAGGCTCTAAATAAAGCTTCTATCCCCTGCACTTGCCAATCTTTAGTACCCCACACAGTTTTTGTGTCAATTGTGTCTTTCCAAAAGTCGAAACCCTGTCTAGACAGTTGGGCATTAAAAACGCAGAATAAATCTGTTTTGTATTTGTTAACATAATTTTCAGCCCTGTCTTGTTTACATTTTATAGTAAAATATTTCTGGTTCAGATGTATTGTATCCTGAAAAATATGGAAACTTATTAGCAAATGTTTTTGAACTACTTTTAGGTGGTGTAGGACAATGTTCCCATTGGTTAAACATAAACACATTTCTTGGATATGCAGATTTATGCAAATAATGATGACCATAATGATTAAACAATACATCTGTTCATAGTCTGATGAACCCTCTAAATATTCAGGTTTAGAAAATGCAGCAGATTTTTCTAGGTCAAACATTGTCGTTTACAGTCTCAAAGTCCCAATCATCTGAATAGGTACTGGACGTAATTAGATCACTTAGTGAAATTTTAAACAAATGTGGAATGTTCAATTGTTCATTCGGGCCGAAGATATCATAATCTGTTTTGTCCCACACTATACCATCCTGTATAGGAACAGCTGTGATGTTCACTGATGATAAGTCTCTTGCTTCACGATGGGAAGATTTATAAGGTTTCAAAAGTACGTTTACGTCTTTTCCTTCAGTGTTCACATGGATGTATCTGCCACTTATAAGCACGCTTACAGTTGTAACCAAAGCTAGCCAGAGCAGGAAAACAAGAAGTCCAGATGTAATCCAGAGTTCAATCCATGGAGAAACCAAATAAGTCTTTTTCATAAATTGAAGAAAGTCTTGTACTTGCTGCTTGAATTTCAATGACACTGGCGTCGTTTCAGGTTCACTTGGATCTTCTGAGAACGTATCAAAGTTAATGAAATAGCCAGAAGCAGTTCTGTCAATTGTTGGAATTGCATCAGGATTTGTAGAAATCACTGGAACCAGTTCATCACTTGTTACGTTGGTGTAGACAGGTGTATTTGGACGAACTGTTACTTGGTGTTCAAGAGGGATGAGTTCCATAGCGTTGTTGCATAGTCCTCCGTCTGTTACAGCTGAATTCTCGATAGTTATCAGTCTTTCAGTCTGAACCTCTTGGATAGTAGCGAGAGGAGTGTCTGCTACTAGGTCGGAGTCCACGAGGCCTACTATTTAGTATTGGCCACATACTGTGGTTTGATGAGGTCGATGGACACAAATCTTTTCTCCTTTCTTCCAGCAAGGGGCGGCAGAAGTACTGTTCTTGTTCCTTGAACTGCTAGGACAGGTACTGGTTGTCTGTAAGAAGGTCCAAATTCCTTCTTGCCCGCAATTTTTTGTCTGACTAGATCCCCAACTTTTGGAATCCAGACAGGCCTTGCTGGGACAGCCGGTTGATCCCCAGTGGTGGTTGACTGTAGGAATACGTTGCTTTGTTTCGTTCTTAATTTGTTTAAGTCCTGTAAAACAGCCAAACGATCTTTGATATCAAAGGGTTTATTTTCCACCACTGTGCCTACGTGTTCAAGGTCTGGTACCCACATTCTTGTCCCAAATAGGATCTCATATGAAGTGACCCCCCTAGAGAACTTCTTGGCAGATTATTCAATGCACGTTGAACCCCACTAAGGTGTTTGACCCACCCATCACCCGAACCTAATACCCTAGCTGTTATAGACTGCTTTATGTCCCGGTTTTTCCTTTCCACAACCGAATTTCCCTCAGGATGGAATGGAGAGGAGTACCGCAATGCAACGCCCAGACTGGCCATGGCTTCTTTGTAAGCCCGAGAGCTAAACGCAGGACCCTGGTCAGAATGTAGCGTGCCTATTGCGTATGTGCCGATAAAGACTCGCAAATCTTTTATAACAGTTCGAGCGTCAGCTGAGCGCTGAGGCCATAACCATAGGAACCTAAATTCAGTATTTGTGGGAATGCCCTTGTCCAGTAGGACGCAGGTGCGTAGATAGTCTAATGCTGTCTAACAATGGTGTCTGTACTGGGTTGCCGCATTCGCAGCATGGTGTCTGGTGGCTCTCTCGCTGTAATTTACAGTCTAAGCAGTTGTTGATGAATATGTGAATTTCTGTATTCATCCCAGGCCACCAGTACATCTCTTTTAAAGTCAAGATAGTTTTAGAGATCCCTTGGTGTGACAGACCCTCCCCCAAATGTGTTTCATAAATCAAGGCTGCTCTACGTTCCATGTTTGGAATTACCCTATCCCCCACTCCAGGAATTCGAGCAAAAGGAACGTTGTTCGCATCAATTACATAAGAGTACTTGAGTGGAACTTTTTTGGTAACGCTGCACTGCTGCCTTTGCTTGATGCATTGACAGCCAACATTATCTCACCGTCTATTTTTGAACGAGTGATCGCAGCTACGGAAGCCGTTTGCACAGCCCCCTTTGCGGCTTCATCAGCCAATGAATTCCCTGCAACGTGAACGCCATCACGTTGATGACTCAGTGTGTGTATCACGTGAGCCTTTGGTAGTTCGTTTTTCAACTGAACTACTTGTTCCCAAAGCGTTTTATGCTTTATTGTGCCACCTTTCGCATCTTTGAAACCATTTTCAAGCCAGTTTTGTATATAGTCATTGTACGACTGAACACAGTAAAAGGAATCGCACACTATTAGTGTGGGGAATTCTCGATCTGTACTTTCAAGTGCCAGTTTGAATGCTTGTATTTCAGCTCGCTGAGCTGTACAATCCCCTAGAGATTGAGTTTTTGTGACCATAGGTCTGAAGATGCCATCTCGCATGCGACCTTTAACGATTGCACACGCTGCACTGTAAGCTTGCTTACTCCCTATTGCGGGTTGTGCGGATCCATCAGTGTAAATTATAAATTGGTACTGATCAAGAGGCAGAATTTCAGTAGGCAGAGGACATTCTTGTTCATATTGTAGGAATGCTTGTGTTTTTAAATC
Organism: Calotriton arnoldi; assembly: GCA_963921515.1. Taxonomy (NCBI): domain Eukaryota; kingdom Metazoa; phylum Chordata; class Amphibia; order Caudata; family Salamandridae; genus Calotriton; species Calotriton arnoldi. Next base: position 4,102,157 of record CAWUFW010000054.1, read on the forward strand.
TGGATCAAAAACATATTCAACATCTGTTGCAGCAAGAGAATTAACCCATTGTATCCATCTTGGATGTAATGCTTTAGCATTTGGAATGCTTGCTTTTGTGACCGCTTCTAAAGCCGGTACTGGGGTTACGACAATGCGTTTCCCTTGGGCTAAGGCTCTTTCTTTTGCTACAGCGGTTTGAACTGCTGTTAGAATTTTTTCAGTTGAACTGAAGCGCATTTCCGCTTGTGTGTACAAATGAGATTTGTATGCTATTGGTATTTTCTCACCCTCATTGAAGGTTAAGTAGGTGAATCCACATTGACCCGAAATTCTTCGGATCACCAAATTTCGTTGACTTACACGTGTTTGTAAGTGATTTGTTGCTAACATGTTAGCCTGGAGTGAACGCAAAATTTCTGTGTGTTCCTGTGTCCAGTTTTTGATTGAAAAATCAGGTTTGATTAATGCGTAGAGAGGTTTAACCCTTTCTGCGTAATTTAGTATGCAAGTTCTTCCAAAATTTAGGAAACCCAGGATGGATTGTAAGTTTTTTAGCGTTTTTGGAGGTTGGAGCAGCGCACACTTTTCTAAAAAGTTAGCTGCCAAGCTCTTGCCTTCACTTGAAAGCTCATATCCTAGAAATAGGACATTGAGATGGGCAATTCTGGACTTTTTAAAGTTGAACTTGTAGCCCTCAGAGGCGAAACCCAGTATAATGGTGCTCACCCTGTTCAAGTGTTTTTCCAGGTCATCGTCTGTCAGATATATGTCATCGACATAGGACAATGCCTCATTGTCATAAATTTGTAGTAACTCCGTTACCCTCGCTGAGAATAAACCTGGGCTGTTCTTGAACCCTTGTGGAGTCGACAAAAGTGACGCTGGGTCCCCATTATGGAGAATGCTGTTAAGTACCTGCTTTCAGGTGCTATGTTTTGACAAAAAAAACCATTTGAGATGTCTAATGTGGTTTTATATTTTTACGCACAATGTTATTCATTAATGCTGTGCTATGTGCATTTTGCACTGCAAAAGTTTTAGAACAAGTGTTTAGGTGTCTGTAATCCAAAACTAGACGATATGTATTGTCTGGTTTGGAGACAGGAAACAAAGGATTGTTCATTGAGGAGGTGCATGTTTCAATCACCCCTTGGTATTCAAGTTGATCTAAGATCTCCCTGACCTGTTTTTTAGCTTCTTGCTTTATTGGGTACTGCCGTTGGTTCATGTTTCAGATGTATTTTATGGTGAGGTGAGTCCTCATCCCATCCTACATGATTTTTATATAATGCTGGGGCCTGGGCCACTGACCATTTCCTGGCATATGTATATTTTAGGTGAATTGGAATGTGGTTGGAGAAGGCAGGCATAATAATGTCCTCGCCGTGTGGGCACTCCCTGACAAATTGCGGTGGCCAGTCCTTTTCTGCTAGAAGTATGTCATAGCCCCTTGATAGTTTTTCCCAAAAAGTGCTTTCACCTGTCTAGGTTTGTCTCCCTCCATCCGGAGTGTTATTTCATATAACTTTTGTGGAGTACTAACCCTGGTGTCTACAGTCTCTACTTTAATGTACTCATTCAAGTCCACTATCTCCAGAAGTTCCTTCAGGTTCTGGCGAACTATTGTGACTTCTGCTGCACTGTCCAGCATTGTCTGAGCCCATTCTCCGTTCTTGAGTTGTGTTCTCAGTATTCTCTGCATGTCTGATCTTTAGACCTGCTACTTTCTTTTGGAGAATTGAGGTTTTGCTTTAGTTTTTGGAGCGTGTTTGTCGTCTTTCGATTTCACGCGTTCTTCTCTATGTTCCGATGGTCCACTTCTTTCCGAAGTCTGTGATGAGATCTGAAAGGGACGAGAGGAACGTGTATCAGTATCTTGATACCTATCAGGTTTTCTCAAATTATCCCTATTCCTGAGGTTATACCTCCTTTCAGAGGGCTCCTTTTAGGAGACCTACCTCGGGATTGAGAACGTTTCTCGTTTGATTTTTGTTTAGTAGACTCCCACTTCTTTTTAGAAGATGTAGGAGTTTGTTTAATTGAGTCCTTCTCAGGACTTTCAGATAGTTTTGGCTTCACTGGTCTTCCACCCAAACTATCTCTGCCTAATTCTGCATAAGATTGTTCTATTATTCTGGGTAGCTCAGTTTGATGTTCTGTAACATCGAATTCCCTCAATTTTTGGCGGATCGCCACTGCTGCTGCCTCCCCTTTAATATTAGATAATATTATTGTTGAGACCTGGTCGAAATATTTCAGTAATTTCATACCTAAATTTAGAGCAGGCTCTGCCCCGTATTCGTTTTGAATTTGTTTTAGGACATCAGGTATTACCGCAATTGATGGAATACCATGTGTTTTAGTATAGATGGCAGCAAAGACTGAGCCCCAAGTGGTGCAGTATTCCAGTTGTGGTGTGATCCCCATCGGTAAACTGATTGTTAGGATTCTGTTTTTTCTCATGCGGGCTAGTATTTGGAAATACTGCTTCGATTTGAGTAATTTTTTGAGCTATCCAAAATGGAACTTGCTCACGTTTTGTGGGCATTTTACCCATGACTGCGTATAGAGTCTGTGGTGTAATTTTTAGTGTATTCCCCTGTTGGGGAGTTGGATTTGGATATGTCAATGGTGGTCGGACTGTAAAAGTCTGCATGACATATTGGACCAATTGTCTGTAAATTTTTATTAACTCTGTGAGTTGAGTAAGTAACTCCTCATCTGACATCTCTTCAAGGTCTGGATGAGGTGTGTAGCCGGCTAAAATCGGCCATGTTGCTCCTGGTCTACCTAGTGGACCGAGCCTAGTAATGTTTTTGTGATGTTTTAGGGCGCCTTTAAACCAGAGCTGATGCTCTTGGTATGTTAATGGAATTTCTATATCCTCGAAAGGAATGTATTCCTCTGGTGGTTCATCTTCTTTGTAGAAGTGAAACGTGTGTTACTGGATTGGATTCAGGAAATATTACCCATGAATAGAATACCTCTGTCTGAAAGGATTCATGTGCCTCTATCACGAAAACTGCTCTTCCGCCTCTTGGTGGTAGGCCATGTTTTATAAGTTTTAGAGTGATGGCTCTTCTTAAGTTTTGAGGGATGTCTATGACACCCTCCTCGGTTTCATTTAAACCTGTAATGTTAAAGGCTGCTTGGGCTGGATCAGCCGCAGCTCCACTGTTTCCGGCTTCAGTGTCGGAGCCAGGCATTTTGTTGTTTGAAAAATGTAGAACAAGTTTCAAGGAAACAAAGATTAGGTGCACAATATTGTGGAACACTGTATCTTTCAACGTTGAGCAAACCAAACCGCTAATATATAGGGTGCTTCCCTATGTAGCCTTGGTGGATACTTAACCCTGCCCACTCCAGACGTCTTTTGGAGTATATGGGTAGGGGTCTCTTGAGAGAAAAAGCACGGCTGAGTTACTCTGTATCTAACGTTGAATTACCGCCTTACCAAACCGTTGGGCGCCATGTAGTGTAGCTCCTATTTCCCTAATAGGCTCTGCGCATTGGAATAATATATCCTATAGGTTTGACATAGGACTAAGGTCAGTATGTCCCTATCGAGTATATTAAACTTAATTACTTGTGCCAGCTAGCTCACTGTGTTTCCCTTTAGAATCAGAACGTGTCCCAGAGTCGTGGAAACAAAAGATAACTATTTCACTCAGCTCAGTCGTGCATGCTTAGTTTTCTCCAAGTTACACAGAAAGAAATAGACGGGCGTTTCAATAAAGGATTTATTGAACAGTCTTGTTTCTGGTGTAAGTAAAATGTGCTGTTACGATCACAAGACAGTATGCGAGATAAATAATGTACAGGGTGAGCAGTAGAAATAAATAATACTGCGATAGCATTATCTTTTAGTACATATGCATTTACATAAATAACACAGACTAAAAATGCGAGTACTCATACGATGCGTTGCTAAGCTAATTCTACCCCAATGTTCCTAACCTGACCTAGGTGTAGGAAGAGGGAAGAAGTAGGTGAAGTATTCCTTACTATGGTATACTAAGAGTATGTTAAGTCTAGTATGCCAAGAGTCCCTCTAGGTTCTAGTCAGCTCCATACCTGAAGAATGAGAGAGGTTGGAATCTCTTTGCCAGACTCGAACTCCAACACCCCGCAAGGGAAGTCGGATCACTGGAAGCTGGGCTCTCTGCGTGCAGGGAAGGCAGCGTCCTCTCAGTAAGTCAGGCCGGGAAACGGGCTCCTCTGAAGTCGAGGTCTCCTCTGGTTTACAGTGGCTAGGGAAGGTATATTTATACCTGAGAGCACCTAAGAATGTTAGTATTGACGTGAGTTGGACAGCGAAAGACGTCATGAATGAACCCCCTAAGGAGTAATGGTTCATGCATAATATGAGTCCTTGAAGAAATCAATAGTCCTGGACTAGGAAACTCCCGCAGCCTAAGGGTCTGTTCTTCATGAACTCGTTGTGACGTTAGGGTGGACGGATGTCAGAGACCATGCCTGTATTTGGAGTGCATGGTTTAATGCCTAAATAAGGGCTGGGATTTTATGCCTATATAAGGGCAGGGCGAATTGTGCCTATATAAGGACATTATACTGGAAAGCCCGTTTATGGATACCCTAAGAGGAATACAACAAGTTGTGAAAGATTTCCTTGAGGGGCTTAAAAAGGTTTACCCCCCCAGTTAGGCTACCTTCTCCTGCTTGGGAACTAAACGTCCATTCACAAAGCTTCTCTACAGCACCTCTCTTGGAAGGCCGCTTTTCTAGTGGCAATTACTTCTGCTCGCAGGGTGAGCGAGATTCAGGCCTTATGCTCTACCGAGCCCTATCTCGTTTTCCACGCTAACAGAGTGGTGCTGAGGACTCACCCGAGTTTTCTTCCTAAGGTGATCTCGGATTTCCATATTAATCAGTCGATCACTCTTCCCACATTTTTTCCTAACCCTACCACGCCTCCTGAGAGGGCGTTGCATTCACTGGATCTGAAAAGGGTGTTGAAGTTCTATCTGGATAGAACAAAGGGGATAAGAAAGTCGGACCGTCTCTTTGTTAACTATGGTCCATTACACATGGGTTTCCCCTCCTCTAAAAGGTCCATTGCTCGATGGATAGTGTCTTGCATCACGTTATCCTATCAGCTAGCACATAAGCAGCTCCCTGGCAAGCCAAGGGCTCACTCTACGAGAGGTAAAGCCGCTACTACGGCCCTGCTTAAAAATGTACCTATCCAAGAGATATGCAAAGCAGCTACATGGCGCTCAGTCCACACATTTGCACACCATTACTGCTTAGATTCTGATACTCAGGCGAATGCAAGCATCCCTGAGGAATTTATTTGGATGACAAATGTTCTGAAAATGGTTGATATGCAGGTATTCGTCCGCAGGGTTCAGGGGATGGGCTTGCTACTCTATTCAGTGCTTATGACTATTGATGAGTATCCCCTGGAAGAGAAGGATAAGTTACTTACCTGTAATCCTAGTTCTCTCCCAGGGGTATACTCATCAAAGTCATAAGCAACCCTCCCTCCTCCCCCGGACGAATACCTTGTCTATAACAGAATGTTTTCCTCTTGTTACTTACTCAATGTAATACGCCGTCAAAAAGACCTGACCTAACTGTCACCTGTGGGGCATGATGGGAGCTTGGAGGTCCTGGAGGTCTTAAAGGTATGGCGCCAGTTTTTTCTCTAATGAGTGTTCTAATGCAGCCTTCTAGGCTAATCTGCCTGCTATCACCTTGCCTTTTTCTTTGAAAATAAAGGCTATGTTCATTCAAGTTGGGAGTACATTTCTCTTTTATGAAATGTTTTTTTCCTTATATGATGCTTTTCAAAGGAAAAATGCAATGCAATATTGGCATATTTGAGCCTAATTATTGAATTTTAGGCTGCATATTGTATATACATGTGTGTGTATATAACAGATCTGTGCATATTTTTATATATATATATATATATATATATATATATGCTTATAACTTTGTTAATGCTCCGAGGTCTCCGCACGTGGGCGGGACTATTCAGTGTTTATGACTTTGATGAGTATACCCCTGGAAGAGAACTAGGATTACAAGTAAGTAACTTATCCTGCCACAGTGTGTGTTCATCTACGCAAGTACCAGATAGTAGTGATCATGACATGCCTGTGCACCAAGCGTGCCACTGTGTTCATCTACGCAAGTGCCAGATAGTAGTGATCATGACATGCCTGTGTACCAACCGTGCCACAGTGTGTGTTCATCTACATAAGTGCCAGATAGTAGTGATCACGACATGCCTGTGCACCCAGCGTGCCACTGTGTGTTCATCTCCGCATGTGCCAGATAGTAGTGATCATGACATGCCTCTACACCAAGGGTACCACTGTGTGTTCTTCTACGCAAGTGCCAGATAGTAGTGATCATGACATGCCTGTACACCAAACGTGCCACTGTGTGTTCTTCTCCTCAAGTGCCAGATAATAGTGATCATGGCATGCCTGGGCACCAAGCGTGCCACTTTGTGTTCATCTACACAAGTGCCAGATAGTAGTGATCATGACATGCCTGTGCACCAAACGTGCTACTTTGTGTTAATCTACACAAGTGCCAGATAGTAGTGATCATGCCATGCCTGTACACCAAACGTGCCACTGTGTTCATCTACACAAGTGCCAGATAGTAGTGATCATGCCATGCCTGTACCCCAAGCGTGCCACTGTGTGTTCATCTACGCAAGTACCAGATAGTAGTGATCATGGCATGCCTGTGCACCAAGCGTGCTACTGTGTATTCATCTACACAAGTGCCAGATAGTAGTGATCATGACATGCCTATGCACCAAGCGTGCCACTGTGTGTTCATCTACGCAAGTACAGGATAGTAATGATCAAGACATGCCTGTGCACCAAGCGTGCCACTGTGTTCATCTATGCAATTACCAGATAGTGATCATGACATGCCTATGCACCAAGCGTGCCACTGTGTTCATCTATGCAATTAGCAGATAGTGATCATGACATGCCTGTGCACCAAGCGTGCTACTGTGTGTTCATCTACGCAAGTGCCAGATAGTAGTGATCATGACATGGCTGTGCACCAAGCGTGCCACTGTGTTCATCTCCGCAAGTACCAGATAGTAGTGATCATGACATGCCTGTGCACCAAGCGTGCCACAGTGTTCATCTACATAAGTGCCAGATAGTAGTGATCATGACATGCCTGTGCACCAAGCGTGCCACTGTGTGTTAATCTACACAAGTGTCGGTAGTGATCATGGCATGCCTGTGCACCAAGCGTGCCACTGTGTGTTAATCTACACAAGTGTCGGTAGTGATCATGGCATGCCTGTGCACCAAGCGTGCCACTGTGTGTTCATCTCCGCAAGTACCAGATAGTAGTGATCATGACATGCCTGTGCACCAAGCGTGCCACAGTGTTCATCTACACAAGTGCCAGATAGTAGTGATCATGACATGCCTGTGCACCAAGCGTGCCACTGTGTTCATCTACACAAGTGCCAGATAGTAGTGATCATTACATGCCTGTGCACCAAGCGTGCCACTGTGTTCATCTACGCAAGTGTTAGTAGTGATCATGACATGCCTATGCACCAAGCGTGCCACTGTGTGTTCATCTACGCAAGTGTTAGTAATGATCATGACATGCCTGTGCGTCAAACCTGCCACTGTGTGTCAATCTACACAAGTGTCGGTAGTGATCATGGCATGCCTGTGCACCAAGCGTGCCACTGTGTGTTAATCTACACAAGTGTCGGTAGTGATCATGGCATGCCTGTGCACCAAGCGTGCCACTGTGTGTTCATCTCCGCAAGTACCAGATAGTAGTGATCATGACATGCCTGTGCACCAAGTGTGCCACAGTGTGTTCATCTACACAAGTGCCAGATAGTAGTGATCATGACATGCCTGTGCACCAAGCGTGCCACTGTGTTCATCTACACAAGTGCCAGATAGTAGTGATCATGACATGCCTGTGCACCAAGCGTGCCACTGTGTGTTCATCTACGCAAGTGTTAGTAGTGATCATGACATGCCTGTGCACCAAACCTGCCACTGTGTGTCAATCTACACAAGTAGCGGTAGTGATCATGGCATGCCTGTGCACCAAGCGTGCCACTGTGTTCATCTACACAAGTACCAGATAGTAGTGATCATGACATGCCTGTGCACCAAGCGTGCCACTGGGTGTTGATCTACACAAGTGCCAGGTGTAGGTCTGGTATTGAAATGGTGGCCAAGGGAGCAATGGGGACCCTACAGTGCTCTGCTGCGGACTGGTAAACTACAGACTCCCTGGCACCGATGGAGGGTGGGCATGCCATGTACTGAAGGGCAGACTGTGCAGTGGCAACGCCTGCCCTTAGATCCCAAGCATTATTGATTAGAAGCTAGAGCAGAAGAACAGAGTCCAGAAGACCCCCCCTGGGGCCCTGTGTTACTATGCAAAGTTTGCTTGTAGGTTCAGCGTGTCTGCACAAGAAAGAAACGGTTTTTACCAATCCACTTAGAGCAGTGCATCAAAGCAGTCAAACCCTGCATCACCCTCCCGCCTAAATCACACAGGTGATTCCAATGAGGATGCTTTCCACTGAGCCCAAGCCTGCTTACCCCACAGGCAGAAACTGCTGGGAAACCTAGCAGTCACTGCACTTTGGAGAAGGCAGGGGAAGTCCAGTCATCAGTTGGGCCTGCCGGTTTTCAGACCTCGGTGCTTCATGGGTAGGCGCTATAGTCCTCACACCCAAGAGTGTCCCCCAGACGGCGGATGAAAGTATCCGAGACTGGAATGGCCTCCTGTATAGCGGTCCACGTTTTGCCATTTCCTATTTCTGTCAGTCGTGACTGGGTCCAAAGTAGTGCTTCGATTGGCATAGGAAGTGCATAAGTGGTACATGGACCCACAGAGCCACCATCCACAAACACTACTCCCTCTCCACTAGGTACTGTGGTATGTACATGGACAAGTGTAGGTGCACATGCTGATGGAAGTAGAACACAGATGAGTTCCGGTACTATGGTGCGTACATGGACAAGCATAGGTGTACCTGCTGATGGAAGTGGAGCACAGATTAGTCCCGGTACTGTGGTGTGTGCATGGACAAGCATAGGTGTACCTGCTGATGGAAGTGGAGCCCAGATCAGTCCCGGTACTGTGGTGCGTACACTGACAATCATAGGTGTACCTGCTGATGGAAGTGGAGCACAGATTACCCCAGGTACTGTGGTGCGTACACTGACAATCATAGGTGTACCTGCTGATGGAAGTGGAGCACAGATCAGTCCCGGTACTGTGGTGTATACATGGACAAGCATAGATGTACGTGCTGATGGAAGTGGAGTAGAGTTCAGTCCTGGTACTGTGGTGTGTACATGAACAAGCATAGGTGTACCGGTTGATGGAAGTGGAGCACAGATTAGCCCATGTACTGTGGTGTGTACATGGACAAGTGTAGGTATACCTGCTGATGGAAGTGGAGCACAGATCAGTCCCGGTACTGTGGTGTGTACATGGACAAGCGTAGGTGTACCGGCTGATGGAAGTGGAGCGCAGATCAGTCCTGTTACTGTGGTGTGTACATGAACAAGCATAGGTGTACCGGTTGATGGAAGTGAAGCACAGATTACCCCAGGTACTGTGGTGTGTACATGGACAAAAGTAGGTGTACCGGCTGATGGAAGTGGAGCACAGATTAGCCCCGATACTGTGGTGTGTACATGGACAAGCGTAGGTGTACCGGCTGATGGAAGTGGAGCGCAGATCAGTCCTGTTACTGTGGTGTGTACATGGACAAGCGTAGGTGAAGCTGCTGATGGAAGTGGAGCACAGATTAGTCCCGTTACTGTGGTGTGTACATAAACAAGCGTAGGTGTACCGGCTGATTGAAGTGGAGCACAGATTAGTCCCGTTACTGTGGTGTGTACATAAACAAGCCTAGGTGTACCTGCTGTTAGAAGTGGAGCACAGATCAGTCCCGGTACTGTGGTGTGAACATGGACAAGCATAGGTGTACCTGCTGATGGAAGTGGAGCACAGATTAGTCCAGTTACTGTGGTGTGTACATAAACAAGCCTAGGTGTACCGGCTGATTGAAGTGGAGCACAGATTAGTCCCGGTACTGTGGTGTGTACATGGAAAAGTGTAGGTGAACCTGCTGTTAGAAGTGGAGCACCGATCAGTCCTGGTACTGTGGTGTGAACATGGACAAGCATAGGTGTACCTGCTTATGGAAGTGGAGCACAGATTAGTCCCGGTACTGTGGTGTGAACATGGACAAGCATAGGTGTACCTGCTTATGGAAGTGGAGCACAGATTAGTCCCGGTACTGTGCTGTGTACATGGGCAAACATAGGTGTACGTGCTGATGGAGGTGGAGCACAGAATAGTCCCGGTACTGTGGTGTGTACATGAACAAGCATAGGTGTACCGGTTGATGGAAGTGGAGCACAGATTAGCCCATGTACTGTGGTGTGTACATGGACCAGTGTAGGTGTACCTGCTGATGGAAGTGGAGCACAGATCAGTCCTGGTACTGAGGTGCGTACATGGACAAGCGTAGGTGTACCGGCTGATGGAAGTGGAGCACAGATTAGTCCTGGTACTGTGGTGTGTACATGGACAAGCATAGGTGTGCCTGCTGATGGAAGTGGAGCACAGATCAGTCCTGGTACTGTGGTGTGTACATGGACAAGCGTAGGTGTACCGGCTGATGGAAGTGAAGCACAGATCAGTCCCGGTACTGTGGTGTGTACATGGACAAGCGCAGGTGTACCGGCTGATGGAAGTGGAGCACAGATTAGCCCCGGTACTGTGGTGCGTACATGGACAAGCATAGTTGCACCGGCTGATGGAAGTGGAGCACAGATCATTTCCGGTACTATGGTGTGTACATGGACAAGTGTAGGTGTACCTGCTGATGGAAGTGAAGCACAGATTACCCCAGGTACTGTGGTGTGTACATGGACAAGCGTAGGTGTACCGGCTGATGGAAGTGGAGCACAGATTAGTCCCGGTACTGTGGTGTGTACATGGTCAAGCGTAGGTGTACCGGCTGATGGAAGTGGAGTAGAGATCAGTCCTGGTACTGTGGTGTGTACATGGCCAAGCATAGGTGCACCTGCTGATGGAAGTGGAGCACAGATCTGTCCCGGTACTTTGGTGCGTACATGGACAAGTATAGGTGTACCTGCTGATGGAAGGGGAGTAGAGATCAGTCCCGGTACTGTGGTGTGTACATAGGTGTACCTGCTGATGGAAGTGGAGCACAGATTAGTCCCGGTACTGTGGTGTGTACATGGACAAGCATAGTTGTACCGGTTGATGGAAGTGGAGCACAGATTAGCCCATGTACTGTGGTGTGTACATGGACAATTGTAGGTGTACCTGCTGATGGAAGTGGAGCACAGATCAGTCCTGGTACTGAGGTGCGTACATGGACAAGCATAGGTGTACCGGCTGATGGAAGTGGAGCACAGATTAGTCCCGGTACTGTGGTGTGTACATGGACAAGCATAGGTGCACCTGCTGATGGAAGTGGAGCACAGATAAGTCCTGGTACTGTGGTGTGTACATGGACAAGCGTAGGTGTACCGGCTGATGGAAGTGAAGCACAGATCAGTCCCGGTACTGTGGTGTGTACATGGACAAGCGCAGGTGTACCGGCTGATGGAAGTGGAGCACAGATTAGCCCCGGTACTGTGGTGCGTACATGGACAAGCATAGTTGCACCGGCTGATGGAAGTGGAGCACAGATCATTTCCGGTACTGTGGTGTGTACATGGACAAGTGTAGGTGTACCTGCTGATGGAAGTGAAGCACAGATTACCCCAGGTACTGTGGTGTGTACATGGACAAGCGTAGGTGTACCGGCTGATGGAAGTGGAGCACAGGTTAGTCCCGGTACTGTGGTGTGTACATGGTCAAGCGTAGGTGTACCGGCTGATGGAAGTGGAGTAGAGATCAGTCCTGGTACTGTGGTGTGTACATGGCCAAGCATAGGTGCACCTGCTGATGGAAGTGGAGCACAGATCTGTCCCGGTACTTTGGTGCGTACATGGACAAGCATAGGTGTACCTGCTGATGGAAGGGGAGTAGAGATCAGTCCCGGTACTGTGGTGTGTACATAGGTGTACCTGCTGATGGAAGGGGAGTAGAGATCAGTCCCGGTACTGTGGTGTGTACATAGGTGTACCTGCTGATGGAAGTGGAGCACAGATTAGTCCCGGTACTGTGGTGTGTACATGGACAAGCATAGTTGCACCGGCTGATGGAAGTGGAGCACAGATTAGCCCATGTACTGTGGTGCGTACATGGACAAGCATAGTTGCACCGGCTGATGGAAGAGGAGCACAGATTAGTCCCGGTACTGTGGTGCGTACATGGACAAGTATAGTTGCACCGGCTGATGCAAGTGGAGCACAGATTAGTCCTGGTACTGTGGTGTCCATGTACACACCACAGTACCGGGACTAATCTGTGCTCCACTTCCATCAGCCGGTACACCTACGCTTGTCCATGTACACACCACAGTACCTGCACAAATCTGTGCTCCTATTCCATCAGCAGGTGCAACTATGCTTGTCCATGTACAGACCACAGTACATGGGCTAATCTGTACTCCACTTTCACCAACAGGCGCACCTATGCTTGTTCATGTACACACCACAGTACCGTCGACTGATGGGTGGAAGGTGGACAGTGAGAGGAGCGCCAGTGCTAGACATGTATAAAGCAGCAACGTGGGTTTCCCTCCTTACCTTTGCCCAGCACTACTGTTTGGTCTCTGATGTGAGAAGGGATGGGCATTTCTCCCATTCAGTACTACTCGATTTCCCTGTATAGCCTTTCTTTCAGACTCACCGCCCTTCTAGTATTGTTTGCAAATCTATTTCAAAGGTGAGAAATCTGCAGGTAAAAGTATCCATCAGAGGAAAAGTTACTTACGCTCTGTCTTTTAAATGGAAATTCGATTTATGTGTGTATATGTATATATAACTTCAAAAAAATGTTCCAAGTTAGTCTTGCATTTTACCTAGAAAACACTAATATCATTCTTGTCTCAGCTGAAAAAAACTGTGATCAAAATAACTGATGAAGACTGACGTCGAATCTCAGACGTGGCTGCTTTATGGCTCTAGTGATATCCCCCGACTCCGCTTCTGGGGTAGAAATGGAGCCAGTGCCACCTACCAGTGCCGTAGAGCTGTGTCAAAGGTTTCCAGATGCAGTCTGTGCTGGGGATATTCAAAGGTGAGGAGTCTGCAGATAGATCGGGTATTCACCAGAAAGATTGTTACCGAAGGAAAGTAATCATTAAAACCTAAAGAGGTTGAGCCACCTGACCTGCCTCATCTGGAATTTTCCATCGTGTAATAAAGATTTTGACTAGGTCTTAAGTTCTAGGCTTTTAAAATGGCTGACTACACTCAAATAAAAGCTGCATTTATTTGAAATAAACCCATTACATATATGCTCTACCCTAGCTACGGTTTCAAAACATGCCACATCTTAAATCGGGCAGCTCTTAGTGACCCTATTCCTCATGAGGTTAACTCAGTGGAAGTGGACAGTGGTGCAACTATCAAACTGTGAGGTCTCCAAGTTATTTCTTTTGGATGACTTGTGTTCCTCATACATCGCTTTTCACAATTAACCCTTTTGATGCCACGTTGAGGGTCGCAAACACCTTTCATAAAGTCATTGAGGGTTCAGAACGTCAGTGCCAGGGCCTTCATTCACCAAGAAATGCACTGTAAGAAACAATTTGTGTTCTTCTGTGGTGGAGTGAGTTGCCTGTCCTCTAGCTGAGATAAAGACTTTTGGAGTGTGCGGTTGCTATCAATCATTCAACGAGAGGAAGCAGTTAGGAGGAAGCTGACATCTTCATCCAGATACTGATCTGACAACTCAACAAGGTCCTGCTTGAAGCAGATCTCAGAAGAATGGCTTCTACTCCGTGTATCCGCGCACGGGTCCACTTTTTGTGCACGTCAATTACTGAACCCCCTCCGCAGTAGGGATTCAGACCGCATTAATAGAAGCTTCTCCTGAACAAGCAAATCTTTCTCATGCCTCTTTGCTTTAAATTAGCTTGCATTTACCCTATCTTCCTGTTTTGCTGTGAAGTAAGTACTTTTAGTTTCTTCAACTTGTACCCAGAAGCTGAGAGAAGGCAATGGTCAAGTTTCTCTACAACTTGTAGTTTCCCCATTTAGGATAATGTAAATGTGAGCTGGACTGGCCAAGTAACACAATGCTTCTGCTGAATGACTTGCAGGCTGAGTAACATTTTTGGATTCCAAAGGAGAGAATTCAGCAGATAAGATGAATGGCAGGTGCCTCTGAAAGCCTAGTTTGAACTGATCATCATTTTAGTTTAGGGGGGTGGTTCCTGCAGCTGCCCATGTGTGAGTGTGCTTGTTAGTTGTTGGGCTGGTTTCCCAGTTGTTGTTGTTCTGGATTCCCGGTGTATGCATGCTATCATAAACAGGAGGCGTTTGGGATCTTGCATTCCTTGTGTCCCATCATGTAGCTTCCCTACAAATGGTTTAGCTGGGTAGAATGAGTGGTAGAATGCATGGGTAGAAAAGGCACCTTGAGATGTTGATTCCTGTATTTGATGATATGCCAAGCCACCAGATTCACTTTATTTGCGTGGTTGTGTGTCGTTTACCATCATGCTGCCCAAATCCCTGGTTTCTATAGCACGTATGAACATTACTGTAGTATCATGAAGTCCTTGGTTTCACTCTGTATGGTAGAATGCCCCATAGGAGCTCTCTTGTTGCACCCCTGAAGTCCTTGAAGTCCTTTGTTTTTTACTGTCTCTGTGGTAGCATCGCTGGTAGGAACATGGTATCACAGTGCCTGGTTTCCTTCTATCTCTCTAGTTACATTTCCTTTTGGGACATTCTTGTTAAGTCCCTTTCTTCACACTGTCTGTATGGTAACATGCTCAGTAGGAAGAAACATGCTATCAAAGTGCCTGGTCTCAATCTATTTTATGGTAACGTTCCCTGTAGGTACATGCTTGCTGCGTCACGTGATTATGGTAGGATGATGTCACTGTGCCTGGTTTCCCTGTAGGAACATTCTTGTTATGTCCCTGAAGTCCCTGTCTTCTCCCTGTCTGTATCGTATCATGCTCACTAGAAACGTGCTTTTAGTGTACCTGGTTTCAGTCTATCTGAATAGTAGCTGTCTCTTAGGAGCCCTATTGCGACATCCCTCAAATCTCAAGTCCTTAACTTCACTCCACCTGTATGAACAAGCTATCAAAGTGCCTGGGTTCATCTTTCTGTTCTCTTAGAAGCTTGTTTGAGCTGTTGATGGGGGTTTCAGTCTATTCATATGGTACCATGTGCCCATAAGAACATGTTTGCTGCATCCCAGTGTCTCGGTCTTGTTGTGCCCTGATGCTGCATGCATTCTTGTTTCATGGGTATATACTGTAGCATGCTTATGAGACATACAAGTTAGATCAGAAGGTTTTTGCAGAGTCATTGCTTGGGAATCTTGTGGATTTGGTACTTGGGTTTGGGTTTGTGTTTCTGAATGCTTGGGGTCTGCAGGACCCTGGTTTCATGTATTGAAATAGGCCTGGGAAGAACAGCCTGGTCTGGCTGAAGAGTTCTCTGCTTTGGTTTTTGGCCATGACTTAAGGAACTTTCTCGCAGCGATGCTGAGTTTTTATGCCAGGGAGGGTCGAGCTGGCTGCAGGCCGAGGTTCTACAGAATTGTATAGTACTGTCCGTAGGAACACTCTAGCAGTGACCATTGGTTTCATAGAGTTCAAGGGGCTGGACATGGGATTGAGGCACTGGCAGTGACTTTGGGATACATTGTGCTGCTCCGGATCACACCTGAAAGGGGCGTGCTATCAGCAATGATGACATATTTTAAACTGCATACTATTTGCTAACAGTGACCCTAGTTTTGCTAGAGCTACAGGGTCTCATGTTTGGAAAGAACATGCTCGCAAAGAACTTGCGTTTCATGGAGCTCCTTGGGATCATACCTTGGGGTGAGCTGACAGGGACCCTGGGTTCCTACAGCTGCATAGTAACATGCCTGCGAGGAACTCTGTGACAGCAGCCTGGTTTTTGTGGAGCTCTGTGGGATCATGCCTGGGAGGTGCTAGGAGGTAGTAACCCTTGGTTCAAATGAGCTACATGGGATCGTACTTTGGGATCAGCTGTCTGAGACCCTGTGCACCCTAGAACGTTCTGACAGTGACCCTGTGTTTCATATAGATCCATGTGATCTTTTCTGGTAGGGGTTAGCTGGCTGCAACCCTTGGTTTCATTGGACCTCATGAGATCGCATCTCAGAGTGATCAGATGGTAGCAATGCTGGGATCCACTGAACTGCAGGGTATCCTGCCTGAGAAGAAGAGGCTTCTAGTGATTCCGAGTTCCATGTATCTGCATTGTATCACATCTGTCTTATAGAGACTTCTATCTGCACATTCCTTATCTTAGAATTATCTCCAGGTGACAGACTGGATCCGGATTTTTTTTGTGAGATGTGACATGTTCCGCGCCGAAAGTGACATGTACGTTACCTATATAGGTGTCACCCCAGTGTGCTGATGTTGGTTCATTTCTTTCCTGCAGTCAGTGCAGATCCGGAGAGAGCTAGCCCTAATTTTTGACTGACCTTTTTTTGACTTTTGTTGAAGTCTTTTTTGAGAGATCTTCTCCTGGTGTGGCAAGGATATCCACTAGGAAGGCTGGCTTCAAGCCCCTGCGGTGCCCGTTATTGACAGATGTCATGACGGACCCGCATCTTTTTTGCCTCTGGTGCCTAGAGCGCGACCACGACGCGAAGACCTGCGCCGATTGGCGTGCGATGAACTGCAAGGCCTTGAGGGAGCGGTTCCTTAAGCTCCTTTCCGTTCCACGTGCATCACCATGACGGTCTCGATCCCGGTGGAGAGGAAAGTCCCAGGATTGGTCGTAGAGCCCAAGATCCTCGTCGCACTCTGTCATCTGAGCATTTGGGTAAGTCCCACAAGAAAAAGAAGAACAAGAAGTTGAAGAGGGCTTCGACTTCATCCCGTCCGTCGTGGTCTTCAGATGAGACTAGAGAGTGTCGTCATTCACCTGGCTCCGTGGTTGATCCTAGGTCCTCCCTGAGTTTCCGGAAGCCGGTGCAACCCCCGCGGAACTTCGAGAGTTTTATGAGGCCATGCACTTCATATTTGGGCGGTCCATCCCTGCCGGCGGGCCTTGGGGCTCATGGTTTTGGGGGAAGCCCCTACTGGTTCCCCGCCCTAATCCTATGAACTCGGACTTGGGGTAGAGCATTGGGAGGGGTCGCTGGACCCTGAAGAATACGAGCCTCCAGATCCCAACATGGACTGCTGTTAGGACTTGGTGGAGGCCAGTGGACTGGACATTTTCCTAGATACTGGCATGCTTTATCCCCTTACTGTGGCTAAGAAGGAGGGAGTGTAATTAGCTATGGTGATGAGAAGGCCGGCCAAGGTCCTGGACCATAGCCTCTTCTCAGTGGCAGTCAAGACTAACATCTTGACAGGTGCTTCAGCTGGGAGTGACTTCCTCAGAACTGTTTCTTCCATTTAATAAAGCCCTCACAGATGTCCTGCTTGGGATTTGGTCCAAGCCCAGCCCAGGGGCTCCTGTGAACAGGACAATTGCCCGCCGCCATTGCTCCGCCCCAAGGGACCCACAGTTCCTCACGCAACACCCTACCCCGGACAGCTTTGTAGTCTAAGCCTCTTCTTCCCGTGTAAATCCTGACGTGTACCCTACGGATTGGGAATCCAAGAGGCTGGACACCTTACACAAGAACATTTTTTCGTCAACCAGGCTGGTACTGCGGTCTGTGAACTCTGTGTGCCTTTTGAGCCGTTACTCCCATGCTCTATGGTATTTGGTTGCGCAGGTGCTGCCCATAGTTCCGTAGGAGGTCTGGGTCCTACTCTCCCCAGCTGTTGCTGATGGGAGAGATGCATCTAAGATCAGGATCAGATGTGGACTGGATACCACCGACTCGCTAGACAGAGTGGTTTCATCGACAGGGGCCTTATGGCGCCACGCCTGGCTGAGAACAACTGGCTTTTCAGGGAATGTCCAAGCATCGCTTATGGACATGCCCTTTGATGGCTCCTGTGTCGTCTTAGACAAGGTGGACTCAGAAGCGCTGGAGCACTTCAAGGACAGCAGGGCTACGAACAGGTCATTGGGCCTTTTCATGGCCCCTTGGCAACCCCAGTCCGCCTTTTGCTCCTTTCGTGGCCAAGGATGGGGCTTCCAGCCGCATCCTTTACCACCCACCCACCCACCACAGCACGCAAGCTTCCCATCCTCTTCATGGCCAAGGAGGCGATACCCACAGACCATGGTTTGGGCAGCCATAGGTCGGTCCAGTCCACCAGCCCTCCTGCAGCCACAGCCTCTAAACCCCTTTAGTTTGCCCTCTATAACATCAGATCGATGGGTTCTTCAAATTGTCTGAAGGGGCTACTCCCTCCCCTTCGGGATCTCCCCTCCACCCATGCCACCCACTTGTGACAAGCTGACGGAGGTCCATCTCTCCTTACTCCACCAGGAAGTGATGGCTCTCTTGACCAAGGGAGCCACAGAGAGGGTGCCGATGCCAGAAGTAGGCTGTGGTTGTTCTTTCCGCTACTTCCTGGTGCGCAAGAAGGATGCTGCCTTTTTCCTATACTAGACCTGCGCTCTTAATTTCTTCCTCAAGAAGTTGTTCATAATTCTCACGCTCAAGTCCTGTCTACACTGGACCCGGGAGACTGGATGGTAGCGTTGGGCATTCTTCCGCATCCTGGACCTGCCTGCCCACAGGTGTTACCTGTGGTTCACGGTGGGCCACAAGCACTTTCAGTTTGCCGTGCTCCCCTTTGGCCATGCCAACACCCTCGGGTGTTCACCATGTAAATGGCGGTGGTTACTGCTCATCTGCGGAGATCAGGGGTGCCAGTCTTCCCCCCCATCTCGACGACTGGATGTTGAAGGCGGGCTTGCCCCAGGATGTCGTCTCCCACCTCCACACTATGGCAGACCTCTTGCATTTTCTGGGGTCCACCATCAATGTGCCGAAGTGACACCTGACTCCCTCGCAAACACTTCCTTTCATCGGAGCTGTTTTTGACACCGTGCAGTTTCGGGCCCATCCTCCTGAATGACGAGTGCAGGATATTCTGGCTATGATACCGATGTTTCAGCCTATGTCCTGGATTTCGGTGAGACTGACACTGAGGCTGCTGGGTCTCAGGGACTCATGGCCTCTTGCATCCTGCTTGTGACACATTGTCTTGTTACTGCGCCACTGAGCCTCGGTTCTGTGGCACTGCATGTTATTACATATAGGAGGTCAATACGCTGGATGTGGCACTGCAGTCCTTGGAGGTCCATGGCATCACTCACTCTTTGGAGGGAGGAGCAGGTGTACAATTGAGGTTTGCAGTAGTTGAAACATGTTGATTTGATCAGAAAGTCATGTGATAGTGTAAGTAGGAAAACAGAGTTTTGGGGTAGATGAGAGACCTCAATCTTGATGTAAGCCATAACTGATTTCAGACACTGACCAAATTGTGAGCATTAAAAGGTAAACTGTTTTCTGGGAGTACTTCTTCACTCACCATTGAGAGCATGGCACGAACAGCAAGGCTTTACGTGGAGAAATGCATGCATAGGGTGCACTCATGCAGCAGCTAACCAAAACAACAATGAAAGTAGGAAAATAAACATTAAAGCTCCAAGCCATGTGTGATAAAAGGATACAAACTTAATAAGTAAAATTTCATGTTCATGAACTGCTCCTGATGTGGAGATCACAATTTATAATAAAAACAGAGTGGGGGTGACTTTGGGTAAAAATGCCTCTCTTCAACCAGAATAACCATTTCTTTTCACAAAACAGCTACCAGGCGACAGCATTACATTGGTTTGTTTTTTTGCAGAATCTATGCCTCTAGCTGAGTGTTTCTCAGCGAGCTGATTTACGGTGGGTCGGGAAAGTCCAAGCAATAAATAAAGATGCCTTTAAATTCTGTGTTTATCTTGTCACATTTGCGGTGCTTCGAAGACAGAGGTCGAATGCCGGGCATTACCTTCTGACAAATTGCTGCTTACTCTTTTAACATGGGATTGGTGTTTTCTTTTCTTCCTCTGACTGCAAAGCGAGACTAGTTTTTAAAGTGAATTATGTGACAGTCTTGCAGGAGTACAGGTAGTGAGAAAGGAAAGGCTGTAGGATATCATTTTTTGTAACATGCAACAAAATGTAAATACCTGTATATGAGCTGAATGAATTCATCAGTTAGGAAAGCAAAAAACAAGCACATTTGTATGTAATTTTGAGGTGTGCTGGAAACCGAGATTTTAATAAGATCAAGACACGTTACTTGTTGAAGAACAAATGATATTCACAGAAACCCGATCTCCACACATTATCCTTTGAGGCTGTGTAGTTTTGTCAGTAAACCTGCATGTCTGTGCAAAGTTAGTGGCCATTTCAATGGAAAATGTTCTCGTCTGAAAATGACACAAGGCTTTAAATGACACAAGGCTTTAGTTGTATTCAAAAATCGCCCCTCCTCATGTCTATTAAGGTAAGTGGGTCACAAAAGAGTGTTGTTTTAAAAAGTGGGACGTAGTTCTAAAAAGTTTGGAACCATTGATCTAATAACATATTTGCAAAATTAATTACTGAATTACTTGCTTTGAGGCTTCGGTGTGGGCCACTTGTTCTCCTCAAACATGGAACTCTCTAATGCAGTGGTTCTTAGCCTGTGCTCCGAGGATCCCTCGGCGTCCGCAAGGCCTACTCAGGGAGTCCGTGACTGTTTTACACAATTAAATATTATTAAAATGATTACATTCAAAATAATAAAGTATATACTAATAAGGAAGCAACATTAACATTTGAAAACGTTTTCTATATTTGACTGTGAATTGCACAGAATATTTAAATATATGAGCATTTACTTGGTGTATACTTGTTTTTTTATTTTATGTAGTGTTTTGAGGTTCAAATCATTGAAATTGCTTAGTTGGGGGGTCCCCGGCATCCAACAATGACTCAGTGGGGGTCCCTGGATTCCAGTTATGATTCAGGGGTTGGGAGGGGAGGGGTGGATCCATAGAACTCAAAAGGTTAAGAGCCACTTCTCTAAGGGCGCTATAACGACTAGAGTGTAAAGAACACCTGACCTGCCTCAAGCAAGTTTCTCAGATGACTGACACGGGGAGTTCAAAGCAAATACCGGATTATTTTAAGGCACTTTCACTGAGGTTCCAAAATGATACCCATAGTGCTGACTTTGGGAGCTCATGCGATTGGGGGCCGTCTAACCATGGTTAACTGTAAGTGGGATTAGTTTGTGCCCTGAGTGGCGTACAATGTTCCATAAGGTTCCAACATGTCAGACAAAGTTTCTCACAACATTTTGCTTCCTTGAGGTTTGGCAAGGCTCCTCCGGCAGAGCCAGCCAGCTTCTTGGCTCTTGTGGAGAGCTTTCTTGGCATTTTTGTGGCCTTCTGTGATCTTCTGTTAGCTAAGGGAGCCAGTTCGACAAACCCATTCTGAAATCCAGATCACGCCTCTGTACTCGGTGCTGTGGTCTTCTTTAGGCCAAGATGACTAATTTACAGTTCACATTGACACAACAAGCACTTACTGCGGTATGATTGATGCTACTGCTCCCTGTGCATTCTGAAGGACTCCAGCAGCCTTCCTGGTTTAGCAGTGTTGGTCTGTGCATACTGGGAAGGACCCTGCTCCGAAGTTACTAGCATTTTACCCAAGACACAGATGCGATCGTTGCACATCAATACCTGGCAGAGTATGCAGTGTATATTTAGCCAGATCTACAGAATCATACACCAGTGCTATTGTAATGCTTATTTAATGTACACAACCATCTTTAAGAGTTAGCGTAACACAATCCATAGAGAAGAAGTAAACGTTGCACCCTCATGCCACTGTCAGTTCTTCCTGGATCCTGTTGATCTTTGTGGAGCACACTGAGGACCAGCCAATGTCAGCGGCACTGAACTGCATTAAGGGCATTTGTCTTCGTTTGCCCAGTCCACCTCCTTGCCCTATTGCTGCTGTCTGCTTTCTTCTACTTGGCCTGTCCGCTATCCCCTCTGGTGAGAAGTGTTTGTGGCACAGGCCTTTCACCAAAACACTGCCTCACTCATACTGCATACTCCCTTAAGAACCTGAGCGCCCCCTGATGCATACAGCACACACCAATTAAGGCAGGTTCAGGAACCCCATACTTTGGCTGTCTTTTAAAGTCTGTTGGCTACCCTGTAGATGTTTAAATGCATTGAGTGTGACACAGGAGAGGTGGAAAAGAGAGGCAGGAGAGTGCAAAGGAGTGGACAAGATGAGGGGAATGAGCAAGGAGACTTGTGGATGAAGCAGACTACCCCAAAATGCTGAAAATGGAATGGGCTACCCAGTTGTGAGCCCTACTGCACCAACTGCCCAAAGATGCGGTGATCTCGGTCTGTCTATGTTTACCTGCCCTTTTCAACATCTTTTCTAACCTAGCCATCAGTTGCTGTCATCTGACATCGATCCACGCGCCCAAACTATCTTCCACATACTCAACATTCACGAACCCACCCTGAATACTCACTCCCACCAGTTTACAATCTTTCCTTTTACTATTCCAAATGTGATCTTTGTCCTCAGTCCCAAATGCCTTTTGCTTTCTGCCTTATGAGTGCTAAGTGTACCATGAACATATGTTTTCTCTCTGGTTCTCACAGTGTAGCTAGCAAGCAGTCATGTGATGCCCTCAGTCTTGGCTTTTTACAACAGCACTTGGCCTCCTGTGATATGGGGCCCGCGCTTAAAATGTGGAAGTTACACTGCACTTAGCAGAATCTAAAGTTATATTGGCTAAAATGAGGACTGGCTGAAGGTGTATGGAACCACTTGGCAGAAATGTCAAATGGCCGTTCAAGATGTTTCATCAGTGTCCACTCTAAAGACCTTTACTATACTTTAGGAACACACCTCTTTGCTGGGTTTCCCCCATATATTTGCCCTGGTCATCTGGTATGTTGACCATTCGAAAGTCTGAGGACTGTGCTTGGTGTCTTAGTGATATGCTGTCTGTTTAAAAATGTCAACCATCCTTAATATAAGGTTGCCAAACCACACACTTTGGTAATCCAACTGTATACGTACACAATAAAGTTGCATAAAGTACAGGCATAGCATGCAAGAGTAAATGAAAGTTTTCCCACTTGCGTCTAAAAATATAATGTGCTTAAGACAGTGCATGTTTTCTACAGGCTCTCACAAGGACAGTATTAAGTGCAAAATGGGGATTAAAACCCTATTTTGGTAAATTGTGACATTAAAAGAAATGTCCGGCATATAGGTAATCCATTATGAAACGACCAATAGACGGATCAGATTGTGATTACCTACAGTGCCTTCTGCGTGTTTGAATTACGTATACACTGCCAAAAGCTCCGATAAAGTTTTTCTGAAGGGGCCATCCATGTTCCTGACTGGCCTCCTCTCAATCCTTTTTTTTTTTTTTTTATTTCTTTATTAACATTTGAGAATGCAATCATTACATCAGGATAATATGAGCTTTTCTTACATTCAACGTCATATGTTAACAATGTCCTGACCTATATAGTCCTCCATATCTTGTTACCAAAAAAAGCATCACATTGAGTTAACTCCCTCCCCACCCCCTTTCCGGTCCGTGTCTCCTCCTCTCAATCTTATCAAATCCTCCAAGTGGATGCTGAGAGAGCGAGCAGTTTTACTTCAAAGGGAATGGGGGCGTAAATGAGCCCCGGGACTTCCAAGTCATCTGCCTGTGTAGCCCTTCCATACAGCTCTCCTGAGCTGAGGGTCACGCCTCAGACTCAACGACCCAAGCACAACGAGTGGGCTGATAAAGATGGGTTTCTGGAGTGGAGGAGTAGAACTTGACTGGACGAGGGCAGACTTTGGGGAATGAGAGAGATGAGCACAGGGAGAGGAGGTATCGTCCATGACACTTTAAGCGACAAGAGGGTCTATGGGATAGGCTTTCGCTGAACTCGTATCTTTAGAACAGGAACTGGACCGAGAGAGATGAGCACAGGGAAAGGAGGTATCGTCCATGACACTTTAAGCGACGAGAGGGTCTATGGGATAGGCTTTCGCTGAACTCGTATCTTTAGAACAGGAACTGGACCGAGAGAGATGAGCACAGGGAAAGGAGGTATCGTCCATGACACTTTGACGAGAGGTTCTATGGAATAGGCTTTCCCTGAAATCATATCCCTAGAACAGGAACTGGACCATACTGTTGCACATGATGGGAGGAGAAAGCCTGAGAATTATTTTAGTTTGATTTGCTTGGTGGACATGACTAATCCCCGACTGATTCACTCACTCCTAGAAGAGAGCTAACTGGAAAAGACCACTCTAGTGCTATTGCAAAGAAGACCTTCTTCCCTATACCTGCTTTTGTGGAAGAGAAATTAAAGGACCAGGTGTAATAATACATTTTGGTAGGGACCTGAACTAGAATTTTGGAGCACCACCTATGACTAGAAACTGGAGCACTGTCTGAAGGCCAGTCCTGAACACTTAATAACATTTACCACAGTACTATTTGTCAAGAACATTTCCTTTGCAGTATGGCAATTTTGCTGCAAGCGAGTAGACCATTTACTTTCTCTCTTCCAAAAAAGTGGCTAGAGCAGTGGTACCCAAACTTTTTAGAACCATGACCCACTTTTTAAAACGACAAACCTTTGTGACCCACCTACCTTGAATGGACATGAGACATGAGGAGGGGTGATTTTTGAATCTACCTAAAGCATCGTGTGGCAGTGCATTGTCACTTACAGACAGTACATTTTCCATTGAAATGGCCACTAACTTTGCACAGACATACAGTTTTACTGATAAAGCTATATAGCACTCCCGTGATAATGTGTGGAGATCGGGTTCCTGTGAATATTTATAATTTGTACATCAAGTCAAGTGTATTCATTTGTTTTGATCTTATTAAAATCTCTGTTTCCAGCACACTTCAAAATTACAAACAATTTGCTTCATTTTTGGTTTCCTGACTGATGAATGCATACTGTTCATTTACGGGTATTTACATTTTGTTGTGTGTTGCAAAAACAATATATAAATATCCTAAAGTCTTTCTTTTCACATTCCCTTACTCCAGCAAGATTGTCACATAATTCACTTTAAAAATTCCTCTTAATTTGCAGTCAGAGAAAGAAAAGTAAACACAAATCCCATGTTAAGAGTAAGCAGCAATTTGGCAGAAGATAATTCCTGATATTCAACCTCTGTCTTAGAAGCACCGGCAAAGGTGACAAGATAAACACAGAATTTAAAGGCATCTTTATTTATTGCTCGGACTTTCCCATCCCACCAAAAATCAGCTGACCCTCTGTTTGGAAAAGACTGCATTAGATGATTGACTGCGGGCAGCAAGGGATGGCTGTGTAGGTTTCTGAATTGTAGATGGCAGACTTGAAAGTTGTATGATCATGTTTAGCACACACCTGGTGGTCCCGAGACAGGCATGCTTGAAACAGAAAAGCAGAGGAGAGTACTACACGTTAGGAAGGTGAGTCATAAGTTTGCAGCGTTTGTCTGATGTGTTTTATTTTGTAGTCTCACATAAACCACAGAAGCTGCAGGAGAGAAACTCTTCAACTGCAGACGAAATCTTGCGTAGCAGCTTTAGTCAAAGTAACTGAGTCAGCTGGATCCATTGTTTGAATTCTGTCAACAATGGCCTTCACTTCACAAAATTATCGTGAAGCAAGCAGTTTACTAGCCCTTCGTTTCACTTTCTGGGACTCAAGCGAAGTCCAGACTAGGCATGCCCTGATTAGTCCCCGCTGCAGACAAGGCTGTTTACTTCAATCTCGAACAGCCTTCCAAGTCTACAAACTCGAGATAAATTGTGACGATCAGCTGAATCCCTGCTGCACAAAAGGCAGTTTACTTGAATCTGCAACACTCATCCAAGTGTATGCATACCAAGCACAACCAGATCAGTCCCTGCTGCACAACAAGGTAGTTTCCTAGAATTTCCAACACTCTTCCAAGTCTACGAACTCTAACCAAAGTGGGACCAAACCTGAGATGACCAGATCAGTCCCTGATGCATCCAAGGCATTTTATTTGAATCTCAAAAGCTCTTCCAAGTCTCTGGACTCAAGCCGAGCTCAGCTCAAGCATGAGATGGCCAGTCTCTGTTGCATAAGTCTGTGGGTTCAGACCAAGCACAAGATGACCAGTCCCTGTTGCACAAGTCTCTGGGCTCAGGCCCAGCTCAGACCAAGCATGAGACGACCAGTCCCTGTTTCACAAGCCTACGGACTCAGGCCAAGCTCATACCATGTATGAGACGACTATTCCTTGTTGCACAAGTCTATGGGCCCATACCAAGCATGAGATGACCAGTCCCTGTTGCAAAAGCCTCTGGGCTCAGGCCAAGCTCAGATCAAACATGAGATGGCCAGTCCCTGTTGCACAAGTCTACGGACTCAGGCCAAGCTCAGACCAAGCATGAGATATGACTATTACATGTTGCACAAGTCTATGGGCTCAGAATAAGCATGAGATGTCCAGTTCCTGTTGCACAAGCCTCTGGACTCCGACCAAGCTCAGACCAAGCATGAGACGACTAGTCCCTGTTGCACAAGTCTACGGGCTCAGGCCAAGCATGACATGGCTAGTCCCTGTTACACAAGTCTACGGACTCAGACCAAGTATGAGATGACCAGTCCCTGTTTCACAAGCCTACAGACTCCGGCCAAACTCAGACCAAGCATGACATGCCCAGCAGCCCCTGTTGCACAATCCTACGGACTCAGGCCAAGCTCAGTCCACGCATGAGATGACCAGTCCCTGTTGCACAAGTCTATGGGCTCAGGCAACGCTCATACCATGCATGAAATGGCCAGTCCATGCTGCACACATCTATAGGCTCAGACCAAGCATGAAATGGGCAGTCCCTGTTGCACAAGTCTACGGACTCAGGCCAAGCTCAAACCAAGCATGAGATGACCAGTCCTGGTTGCACAATCCTACGGACGCAGGCCAAGCTCAGACCACGCATGAGATGACCAGTCCCTGTTGCGCAAGTCTATGGGCTCAGGCAACGCTCAGACCATGCGTGAAATGGCTAGTCCCTGTTGCACACATCTATAGGCTCAGACCAAGCATGAAATGGCCAGTCCCTGTTGCAGAAGTCTACGGACTCAGGCCAAGCTCAAACCAAGCATGAGATGACCAGTCTTGGTTGCACAATCCTATGGACTCAGGCCAAGCTCCGACCAACCTTGAGGCGACCAGTCCCTGTTGCACAAATGTACTGACCAAAGCAAAGGTGGGACCGTGCAAACATGCACGAGATGCATGACGGAAGATTGCTAAAGCGCTATGCTCTACACTGCTTCCTTACGCCACATGCTTGAGGGACTGTGTTCATACACTTCGGTGTTACCTAGAGCAGTGTCTGCGATCAGTCTTATTTTAATCTGTCATTGTTGTTCATTTGTCTAACACAACAATCCTAAAGCTAAATCTCCTGTATCACTCATCCTTTCACTTCACTTCACACTGCTACCCAATCCCCGTTTAAGTGCATTTTATATTTCTTGTCGGCTCCTGAAACCCTTGTTAACGTTTTTGTTGACTTTCATTGTGATCTTTGGAGCATCTGGTATAAAAATCGAACATTTCAGGTTACATGTTCGTGAATCTCTTCACTGCCGTTTTCTTCTGTTACAAGGCCACACTACCCTCTCGTAGGGCCTGGATGACTTGCTAAACAGCCATTGTGCGTATGGCCTTTTCACTGTCCCTCTGAGTGCTGACACAGGGAGTGAGAACCAATCTTTTAATGTTGACTTTGAACGACAGTATGTGCCTCCCACCCCCATGAATGTTGTTACTTCAAACCACACTTCTGAGCTTACTGCCATAGCATGAGATTTGCCTCTAGCTGCTTCCTCGCTGCATGACTTGAGCCTGTTCTCTCACAGACTTGGCTGTCCTCTGCACATCTACCCCTGAGGACAGAAGGAGGTTAGTTAAAAACCGCCTCCAGTGATGCACTTTCAGCTAAATTGTTCAACTGTTTCAACTGTGTTTTCAACATAGACCAACATTTTGCATCTTGAAGACCGATCTGCCCTTTTCACGTATTCAGGCCTCCCTCTGAAGCCAGTCAGAGCTGCATGTTTACATCTGCACAAGGCTGAGTCACAATGGGCCCATTGACAGTGCCTCATTTCTGGAATTCATTCTAACTGTGGTTATGACTTGATGAAGAATGGGTCATTCTCTGCCACTGCAGCCTGCTGTGAGCCTTGCTGTGGTCTTTGGACAAGTGAGTGTTCAAGACCACAGTGTAGTTGGCTGGCCGTCTGCACCCACCAGAAAACTGTGCAGTCATGAAGACGAGCATAGCAAAGTGTTGCATCCTTGGAAGAGCATAACAGGTTTAACATGTCACTCCATGTACTACAGCGATCTCCTGGAGTGGAGTGTCTTCTCCCATGGAGTGGGAGATGAGGCCCAGTCAAAGCCCCTCTCCCTTGGTTTTCATTCTTCAGACTCACTCATGAGATGTTTGTGACATCGACAGATTCGATGCTGCGATGCAGAGTGATAGTCATAGGTCTGCCAGCGGTGTCTGTGGCTTTGTGAAGTTCTTTCCTTCTTTTGGTCTCATCTTTGTGTTCCTTGGTTCTTTAAATGTCTTAATGAGATAGACAACAGATTATGCGTCAATTTAATGCATCTTAGACCTCATAAGGCGTTCTTCTATCCAGTCCTCATTGTAAAGTGCCACCTGGCCATTATGATACTTTGATGAAATTGCACCCCGAGGGCTGGATGCGGACCAAAGGGATAAATAAACGCTGGAGTGGCCACTTGTGGCACTCCGCTACACCACTGCCTAGCATCTCTTTCCCCTTTGTTTAGTAGCGCTTGATACCCAAGGACTACCTGTGTGCCTGCGCCCTGGGGCACTACATTGGCAACAAGGCCAGTCGCGTTGGTGCCATCAGCACTGCCCCGCCCGCGGCGAGAAGAGAACGGACTGTACCATTTGTAGCACTGCACGTGGGATGGTCCCCATCAGGCCTGCGGTTAGGCCTCAGCCTTGGCCCAATCTGCCGCAGCTGCTAGGCTCACGGCGTGGCCCCTCCCCTGCTGCCTGCGGTCCTGGTGTGTCGCCGGCGCCGCCCAATTCTGTCAGGCCGCGAGTGAGGGCTGAGCTCCTGTGGGTCCCACACTCAACAAGAGGGAGGAGCATCACCTACTGGCGCGTTTGGAGCACCGTGCCTTGTGTACGATTTCCTTGTCAGCACATGTCCCGATTGGTAGAGGGATAGAACCCTCTGGTGGGTGCTCCCAAAAGTCAGGGAAAGGACGTTTATCAAGATACAGTGGGAACATCCGCATTCTCTTTTGTTTGCCTGGGAGAATAGCCTGGGCCTTCTCCCCTGTCTACTCAGAATTCTAGGAAGCAGCATTTTGCAAATCCCATGTGCAGATAGGACAGCGACCAGCGGTACATGCATCAGCCCCCAGCAAGGATGTGTTCAGTGGGTGGGTACTGTCCCATGAGGCGCTGGTATTGACCCCAGCAAAGAGCACCCACCCGAGGGTTCTGTCAACCAATCCAGGACATGAGCTGGCCTAGAAATCGTCCATCTCGATAGGATAGCCCCACGCCCTAAGCTGGCTCACACCGGAGCCAGGATATACACCTACGGAGGCACGGAACTGCTGCCACTGGTAGGAGTAGTGGTAGTGGTAAGCGAAGGGAGATCGACAAGGGCCAGCATCCATGTCAAAGAGGGCAACACAAGCACCCTCCTGGGCTTCCACATGCTGAAGACCTGGGGCTCGTATTCTTTGTGAGGCAAATCCATGAGTCGCACGCCGCATCGATCATGCAAGAGTTTCCTCAGCTGTTCGAAGAACTGGGACGGCTCAAGAACACCAAAGGTGCAGCTGCACATTGATGACACCATGAGGCCTACGGCGCTCCACCACCAGAGAGTACCCTTCTACCTGCGCCTGGTGGAGGAGAAATTGCAGAACCTTGAACAACAGGGAGTGATCGAAAAAGCCACCGGGCCCACACCCTGGGTCCTCAGCCCTAGTAATTGCGCCCAAACCAAAGTAACCTGGGGCCATTCAGCTCTGTGTGGACATGCACCTTCTCAATAAGGCCATTTGGAGTGAACGGCATATCACCCCCTACTATGGATGACATTGTGGGAGATCCAAATGGCGCGCAATGTTTTTCAAAACTTGACCCCAATGCCGGTTATCACCAGCTGCATCCAGCCAGTTGTTATATAACGACGTTCTCAACGCACATGGGCCTCAGGAGATACCAGCGGTTACATTTTGGCATATCCTCTGCGGCAGAGAAGTTTCAAAACACCATCCGTGAAACCCTCTCCGGCCTTGTAGGTGTTTTAAACGAATATGTATCTTTACTACGCATGCGATAGATCGCATGCCGTTACAACGCGGTCGTTACAACGACCGCGTTGTTACATCGCAAAGCATTACATCGCAAGTCATTACAACGACTTGCTGTAGGGGGCGCGCTGGACTTAGGAATAGTATTATTTACTATTCCTACTCCAGTTTGTGCAACAGCAGGGAAGGTGTTGGATTGTAAATCCAACACCTTGTGCCCCCTATCGCAAGTCGTTGTAACAACTTGCGATTTAATGGTTCGCGATGTTACAACGCAGTCGTTGTAACGACCGTGTTGTAATGACATGCGATCTATCGCATGCGTAGAAAACGCTGTTTCCCGTTTTAAACATCAGTGACGGCATCTTGATCTCCTCAGAGACCCTAGAGGAACATTGCATACGTCTCAGAGCAACGCTGGAGAGGTTGGCAGACTGTGGCCTGGCACCCCGTGAGAAGAAGTGTTTATTCTATGAGACTTCGATCTAATTCTTTGGGTATTTGTTCTCGAGAGAGGGGCTGAGTGTGGACCCCAGGAAGGTGGAAGCGATACAGAAGGCATCAGTTTCCTGGAACGCCACAGAGTTGAGGAGCTTTCTTGGGATTGCAATCTACTGTGGCAGATTCATTCTGAACCTGGCCACTTTGTCCGAAACCCTGAGAGCCCTGACAAGGTCGAATACCGCCTGGAAGTGGATGGAGCACACCGACATGGCATTTTGCCAGGTGAAGGATGTACTGCTTGCAGACGCCACCATGGTCTACTTTGACCCGAGACGCAGGACGGAAATTGTGGTAGACACTAGCCCCATAGGGCTGGGAGCTGTACTGCTACAGGAGAAGAGTGAAGGGTCATGGGCCCAATTGCATATGCCAGCAGAGCGCTATCAGGCACTGAGCCTCAATATGCTCTGATAGAGCGAGAGACGCTGGCGATCCAGTGGGCCTGCCGCCATTTCATTCTGTACTTCTGCAGCCAGAAATTCAAGGTAATCGCAGATCGCAAGCCACTCATCTCGCTCTTCGCTGGAACGTCTCGACATGACATCGAGCGGTGGGCAGTGCAGCTGCAGTCCTATTCCTTTGAAATAGTTTAATGTCTTGGAATGAATAATCCGGCTAACTACCCCCAAATGCAGCCTGGCAATGGCCAGAGTGAGGAGGATGAAGGGGCTGAAGTATATGTACGGATGGTCGTGCATGAGGCATGTCCCTGAGCCCTGTCGGTCGAGGAAGTCACGCAGGCAACCATGACGGACATTGGTCCAAAGCGGCGCTCCTCCGGATACAGTGGTGGAACTTCCTAGATTGTGCTGGGTCGCTAGCTCCCCCTCACCAGGCGACGTTGACCCAGCTCTGGAGTGTCAGGGATGAGTTGAGCACCAGTAGTGAAGGACTGCTTTTACGAGGGAGATGCATCTGAATGCCTGTGTGCCAGGGACGTTGACCTGGCACACCAAGGCCACCAAGCAGTGGTGAAAACCAAGGCACGACTGCGAGGCAGTCTGGTTCCCAGGAATGGACACCATGGTAGATGAAAAGGTATGGGATTGCCATTCCTGCACAAACACCAGTGGGGGAACCAAGACCTGCCCCAGTAATTACAGAGGAACCCTGCCTAAGACCCTGGTCCAGAGTCAGCATGGACTTCAGACGTTTTCCTGATGGGTGGCTTACGGCTGTGATAGTGGACAGTCACACAAAGTATCCAGTGGTAGAGCTGGTACAGTCCATTGCCTTTTCAAAGGAGAATCTGGTCCTAGAGAAAGTCTTCGCCATGCTAGGTCTCCCGGAATTGGTCAAGACTGACTATGGGCCCCCATTCCAAGGGCAGGACTTCCAGAAGTACCTACTATTGTTCAGCATCAAGCATCGAAATGTAACCTCACAATGGCCTCAAACAAACGGGAAAGTGGAGCGTTTTATGCACACGTTGAACCGTGCACTCCTCATAGGAGTACATCTGGATAAGGATGCAGAGTGCTGCCTCCACCGATTACTACAGGCATAAAGGCAGTCCCCTCATAGCACCACAAACTGTGCCCTCATGGATCTGCCGCTTCAGAGGTCTACCATTGATAGTATCCCAGCAGGGCCCACCTGGCAGCCAGCGGCCCTTGATGTGCAAGAGGCTGAGGAGGAAAGGAGGGACAACCACAACGGTGCCAGTCAGGACTGGAGGGTTGCCGCCCCAGTGTTACCCGTGGGGGATCAAGTTGTTTGCGGGACCACCACCCTGGTTGGAAGTTCCGTACGTCTTTTGAGAAGGAAGTCTGGAAGATGGCAGACGTCCAGGAGACTATGGTCACTGTCCAGCGAGGATGCACCACGGTAGCCAGGAGGGTGTTCTGGTTCAAATGAGTGTCTCCCTCGCTTGAGGAGCTGAGTGACGACCAGGTGGAGCAGGACAAGATGTCCGAGAAAGCGGTGGCAGCTAGACCCAGTGATGGTGGTGCTGAGTTTGGTTGGGTAGTTGAACTGGAGCAGTTTCTGTTTTGGTAATCTTGAATTGTAGCTTCAGCCCCCTTGTCCTTCAGCTCCCGCAGCCTTTCCTTCTTCTAATACAGCAGAAGCCAGAACTTTATTGGGGAAAACACCTCAAATTAAAGCTCGAAATGCCTGATTACACAGAACCTTTGGGTACCCTCTAATGTGGCTTAAGAACATGAAAACCTCATAGTTTGAAAAGAGTAATGACACACGTCTAAAACACAGGATAGATTAAATTGCAGGCATCTGTTGCTTGGATCATTGCTGAAAATCTAAGTTAAAATGTGATTATTAACATATATTTAACATGTTCAAGAACAAAAATGTGGCTCTTTAAGGGTAGAGTTTTGGAAGATTTTACTCGGCATGTTCCCTCTGTGATAGGGCTGGAATGAGGTTCCTAGACGCACCCATAAGTGTGAGTGTCATTCTCGTGTCACTGCCACTGGGGCACGAGGAAAGGTTTACACCAGCCAGGGTACAGTAGCAAATGACCCAACGTATGTTTGGCTTCACAGAGCGTCCTCTCTTCCTCTTTTTTTGTGATATTAGGTAGTTCACTCGGTTGTTTTAAACAGCCATTCACATTTACTCCTGACACAACTACTTGGTAACTACTCCGTTTACAGGATCGCTTTAGACCAGTGGTTTGTATCTGTGGTCCAAGAGGACCCCCTGGGGATCCACAAAGCCTACTCAGGGCATTCACGACTGCTTAGAAAAGTAAATAATAACAGACTAATTAGGTGTATATAGATAAAGAAGCAACATTTAAAATTTCAAAATGTTTTATAAATGTGAAGGAATTTGAAAATGGAGGCTAAACCTTAAGTTAGTATCCTCAGATTGATTTGTGGGAGCAGTGCAAGTGCACCAAACAGAATATAATATGGACGATGAGTGGCCTCAATTGAATTTAGAAAAGCACCAACCTTCCCATAAAAATTGAAATTATTTTTTTTATATTTGTGAATTAAATAAAATATTTCATCATTTGTGTATTTTTTTGATGAGTGCTTGTTTCTATATATTCAGCATTTTTTTTTGCGGTTCAAAATCATTGAAAATACATAGGCCGGGGTCCCCTGCCTCCAGTAATTACTCAGTGGGGGTCCCCCTGATTCTAATAATTGAGTGGGGGTCCCCAGGTTCCAGTAATGATTAAGTAGGATTAAGAACCACCGCTTCAGACCAAAGTTAAGCTCGAATCCCGCTTGGCTTGAAGTCGCCATTAAATTACTTATGACAGGTGTTTCCTCCAGTGAGAGAACAAGACAAGCAATTAAATGTCAGTTTTTTATTTTGTTTTGGCAGAGTCCTGAGTAGCCCAGGCATTTCTGTGATTGGAGTTTTTGGGCACAGAGAACTTTCTTTCTAGCCGGTTGTGGCCAAAAGTCTCATTCAGTGCAGACTATTGCTAGTTTTGGATTTAAGAAAGTTTGCCCTTTCTGTACACACTTGGGTCTTCCAGGTGTCACTTCAGATGTCCATGTCACCCAAGGACTTCCAGGTGTCACTTCTGATGTCCATATCACTCAAGGACTTCCAGGTGTCACTTCAAATGTCCATATCACTCAAGGACTTCCAGGTGTCACTTCAGATGTCCATGTCACCCAAGGACTTCCAGGTGTCACTTCAGATGTCCATGTCACCCGAGCACTTCCAGGTGTCACTTCCGATGTCTGTCACCCAGGGACTCCCAGGTGTCACTTCAGATGTCCTTGTCAACCAGGTGATGATTCTTCTGGTTTTCTTTCTTAGGTTTCATTCTTATCCGGCAGTAGATCTTCTTCACAACCTGCAGGAAGAGATGTGAGGTTCTGATCATCACATTACGAGGTTCTCTTTAACTTCTCGACTTCATCACAACATCGTCTGGAGCAGAAGTTCACCCTGCAGACCAGCTTGTACAGCGTCCATTGATCACAGGATCATATATTGAATCCCTTCCTGAAACACGTTTCAGTAAACTCCATTTGTTTGTGTATACTTCAGTTAATCCAGTACTGGAAGAAACCATGAGGCTTGGCTCGGTGACATTGGGTTGAACATCGGTGACAGAGCTCTGACACTCCATTGTCTTCAGTGTATTAAGTAATGTTTGGGTGTCCTGGTACCGTAAGAAATGATGAGGCATTGTTTGACACATGGGCATGGAGATGGAAGGCTGAGTTACGTGTTCAGTGTCTTCAGTGAATGAAGTACTGTTACGTTACTTCAGAACTGTATAAAATGATGAGGCCAGGCTCTAAGTCGCAGGCATGCTGAATACTGATCTCTGACACTAGGTTATCTTCAGGGAGTGAAGTCCTGTTCAGTTTCTTCAGTACTTTATGAAACCTTGAGACTTGGCAATGAAACCATAGTATGGCTGTGAAAAACCGAGCTATAACACTCATTTGTCTTCATTGAACGGGCTGCGGTTAAGTTACTCTGATACCGTATGAAGTGATCCGGCTTGGATTTAGATGAGGACAATGAGATGGAAGTGTGAGTGATGACACTCCATCGTCTCCAGTGAGAGAAGTAGAGTTCACTTACTGTAACACTGTGTGAGACCTTCACACCAGGCTAAGAAGTCATGAAATAGACAAGGAAATCACAGCTATTACACTCGTGTATCTTCAGTGAACAAGCCATGGTTCACTTACTCCGTTATTTTATAAGATGATGAGGCACAATCCTGAGGCGAAGTCTCAAAGTGAAAGACTGACCTGTGACACTCATCTCCAGTGAGTTGTTTATGGTTCACTTGCTCCATAACTGTAGGAAATGATGGGCCTGGTTTGAGGTGAGGGCATGGAAGACTAGGCTCTGACACTTCGTCACCTCCAATGAGTGAAGCATGGATCGTTACTCTGGTTCGGTTACTCTGGTTCGGTTACTCTGGTTCGGTTTACTCTGGGTCAGTTACTGTGGTATTGTATGAAATAGTGAGGATATGGAGCACCTCATTGTCTCCTGTGAGTGGGGCATGTTTCGGTGATTCTTGTTCCATTACTCTGGTTCAGGTACTGTGTGAAATTACACGGCCTAGTTTGAGGAGAGGGCTTGGAAGGTTAAGTGTTCACACTTCGTCATCTCCAGTGAGTGTGGCATGGTTCAGTTACCCTGGTCCAGTTACGCTGGTTCATTTACTCTGGTTCAGTTACTGCGGTATTGTATGAAATGACAAGGCCTGGCTTGAGGAGAGGGCATGGACTTGGAAGACTGACTGTTGGCACTTCGTCATCTCCAATGAGTGTGATATGGTTCAGTTACGCTGGTTCAGTTACTGGGGTATAGTATGAAATTAAATGGTCTAGTTTGAGGAGAAAGTGTGGACATGGAAGGCTGAGCGTTGACACTGTCCTCTCCAATGAGTATGGCATGGCTTGGCTACTCTAGTTCAGTTACTGAGGTATGAAATGGCGTAGGCTGCTTTGAGGTAAGGACGTGGACTTGAAGACTTGGTGCCTGATTTAGATTTGTGTGGGTTGACGGGTTACTCCATCACAATGGGGACGGATATCCCGTCAGCCGAAATAGAAGTCCCATTATATCTATGGGATTTATATTTCGGCGGATGGCATATCCATCACCGTTGTGACAGAGTAACCCGTCTGCCGAGATCTAAATCAGGTGCGAAGTGTGGTATCCCAGCTGGAATCCCAGTGTAGCATGTGCAGGTGGAATGTACACTGAGATTGCAGTGGAGTCCGCTGGCCCAGGCTTTTCTACTGAGAGGATGCACGTTCAGTGTACTGGAAGTTAACTATCATCTTACCTGAACCCAGATGTGTCTGTGTGTTCCTCCGGTTGCTCAGATCACTAGACATGGACTTGGAAGGAGATTAAGCTCTAAGACTTTGTTGTCTCCAATGAGTGAGGCATGGCTCAGTTACAGTGGTTCGGTTACTCTTGTTCGGTTACTGTGGTATTGAATGAAATGATGGGGCCTGGTTTGAGGCCCGCGCAAGGACTTAGAATTCTGAGCTCTGACACTTCAATACCTTTAAGGTGTGGGGCATTTTTAAGTCACCCATGGTCAGTTACTCTGGATCAGTTTCTCTTGTTCAATTACTCTGGTTAATTTTTTTTTCAAGGTTTCTTTTTCTTTTTCATAAGTAGTGTGCATCACGCTTCAGCAAACAACTGTGTGCAGCAGGAAACAGCCTTTACAACACGGGCATCACAACGCAATGCCTTTCCCACGCATTCATTGCCACGCAATGCCTTTACCATATATTGTGTTTACAACGCTAGCCTTTACCACGCATATTCCTTACCCACACATGCTTTTACATTGCAAGGTAAGTATATATCTATATAAGCATACCTTTGCTTCCTGTGGAACGCCCGGCCACTTCCACCTCACGAGGTCGGTGCAAGGTTGAGGGGCAGAGGATCCCCGTAATTATGTATAACAGCATTCGCGCCACAGCGCAAATAATGCCAGCACTCGGAAGAAGGTTTCCAATTCAAGTTTTATTCGGCTGGCGCGTTTCAACCACACTGGTCTTTCTCGAAGCCAATACACAAGTGGTGATCGTGCCCTATCACCTATAAACACCAAGCTAACACATCAATAAACATAGTGAAAATACTTGATGGGACGTGACTCGATACCCAGGACCTGAAAAAACAGACTGGCGTCATTATGTGCAGGCAACGAAAGCAAACAAGTTAAAAAATACAAGTGTGTGATATGTCTCATATATTAACATGGTTACCAAATATCCAACACAATTGAATTGAAGAAATGCATATTGGAAAGTTTCATACCAACAAATTAATTGGAGCCATATACATCTTTCTAGCAGATAAACGTTCTGCCAAGTATCTAAACTTGCATAATTAATACAAATCATGCATATAATGCAAGTACATCACAAATTGTTGTTTTTAAATAAAAAATATATAAAAAATATAAGAAATGTGAATTATAAAAAATGAAAAACCTATTGCTAGTAGTCCTAGCTTAGTACTTCATTGCACCAAGTGCAGTGATTCGGTCACTACGCCAGTCTCCTACTACATTTATGTCAAGTGACAATATGTAATGTTTCTCGAATATCAATAATGCCCCAGGCACAAGATAATACCCTGGTCCAAGGGATCCCATACACAAAAACAACAAATGTGACAATGCTAGCTGCTGTGAATACCAATACATTTGTGAACAACAAAAAAACACATTAAACATACAATCCTTCATAGAAAACAGCTCATTCAGACAGAAATCTACCAGTGCAGCACGCGCCTCTTCATGTTAGAGATCCTGTGTTCACTGATGAATATACAAATCATCCAGATAAGCAACCGAACATGTGTCTAGAAAAAAAGGGGGGGAGGGGAGAAGGGGTAATAGATAAAGACAGAGAAAAAGAAGAAAAGGAAGAGAGGGTATCTGGAAGGAGAGCAGGCGGGGGTACCGAAATGAAAGCGGGACCTGCTGGAGATAAATTAAACAAGATGGGCATGCAAACCCTCATCTTGGTTGAGACCATTGGGGTGATTCCAGTTTCCTTAATGCCCGTCCCGGTCAGCTCTTCCCGGTCAGCTCCTCTCGGTTTCACTTTTTGGTGTTGACAGGGAATCCGAGAGGAGGTGACCGGGAACGGGCACTAAGGAAACTGGACTCAGAAGGATTTACAAAAAAGGGCACTGGCCCCAGCATGGACAGTTTATACTAGTCTTCTACCCCGTCCACTCCAGCGTGTCTTTAACCCAGCTGTGGTGCCCTATGCCTAGCCCAGTGTATGACTATGCTTCCTTGTGCCAGCACAGGCCCCAGCATAGATAGTTCATACTGCTGTTCTACCCCGTCCACTCCAGCGTGTCTTTAACCCAGCTGTGGTGCCCTATGCCTAGCCTAGTGTATGGCTATGCGTCCTTGTGCCAGCACAGGCCTCAGCATAAATAGTTTATACTCTTCTACCCCGTCCACTCCAGCGTGTCTTTAACCCAGCTGTGGTGGCCTATGCCTAGCCCAGTGTATGCCTATGCGTCCTTGTGCCAGCACAGGCCCGAGAATAGTTTATGCTCCTCTTCTACCCCGCCCACTCCAGTGTGTCTTTAACCCAGCTGTGGAGCTGTGGTGTCCTATGCCTAGCCCAGTGTATGGCTATGCTTCCTTGTGCCAGCACTGGCCCCAGCATAGATAGTTTATACTGCTGTTCTACCCAGTCCACTCTGTGTCTTTAACCCAGCTGTGGTGTCCTATGCCTAGCCTAGTGTATGGCTATGCGTCCTTGTGCCAGCACAGGCCTCAGCATAGATAGTTTATACTCTTCTACCCCGTCCACTCCAGCGTGTCTTTAACCCAGCTGTGGTGGCCTATGCCTAGCCCAGTGTATGCCTATGCGTCCTTGTGCCAGCACAGGCCCCAGCATAGATAGTTTATACTGCTGTTCTACCCCGTCCACTCCAGCGTGTCTTTAACCCAGCTGTGGAGCTGTGGTGTCCTATGCCTAGCCCAGTGTATGGCTATGCGTCTCTGTGCCATTACTGGCCCCAGCATAGATAGTTTGCACTGCTCTTGTCCCTTTTCTTTTGCGGAATATTCAGCACTGTTTGGGAGTCATTTCCAGAGTTTCTGTTCGGTTACTCTGCTACAGTCACTCTGGTTCGGTTTATGTGGTACTGTATAACACCTTGAAAACAAGGAGAGGGGCTCTACAAATCCAGAGGGACAGAGCTCCTATGTAACTTGAAAGTTAAAACCAGAATTTTCCCTCTGGAACTCCTTTTGCACACTTGGTCATTTACTCCTCACTCATGCCAATCACCATCTGATGCATCAATGTTCCCCCAAGATTAAACTAAGAGACTCTAATAAGAGTATATAAGCACTATTGTGCGTATTTAATAGATCAGAAACTCAAATAGGTAAAAATGTATAATACAAATACAAATCATCACAAATAATTAAACATCACAAATAATTAGACATCACAAATAATTAGACATTTTGAATATCAACAAAACCAATCATGTCTACAAATACACACAAATTCTTAAAAACCTAGATTCTCCTATACACATCAATTGCAAAATAAACCACCCCACTGGACAAGAAACTACCAGACAATATAATTTGTCTTGCAACTGTTAATTTGAACACTAATGTAAACATTGATAAGCTTTTCCTTCCCAAGTGCTGCGGCACCGGTTTTTATCTTTATCAATGTGTAACTTGGATAAGGGAAGATAACGGTTAGACAACTTCACCGAAACGCGTCGACGCAGCAAATTTATGTTAAATTTGAAAAGAGACAGCAAGAACGAAATAGACATGGAATTTCTTCCCCTGCTGGGTGCTGTTTACATTAGTGTTCAAATTAACAGTTGCAAGACAAATTATATTGTATGGTAGTTTCCTGTCCAGTGGGGTGGTTTATTTTGCAATTGATGTGTATAGGAGAATCTAGGGTTTTAATGGTTTTAAGAATTTGTGTGTATTTGTATATATGATTGGTTTTGTTGATATTCAAAATGTCTAATTATTTGTGATCTCTAATTATTTGTGATGTCTAATTATTTGTGATGATTTGTATTTGTATTATACATTTTTACCTATTTGAGTTTCTGATCTATTAAATACGCACAATAGTGCTTATATACTCTTATTAGAGT
Organism: Calotriton arnoldi; assembly: GCA_963921515.1. Classification (NCBI taxonomy): domain Eukaryota; kingdom Metazoa; phylum Chordata; class Amphibia; order Caudata; family Salamandridae; genus Calotriton; species Calotriton arnoldi. The sequence continues at coordinate 4,142,729 of CAWUFW010000054.1, forward strand.
CTCTTAGTTTAATCTTGGGGGAACATTGATGCATCAGATGGTGATTGGCATGCGTGAGGAGTAAATGATCAAGTGTGCAAAAGGAGTTCCAGAGGGAAAATTCTGGTTTTAACTTTCAAGGTACTGTATAACACCACACAGCTTGGTTTGAAGCCAGAGCACGGACTTGAAAGACCGAGACCTGAGACTTCATCGTCTTCCTTGAATGGAGCATGGTTCGGTTAGTCGGGTTCAGTGACTGCTTCAGTGACTCTGCTTCAGTAACTTTTGTTCAGTTACTGTGCTTCAGTGACTCTGGTTCAGTGACTCTGGTTCAGTGACTCTGGTTCAGTGACTCTGGTTCAGTGACACTGCTTCAGTGACACTGCTTCAGTGACACTGCTTCAGTTACTGTGCTTCAGTGACTGCTTCAGTGACTCTGGTTCAGTGACACTGCTTCAGTGACACTGGTTCAGTTACTGTGCTTCAGTGACTCTGCTTCAGTGACTGGTTCAGTGACTGGTTCAGTGACACTGGTTCAGTGACTCTGCTTCAGTGACTCTGCTTCAGTGACTCTGCTTCAGTGACTCTGCTTCAGTGACACTGCTTCAGTGACGCTTCTTCAGTGACTGCTTCAGTGACTGCTTCAGTGACTTTGTTCAGTGACTCTGCTTCAGTGACGCTTCTTAGGTGACTGCTTCAGTGACGCTGCTTCAGGAACTCTGCTTCAGTGACTCTGGTTCAGTTACTGTGCTTCAGTGACGCTCCTTCATTTACCCTGCCTCAGTTACCCTGCTTTGGTTACTATGCTTCAGTTTCTCTGCTTCAGTTAATCTGCTTCAGTTCCGGTGCTTTACTTACTCTGCTTCAGTTACTTTGCTTTTATTACTCTGCTTTACTTACTCTGCTTTACTTACTGTGCTTTAGTTACTCTGCTTTACTTACTGTGCTTCAGTTACTATGCTTCAGTTCCGGTGCTTTACTTACTCTGCTTCAGTTACTTTGCTTTTATTACTCTGCTTTACTTACTGTGCTTTACTTACTGTGCTTTAGTTACTCTGCTTTATTTATTGTGCTTCAGTTACTATGCTTCCGTTACTGTTCCTCTTCAGTTACTCTGCTTCAGTTACCCTGATTCTGTTGCTGTAGATCTGTTACCCAGCTTCAGTTACTCTGTTTTCCGTTTCTGTGCTTTACTTACTCTGCTTCAGTTACTTTGCTTTTATTACTCTGCTTTACTTACTGTGCTTCAGTTACTCTGCTTTACTTACTGTGCTTCAGTTACTCTGCTTTACTTATTGTGCTTCATTTACCCTGCTGCAGTTACCCTGCTTCAGTTACTTTGCTTTTATTACTCTGCTTTACTTACTGTGCTTCAGTTACTCTGCTTTACTTACTATGCTTTAGTTACTCTGCTTTACTTACTGTGCTTAAGTTGCTCTGCTTTACTTACTGTGCTTCAGTTACTCTGCTTTACTTATTGTGCTTCATTTACCCTACTTCATTTACCCTGCTTCAGTTACTCTGCTTCAATTACTTTGCTTTTATTACTCTGCTTTACCTCCTCTGCTTTAGTTACTCTGCTTTACTTACTGTGCTTTAGTTACTCTGCTTTACTTACTGTGCTTTAGTTACTCTGCTTTACTTACTGTGCTTAAGTTGCTCTGCTTTACTTATTGTGCTTCAGTTACTCTGCTTCAGTTACTGTTACTCTTCAGTTATTCTGCTTCAGTTACCCTGATTCTGTTGCTGTGGATCAGTTGCTGTTGTCCAGTTACTCTGGTATTGTGTGAAATGATAAGGAATGTTTTGCAAGAGTGAGCTCCGGTGTTCAGTCGTCGCTCGTGTCCCACGGCTGGCTTCAGTAACCCTTCATGGATGGTATACTCATCCTCCTAGACCTCTCAGCAGCCTTCGATACCGTCTCCCACCGCACACTAGCCGCAAGACTCCACGCCGCCGGCATCCAGGGAACTGCCTTAGACTGGATTCGATCTTTCCTCTCAGGCAGAACACAAAGAATAAGACTCCCACCCTTCCTCTCCGAACCTACAGAGATTAAATGCGGAGTACCCCAAGGATCCTCCCTCAGCCCCGCGCTCTTCTTCTTTTCTTTTATAGTTCTATATAGCGCGAACTGGGTCCGAGACATCGGGTATCGGAGTGCTTTACATGAGCACCAGTTTCGTTACAGATGAACACATTCATTGTTGTTAGGCACGGGAAGATTAAGTGATTTGCCCAGAATCACAGGATGTTGAGCGTCGTTGCCGAGACTCGAACCCGGTTCCCCAGTTCCGAGGCTACCGCTCTAGCCGTAAGGCTACATCCCTTTCAACATCTACATGGACCCCCTTGCAACCATCGTCAGAAAACACAGACTCAACATAGTCTCATACGCTGACGATACCCAGCTCATCCTCTCCAAGGAACCTGACATCACCAGGCATAGTTTCCAAGAAGGGATGAAGGACATCGCAACCTGGATGAGCAGCAGCTGCCTGAAGCTCAACTCAAAGAAAACAGAGGTCCTCATCCTTGGCTCCACCCCCTCCGCATGGGACAACACCTGGTGGCCCCCCGGCCTCGGAAACCCACCCCTACCGACCACGCTTGCAACCTCTGCATCATACTCGACTCTTCGCTCCCCATCAACGCTGTGTCCTCCACATGCTTCAACACCCTCCGCATACTCTGCAAGACCTTCAAATAGATCTCCCCCCGACTCCAGGAAGACAGTCACCCACGCACTCATCACCAGCAGACTGGATTACGGAAACGCGCTCTATGCCGGAATCAACAAAACACTCTTCCGCAAACTCCAGACCATCCAGAACGCTACAGCCAGACTCGTCCTCGACATCCCACAACATGACCACATCACCAAACATCTCCGCGACCTCCACCGGCTCCCCGTAGAAAAAAGAATAACCTTCTAACTGCTCGCACATGCCTACAAAGCCCTCCACTACGCCGGACCCCAATACCTCAACGAAAATCTCCTTCCACACCCCCAAGTGAAACCTCTGCTCTGCCGACCTAGCCCTGGCCACGGTCCCCGCATCCACAGGTCCAGAGCGGGTGGCACATCCTTCTCCTACATCGTGGCCAAGACCTGGAACAAACTCCCCCTCCGCATCAGACGAAGCCCGACACTGCACCTATTCAGAAAGGATCTCAAGATCTGGCTCTTCGGATGACCACGGAGCTGCTCGAACCCCCCCAGCGCCTTGAGACCCTCACGGGTGAGTAGCGCGCTTCAAAAACCCTGATTGGTTGATAGATATCCATTTACTTTCGTAGTTATTACATTTAATAATGCACAATTTCTGAGCGGTGGCTGCCCTGCTGCCTGGCTGATTGCTGTGGCCTTTGGAATAAGATCAGTTTATAATTAAAATTCCTGAGAGCATCCACTCTAATGAGGGTAAGGAGATGAAGGGTGGGGGCGCAGAGTGGAAGCCTTCATGAGTGCTTTAATTGCGCCCCTCGCCCCGCCCTTTTTCCTGTCTGACTATTAGACCTGGGATTGACCTCCTGATTCTGGGGAGGAGCCGCAGCTGCGCATTGGTGGCGCAGAGCCCTCGGTAATGGTGACGTCACAGAGCCGTTGACTGGTGACGGCATAGGACCCTTGATAGCAGTGCCCTTCGTGACGTCACGAAGCCATTATCCATGATGCCGTCACAGAGCTCACCGAGCCCCTGCCAAAAGTGAGGTCACAGATCCCTCGATGGTGGTGACGTCGCAGAGCCCTTGATGGCAGGTAGTGACGTCAGATGACCGAGAGGCTCCGGGCCTCCTCCTTCCCACGGCGGCAGGAGCCGCTCTGGCAGCGAGCGACACTTTCCATCGCGCAGGAATCAACATGTCCGCTCTTTACTTTCCGTCCTCTGCTCCGTCCGGTCACAGGATGAACCCGGGTGATGTTTCATTTCTATATTCTCTTCTGTCTTCTTTACATCACGGCAGGCGCTCAAACGTGCGTACTGATATCGCGTGAGCAGATTCGGGTGTAGTTTGTGTTATTTAATTTTGTACCAAGTTTTGGATATATAGAAGTGCAAGTACTCACTCTCCCAGAGGAACTGGTAGCTACTAATAAACAATGGTATTTTTTCTATTACAAGTACTGCAGCCTTGCTCAGAAACTGGTATTTTTTCTATTAAAAGTACTGCAGCCCCGCTGAGAAGCACTGGTACTCTTTTCTATTAAAAGTACTTCAGCCCCGCTAGAAGCGCTGGTACTCTTTCTATTAAAAGTACTGCAGCCCCCTGAGAAGCACTGGTACTCTTTCTATTAAAAGTACTGCAGCCTCGCTGAGAAGCGCTGGTACTCTTTCTATTAAAAGTACTGCAGCCCAGCTGAGAAGCGCTGGTACTCTTTCTATTCAAAGTACTTCAGCCCCGCTAGAAGCGCTGGTACTCTTTCTATTAAAAGTACTGCAGCCCCGCTGAGAAGCACTGGTACTCTTTCTATTAAAAGTACTGCAGCCCCGCTGAGAAGCGCTGGTACTCTTTCTATTAAAAGTACTGCAGCCCCGCTGAGAAGCACTGGTACTCTTTCTATTCAAAGTACTTCAGCCCTCCTGAGAAGCACAGGTACTCTTTATATTAAAAGTACTTCAGCCCTCCTGAGAAGGGCAGGTACTCTTTCTATTAAAAGTACTTCAGCCCCCTGAGAAGCGCTGGTACTCTTTCTATTCAAAGTACTTCAGCCCCGCTAGAAGCGCTGGTACTCTTTCTATTCAAAGTACTTCAGCCCCCTGAGAAGCGCTGGTACTCTTTCTAGTCATAGTACTGCAGCCCCTTGAGAAGTGCTGGTACTCTTTCTATTGAAAGTACTGCAGCCCAGCTGAGAAGCGCTTGTACTCTTTCTATTAAAAGTACTTCAGCCCCCTGAGAAGCGCTGGTACTCTTTCTATTAAAAGTACTGCAGCCCCGCTGAGAAGCACTGGTACTCTTTTCTATTAAAAGTACTTCAGCCCCACTAGAAGCGCTGGTACTCTTTCTATTAAAAGTACTTCAGCCCTCCTGAGAAGGGCAGGTACTCTTTCTATTAAAAGTACTTCAGCCCCCTGAGAAGCGCTGGTACTCTTTCTGTTCAAAGTACTTCAGCCCCGCTAGAAGCGCTGGTACTCTTTCTATTGAAAGTACTGCAGCCCAGCTGAGAAGCGCTTGTACTCTTTCTATTAAAAGTACTTCAGCCCCCTGAGAAGCGCTGGTACTCTTTCTATTAAAAGTACTTCAGCCCCCTGAGAAGCGATGGTACTCTTTCTATTAAAAGTACTGCAGCCCCGCTGAGAAGCACTGGTACTCTTTTCTATTAAAAGTACTTCAGCCCTGCTAGAAGCGCTGGTACTCTTTCTATTAAAAGTACTTCAGCCCCCTGAGAAGCGCTGGTACTCTTTCTATTCAAAGTACTTCAGCCCCGCTAGAAGCGCTGGTACTCTTTCTAGTCATAGTACTGCAGCCCCTTGAGAAGTGCTGGTACTCTTTCTATTGAAAGTACTGCAGCCCAGCTGAGAAGCGCTTGTACTCTTTCTATTCAAAGTACTTCAGCCCCCTGAGAAGCGCTGGTACTCTTTCTATTAAAAGTACTGCAGCCCCGCTGAGAAGCGCTGGTACTCTTTCTATTAAAAGTGCTTCAGCCCTCCTGAGAAGCACTGGTACTCTTTATATTAAAAGTACTTCAGCCCTCCTGAGAAGCGCTGGTACTCTTTCTATTAAAAGTACTTCAACCCTCCTGAGAAGCTCTGGTACTCTTTCTATTCAAAGTACTGCAGCCCCCCAGAGAAGTGCAGGTACTCTTTCTATTAAAAGTACTGCAGCCCCACTGAGAAGCCCTGGTACTCTTTCTATTAAAAGTACTGCAGCCCCGCTAGAAGCGCTGGTACTTTTTCTATTAAAAGTACTTCAGCCCTCCTGTGAAGCGCTGGTACTCTTTCTGATAAAAGTCCTGCAGTCCTGCTGAGAAGCAATGGCACTCTTTCTATTACAAGTACTACAGCCCCGCTGAGAAGCGCTGATACTCTTTCTATTAAAAATACTGGAGCCCCTACTGAGAAGCGCTGGTACTCTTTATATTAAAAGTACTGCAGCCCCCTGAGAAGCGCTCGTACTCTTTCTATTAAAAGTACTGCAGCCTTGCTAAGAAGCACTATACACTCATTAAAAGTACTGCAGCGTTGCTGAGAAGCACTATACTCTCCCATTAAAAGTACTGCAGCCTTGCTGAGAAGCACTATACTCTCTCATTGAAAGTACTGCAGCCCCGCTAGAAGCGCTGGTACTCTTTTCTATTAAAAGTACTTCAGCCCTCCTGAGAAGCCCTGGTACTCTTTCTATTAAAGTACTGCAGCCCCCAGAGAAGCGCTGGTACTCTTTCTATTAAAAGTACTTCAGCCCCCTGAGAAGCGCTGGTACTCTTTCTATTCAAAGTACTGCAGCCCCCAGAGAAGCGCAGGTACTCTTTCTATTAAAAGTACTGCAGCCCCGCTGAGAAGCCCTGGTACTCTTTCTATTAAAAGTACTGCAGCCCCCATACTTCAAAGAAGTTGATAGCCTCCTGCGAGACCTGCTCTGGGGGGGGCAAGCCCCCGCGCATAGCTACCCACAAGCTTACACAGGGATAGTTTGACGGGGGAATCGGATTGCCAGACATAAGGCGTTATTACTGGGCGTCTCACCTCGCGGCCATCAACCAATGCACTTACAAACCCCAGGGTGATCCAGCCTTCCAGCTTGATAGGTGGCTATTGCCGGGTGGGAGTTTCGAAGGGGCAATATATGCGCGGACGCTGCACCCCAATCTGACTGGCCCCACTGCACATGCGGTGCGCATATGGAAGACTGCCACGAAAAGCCTGGGGTGGGAAGGCAGGATCACACAGGCTACGCCGCTCTGGCGCTGCGACCAATTAGGCCGTTTGATTCGTTCGAAGGGCTTCGATCGGTGGGACCTTATAGGAATTTCCAGGGTGGGTGATATGTGGAGGTCGGGAGACGTGGTCACGTTTGAGCGGCTACAACAGGATTACGACATGGCTCGCTCCGAACACTTTAGATACCTGCAGATAAGGCATGCCCTGCTTGCAATCCTTACTAGAGGGGAGCTGCTCCCGGAGTTCTCTCCGTTGGAAGATAGGGTACTAGATGGAGACTTGCCGGAGAGAGCCATATCGCTTATTTATAAGAAACTGATAAACAACTTGCCGGACCCTCTGGACCAGCTGCGGGAAAAATGGGACCACGACGTGGCTGGTCTGGATGATGACGATTGGCTAGCAGCCGTGGCCTCTCCTCGGGAGGTGGCCATCTCTTCCAGACTGCGATTAGTGCAGCTCAAAATCCTGCATAGGGTATACCTCTCTAGATCAGTTTTGATCCGCATGGGATATAGCCCCGACGACAGTTGCTCTAGGCGGTGTGGGCAGGTGGGCACGTTCATCCATACACTTTGGGAGTGCACAGTTATTCAGGGATACTGGGCAGGGGTTGTGAGCCTTATGGAGAATGCACTGGGTCCAAGGTTTGATGGTAACATAAAGCTGGCTCTCCTGAATGCCTGGGGGCCGACTGACCTGACCTCCAAGGAGCGCCTGTGGGTAACTCTGGGAATGATGGTGGCGAAACGCAATATCTTAAGATTATGGAAGGCCCAGGACCCGCCAAGTACAGTGGACCGGAGCAAAGACATGGACTGGTGCATGGTCACAGAGATATCGATATATGTTGCCAGAGGCTGCCCCAATAAATGGTCACAGGTCTGGGATAGATGGAATGTATATAGGGGTGGGATATGCGAACCATCCTTGACTAGAGATGAAACAGTTGCACAACGCCTGGGCATGTTGGAAATGTAAATATCATGGCTGATGTTCCGCTTCCATACCTGTACCTCCTCGAACACGCACTTGCTGTATCATTGCTAATGTATGTGGTTTTGATGAGCTGTGTCCTTATGTCATACTTGAATTCAATAAAAAGAATTTATTTAAAAAAAAAAAAGTACTGCAGCCCGCTGAGAAGCACTGGTACTCTTTCTATTAAAAGTACTGCAGCCCCCTGAGAAGCACTGGTACTCTTTCTATTAAAAGTACTGCAGCCCCGCTGAGAAGCGCTGGTACTCTTTCTATTAAAAGTACTTCAGCCCTCCTGAGAAGCGCAGGTACTCTTTATATTAAAAGTACTTCAGCCACCTGAGAAGCGCTGGTACTCTTTCTATTCAAAGTACTTCAGTCCCGCTAGAAGCGCTGGTACTCTTTTCTATTAAAAGTACATCAGCCCCGCTAGAAGCGCTGGTACTCTTTCTATTAAATACTTCAGCCCCCTGAGAAGCGCTGGTACTCTTTCTATTAAAAGTACTGCAGCCCAGCTGAGAAGCTCTGGTACTCTTTCCATTCAAAGTACTTCAGCCCCGCTAGAAGCGCTGGTACTCTTTCTATTAAAAGTACTGCAGCCCCGCTGAGAAGCGCTGGTACTCTTTCTATTAAAAGTACTTCAGCCCTCCTGAGAAGTGCAGGTACTCTTTATATTAAAAGTACTTCAGCCACCTGAGAAGCGCTGGTACTCTTTCTATTCAAAGTACTTCAGTCCCGCTAGAAGCGCTGGTACTCTTTTCTATTAAAAGTACATCAGCCCCGCTAGTACTGCTGGTACTCTTTCTATTAAAAGTACTTCAGCCCCCTGAGAAGCGCTGGTACTCTTTCTATTAAAAGTACTGCAGCCCAGCTGAGAAGCTCTGGTACTCTTTCTATTCAAAGTACTTCAGCCCCGCTAGAAGCGCTGGTACTCTTTCTATTAAAAGTACTGCAGCCCCGCTGAGAAGCACTGGTACTCTTTCTATTAAAAGTACTGCAGCCCCGCTGAGAAGCGCTGGTACTCTTTCTATTAAAAGTACTTCAGCCCTCCTGAGAAGCGCAGGTACTCTTTATATTAAAAGTACTTCAGCCCCCTGAGAAGCGCTGGTACTCTTTCTATTCAAAGTACTTCAGCCCCGCTAGAAGCGCTGGTACTCTTTCTATTAAAAGTACTTCAGCCCCCTGAGAAGCGCTGGTACTCTTTCTATTAAAAGTACTGCAGCCCAGCTGAGAAGCGCTGGTACTCTTTCTATTCAAAGTACTTCAGCCTGCTAGAAGCGCTGGTACTCTTTCTATTAAAAGTACTGCAGCCCCGCTGAGAAGCACTGGTACTCTTTCTATTAAAAGTACTGCAGCCCCGCTGAGAAGCGCTGGTACTCTTCCTATTAAAAGTACTGCAGCCCCGCTGAGAAGCACTGGTACTCTTTCTATTCAAAGTACTGCAGCCCCCCAGAGAAGCGCAGGTACTCTTTCTATTAAAAGTACTTCAGCCCTCCTGAGAAGCGCAAGTACTCTTTCTATTAAAAGTACTTCAGCCCCCTGAGAAGCGCTGGTACTCTTTCTATTCAAAGTACTTCAGCCCCGCTAGAAGCGCTGGTACTCTTTCTATTCAAAGTACTTCAGCCCCGCTAGAAGCGCTGGTACTCTTTCTATTAAAAGTACTGCAGCCCAGCTGAGAAGCGCTTGTACTCTTTATATTAAAAGTACTTCAGCCCTCCTGAGAAGGGCAGGTACTCTTTCTATTCAAAGTACTTCAGCCCCCTGAGAAGCGCTGGTACTCTTTCTATTCAAAGTACTTCAGCCCCGCTAGAAGCGCTGGTACTCTTTCTATTGAAAGTACTGCAGCCCAGCTGAGAAGCGCTTGTACTCTTTCTATTAAAAGTACTTCAGCCCCCTGAGAAGCGCTGGTACTCTTTTCTATTAAAAGTACTTCAGCCCCGCTAGAAGCGCTGGTACTCTTTCTATTAAAAGTACTTCAGCCCCCTGGGAAGCGCTGGTACTCTTTCTATTAAAAGTACTGCAGCCCCACTGAGAAGCGCTGGTACTCTTTCTATTAAAAGTACTTCAGCCCTCCTGAGAAGCGCAGGTACTCTTTATATTAAAAGTACTTCAGCCCCCTGAGAAGCGCTGGTACTCTTTCTATTCAAAGTACTTCAGCCCCGCTAGAAGCGCTGGTACTCTTTTCTATTAAAAGTACTTCAGCCCCGCTAGAAGCGCTGGTACTCTTTCTATTCAAAGTACTTCAGCCCCCTGAGAAGCGCTGGTACTCTTTCTATTCAAAGTACTGCATCCCCGCTGAGAAGCGCTGGTACTCTTTCTATTAAAAGTGCTTCAGCCCTCCTGAGAAGCACTGGTACTCTTTATATTAAAAGTAGTTCGCCCTCCTGAGAAGCGCTGGTACTCTTTCTATTAAAAGTACTTCAACCCTCCTGAGAAGCTCTGGTACTCTTTCTATTCAAAGTACTGCAGCCCCCCAGAGAAGTGCAGGTACTCTTTCTATTAAAAGTACTGCAGCCCCGCTAGAAGCGCTGGTACTTTTTCTATTAAAAGTACTTCAGCCCTCCTGAGAAGCGCTGGTACTCTTTCTATTAAAAGTACTGCAGCCCAGCTGAGAAGCGCTGGTACTCTTTCTATTCAAAGTACTTCAGCCCCGCTAGAAGCGCTGGTACTCTTTCTATTAAAAGTACTGCAGCCCCGCTGAGAAGCACTGGTACTCTTTCTATTAAAAGTACTGCAGCCCCGCTGAGAAGCCCTGGTACTCTTTCTATTAAAAGTACTTCAGCCCTCCTGAGAAGCGCTGGTACTCTTTCTATTAAAAGTACTTCAGCCCTCCTGAGAAGCGCTGGTACTCTTTCTAATAAAAGTCCTGCAGTCAAGCAATGGCACTCTTTCTATTACAAGTACTACAGCCCCGCTGAGAAGCGCTGATACTCTTTCTATTAAAAATACTGGAGCCCTACTGAGAAGCGCTGGTACTCTTTATATTAAAAGTACTGCAGCCCCCTGAGAAGCGCTCGTACTCTTTCTATTAAAAGTACTGCAGCCTTGCTAAGAAGCACTATACACTCATTAAAAGTACTGCAGCGTTGCTGAGAAGCACTATACTCTCCCATTAAAAGTACTGCAGCCTTGCTGAGAAGCACTATACTCTCTCATTGAAAGTACTGCAGCCCCGCTAGAAGCGCTGGTACTCTTTTCTATTAAAAGTACTTCAGCCCTCCTGAGAAGCCCTGGTACTCTTTCTATTAAAAGTACTGCAGCCCCCCAGAGAAGCGCTGGTACTCTTTCTATTAAAAGTACTTTAGCCCTCCTGAGAAGCGCTGGTACTCTTTCTATTCAAAGTACTGCAGCCCCCCAGAGAAGCGCAGGTACTCTTTCTATTAAAAGTACTGCAGCCCCGCTGAGAAGCCCTGGTACTCTTTCTATTAAAAGTACTGCAGCCCCCATACTTCAAAGAAGTTGATAGCCTCCTGCGAGACCTGCTCTGGGGGGGGCAAGCCCCCGCGCATAGCTACCCACATGCTTACACGGGGATGGTTTGACGGCGGAATCAGATTGCCAGACATAAGGCGTTATTACTGGGCGTCTCACCTCGCGGCCATCAACCAATGCACTTACAAACCCCAGGGTGATCCAGCCTTCCAGCTTGATAGGTGGATATTGCCGGGTGGGAGTTTCGAAGGGGCAATATATGCGCGGACGCTGCACCCAATCTGACTGGCCCCACTGCACATGCGGTGCGCATATGGAAGACTGCCACGAAAAGCCTGGGGTGGGAAGGCAGGATCACACGGGCTACGCCTCTCTGGCGCTGCGACCAATTAGGCCGTTTGATTCGTTCGAAGGGCTTCGATCGGTGGGACCTTATAGGAATTTCCAGGGTGGGTGATATGTGGAGGTCGGGAGACGTGGTCACGTTTGAGCGGCTACAACAGGATTACGACATGGCTCGCTCCGAACACTTTAGATACCTGCAGATAAGGCATGCCTGTAGGAAAGTGGCTCTGTATATACTGCACCAAAGTAAGGTTCAGTGTGCACAGAGTCCCCAGTCCCCAGTGGTTTGGCAGAGGCTAAAGTTAGATATAACCTTACTCTCTAAAGTGGTAGCTTGGTCGAGCAGTAAGGCAGTATCAGAGGACAGTGTAAAGCATTTGTTGTACACACTCAGTCAGCAAATGAAGCCACACACTCAAGAACTGAACTCTAGGCCAATGGTTTGTATATAAAAAAAATATATGCTTGTTTTATTTTAGAACCAACAATAGGGTCAAAATATACTTTCTCAGTATGAGATATTCTGGTTAGCCACCTTACAAATAGGCAATAGACTTGTTGGTGATAATAATCACAGTTGGTGCAAGAGGCAACACAGGGTCAAATACAATGCAACATTGAGCTTAATGGAAAATTGTGATTAATTACAATTAATGACTTTGTAGGTTACGTTTCTAACCACAGGACTGGATCCTGGATTCAGTCCTGGGACACTTCCTGGAAACAGGTAAGAAAAAGCGTTTTGGTTATTGTAGTGATTTTTGAGGAATATTACTGTATTTCAAAAGTCGACACTTAGAAACTTTTCTGGGTAAAATTACCAATGTTATCCTATGGAAGGAAATGCAGTTTGCAAGCAAAGCAGGTTTACGTTACTTTTGTAATCCAGTGCTGGGTTCTCGGGTTCAGCACTGGGGTATCTAACTAAAACAGGTAAGTAATTACGTTTGTATCATTGGCACGATTTTTAAAGAATATTTGTAAAATGCAGAAATCGACACTTAGAAACTTTTTCAACAAAAGCAGGCAATGATATCCTAAGAGAGGAATTTCGAGTTACTAGTAAGTACGGTAAAAATTACTTGTCATGGTTGGTACTAGCCTAAAAGAGGCAGTACTGACGTCTCTCCTGATAGCAGGTGAGTAGTCCGGAATTCGTTACTGTTGTGATTTTTAAACAATATTTTAGTATTTCAAAAGTAGACACTTAGAAGAAATTTCACAGAAAACCAGTCAATGGATCCCTATGGAAGGAAATGGAGTTAGCGGTACGTAACGTTGGGATTACTTTTAGGGCCAGTGTTGGGCACCCCGGTCCAGCACTGGGGCCTCTTCTAATGCCAGGTGAGTATTTTCGTTTTCGTGACTCGGTTGATTTTAGGTGAATATTTTAAAGTTCCAAAACTCCACACTTAGAAGAAATTCCAGGTGCGAGTCAGTCAGTGTTACCCTATGGAAGAAAAGTGAGTTATCGGTTTTGGGTAAGTACTCGACTGGCAGAGTTAAGGTTCTGGGCATAGACTCAGGGGTCCCCCAGTATCAGGTAAGTACAGTTGTTACACCCTCAGCGGCACAGGGGCGGCCGGGTGCAGCGTGAGTAGGCCCAATGTTATCCTATGGCAGGCAGGGGGCCTCGGGTTGGTGGCTGCTGGCAAGCAGGCCACGCGGCTGTGGGAGCTGGGCTCCTGGTCACTTGCCCAGGGCAAATGGGGAAGTAGGTTAGGGTAGAGGTTGCACTTCCAGGGGCACTCGGGCGGCTGGGTGCAGGGTGCTTTGAGCCGTCGGGCGCTCAATGTTAACCAAGGGAGATCCTGGACGGTGAAAAAAGGCTGCAGGCTCGGGGACGGTGACTCTTCAGGGCGACCAACACTTTGGGAGGTAAGTTGGGGTCTTGGAGGATAGGTAGACACCCAGGAGTTGGGCACAGGGGGCCGTGGGGCGCCGGGTGCAGGGGTGTCTTTTGAGGTCGGGAAATCTTACCCCCTGCTGGTCGCGGTTGGAGGGGTCCCTTGTCCTGAGGCTGCAGGCGTCGTCTGGGTCGTCGAGGAGGGTCCTTGGGCACTGGATTCCAGGTCGGAATCGCCGGGGGGACGTCCTCAGAGCCTTGGTTCACTCAGGCACAGGCCTGGCTCGGCGGGTGCAGAGGGTGCAGGTTTCGCGGCTCCGTGCCCGGGCTGGGCCTTTTGTAGTTTGTTCTTTTGAGCAGTACCACGGCTCGTGGGAGTCCCTGGGTTGAAGGCTGTGGCACAGAAGTCAGGTCCTCCGGGGTTTTTGAGGTTGCTGAGGCCGGGGTTCCGCAGGAGCAGGTTCAGAGGTCGACAGGCCGGTAGGGCTGGGGCCAAGTCAGTTGTCGTCGCCTCCTTGTTAGCAGCTGCACGGCTGGTCTTCTTGCTTCGTCTTCTCTTCTTGTTTTCGGATTCGGGAACTGAGGAAGGAAGGTTCAGGGAGCCCCTAAATACTGAATTTAGGGGTGGTTACAGGTAGGTAAGGGCAGGGGCCAATGGGTCCCTTCCCTGGGGTGGGTACACTCCCTATTGTGCTCCTCTCTAGTGGGAGGGGGGCAGGAGCCTGTCCCTGGTTGGCTGGGTCCCCCATCCTCAAGATGGCGGGGACTCGAGTTTGGGCTTCACCTAGTCTCCCCCACCTTAGGGGTGGAGTTGGCAGAGGTGGGCACAGCCCATTTCCTGCCTCTGGTTTTCCCGCCGGTTCTCCCGCCAGAAGTGGGGTAGAACCAGTGGGGACCAGTTTGCTGGAAGCAGCAAGTGGTCTGGGGAAGCTCGAAAGGCGGCAGGCCTTTGAAGCTCCCCCTGCCCATCCTGGGGGAGGAGGCTTTGGCACCTCGCCCCAGGATGCGCATTCTTTCAGGCCCCTGAGAGCAGAGGCTCTCGACCCAGGGGTCAGAAACATGTCTGGTGGTGGCAGCCTGGGCAGCCACTCAGTCCGGACACTGGAGGTCGGGTTGGTTTCAGGGGGCATCTCTAAGATGCCCTCTGGAGTGCGTTTACATTAAATCCCACACTGGCATCAGTGAGGGTTTAATGGGCTAAGAAGTTTGATACTAAACTTCTTAGTTTTCAGTGGGGCCATTATGGTGCTGTGGAGTTTGTAATGACAGACCCCCAGCACCATATACTCTTAATGGCAGCACTGCACTTACAAGGCCCAAGAATGGACAGGGGCACAGGGCTCATGCCTCTATGCCCTCACCACTGGCATAGTGCACCCAGCTAGAGGGGCGGCTGACCTAGGCCAGGGCAGTGGCTTGTATGTCGACTCTTCGCTTTTGTTCTGCACCAAGACACGCAGCCTGCAAAGGCAGTGTGTGTGTGTAAAGGTACAGGGTCCCTAAGGGTGGCACAACAAGTGCTGCAGCCCTTAGGGGCCTTCCCCTGGTCACAGTGCCCTGGGTACCCATGGTACCATTTACCAGGGGCTGACCTGTGGCCAGGGATGCCAATTGGGTGTAGGTATCAATGCAGTTTTAGGGAAGGAACACAGGCCCTGGGTACCTGGTTGGCAGGAGCCCAGGGCACACTCAGTCAAAGCACATCAGCATCTCAGCAAAAAGTGGGGGCATACCATGCAAGAAAGATGGCACTTTCTCACACAACCCCCCCAAATGAAAGATGATGAGACTAACCTTGCCCTAGGGAGTCTTCATTGTCTAAGTGGAAGAACCTGGAAAGGCCATCTGCATTGGCATGGGCAGTGCCAGGTCTGTGTTCCACTTCAAAGTCCATTCCCTGTAGGGAGATGGACCACCTCAACAGTTTTGGATTTTCTCCTTTCATTTGCATTAGCCACCTGAGAGGTCTGTGGTCAGTTTGAACAAGGAAGTGAGTCCCAAACAGGTAGGGCCTCAGCTTCTTCAGGGACCAAACCACAGCAAAGGCCTCCCTCTCAATGGCACTCCAACGCTGCTCCCTGGGGAGAAGCCTTCTGCTTATAAAAGCAACAGGTTGGTCTTGGCCTTCATCATTGGTCTGGGATAGGACCGCTCCTATCCCCAGCTCAGAGGCATCAGTTTGCACAATGAACTGCTTGGCATAATCTGGTGCTTTTAGAATTGGTGCTGAGCACATTGCTTCTTTTAGAGTGTCAAAAGCCTTTTGGCAACAGGCAGTCCAGTTTACTTTCTTTGGCATCTTCTTGGAGGTGAGTTCTGTGAGGGGAGTCACAATGGACCCATATCCTTTCACAAACCTCCTGTAGTACCCAGTCAAGCCAAGGAATGCCCTGACTTGGGTCTGAGTTGTTGGAGCTGCCCAGTCCAGGATGGCCTGGATCTTGGGCTGTAAGGGTTGTACCTGGCCTCCACCAACCAGGTGGCCCAAGTACACCACAGTGCCCTGCCCTATCTGGCATTTGGATGCCTTGATAGATAGGCCTGCAGTTTGCAGAGCCTTTAACACCTTCCCAAGGTGGATCAGGTGATCCTGCCAGGTGGAACTGAAGACAGCAATATCATCAAGATAGGCTGCACTAAAGGACTCCAACCCAGCAAGGCTTGATTCACCAACCTCTGGAAGGTGGCAGGGGCATTCTTTAAACCAAAGGGCATAACAGTGAACTGAAAATGCCCATCAGGTGTAGAGAATGCTGTTTTCTCTTTGGCTCCTGGGGCCATGCCAATCTGCCAGTACCCTGCAGTTAAGTCAAAGGTACTCAGGTATTTGGCTGCACCCAATCTGTCTATCAGTTCATCAGCTCTTGGGATAGGGTGTGCATCTGTCTTGGTGACAGAGTTGAGACCTCTATAGTCCACACAAAACCTCATCTCTCTCTTTTCACCCTGTTGATGGGGTTTGGGGACCAGAACCACTGGGCTAGCCCAAGGGCTCTCAGAGGGCTCAATAACCCCCAGCTCCAGCATCTTGCTGACTTCAGCTCTGATGCTTTCCTTAACTTGGTCTGACTGACGATAGATCTTGTTTTTGACAGGTGCACTGTCACCAGTGTCCACATCATGGGTACACCAGTTTGTCAGACCAGGGGTCAAGGAAAAGAGCCCAGCATACTGCTGCAAGACTTGCTTGCAGTCAGTCTTCTGTTGGGCCGTGAGGGTGTCTGAAAAGACAACTCCATCTGCTGACCCATCTTTTGGGCTGTGGGAGAGGAGATCAGGGAGAGGTTCACTTTCAGCTTCCTGCTCCTCATCTGTCACCATCAGCATGGTGATGTCAGCCCTGTCATTGTAGAGTTTTAGGCGGTTCACATGGATAACCCTTTTGGGTGTCCTGCTTGTGCCCAGGTCAACCAAGTAGATGACCTCACTCTTTTTCTCTAGGATAGGGTAAGGGCCACTCCATCTGTCCTGGAGTGCCCTTGGTGCCACTGGCTCCAAAACCCATACCTGTTGCCCAGGTTGAAATTCAACCAGTGCAGCTTTTTGGTCATACCAGTGCTTCTGAAGCTCTTGGCTGGCCTCAAGATTCTTGGATGCCTTTTCCATGTACTCAGCCATTCTGGACCTTAGGCCAAGCACATAGTCCACAATGTCTTGTTTGGGTTCTTGGAGAGGTCTCTCCCAGCCCTCCTTCACAAGACAGAGTGGTCCCCTCACAGGATGGCCAAACAGAAGTTCAAAGGGTGAGAAACCTACTCCCTTCTGTGGCACTTCTCTGTAAGCGAAAAGCAGGCATGGTAGTAGGACATCCCATCTCCTTTTGAGTTTTTCAGGGAGTCCCATGATCATGCCTTTCAATGTCTTGTTGAATCTCTCAACAAGGCCATTGGTTTGTGGATGGTAGGGTGTAGTAAGCTTGTACTGCACCCCGCACTCCTTCCACATGTGGGTCAGGTAAGCAGACATGAAGTTGGAACCTCTGTCTGAAACCACCTCCTTAGGAAACCCTACCCTGGTGAAGACACCAATGAGGGCCTTGGCTACTGCAGGAGCTGTAGTAGTCCTAAGGGGATTAGCCTCAGGATACCTAGTGGCATGATCCACTACCACCAGTATGAACTTGTTCCCTGAGGCTGTGGGAGGTTCCAGTGGACCCACTATGTCCACACCTACCCTTTCAAAGGGAACCCCCACCACAGGTAGTGGTATCAGGGGGCCTTTGGATGGCCACCTGTCTTGCCACTGGCTTGACAGGTAACACAGGAGCTGACAAACTCCTTCACCTTTTGGTGCATCTGGGGCCAGTAAAAGTGGCTAACTAGCCTTTCCCAAGTTTTGGTTTGGCCCAGATGTCCAGCTAGGGGGATGTCATGAGCCAAAGTTAGGAGGAACTCCCTGTACTTCTGGGGCACTACCACTCTCCTGGTGGCTCCAGGATTGGGGTCTTTTGCCTCGGTGTACAGTAGTCCCTCTTCCCAATAGACTCTGTGGGTACTACTGACATCTCCCTTGGCTTCTGAAACAGCTTGCTGCCTCAGGCGGTCAAGAGTGGGACAGTCTTGCTGTCCTTGGCACAGCTCTTCCCTAGAGGGTCCCCCTGGGCCCAAGAGTTCAACCTGGTAAGGGTCAAGCTCCAGGGGCTCAGTTCCCTCGGGGGTGTCCAGGTTCTCTCCCTGAGGAGAGGGGTCCTGCTCTTGTGGCTGTGTAGAAGCTGGTCCCCCAGTCTTCTTTCCTTTTCTCTTGGTAGGTTGGGCCATCATTTCAGGCTCCAGCACTATTTCTTCACCCTGCCTTTTGCTCTGTGCTCTTGTTTTTACACACACCAATTCAGGGATGCCCAGCATGGCTGCATGGGCCTTTAGCTCAACCTCTGCCCAGGCTGAGGTTTCCAGATCATTGCCTAGCAGACATGCAGCTGGTAACTTCTGAGAGACCACTACCTGCTTCAGGCCAGTAACCCCCCCCCCCAGCCTAATGTCGCCATGGGATGACTAGTGGTGACACTGTCAGCATTGGTGACCGGGTAGGTTTTTCCAATCAAGTATTGCTCAGGGGAAACCAGTGTGTCCCTCACCATAGTGACACTGGCACCTGTATCCCTCAGAGCTTCTACCCTAGTTCCATTCACCCAGGGGTATTGTAAATATTTCTTCAAGTTGGGTGGCCACACAGTTACAGTGGCAAACTCCACTTCCCCTAGTGAGACGAGACTCGCCTGAGTGTGTCCCCAGATTTGCTCAGGGCACTCTTCTGATCCCATCTGTAGACTGGCTGCCCCAGGAGTAGCTGTACTGGGTGCCTTAGGGGCTTTGTTGTGGGGGCAAGATTTATCTATAGTTAGGTGTCCTAACTTCTTACAGTTATTACACCAGGCCTTTAAGGGATCAAAGTTCTTCCCCCTATAGGGTTGAGGCACATAGGGAGTAGTTTGGGACCCACCCCCAGAACAGGTTTTTGGGGCCCTTTGGAAGACTCAGACTTTTTATCTTGGGGATTCTCACCACCTTTCCCCTGGGGAGGTTTGGTGACCACCTTCTTTTGGTCACCCCCAGTGGTTGTCCTTGTCACCCTAGTCTTGACCCAGTGGTCTGCCTTCTTTCCCAATTCTTGGGGAGAAATTAAACCTAGGTCTACCAAATGCTGATGCAGCTTTTCATTTGTGCAGTTACTTAATATATGTTCCTTCATGAACAAATTGTACAATCCAGTAAAATCCTGCACACCATGTCCAGCTAACCACCCATCCAGTGTCTTTACTGAGAAGTCCACGAAGTCAATCCAGGACTGGGTCTGGGTTTTGAGCCCCCTGAATCTAATTCTATACTCCTCAGTAGTGAATCCAAATCCCTCAATCAGAGTCTTCCTCATGAGGTCATAGGACCCTGCATCTGGCCCAGAGAGGGTCAGAAGCCTGTCTCTGCAGTTACCAGAGAACAGTTCCCACAGGAGTGCCCCCAGAGAGGTTTCTTCACCCTTCTTATTTCACAAGCCCTCTCAAAGGCTGTGAACCATTTGGTGATGTCATCACCCTCCTCATATTTAGGGACAATCCCTTTGGGGATTTTAGGATCATAGGATTCCTCCTTATCCTTAGTATTGGTATTGCTGCCACCATTGATGGGTGCTAAACCCATCTCTTTTCTTTCCTTCTCTAGAGCCAGGAGTCTGGTCTCTAGGTCCAGTCTTTTGGCCAACTTCGCTAAAAAGTTGTCCTCTTCCCTGAGGCTGTCCTCAGGGTCCTCTCTGAGACCTGAACCACCTAGGTGGCCTCTAGGTCCCCAGAGGTCTATTCTTGGAGTTAAGGGTGCAGGGACCCTATCTTCCCTAGGCAGTGATGGAGGTGGGTTACCATCCCCATCCTCCTCATTCCTTTCCTCCTCTGGTTGGTCATCATCATGCTCAGAGGGGTGGGCTTTAGCATACTCAGCCAGGAGCTCCTGGAGCCCTTGTTTGGTTGGATGCTGGCCCATGGGTATATCTTTAAGTTTGCATAAGGACCTTATCTCTTTGAAAGATAAATGAAGATAAGGGGTGAGGTCGAGCTCCTCAACCAGTTCCTGTATGTCATTATTATCTTCACTAATAGCTGGGTTCTTGCCTTGAGACATTTTAACAAAAAGTTCTATCCCCTCTACCCTTGACTATAGTGACTTTTTATTTTCTAAGATGCTAAAGGGGCTTAAGCAAGGCCCTAACAAGACTTTTAGTAATTTGGTAAAAAAAATGCCAATTTAAAAAAAAAACAGAATTCTAAAGGCAATTTAAGAGTTCTGTCGTGTGATCAGGTGGTACCCAAGTAGTCCAACAAATGCAAGTTTGTATCCCACCGCTGATCCACCAATGTAGGAAAGTGGCTCTGTATATACTGCACCAAAGTAAGGTTCAGTGTGCACAGAGTCCCCAGTCCCCAGAGGTTTGGCAGAGGCTAAAGTTAGATATAACCTTACTCTCTAAAGTGGTAGCTTGGTCGAGCAGTAAGGCAGTATCAGAGGACAGTGTAAAGCATTTGTTGTACACACTCAGTCAGCAAATGAAGCCACACACTCAAGAACTGAACTCTAGGCCAATGGTTTGTATATAAAAAAAATATATGCTTGTTTTATTTTAGAACCAACAATAGGGTCAAAATATACTTTCTCAGTATGAGATGTTCTGGTTAGCCACCTTACAAATAGGCAATAGACTTGTTGGTGATAATAATCACAGTTGGTGCAAGAGGCAACACAGGGTCAAATACAATGCAACATTGAGCTTAATGGAAAATTGTGATTAATTACAATTAATGACTTTGTAGGTTACGTTTCTAACCACAGGACTGGATCCTGGATTCAGTCCTGGGACACTTCCTGGAAACAGGTAAGAAAAAGCGTTTTGGTTATTGTAGTGATTTTTGAGGAATATTACTGTATTTCAAAAGTCGACACTTAGAAACTTTTCTGGGTAAAATTACCAATGTTATCCTATGGAAGGAAATGCAGTTTGCAAGCAAAGCAGGTTTACGTTACTTTTGTAATCCAGTGCTGGGTTCTCGGGTTCAGCACTGGGGTATCTAGCTAAAACAGGTAAGTAATTACGTTTGTATCATTGGCACGATTTTTAAAGAATATTTGTAAAATGCAGAAATCGACACTTAGAAACTTTTTCAACAAAAGCAGGCAATGATATCCTATGAGAGGAATTTCGAGTTACTAGTAAGTACGGTAAAAATTACTTGTCATGGTTGGTACTAGCCTAAAAGAGGCAGTACTGACGTCTCTCCTGATAGCAGGTGAGTAGTCCGGAATTCGTTACTGTTGTGATTTTTAAACAATATTTTAGTATTTCAAAAGTAGACACTTAGAAGAAATTTCACAGAAAACCAGTCAATGGATCCCTATGGAAGGAAATGGAGTTAGCGGTACGTAACGTTGGGATTACTTTTTAGGGCCAGTGTTGGGCACCCCGGTCCAGCACTGGGGCCTCTTCTAATGCCAGGTGAGTATTTTCGTTTTCGTGACTCGGTTGATTTTAGGTGAATATTTTAAAGTTCCAAAACTCCACACTTAGAAGAAATTCCAGGTGCGAGTCAGTCAGTGTTACCCTATGGAAGAAAAGTGAGTTATTGGTTTTTGGGTAAGTACTCGACTGGCAGAGTTAAGGTTCTGGGCATAGACTCAGGGGTCCCCCAGTATCAGGTAAGTACAGTTGTTACACCCTCAGCGGCACAGGGGCGGCCGGGTGCAGCGTGAGTAGGCCCAATGTTATCCTATGGCAGGCAGGGGGCCTCGGGTTGGTGGCTGCTGGCAAGCAGGCCACGCGGCTGTGGGAGCTGGGCTCCTGGTCACTTGCCCAGGGCAAATGGGGAAGTAGGTTAGGGTAGAGGTTGCACTTCCAGGGGCACTCGGGCGGCTGGGTGCAGGGTGCTTTGAGCCGTCGGGCGCTCAATGTTAACCAAGGGAGATCCTGGACGGTGAAAAAAGGCTGCAGGCTCGGGGACGGTGACTCTTCAGGGGCGACCAACACTTTGGGAGGTAAGTTGGGGTCTTGGAGGATAGGTAGACACCCAGGAGTTGGGCACAGGGGGCCGTGGGGCGCCGGGTGCAGGGGTGTCTTTGAGGTCGGGAAATCTTACCCCCTGCTGGTCGCGGTTGGAGGGGTCCCTTGTCCTGAGGCTGCAGGCGTCGTCTGGGTCGTCGAGGAGGGTCCTTGGGCACTGGATTCCAGGTCGGAATCGCCGGGGGACGTCCTCAGAGCCTTGGTTCACTCAGGCACAGGCCTGGCTCGGCGGGTGCAGAGGGTGCAGGTTTCGCGGCTCCGTGCCCGGGCTGGGCCTTTTGTAGTTTGTTCTTTTGAGCAGTACCACGGCTCGTGGGAGTCCCCTGGGTTGAAGGCTGTGGCACAGAAGTCAGGTCCTCCGGGGTTTTTGAGGTTGCTGAGGCCGGGGTTCCGCAGGAGCAGGTTCAGAGGTCGACAGGCCGGTAGGGCTGGGGCCAAGTCAGTTGTCGTCGCCTCCTTGTTAGCAGCTGCACGAGCTGGTCTTCTTGCTTCGTCTTCTCTTCTTGTTTTCGGATTCGGGAACTGAGGAAGGAAGGTTCAGGGAGCCCCTAAATACTGAATTTAGGGGTGGTTACAGGTAGGTAAGGGCAGGGGCCAATGGGTCCCTTCCTGGGGTGGGTACACTCCCTATTGTGCTCCTCTCTAGTGGGAGGGGGCAGGAGCCTGTCCCTGGTTGGCTGGGTCCCCCATCCTCAAGATGGCGGGGACTCGAGTTTGGGCTTCACCTAGTCTCCCCACCTTAGGGGTGGAGTTGGCAGAGGTGGGCACAACCCATTTCCTGCCTCTGGTTTTCCCGCCGGTTCTCCCGCCAGAAGTGGGGGTAGAACCAGTGGGGACCAGTTTGCTGGAAGCAGCAAGTGGTCTGGGGAAGCTCGAAAGGCGGCAGGCCTTTGAAGCTCCCCCTGCCCATCCTGGGGGAGGAGGCTTTGGCACCTCGCCCCAGGATGCGCATTCTTTCAGGCCCCTGAGAGCAGAGGCTCTCGACCCAGGGGTCAGAAACATGTCTGGTGGTGGCAGCCTGGGCAGCCACTCAGTCCGGACACTGGAGGTCGGGTTGGTTTCAGGGGCATCTCTAAGATGCCCTCTGGAGTGCGTTTTACATTAAATCCCACACTGGCATCAGTGAGGGTTTAATGGGCTAGAAGTTTGATACTAAACTTCTTAGTTTTCAGTGGGGGCCATTATGGTGCTGTGGAGTTCGTAATGACAGACCCCCAGCACCATATACTCTTAATGGCAGCACTGCACTTACAAGGCCCAAGAATGGACTTGGGCACTGTAGGGGCACAGGGCTCATGCCTCTATGCCCTCACCACTGGCATAGTGCACCCAGCTAGAGTGGTGGCTGACCCTAGGCCAGGGCAGTGGCTTGTATGTCGACTCTTCGCTTTTGTTCTGCACCAAGACACGCAGCCTGCAAAGGCAGTGTGTGTGTGTAAAGGTACAGGGTCCCTAAGGGTGGCACAACAAGTGCTGCAGCCCTTAGGGGCCTTCCCTGGTCACAGTGCCCTGGGTACCCATGGTACCATTTACCAGGGGCTGACCTGTGGCCAGGGATGCCAATTGGGTGTAGGTATCAATGCAGTTTTAGGGAAGGAACACAGGCCCTGGGTACCTGGTTGGCAGGAGCCCAGGGCACACTCAGTCAAAGCACATCAGCATCTCAGCAAAAAGTGTGGGCATACCATGCAAGAAAGATGGCACTTTCTCACAATGCCCTGCTTGCAATCCTTCCTAGAGGGGAGCTGCTCCCGGAGTTCTCTCCGTTGGAAGATAGGGTACTAGATGGAGACTTGCCGGAGAGAGCCATATCGCTTATTTATAAGAAACTGATAAACAACTTGCCGGACCCTCTGGACCAGCTGCGGGAAAAATGGGACCACGACGTGGCTGGTCTGGATGATGACGATTGGCTAGCTGCCGTGGCCTCTCCTCGGGAGGTGGCCATCTCTTCCAGACTGCGATTAGTGCAGCTCAAAATCCTGCATAGGGTATACCTCTCTAGATCAGTTTTGATCCGCATGGGATATAGCCCCGACGACAGTTGCTCTAGGCGGTGTGGGCAGGTGGGCACGTTCATCCATACACTTTGGGAATGCACAGTTATTCAGGGATACTGGGCAGGGGTTGTGAGCCTTATGGAGAATGCACTGGGTCCAAGGTTTGATGGTAACATAAAGCTGGCTCTCCTGAATGCCTGGGGGCCGACTGACCTGACCTCCAAGGAGCGCCTGTGGGTAACTCTGGGAATGATGGTGGCGAAACGCAATATCTTAAGATTATGGAAGGCCCAGGACCCGCCAAGAACAGTGGACTGGAGCAAAGACATGGACTGGTGCATGGTCACAGAGATATCGATATATGTTGCCAGAGGCTGCCCCAATAAATGGTCACAGGTCTGGGATAGATGGAATGTATATAGGGGTGGGATATGCGAACCCCCCTTGACTAGAGATGAAACAGTTGCACAACGCCTGGGCATGTTGGAAATGTAAATATCATGGCTGATGTTCCGCTTCCATACCTGTACCTCCTTGAACACGCACTTGCTGTATCATTGCTAATGTATGTGGTTTTGATGAGCTGTGTCCTTATGTCATACTTGAATTCAATAAAAAAGAATTTATTTAAAAAAAATAAAAGTACTGCAGCCCGCTGAGAAGCACTGGTACTCTTTCTATTAAAAGTACTGCAGCCCCCTGAGAAGCACTGGTACTCTTTCTATTAAAAGTACTGCAGCCCCGCTGAGAAGCGCTGGTACTCTTTCTATTAAAAGTACTTCAGCCCTCCTGAGAAGCGCAGGTACTCTTTATATTAAAAGTACTTCAGCCACCTGAGAAGCGCTGGTACTCTTTCTATTCAAAGTACTTCAGCCCCGCTAGAAGCGCTGGTACTCTTTTCTATTAAAAGTACATCAGCCCCGCTAGAAGCGCTGGTACTCTTTCTATTAAAAGTACTTCAGCCCCCTGAGAAGCGCTGGTACTCTTTCTATTAAAAGTACTGCAGCCCAGCTGAGAAGCTCTGGTACTCTTTCTATTAAAAGAACTGCAGCCCAGCTGAGAAGCTCTGGTACTCTTTCTATTCAAAGTACTTCAGCCCCACTAGAAGCGCTGGTACTCTTTCTATTAAAAGTACTGCAGCCCCGCTGAGAAGCGCTGGTACTCTTTCTATTAAAAGTACTTCAGCCATCCTGAGAAGCGCAGGTACTCTTTATATTAAAAGTACTTCAGCCCCCTGAGAAGCGCTGGTACTCTTTCTATTCAAAGTACTTCAGCCCCGCTAGAAGCGCTGGTACTCTTTTCTATTAAAAGTACTTCAGCCCCGCTAGAAGCGCTGGTACTCTTTCTATTAAAAGTACTTCAGCCCCCTGAGAAGCGCTGGTACTCTTTCTATTAAAAGTACTGCAGCCCAGCTGAGAAGCGCTGGTACTCTTTCTATTCAAAGTACTTCACCCCCGCTAGAAGCGCTGGTACTCTTTCTATTAAAAGTACTGCAGCCCCGCTGAGAAGCACTGGTACTCTTTCTATTAAAAGTACTGCAGCCCCGCTGAGAAGTGCTGGTACTCTTTCTATTAAAAGTACTGCAGCCCCGCTGAGAAGCACTGGTACTCTTTCTATTCAAAGTACTGCAGCCCCCCAGAGAAGCGCAGGTACTCTTTCTATTAAAAATACTTCAGCCCTCCTGAGAAGTGCAGGTACTCTTTCTATTAAAAGTACTGCAGCCCCTGAGAAGCGATGGTACTCTTTCTATTCAAAGTACTTCAGCCCCGCTAGAAGCGCGGTACTCTTTCTATTAAAAGTACTGCAGCCCAGCTGAGAAGCGCTTGTACTCTTTCTATTAAAAGTACTTCAGCCCCGCTAGAAGCGCTGGTACTCTTTCTATTCAAAGTACTTCAGCCCCCTGAGAAGCGCTGGTACTCTTTCTATTCAAAGTACTTCAGCCCCGCTAGAAGCGCTGGTACTCTTTCTATTAAAAGTACTGCAGCCCAGCTGAGAAGCGCTTGTACTCTTTCTATTAAAAGTACTTCAGCCCCGCTAGAAGCGCTGGTACTCTTTCTATTCAAAGTACTTCAGCCCCCTGAGAAGCGCTGGTACTCTTTCTATTAAAAGTACTGCAGCCCCGCTGAGAAGCGCTGGTACTCTTTCTATTAAAAGTACTTCAGCCCTCCTGAGAAGCGCTGGTACTCTTTCTATTCAAAGTACTTCAGCCCCGCTAGAAGCGCTGGTACTCTTTCTATTAAAAGTACTGCAGCCCCACTCAGAAGCGCTGGTACTCTTTCTATTAAAAGTACTGCAGCCCTGCTGAGAAGCACTGGTACTCTTTCTATTAAAAGTACTTCAGCCCCCTGAGAAGCGCTGGTACTCTTTCTATTAAAAGTACTGCAGCCCAGCTGAGAAGCGCTGGTACTCTTTCTATTCAAAGTACTTCAGCCCCGCTAGAAGCGCTGGTACTCTTTCTATTAAAAGTACTGCAGCCCCGCTGAGAAGCACTGGTACTCTTTCTATTAAAAGTACTGCAGCCCCGCTGAGAAGCGCTGGTACTCTTTCTATTAAAAGTACTGCAGCCCCCCAGAGAAGCGCTGGTACTCTTTCTATTAAAAGTGCTTCAGCCCTCCTGAGAAGCACTGGTACTCTTTATATTAAAAGTACTGCAGCCCCCCAGAGAAGTGCAGGTACTCTTTCTATTAAAAGTACTGCAGCCCCGCTAGAAGCGCTGGTACTTTTTCTATTAAAAGTACTTCAGCCCTCCTGAGAAGCGCTGGTACTCTTTCTATTAAAAGTACTTCAGCCCTCCTGAGAAGCGCTGGTACTCTTTCTAATAAAAGTCCTGCAGTCCTGCTGAGAAGCAATGGCACTCTTTCTATTACAAGTACTACAGCCCTACTGAGAAGCGCTGGTACTCTTTATATTAAAAGTACTGCAGCCCCCTGAGAAGCGCTCGTACTCTTTCTATTAAAAGTACTGCAGCCTTGCTAAGAAGCACTATACACTCATTAAAAGTACTGCAGCGTTGCTGAGAAGCACTATACTCTCCCATTAAAAGTACTGCAGCCTTGCTGAGAAGCACTATACTCTCTCATTGAAAGTACTGCAGCCCCGCTAGAAGCGCTGGTACTCTTTTCTATTAAAAGTACTTCAGCCCTCCTGAGAAGCCCTGGTACTCTTTCTATTAAAAGTACTGCAGCCCCCCAGAGAAGCCCTGGTACTCTTTCTATTAAAAGTACTTCAGCCCTCCTGAGAAGCGCTGGTACTCTTTCTATTAAAAGTACTTCAGCCCTCCTGAGAAGCGCTGGTACTCTTTCTATTCAAAGTACTGCAGCCCCCCTGAGAAGCGCTGGTACTCTTTCTATTCAAAGTACTTCAGCCCCGCTAGAAGCGCTGGTACTCTTTCTATTAAAAGTACTGCAGCCCCACTCAGAAGCGCTGGTACTCTTTCTATTAAAAGTACTGCAGCCCTGCTGAGAAGCGCTGGTACTCTTTCTATTAAAAGTACTGCAGCCCCCCAGAGAAGCGCTGGTACTCTTTCTATTAAAAATACTGCAGCCCTACTGAGAAGCGCTCGTACTCTTTCTATTAAAAGTACTGCAGCCTTGCTGAGAAGCACTATACACTCATTAAAAGTACTGCAGCCTTGCTGAGAAGCACTATACTCTCCCATTAACAGTACTGCAGCCTTGCTGAGAAGCACTATACTCTCCCATTAAAAGTACTGCAGCCACCTGAGAAGTTCTGGTACTCTTTCTATTAGAAGTACTTCAGCCCCGCTGAGAAATGCTGGTACTCTTTATATTAAAAGTACTGCAGCCCGCAGGGAATCGCTGGTACTCTTCCTATTAAAAGTACTGCAGCCCCGCTGAGAATCGCTGGTACTCTTTCTAGTCATAGTACTGCAGCCCCGCTCAGAGGCGCTGGTACTCTATTAAAAGTACTGCAGCCCCCTGAGAAGCACTGGTACTCTTTCTATTAAAAGTACTGCAGCCCCCTGAGAAGCGCTGATACTCTTTCTATTAAAAGCACTGCAGCCCCCTGATAAGCGCTGGTACTCTTTCTATTAAAAGTACTGCAGCCCCCTGAGAAGCGCTGATACTCTTTCTATTAAAAGCACTGCAGCCCCCTGATAAGCGCTGGTACTCTTTCTATTAAAAGTACTGCAGCCTTGCTGAGAAGCACTGGTACACTTTCTATTAAAAGTACTGCCGCCCCACTGAGAAGCGCTGGTACTCTTTCTATTAAAAGTACTGCAGCCCCCTGAGAAGCACTGGTACTCTTTTCTATTAAAAGTACTTCAGCCCCGCTAGAAGCGCTGGTACTCTTTCTATTAAAAGTACTGCAGCCACGCTGAGAAGCACTGGTACTCTTTCTATTAAAAGTACTGCAACCTCTCTGAGAAGCGTTGGTACTCTTTCTATTAAAAGTACTGCAGCCCCCTGAGAAGCACTGGTACTCTTTCTATTAAAAGTACTACAGCCCCGCTAGAAGCGCTGGTACTCTTTCTATTAAAAGTACTGAAGCCCGCTGAGAAGCGTTAGTACTCTTTCTACTAAAAGTTCTGCAGCCTTGCTGAGAAGCGCTGGTACTCTTGCTATTAAAAGTACTGCAGCCCTGCTGGGAAGTGCTGGTACTTTTTCTATTAAAAGTACTTCAGCCCCGCTAGAAGCGCTGGTACTCTTTCTATTAAAAGTACTGCAGCCACGCTGAGAAGCACTGGTACTCTTTCTATTAAAAGTACTGCAACCTCTCTGAGAAGCGTTGGTACTCTTTCTATTAAAAGTACTGCAGCCCCCTGAGAAGCACTGGTACTCTTTCTATTAAAAGTACTACAGCCCCGCTAGAAGCGCTGGTACTCTTTCTATTAAAAGTACTGAAGCCCCGCTGAGAAGCGTTAGTACTCTTTCTACTAAAAGTTCTGCAGCCTTGCTGAGAAGCGCTGGTACTCTTGCTATTAAAAGTACTGCAGCCCTGCTGGGAAGTGCTGGTACTTTTTCTATTAAAAGTACTGCAGCCCCCTGAGAAGCACTGGTACTCTTTCTATTAAAAGTACTGCAGCCCTGCTGAGAAGCGCTGGTACTCTTTCTATTAACAGTACTAAAGCCCTGCTGAGAAGCGCTGGTACTCTCCCTTTAAAAGTACTGCAGCCCTGCTGAGAAGCGCTGGTACTCTTTCTATTAAAAGTACTGCAGCCCCCTTAAAAGCGCTGGTACTCTTTCTATTAACAGTACTGAAGCCCAGCTGAGAAGCGCTGGTACTCTTTCTAGTCATAGTACTGCAGCCCCTTGAGAAGTGCTGGTACTCTTTCTATTAAAAGTACTGCAGCCCCCCAGAGAAGCGCTGGTACTCTTTCTATTAAAAGTAGTGCAGCCCCCTGAGAAGCACTGGTACTCTTTCTATTAACAGTACTGAAGCCCCGCTGAGAAGCTCTGGTACTCTTTCTGTTAAAAGTACTACAGCCCCGCTGAGAAGCCCTGGTACTCTTTCTATTAAAAGTACTGCAGCCCCACTCAGAAGCGCTGGTACTCTTTCTATTAAAAGTACTGCAGCCCCGCTGAGAAGCGCTGGTACTCTTTTCTATTAAAAGTACTTCAGCCCTCCTGAGAAGCCCTGGTACTCTTTCTATTAAAAGTACTGCAGCCCCCCAGAGAAGCCCTGGTACTCTTTCTATTAAAAGTACTACAGCCCCGCTGAGAAGCCCTGGTACTCTTTCTATTAAAAGTACTGCAGCCCCACTCAGAAGCGCTGGTACTCTTTCTATTAAAAGTACTGCAGCCCTGCTGAGAAGCACTGGTACTCTTTCTATTAAAAGTACTTCAGCCCCGCTAGAAGCGCTGGTACTCTTTCTATTAAAAATACTGCAGCCCCCTGAGAAGCGCTGGTACTCTTTCTAGTCATAGTACTGCAGCCCCTTGAGAAGTGCTGGTACTCTTTCTATTAAAAGTACTGCAGCCCTGCTGAGAAGCACTGGTACTCTTTCTATTAAAAGTACTTCAGCCCCGCTAGAAGCGCTGGTACTCTTTCTATTAAAAGTACTGCAGCCCCGCTGAGAAGCGCTCGTACTCTTTCTATTGAAAGTACTGCAGCCCAGCTGAGAAGCGCTGGTACTCTTTCTATTCAAAGTACTGCAGGCCCCTGAGAAGTGCTCGTACTCTCCCATTAAAAGTACTTCAAACCAACTGCGAAGTGCTGGTACTCTCCCTTTAAAGGTACTGCAGCCCCTGTGAGAAGCGCTAGTGCTCTCCCTATAAAAGTAGTGCAGCCCAGCTGAAAAGCGCTGGTACTCTCCCATTAAAACTACTGTAGCCCTGCTGAGAAACGCTGGTACTCTTTCTAGTGAAAGTACTGTAGCCCTGCTGAGAAGTGCTCGTACTCTCCCACAAAATGTACTACAGCCCAGCTGAAAAGCACTGGTACTTTTCCCTCTAAAAGTACTGCGGCCCTGTTCTTGACTTGCATTGTATGCTCAAATGCAGTTTGTCACTTTAAAGTCCTCCCTATTTGCTTTGCCAGTGCTGGCTTAAAAGTAGCATAAAAGGAGAGCTTTCTGTATAGAATGCACATAGAAGACTGAATATAACACACAGCGCAATGACAAGAGTATACTTTTCAAATGTAAATTAGTCCCTCATGCATTGCAATGGAAGCACTTCCTGGAAGGCAGAATCAGACACCAAATAGCCAAGAGCGTGAATGAAAGAGTAATACTAGTCTAGGTGAAGCCAAAGCACCCTCTATACACTTCGAATAATTGGCGACAATACAGCTTGTAGGTAGTTGCTCATTCAGGCCAGACCTAAAAAGGACATTGCAGGAAAACAGTATGGGGAAAACACTGTTGATCAATCCATGTACTGTCGTTTTTTTTTAAGGTCTAATGTGTAATGTCTGTGTACACTGTCATCAAACATTTGATTATTTAGCTCATCTATATATATTGTTTACACAAAGCAGTCTTTTTTAGATCTCACCTAAGATTTATTTCAGCTGTCTGCCGTTGAAATCCCATTATGCTCTACACCAATACTTGCAAAGGGCTTTGGATCAGCCCATTGCTTGCAATTGGTTGGCCTTCTTGTCAGTCTCATTTGCATGCTTCTAATTCGATGGCTTTCCTTACTTTCTTTGATTGCATGACTTGAATTCTTCAATGGCTGCTATTCAGGGACTACATTTTAGGTCCGGCATTAACTAGGACCTTTTGATTTTATTAAATTAGTATGTATAATATACTTATTTATAGGGGCTTTCAGCCAGACCGCTTCATATATTGGTGTGTAATTGTTAGTCACATTTTTCTCCCGCCCATTACAGCATGCTTCACTTTGTCGACCCACTGCAGCCATTGGCTGACTTCACTGTGAGTAATGGCATTCAGCTCTTTCACAAGGAGCACATCCACACACAAAGTAGTTCCTTTCAGTGCCAGTGACTACTATAGCAACGTGTTTTTTTAGCCAAAAAATGATTAGCCAATGTTTTTCTTTAGACTTACAAGGGTTGCTACATCTTGACGTATTTGCATGCCTAATTCATCACACTTAGGACCACCATTAAGCCTTTTTTTGTTCTGTTTTTATTTTTTTACAATGTTCACAGCATCTGCAGCATAGCCGCATTTATTTTTATTTTTTCTGATGCTGTTCAGCATCGGCAAGAAGCATTGTCAAAGCTAACATCTTTCAAAGGCGAGACCTATTGGTTTTGCTATGAATTTTTAATTGCTACGTATTGCCGCTGGCATGGCATTTTATTTCTTGCTTTAGTATGCTCATGAATATCGGACCTATCGGCTTTGCCAGTGCTTATTTTTAATCTAGTTTCTTTCAAACCTGTCGGGTTTTGCCTGCATAGATCCTTGACTGTCAACTCACTTCGCTATTTAATGTAGAATGTTCATATTTTAAATTATCATTAAATAAAGATATTCCTGCGAAAAATAAAACAGCACAAATTCCATGTTTGAGCCTTCTCATCCTTCTTTGTCAGTTGAAGCACCCACTTCCACCCCCTTCACAGGGGCGTTGAAATGGCCTTACTTTGAAGCTGGTGTCATCAGCATTACCTGTGTGATGCCATCGTTGTTGGATTCTGTAAGGCCCACGGTACTAAATATGGCGTTTGATGAACAAGTTATATTTAAAGCAAATACTTGTAAGTGCTGTAGTGATATGTATTTGACATTCAAAGCTGATGCACCCAGGTGAGAGGGATGCAGGAGTCTTGTTTGTGTGAAGTGTAGCCCACACAGGTGACCTGCATTCTTCAACCTCTAGTAACCGTCCATTCTATTCTGTTGAAGACAAGTGCACAATTTCTGGATAGCACCACATTAGAGCAGGTTCTCTTCTCACATAAAGATAATAAGAGCGAAGTCTGAGCTGTCTGTACCTCTCACCACAAGGTAACACATGGCATGAGCTCTAGATGATAAAGTCTACCTTATTATTAATCTGTCTGTCATCTGTCTTCCTGTTACACAATCACTGGAGTGTGCTTCTGTTGGAGTGTAAACAGACCTGCCATGTCCAGTAAGGCTGGAGTGTCCTCATAATAGATAAACTAGAGAAAGTAGCCAACCCATATACAGTGTTTCATCATTCTTCCATGTCCCACTTGTATCTGTTCTTTTGACTCTTACAGGCTCGCCAGCAAGCTCAGCTTCGACATCAGATGGCAGAGGACAGCAAGGGTGATTATTCGTTATCACTCCAAAAGTTCAACCACGAACAACACGAGCATTATTACACACAGATACCCAACATCTTCCAGGTGAGCTATTATTAATATTATGCATAAGCACTAAACATCTTGTATGTAAAAGCCGCAGAGAATAAATGTTTCAAATAGAGACTCAACATCTTCTAAGTAAGATATACATTTTTTATGTAGGCAACCAACATGCTCTATGTGAGAGCCACATAAACAGTGACTAATGTATGCAGATATTCAACATCTTCCAGTTGAAATATTATTAATATTACATGTAAGTACTGTAGGAAAGTATGATCTCCTTTTATGGTTACCCCCACTTTTTGCTAATGTCATGTTTTCTGACTAGTCTGATTGGGATCCTGCTAACCAGGACCTCAGTCACTGTGCATTCTCCCTAAATTGGACTGTGGTAAGTATTTTGGTACCTTCCCAATTGGGTACTGGTGTGCCCTTCTAAGTCCCTAGTATATGGTACTAAGGTACCCAGGGCAAAGGTACACCAGGGGTCTCCCATGGGCTGCAGCATGTATTGTGCCACCCATGAGAGACCATTCAAACTGTGACTACAGGCCTGCCATTGCAGCCTGTGTAAGTTGGTGTTAGCGCCACTTACAACAGATATGTTTTCTTATATCTGAGGTCACTGCACTTAAAACCTATGTCACCCCTATGGTAGGCCTGTCAATCCTGAAGGCAGGGTGCTAGGTTATAAGTGTGAGGGTGCCCTGCACGAGCAGGACACCCACAACAAACCCCGGAGTCGATTCTCCAGGCTTAGTAAGTGCTGTCAGCCATTTTGATACATATAGTGGCCATCTGTCATTACGTGATGGATAACTATATAGTGGCTGTGCCGAACCTGGGCATGTTTGGTATCTAACATGTTGGAATCATACCCCAATACCGTTACTGGTGTTGGAGGTATGATTCCATGCACCAGGGGGCTCCTCCGGGAGGCCCCCAGTGCTCCCGGTAACAGTCTTCCAGGGTCTGTCAGCAAGCTAGTGCTGCTGCCAACCCCAGACACGATTCTGCCCTCCTGCTGCTGAGCTGGAGCAGAGAAAAGTAGAACAATAGGTTTCCTGTCACAGGGAGGTGTGACCACCTCCCAGACAGTACTTAGTGTATTGGGCTAGGTTGAGGGCACTTCCCAGCACCACCAGACTGCTTTGAAGGGCACATTTGGTGCCCTCCTTGCATACTCCAGTTGGAACCCGTTCAGGGAGCCCTTGGCTCCCGCTCTGGCGCGAGACTAGAAAAAGGACATGGGAGGATCCTCCCTTCTGTCCCTCCCCTCCTCTGGGAGGGACCCTTGAATCGTCCTAACCCTCTCCCTAGGGTACTTAAGGGCTAACCTGTATGTGGCTCTTCAGATTCATCGCAAGACGAGATTCAAACCCGAAACCACTTCAACTTCCACCGTCTAGGCACCTTGGACTTCGCCTGGAACCGAAACTGCATCAAGGAAGACTCCTGCTGCTCCTGGTCTCGCCATCCTGCCAGTCTTCTCCATCGTCTGTGCCGGTGCTTCATCCAGGTTCTTCTCCAGGCCTGTGGGCATCAAAGACACCTGAAATAATCTCCCTTGGAGTGAAGGAGTCACTCCCCTGCATCTGCAGGTACCGCAACGAAGCTGACCGGTCTGCTGCTCCTGAGCTCCCACAGACTCCAAAAGGTTCAGCAACACAGGTGGTGGTTCTGTAACTCCCTCGAGGCCTGCACTGTCTTCTCAGCAAGTTTGAGCCCAGTATTCCTTGTCGGAACCCCTGGAAGAGAGCCCCTGTACACGCGTTGACTTGCCGTTGCCAAGGCTTGTTGACTCTGTCCTCCTGAGATCTTCGGACTACAAGAAGCTCCAGCATCTCCTCCTACCAAGGTCTTCATCCTCACCACATCCTCAGCACCGTAGGTCTGCATCTTTGGTGAGCTGTCCTCTTGCGACTCCTGTGCCTTCGGCCTGTGGGTCTTCTTTCGCTTAAGTGGGCTCACCTGCTTGCTCGGGGCCTGCTCCGACTCTCCTGCACTTGGTGAGTCCCCTGGACCTTGCTGATCCCGACACTGCACCTTCTTCGTTTACCAAGTCTGTTGCTGCTGCCAAGGCTTGTTGGTGCTCCCGCCGGACACCAACCCCCTGGTTCTCGACTTCCGACGTGTGACAGCTCGTGAATGGCTCCTGGTCTTACACAGTGTCGCCTGGTCCTCCCAGCTGCAGCGACAAGGTCACCTTTCCTGCATCTTTCGTCATCGGTGGTCCTTGCTCTTCCGTGCCTCCTGGTAACTCCAGCGTGGCATATGTTCTGTCCCCTCTGCTTGCAGGTACTCCTCTTCAAGAATCCATCCTTGGATTCCACTGGACTCTTTCACCTTTTTCGCCAGCGGCATCGTTTCTGAAATCCTCCATTGTGGTCTACAGCGGTTTCCAACGTCACTTCGTACCTATGCACCTGGCTTCCCTGGTGTAGGTATCCTGGTTCCTGGCGTATCCACGGGTGGGGTGACTCTCCAACCTTCGATCTTCCACAGGGTTTCATCAGGGTCCTCTGGGATGGGTCCTTCTTGAAAACTGCAACCGCAACTTTTCCATTGACTTGCATTGAGTACGCAGCTGTGTTTCCACTCTGTACACAGCCTCCGTGGGGTTCCTGGGTACTTGCCTCGGGTGGCTCCTTGGGTCCCCAGCTCTTCCGAGTCTTCTGATCCAAGTTTCGACTTCAGTCGCAGTTCGCATTCAACTTTCTTAGTATATGGTTTGTTCTCCCCCTGGAGACCACTGTGTATTTGTGCTACTTACCTGTTCTACTTTTAAAATATTGTGTGTATTGTGTTGATATCTCCGTGTAGGAGATATAACAATGTGGTAGTGAGTGTGTATAATAACTATAACTATTTTTATAACTACACTGTGTGGTTCTTTTTCGTTGAACCTACACTACATGATTAGTTCTGGTCAAACAAGCTGCTTAACACTCCTTCTGGACTAAGCCTGAAGGCTGCTCTCCACAGCTACCACTTAGAGAGCTTTCTATGGCTAAGACCACTAAAAGTTTTTCCTCGTCTCTCTGTTTTGTTCCCTCCCTTCCTGCCTCCCCCTTCCTTTAGGTCACCTACACCCTTCCCATCCTATACTTTCACCGACACAAGTGGTGTTTTGGATTGTTGATCCCCAGCCGGTTTGTTCCTCCTGAAGTACTTTCCACTTTGCCGGTATGCCTGACACGATCTGCATTCCTTACCCCTTTTTACCATTGCCCCTCTACCTTCCATTTCCCTTTTGACGTGTGTCTCGGTTACCCTATGAGCTAATAACTCATGTTAATATGTAATCACTGTTTTTCTCCTTTGTTTTTTTCTTAGCTCCTGTAATTGATGTTAATTCTGTAACTTGTAACTTGTGGATTGCTGATCCTCATGTAAAGCGCTCTGTTACCTCCGGGTCTAGCCAGCGCTTTATAAAACTCTGCAAATAAATTAAAAAAAATCACACAAAAAATCACCATAATGGTTGTCTGCAAGTATAGTGTGCACCATATACTAAGCCAGCCTCCTATAGTATCTTTCATAGATTCACATGCAACCCACCCTCCTCCCCTGAGAGGCTCCCCTTATACTTCTGTATTACCTATCCACACTTGTGCTGGTTCTAGAGGGTGCTAACTAGTGATTGGTTTTATCTAAAATTTGGTCCTTTTTTAAAAGGAGGTAGATAGGCTATTAAATTCATGGCCTAATACCATGATAGCCTATGGACATTTTTTGTACTGCTTTATCTTATACCGTGGACTCCCACTTTGATGAGGGGGAATGATTCAAGCATGTGAATCTATGAAAGATACCAAAACTGGATAAATAACAAATTTCTTACTCTGCATCTTCCGGCTGAGATTTTGTTAACCCTTTCCATGCATCAGACGCGTGGGAGCAGTCCAACGCAAAAGTGCTCATGTGCGTCGGACGGCTCCCGCACGTCAAACGCCATGGCCCTGGAAATCCCTCTGGTGCCCGCACCAGAGGGATTTCCAGTGCCCGCACCAGAGGGATTTCCAGTGCCATGGCGTCGGAAGAGTTTCCCCAGCTCCCAAGGATGTTCCCCTGGTTTCTCTGAAATGACAATCAGAGCGCACGTCGCACTGACGTCATTTCAGAGAAACCGAAATGAGTTGATAGGCTCATTTCAGTTTCGCTTTCTACGTGCTCGTGGGACTATCTCAGCCCGTGCACGTAGAAAACAGGTGAGGTATCATTGGAAAGGGGATAATCCCCTCTTTCCAATGGTACCCCTCCCAAGTGGATCCCTGCTTGGGGATCGCCCCAGGAGGGCAGGGATCCATCCACTGGACACCAGGGAGGGGGGAGCAGCCCATTGGGCAAGGTCCTTTGCTCCCCCCAAATAATTTCTGGCATATTCAGTCTTTCTGCCCCCCCCCCTTGGGGGGCAGATAGGGGCAATTACCCCCAATCTGCCCCCCCGGGGGGGGGGGCGGAAAGCACACTAGCCACCACAGATTTTTTTTTAGCACATTTTTGGGTGGGGGCTGCCAGAGATGGGCATGCCAATGCCCACACACGCCTAATTCCACAGTCTTTCTGCCCCTCCTGGGAGGCAGATGGGGGCAATAGCCCCCAATATGCACCCCGGGGCGCACAAAGCACGGTAGGCACCAGGATTTTTTTTTTAATGTATATAGAGGCGGGGTCTGCCCAAAATGGGCATGCCAGTGCCCCCACCCCCCAAACAAATTGCCACAGTTTTTCTGCCCCCCGCCCCCCCAGGAGGCAGATGGGGTCAATATCCCCTGGCTTGCCCCCGAGGAGGGCAGAAAGCCCACTTGGCACAAGCGATTGTTTTTTTTTTTTATGTAGGAATGGGGACTGCCCCGAATGGGCATGCCAATGCCCCCCTACTCCCCACCAAAAATTGCCAAAGTCTTTCTGCCCCGCCCGAGATGCAGAAGGGGCAATAACGCATAATCTGCCCCTCCCCCGGGGGGGCAGAAAGCCCACTAGGCACCAGGGATTGTTTTTTTATTATACGTAGGGTTGGGGGCTGCCCAGAATGGGCATGCCAATGCCCCCCCCATAAAAATTAGCCAGTCTTTCTGACTCCCCCGGGAGGCAGATGGGGGCAATAGTCCCTGATCTGCCCCCCGGGGGGCAGAAAGCTCACTAGGCACCAGGGATTTTGTTTTTTTTATACGTAGGGTTGGGGGCTGTTGAGAATGGGCATGCTAATGCCCCCCCCCTGGAAGGCAGATTGGGGCAATAGACCTTTATCAGCCCCCCCTCCCGAGGGGGCAGAAAGCCCACTAGGAACCAGGGATATGTTTATGGGCATGCCAGTGAGAAGCCCTATAGGCAAGGGTTGCTCCCTTTCTTTCGGCACACATTTTGGCTGTTTCAATTATATTTTTAGTCTCATCTGCACCCAAGCGGGGGCAGAAAACCACTAGAAACCAGGGAGAGTTTGTGTGTGTGTAAACTGGAGTTTGGCTGACGGTCTGCGTGTACTGACCTTTGGCTGGCATTTTGCTGGTGGTGTGTGTGGACCTGCACTTGGCTAATGGTGTGGGTGGACTCCCGCTTGATGACGGTGTGTGTAGATTGGTGCTTGCCTGGTGGTTTGCGTGGACTGGTGCTTGGCTGGCTGTGTGCATGGATGATGCTTGGCTGCAGGGGCGGACTGGCCGTAGCGGGCACCGGGCATTTCCCCGGTAGGCCAGAGGGGTGGGGGCGGGTTTCTGGCCGTGGGGGTCGGTTTTGTCACTGGGGGCTGGTTTTGCAGCAATGCTGCAATATCGGCCCCAGTAACAAAAGCGGTAGCGGTGCTTTTTACTAGCATACACACCCCCCTCCCTTCCAGGGTTGGTCGAGCAGCAATCTGCCAGGGCTGGTTGCTGTTCCCAGTCTGCCCTGCTTGGCTGGTCGAGTGCGGAGATGGTGCTTGGCTGGCGGAGTGCGTGGGTGGCGCTTGGCTGGCGGTGTGCGTGGATAGTGCTTGGCTGACAGTGTGCATGGATGGCATTTGGCTGGCGGTGTACGTGGATGGTGCTTGGCTGGCGGTGTGTGAGGATGGCGATTGGCTGGCGGTGTGCGTGGATGGCACTTGGCTGGTGGTGTGCGTGTACTGACTCTTGGCTGGTGGTGTGGGTTGCATAGATCCCCCAGCATTTTCTTACCCAGAATCCCCTGCAAACCTTAAATTTACTTACAAAGCCACATTTTCTTCACATTTCTGTGTGGATAATCTGTGGGGTCACCGTACAGGCACAAATTTCCTACCACCCAGCATTCCCCTTGGTTTCCCGAGAAAAATGATAGCTCACTTGTGTGGGTGCCCAAAGTAGCGTCAGCCTAAAAACGTATAAACAAACTGCCCTTTTGGACCCGCTTTGGGCCCCCCTAAATCTCTACACGTTTTTGGCCCTTCCATGTCATAGGCACTTGGCCCATCCACACAAGTAAGGTATCATTTTTATCGGGAGACTGAGGGGAACGGTGAGTGGTAGGAAATTTGTGCCGTGCAATGATCCCACAACTTTCCCACACAGATATTAGAGGAAAATGGGACTTTTTAGCTAAATTTGAGGTTTGCAGCGAATTCTGGGAAGGAAAATGTGGGGAGATCAATGCAAGCCACACCTCCCTGGACTCCCACGGGTGTCTAGTTTTCAGAAATGTCTGGGTTTTTTAGGTTCCTCTAGATGTCTGCAGACCCAGGACCAAAAACACTGGTGCCCACCTATCTATCACAAAACAACCAGGTTTTTCAAGGGGGTCACCTGCGTTTTTGGTCCGGGCTCAGCGGGCATCTAGGCTAACCTACCAAACCCAGACATTTCTGAAAACAAGGCACCCAGTGGAGTCCAGGGAGGTGTGGCTTGCGTGGATCTCCCAACATTTTCCTACCCAGAATCCTCTGCAAACCTTAAATTTAGCACACAAAAAAATCAAATTTTCCTCCCTTTTCTGTGTGGGAAAGTAGTGGGATAACCGGGCCGCCACAAATTTCCTACCACCCAGCATTCCCCCAGGCCTGCCGATAAAAATGGTACCTCACTTGTGTGGGTAGGCATAGTGCCCACAACAGGAAATTGCCCAAAACGTACTGTGGAGACTTCAAAGTTATTGATCACAAAAATACCTCGTTTTGCGAGGGAGTTACCTGCGTTTCTGGTCCTGGGCCCAGCGGCCATCTTGGGAAACCTACCAAACCCAGACGTGTCTGAAAACTAGACACCCGGGGGAGTCCAGGGAGGTATGGCTTGCGTAGATCCCCCAACATTTCCCTACCCAGAATCCCCTGCAAACCTCAAATTTAGCTGAAAAAAATCACATTTTCCCCACATTTCTGTGATGGAAAGTTCTGGAATCTGCGTGCATCCACAAACTTCAACTAAATTTGAGGTTTGAAGGGGATAGGAATACGTTGGGGTATACACGCAAGCCATACCTCCCTGGACTCCCTCGGGTGTCTAATTTTCAAAAATGTCTGAGTTTAGTAGGTTTCCCTAGATGGCCGCCGAGCCCGGGCCCAAAAATCCAGATGACCAACCCCCCTTGCAAAACCAGGTTGTTTTGTGATAGGTAATTTTGATGTCTCCACAATACGTTTTGGGCCCTTCTCTGCCGCGGGCACTTGGCCTACCCACACTAATGAGGTTTCATTTTTATCGGGAGACTTTGGGGAATGTGGGATGGGTGGAAGTTTGTGGATCCACGTAGATTCCAGAACTTTCCATCACTGAAATGTGAGGAAAATGTGTTATTTTTGACAAAGTTTGAGGTTTGCAAGGGATTCTGGGTAACAGAACCTGGTGAGAGCCACACGTGTCACCCCATCCTAGATTCCCCTGGGTGTGTAGTTTTAAAAAATGTATAGATTTGCTAGGTTTCCCAAGGTGCCGGCAGCGCTAGGGTACAAAATAAACAGCTAGGCATATTGCAGAAAAAGGGTCAGTTTTCACTTGAAAAATGTTATGTGTACACGTTGTGTTTTGGGCCGTTTCCTGTCGCGGGCACTAAGCCTACCCACACAAATGAGGTACCATTTTTATCGGTAGACTTTGGGGAATGCTGGGTGGGTGGAAGTTTGTGGACCCACGCAGATTCCAGAACTTTCCATCACAGAAATATGAGGAAAATGTGTTTTTATTTTTACAAAGTTTGAGGTTTGCAAGGGATTCTGGGTAACAGAACCTGGTGAGAGCCACACAAGTCACCCCCTCCTGGATTCCCCTGGGTGTCTAGTTTTCAAAAATGTACACGTTTGCTAGGTTTCCCCAGGTGCCGGCTGAGCTAGGGTCCAAAATCCACAGCTAGGCACATAGCGAAAAAGCGTCAGTTTTCATGAGAAAAATGTGATCTGTCCATGTTGCGTTTCGGGCCGTTTCCTGTCGCAGGCACTAGGCCTACCCACACAAGTGAGGTACCATTTGTATCGGGAGACTTAGGGGAACACCGAATTGTAGAACAGCTGTTATTACCTATTGACTTTCTATGCATTTCTGCCTTCCAAATGTAAGACAATGTGTAAAAAAGAAGTCACTTTGAAAATGTCCTAAAATTCACATGCTAGTATGGGTACTCACGATTTCGGAGATGTGCAAATAAGTTCTGCTTTTAAACTCTGTTTTGTTCCCATTTTGGAAATACATAGGTGTCCTTGATACCTCTTTTTCACTCTTTATATTTTACCAAATGAATTGCTATATACCCGGTACACAATGAAAAACCATTGCAAGACGCAGCTCAGTTATTGGCCCGGAGTTCCTCGGGTTCTAGGTTAACCTACAAGTCCTATATATCCCCACAACCAGAAGGGTTCAGCGGATGTAACAGTATATTGCTTTCTAAAATCTGTCATACTTAGAAGAAGTTACAGGTGAAAACGTTGGTACAAATGGCTGTTTTTTTCAACTCATTTTCAATATTTATTTTCAACTGTTAGTTTCTATTAAAAAAACCTTGAAGGATCTACATAAATGACCCCTTGCTGAATTCAGAATTTTGTCTACTTCTCAAAAATGTATAGCTTTCCGGGATCCATTATTGCTTTCACACCCATTTCTACCACTAACTGGAAGGAGGTTGAAAGCATAAAAAGTAGCAAAAATAGGCTATGTCCCAGTAAAATGCCAAAACTGTGTAGAACATTTTGGTTTTCTGACAAATGTCTGCCTGTCCCTGAAAGCTGGTAAGATGGTGATTTCAGCACCACAAACCCTTTGTTGATACCACTTGCAGGGAAAAAACCAGATGCTTTCTTCTGCAACACGTTTTCCCAAAAAACCCAAAATATAGCTGTATTTTGGCCAATATCTGGGTTCCCTCCAGGGGAATCCGCTAACCCTGGGTACCTTTAAAATCCCCATGATGTTGGAATAAAAGGACGCTTATTTGGCGTGGATACCTTATGTGGACAAAAAGTTACAGGGGTCTAAGCGCAAACTACCCCTAATAGCCAAAAAAAGGCATAGCACGGGGGGGAGGCCGTGCAGCGAAAGGGTTAATATTACACGTAGGCCTCCAAAATCTTCTGTGTGACAGCCGGAGACTATGAATATTGGACGAACATAACTAGTATCTTCCAGGTGGGATAACAATGTTACATCTAGGTACCTCAATTCAGGGTTAGAGCAACATAAACAGTGAATATTATATCAGATACCTAACATCTTGTAAGTGAGCTATTATTACATGTAAATACCCC
This sequence comes from Calotriton arnoldi, assembly GCA_963921515.1. Taxonomy (NCBI): domain Eukaryota; kingdom Metazoa; phylum Chordata; class Amphibia; order Caudata; family Salamandridae; genus Calotriton; species Calotriton arnoldi. The sequence goes on from CAWUFW010000054.1 coordinate 4,185,137, forward strand.
AGATCTTGCAGGTGAGCTATTACTCTTACATGCTGATACCGAGCATCTTGTATGTGATAGCCACATAAACAATGAATATTATACACAGCTAGAGGTACACAAAGTTGAGTATTATATACCCTGTCCCCCTAGGGTGCATGGGGGGACTCGGGAGGACCCCCCCAGGGCTAAAACAAAAATAATTGTCCAGAATTGCCATGATCCCGCAGGACTCCCTCAAGATCGAAAAAAAATAATGGTGTGTTTTATTAATGGGTGGGATGCGTGGCCCACCTCGGCTAGCCTTTACAGGCTCCAGGGAGCTCACCTCCAGGGCTAAAATTGTATATGGGGATGTGGGATGCACGGTCCCCCTCCCTAAGGCATCAAGGGCCCCAGGGACCCCACCCCTGGGGCTAAATAATTGTGTATGGGGAGAAGGGAAGCGCACCACCCCCTTCCCGAGCCATAACAGGCCCGAGTGCCCACCCCAGGGGGGGACAGGGCCTAATAAGGCTCGGGACGGGGGCCATTTGAATTTTCCCCTTGAAAATACATAGAACCCTGGGGGATGGGGTCCCCAGGACCTAATGAGGCTCGTGTAGAAGGCCACGTGTCCCCACTCCCCTTTCATATTAAACAAAGGGCCTGGGGGATGTGGCCCGAGGGCCTGATAAGGCTCTGGGAGGGGGGGGCCACTTGCCCCTTCTCCCCATTAAAAAAAAAAAAAAAGCACCCTGGGGGATCCGGTCCCCAGTTCCTAGGCGCGAAGGGTTACTGCTCACGATAAATCTTCCGGATCCAGTCCGACGCCTGGGAAATTCAAAGGTAAGGAATCTGTGGCTAGATATAGTCTCTACCAGATAAGGCAATACCAAAGGTAAGTAACTGGTTCATTAAGAAAACCGTAGAACTTCACTGAAAAAACAAAGGTTAAAATTCCGTTCCAGTTGGGTGTGAATAAAAAAAAAATCTGTTTGTTTATTCACTGAACAAAATATGGTTAAAGTAATATTATAGTTTAGTGAATAGGTCATTGGCAACACTAATGTTTTGAACTAAAAAAACAAAACATAGAAATTCTCCAGTTATAGTTAGCAGAGTTAACTATAACTTGGGCCCCCGCCATGCACTGCTTGTGACCTCACATATTGCATCACTCATGACATGTTTTATGACATCATTTATGACATCCTCTAAGCTTTATTTTTGCACATATTGCTCTATAAATTAGTACGGCTCTAGAGGCCTGAAAGTAAGTACAAAATAGCTCAGAAGAATATGAGGCATCATTAATGCCATCACAGATACAACTCCCTTAGGTATAACCCACAGGTAACGTAGTTCACATTAGCAATCAACCACATATCTATGGGTAACCCTCATTGCACACGGTGTTCAATCTGTATACAACTGTTCAGAGAAAGCCAAGTTCGTAAAAATATTGAACGTCTGTTCCAAAACGAATGTCCTACTATGGACAGCTTTTATCTGTAGCAAACCCCAGTCACCGAACCTGCATTGAGAAATGAAGTTAGGAGTAGAGAAGTGGGTACTGTATACAGTATTCACTCTATGGAGTGAGTTTACCCTGTACCACACTGTTTGCAGCCAGTGAAACTCTCATGAGAAACACACTACAGAGTATTAGAAAATATCTATTAAGAACAGTGTACACTCTATGCAACACTTGGCAAATAAGACAATATTCACTTAAAATAAACCAGGTCAGAAGGTGCTAAAGATTATACTATCTGCCTTCATAATGTGGTGACAACTTCACAGATAAACCACCTTCTGAAGCAAAACAAGCACATGTACATAGCTTATTGCTTGGTGTGCACGGTCTTCTATGTTACGTATAAATTGTCATGCTGAGACAATTCTGTCTAATAACTCAAGGCTGCCTACAATACTTAGGATGTTGTATGAAGAATCTTTACCCTGTTGCAAACTTTTTCTACAGAGCCTAAAAACTTGTACGGTACATGCTGGAGACAAGTGTTTAACTGTCACTTGCATACAGAGTTACTCTTCAGTGCAAACATTTATAACGTTTTCAATACCTCTACACACCTGTGATGTAGTAGGAGCATATGAGTTCTGTAAACAGACCCATTAGCTGGACACAGGCAGTATAAAATTAGATAGAGAAGTACTATGGTAATTACAAGCCACTATGTACACTATAAATCAAATCAAACTAAAACACTCATCAGTGATGTCATCAATGATGTCATTTGAGATAACATGTCATTAGTGATGCAATGTGTGAGGTCACAAGCAGTGCATGGCAAGGGCGCAAGTTATAGTTAACTCTGCTAACTATAACTGGTGAATTCTTTTTTTTTTTTTCGTTCAAAACGTTAATGTCACTGATATATTCACCTAACTAAAATGTTACTTTAACCTTTGGGTTTTTTCAGTTAAAATATGGACAGATAAACAGATATATAGATATAGATGGATCTAGATAGAGCGATAGATCTAGATAGATAGATAGATCGCTCTAGATAGATAGATCTACATAGATAGAGCTATATAGAAATATATATCGATAAATATTATACACATTACCAGTAACCTTTCAGGTGAGATGTGATTAAGGTTCCACACAGGCACCTGCAACACCTCACAATGAGATGTGTACGGAAATTGTTATACAAAGCATCTTCAATGTGAGACCGGACTAATTTTACATACAGATAATGTACATCATGCAGGTAAAATTTGGGTAAATTACATGCAGCAACCAGCAACTTGGAGATGAAAGCACGTGGAAGATGAATATTTCAGACAGCTCTTCAAAATCGTGGTGTGAGAGGGACATAAAGATGAGTAATACACACAGACTCACACATATCTACCAAATGCCTTATACTTATAATATTATTTGCTGTTAGTTATTGTCAGACTCCCAAGTTCCTCAGGTGAGATTCACATAAAAGATAAATATTACACACACGGGGCGTGGCCTGGCTCCAGCCAAGATGGCCAAAAGATAGAGTAGTTCTGGTGAGCTCACCACCGCAGACCCGCCATCCGTCATATGATCCGTATCCAACAGTGCCAAGGTGTCAAAATACGACCCTGGGTGGGTCTCTACGTGCCCCCAGCGGGCGAGATCTGGCGCTCCTTGGCCCTGGGGGTCTATGGGGAAGGCAGCGTGCGGCCGGCCCAGACGTGGCGAGGAGGCCGACTGGAGGTGTTGCGGGGCTCAGAGGGGCCTGCCAGAAGTCGGGGCAGCGCGCCGTGAGGAGGTGACTCTGCCTTTCCCACGGCCTGGAAGCAAGGGTGCCCCTCGGCGTGAAAGCCGTGCCTCGTGGGAATTGGGACGCGCTCAGAGGGCCTAGTACCGCCGGGGGATGGGGCGGCTCACCTTTGTGCCGCACCCTGTGAGACCCAGTCGAGACAAGCCCCTGCTGCAGCAGATCTGTGACTGAGGGTGAGTGTCTGAAAAGTTTCAGCGCTCCGTCCATCATCTCCTTGTGTTTGCTTTGTTCGCCCTAAGTTGGCAGGGTATGCCCAGACGTGGGTCCCTTGCTCACTTTGCCACTGGATTCAAGCTAGCCTGGCTGACGAGGGCTGTTAGCCCGAAACCAGTCCCAGGATGCTTGTTTCCGGTCCAGGGAAGACATGGCTTGGCAGTTCGGGCTGGACTGTTCCCATGAAGCACAGGGTCAAGACTGATTTGCATATAGCTGTGTCTGAACTGGGGTGGCGAAGTGAGCTAAAGAACGATGATGGATTCAACTCAGATCTGTGACTGGGGTTGAGTGTCTGAAAAGTTTCAGCGCTCCGTCCATCATCTCCTTGTTTGCAGCAGAGCACGCAGCCGAGGCCAAAACCGGAGCGGGTCTCCGGTCCCGCAGTAAGAAGAGGTGAGCGGCGGGCCGGGGTGGGGGGTGCCTCTCCCACTGGGGTCTCCCTGCCGACCTGCGGGCTGGAGCCGATTGCTGCCAGATAGAGGGCGGGCCGACTGCCCTGAGTGTTCTGCGGGGGAGGTGGAGGTGTCTGACTCACCTCCCCTCTCCCGTTGCCGGAGGGCGCAAGCGACCGGGGCCATAATTGCTGCAGCGGGGCGGACCCGACCAAAACCTGCAGCTGCTGGGAGGGCGTCAGTCAAACCACGACGAGGAGCCTGAAGTGCCCATTGAATCCTGCTTGCTGAGCGCGGTTTGGCCTCTGTTTTCTCCCTCTCCCCCTCCTTTGAGACGCTGCAGTGGGGACCGGACACTTAACCTTTTGTTGGGGAGTCCTCGACGCCGGTCTGCGTGAAAGCATTAGCAGTGACTGAGTGGCTGAGCGGGGACTGTGGAGTGAGCCCCCCCCTTCTTCCCCTCCGCCCACCGTTTTAGTATGGCTGAGAGCCCTTGTGCGCTGAGGAGACGTGGTGGCGTGGGTTTGGGGGTGCCTCTTGGGCGACCTCGTGACTGCCTTACTTGAATTGTTCCGTTGTGCCTAGTGCTTGGGGAAGGCATGAGGAGTCGGGGTGACCCTCACCTGGAAGGACAACTGAAGTGACCCGACGAAACCTACTTGGTGGAGACCACAACGCTTAAATGACAGGCACTGCCACGCCACCCTGGTGCGTGTCCAGGCAGGGGTAAGAACAGTGGCAGGCCCTGCTCGACGGAAAGATACTGGAACGCGGAGCCATGGTAAAGCCCAAGGGACAGATGCCGATGCAGACCAAGAGGATGGCCACATACGCAGTTCCCAGACAACACGCTGAGGGAGGGGGACAGCCCGGAGTGCAGATGGAGTTGCTAGAGCCTTAGCTGGGGGCGATCATGGCAGCCATCCAAGACCTTAAGTCCTCCCTCGAGCCCAAAATAGATGCGGTCACGATTGACGTAGGGCTCCTACGCGAGGACTTTCAAAAGATGTCGGACAAGATGAGAACCATGGAGTCTCACATCCACACTTTCCAGACCTCCTCCAAATCCCTGGAGAAGCGAGTACTGACAAAGCAGCAGGAACTCCTCATGGAGAGGGTTGAGGACCAGGAGGGGAGAGCCCGAAGCAATAACGTGCTCATAGTGGGGGTGCCGGAGGGCCAAAGTGTGGACCTTTTTGTAGAGGACCTGATAACTACTTTTCTTCGCCCCAAGCACCTCTCCAAATTCTTCTCATTTGAAAGGGCACATAGGGTACCGGTGCCACCACCGAAACCAGGACCCCCAACCCACCCCCCATAACCCCTCCCCCTCCTCCCCCCCGCCCCCCCCCCCCCAGACCATCATTGCCAGGATCTTCAACTACTGAGATAGGGACGCAATCCTGCAAATGGCTCGATCCCAGGGAGACCTGAAGTACGAAAACGCCACGGTGTGTTTCTTTCCAGACTTTGCGCTACAAGTGCAAAGGCTGCGGCATAGTTTTGATGAGGTCAAGAGGGCACTTCGGGAGAAAGAACTAAAATATATGACGTTATTTCCAGCCAAGCTGTGGGTCCTCATCGAGGGGAAATCCTGGTTCTTTAGCACCCAGTGGAAGCATGGGACTGGTTGGAGGGATGGCGCACAGCGGAACAGCGGAAGCCGAGAGGCCCCAGGAAAAGCCCCCCACCCCCAGAGTAACCAGAGTGGTGAACTCCCAGGGCACAATGGCAGTCAGTGGGCTGAATCGGCAGATCCAAAAGTTACTTAATCGAATGGCTGCTGTGGGATCGTTATCCGGCCCAGCTGAGGTGACAGGTGGGGGTGGGGGATGCAGCTCCCGGGGGAACTGGCCCACTGACATTGACAAAGAGGGTTGTGATCAGCAAATGCCACCCGAGGAAGGGGGGGGGGGCACACAGGCCTGACTTTGGGGGTTGGGGGGCCGCATGAGCCAACCAGAAATGGGGAGTTAAAATGACAAGTGGGCTGCAGCACACCGATATCTTCATGGTTTCCCCCTCCCACTTGTTCATTTTTCCCCCTGTTTCTTGGGGACCTAGTGAGTAGTACTGGGGCCATATATTCTTACTAGGGGTTGGCGGGAGTTGGGGGCACACAACGTTAGGCGAGCGGAGCGGGCAACCCCTGAAACGTTCAGATTTTATTTAAGAGCGACAGGCGCTCTGCAAATTGGGGGTGGTGGTAGTTTTGAACCCACAGTGCAGGGCAGCAGGGTGGGGGGAGTTCAGGGGACAGTTCAGTTTAGAATCAGTTTGTCTGCAGTTGCGATGATCTCAGCAATACAGCAAAAGATTGGAGGGCTCAGGAATGGAGACGTACGGACACTGGGGGGAGGGGGAGTGGTAGGGACCGAAGGACTCAACCAGACCAGCATACTATGGGGACAAGTACTCACTCAGAGCTAAAAGTGATGTTCTGGAATGCCAATGGGCTGGGCTTCAGAATAAAACACACTCTAGTGCTGCAGTATATTAAGCGCCTGGCCCCCGACTTAGTTCTATTACAGGAAACTCACTTGATGGGCCAGCACTGTGGGGCTCTGGACAGGTGGGGCTACACCTTGGTGGCACACGCAGGCCAGACCTCAGGATCGCGGGGGACAGGTATCCTTCTCAAGTCCAAGTCCGCAACACCATTCACGCCGGGTAAAACTTGGCATGACCCCCTAGGCAGATACGTGCTCCAAACGGGCCTATGAGAGGGCCACGCCATCAATTTGGGCTCCGTATACGTGCCCCCACGGATGCAGGGTGACGCACTTTCGGCACTTGGTGCATCGCTTTTGGACATGCCACTGGGCTACCTGATCCTAGGTGGGGACATGAATGACGTGATGTCCAAAAAATTGGATAGATGGCCAGGGAGACAAGGTTCGGAGCAAGACCCCCCCTCACGTCCTTCACAAACTCCTTGGGGATGGTGGATTTATGGAGGTCGCAACATGCAACTCTGTACCAATACACCCACCTATTGGCCAGACACAGTAGTCTTTCCCGGTTGGATTACATAGTTACTCATTGCGATGGGGTGGGTCACTTTCGCGAAACTCAACACTTAGCGCGAGGAATATCGGACCACTCCCTAGTGACTACTTGTCTTATGGGGCCAGTCAGGGGAACAATTCCTCCTCCTCGAATACCGACATGGTACTTAAAACATACGGGACCAGATAGTTGAGGGCACGGAACAGTACTTCCAAAATAACGACGGTTCTGTGGACTCGCCATGCACCCTATGGCAGGCCTATAAGGTGGTGATCCGTGGGCACGTCCAGGCTCTTAAAGGGGTAAAGAAAAAAGAGGCACTGGCCTGCAGTCGGACATTAGAAGAGGAGATCAGATCCTTGGAGGAAGATGTCCTAAGGTGGGGGGCCCCGGGGAGAGATCGGGTCCACCGGCATAGTCTAAGGCAGCCAGAGACGGGGAACCTTGCAGAGTACGCCTCAAGGGCGAACACCCTGGTGGTGCAGAGAAGGCTGTACGATGTGGGTGACAAGGCTACTAAACTCATCGCCTGGTTGGATAAACGAGACAAAGGCAAGAATTGGGTCACTGAGATACACGATCGAATGGGTGGGGTGCACAACACGAGCAGAGACGTAAACTAAGCATTTGCAACATACTATGAACAGGTGTACACCTCCAAGTCCCACCGATCTGGCGAGGACTGTGCGGAACTCCTGAAGACCCTGCCTTTAAGAACCCTCTCTGTGGGAGACAGGGAGGCCTTGGATCAGGAATTAATGGTGTAGGAAATAGAAGGAGCACTGCAAGGACTCCAATCGGGCAAGGCAGCGGGGCCCAACGGCCTCCCTCTTGAAATGTTCAAATGTGTGACCCACAAGATTACACCCCACCTTCTCAACATGTTCCTAGCCGATAGGGGAGCAGGGGTTCTCCCGGCAGACCAGAAAATGGCCACAATCGTCGTGATCCTCAAGAAGGACAAACCCGACAGCCTGTAATTCATACCTGCCCATATCTCTGCTCAACATAGAGGCTAAGGTGCTGACCAAGGTTTTGGCAAACAGATTAACCAAAGTCATAACATCAGTTATTAACCCAGACCAGTCCGGCTTCATGCCGAGACGGGGAACCCGACTAAATCTACGAAGATTATATGGGGTGCTGCATATGACGGCGGCGCTAGACCTGGAGGAGGCAGCAGTACTTTCCTTAGATGCAAGGATGGCCTACGATAGCACAGAATGGCCCTACGTCTTCACGGTCTTTACCTAAGCTGGGCTTCGGCCCCAAGTTCTGTTCATGGGTCCGCCTATTATATAAGGACCCTATGGCGAGAGTGCAGGTGAACGGGGTGATCTCACAAGCCTTCACCCTGTGCAGGGGCACGCGGCAGGGGTGCACCCTGTCGCCGATTATCTTCGCTTTGGCCCTGGAGCCCTTGGAGCTTGGGTACGTCAGAACCCACTCATTTGGGGGATAAAAGGGGGAGAAGAATGGGATGAAAAGATCTCTTTATATGCAGACGATATTCTACTGTACGTCACGCGGCCCCGCTACTCGATTCCGAGGATCCTCCATATTTTTGACCTCTTCAGGAGTTACTCAGACTACCAAATTAACTAGGACAAGTCCCTAATTTTCCCACTCTCGAGGAGGGAACTTTCACCGGGATGTATGGGGCCGGTGGAGAGTAGGGGATTCCGCTACCTGGGAGTCTGTGACCAGGCACAGGTAGGAATTCCTGCAACGGAATTTACTCATCCAACTGGAGCCATTCCAAGCAGACGTAACTCATTGGAGGACACTACCGATCTCCCTAATGGGTAGAGCAGTACTCTTTAAAATGATGACCCTCCCCCGCATGCTATACATACTCCAAAACACCCCTTACAGGGTGCCTGAGAGTTTCTTTAGTAAAGTCAACAGCGCATTATGGACGCTGCTTTGGGACAGGGGTAGCTCACGTATATCCCTTGCGAAGCTCCAGCGTGGAGTATTTGACGGGGCCTGGCAATTCCGGACCTTCGTGCCTACTACTGGGCCATCCAGCTGATGGTGGTAAACGAATGGGTGTTTGGCGAGATCGATGAACCAGCCTTTAGGGTTGACCGTGGGGCCATGGGCGACAGGGGCTATCAAGCCCTCCTATATAGGAAGGGAAGGGGAGACACGCTTCCATTCCACACCTGGGCAGTGGTGCAGGCCTGGCATGTGACTAATAACTACCTGGGGTGGGGGGACAAACTGACTGCAGAGACCCCGATGTGGGATAGTGACCGCCTGGGGGAGCTGATGAAATGGCTTAACCACATACGATGGAGCCTGATAGGGATAGATAAATTGGGGGACATCTGAAAGGGGGTGGATCATTGCTCCCCCAGGGGAAACAGCTACCAGATTACTCACCCATGGAGGACCAGCTTACTTTTGGATCCCATGCCAACTAAGGCTGTTTCCCTGATTTACAAGAAACTCATGAATAACTCACCAGATGTTCTCTGTCCCTTACGAGAGGCCTGGGAGGGGGGGACACGGGTCTCATAGAGGACGAGGATTGGGGAGAAGCCTTGCAATGCCCCAGGGAGATAGCCATAAGGTCCCGCTTCGAACCTGGTGAAACTCGGTATACTGCATAGATCTTACTATTCCCGCTCCAGACTGCACCGGATGGGCTGCTGTACCTTGGCTCAGTGTGCTTGAGGATGTGGTGAAACAGGCACCTTCTATCATTTGATTTGGGAATGCCCACAGATCCAACATTACTGGAGAGAGGTCACAGCGGAGATGGCTTCGGTCACAGGGCTGGAAGTTCGAATGGAGGCCTGATGGTTTATCTTGGGCATCACCGGGGAGGCGGTATGGCCCAAATTGGTGGCCGGGGTTGTAAAGCGAAATCTAGCCAGACAGTGGGGGGGGGGGCAGGTAATCCCCTGACGCTTCAGGGCTGGGAAAATGATCTGGGCTGGTGTCAACTAGCAGAACGTGAGATACACCAGGGTAGGGGATGTCCCTGTAAGTTTGACAAGATTTGGGGTAGCTGGACACACCGTAGGGGGTCTTGGTGAGGGTCAGGGGAGGTGTGGTACATGTGTCCTGAGTCAAGCTGACCACTATGGAAAAAAGAGAAATGTTAATGCCTCCTGTGAGTGGCTTATTGTATTTGCTTTTCGTTCGTACTGAACAGCTGTGAACTGAACAACTGCTAAATAAATACAGTTAAAAAATATATATATAGTACGCACAGCTGTGCATTGTTTTACATGATAGATAGGATTAATATAACACACTGATGCCCAACATCTTCATGGGAGGGGATTCATATTTCGCACCGATCATGCACTCAACATTCCCTAGGTGAGGTCCTGGTCAAACATTCATTCATCAATTTATTTTGCATGCTGTGGTCCTTTCAGGGCACTTGGTTCATGACCTAGGCAGGGACATTCTCACCTAATGCTAGTTAACCAGCAATGCCTGGAAAAATGCATTCTCTGCACTGTGTTCTAAAAGAAAGCCTCATGAATAGAGCATGTGGATGTGTGGCGATTGTTGTAATGCTGTGATTCCCAGTTGCAAGCTATATGTGTTAAGTATGAGATCTGTGGCAGTAGTGTGCACCACATGATATTCTAGAACTAGAGTGAGCATTCATCGCTAGAAAGGTAGCCGAGTGGTGATGTCTGGGCAGTGGCCATCATGGAGGGCTGCTCTTCCCTCAGAAGAGAGACCAGGTTTGCGGTTGGAGGGTACCACATTGCTAGAGCCTCGTAGTGCCAGTGTTGGAAAAATAAAGATTAGGACGGGGGAGCACCACCTGGGCTCAGCTTGTTCATTAGGTCTGGCAGGCCCTAATTTCAGAGCAGGAGAGTTGTCCGTGCAATGGTGGTAGAGAAAAATGACTGGTCCCTGGCAATGGCCCTGGCGCTGTAGATTTAGAGCGTGGGCAGTGTGCTGATCCCAGCTTCTAACCAAAAACTGTTGGTCTTCTTGGAATGGACTGTATACAGGGAACCAAACTTTGTCTTGGTCATCTCACAATACATGTTTCCGTATTGGAATAATGAGCCACCAACCCTGCAAAACAAACTACCCTCGGGTGTTGATTCGCCATCTTTGTCAACATGGTCCTGAACTTAGCAGCCACTATTGATCTGGATAAATCTCAGTTCCTTATCTCAGTTATTTTAATAATGCCAATGTTTGCACCATGACAAAGAGACTCCACCTCAGAAAGGTTTTTCCTTTTTTCCTGCTATTGTGTTCAAACATTTCTTTTCAAGCTCTGGGATTGTTGAGCAACATCCGAAAACTGTTCAACACCAGGCATCGAAGTCTTCAAAAATCAACATCGAAGAACTCCTCTTCACCATCCAAACTCCAGTTTCAACCGGGATAGGAGGGGCTTACCAAGAACCAGATCGTATGAGCACGCGAGTCGGGAAGGTTATGTAGAACACGGTCTTCCAGTTCTGTCCTAAATGTAATGCTAAATTCTAGTGGTCAGACCATCGAGTGTGTAACCCTTGCTTGCTTCGAGACCAAGTGGGATCCACTTGCTCTGCCTGTAAAGCATGGAAGAACAAAAAGCCCATTACATACTTGAGGCAGCATCGCTGGACACTTTATAAAATGCAGCAACATGACCCATCTGAGCTGTGTTTTTTCATCTGGACGACTTTGAGGAAAGGTCCTTTGGGAGACACCGGAAAATTCAAGCACCATCTCATCGGAAGGCTCCGATGTAGAAGAGGAAAGACAGTCAGGGGGAAGCAAAGTCTGCACCACAAACAAAGATTAGTCTGAAAACACCCATACTAGCTCATGCACCAGAAGGCTGATCGATCCTCCGTGGTTTGGCTTCTAAAACAGTCTCTCATTGAGGCCAAGCACTGCTCCAAATGGACTCAGGCATTGGGCTTCCGAGCCTTGCCATAAGAAGCTTAAAAACCCAGCTCCAGCCTCCGAGCCTGCTCGACACTGAGAGCCAGCCTTGGCCCTGGAGAAGTCTTGTGCCATGATCTCAGAGCCTTGAGTTAAGAAGACACCAGCCAAGCCCTAAGGCTTGGACCGAACACCTCGAGTGCGGAAACCCATTCAAAAAAGTTACCAAAAGTCTCAGATGTGAGACAGAGGAACGCTACATTCATTCAACCTCGGAAAAGATCCTGGCCTGTCCACCACCAAAACATGAGCAGAATGCCACACCTTTAAAGAAAAAGAGGCTTGTTGTTGAGGAGGCAATCTCAGAAAATTAAAAGGATACCATATCCCTAAGATTAGGTATCCAGGGCATGGTCCAGCATCTTGGGCACTACAGCCTTCTACACCATAGCCTCAACCACATCCTCCAAGTCCATTGCCACTTGCCACCCCCACCACTGACCAGAGAGGTCGTACCAGAGACCTTCCGACTCAGATCATGATATTCAGCATGACATTCAGGATCCCTATAACCAGCGACTGCCACCAAATGATGGGGATCATCCATGGGAACCTGGAACACAGAACATCATGTGTTTCACCACTGCCTTACATCACAATATCTCCCTTTTCCACAACACAATAATGAATGTCAAATTATAACTAAATAAAATAACATGACAAATAAACCACCATGAGAAAATGATTGCACAACAGGCTATAGGAGAAATTTGGATACATACAAATTTACCCGCACGTACCTTGCCATGCAATAATGAAACAACTCAAAAATATTATTGTCGATACCTTTTTTTTTTTTTTTTACTCCTTTGTGGTGTACACCTCTTTCCGAGGACCCACCATCACCCTGATCCAACACACGCTCTGCACCTGCCTCAACAACATTTGTCTTTTACCTTCACCCCCCTCGAGCAATTCCACCACTGCTTACCCTTCACCTTAATGGAATAACCGGTAACATCCTCAACTTGTACTGGTTCACTGAACTTAGACTGACCCTTTGGCACACGCGGCGGTTCTTTTATACAAACCTAATCTCCCGTCATGATAGCATTACCATGCTTGCTCCCACGTGTTTTCCATCAAAACTCTGCTTTACTCTTCCCTATGCCATTTCCACTAAAGGGCGAATACACTTATCTATATCACACTCACGTGAAGAACCAGATTTGTGCTCTTTTAGCCATGCTGGGAATAATACACTCGCAGGCACTCGTCCTCTCATGATTTCAAAAGGTGTTTTGCTCGAGACTGCATTGCGACTGGTGTGAGGGCAAATAGCATTTCCTCCACTGCCATGGGCACATCAGCACCATTCTGAACTGCCCACCGGATGCAATCTACTAAAGTTCTATTCATTTTTTCCACCAAACCATTGGCCTGTGGATGATACAAAGCCACCATTTTGTGTGTCATACCTTCTTTGTACAGAAACTTCCTCAAACGAACTGTACACCATTGTCGGAAACTAGTTCTTTTGGTAAACCATCTCTCTGAAAAAGTTTGTTGAAGAAGGAAATGGCAACTTTGGTTTTCGGCTCTTGTACAAACACCACCTCCCACCACTTGCTGTAATAGTCCACCAAAACTATGGCATACTTGCCTCTAGTTGGTAAAACGCCAAAAAGGTCCTATGAAATAAACAGCATGTTTGGACCATGGCCTTTCTGGAAGGCTCTATAGGGTGTAAGGGTGTAGTGACGGTCTTCAGGGCCTTATTACTTGTAGCACAAATAACTGAATTCCTGACTGAACAATTTCTCTGTCCATACTATGCCATAAATAAACAGCACAAATCTTTCTCTTGGTGACCGTTTGCCCCAAATGACCCTCATGACCAGCATGAATTTAACACCTTCTGAGCGACACCGGAGGAGTAAACTTGACACCCCTCATGATGAGATTTTTATCCTCTAATGTGAATTCTTCTGATACCTTAAAATATGGTTGGACACTGGGATGCAATGCAGATTCCTTCAGCCATCCATTGATCACACACTCCCTAACCTTCTTCAAAACATCATCTTTGTCCATACCCTCCATCCATTCATCTCTTCCAAAAGAACTTTCCAAACACACATCCACTGCTGCTATAAGATATTCCTGGTCCTCATCCTCAAGTTCTACTTCGATCACACTTACAGGAGACCTTGACAAATAATCTGCCCTTCTATTCCTCCCACCAGGGATGTGCTCCACCTCAAACTTTTATTGGAGAAGTTTTGCACTCAGTCTCGCAATCCTTGGCGTCAAATCTCTGACATCCCCACTTAGAATCCCAAGGAGAGGTTTGTGATCTGTCAGAATTTTTTACTTTCTTCCCCACACAAAACATTTGAAACGCTCTACTGCCCAACAAAAGCAAGAAGTTATTTTTCTATTAGTTTTTTTTCTTCTCATTTTCACGCAGAGCTCTAGATGCAGAACCAATTGTGCGTTCACTTGAAACCACAATTTGGGAGAGGGTAGCGCCCAGACCACTATTTCTTGTGTCACTGTGAGAATTCATCCATTTCTGGGATCATAAGATGTCAAAATCTTCTCAGATCCTATCTCTACCTTCAACCGCTCGAACTCTTTTAGGCACTCATCATCCCACTTAAAAACAGTCTTTTTTTTTTTAGCAAATTCCTTGAATTCTCTGTCTTGCTAGCAAAATTCTTGATGAACTTTGCATAAAACTCACAAACACCCAAAAATGACGATACCTGTTCCTTACTTCTGGGTGCCGGAGCTCTTACAATAGCCTCCACTAATCCAGGATGTGGTTCTACCCACGAGAACATGACCTAAATATTCAATTTGTGTCTTAGCAAACTCACATTTCTGAACATTCACCACGACATCCGCACATTCCAGCCTTTCCAATACACTGTGCATAATTTTGTCATGTTCCTGAATATCCCTAGCAGCAACAATTATATCATCTTGAAAGACAACTAACCCATTAATGCCCTTCAGTATAGACTCCATGATCCATTGGAAAACCGAAGCTACGGATGCCAGACCGAAAGGCATCCTTTTAAACTGAAACGTGCCCACTGGTGAGATAACAGCAAGATGCCTGCAAGATTGATCAAGTTCCACCTGATGGTATGCGGACGCTAAATCAATCTTGCTAAACACTGATGCGCCCGCAAAACTAGACACTATGTCATCTATCCGTGGTAGGGGATGGGAGTCAACCCATATCACCTTGTTCAAGCTTCGCAGGTCAATGCAAATCCTAAGATCTCCTAATTTCTTCCTTGCAATAATCAATGGGGAAAGCCTTAGACACAACTCTATGGGCTCAATAACGCCTTGGATACACATCCTTTCCAGAATGTTAGCTAACTCTTCTCTGATGCTAAATGGCACCATCCTAAGTTTGTGATTAACAGGTACAGCAGTGTCCTGGACCTTGATCTTATGCCTGAACCCACTAATCTTTCCCAAATTTTCATCAAAAACTTTGGGGAACTTTGCCAACAACTCATTGCCGGTGTCCGCACAGCTCTCTTAGACCAACAACACCTGTACATCCTTGCCCGGTCTCAAAGTCAAACCAAACAATCCTTGGTGATACCACCCTAAAATATTAAGTCCTTTTTTCGCAACATACACCTTTCCACAATTTTGTTTTTCTTTGAATTGTAAGGTAGTTTCAAAATAGCCAGCCAGCTCAATTCTTTTACCATCATATGTGACCGAACACCTGTCAGGAGGCAACAACACCTTGTTGTCCCACGTGCTCTTAAACAACTCATTAGTTATTATGGTAACTTTTGCCCCAGAATCTACTAACAGTTTCAACACCTTACTGTCCACAAGAAAATCAGAATATGGGTCTCTACACTCATGTTCACTCTCATCATGTATAACTAACACCATGTCCCTTGTTCCATCCATCAACTCGGTCATATCATCTCCTGAGTCATCCCCAAACACCACATTCACTTTGTTCCTTTTTGCCTGGCACACTTTAGCAAAATGACCCAGTCTCCCACAGTTCTTGCATGCAGCATTTTTGACAGGGCACGGATGCACAGTGGGAAAATGTTGAGGGTACCCACATCTGAAACATATATTTTTTTGCTTAAAAATTGGATTTTTGTCACCTCTATTGTTATCAAATTTCTTCTTCTGGACAGGAAACTTGGAGTTCCCACACTTAACCGAACTTTGTTCAGACGTTGCCCCAACACTTTCCGTATTATTCAACTCTCTCGAACTTTGTTGTGATATTTAAATACTTTTGACAATGTCAACTGTCTCATTTAAAGAAGTATTCTTATCTGTAAGAAGTATATCCTGCACTCTC
This sequence comes from Calotriton arnoldi, assembly GCA_963921515.1. Lineage (NCBI taxonomy): Eukaryota > Metazoa > Chordata > Amphibia > Caudata > Salamandridae > Calotriton > Calotriton arnoldi. Next base: position 4,201,231 of record CAWUFW010000054.1, read on the forward strand.
TTGTCATGGCATCTCACCACAATTTGTTCATAAAATCCTCCAACTCAGTCAGCAGCTAAGACGTGTAAAGCTGCCACATATGAATCTATCGACTCCTCCTGGTTCTGTTCCATTGTGAAAAATTTATGTCCGTTTACAATTAGACTTGGCACTACATCAAATTGTTTTTCTAACTTCCGAACTGCCTCCTGAAATTCATCCAAATACTCTTCATCGTCTAACGCTCGTATTGGAGGAAGATGTTCAAAAATAGTTTGCCCCTCGAAACCTAAATTGTGCTCCAGAAGAAACCTTTTCCTTTCTGGACAGTATCGATTTCCACCAATGGTCCTTAAATATTTTGTAAATGCTCTAAACCATATCTTCCATTTAATGGCACAAGTCTCTCAGCGCTCACACAGGCACAGGTTACCCTGCACTCACACAGGCCATCCAGCTCTCACACAGGCACACAGGCACACCGGTACTCGCACAGACACAGCACTCCCAACGCTCACACAGGCACCGCTCATACAGGCACAGGTCACCCCATGCTCACAAAGGCACAGGTCACCCCGTACAGACTGAAAAGGGGTACAGAAAGTTCTTCTAACAAAACACCATGACAGAGACTTATATTTTTTGTACAGAAAATTAATGTCTTCAAATCATGTGTATACATCTATTCCAAAATAATATCAAACTCAAAGAATACATCCAGAAAAAACTAAGAACATTTCCTTGAAACAAAAGCAGAAAACTGGGGAAATAGATGAATTTGTCGACGTTTCGGTCTCTGTGGCATAAATGTCCGTTAGACCATCTTCAGGACGAAGAGTAAAGAATGATAATTGTCCCTTAAGTCTGGTCATGCAAGAATTGATGAACCAGGCTAGTCACAACTTTTTATTAATAGGGATTTTCCAGATCTCAAAACACCGGAAAAAGCTCTGAAAGATTCTTCAATTAAGTCTGGTCATGCAAGAATTGTGAACCAGGCTAGTCACGACTTTTTATTAAAAGGGATTTTCCAGATCTCGAAACACCGGAAAAAGCTCTGAAAGATTCTTCAATTAAGTCTGGTCATGCAAGAATTGATGAACCAGGCTAGTCACGACTTTTTATTAAAAGGGATTTTCCAGATCTCGAAACACCGGAAAAAGCTCTGAAAGATTCTTCAACACTTAGGGAGTCTGATGTATGCAATCCCAAGGGATTTCCTAATTGTGGCTGCTCGCTTTCGTCGAGCACAGCACACGGGCTAGGTCTCCTCACGCAAAACGCTGTCACCCCGCGCTCACACAGGCACAGGTCACCCCGCGCAGGTCACCCCGCGCTCACACAGGCACAGGTCACCCTGCGCTCACACAGGCACAGGTCACTCCGCGCTCACACAGGCACAGGTCACTCCGCGCTCACACAGGCACAGGTGACAGTCACAGCTCACTCCGCGCTCACACAGGCACAGGTCACTCCGCACTCACACAGGCACAGGTCACCCCGTGCTCGCACAGTCACAGGTCACCCCGCGCTCGCACAGTCACAGGTCACCCCGTACTCACACAGGCACAGGTCACTCTGCGCTCACACAGGCACAGGTCACTCCGCGCTCACACAGGCCACTCCGCGCTCACACAGGCACAGGTCACCCCGCGCTCACACAGGCACAGGTCAATCCGTACTCACACAGGTCACTCCGCGCTCACACAGGCACAGGTCACTCCGCGCTCACACAGGCACAGGTCACTCCGCGCTCACACAGGCACAGGTCAATTCGCGCTCACACAGGCACAGGTCATTCCGTGCTCACACAGGCACAGGTCACCCCGCGCTCACACAGGCACAGGTCAATCCGTGCTCGCACAGGTCACTCCGCGCTCACACAGGAACAGGTGACACAGGCACAGGTCACCCTGTGCTCGCACAGGCACAGGTCACCCCGTGCTCGCACAGGCACAGGTCACCCCGTGTCACCCCGTGCTCGCACAGGCACAGGTCACCCCGTGCTCGCACAGGCACAGGTCACCCCGTGCTCGCACAGGTCACCCCGCGCTGGCACAGGCACAGGTCACCCCACGCTCGCACAGGTCAATTCGCGCTCACATAACCACGGGTCACTCCGCGTTCACACAGGCACGGGTCACTCCGCGTTCACACAGGCACGGGTCACTCCGCGTTCACACAGGCACGGGTCACTCCGCGTTCACACAGGCACGGGTCACTCCGCGCTCACACAGGCACGGGTCACTCCGCGCTCACACAGGCACTGGTCACTCCACGCTCACACAGGCACAGGTCACTCCGCGCTCACACAGGCACAGGTCACTCCGCGCTCACACAGGCACAGGTCACTCCGCGCTCACACAGGCACAGGTCACTCCGCGCTCACACAGGCACAGGTCACTCCGCGCTCACACAGGCACAGGTCACTCCGCGCTCACACAGGCACAGGTCACTCCGCGCTCACACAGGCACAGGTCACTTCGTGCTCACACAGGCACAGGTCACCCCGCGCTCGCACAGGTCACCCCGCGCTCGCACAGGTCACCCCGCGCTCACACAGGCACAGGTCACTCCGCGCTCACACAGGCACAGGTCACTACGCGCTCACACAGGCACAGGTCACTCCGCGCTCACACAGGCACAGGTCACTCCGCGCTCACACAGGCACAGGTCACTCCGCGCTCACACAGGCACAGGTCATTCCGTGCTCACACAGGCACAGGTCACTCCGTGCTCGCACAGGTCACTCCGCGCTCACACAGGCACAGGTCACTCCGCGCTCACACAGGCACAGGTCACTCCGCGCTCACACAGGCACAGGTCACTCCGCGCTCACACAGGCACAGTCCACTCCGCGCTCACACAGGCACAGGTCACTCCGTGCTCACACAGGCACAGGTCACTCCGCGCTCGCACAGGTCACTCGGCGCTCGCACAGGTCACTCGGCGCTCACACAGGCACAGGTCACTCCGTGCTCACACAGGCACAGGTCACTCCGCGCTCACACAGGCACAGGTCACTCCGCGCTCACACAGGCACAGGTCACTCCTCGCTCACACAGGCACAGGTCACTCCGCGCTCACACAGGCACAGGTCACTCCGCGCTCACACACAGGCACAGGTCACTCCGCGCTCACACAGGTACAGGTCACTCCGCACTCACACAGGCACATCTCACACAGGCACAGGTCACTCCGCACTCACACAGGCACAGGTCACTCCGCACTCACACAGGCACAGGTCACTCCGCACTCACACAGGCACAGGTCACTGCACTCACACAGGGACAGGTCACCCCGCGCTCACACAGGCACAGGTGAATCCGTGCTCGCACAGGTCAATTCTCGCTCACACAGGCCATTCCGCGCTCACACAGGCACTGGTCACTCCGCACTCACACAGGCACAAGTCAATTCGCGCTCACGCAGGCACAGGTCATTCCATGCTCGCACAGGTCACTCCGCGCTCGCACAGGTCACTCCGCGTTCACACAGGCACAGGTCACTCCGCACTCACACAGGCACAGGTCACTCCGCGCTCACACAGGCACAGGTCACTCCGCGCTCACACAGGCACAGGTCACTCAGCTCTCACACAGGCACAGGTCACTCAGCTCTCACACAGGCACAGGTCACTCAGCTCTCACACAGGCACAGGTCACTCCGCGCTCACACAGGCACAGGACACTCCGCGCTCACACAGGCACAGGTCACTTCGCGCTCGCACAGGTCACTTCGCGCTCGCACAGGTCACTTCGCGCTCGCACAGGTCACTTCTCGCTCGCACAGGTCACTTCTCGCTCGCACAGGTCACTTCGCGCTCGCACAGGACACTTCGCGGTCGCACAGGACACTTCGCGCTCGCACAGGACACTTCGCGCTCGCACAGGCCCCTTCGCGCTCGCACAGGCCACTTCGCGCTCGCACAGGCCCCTTCGCGCTCGCACAGGCCCCTTCGCGCTCGCACAGGCCACTTCGCGCTCGCACAGGCCACTTCGCGCTCGCACAGGCCACTTCGCGCTCGCACAGGCCACTTCGCGCTCGCACAGGCACAGGTGAATCCGTGCTCGCACAGGTCAATTCTCGCTCACACAGGCCATTCCGCGCTCACACAGGCACAGGTCACTCTGCGCTCACACAGGCACAGGTCACTCGGCGCTCACACAGGCACAGGTCACTCCGTGCTCACACAGGCACAGGTCACTCCGCGCTCACACAGGCACAGGTCACTCCGCGCTCACACAGGCACAGGTCACTCCGCGCTCACACAGGCACAGGTCACTCCTCGCTCACACAGGCACAGGTCACTCCGCTCTCACACAGGCACAGGTCACTCCGCGCTCACACAGGCACAGGTCACAGTCACAGCTCACACAGGCACAGGTCACTCCGCACTCACACAGGCACAGGTCACTCTGCACTCACACAGGCACAGGTCACTGCACTCACACAGGCACAGGTCACTCTGCACTCACACAGGCACAGGTCACCCCGCGCTCACACAGGCACAGGTGAATCCGTGCTCGCACAGGTCAATTCTCGCTCACACAGGCCATTCCGTGCTCACACAGGCACTGTTCACTCCGCACTCACACACGCACTAGTCAATTCGCGCTCACGCATGCACAGGTCATTCCATGCTCGCACAGGTCACTCCGCGCTCACACAGGCACAAGTCACTCTGCGCTCACACAGAAGTCACTCTGCGCTCACACAGGCACAAGTCACTCTGCGCTCACACAGGCACAAGTCACTCTGCGCTCACACAGGCACAAGTCACTCTGCGCTCACACAGGCACAAGTCACTCTGCGCTCACACAGGCACAGGTCACTCCGTGCTCACACAGGCACAGGTCACTCCGCGCTCACACAGGCACAGGTCACTCCGCGCTCACACAGGCACAGGTCACTCCGCGCTCGCACAGGTCACTCGGCGCTCGCACAGGTCACTCGGCGCTCACACAGGCACAGGTCACTCCGTGCTCACACAGGCACAGGTCACTCGGCGCTCACACAGGCACAGGTCACTCCGCGCTCACACAGGCACAGGTCACTCCTCGCTCACACAGGCACAGGTCACTCCGCGCTCACACACAGGCACAGGTCACTCCGCGCTCACACACAGGCACAGGTCACTCCGCGCTCACACAGGTACAGGTCACTCCGCACTCACACAGGCACATCTCACACAGGCACAGGTCACTCCGCAGTCACACAGGCACAGGTCACTCCGCACTCACACAGGCACAGGTCACTGCACTCACACAGGGACAGGTCACCCCGCGCTCACACAGGCACAGGTGAATCCGTGCTCGCACAGGTCAATTCTCGCTCACACAGGCCATTCCGCGCTCACACAGGCACTGGTCACTCCGCACTCACACAGGCACAAGTCAATTCGCGCTCACGCAGGCACAGGTCATTCCATGCTCGCACAGGTCACTCCGCGCTCGCACAGGTCACTCCGCGTTCACACAGGCACAGGTCACTCCGCGCTCACACAGGCACAGGTCACTCCGCGCTCACACAGGCACAGGTCACTCCGCGCTCACACAGGCACAGGTCACTCAGCTCTCACACAGGCACAGGTCACTCAGCTCTCACACAGGCACAGGTCACTCAGCTCTCACACAGGCACAGGTCACTCCGCGCTCACACAGGCACAGGTCACTCCGCGCTCACACAGGCACAGGTCGCTTCGCGCTCGCACAGGTCACTTCGCGCTCGCACAGGTCACTTCTCGCTCGCACAGGTCGCTTCGCGCTCACACAGGTCACTTCGCGCTCGCACAGGACACTTCGCGCTCGCACAGGCCACTTCGCGCTCGCACAGGCCACTTCGCGCTCGCACAGGCCCCTTCGCGCTCGCACAGGCCACTTCGCGCTCGCACAGGCCACTTCGCGCTCGCACAGGCCACTTCGCGCTCGCACAGGCACAGGTGAATCCGTGCTCGCACAGGTCAATTCTCGCTCACACAGGCCATTCCGCGCTCACACAGGCACTGGTCACTCCGCACTCACACAGGCACAAGTCAATTCGCGCTCACGCAGGCACAGGTCATTCCATGCTCGCACAGGTCACTCCGCGCTCACACAGGCACAGGTCACTCCGCGCTCACATAGGCACAGGTCACTCTGCACTCACATAGGGACAGGTCACTCTGCACTCACATAGGGACAGGTCACCCCGCGCTCACACAGGCACAGGTGAATCCGTGCTCGCACAGGTCAATTCTCGCTCACACAGGCCATTCCGCGCTCACACAGGCACTGGTCACTCCGCACTCACGCAGGCACAAGTCAATTCGCGCTCACGCAGGCACAGGTCACTACGCGCTCACACAGGCACAGGTCACTACGCGCTCACACAGGCACAGGTCACTACGCGCTCACACAGGCACAGGTCACTCCGCGCTCACACAGGCACAGGTCACAGTCACATCTCACACAGGCACAGGTCACTCCGCACTCACACAGGCACAGGTCACTCCGCGCTCACACAGGCACAGGTCACTCCGCGCTCACACAGGCACAGTTCACTCCGCGCTCACACAGGCACAGGTCACTCCGCGCTCACACAGGCACAGGTCACTCCGCGCTCACACAGGCACAGGTCACTCCGCGCTCACACAGGCACAGGTCACTCCGCGCTCACACAGGCACAGGTCATTCCGCGCTCACACAGGCACAGGTCACTCCGCGCTCACACAGGCACAGGTCACTCCGCGCTCACACAGGCACAGGTCACTCCGCGCTCACACAGGCACAGGTCACTCCGCGCTCACACAGGCACAGGTCACTCTGCACTCACATAGGGACAGGTCACCCCGCGCTCACACGGGCACAGGTGAATCCGTGCTCGCACAGGTCAATTCTCGCTCACACAGGCCATTCCGCGCTCACACAGGCACTGGTCCCTCCGCACTCACACAGGCACAAGTCAATTCGCGCTCACGCAGGCACAGGTCACTACGCGCTCACACAGGCACAGGTCACTCCGCGCTCACACAGGCACAGGTCACTCCGCGCTCACTCAGGCACAGGTCACTCCGCGCTCACACAGGCACAGGTCACTCCGCGCTCACACAGGCACAGGTCATTCCGTGCTCACACAGGCACAGGTCACTCCGTGCTCGCACAGGTCACTCCGCGCTCACACAGGCACAGGTCACTCGGCGCTCACACAGGCACAGGTCACTCCGCACTCACACAGGCACAGTCCACTCCGCGCTCACACAGGCACAGGTCACTCCGCGCTCACACAGGCACAGGTCACTCGGCGCTCACACAGGCACAGGTCACTCCGTGCTCACACAGGCACAGGTCACTCCGCGCTCACACAGGCACAGGTCACTCCGCGCTCACACAGGCACAGGTCACTCCGCGCTCACACAGGCACAGGTCACTCCTCGCTCACACAGGCACAGGTCACTCCGCGCTCACACAGGCACAGGTCACTCCGCGCTGACACACAGGCACAGGTCACTCCGCGCTCACACAGGTACAGGTCACTCCGCACTCACACAGGCACAGGTCACAGTCACATCTCACACAGGCACAGGTCACTCCGCACTCACACAGGCACAGGTCACTCCGCGCTCACACAGGCACAGGTCACTCCGCGCTCACACAGGCACAGGTCACTCCTTGCTCACACAGGCACAGGTCACTCCGCGCTCACACAGGCACAGGTCACTCCGCACTCACACAGGCACAGGTCACTCCGCACTCACACAGGCACAGGTCACTCCGCACTCACACAGGCACAGGTCACAGCACTCACACAGGGACAGGTCACCCCGCGCTCACACAGGCACAGGTGAATCCGTGCTCGCACAGGTCAATTCTCGCTCACACAGGCCATTCCGCGCTCACACAGGCACTGGTCACTCCGCACTCACACAGGCACAAGTCAATTCGCGCTCACGCAGGCACAGGTCATTCCATGCTCGCACAGGTCACTCCGCGCTCGCACAGGTCACTCCGCGCTCACACAGGCACAGGTCACTCCGCGCTCACACAGGCACAGGTCACTCCGCGCTCACACAGGCACAGGTCACTCAGCTCTCACACAGGCACAGGTCACTCCGCGCTCACACAGGCACAGGTCACTTCGCGCTCGCACAGGTCACTTCGCGCTCGCACAGGTCACTTCTCGCTCGCACAGGTCACTTCTCGCTCGCACAGGTCACTTCTCGCTCGCACAGGCCACTTCGCGCTCGCACAGGCCACTTCGCGCTCGCACAGGCCACTTCGCGCTCGCACAGGCCACTTCGCGCTCGCACAGGCCACTTCGCGCTCGCACAGGCCACTTCGCGCTCACACAGGCACAGGTGAATCCGTGCTCGCACAGGTCAATTCTCGCTCACACAGGCCATTCCGCGCTCACACAGGCACTGGTCACTCCGCACTCACACAGGCACAAGTCAATTCGCGCTCACGCAGGCACAGGTCATTCCATGCTCGCACAGGTCACTCCGCGCTCACACAGGCACAGGTCACTCCGCGCTCACACAGGCACAGGTCACTCCGCGCTCACACAGGCACAGGTCACTCCGCGCTCACACAGGCACAGGTCACTCCGCGCTCACACAGGCACAGGTCACTCCGCGCTCACACAGGCACAGGTCACTCCCGCGCTCACACAGGCACAGGTCACTCCGCGCCGCACAGGTCACTCCGCGCTCACGCACAGGTCACTCCGCGCTCACACAGGCACAGGTCACTCCGCTCTCACACAGGCACAGGTCACTCCGCGCTCACACAGGCACAGGTCACTCCGCGCTCACACAGGCACAGGTCACAGTCACATCTCACACAGGCACAGGTCACTCCTCACTCACATAGGCACAGGTCACTCCGCACTCACACAGGCACAGGTCACTCCGCGCTCACACAGGCACAGGTCACTCCGCGCTCACACAGGCACAGGTCACTCCGCGCTCACACAGGCACAGGTCACTCCGCGCTCACACAGGCACAGGTCACTCCGCGCTCACACAGGCACAGGTCACTCCGCGCTCACACAGGCACAGGTCACTCCGCGCTCACACAGGCACAGGTCACTCCGCGCTCACACAGGCACAGGTCATTCCGCGCTCACACAGGCACAGGTCACTCCGCGCTCACACAGGCACAGGTCACTCCGCGCTCACGCAGGCACAGGTCACTACGCGCTCACACAGGCACAGGTCACTCCGCGCTCACACAGGCACAGGTCACTCCGCGCTCACACAGGCACAGGTCACTCCGCGCTCACACAGGCACAGGTCACTCTGCGCTCACACAGGCACAGGTCACTCAGCTCTCACACAGGCACAGGTCACTCAGCTCTCACACAGGCACAGGTCACTCCGCGCTCACACAGGCACAGGTCACTCCGCGCTCACACACAGGCACAGGTCACTCCGCGCTCACACAGGTACAGGTCACTCCGCACTCACACAGGCACATCTCACACAGGCACAGGTCACTCCGCACTCACACAGGCACAGGTCACTCCGCACTCACACAGGCACAGGTCACTGCACTCACACAGGGACAGGTCACCCCGCGCTCACACAGGCACAGGTGAATCCGTGCTCGCACAGGTCAATTCTCGCTCACACAGGCCATTCCGCGCTCACACAGGCACTGGTCACTCCGCACTCACACAGGCACAAGTCAATTCGCGCTCACGCAGGCACAGGTCATTCCATGCTCGCACAGGTCACTCCGCGCTCGCACAGGTCACTCCGCGTTCACACAGGCACAGGTCACTCCGCGCTCACACAGGCACAGGTCACTCCGCGCTCACACAGGCACAGGTCACTCCGCGCTCACACAGGCACAGGTCACTCAGCTCTCACACAGGCACAGGTCACTCAGCTCTCACACAGGCACAGGTCACTCAGCTCTCACACAGGCACAGGTCACTCCGCGCTCACACAGGCACAGGACACTCCGCGCTCACACAGGCACAGGTCACTTCGCGCTCGCACAGGTCACTTCGCGCTCGCACAGGTCACTTCTCGCTCGCACAGGTCACTTCGCGCTCGCACAGGACACTTCGCGCTCGCACAGGACACTTCGCGCTCGCACAGGACACTTCGCGCTCGCACAGGACACTTCGCGCACAGGACACTTCGCGCTCGCACAGGCCCCTCGCGCTCGCACAGGCCACTTCGGCGCTCGCACAGGCCACTCCGCGCTCGCACAGGCCACTCCGCGCTCGCACAGGCCAGCTCCGCGCTCGCACAGGCACAGGTGAATCCGTGCTCGCACAGGTCAATTCTCGCTCACACAGGCCATTCCGCGCTCACACAGGCACTGGTCACTCCGCACTCACACAGGTACAAGTCAATTCGCGCTCACGCAGGCACAGGTCATTCCATGCTCGCACAGGTCACTCCGCGCTCACACAGGCACAGGTCACTCCGCGCTCACACAGGCACAGGTCACTCCGCGCTCACACAGGCACAGGTCACTCCGCGCTCGCACAGGTCACTCCGCGCTCACACAGGCACAGGTCACTCCGCACTCACACAGGCACAGGTCACTCCGCACTCACACAGGCACAGGTCACTCCGCACTCACACAGGCACAGGTCACTCCGCACTCACACAGGGACAGGTCACTCTGCACTCACATAGGGACAGGTCACCCCGCGCTCACACAGGCACAGGTGAATCCGTGCTCGCACAGGTCAATTCTCGCTCACACAGGCCATTCCGCGCTCACACAGGCACTGGTCACTCCGCACTCACGCAGGCACAAGTCAATTCGCGCTCACGCAGGCACAGGTCACTACGCGCTCACACAGGCACAGGTCACTACGCGCTCACACAGGCACAGGTCACTACGCGCTCACACAGGCACAGGTCACTCCGCGCTCACACAGGCACAGGTCACAGTCACATCTCACACAGGCACAGGTCACTCCGCACTCACACAGGCACAGGTCACTCCGCGCTCACACAGGCACAGGTCACTCTGCACTCACACAGGGACAGGTCACCCCGCGCTCACACAGGCACAGGTGAATCCGTGCTCGCACAGGTCAATTCTCGCTCACACAGGCCATTCCGCGCTCACACAGGCACTGGTCACTCCGCACTCACACAGGCACAAGTCAATTCGCGCTCACGCAGGCACAGGTCACTACGCGCTCACACAGGCACAGGTCACTCCGCGCTCACACAGGCACAGGTCACTCCGCGCTCACACAGGCACAGGTCACTCCGCGCTCACACAGGCACAGGTCATTCCGTGCTCACACAGGCACAGGTCACTCCGTGCTCGCACAGGTCACTCCGCGCTCACACAGGCACAGGTCACTCCGCGCTCACACAGGCACAGGTCACTCCGCGCTCACACAGTCACAGGTCACTCCGCACTCACACAGGCACAGTCCACTCCGCGCTCACACAGGCACAGGTCACTCCGCGCTCACACAGGCACAGGTCACTCGGCGCTCACACAGGCACAGGTCACTCCGTGCTCACACAGGCACAGGTCACTCCGCGCTCACACAGGCACAGGTCACTCCGCGCTCACACAGGCACAGGTCACTCCGCGCTCACACAGGCACAGGTCACTCCTCGCTCACACAGGCACAGGTCACTCCGCGCTCACACAGGCACAGGTCACTCCGCGCTCACACACAGGCACAGGTCACTCCGCGCTCACACAGGTACAGGTCACTCCGCACTCACACAGGCACAGGTCACAGTCACATCTCACACAGGCACAGGTCACTCCGCACTCACACAGGCACAGGTCACTCCGCGCTCACACAGGCACAGGTCACTCCGCGCTCACACAGGCACAGGTCACTCCTCGCTCACACAGGCACAGGTCACTCCGCACTCACACAGGCACAGGTCACTCCGCACTCACACAGGCACAGGTCACTCCGCACTCACACAGGCACAGGTCACTCCGCACTCACACAGGCACAGGTCACTGCACTCACACAGGGACAGGTCACCCCGCGCTCACACAGGCACAGGTGAATCCGTGCTCGCACAGGTCAATTCTCGCTCACACAGGCCATTCCGCGCTCACACAGGCACTGGTCACTCCGCACTCACACAGGCACAAGTCAATTCGCGCTCACGCAGGCACAGGTCATTCCATGCTCGCACAGGTCACTCCGCGCTCGCACAGGTCACTCCGCGCTCACACAGGCACAGGTCACTCCGCTCTCACACAGGCACAGGTCACTCCGCGCTCACACAGGCACAGGTCACTCCGCGCTCACACAGGCACAGGTCACTCAGCTCTCACACAGGCACAGGTCACTCCGCGCTCACACAGGCACAGGTCACTTCGCGCTCGCACAGGTCACTTCGCGCTCGCACAGGTCACTTCTTGCTCGCACAGGTCACTTCTCGCTCGCACAGGCCACTTCGCGCTCGCACAGGCCACTTCGCGCTCGCACAGGCCACTTCGCGCTCGCACAGGCCACTTCGCTCGCACAGGCCACTCCGCGCTCGCACACGTCGCCGCGCTCGCACACGTCACTCGCGCTCGCACAGGCCACTTCGCGCTCGCACAGGCCACTTCGCGCTCGCACAGGCCACTTCGCGCCGCACAGGCCACTTCGCGCTCGCACAGGCCACTCCGCGCTCGCACAGGCCACTTCGCGCTCGCACAGGCCACTTTGCGCTCGCACAGGCCACTTTGCGCTCGCACAGGCCACTTTGCGCTCGCACAGGCCACATTGCGCTCGCACAGGCACAGGTCACTCCGCGCTCACACAGGCACAGGTCACTCCGCGCTCACACAGGCACAGGTCACTCTGCGCTCACACAGTCACAGGTCACTCTGCGCTCACACAGTCACAGGTCACTCTGCGCTCACACAGGCACAGGTCGCTCCGCGCTCACACAGGCACAGGTCGCTCCGCGCTCACACAGGCGCAGGTCGCTCCGCGCTCACACAGGCGCAGGTCGCTCCGCGCTCACACAGGCGCAGGTCACTCCGCGCTCACACAGGCGCAGGTCACTCCGCGCTCGCACAGGCCAGTCAATCCGCGCTCACACAGGCACAGGTCACTCTGTGCTAACTCAGGCACAGGTCACTCCGCGCTCACACAGGCACAGGTCACTCTGTGCTAACTCAGGCACAGGTCAATCCGCGCTCACACAGGCACAGGTCAATCCGCGCTGGCACAGGTCACCCCGCGCTGGTACAGGCACAGGTCACCCCGCACTGGCACAGGTCACCCCGCTCTGGCACAGGTCACCCCGCCCTGGCACATACACAGGTCACCCCGCGCTCGCACAGGTCAATTCGCGCTCACACTGGCACAGGTCACTCCGCACTCACACTGGCACAGGTCACTCCACGCTCCCACAGGCACAGGTCACTCCACGCTCCCACAGGCACAGGTCACTCCACGCTCCCACAGGCACAGGTCACTCCGCGCTCCCACAGGCCACTCCGCGCTCGCACAGGCACAGGTCACTCTGCGCTCACACAGGCACAGGTCACTCTGCGCTCACACAGGCACAGGTCACTCCGCGCTCACACAGGCACAGGTCACTCTGCGCTCACACAGGCACAGGTCACTCCGCGCTCACACAGGCACAGGTCACTCCGCGCTCCCACAGGCCACTCCGCGCTCGCACAGGCACAGGTCACTCTGCGCTCACACAGGCACAGGTCACTCTGCGCTCACACAGGCACAGGTCACTCCGCGCTCACACAGGCACAGGTCAATCCGCGCTCACAAGGCACAGGTCACCCTGCGCTCGCACAGGCACAGGTCACCCTGCGCAGTCACAGGTCACCCTGCGCTCGCACAGGCACAGGTCACCCCGCGCTCACACAGGCACAGGTCACCCCGCGCTCACACAGGCACAGGTCGCTCCGCGCTCACACAGGCACAGGTCGCTCCACGCTCACACAGGCACAGGTCGCTCCGCGCTCACACAGGCGCAGGTCGCTCCGCGCTCACACAGGCGCAGGTCGCTCCGCGCTCACACAGGCGCAGGTCACTCCGCGCTCACACAGGCGCAGGTCACTCCGCGCTCGCACAGGCCAGTCAATCCGCGCTCACACAGGCACAGGTCACTCTGTGCTAACTCAGGCACAGGTCAATCCGCGCTCACACAGGCACAGGTCAATCCGCGCTGGCACAGGTCACCCCGCGCTGGTACAGGCACAGGTCACCCCGCGCTGGTACAGGCACAGGTCACCCCGCGCTGGCACAGGTCACCCCGCGCTCACACTGGCGCAGGTCACTCCGCGCTCACACTGGCGCATGTCACTCCGCGCTCACACTGGGGCAGGTCACTCCGCGCTCACACAGGCACAGGACACTCCGCGCTCACACAGGCACAGGTCACTTCGCGCTCGCACAGGTCACTTCGCGCTCGCACAGGCCACTTCGCGCTCGCACAGGCCACTTCGCGCTCGCACAGGCCACTTCGCGCTCGCACAGGCCACTTCGCGCTCGCACAGGCCACTTTGCGCTCGCACAGGCCACTTTGCGCTCGCACAGGCCACTTTGCGCTCGCACAGGCCACATTGCGCTCGCACAGGCACAGGTCACTCCGCGCTCACACAGGCACAGGTCACTCCGCGCTCACACAGGCACAGGTCACTCCGCGCTCACACAGGCACAGGTCACTCTGCGCTCACACAGGCACAGGTCACTCTGCGCTCACACAGGCACAGGTCACTCTGCGCTCACACAGGCACAGGTCACTCTGCGCTCACACAGGCACAGGTCACTCTGCGCTCACACAGGCACAGGTCACTCTGCGCTCACACAGGCACAGGTCACTCTGCGCTCACACAGGCACAGGTCACTCTGCGCTCACACAGGCACAGGTCACTCTGCGCTCACACAGGCACAGGTCACTCTGCGCTCACACAGGCACAGGTCACTCTGCGCTCACACAGGCACAGGTCACTCCGCGCTCACACAGGCACAGGTCAATCCGCGCTCACAAGGCACAGGTCACCCTGCGCTCGCACAGGCACAGGTCACCCTGCGCTCGCACAGGCACAGGCCACCCTGCGCTCGCACAGGTCACCCTGCGCTCGCACAGGTCACCCTGCGCTCGCACAGGTCACCCTGCGCTCGCACAGGTCACCCTGCGCTCGCACAGGCACAGGTCACCCCGCGCTCACACAGGCACAGGTCACCCCGCGCTCACACAGGCACAGGTCACCCCGCGCTCACACAGGCACAGGTCGCTCCGCGCTCACACAGGCACAGGTCGCTCCGCGCTCACACAGGCGCAGGTCGCTCCGCGCTCACACAGGCGCAGGTCGCTCCGCGCTCGCACAGGCCAGTCAATCCGCGCTCACACAGGCACAGGTCACTCTGTGCTAACTCAGACACAGGTCACTCCGCGCTCACACAGGCACAGGTCACTCTGTGCTAACTCAGGCACAGGTCAATCCGCGCTCACACAGGCACAGGTCAATCCGCGCTCACACTGGCACAGGTCACTCCGCGCTCACACTGGCACAGGTCACTCCGCGCTCACACTGGCGCAGGTCACTCCGCGCTCACACTGGCGCAGGTCACTCCGCGCTCACACTGGCGCAGGTCACTCCGCGCGCGGCACACTGGCGCAGGTCACTCCGCGCTCACACTGGCGCAGGTCACTCCGCGCTCACACTGGCGCAGGTCACTCCGCGCTCACACTGGCGCAGCTCACTCCGCGCTCACACAGGCACAGGTCACCCCGCGCTCACACAGGCACAGGTCACCCCGCGCTCACACAGGCACAGGTCACCCCGCGCTCACACAGGCACAGGTCACCCCGCGCTCACACAGGCACAGGTCACCCCGCGCTCACACAGGCACAGGTCACTCCGCGCTCACACAGGCACAGGTCACCCCGCGCTCACACAGGCACAGGTCACCCCGCGCTCACACAGGCACAGGTCACCCCGCGCTCACACAGGCACAGGTCACCCCGCGCTCACACAGGCACAGGTCACCCCGCGCTCACACAGGCACAGGTCAATTCGCGCTCACACAGGCACGGGTCACCCCGCACTCACACTGGCACAGGTCAATCCGCGCTCACACAGGCACAGGTCACACCGCGCTCACACAGGCAGTGGTCACCCCGCGTTCACACAGGCACAGGTCAATCCGTGCTCGCACAGGTTAATTCTCGCTCCCACAGGCACAGGTCACTCCACGCTCCCACAGGCACAGGTCACTCCGCGCTCCCACAGGCACAGGTCACTCCGCGCTCGCACAGGCACAGGTCACTCCGCGCTCACACAGGCATAGGCCACCCCGTACTCACACAGGCACAGGTCAATCCGCGCTCGCACAGGTCACTCCGCTCTTACACAGGCACAGGTCACTCTGCGCTCACACAGGCACAGGTCACTCTGCGCTCACACAGGCACAGGTCACTCTGCGCTCACACAGGCACAGGTCACTGCGCTCACACAGGCACAGGTCACTGCGCTCACACTGGCACAGGTCACTGCGCTCACACTGGCACAGGTCACTGCGCTCACACTGGCACAGGTCACTGCGCTCACACTGGCACAGGTCACTGCGCTCACACTGGCACAGGTCACTGCGCTCACACTGGCACGTGTCACTCCGCGGTCACACTGGCACAGGTCACTCCGCGCTCACACAGTCAGAGGTCAATTCGTGCTCACACAGGCAGAGGTCACTCCGTGCTCACACAGGCACAGGTCACTCCGTGCTCACACAGGCACAGGTCACTCCGTGCTCACACAGGCACAGGTCACTCCGTGCTCACACAGGCACAGGTCACTCCGTGCTCACTCCGTGCTCACACAGGCACAGGTCACTCCGTGCTCACACAGGCACAGGTCACTCCGTGCTCACACAGGCACAGGTCACTCCGTGCTCACACAGGCACAGGTCACTCCGCGCTCACAAAGGCACGTCACCCCGCGCTCACACAGGCACAGCTCACTCCGCGCTCACAAAGGCACAGCTCACCCCGCGCTCAAACAGTCACAGGTCACTCAGCGCTCACACAGGCATAGGCCACCCCGTACTCACACAGGCACAGGTCAATCCGCGCTCGCACAGGTCACCCCGCGCTGGCACAGGGGTCACCCCGCTCTGGCACAGGTCACCCCGCCCTGGCACATACACAGGTCACCCCGCGCTCGCACAGGTCAATTCGCGCTCACACTGGCACAGGTCACTCCGCACTCACACTGGCACAGGTCACTCCACGCTCCCACAGGCACAGGTCACTCCACGCTCCCACAGGCACAGGTCACTCCACGCTCCCACAGGCACAGGTCACTCCGCGCTCCCACAGGCCACTCCGCGCTCGCACAGGCACAGGTCACTCAGCGCTCACACAGGCATAGGCCACCCCGTACTCACACAGTCCCAGGTCACCCCGCGCTGGCACAGGTCACCACGCACTGGCACAGGTCACCCCGCACTGGTACAGGTCACCCTGCGCTCACACAGGCAGTGGTCACTCAGCGCTCACACAGGCACAGGTCACTGCGCTCACACTGGCACAGGTCACTGCGCTCACACTGGCACAGGTCACTCTGCGCTCACACTGGCACAGGTCACTCTGCGCTCACACTGGCACAGGTCACTCTGCGCTCACACTGGCACAGGTCACTCTGCGCTCACACTGGCACAGGTCACTCTGCGCTCACACAGGCACAGCTCACTCGGCGCTCACACAGGCACAGCTCACTCGGCGCTCACACAGGCACAGCTCACTCGGCGCTCACACAGGCACAGCTCACTCGGCGCTCACACAGGCACAGCTCACTCGGCGCTCACACAGTCACAGCTCACTCGGCGCTCACACAGGCACAGCTCACTCGGCGCTCACACAGGCACAGCTCACTCGGCGCTCACACTGGCGCAGCTCACTCCGCGCTCACACAGGCACAGCTCACTCCGCGCTCACACAGGCACAGGTCACTCCGCGCTCACACAGGCACAGGTCACTCCGCGCTCACACAGGCACAGGTCACTCCGCGCTCACACAGGCACAGGTCACTCTGCGCTCACACAGGCACAGGTCACTCTGCGCTCACACAGGCACAGGTCACTCTGCGCTCACACAGGCACAGGTCACTCTGCGCTCACACAGGCACAGGTCACTCTGCGCTCACACAGGCACAGGTCACTCTGCGCTCACACAGGCACAGGTCACTCTGCGCTCACACAGGCACAGGTCACTCTGCGCTCACACAGGCACAGGTCACTCTGCGCTCACACAGGCACAGGTCACTCTGCGCTCACACAGGCACAGGTCACTCCGCGCTCACACAGGCACAGGTCACTCCACGTTCACACAGGCACAGGTCACTCCACGTTCACACAGGCACAGGTCACTCCACGTTCACACAGGCACAGGTCACTCCGCGTTCACACAGGCACAGGTCACTCCGCGCTCACACAGGCGACTCCGCGCTCACACAGGCAGAGGTCAATCAGCGCTCGCACAGGCACAGGTCACTCCGCACTCACACAGGAACAGGTGACACAGTACCAGGTCACCCCGCGCTGGCACAGGTCACCCCGCGCTGGCACAGGTCACCCCGCGCTGGCACAGGTCACCCCACGCTGGCACAGGTCACCCCGCACTGGCACAGGTCACCCCGCACTGGCACAGGTCACCCCGCACTGGCACAGGTCACCCCGCGCTCACACTGGCACAGGTCACCCCGCGCTCACACTGGCACAGGTCACCCCGCGCTCACACTGGCACAGGTCACCCCGCGCTCACACTGGCACAGGTCACCCCGCGCTCACACTGGCACAGGTCACCCCGCGCTCACATAGGCGCAGCTCACTCCACGCTCACACAGGCGCAGCTCACTCCACGCTCACACAGGCGCAGCTCACTCCGCGCTCACACAGGCGCAGCTCACTCCGCGCTTACACAGGCACAGGTCACTCCGCGCTCACACAGGCACAAATCACTCTGCGTTCACACAGGCACAGGTCACCCCACGCTCGCACGTGTCACTCCGCGGTCACACAGGCACAGGTCACTCCGCGTCCACACAGGCATAGGTCACTCCGCGCTCACACAGGCACAGGTCACTCTGCGCTCACACAGGCACAGGTCACTCTGCGCTCACACAGGCACAGGTCACTCTGCGCTCACACAGGCACAGGTCACTCCACGTTCACACAGGCACAGGTCACTCCACGTTCACACAGGCACAGGTCACTCCGCGTTCACACAGGCACAGGTCACTCCGCGCTCACACAGGCGACTCCGCGCTCACACAGGCAGAGGTCAATCAGCGCTCGCACAGGCACAGGTCACTCCGCACTCACACAGGAACAGGTGACACAGTACCAGGTCACCCCGCGCTGGCACAGGTCACCCCGCGCTGGCACAGGTCACCCCGCGCTGGCACAGGTCACCCCGCGCTGGCACAGGTCACCCCACGCTGGCACAGGTCACCCCGCACTGGCACAGGTCACCCCGCACTGGCACAGGTCACCCCGCACTGGCACAGGTCACCCCGCACTGGCACAGGTCACCCCGCGCTCACACTGGCACAGGTCACCCCGCGCTCACACTGGCACAGGTCACCCCGCGCTCACACTGGCACAGGTCACCCCGCGCTCACACTGGCACAGGTCACCCCGCGCTCACATAGGCGCAGCTCACTCCACGCCACACAGGCGCAGCTCACTCCGCGCTCACACAGGCGCAGCTCACTCCGCGCTCACACAGGCGCAGCTCACTCCGCGCTTACACAGGCACAGGTCACTCCGCGCTCACACAGGCACAAATCACTCTGCGTTCACACAGGCACAGGTCACCCCACGCCGCACGTGTCACTCCGCGGTCACACAGGCACAGGTCACTCCGCGTCCACACAGGCATAGGTCACTCCGCGCTCCCACAGGCCACTCCGCGCTCGCACAGGTCACTCAGCGCTCACACAGGCATAGGCCACCCCGTACTCACACAGTCCCAGGTCACCCCGCGCTGGCACAGGTCACCACGCACTGGCACAGGTCACCCCGCACTGGTACAGGTCACCCTGCGCTCACACAGGCAGTGGTCACTCAGCGCTCACACAGGCACAGGTCACTCTGCGCTCACACAGGCACAGGTCACTGCGCTCACACTGGCACAGGTCACTGCGCTCACACTGGCACAGGTCACTCTGCGCTCACACTGGCACAGGTCACTCTGCGCTCACACTGGCACAGGTCACTCTGCGCTCACACTGGCACAGGTCACTCTGCGCTCACACTGGCACAGGTCACTCTGCGCTCACACAGGCACAGCTCACTCGGCGCTCACACAGGCACAGCTCACTCGGCGCTCACACAGGCACAGCTCACTCGGCGCTCACACAGGCACAGCTCACTCGGCGCTCACACAGGCACAGCTCACTCGGCGCTCACACAGTCACAGCTCCCTCGGCGCTCACACAGGCACAGCTCACTCGGCGCTCACACAGGCACAGCTCACTCGGCGCTCACACTGGCGCAGCTCACTCGGCGCTCACACAGGCACAGCTCACTCCGCGCTCACACAGGCACAGGTCACTCCGCGCTCACACAGGCACAGGTCACTCCGCGCTCACACAGGCACAGGTCACTCTGCGCTCACACAGGCACAGGTCACTCTGCGCTCACACAGGCACAGGTCACTCTGCGCTCACACAGGCACAGGTCACTCTGCGCTCACACAGGCACAGGTCACTCTGCGCTCACACAGGCACAGGTCACTCTGCGCTCACACAGGCACAGGTCACTCTGCGCTCACACAGGCACAGGTCACTCTGCGCTCACACAGGCACAGGTCACTCTGCGCTCACACAGGCACAGGTCACTCTGCGCTCACACAGGCACAGGTCACTCTGCGCTCACACAGGCACAGGTCACTCTGCGCTCACACAGGCACAGGTCACTCCACGTTCACACAGGCACAGGTCACTCCACGTTCACACAGGCACAGGTCACTCCGCGTTCACACAGGCACAGGTCACTCCGCGTTCACACAGGCACAGGTCACTCCGCGCCACACAGGCGACTCCGCGCTCACACAGGCAGAGGTCAATCAGCGCTCGCACAGGCACAGGTCACTCCGCACTCACACAGGAACAGGTGACACAGTACCAGGTCACCCCGCGCTGGCACAGGTCACCCCGCGCTGGCACAGGTCACCCCGCGCTGGCACAGGTCACCCCGCGCTGGCACAGGTCACCCCGCGCTGGCACAGGTCACCCCGCGCTGGCACAGGTCACCCCGCGCTGGCACAGGTCACCCCGCACTGGCACAGGTCACCCCGCACTGGCACAGGTCACCCCGCACTGGCACAGGTCACCCCGCGCTCACACTGGCACAGGTCACCCCGCGCTCACACTGGCACAGGTCACCCCGCGCTCACACTGGCACAGGTCACCCCGCGCTCACACTGGCACAGGTCACCCCGCGCTCACACTGGCACAGGTCACCCCGCGCTCACATAGGCGCAGCTCACTCCACGCTCACACAGGCGCAGCTCACTCCGCGCTCACACAGGCGCAGCTCACTCCGCGCTCACACAGGCGCAGCTCACTCCGCGCTTACACAGGCACAGGTCACTCCGCGCTCACACAGGCACAAATCACTCTGCGTTCACACAGGCACAGGTCACCCCACGCTCGCACGTGTCACTCCGCGGTCACACAGGCACAGGTCACTCCGCGTCCACACAGGCATAGGTCACTCCGCACTCGCACAGGTCAATTCGCGCTCACACAGGCACAGGTCAATTCGCGCTCACACAGGCACAGGTCAATTCGCGCTCACACAGGCACAGGTCAATTCGCGCTCACACAGGCACAAATCACTGCGCTCACACAGTCACAGGTCACTCTGCGCTCACACAGTCACAGGTCACTGCGCTCACACAGTCACAGGTCACTGCGCTCACACAGTCACAGGTCACTGCGCTCACACAGTCACAGGTCACTGCGCTCACACAGTCACAGGTCACTGCGCTCACACAGTCACAGGTCACTGCGCTCACACAGTCACAGGTCACTGCGCTCACAGAGTCACAGGTCACTCTGCGCTCACACAGTCACAGGTCACTGCGCTCACACAGTCACAGGTCACTCTGCGCTCACACAGTCACAGGTCACTCTGCGCTCACACTGTCACAGGTCACTCTGCGCTCACACAGTCACAGGTCACTCTGCGCTCACACAGTCACAGGTCACTCTGCGCTCACACAGTCACAGGTCACTCTGCGCTCACACAGTCACAGGTCACTCTGCGCTCACACAGTCACAGGTCACTCTGCGCTCACACAGTCACAGGTCACTCTGCGCTCACACAGTCACAGGTCACTCTGCGCTCACACAGTCACAGGTCACTCTGCGCTCACACAGTCACAGGTCACTCTGCGCTCACACAGTCACAGGTCACTCTGCGCTCACACAGTCACAGGTCACTCTGCGCTCACACAGTCACAGGTCACTCTGCGCTCACACAGTCACAGGTCACTCTGCGCTCACACAGTCACAGGTCACTCTGCGCTCACACAGTCACAGGTCACTCTGCGCTCACACAGTCACAGGTCACTCTGCGCTCACACAGTCACAGGTCACTCTGCGCTCACACAGTCACAGGTCACTCTGCGCTCACACAGTCACAGGTCACTCTGCGCTCACACAGTCACAGGTCACTCTGCGCTCACACAGTCACAGGTCACTCTGCGCTCACACAGTCACAGGTCACTCTGCGCTCACACAGTCACAGGTCACTCTGCGCTCACACAGTCACAGGTCACTCTGCGCTCACACAGTCACAGGTCACTCTGCGCTCACACAGTCACAGGTCACTCTGCGCTCACACAGTCACAGGTCACTCTGCGCTCACACAGTCACAGGTCACTCTGCGCTCACACAGTCACAGGTCACTCTGCGCTCACACAGTCACAGGTCACTCTGCGCTCACACAGTCACAGGTCACTCTGCGCTCACACAGTCACAGGTCACTCTGCGCTCACACAGTCACAGGTCACTCTGCGCTCACACAGGCACAGGTCACTCTGCGCTCACACAGGCACAGGTCACTCTGCGCTCACACAGGCACAGGTCACTCTGCGCTCACACAGGCACAGGTCACTCTGCGCTCACACAGGCACAGGTCACTCTGCGCTCACACAGGCACAGGTCACTCTGCGCTCACACAGGCACAGGTCACTCTGCGCTCACACAGGCACAGGTCACTCTGCGCTCACACAGGCACAGGTCACTCTGCGCTCACACAGGCACAGGTCACTCTGCGCTCACACAGGCACAGGTCACTCTGCGCTCACACAGGCACAGGTCACTCTGCGCTCACACAGGCACAGGTCACTCTGCGCTCACACAGGCACAGGTCACTCTGCGCTCACACAGGCACAGGTCACTCTGCGCTCACACAGGCACAGGTCACTCTGCGCTCACACAGGCACAGGTCACTCTGCGCTCACACAGGCACAGGTCACTCTGCGCTCACACAGGCACAGGTCACTCTGCGCTCACACAGGCACAGGTCACTGCGCTCACACAGGCACAGGTCACTCTGCGCTCACACAGGCACAGGTCACTCTGCGCTCACACAGGCACATGTCACTCTGCAGTCACACAGGCACATGTCACTCTGCAGTCACACAGGCACATGTCACTCTGCAGTCACACAGGCACGTCACTCTGCAGTCACACAGGCACATGTCACTCTGCAGTCACACAGGCACATGTCACTCTGCAGTCACACAGGCACATGTCACTCTGCAGTCACACAGGCACATGTCACTCTGCAGTCACACAGGCACATGTCACTCCGCGCTCACACAGGCCAGTCAATCTGCGCTCACACAGGTACAGGTCACTCCGTGCTCACTCAGGCACAGGTCACCCCGTGCTCACACAGGCCAGTCAATCTGCGCTCACACAGGTACAGGTCACTCCGTGCTCACTCAGGCACAGGTCACCCCGTGCTCACACAGGCACAGGTCAATCCGTGCTCGCACAGGTCACTCCGCGCTCAGACAGGCATAGGTCACTCCGTGCTCACACAGGAACAGGTGACACAGGCACAGGTCACTCCGTGCTCACACAGGCACAGGTCACCCCGCGCTGGCACAGGCACAGGTCACCCCTCGCTGGCACAGGCACAGGTCACCCCTCGCTGGCACATACACAGGTCACCCCGCGCTCGCACAGGTCAATTCGCGCTCACACTGGCACAGGTCACTCCGCACTCACACTGGCACAGGTCACTCCGCACTCACACTGGCACAGGTCACTCCATGCTCCCACAGGCACAGGTCACTCCGCGCTCGCACAGGCACAGGTCACCCCGCGCTCGCACAGGCACAGGTCACCCCACGCTCGCACAGGTCACCCCGCGCTCGCACAGGGCACCCCGCGCTCGCACAGGCACAGGTCACCCCGCTCTCGCACAGGCCACCCCGCTCTCGCACAGGCCACCCCGCTCTCGCACAGGCCACCCCGCACTCACACAGGCACAGGTCACCCCGCGCTGGCACAGGTCACCCCGCGCTGGCACAGGTCACCCCGCGCTGGCACAGGTCACCCCGCGCTGGCACAGGTCACCCCGCGCTGGCACAGGTCACTCCACGCTCACACAGGCACAGGTCACTCCGCGCTCACACAGGCACAGGTCACTCCGCGCTCACACAGGCACAGGTCGCTTCGCGCTCACACAGGCATAGGTCGATTTGCGCTCACACAGGCACAGGTCATTCCGTGCTCACACAGGCACAGGTCAGTCCACGCTCGCACAGGTCACTCCGCGCTCACACAGTCACAGGTCATTCCGCGCTCGCACTGGTCACTCCGCGCTCACACAGGCACAGGTCATTCCGCGCTCACACAGGCACAGGTCATTCCGTGCTCGCACAGGCACAGTCCACCCCGTGCTGGCACAGTCCACCCCACGCTGGCACAGTCCACCCCGCGCTGGCACAGGTCACTTCGCGCTCGCACTGGCACAGGTCACTTCGCGCTCGCACTGGCACAGGTCACTCCGCACTCACACTGGCACAGGTCACTCCGCACTCACACTGGCACAGGTCACTCCGCACTCACACTGGCACAGGTCACTCCGCGCTCACACTTGCACAGGTCACTCCGCGCTCACACTGGCACAGGTCACCCCGCGCTCACACTGGCACAGGTCACCCCGCGCTCACACTGGCACAGGTCACCCCGCGCTCACACTGGCACAGGTCACTCCATGCTCTCACTGGCACAGGTCACTCCGCACTCACACAGGCACAGGTCACTCCGCGCACACACAGGCACAGGTCACCCCGCGCTCACACAGTCACAGGTCACCCCGCGCACACACAGGCACAGATCAGTTCGCGCTCACACAGGCACAGGTCACTCCGCGCTCACACAGGCACAGGTACAACCCGGCCTGCACTCACACAGACAGAACCCTTCCTCCACTTTTATAGACCCACTCAAACCTGCACTCACAAGATACACTCCGCATCCAGCACTCACAAAGACTGTCATCTCACAATGCACTCACACCCTGGGGGCAGTATAAGAGGACCTGTCGGTGCAGGTGGAAGAGTAGTCTGGTGGTGGAAGAGGGACAGGAGGGCAGAAAGAGCGGAACCACTGCTCTGGGCATTGACAGATGAAAGAGTGGGCCTACCGGGGAAGAAAGGGACATGGAGGCAGCATGATGGGACCTACTGGGTGCTCAAAGAGAAGAGCAGCCCATTGGAGCATGAAAAGGGCAGAAGGGCAGCATGATGGGACGCGCTGGGTGCTGGCAGATGGAAGAGAAGCCTACCAGGGGGAAAAAAGAGACGGGGAAGGCAGCATAAGGGGACCGGGAGGGCATCATACGGTGGGGGTGCTTGCAGATAGAAGAGCGGCCAAGCGTGGTAAGGCAGTAGTAGAGGAGCAGCATGACAGAACCTGACAGGTGCCTGCAGATGGAAGAGTGAGAGCTGCCCATCTGAGGGAGAAAAGGCGATGATGGTACTCATCTGGTGCTCAAAAAAAAGACTGGTGCTACAGAAATGAGCAGAGGAGGAGGTGCTTCTTGATGGAACTCGCCTATTGCTTGCAGACGGGTATTCCGGCGATGTAAGGACTGATTACTTCAGGCCAGATCAACTCTCTCCATCTGGTCTATGACACCCAGCCTACTCCACACAGAGCTGGTTAGTGTTTACACACAGAGGCATGTGTGGATGACACAGTCTGTGCAGCACACTAGAATTGCTGATGAGCTAAAAACCCTCCAGTTCTATGTCACCTTAAACATAAGATCCCTTCCACACCCTGATGACTGCCAAAATATGTATTGTCATTACGGCAAAAGACGTATGTAAAAAGATTAATAAAAAATAACATTTTCTTGTGACTCCCTTGGCGCACAAACTTCATTATGGTGGGCATGTTGGGTGAGCGGACACCCTCTGGCCTCCATAGGAGTGCAATTGAAGCCACTGTGTCACTATGTTTTTAAAGCTTCAGCTGTTCCACTGTGAGGTGAAACCTACACAAGGCAACAGGAGTCCAACTAGCACTTTTTTCGGTGCAGCACACAACTTCTGCCCAGTTAAAAGCAGTAGGGAGGAAGATCAATAGGTGGGAGGAGCCAAAGCCCCTCTTTAAGCAATGCTTGTTAAAGTTTTTTTTGTACTCACATTAGGTCTGGAAACAATTGCACTGTCAAGCTATACCTAAAAGTGCAGTATGGCTCAGAATAAGCACAACTAGCTCACCGAAGAATACATGGCATATAAATTGGAACAAACTGCCCAACTCTTTCTCTGCATCAAATAGATCACTATGAGAATTATCCTCCAAGGCCACTGATCTGCGTCCTGCCAAAAGAATGGTAGATCTTTTGTAGATGCTTATCTACAATGCCATGGAGATTGTTTTTGGAACCCGGGCACTGTCGTCTTCTCCAAACCACTCCACTTGGGTAGTTCTGGGCCTTTGAAGCTAATGCCTCGCTGGAGGAAGGGCCGTCCTTGGCCCAGATTCACCCGAGACAGTCCACGACTTCCACTCCTCCTTTCTTTGGGACGAAATAGCCCTTGGAGTCAGACTACAAGAGACCCTCATCTTTCACAACCTATTCAAAGGATGACACAGAACTAGGAGAGAGTCAAAAATAGAAAAAGAGAGTAAAGACTTCTAGGCAAGGCTGCATACCACTACACTTCCTCCCTGAGCCTTGATCATCTAAGAAGGGGTACATTCTGCTGCACTTCCTTAAACATCTCTTCAAATATCTCACACTATTTCTTCAGCTTTCATTTGAAACATCATTATTTAAAGTGGAGGTCTGTTATGGGTGAGAGGGCAACTCACGCCTCTTGCTGACAAACCCATATACAACACTTCTCCTCTTACCTCCAGTAGAAGCTGATCTTGTTGGTTTAAAAAAGAAAAATGTTGGTGCTGTCCATGCAGAGTGCCCAGTTACTGATCGCAATGCATCTGTGGGAAAGTAGTCCTTCCTTAACTTTATCGGAATGTTGTTCTTTTTGCATCCTTTGTTTCTGTTGGCTGGGGAGGAGGTGCCCTAGGTGAGAGGTTGCATGGGGGGCTGGTAATGGATTGTACCTATTGGGTTGCCAAGGTTATCAGTGATTTGGAGTAGGATGTGAAGACGCTGGGTGGTAGCTGGGAGCAGTCTGGGTCTGCATGATTTGTAGTAGGGGGGGTGGAAGATGCTGGCTGACAGTTGGGTGCTGTCATGATCAGCAATGGTTTGGAGAAGAGGTTGAAGAGTAATAGGCTGTCCTTCCAGGGTAATCGAGGTTAGCAGTGATTTGGGGAAAAGATAGTGAGCATTATGTGAAGGGTTGTCGGGGTTAACAGTTATTTGAACAAGTGGCGGAAGGATAGTGGTCTGTTCTTGAAGGGAGTTATGGTTAACAGTGATTTAGAGAAGTGATAGAAGGATAGTGGTTTATTCTTGAAGGGAGTTAGGGTTCACAGTGATTTAAAGAAGTGATAGAAGGATAGTGGTTTATTCTTGAAGGGAGTTAGGGTTAACATTGATTTAGAGAAGTGGTTGAAGGATAGTGGTTTATTCTTGAAGGGAGTTAGGGTTAACAGTGATTTGGAGAAGTGATAGAAGGATAGTGGTTTATTCTTGAAGGGAGTTAGAATTAACAGTGATTTAGAGAAGTGGTTGAAGGATAGTGGTTTATTCTTGAAGGGAGTTAGGGTTAACAGTGATTTAGAGAAGTGGTCGAAAAGGATAGTGGTTTATTCTTGAAGGGAGTTAGAATTAACAGTGATTTAGAGAAGTGGTCCAAGGATAGTGGTTTATTCTTGAAGGGAGTTAGGGTTAACAGTGATTTAGAGAAGTGGCGGAAGGATAGTGGTTCATTCTTGAAGTGTTAGGGTTAACAGTGATTTAGAGAAGTGGTGGAAGGATAGTGGTTCATTCTTGAAGGGAGTTAGGGTTAACAGTGATTTAGAGAAGTGGTGGAAGGATAGTGGTTCATTCTTGAAGTGAGTTAGGGTTAACAGTGATTTAGAGAAGTGATATAAGGATAGTGGTGTATTCTTGAAGGGAGTTAGGTTTAACAGTGATTTCAGAAGTGATAGAAGGATAGTGGTTTATTCTTGAAGGGAGTTAGGGTTAACAGTGATTTAGAGAAGTGATAGAAGGATAGTGGTTTATTCTTGAAGGTAGTTAGAATTAACAGTGATTTAGAGAAGTGGTCAAAGGATAGTGGTTTATTCTTGAAGGGAGTTAGGGTTAACAGTGATTTAGAGAAGTGGTGGAAGGATAGTGATTTATTCTTGAAGGGAGTTAGGGTTAACAGTGATTTGGAGAAGTGATAGAAGGATAGTGATTTATTCTTGAAGGGAGTTAGGGTTAACAGTGATTTAGAGAAGTGATAGAAGGATAGTGGTTTATTCTTGAAGGGAGTTAGGGTTAACAGTGATTTAGAGAAGTGGTCGAAAAGGATAGTGGTTTATTCTTGAAGGGAGTTAGAATTAACAGTGATTTAGAGAAGTGGTCAAAGGATAGTGGTTTATTCTTGAAGGGAGTTAGGGTTAACAGTGATTTAGAGAAGTGATAGAAGGATAGTGGTTTATTCTTGAAGGGAGTTAGGGTTAACAGTGATTTAGAGAAGTGGTCGAAAAGGATAGTGGTTTATTCTTGAAGGGAGTTAGAATTAACAGTGATTTAGAGAAGTGGTCAAAGGATAGTGGTTTATTCTTGAAGGGAGTTAGGGTTAACAGTGATTTAGAGAAGTGGTGGAAGAATAGTGGTTCATTCTTGAAGTGAGTTAGGGTTAACAGTGATTTAGAGAAGTTATATAAGGATAGTGGTGTATTCTTGAAGGGAGTTAGGTTTAACAGTGATTTAGAGAAGTGGTGGAAGGATAGTGGTTTAGTCTTGAAGGGAGTTAGGGTTAACACTGATTCAGAGAAGTGGTGGAAGGATAGTGGTTTATTCTTGAAGCGGGTTAGGGTTAACAGTGATTTAGAGAAGTGGTCGAAGGATAGTGGTTTATTCTTGAAGGGAGTTAGGGTTAACCGTGATTTAGAGAAGTGGTGGAAGGATAGTGGTCTGTTCTTGAAGGGAGTTAGGGTTAAAAGTGATTTAGAGAAGTGATTGAAGGATAGTGGTTTACTCTTGAAGGGAGTTAGGGTTAACAGTGATTTAGAGAAGTGGTCGAAGGATAGTGGCCTGGTTTTGAAGGGAGTTAGGGTTAACAGTGATTTAGAGAAGTGGCCGAAGGATAGTGGTCCGTTCTTGAAGGGAGTTGTGGGTTAACAGGGATTTCGAGAAATGGTGGAAGGATAGTGGTTAATTCTTGAAGGGAGTTAGGGTTAATAGTGTTTTAGAGAATTGGTGGGCTGTTCTTGAAGAGTAGTCAGGGTTACCAGTGATTTGGAGTAGTAATAAAGGATGCTGAGTGGTAGTTACGGACTGACCGGGTCAGCAGTGATTTGTAGATTTGGGGGATGAAGCAAAATGGGTGGTAGTTGTCATGGTTAGGAGTGGGCTTCTTGAGGACTGGGAATTTTACATCAGAGTTCTAGCAAGATGTGTATGAGCCAGTCTTGAAGGACTGGTTCGACGCTGAAGGGTTACATGAGTCGGCCTGAGTGGGCAAAGAGGGCCCTCTTCCCCAAGCATTGTGTTTACAGCGGGTTTGAAAATAGGAGTACATATTTAGTTAAATAAGGTGATTAACAATATTTATTCAAGATACCAAGCAGTGTTCAGTGAGCGAGTCAACTTAGTTACATGCTTTCTCATGTTTCAGAAACTGCAAGAGATGGAGGAGAAGAGGATAGTGCGGATTGGAGAATCCATAAAGACGTATGCCGAGATCGATCGCCAGGTGATTCCAATCATTGGCAAGTGCTTGGATGGGATCACGAAAGCGGCAGAGGGCATCGACCAGCAGCAGGTTAGTGTCCTTCCCACCATCTTACAGGGAGTTTTAAAATCTAACATGAGTCTTCATGTGTACTTGAGTGATTTTGGGCACCTACATTTTTTTTATTTTTTATTGAGTTTTATCAAACAGAGCAACACCGAAGGTATGACATGAGCTGTACATCACAGGCTAATGCAGAGAACAGTGTAGATCTGCAATTTAATTAGTCCTCACAGGGAGGTAATTCGTAGAATTGTCCCAATATTCTTTGGATGTCTCATAGCAGTCCACAAGTGCACAGTGGTACACCACATCCCATGGGTGTCCTGGGCACACATATGTAACATTACTTAATCAAAGACATGACAGGACAAGCATACATTTCATAAAGTGTTCTTGATTACTATGAATGGGTTGGGCAGACATTCTCTCCTGCATCTTTTCCAGCTAACGGAGGCTTCCCTCAGTTCGCAGAGCTCGGTAGGTGGTAAGGGGGCACCAGGCGCTCTTGGGTCAGGATTTGAAGGGCATCAGGCCCAGTATTCGTCTAGTTGTTCTTGACGGTATAGAATGTCTCGTATCCAACATTCCATCTCTGGAGAAGGTCTTCGGCTCTAGTGTATTGCCACTCTACGCTTTCCTAACAGGAGCAATAGGGCCATGAGTTGTCGCATCACATCCCATCCAGGATGTCTCCTTGTGTTTGCTTTGTCTTTAACATGTCCCAGCAGTGAGTGGGGACTGCAGAGATCGAAAATCGGTGTCCTCATCAATTGTGTCAAATGCCAATGACCAATACCCTGCCACTGTTGGGTACAACCATGCCAGATGTATAAAGTGGGCCTCATCAGTGTCACATCACACTTGAGGGCCCTTTTGTACAATGAGGCAGGAGTATGGTACATTTTATGGAGGATTTTAATCTGCATCATCTGTAGTCGGTACACGTGGTGATAGCAAGTCAACAGCTCCATTGTTCCTCCAGAGGCGAGGGGTCTAGATCTATCTGTCACGCAGCTCTCGCCCTCAGGGTACATACAGGGGGTCTTGTCTTACGTAGTGTAGTCTAAGCAGATGATTGATTTCTTGGTGAAGGGGGGAAGCCAGAAACTCGTCTAGCGTATGGATCCAGGGCGGTGGGTGCGGAAATTTACTGTGCATCTCCCTACATATGGCACATAGCGGTAGAGGAATATGTCAAGTGACGTACAGTGGAATACATTCTTGGTGGACTGTAGCATGATAAATTGATCATCAGAGTATAAGTCTCCTATCGTAGCCAATCACATGCTCTGCAGCTGGAGGCTCGCCCTCTGATTAGCTGTAAGGGGTAGCCACTGTGTTTTAAGCTATGTGTATCCCATTTGCATAAAGACAGTTTAGTCCCACCTGACAGCAGAGCCTGTCCTAGGCTGTCACCATGCTTTCAACCATGCCAATCTAAGCTCTGGAGCGTCTTGCAGAAGAGCAAATGTTCTCTTCCAGGGGATCCTCATCAATAGTCATAAGCACTGAATATTCCCGCCCATGTGCGGGGACCCCGGAGAATAATAAAAAATATATATGAAAAACATATATATATATGTGTTTTTGTACTATTTAAATGTCGAATAGAAATCTCTTCTATGTCTATACATTCATGATTGGGCACTGTCACTTTAAAAGGGTCGATTGCAGTGGGTAACGCTGTCATGTGATCAAGGCAGGTGAACTGCCGAAACGCGTCATGGCGGAGCTATTTTCCTAATAAAATATAACAGCACTTACTTGGGTCCACTCTCGTTTGTCTCATGCGGATGGGACTGTGTTGAAGAGCGAGGCTTCTTTATATATATATATATATATATATATCATTTTTTCCCATATCAATGCAGCCCCATATAGGAGGCTAAACAATTCACTAATAAGTAAATGAATGCATTTGCAGATACACAATGTAAATATATACCACAGGAGTACAAGTACACTTGAACTCTATTTAATGAGTAAATTCATGAAAAACTGCGCAAAAAAGTAAGCATTGTTAGCCTACAGGCTGCATTGTAAAGCCATAGCATAGAAACTGAAAAGCCATTGTACAGAAAACTGGCACCGTGCCTTTAAGGCAGCCATGACCCCTAGCTTCCCATCATGCCTCAGGGGTGACAGTTAGGTCAGTTGTTCTTTCCGGCTCCTTCTGTCAGGACCCTGGATTCACAGCTCTCTCTTTTTTGGCTTTTCTGTTAAAAATACCTTTATTTTTTGTGGGTTTTTTTTTTGCCTTCACTCGACATTTTTTGACCTTAGAGTGAAGTTTAAACCATTTTTTTTTGTGACAAAGAAAAATGTTCTGTCTAATATGCCTTCTTTGTTTGACTCTTGCCCAGCCTGTGGCAAAAAGAAGGCCAAGTCAGACACACATGATGTGTGCATCCTCTGCCTCCCTGAGTCTCATTCTCCTGCCAACACTGCAGGAAGTTATCTAGAAGAACCATCAAAGACCGGGAGAGAATCCAACTTTATGGCCTCTCTGAAAGAGGTAGGTCTCCAGTGAGGAGAAAGAAAAGAACGCGATCGACGTCGAGGAGCAAGGTCCCGATCTGTTCTCCTTCGGCGTCGGGCTCGACGTCGAAGTTACCGGCGGCGGAAAAACAGTCGTCGTCGAAGGCTTCGGTGGCGCAGGAGCGTCACTCTGCAACTTCGAGGGCCAAGTCTCAAATGACGTTAGAGAAGCGTCGAGACAAGATCCTCCGCCGACGACCCTTCAGCGACGGTCGACGTCGAGACCGAGATCTTCGGCGTCGAGGCGTAAGACACCATCACCGACGTCGAGACTGAAGACTCCGTCGGCCTCTCACCGCAAGTCGACGTCAAGACACAAGTCGTCAGAACACCAACGATCGACGTTGAGGCAGGGGCTTCCGTCGACGTCAGCAAGACGTTCGACGTCGAGGCATGGGTCTCCGGCGGTTTCGCAACCGACGTCGAGACGGAGTCCTCCGTCAAAGGAAAGATGTTCAACGTCGAGACAGGAGTCTCCGTTGATGAGAAGACGATCGACGTCGAGGCAGAGCCCTCCGTCGAAGAGAAGACGATCGACGTCGAGAAAGGGGTCTCCGTTGAAGGGAAGACGATCGACGTCGAGGCAAAGTTGTCCGTCGAAGGGAAGACGTTCGACGTCGAGACAGAGGTCTCCGTCAATACAGTCGGCGTCGAGGCAGAGGTCTCCGCCGGGAACGGGAAGGTCGACGTCGAGACAGAGATCTCCGTCGCGGACGATGTCGAGGCAGAAGTCTCCGTCGGTGTCAGCTCCTTTAAGCCTTTCTCCGTCTCCATCATCGACGTCGAGAGCAGGCTCTCACCGTTCCATCTCCAAGTCTGGATCTCCGGAGGTGGTGATCTCGTCATCAAGTAACCAGACTTCTTCCTCTGAGCATCAACGTTCAGTTGATAGGTCTCATCCGGATGGGCGTAAATCTCCTTCTGCACGTCGCTCTCCTGTAAGAGCAGAGAGGACACCATCTATTCACCTCTCACCCAGATGGATGCGACCTCTGCACCACTGGGCTGATCCTACACAATCGGCAGGCGCTCGGCGCGATCCGAGCCCACTTCGCAGGTCTCCTCTGGCTCGCCTGGTACAGGCTGCAGATCTCTCTCCGCCAAGAGAAAGAGCCCGCACTCACACTCCTGCACCTTCCTCCAGGAGGAGATCAAGATCACGCAGCAGGAGGAGAAGGTGCAGATCTCCAACACTTTCCACCTCCTCAACACACTCCTCAAAAAGAGACTACTCGCCCACCCTTACCGACAGTCCACCGTCGAGGATCTCTCCGGTGGACGATGTTAGCACGTTCCAAGACGTGCTTTCCAGGGGAGCTAACAAGCTGAACATTCCTATGCCAACTCAGCAGAGCTAGTCGTCGGTAATTTTCGTAACTTTACACCAGAGGTCTGCTGCTAGACTGTTACTTCCATTGGTACCGGGGCTCCTCCAGCCGGTTATGGACATCTTCCTCACGCCGGCAACCCTCAAAACCGCACCGGTGCGAATTCTAAAGAAATATCGCCCACCGGAGGGGGACCCTTTATTCCTAAAGTCCGATCCACCTCCGGACTCTGTGATTATCGCTGCGGCTCGGAAGACCCACTCAGTGGCCTCCTCGTCTACAGTACCACCGGACAAGGAGAACAAGATGCAGGATTCGTGGGGGAGAAAAGTATGTGGCACGTCTGCCTCCATGCTTAAAGTCTCCAGTGCATCGGCGCTCTTGGGGCGCTACAATAGATCTCTGTGGGACTCTCTCCTACGCTTCACGGAGAAACTGCCCAGGGAAGACCGTAAGGACTTCGAGGAGATCTTACAGGAGGGCAGCTTGGTGGCGAACCAAGTAATCAGTGCTGCAGCGGATGGGGCTACACTCTCAGCCCATTCCTACGCCCACGGGATTTGCGCCAGAAGATCATCCTGGCTTCGCCTCACAGCACTGAAGCCAGAAGCACAGTCCCAGATCCTCAATCTCCCTTTCTCCGGCTCATCTTTATTCGGTACTCACACGGATGAGGAAATGGCTCGGATGAAGACTTAGTTGGATACCCTGAAGGCGGTGGGGCTGGAGAAGAAAAAAAGAGTTCCGTCGCCGCTACCGTCCTTATGATCGACGATCCTTCCTACAGAGGGTTCAAACCCCTCATTGGCAAAAACACCAAAACCAGCAGGGTCAACAGAAATCCCAGTATCAGGGCCGTCGATCCTCCTGAGGAAGAGGAACAAATCGCCAGTCCTCTACCTCCACGAAGAATGAGTGCCCGCTTCCTCCATCACCATCCACCACCCCAGTGGGGGGAAGTATTGCAAATCATCTGCAAGAGTGGCGAGCTATCACGAAG
Source organism: Calotriton arnoldi (assembly GCA_963921515.1). Lineage (NCBI taxonomy): Eukaryota > Metazoa > Chordata > Amphibia > Caudata > Salamandridae > Calotriton > Calotriton arnoldi. The sequence goes on from CAWUFW010000054.1 coordinate 4,236,440, forward strand.
GACCAGTGGGTGTTAGCTACGCTGCAAAATGGGTACTCTCTACGCTTTCAACGTCGTCCACCCTCGATCCCTCCGGTGCCATCATCGTGCCACCAGATCAACATGCTGCAAAGGGAAGTGGCGATCCTTCTACGCAAGTCAGCCATAGAGAAGGTGCCAAAATCACAAAGAGGTCGAGGAGTCTATTCAAGATACTTCTTGGTAAAGAAAAAAGGTAGAAAATCCGAATACAGGCCCATTCTGGATCTGCGAGCACTCAACAAGTCCATCAAACGGGAGAAATTTCGCATGTGGGCTGTCCACCAAATATATCCTCATCTCCGACAAGGGGATTGGATGTGTTCGCTGGACCTACAAGATGCCTACTTTCACGTCCCGATAAGTCAGCATCACAGGCAATACCTACGATTCCTAGTCGGATCGTCTCACTATCAATTCAAAGTGCTGCCCTTCGGTCTGAAGTCAGCTCCCCGAGTGTTCACGAAGTGCATGGCGGTAGTGGCAGCCACTCTGCGACGCAGAGGCATCTTTGTCTATCCTTACCTGGACGATTGGCTGCTGAAAGGCCCCCTCGCCCCAGATTGTGAGGAACCATTTCCGGCAGTGCCTAGATCTTTGTCAACAACTGGGCCTCCATGTGAACTTCGAAAAATCGACACAGCAGCCCACACAGAAAATCCACTACCTGGGGGCTATGATAGACTCTGAGCTAGGAAAAGTGTTTCCTTCGGAGGAGAGACAATTATCCATCACACAGAAAGGCAGACAGATTTTAGGCAGCAACCTGTCTTCGGTACGTCAGATCGCCTCCCTGCTAGGGTCAATGGCATCCTGCATTTTTCTGGTCCCCAATGCCAGGCTGAGAATGCGTCCTCTACAGCAGGATCTGGAGGACAAATGGGATCAGCGGACATCTCGCTGGGAGGACAGAATCTATCTGTCTCACGCAGCCAAAGCATCCATCCCGTGGTGGATGAAGAAGGACAATCTGAGAGTAGGGGTTCCGTTCCATCAAGCTCCTCCTTCTCAGACTCTGATCACAGACGCATCCCTCCAAGGATGGGGGCTCACATGGGGTCTCTCCAGACGCAAGGCCTATGGTCCTCAAAAGAGCAATTGTACCACATAAACATGTTGGAACTAAGAGCCGTTCATCTGGCTCTCAAGGCTTTCCTTCCTTCGATTCAGGTGAGTTCCATCCTAGTACAGACTGACAATACCACCACCATGTACTACCTGAACAAACGGGGGAACTCGCTCGAGGACACTCTCTTTGGAAGCTCCGACCCTTTGGCACTGGCTCCTGGCAAGGAATCTATCCATCACAGCGGTTCACCTGCCGGGAGAGCAGAACTCTCAAGCGGATGCCCTCAGCCGGCACTTCGAGGACCAGCAGGACTGGGTTCTCAACGACGAGGTGGTCGAAGACATTTTCCAGGCTTGGAGTCGTCCAGATATCGACCTGTTCGGACGACGAAAACACAAAATGCCGAGACTTCGCCTCAAGGTACTACCGGCCAGGATCGAAGAGGAATGCCCTTTTCATCGACTGGTCAGGGGCATTTGTGTACGCTTTTTCACCCCTTCCTCTCATCCCGAAGGTGGTGACCAAGCTCTCACATTCAGACACTACGATGATCCTCATTGCTCCGGACTGGCCGAGGCAGTGGTGGTACCCGGACCTTCTGCATCTGTCAATATGCCCACACAAGAGGCTGCCGTGCAGACTGAATCTGCTGTCCAAGATGAACGGGAGGATTCATCACCCCAACCTTCCCTCACTGAACTTGGCAGCATGGCTCCTGAGGTCCTCCAATATGGTCATTTAGGCCTTCCTCAGGACTGCATGACCATATTGAAAGAAGCGAGGAGACCCTCCACAAGACACTCATATGCTTGTAAATGGAAGCGTTTTTATGTATGGTGCGTACAAAATCATTGTAATCCTACCAAGGGGCAGGAGGAAGTAATTTTGCCATACCTGCTTCATCTAGCCAGAGCAGGTTTGAAATTCTCTTCCATTAAGGTGCACCTAGCTGCCATTACTGCATACAGGCGTTCCCCTTCTCAGCCCTCGTTTTTCCAGCTACAGGTAGTGAAGGACTTCCTACAGGGTCTCAAGAAAGTCTACCCTCCGGTTCGACCCCCTTCACCCCCTTGGGAGCTGAACTTGGTGCTCTCAAAATTGATGGGTCCACCCTTTGAGCCTATTCACAAAGCAACCTTACAACACCTTACGTGGAAGGTAGCTTTCCTGGTGGCTATCACCTCAGCTCGTAGGGTGAGCGAGATACAGGCTGTTGGAACCGGGGTTACCGAGTCCGACACGGTAGCATGGCGTGAAGCGGGCAAGGCACGCGAAGGCAATGTGTAAGGCAGTGTGCAGCACACTCTCACTTTGACTCACAAATGCGAACGCAATAACATGACACCACACCAGGCTTTTGTATTTAAAATCAAGATCTTTTATAAATAAATTAAGTTGGCATCAGATAAGGCAGGTTAATTCAGATCTACATTCAAATTCATTATATTACTCAACTGGTGCACATTCTAAATAAAGCTGCATAGCTCTTCAACATTGTAGGCCACTAAGAGGCCGCAGGAATTATCTCCTACACGTAGCACTTAATAATGATCTCAAGGTACGTTAATAAAACATAGGCCTAAACATACAGTTCACTTTAGCATATTCAATTATTTAAAAGAAGGCTTTTCACGTTACATTTAAATAGGCCTACATTAATCTAGGCGGACCCACATTCAGTACAGTGGGCGTCGCAACTCCAGTACACCTGTAACATAAAATACTTCAACTCTTGGCGGTGTACACTTCAGCTCAACTCCATTAAACACTTTCCCCTTGTGGTAAAGACTTAACAATTAAAACCATGGCCTAGGCAGTAATTATAATAGGCCTCGGCATAAATTATTAAATACTGTGGGCATCATCATTACCTGAATGAACTATGTGGGGAATCCCTCAACATGTCCTGTATTCTGGGGCTTCTAGGTCCCTCAGGGGTTAACTCCGGCCAGGCCCACTCCTCTCTGGGGCCTCGCCTCGTAGGACTAAATTCGTAAGGGTTAATAGTGGCCCCCGGCCCCCAGTGGCGTCTTATGGGCCCTAGGGGCCTCCAGGGCTCACCTGCGGTGTGGTCGTTGGTCGCGCTTCAGGGCGACTGGCGATCTTCCGGGCCGGCCCGTGTTCTGTCGGGCGGGGCCCGGTCGGGGGTGCCTCGGCCTTCTGGCCGGTGTTGCGGGTCGTTGCGGGGGCCGGTATTGCCTTCCTCCGGCCCCCGGGATCAGGGAGTAACTATGCGGCACGTTGCGGGGGCCCAGGGTTGCTGGGGAAGGGAGCGGGAGCCGGCAGTCCTCTCCGGCCGGCTCCCCGTCTCCCTCTGCACTGCCGGGGCTCTTCCCGGGCTTCCTTCGGCGCTGGGGCGTGACTGGGGGCCGGCGCCCAATCGGTGCGCGGCCTTCCTGGGTCACGCCCGGCGACCCCTGGTTGCTCGGCAACGGCGTCTGCGGGGCCTGGAGGCCTCGCTGCTGATCGCGTCGGCGATTTCTTGGGCCGCGGCGGTGGCAATTCTTTGGCCGCGGCGGGTGCAATCTTGGGCCGCTTCGGCGGCGGCGATGATTCTTCGGCCGCTTCGGCGGCGGGGGCAATTCTTAGGCCGCGACGGCGGCGGCGATGATTCTTTGGCCGCGACGGCGGCGGAGACGATTCTTCGGCCGCGACGGCGGCGGGGGCAATTCTTTGGCTGCTTCGGCGGCGGCGATGATTCTTTGGCCGCAACGGCGGCGATGAGGGCCCAGTCTCTGGAGGCTTTGGTGAGGGCGCGGACGGCGCTCCTCACCTCACACACCTGAGGGGCTTCCTTTACCTCAGCGCTTCCCCCGATGAGGGCGCGACGGCGCACCTCACCACACGGTGCCTCTTCTCAGGCGGCGGCCGCGGCGGTGATCTCCTTCATAAGGTCAGTGACCTGAGGGGCAACAGAAAGCAGGGTGCACCAGCAGCCTGTGGGCAGGGCTGACTGGCAAAGTACTTGGGGGCAGCCCAGCAACAGGCAAAAGTGAATAGGGGGTGAAGGTTTAGCGCTTCAGGGTACGGCGCTTTACCTGGTGATCCCCAGTTGGGCAGTTCTAGGCTTTAGGCCTTGCTGGACGGTCAGGCCTCCTCAAGTTAAGGGTCTTGCGACTGTTTCAGCTTGGTTGCTTCTTAGGCGCTTCTAGTTGTAAGTTTCTTGTCAGAAGTTCCTTGTTATAGGTTCCTTGTCAAAGTTTCCTGTCAGAAGTTTCTTCTTATGAGGGGGGATGAGTTGGTGGTCTGGGAGTGCTTGGTGTTCCTCCCCGCACGCTGAAGGTGGTTCCCTGGGTCCCCTCACACTGGGCAAGGTCAGTGGGTGGTGGGCGTTCCTCAGCTATCTTACTACAGCAGGGCCTCAGCCCTGTCAGCAGCAGTAGTGTAGGTCTCCCCCTAGGCCCTAAAGCCTATACTCCGGCGGAGGTTCTCCCAGGTTCAGTGGTGCCTCATCAACTGACTAGAAAGTTTTCCCTCCAAGCCTTTTATACTCCTAGGTCAGGTGACTCTCCCAAAGGCGGCAAAACATAACTCCTCCCACAGCCCGGAAGGTTCTGGAACCTTCTACATGCCTGGCTATGTGGCCCAGAGGCGGGGATGGAATGGATACTGTATCCCTATACCCCAGCCTGACCCTGGCTACTAGTGTGTATGCGTGTCAGGCCCCTCTGCAGTAGCAGGGGCCTGTGGCAGCCATCTTGAGTGAGAGAGAGCACCTGCACCTCAGCACTGGCTAGCAGTGGCAAGGTGCCCAGAGACCTAGGTCCAGTAAAAATATGGTGGCAAAAAGGAGGCGAAAAAGGAAAAAAAATAGGGAAAGACCACCCTAGGGCTGACAGGTCTAACACAGGCTCTCTGTTCAAAAGAGCCCTACACAGTCTTCCATCTGAATAGAGTGGTCCTGAGAACACTTCCCTCCTTCCTTCTGAAGGTGGTGTCCGATTTTCATGTAAACCAAACCATTTCTCTTCCGACTTTTTTCCCTAATCCCTCCACTCCAGCTGAGAGGGCTCTACACTCATTAGACCTGAAAAGAATTTTGAAGTTTTATCTAGACAGGTCGAAGTCAATTAGAAAGTCTGATCACCTATTTATTAATTATGGTTCGATCAGGACAGGTTTTCCAGCATCAAAGTGGTCCATCTCCAGATGGATAGTTTCATGCATCAAATTGGCTTACCAGCTAGCACAGAAGCCTCTTTGTCCCGCTCCCAAAGCTCATTCCACGAGAGGAAAAGCGGCTACGGCTGCTTTTCTCAATAATGTTCCACTCTCCGAGATCTGCAAAGCAGCCACTTGGAGATCGGTGCATACATTTGCAAGACATTATTGTCTTGACTCAGATATCAGAGCGGACACCCAAGTAGGCCAAGCCTCCTTGAGGAATCTGTTCAACAGCTGATTATTTCGGTTGTTGTTAATTGGGTCACTTTGTTTTCTCATTTGCCCGCAGGCGGAGGATGGGCTTGCTATTCTATTCAGTGCTTATGACTATTGATGAGGATCCCCTGGAAGAGAAGGATAAGTTACTTACCTGTAATCCTAGGTCTCTTCCAGGGGTATCCTCATCAAAGTCATAAGCAACCCACCCGCCTCCCCAGGCAAATGAGATTGTTTTTTATGGCTAAGCTTTATCTTTGTGCCCTGACCTTCGGGTCTCCGCAAAGAACAACTGACCTAACTGTCACCCCTGAGGCATGATGGGAAGCTAGGGGTCATGGCTGCCTTAAAGGCACGGTGCCAGTTTTCTGTACAATGGCTTTTCAGTTTCTATGCTATTGCTTTACAATGCAGCCTGTAGGCTAACAATGCTTACTTTTTTGCGCAGTTTTTCATGAATTTACTCATTAAATAGAGTTCAAGTGTACTTGTACTCCTGTGGTATATATTTACATTGTGTATCTGCAAATGCATTCATTTACTTATTAGTGCATTGTTTAGCCTCCTATATGGGGCTGCATTGATATGGGAAAAAATTATATATGTGTGTATATATATATATATATATATATATATATATATATATATATATATATATATATATATATATATATAGCTGTATATATATAGAGCTGTATATATATATATAGAGCTGTATATATATGTTTTTTCATATATATTTTTTATTATTCTCCGGGGTCCCCGCACATGGGCGGGAATATTCAGTGCTTATGACTTTGAGGATACCCCTGGAAGAGAACTAGGATTACAGGTAAATAACTTATCTATAATGCATCAATGGACAGGTTGCCACACTGTCAGTCTTAATTGCAGTATTTGGCTGAAAAGGATTAGGGTGATGCCAGAAATGTGCACATTGGCCTGTGCACAGTAGTAACGGAGTTCAAAATCCCGCGCACATATCCCATCCTGTTCAAATGGCAGAGTAAGCTCCTCCCATGCAACCCTAGGCTGCTCTCCCGCCCAAGCAAGCCTACCCAGGCTGGATCTGATCTTGTTGAAGTGCCTCCATAGTGGTATCAGAATGTTAATAAACAGGTGGAGGAACTTTAATAGAACCACCTTTTTGGCAATGGCAACTCTACTTGCCAGGGACAGTGGCACTTGTATCCATATCAGCACCTGCTCTTCAGCCACGCCATCGCCTTGCCTTTTCGCACCATATTTCATCAATATCTGTGCTGACCCAGGCACCCAAATATTTGAGAGCAGTAGCTGACCATCTCAGGCGAAACCCAGAGTCAAGTCAATAAGTAGCAGAGGTCAAGGGGAATGCAAATGACTCCGACCAGTTAGTGGCTGACCCAGCAAGGTGGCCAGATTTAAGGAATTCTCTCAGTATTGGAAGGACATTGGTCTCTGAAACTAAGACATTTATTGTGTCATCAGCACACATTGAAACCACCAGTCTCCTGGCTGTGTAATTCAACCCTCTTTCAGAGTGGTGCTGTTGCAATCTAGATGCCATGGGCTTGATAGCGATCGTAAACAATATGGGACATAAAGGGCATCCCTGTCAGGAACCCCAGGCAATGGAAGACGGGACTGGGGATACAATCCCATTAAAGCTTATCCCCGCAGTGGGCCGTTCATATAAGAATTTGATCAACTGGAAGAATAACTTGCTGAATCCATTTGGTTCCAGTAACATCAACAAGTATTTTCTTTCCACCGAATCAAATGTCTTGGTGGCATCTAAGAAAATAGACACAGCTTTTAATTGTGGGGTTATCGATTCTAACAGTGCGAATATGATCCGCAAGTTGTGTGCTGTGGAGTGCCCTGGGATAAACCCTGACTGGTCTATTCTAATGATGTTAGGGAGTAAGGGGAGTAGCCTGTTTGTGACCAGCTTGACCAGTATATTATTATCTATATTGATAACAGAGAGGGACTTGTGGGAACCCAGCTCGTGAGCGGATTATCTGGTTTTATGAGAGTGACAATTAAGGCTTCCCGGAGTGACAGTGGGAGACTGCCAGTAGATGAGAAGCTAATATATGTACATATTCCTTGTAAAATTGTGTGATTAGGCCATCTGTTCCGAGGCATACCTATCTATCTCCAGGCATACCTTCATTATTTTTTCAGTCATGAAGGTAACCTTCAGGTACTGCCTGTGTACATCATCTAACTTGACAAGCGAGCTTAACACAGTCAAAGAACTCCCCTATGTCTCCCAGGTCAATGTTCGACATAGAGTGGTACAAATTAGAGTGCTAGTTTAGAATAGTGCGCATAATATTGGCACTGTTAAAATGGACTGCCTAGTTCTCATCTACAAGCTCAATAATATAGGCGCTCGCCAAGGATTTATGTAGGAGACGAGCCAATGTCTTGCTGGCTCTGCCACTATCCCCATATTGCCTAGTGGTAGCCTCCCTGCTAAGATATTCCCTAGTTTCTGCTTTTCTGTATGCCCCTAGTTTGTTATTCGTTTCAGATAATATCTGCACTTGTCCGTAAGCAAAATATTTCACCTCTGGTGCTTGGATTTTACTTTTCAATTCGCTGAGCTGTCTAACAGTGATCAAAGTATGCCACTCTGCTTTCATACATGACCCACGTATAACGGCTTTGAAAGCCTCTGAGTATACAATCAGATATTACCAATTAGGAGTTATGGGAGAAATACTCTTAAAATTTCTGTTTTTATTTTATGAACACCGGAGCGCATTAGGGGGAAGTTGCCAGATGAACCCTCAATTCCGAATGTCCTAGGGGGCCCGTTCCAGCAGCACTGGTGCATGGTCAGAAAATGTTCTGGGTAGCCGTTCCATGCTTGTGGTCCAGGAGCTGGCATCCTTAGTCACCAGCCAGTAGTCAATTTTGCACCAAGCATTGTTGGAGGAGGAAATGCAGGTGCCCTCGCTGACATCTACATGTTTGTCTCTCCAGATATCAATCAAGTCATGGTCATGTACAAGAGTACTCAGCTGCTGGGCCTCATTCGGGTGGGCACTCCTCATACAACTTGGCCTATTTAATTCGGTATCTAGTACAATGTTAAAGTCGTCCTCTCAAATGACTGTCGTAAGCCCAAAGTAAATACTTTTCCACCAGACCTCCAGAAAGAATTCGGGGCAATCAATGTTGGGGCCATACATGCAGACTATTGTGACATTCTTACCTAGAAGAATTCTATGTATCACAACATATCTACCCACCTTACCATATATAGCCTGCATTGTACACCACTGTAGCCCTTCCTAATCACCACTGTAGGCCCCCACTTGCATAGGCTGAATACAGGTCCACGTGCGTCAGTCCAACCATTGTGGACCCTGGAGTTAGTGTTCTCTGAAAGATGCAGGTCCTGAAGAAGCCCAGTGTCAATTTCATGCCTATTTGGGTATGCGAAGACATGTTGTGCTTTGCATGGCTCATTCATACCGCTTGTATTCCAAGAAAGCATTTTGATCTTATGTATCCTAGTACAGCATAGTCATAGGGCCAAGCATATGAGCAAAAAGAGGCATAATACCTTCCTTTCGATCTCCCCCATGTAGCAATGGTCAGTGAATTGTGTGGGAACATATCACATCTGTAGCTCTGTGCTGCACCAGTGGACCACTTAATAACCAGTCCCACTCACTCCAAAACACACAACACATTTAAAAAACAGAACCCACCCAAAAACCCCAGCAATCAACAAGGTAAACAAAAAGAGCCAGCCAATGGGCTAGCGAAACGTCATGTGAACGTGTTACCATTGTGTTTCCCATTAATAGAAGAGTAAAACCATAGATTAAAAGAAGCCCAGGAGTAATAAGTGGGATTCATCACATGGGTAGCAGACAGCGAGGCAAACATCTCATCTCAAATGTAACGGGGTTGGCCGGGATTAAGGACTAAGCAGAGTGCACACACAACGAGATCAGATGTACTTGCCCCACAATTGTTAGTGTATGGAGCTGTTGGCATATTAGTTTGTCACAGTAAATACTGTTTTTAGTGTTGCAGCTAAATAATCTATCACAGTGGTTCTTAACATGTAGTCCGGGGACCCCTGGAGGTTCGCAACACCTACTCAGGGGTCAGCGACTGATTATAAAATTAAATAAGATTAATGAAGTGTATATAAATAAAGGAATAAAATTGAAAATCGTAAAACATTCTGTAAGTGTGTTAGGAATTTGAAATTGGAGACTAAAAATTAACTTAGTATCCTTGAACTGATTCGTGGGAGCAGTGCAGTCTGATTAACCAGAACATAGTATAGACAATGGGTGGCCTTAATTTAATTTAGAAAAGCTCCAATCTTCCCATTAAAATTTTGTCATTTGTGTATTTGTTTCTTCAGTAAAAGGTTTCTGTATTTTTGCGCATTATTTGTGGTTCAAATCATCGAAATTGCTTAGGATGGATTCCAATAATGACTCAGTGGGGGTCCCCAAATTCCAAGAATGAGTCAGTGGGGGTCCCCGGATTCTAGTAATGATTAAGTGGGGGTCCACAGAAGTCAAAAGGTTAAGAACCACTGATCTATCAGATAGCCTATCTCATCGGAGACTGGAGGAAGGCAGCAATATTTAGCCATAATAGGTAGGTGGAGCAGGAAAGGAACTACTGGTAGTCTCCCATGCCAGGCATTTCTGTCAGTCATTGCCACCAATGTGTCCTCTGGGGGCTCCCCCCAGTCCCTCATTCTTCCCAGAGGTGTTTTGTACTGCTGAATGTAGTAGCCAGTTTAGGATCAGCCCTGATATTGATGTGTTCGAGGCATATGAGCTGTAGATCACATGCTTATGCATAGATCGCCATCTAGTGTTGTGCCCGGATGTTTGCACTTTGTTTTTCTTCGAAGAAGTCTTCCTAGTCACGAGGTAGGTGACTCCTCCTTTCGGTGATAGTGCGCATGGTCATCGACTCCATCTTCAGATTGGTTTTTTCCGCCATCGGGTTCGGATGTGACTCGCTGCGGTCCGGTTCGATGCTGATCCTTCGGTTTCTCTCGGTGCGTACAACACTCAACCTCGACGGTATTGTTTTCGATCGCGTTATCCATTCTTCGCGGATCGTGTTCTTACAATAAACTCTTTTCGATCGGAGAGCACGTGGTAGGCCGTTGGGCCTAGCCCCCGGTTCGACTCGCAGTCGATGGAACTAACTCCTTTTAAATTCTGTCCTCGGTGCCATGCGAAATATCCGCGCACCGATTCACATGAGGTTCGCGACCGTCGGGCCTGACGACGCGACATGCAGAGCCAACACACAGGCTCCATTCCGGACCTCTTTGGACCTGAATCGGATGAAGAGGCCGACAACCCTATCGGAGCTGAGGAGGAGCAAGAACAGATCTCCCTCTCCGACGATGGCTCCGATAAGGATGAAGACATCCCGCATGGACAACGTGATGTAAGTACAGGTCCTACCTCGCCCCCAACTCCCAACTCAACCAAAAAAGAAGGCTCCGGACCAACCCGCGCCCTTGGGCCCCGGTCGGCACCGAGACCACGCTTTCGACACCCCGCCTCCTGGCTCGGCACCGAAGCCTACCAAAAAGCCTTCCGGCTCCGAAAAGCCCCATTCCAAATCAGGCACCGAGCCAAAGCCTTCGGGATCGAAGACCAAGTCCAGCTCCGATCATCACCACTCGGCACCGAAAACCACCTCTGATCCGAAAACACCATCCCAAAACCATCTGCATCGAAAATTTCGGCGCCGAAACAGACTGATACACCAAAGTCACCTAAGAAGCATAGTTTCGGTGATCCGCTTGTAAAACCGGACCCAAAACAGAAAATTTTGGTCATACATCCAAAAACCGGCCAAATTACTACCAAAGTGACTTTAAAAAGAGGGGCTGCTACCGAAGAGGAATACCACATTCCATTAAAGAAGAGAACTGTTGGGACAAACCCTTCCCCTCCTCCTCTTCCTTCACCACCTTTACCTCAGTCTCTGCCTGTGCCAACTTCACCTGAGCACTCACCACCATATATACCCGACGATCAAGGTGATGGGGACGGGGATGATACTAATGATGATAATCAGCCTGGACCTACAGATGAGTGGGATGACTATAACACTGACTCGCCCACAGACAATGACCCTGACCTGTATCCTACCAGGCCCTCTCCACTGGACGACAGTGTAGGATATATTGAATTGCTAGGCAGGGCTGCCAATTACCATGGGGTCCAGCTGCATAAAGAATCCCTTGAAGAGGATTTCCTCTTTGAAACATTAAACAGCACACAAAAATCCACACATATGTTGCCCATGCTTAAAGGAATGACCAGACATGTAGACGACATATTTAAGGATCCTGTCAGGGCACGTATCCTTACCCCTAGGATGAATAAAAAATACAAACCTGCACCATCTGATCCAGTCTACATAAGAGGACAACTACCCTTAGACTCATTAGTTGTTTCTAATGCACGCAAAGGAGCAAACTCCCAGACTACTGGAGATGCACCACCCCCAGATAAAGAGTCAAAGCTCCTTGATGCTTCAGGGAAAAGAATAGCCTCCCAGGCAGCTAACTTCTGGCGCATATCTAACACACAAGCACTGCTAGCCAGATATGACCGTGCGCATTGGGATGAAATGGAACAACTTATCCAATTTTTACCCCAAGAACATAAATCTAAAGCGCAAGACCTAGTACGTGAAGGACAACTAATTTCCAACAATCAAATTAGATGCTCCCTAGATGCAGCTGATACATCTGCCAGAGCTGATACATCTGCCGGTAGTTGATTCTTCACTTGAGAAGATGAAGAAAGATACCGAAGTGGCTAAACAAATGGGAGCCCTTCAGTCTCCACAAGGCCGTGGTTCCTTTTGGTGCTCCTTTTATCGAGCAGGGTCCAAACCCACTTCCTCGGACACTGCATCTAACTATAAGGGCAATAACCAGGGGTGGGGGAATCATATCGCCCAACGCCCGAGCCATGTTGATTTTTACCACGGCAAGAAGATTTAATGTCTATTTTGTCCGATGGACAAGTAGACATTAAATCGCGTACATAATAATACAGGCTTTAGGCACTCTGGGACTCACAACCAATCCGAAAGGCCGGAGACGCTTTTGAGGCCTCTGATTGGCTAGCAGCCCATGACTGGCTCTAGCCAGTGTTTGGCTGGGGGACTGAAACGTCAGTCTCAACAAGCGGCAGTCTCAGCAATCTGGTGTCTCGCTTTCTCAATATCAATGGGTTGGACCTGCAGAACCACGAGGAAGCTGTCTCCGTTTTAACACACAAGGGTAGCACAAATAGCTCGTTGCTGGGGCGCGCAACCTGTAGACCACGGGTACTCATAGTACGGCCCGCGGGCCGCCAGCGGCCCGGCAAGCCTTCCTTTGCGGCCCGCGGACCTTGCAGACATCGTACCTGTGTTTTTTTTTTTTTTACAGAGTGTCAGCAAACACAGACTCTGCTCTATGGGGGCCGGGCGATTCCAGCGATAGTCCGAGTGGAGCTGCAGGGGCGCTAAGAAGAGGTGAAATACAACAAAGCCTCGTTATCATGCAAATGGTCTATTAAAGACCTGTGAAGTACTCGGGTGCGGCTGTGTGTGCCTGGGAAGCTGTCTCAGCCCAGGCTGCCACACACGCGGGGTGAGGTGACAGAGAATGATAGAGGACAGCAGGGTGTGAGAGCCGGGTAAGATGGCAGAGGGTTACAGAGGGCAGCAGGGAGTGAGAGCCGGTGAGGTGACGGAAGGTAGCAGGGAGTGAGAGCCGGGTGAGGTGACGGAGGGCAGCAGGGAGTGAGAGCCGGGTGAGATGGCAGAGGGTTACAGAGGGCAGCAGGGAGTGAGAGCCGGGTGAGATGGCAGAGGGTTACAGAGGGCAGCAGGGAGTGAGAGCCGGGTGAGGTGACGGAGGGCAGCAGGGAGTGAGAGCCGGGTGAGGTGACGGAGGGCAGCAGGGAGTGAGAGCCGGGTGAGGTGACGGAGGGCAGCAGGGAGTGAGAGCCGGGTGAGATGGCAGAGGGTGACAGAGGGCAGCAGGGAGTGAGAGCTGGGTGAGGTGACAGAGGGTGCAGGGAGTGAGAGCCGGGTGAGGTGACAGAGGGCAGGGAGTGAGAGCCGGGTGAGGTGACGGAGGGCAGCAGGGAGTGAGAGCTGGGTGAGGTGACAGAGGGTGCAGGGAGTGAGAGCCGGGTGAGGTGAAGGAGGGCAGCAGGGAGTGAGAGCCGGGTAAGGTGACGGAGGGCAGCAGGGAGTGAGAGCCGGGTGAGATGGCAGAGGGTGGCAGAGGGCAGCAGGGAGTGAGAGCCAGGTGAGGTGTGCGTTAAGAGCCTGTGATGTGATGTTTCCCGCCAGCCTGTAGTCCGAGAGTTGAGCCAAGGCCAGGGAGCTCAGGCCTGGGAGGGAGACAGAGAGGGAGAGAGAGGGAGACGGAGAGAGAGGGAGACGGAGAGAGAGGGAGACGGAGAGAGAGGGAGACGGAGAGAGAGGGAGACGGAGAGAGAGGGAGACGGAGAGAGAGGGAGACTGAGAGAGAGGGAGACAGAGAGAGGGAGACAGAGAGAGGGAGACAGAGAGAGGGAGACAGAGAGAGGGAGATAGAGGGAGAGAGAGAGGGAGACAGAGAGAGGGAGACAGAGAGAGAGGGAGACAGAGAGAGAGGGAGACAGAGAGAGAGGGAGACAGAGGGACGGAGACAGAGGGACGGAGACAGAGGGACGGAGACAGAGGGACGGAGACAGAGGGACGGAGACAGAGGGACGGAGACAGAGGGACGGAGACAGAGGGACGGAGACAGAGGGAGGGAGACAGAGGGAGGGAGACAGAGGGAGGGAGACAGAGGGAGAGACACAGAGGGAGAGACACAGAGGGAGAGACACAGAGGGAGAGACACAGAGGGAGAGACACAGAGGGAGAGACACAGAGGGAGAGACACAGAGGGAGAGACACAGAGGGAGAGACACAGAGGGAGAGACACAGAGAGAGGGAGACAGACAGAGAGAGGAGGGCGACAGACAGAGGGCGACAGACGGAGGGCGACAGACGGAGGGCGACAGACGGAGGGAGACAGAGGGAGGGAGACAGAGGGAGGGAGACAGAGGGAGACAGAGGGAGACAGAGAGAGACAGAGAGAGGGAGACAGAGGGAGACAGAGGGAGACAGAGAGAGAGGGAGACAGAGAGAGACAGAGAGAGGGAGACAGAGAGAGAGGGAGACAGAGAGAGAGGGAGACAGAGAGAGAGGGAGACAGAGAGAGAGGGAGACAGAGAGAGAGGGAGACAGAGAGAGAGGGAGACAGAGAGAGACGGAGAGAGAGGGAGACAGAGAGGGAGACAGAGGGACGGAGACAGAGGGACGGAGACAGAGGGACGGAGACAGAGGGACGGAGACAGAGGGACGGAGACAGAGGGACGGAGACAGAGGGACGGAGACAGAGGGACGGAGACAGAGGGAGGGAGACAGAGGGAGGGAGACAGAGGGAGGGAGACAGAGGGAGGGAGACAGAGGGACGGAGTCAGAGAGAGGGAGACAGAGAGAGGGAGACAGACAGAGAGAGGAGGGCGACAGACAGAGGGCGACAGACAGAGGGCGACAGACAGAGGGCGACAGACGGAGGGAGACAGAGGGAGGGAGACAGAGGGAGGGAGACAGAGGGAGGGAGACAGAGGGAGGGAGACAGAGGGAGGGAGACAGAGGGAGGGAGACAGAGGGAGAGATAGAGGGAGAGACAGAGGGAGGGAGACAGAGGGAGGGAGACAGAGGGAGGGAGACAGAGGGAGGGAGACAGAGGGAGGGAGACCGAGGGACGGAGACCGAGGGACGGAGACCGAGGGACGGAGACCGAGGGACGGAGACCGAGGGACGGAGACCGAGGGACGGAGACCGAGGGACGGAGACCGAGGGACGGAGACCGAGGGACGGAGAACGAGGGAGGGAGTCAAGACCGAGGGACGGAGACCGAGGGACGGAGACCGAGGGACGGAGACCGAGGGACGGAGACCGAGGGACGGAGACCGAGGGACGGAGACCGAGGGACGGAGACCGAGGGAGGGAGTCAGACCGAGGGAGTCAGACCGAGGGAGTCAGACAGAGGGAGACAGACAGAGGGAGACAGACAGAGGGAGACAGACAGAGGGAGACAGACAGAGGGAGACAGACAGAGGGAGACAGGCAGAGGGAGGAGGGCGACAGACGGAGGGAGACAGACGGAGGGAGACAGACGGAGGGAGACGGAGGGAGACAGACGGAGGGAGACAGACGGAGGGAGACAGACGGAGGGAGACAGAGGGAGGGAGACAGACGGAGGGAGACAGAGGGAGGGAGACAGAGGGAGGGAGACAGAGGGAGGGAGACAGAGGGAGGGAGACAGAGGGAGGGAGACAGAGGGAGAGGGAGACAGAGGGAGAGGGAGACAGAGGGAGAGGGAGACAGAGGGAGAGGGAGACAGAGAGAGAGGGAGACAGAGAGAGGGAGAGGGAGACAGAGAGACAGACAGAGGGAGACAGACAGAGGGAGACAGACAGAGGGAGACAGACAGAGGGAGACAGACAGAGGGAGACAGACAGAGGGAGACAGACAGAGGGAGACAGACAGAGGGAGACAGACAGAGGGAGGGAGACAGAGGGAGACACAGAGAGAGGGAGGGAGACAGAGGGACGGAGACAGAGGGAGACACAGAGAGAGGGAGGGAGACAGAGAGAGACACAGAGAGAGGGAGGGAGACAGAGAGAGACACAGAGAGAGGGAGGGAGACAGAGAGAGACACAGAGAGAGGGAGGGAGACAGAGAGAGACACAGAGAGAGGGAGGGAGACAGAGAGAGACACAGAGAGAGGGAGGGAGACAGAGAGAGACACAGAGAGAGGGAGGGAGACAGAGAGAGACACAGAGAGAGGGAGGGGAGACAGAGGGAGACACAGAGAGAGGGAGGGAGACAGAGGGAGACAGACAGAGAGAGGGAGGGAGACAGACAGAGAGAGAGACAGAGGGAGACAGGCAGAGGGAGACAGAGGGAGGGAGACAGAGGGAGGGAGACAGGGGAGGGAGACAGGGGGAGGGAGACAGGGGGAGGGAGAGGGAGGGAGACAGACAGAGGGAGAGGGAGGGAGACAGAGAGAGAGAGAGAGAGAGAGAGAGAGATAGAGGGAGGGAGACAGAGAGAGAGAGGGAGGGAGACAGAGAGAGAGAGGGAGGGAGACAGAGAGAGAGAGGGAGGGAGACAGAGGGAGACACAGAGAGAGGGAGGGAGACAGAGAGAGACACAGAGAGAGGGAGGGAGACAGAGAGAGACACAGAGAGAGGGAGGGAGACAGAGAGAGACACAGAGAGAGGGAGGGAGACAGAGAGAGACACAGAGAGAGGGAGGGAGACAGAGAGAGACACAGAGAGAGGGAGGGAGACAGAGAGAGACACAGAGAGAGGGAGGGAGACAGAGGGAGACACAGAGAGAGGGAGGGAGACAGAGGGAGACACAGAGAGAGGGAGGGAGACAGAGGGAGACAGACAGAGAGAGGGAGGGAGACAGACAGAGAGAGACAGAGGGAGACAGGCAGAGGGAGACAGAGGGAGGGAGACAGGGGAGGGAGACAGGGGGAGGGAGACAGGGGGAGGGAGAGGGAGGGAGACAGACAGAGGGAGAGGGAGGGAGACAGAGAGAGAGAGAGAGAGAGAGAGAGAGATAGAGGGAGGGAGACAGAGAGAGAGAGGGAGGGAGACAGAGAGAGAGAGGGAGGGAGACAGAGAGAGAGAGGGAGGGAGACAGAGGGAGGGAGACAGAGGGAGGGAGACAGAGAGAGAGGGAGACAGAGAGAGAGGGAGACAGAGAGAGAGGGAGACAGAGAGAGGGAGACAGACAGACAGAGGGAGGGAGACAGACAGAGGGAGGAGGGCGACAGGCAGAGGGAGGAGGGCGACAGGCAGAGGGAGAAGGGCGACAGGCAGAGGGAGAAGGGCGACAGGCAGAGGGAGACAGGCAGAGGGAGACAGGCAGAGGGAGAGACAGAGGGAGACAGAGGGCGACAGAGGGAGGGAGACAGACAGACAGAGGGAGGGAGACAGACAGAGGGAGGAGGGCGACAGGCAGAGGGAGTAGGGCGACAGGCAGAGGGAGAAGGGCGACAGGCAGAGGGAGACAGGCAGAGGGAGACAGGCAGAGGGAGACAGGCAGAGGGAGACAGGCAGAGGGAGACAGGCAGAGGGAGACAGGCAGAGGGAGACAGGCAGAGGGAGACAGGCAGAGGGAGACAGGCAGAGGGAGACAGGCGGAGGGAGACAGATGGAGGGAGACAGATGGAGGGAGACAGATAGAGGGAGACAGATGGAGGGAGACAGATGGAGGGAGACAGATGGAGGGAGACAGATGGAGGGAGACAGATGGAGGGAGACAGATGGAGGGAGACAGATGGAGGGAGACAGATGGAGGGAGACAGAGGGAGGGAGACAGAGGGAGGGAGACAGAGGGAGGGAGACAGATGGAGGGAGACGGAGGGAGGAAGAGGGAGGGAGGGAGACAGAGAGAGAGGGAGGGAGAGGGAGGGAGAGAGAGGGAGGGAGACAGAGAGGGAGAGGGAGGGAGACAGAGAGAGAGGGAGGGAGACAGAGAGAGAGGGAGGGAGACAGAGAGAGGGAGAGAGACAGAGAGAGGGAGGGAGAGAGAGAGAGAGAGAGGTGTATGCCGGGTCCGGTGGCTCAGTGGACGAAGGCGTCCGCTGCAGGGGCCTGTGTTCCACCTCATGGTCAGTTTTGTTTTGCTCTAGCCCCGCCCCCTCCCCCAATGACCCCGCCCCCACCGGTGCGGCTCTCGGCCACAAACCACACTGTAAATTTGGCCCCCGAGAGAAAGTTTGTGAGTACCCATGCTGTAGACCGAGGTGAGGAGAAAGTGTGGCATTAATGTTACCAGGCTAATGCAAAGTGAACTTGCGGCATCAGGGGCGTGGGAATACAGTTAACTTTATCCTCTCTGCTCGCAAAGGGAAAAAGAAATGCAAACATCCTGCTGAGAGCTCAACTGATTGCAGTCAAAATAACGGCAGTTCAGCTTCCACTAGAGAAAACAGAGCGCGCTAACTTGGGGTTTGGAGCGGACTATTCTTTAAGTGGAGCTCAGCTATGCAACTACGCATATTATACTAAATTTGCCATTAAAGAATTGTACCCGGTCGTAAACATTTAAAAATCCCGCGCTCAGTATCTCCGCATCACCACACGGTAGCATTAGAGCAAATTAGCAATATGTTTGTTTTACCTCGTATTGTCTGTGACAGCTGGTGGATTTTAAAACTGGTGGGGCGGATATGTGATTTGTATTCACTTCCTTAAGGGACAGAAGTTGCAATCCGTTACCTGCACAGTGCCTGATCGAAGTAGTCTACTTTTTGCCGGGATGAGAATTGAGGTGGTGAACAGTGAGCCTCTGCATGCTGTTATATAATATATGTATAGACGAAGAGATGTTGAAATTCCAGTGTCCCGAATCAGTCACATAGCGCTGACATTCATTCATTGGTGGGCTAACAGAGTGTGCGCCTTACATTGCACACAATGTGACATAAGTTAACACAATCTGTCTCATTCTCTCTCCCTCGCCTTATTTTTCTCTCACGCGCCAACGTTTCATGCTCTCTTTCCTGCTAGTTTTCGGGACCATGTGCCTGTGTAACCACATTTTGAAATAACTGCTTGGCTCGTGAGGATTGTGAGTGCTGCAAGCGCCTCAGCCCTGTCTCTTCCTCCTCAAAGCCCCTCCTAAGATGATTCTCCCATCTCATTACTTGCAGTTTAACTGGTTGACTTGTATGGATCAAACCACATCAGTCCAATCAGAGGACGCCTGGCACCCTCCCCCTTCTGCACATTACATGTTGCGGGTTCGGAGGACCACATTGTCTGCTTTCTTCCAGGAGACCACAAAGAAAAGGATTTCCAACTAGTGCTCTAACGTCATTTGTGATAATTGGGTGTATTTACAAGCTACGACGGAACTGGTGAAATTAATTTTATAGCACTGAAAATTGGGCAATTTCCCCTAACACTTACCTGGCACAGAATATCCTGCATGTGGGCTGCACAGGAGGCATGCAGAGTTTGCAAGAGACATCCCAGCACTCTAGTAGCAGTCCAGGAGCTCCCAGTCACAAGACAGTTCGCAGCAGCCGAACGTTACTTTATCAATAGTGAAATGTACTCCTTTCAGTCTTGGAACCCACACACCTTGGTTATATTCGGGTTTTAGCAGGTGTAATTCTGCTCTAAAATGATTCTCTCTCTCCCTGTTGCTCAGACTGTGTCATAAAACAAATTGAAAAATATCAAAATGAACTGCACGAGTGCACAACCCAGTAAGTCCCCACTACTAGTCCTCGCACCCTCTTCACAGACTCCATGCACACAAATCGGTTCTTGCTAAAGCACCTCAAGTTAGGGTGTTTCTGCTGTTATAAAAATGTAATCCCCCCGTTGCTCCAGGGAGTTAGACTATATCAACTACTAAACATGCAGTAAAGATACCAACGACCCCACACTTCCTTGCACTAATACACGCTCACATGCAGTCTATTGCTCACATTCTCCCCCTCTCCCCCTTGCCCTCTCCCCCCTCCCCTACTCCCTTTCCCCCCTCTCCAGCAGGTGAATCAACCCTTCAAACTAGCATACTGGCTTTGGAGCCTGAGACAGGCACATTGTAAACAGATCACAGTAGAAAAGACTCAGCCTGCTGATCTAACCCTCTAGGATCGGAGCAGGGGAACTGTTATGTTATGTTATTTAAACTTGTAGCGCACACAGATACTCCGCGGAGTGTCCCGGCGCGAGCCTGGAGAAGAGAAGAGTGCCAAAAATTAAGTAAAAAGATGAGTCTTCAACTTTTTTTTGAAAAGACAGAAGTCTTGAATACTACGAAGAGCCAGAGGAAGTGAGTTCCAAGCCGTGGCAGCTCTGACAGCAAGAGAACTGCCCCCCACTCTGGTGAGCCGGAAGCGAGGGATGTGGGACAGAAGCTGGATGATGACCGAAGATGTCTGGCAGGGGTGTAGAACAGGAAACGCTTCCGTAAATAGGTGGGGCCACAGGCATGCAGAGCACGATGGGCCATGGTCAGGGCTTTAAACTTGACTCGTTCGGCCACAGGCAGCCAATGGAGTGAACGCAGATGCTGTCTAACGCTGCTTCTCATTGGGATGTTAAAAACAAGTCTCGCGGCAGCATTTTGGACAACCTGTAATTTATTGAGCAGGTAACCCGGCAGGCCGACATACAAAGCGTTCGCGTAGTCGATCCGTGAAAGTGTCAGGGCCCGAGTCACTGTTTCCTTAGCTGCTCTGGGAAGGAGCGGGAGAAATTTCCTGAGGGTTTTGAGTATCCCAAAGCAATTCCCCGCTAACTTCTTAATCTGGGTGGAAAAGGAAAGATTCTCTTCAAACCAGACTCCAAGATTCTTAGCGGGTTGCCCCGTCGAGGCTGGCATGGGAAATTCCGCTGGCCATAAAGTTTCTCTGAACAGGGGGGGAAAGGTCCCATAGAGGAGAATTTCTGATTTGTCCTCATTGCATTTAAGCTGTGCTGAGGAAAGCCATTGAAAAACTGCTGATGAACAATTACTGGCCAGGGACGTGGAACACTCTGATTTTCCCCAGGTAAACAGGAGCTGAGTGTCATCAGCGTATGCAATAATCTTGGCTCCCAACTCCTCCGCCAAGTAAATCAGAGGGGTGACATAAATTAAAAAGAAGGGGGCTCAGGGAGGACCCCTGAGGCACCCCAGTAGTCACCTCCTGAGGTGAGGAGGAGAACGGGGGAGCCAAACCTGTTGAGTATGCCCCTCCAAAAAGGATTTCAGCCAACTCAAGGCAGCACCTGAGATCCCCATGTCCGCGAGGCGGGTAAGCAACAAAGAGTGGGGGACGGTATCAAATGCTGCCGAGAGGTCTAACAAAATAAGAGCAGCCCTACTGCCCGAATCCAAACACTCCCGAAAAGCTTCCGAGACTTCCACCAAGACCGACTCAGTACTTTAGGAGGCTCTGAACCCGGATTGAGCTGGATGGAGTAGTTTATGAAAAAATAAGAGGAACCCCTTGAATCCAAAAGAATCGGGTACTATGCAATTGTGTCACAAAAAAGGGTATCCTTTGGACAATATTATAACATATCGAGACCATAGAAACTATAATCTACATTCGATCCAAATCCCACTCATTCAGTTGCGCACCATACATACACGGGAAGTATGACCGTATATCCTAGATAGATAATCTAGACAACTAAATTTATCAAAAAGTACAAATCTAGTTATTGATTAAAAACTCATGGGGTACACATTTTTAAAAAAGGTAGACATAATCCATAACACTGTGATTCACCTCAAAACTGGCATCAATTCAAATGTCACAGATATTTTTTACAAATTTATAAACAATTACATTAAAAAGAGAGTACAGATAATAGACGAGAACAATCTGTCATTTGAGTAGCACACATTTGTGATAAACAGTTTCTCAGGCTGCAACCCGGTACTTTTCATATTTGCTAGGTACTCCTAGGCTTTAGCCTCTTCCCGGATTGTGTTGTTTTCAAAAGAGCGTCGACGCGTTTCGATGGATATCTTATAACTCCATCTTTATCAAGACAAAAATTGTGACTCTCATTGTGAATAGATTTATACTGGATCTGTTAAAAGCACCTCATATTTAAAAAGGAAGGCCACTCTGGTTTCAAGAGATATATAATTTGAGTGTATAGGGCAGTTGCCTCCTTCCTACTGGATTTCCAGGCGGGATATAGTATATCTTTGTAACACCCTTGGTAGATGTATATAGTTTAGGCGATACTTGATTTAAACCAGGGGCAGGTTTATCTCTGGCCTGGTTGGTATTTGCAGTTCTTCTCAATTGGAACCGTAATTGCAAATTCGAATTCTGCCTCCTTGATAGCGAATTCCGGGTTCCCTTTTATAATTAGGGTTTTGATAGCTGCACGCCGCTACGTGATGTCGTCCTGGCTTTCACACACGGAGGAATTCGTCTACCAAGGGTGTTACAAAGATATACTATAAAATTGTGTACCCCATGAGTTTTTAATCAATAAATAGATTTGTACTTTTTCATAAATGTAGTTCTCTATATTATCTATCTGGGATATACGGTCATACTTCCCGTGTATGTATGGTGCGCAACTGAATGAGTGGGATTTGGATCGAATGTAGATTATAGTTTCTATGGTCTCTATATGTTATAATATTGTCCAAAGGATACCCTTTTTTGTGACACAGCTGGATGGAGTAGGCCAGCGCCCTCGACAAAGTCGGTAAGTTGTTTGTTGACCACCTTTTCGCAGGCTTTCGCCATGGTTGGGAGAAGGGAAATAGGGCAATAATTAACTGGGTTCAACGGATCCAGCAATGTTTTTTTTTTTTTAAAGAGGCAAAATCTTGGCCTGTTTCCATGCTGAGGGGACATGGGCCTCCTGAAGGGACAGATTGATGAGTCTGTTAACTTCAGGGTTTACTATCTCTGCGACCAAGGCCAAAAGTCTGGCAGCGTAGGGATCAGTCGGGGAGCCTACTTCAAGGCCTTAAGGACCCTCAGTGACTCAGGAAGATCAATAGGTGAAAAAGCCGTCAGGGAGGGAGACTCAACATACGGCACCTCCAGGGGCAAGGGCCTAACCATCGAGTGATTGCCTAGGGTAAAGGACGCCTGGATGGAGCGAATTTTGTCAATAAAGAAATTTGAGAGATCCTCGCACCAGGCGTTGGACGAAGGAAGTGTGATGGATTCAGCTCTAGGGGCCAAAAAGCTCTGGACAATGGAAAAAATGTCTTTAGAATTGTTCCTGGCGACATCGATGCGATCCGCATAGTAAAGGCTTTTGGCCTGAGCTATAGAGGTATAGTACAACTTCTGGGCTTTCCTTAGGTTCAGCTTCACCAAGGGGCAATATTCCAGCCGCCATCGGCGTTCTAATTTTTTGCAGTGTTGTTTCTGCAGTTTAAGCTCATGCGAAAACCACGGCTTAGAAGGAGAATCCCTGGATAGTTTGGGGAGGGTCGTAGGAGAAAGACGGTCCACCGCCCTCTTGATCCAGCTAGAGAAACTTTCAAGAGCATCCTCCAAATCATCAGAGGAGGCTGGTCTAGACTCGGCGAGAGCACAGCTGAAAGTCATCGGGTCAATTTTGGCAAAGGCCGGGCCTTTACCGGTTCGGCTTGAAGGAATAATGCCGTCCGGGACCCAGGAGAAGTATGACAAAAATTGATCGGACCATGGCACCGGCAGAGGATCCTCCACCTTAATGGGGAAATTGGAGCAGATAGGATCAAGGATATGGCCGCCTAAATGCGTCGGTGACCTGACCCATTGAGTAAGCTGGGCAAGGTTTAAAGCGTCTAAGAAATCCCAGGTATCCCCAACATCATCTTTATCCAAGTGAATATTGAGATCTCCCAGGAAAAGATAGTGCGTGAAGCGTAACTGCAGGTGTCTCTTTACATTGACATTGTATGTGGTAGCAGGTTCAAAAGCCCACCAAACTACCATACTTGTATCTATCTATGGCACGTAGGTTACAAACTGATCACTGCAGCAGACTTTCGACCTCATTGGCTGTCCTATCGGGAATGGCGGCTGTAATCAGAAAGTGTCACAATAGCCTGTGATTTGATCAGATTTTCTCGAGCTCTATTTAGGCAATGAGCCCTCAATACTTGGGTACGTTAGAGGTACATGAAGAATGTTTAGACTGTTGTCCTCCCCCCCTATTGCCACCCCTGAACCTCATGCCCAGCCCAAAACCCCACTCGATGCCTGCACTCGCCCATCCACATTCTTTTTTATTCTGACTACAGAAATGATTTTCAGGGGATCTCAGGGCCATAACCCCTCATTGTCACTGGTTCAGTGTCACCACTAGGTGGCATCAAAGCCTCCAGGACAGGCCCCTGTTTCATTGCCCCTTCCACCTCCGGTGACCAGAACCTCCTTCAGCAGAGACCCAGTGGCATCTCACAGCCTCCACCTCAACCCCAGCCACTCAAAGGTTTGTCCGGCTCTTTTGACAGTTTGATGTTGTCTCTGGTGGAGTTCAGTGGCCTGCAGGACGGCTGCCCATGGCTAGCATCAGAAGTCTGCAGCGAAACTTGCACATCCACCTGTGCACAGGGCTGCATGTGCAGTCTGCACATGTGGGTGCCTGTGCCTAGGACGGTCTGTCAGAGAGATTCCTGCCTGCTGTGCTAAATGTTCGTCGGTTGGTCAGTGCATGAACTAATAGAGGTTTCATAATGTCCCACTGATTAACATAACTTTTATTTCAATTAAAGCTGTCCATTATTATACATGAGACTCCAGAGTGGGTGAAGGGAGCAAAGAGTCCCCTTATTACGAAGAGAGAGTGGGGCTGCCCCACCATTTTACCAACCACCATCCCTATGCCCTTCACACACACACCCCACACATACCCACCCCGCTCCTGACTTCCCTGTTACAGCCAGAGCTGCCGACTTTGAACCTTGGGGACTAGGTTTGAGTCTCAGCATTGCTAAACATCCTGTGATTCTGGGCAGGTCACTTAATCTGCTCTGGCCTAAAAAAAAAATGAACATGATCCTGTGCAATGTAACTGGTGCTCATGAGAAGCGCTCCAATACCTTTGGGTCGTGATCGCGCTATATAAACAAACTGCAACAAATAAACGCCCACACCTGGCTCACATGACAAGCACGGTGCTTTCCTTTCACAGATAAAGCAGACTCTGAAGCTTTCCCATTTTTAAAGGTGAAAGGAAAGAATCCTGCATCTTGAACTCGGACTCTACCACCATCATTGCAAGAGGTGCAGGTAAGTGCTTCAGTGTTTAGGCCTGTGTCCTGGCTTGATAACATAACGTGCATTTATAAAGCGCACATTCACCCAGAAGGGTATTTTTGCGCTGAATATTAGTTGTTTATTGTTACCCAACTCAAAAGGACCTCAAAAGGATGAAAGGCTAAGTGGACCCGGCGGGATGTGAACCTGTGACCATGAGGTCAAACACAGGGCCCTACATGGACGCATTAGTCCACTAAGCCACCAGACCCGATATGTCACTAGAGAAAATAAAATTAGTGGCGCTTTTGGGTGTTTGGTCAGCTATTATTGGATTTCTAAATCCGCTGAAGAATAAACAAACTTAATTCACCAGATAGCATTTGACTATCCAAGAGGCCAGGACAGTGTTTCCTACTCTAGTGTGACTGAGCCTAGGCGTCCTTGCTAGGTGTGACATGAAATGCTGAGTGGTTGCAGTTACTCACTAGCCCCCATCTCAATGATGCTCAGCTCTCCACTTCTAGATTTACTGTCTTTTCAACTTAACACTCCTTCCCTTCGCTGTGAGACTAGCGCTTGCTTTCCAGCTGTGTGATTGTGAAGATTTCACAGCTGCTACATGTCCTACATATCTGAGAGAGACAAACTTGAACATAAGTTGCTGAGCTGCACCTCTTCATGTTAGGGTAGCTTACTCTGCTGCTGCCATTACTATATGCATGAGAGAACCCTGTACTGCTACTGCCAGTGCTGCATATGCTCTTTGTGTGGGAGAAGAATGTGGAGATGTAGCAGTTAGTGCACAATAATATAAACACACCACACAGAAGTGTAAAAGGAGAGATTGATTTAACTGCCCATTACTGCCTCTTGTGTATTTGTACTTGTGGATACTGCCTTAGTGAACCACAGCACATCTGCTACGTGATTTTGCTGCCCCACGAACCGTTCATAAGCTCTGCCAAGAAGGGCAGTTATTCCCATCCACAAGTTTATCAGAGCATCACATCTGAGTATTTTTGAAGCTGGACAGCTATGAGTTGGCCCTATGATGAAGAACACCCTTCTGTCCTACAGATTCAAATTTCGACACAGTCTGGTCTGTGCCAAAAACACTTAAGGAAATGTAGTCAATTACCAGTCTGCACTCTGCCTTTAGGCACTATTTCTCAACATATGAAAATGTGTTACATGCACACTAGTTGATAATTGGGTGCAGTGCACACAGACACATCTGCACGCATGCTGTACAACCACCCAGTACAACAGTTGCATTTGAGAGTGCATGACCATGCACTGCATAATTGGACTTGCGCTTGAAATATATATTGCTCAGTATGTTGCACTGATTGCAGTGCAGGTTCTCTCCTTGCAGAC
Organism: Calotriton arnoldi; assembly: GCA_963921515.1. Taxonomy (NCBI): domain Eukaryota; kingdom Metazoa; phylum Chordata; class Amphibia; order Caudata; family Salamandridae; genus Calotriton; species Calotriton arnoldi. The sequence goes on from CAWUFW010000054.1 coordinate 4,263,094, forward strand.
CTACCTTAGTGATTTATGGAGTAGGCGGGGCAAGCAGTTACCTTCCCAGGACAAGTAGATTAGTGTAACATTTTGTCCCCTGGCCAAGTAGATTTTTGGAAAATTTCCACACCCCTGAATAACCAACCCTCAAGTTCCAAAACTTACTTCAGAGGTGGTTATAGAGGAAACAACGGCAAGAGCAGAGGTAGAGGTTCCAACACACGTACCTCCCCTTCCAATACAAAACAGTGACTTGCCCATAGTTCCCCCGACCACTTAACACCTGTCGGGGGAAGACTGTCACAATTTCTAACAAAGTGGCAGTCAATAACAACAGACAAGTGGGTCCTCCAAATTATCCATTCTGGTTACTGCCTGGAGTTCATCAACACTCCTCCAAACATTTCCCCAAAGTCGCACAAACTTTCACCTTCACATACACCTTCTCAAACAAGAGGTACAATCCCTGCTTCTAAAACAAGCTATAAAGCCCGTACCACCACAACATCAGGGGTCGGGCGTCTACTCCTTTTACTTCTTATTTCCCAAAAAGGATGGTTCTCTCAGACCAATACTAGATCTCGGAGAACTAAATCTTTACATACAGTTAGACCATTTCCACATGGTAGCACTTCAAGAGGTTCTACCCCTTTTGCAAAAGGGCGACTTTCTTTCTACTCTAGACTTAAAAGACGCCTACTTTCATATTCTAATCCATCCGACTCACCGCAAATTTCTCAAGTTCGTGGTAGCAGGTCAACACTACCAATTCAAGGTACTCCCATTCGGAGTCACCACTGCCCCCAGAGTCTTCACAAAGTGTCTGGCGGTAGTAGCTGCGCATCTAAGAAGACAGAGCATACATGTCTTCCCCTATCTGGACGACTGGCTCATCAAAGAACTACCTAGGAGCCACTCTGGATATTCAAAGGGCTCTAGCATTTCCCAACGCAGCCAGAATTCGAAACATTCAGCCGCTAATTCTCAAATTTCAAGCCACTCAATCACTTCCAGCTCGAGTGTTTATGCAACTGTTGGGAATGATGGCATCTTGCATCATGATCGTTCCCCATGCCAGGCTGCACATGCGTCCACTTCAAGAATGCTTAGCCAGTCAGTGGAACCAGTCACACGGACTATTAACCGATCTAGTGTTGGTAAGCGGCCGTGCTCATCGCGCTCTGCAGTGGTGGAACACCCAAAATCTGTCAAAAGGACGGCCGTACATAGACCCAGTTCCACAGGTAGTATTAACAGCAGACGCGTCCCTAGCTGGATGGGGAGCTCATCTTCAACAACACAGTGCAAGGCCTGTGGAGCCACCAACAAAAGTTGCTCCACATCAATCATGTAGAGCTAATGGCGATCTTTCTAGCTCTCAAAGCCTTTCAAGGTCACCTCTCTGGCAAAGCTGTCTTGGTTCGAACCGACAACATGACCGCCATGTATTACATACAGAAACAGGGGGGGACACACTCTCTCCAACTGTCCCACGTAGCCCAGGACATCTGGAGGTGGGCTATTCACCACAATATCTATCTCCTAGCGGAACACCTCCCAGGAGTCAACCAGATTGCGGACCTCCTCAGCAGACAGAGGTATCAAATACACGAATGGGAACTTCACCCTCAGGTTCTCCACCCATACTTCCAAGCTTGGGGAGTCCATCACATAGATCTGTTTGCAACACCCCAAAACGCAAAATGCCCAAGCTTCGCCTCCAGGTATCCACACCCATTGTCCAAAGGCAATGCTCTATGGATGAACTGATCAGGGATATTTGCTTACGCTTTTCCGCCTCTCCCACTCATTCCATCGGTGGTTCGGAAACTCAGACAAACATCCCTCACACTAATACTGGTAGCTCCAACATGGGCACGTCAACCCTGTTTCACAACCCTATTGGAACTCTCTCTGGTACCGCATCAAAAATTACATTTAACTCCCAGTCTCCTCACACAGAGCCATGGAGAAATCAAACACCCAGATCCCAAACAATTGAACCTCGCGATCTGGCTCCTGAAGTCATAGAGTTTGGTTATCTGAACCTTCCACCAGACTGTATGAAAATTATTAAGGAGGCTAGAAAGCCTACCACAACAGCCTGCTACGCAGCCAAATGGAAGCGATTTGTTATCTATTGCAATAACAATAACATCAACCCTCTTGATGCGTCCATACAAAACATTATCTGCTACCTGTTACATTTGCAGTAGTCATCATTGGCCTATACATCCATCAGACTGCATCTCGCTGCAATTGCAGCCTATCTTCAGGATAGGCAACATTTATCGCTCTTTAGAGTGCATGTAATCAAAGCATTTATGGAAGGACTGAAAAGAGTTATACCACCAAGACTTCCACCTGCCCCACTGTGGAATCTTAATATAGTCCTCACAAGGTAATGGGCCCACCATTTGAACCCCTGCATAAATGTGAACTACAGTTCCTCACTTGGAAAACAGCTTTCCTCATTGCAATCACTTCATTGAGGAGAGTGGGTGAACTTCAGGCACTAACCATAGAAGAACCTTTTTTTCCAGCTACACAAAGATAAAGTAGTTCTTCGTACCAATCCCAAATTCCTACCTAAGGTAGTATCTGCATTTCACATAAATTAGTCGGTTGAATTACCCGTTTTCTTCCCTCAACCTGACTCCGTTGCAGAACGAGCTCTACACACCTTAGATGTTAGAAGAGCAATGTTGTATAACACTGAAAGAACAAAATCTTTTCGTGAGACCAAACAACTCTTTGTCGCTTTTGCACTACCTCACAAGGGCAATCCTATATCCAAATCAAGTATTGCTAGGTGGATCGTTAAATGTATTCAGATTTGTTATGCAAAAGCCAAAAGGACTCTAACGGTACCCCCTAGAGCACATTCCACTCGTAAGCTAGGGGCTAGTATGGCTTTCTTAGGGAACATCCCTATTACTGACATCTGCAAAGCTGCAACATGGTCCACACCACACACATTCACCAAGCACTATTGTGTAGATGTGTTAGCCAGACAACAAGCTAATGTGGGCCAAGCAGTACTTAAAACGCTGTTTCAGACAACTCCATCAGTTACAGGATAGCTACCGCTTAGGGGAGACTGATGTATAGTCTATGCATAAGCATGTGATCTACAGCTCACATGCCTCGAACGGAAAATGTTACTTACCCAGTATGCATCTGTTCTTGGCATGTAGAGCTGTAGAATCTCATGCGCCCACCCACCTTCCCGGGTACCTGTAGCTGCTGTAGTTCTCTTGTTACTATTCATACATACACATGGACATCTCTATTCTTTATTACTACTCCATTCTCTCACCCTCTGCGGGAAAACAATCTGAAGATGGAGTCGATGACCATGTGCACTATAACCGAAAGGACGAGTCACCTACCTCGTGACTAGGAAGACTTCTTCGAAGAAAAACAAAGTGCAAACATCCGGGCCCAACACTAGATGCCGATCTATGCATAAGCATGAGATTCTACAGCTCTACATGCCAAGAACAGATGCATACTGGGTAAGTAGCATTTTCCTTACCTCGCTTTGTCTCCAGTCTTAGGACCTTGTCTTATTTTTTTTATAATTCAGAAAACGGAAAAAATAGGGAACCCATGGAGCAGTGAGCACTGTAAGCTTGCCTTCAAACATGTTTTGTAGCATAGTCTCAATGTACGAATCCAACTTGTCCATAGCTGTGGATTTCAGAAGGCTCAGGATACGTAGGCTGTTCATCTGGAGTGTGCCTCTAAGCCTCCCTCCCCCACCCATCTCTAATTAAAGTTCACTTAAAGTCTCCCATAGATTGCAAGGACACTATAGTCTTTTTATATGTACATTAAAAGCTACAGCCTCTTTTTTTTTTTTAATCAAATTTATTGGCATTTAAAGGAAACCACATAATTACATTGGCACCAAAAATAGGCTCATTATCTCGATGAATGATTACAGTAGGGATAATGACAGAGACCGGTTTATCAGGCTTCAGAGTAAATGCCCGTGCAAGGTTAACAGTGTACATATGAACACACTCACCAATCAAGACATTAAATTGAACCATTTACCCCAGATCTTTTCAAATAGTTCGGGGCAACCCCGGGCCTCGAAGAGGGCTTCCTCTTGGGTCTCACACCAGTCCACCCCCCGTCTCCACCTCCGCACAGTAGGGGGCTTGGCCTGAGACCAGAGTGCCGCAATGTCACGCTTCGCCACCGCCACTGCAATCCCAAGAAAGCGCTTATCGGCCCGAGAGCCATCCAGGCCATCAAACACACCCAAAATGAGACGTATCGGATCGTGGGGAACAACCCACCCCAGGGTCTGTGTAAGTTCCAATTCCACCCCTGCCCAGAATGACGCGATGACTGGGCATTGCCAGACCATGTGGTAAAAGTCAGCTGGAGCGTGATTGCATCGTGTGCAAGTCGGGGAAGGCCTCAGTCGGGCTCTATACAAACGCGCAGGGGTTAAATATGCCATATGCAAGTAGTAGAGTTGAATTTGGCGCAGTTTGGAGGAGGTCGTCAAGGTCTTGGGAGCCATGAGAGCGTCCCGCCAGTCTGCGTCCTCCAAGGGGCCCAGCCAAACCTCCCATCGGGCGCGCAGTGAGTCTAGGGTCGTGGGGCCATTATTTACTAGGGAACGGTAGATCCGCGACACCCCTCCCTTACCTAGGTTCCCCATCATCCCCTGGGCCTCGAGGGGACTGAATTCGGGGAGGGAGGTGGGAGACGTAATATGTGCATAGAGGGCATGTCGAAGCTGCAGGTATTTATAAAACTGGGATGTGTGGAGGGAGTAGCGCTGCTGCAAATCTGCAAAGGCCCTGATGTGGTCCCCGACCCAGACATCCCCAAGAAGCGAGATCCCAATGCGGTCCCATTGACAAAAGTCCCGGAGGGTTGAAGTCTCACGCAGCCAAGTACCATGCCACAGGGGTGTCTGTCGGGTAAGCTTCCCATCCCATTTCGTGTGGCGCAGTGCAGTGCGCCAAGCCAGTAGGACTGTCCTAGTGATGGGGGAAGGACTTGTGTTATGGGGGCCCCATATAAGTAGGCTTGGAGCTGTGGAAAATCCATAGACCGGAGCTCAACCTGGTACGCCGGGTCGGACCAGCCGCCAGCGAACCAGTCGTGAACCACGATAAGCCTTGTGGCCAGGTAGTAGAGGTGAAGATTGGTCACACCCATACCACCATCGTAAGGGGGTATCCGACAGTGAGCCAGGGACATATGCGGCCTTCCGCCTCTCCATAAGAACCGGGTGAAGAGACCATCAATTTCGCGGAACCAACTCCCTGGGAGGTGAAAGGTTACATTTTGAAGAGTATATAAAAAGTGGGGGAGAACCATCATTTTAAAAAGTGCACTTCTGCCAAGGGGATTAAGAGGGAGGGACTGCCATCGCTTGAGGTCTGCCTTGGTAATCAGGGGCGTAAGATTGAGGGCCCATTCAAGGTCTGGGAGCAAGGTGACCCAGATTCCCAAGTATTTGAAGGATTGCCTGCGCAGGGGAATGGTGGTTTGCCAATCGAAACAGGCACGTGAGGGGTGGAGAGGAACTAGAGTGGATTTCGCCGGGTTGAGCCGCAGGCCAGAGACTCGTTCAAAGGCAAGGAGGACTTCCAAGCATCGGGGGCCGGAGTTCTCAGGATCCGCCAGGAAAAGGAGGACGTCGTCGGCGTAAAGGGCGACCTTGTCAACCTGATGGGGGTCCCAGGCCCACCCCCGGATGCGGGGATCATTGCGCACGAGAGAGGCCAAAGGCTCCATTGCTAGTGCAAATAAAAGCGGTGAGAGGGGACAGCCTTGGCGGGTGCCCCTCTGAATGGTGAAAGCCTCCGAGAGTGTGCCATTAATTAGGACCCTAGCTGTAGGACTAGAGTACAGAACTCGGATGAAACGCCTGAATGGGAGACCAAAGCCCATCACCTCCAGCACATCTTCCAAATAGCTCCAGTCAACTGTGTCGAATGCTTTCTCAAAATCAATGAAAAGCAAGGCCAAGTACGGGGTGAGCTGATGGCGATGGGCGAGGTGAAGACGGTGTATGCAATGCCGGGTACCACGGGCAGGCATGAAGCCGCATTGGTCTGGATGGGCCAAGTCATGCAAGAGGGGGCGGAGGCGTTGAGCTAAGGCAGTTGCAAAGATTTTCACCTCGGTGTTGATGAGGGAAAAGGGGCGGTAGTCCGCGCAGGAGAGGGAAGGCGGTTGTGTCTTCGGAAGAACCACAATAGTGGCCATGTCGGTCTCGGGGGGGAGGACCCTACGTCCACCACATGCTGGAACAGAGCTACCAGATGCGGACCCAACACGTCGCGGTAGGTTGCGTAATATTCTTGGGGGTATCCATCCGGCCCTGGCGTCTTACCGGAGTGCAAGAGTGAAATGGCCCCGTGTATCTCCTCCGGGGTAAGGGGGAGATCCAGAGTCTCGGAGACTGCCTGGGGAAGACGGGGCAGCTGAGTCGCGGCCTCTGACAGTAATGTGGCTAGGGAGGCCTCGGGAGGCCGGGCCGCATAGAGTTGGGCATAATAGCCTGCAAAGGCATGGGCAATGGCTCGCGAGGTGGAATGATGAGTGCAGGCCGCATCACAGACCTCGGGGATGATGCGGTTGGCTTTAGGATAAGAGATGAGATTGTGGAGTAACTTCCCGTTTTTATCGCCCCATCCGTACACCCGCGCCACCGAGGAGCGCCATAGCGTCTTAGCGGACTCTAGAGAGATCTGACAGATCTCCTCACGGAGCAGTGCGAGCCGACGGGTGGAGCCAGCGCTGTCGGTGGAAGCCTGGGCTGATTCCAACTGTGTTGCTTGGGCCTCGGAGCTGCATCAAGCGGGCGGTCTGGGCCGTGCGCTTGCGTGGACCAAGCCTCTAGCCACGCCCGTACAGTAGCCTTGCCAGCCTCCCACAGAGTACCCGGAGAGGGAACCGAACCCTTATTGACCGGAAAATATTGCTTCAGTTCTTGCCCGAGGGTCTCGACGAATTCCGCGTCCTGCAGGAACCAAGCGTTCATCCGCCAAATCGCGCGGACCCCATCGGGAGGACGCCCAAGATGAAGGGAGACAGGGGAGTGGTCGGAGATACCCCGTGGAAGGATAGTAACCCCAGATACCAAGTGACAATCGGTGGCCGGTAACAGGAGCAAGTCAATACGGGAGTGGGTGTGATGGGCCGCCGACGTATGAGTGTACTGTTCTCGGCGGGGGTTCCATACCCTCCAGGCGTCGCAGAGACCTAGGGCAGAGGACCAGTCAGAGAAGCGCTTAGCAGAGGCAAGGCGGGACGCAGAGGGGGCACCTGTCGTGTCGCGAAGAGGCTGCATCACAGCGTTGAAGTCGCCCCCAATGACCGTCAGACCCTGAGGGAAAGTCGAGATCAGTATTGTGAGGCATCGGAGGGCAGAGGGCATTGTAGCGGGGGGAATGTATGCACATAGGAGGTTAAGAAGGTGTCCCTCAATCCTACCAGTTAGGGCCACATAGCGCCCCTGAGTGTCCGTCTCTACTTGTATCAAAGGTGAAGGGGAGACCTCTGCGAATCAGTATGGCCACTCCTCGGGAGCCCCGCGTAAAACCAGAGTGCCAGACCCTATCAAACCCGTATCGGGCAAGGAAGGTGCAGTGAGTTCCCAGAAGGTGCGTTTCTTGTAGGAAGAGAATATCGGGCGCTTGGCGTTGGGCACTGCGAAGGACTGCGGTTCGTTTTATACGGTCTAACAGGCCATTGACGTTCCATGACAAAATGTGGAGATGTCTAGGAAGAGTCGACATCAGATGATTGGGTGGTGTGTGTGTGGACCAGCGCGAGAAGACCCGGGTCCCAAGGGAGGTAGCATCTCATAACCTGGGTACAGGGAGAGAGCTTGTGTATTATGGTAGGTCGCATGTCCTTAGTGATGGCGTGTGTGCGTAGTGAGCTGCCAGAAGGAAGGAAAAACGCTGGCCCAAACGAGGCCAAACACAACAACAAACAATCGGGAGACAACGGTCCTCCCACGCCCCCCCTGCCCCCAACACCCCCCACCCTACACTTCTGGAATGGAAGCATCTGTCGCCCTGAAAGGAATTCAACCAAACAAGATACAAACAAATCTGAGCGCTAAGCTAAAACGATTAGCAGAGCACGGTCGTGGCGGAGATGGACCCCTCCATACAGACGGATATGTTAAGGTTAACAGCTGCAAGAAAAATTAAGAAGCAGTTTGTGGACCCCAGTCCGTTGGGCCTCAGGGGTCAGACTCCGTCGTCCTCCTCGGACCCTCGTAGCGCAGGGCTCCTAGACAAGTCAGAATCAGATATGGCAGGGCGCAGTGTCTCCGAGGGGTCCGGGGCCCGGCTCAGGTCGATCAAGGAACCAGTCAGGTTAAGAGTCCCAGACATCCGAGGTAAAGCAGGGGTAATGAGCAATTGGGACACTGGCTCCGGGGACTGTGAGACCCCGCTGCGGCGGTCACCCTTCCTGCGGGACCGAGTACGGCGTCGCTGCGGCTTGGGGAGGGTTGGCTGCGGCTGCGTAGGCTCCCGGTGGGCAGGGGGAGAGGTGGGACGAGTCCGGAGAGGGCGTTCCTCCATGAGCCAAGTCCAGGCCTCCTGGGGGGTATCGAAGAAAAGGGTTTTTCCTTGAAACACGACTCTGAGTCGGGCCAGAAAGAGGAGACCATAGCGAAGGCCCAGACCACGGAGCTTCTGTTTGAAGTCATCATAAGTTCGTCGCTGGGCCTGCACCTCCTTGGTATAATCCGGGAAAAGCATAATCGTGCTGTTTTGATATGTCACCGGACCTTGTGTCCTCGCTGCCTTAAGGATAGCGTCCCTTTCCCGGAAGTTGAGGACCCTCATGATGATGGGCCGGGGCGGAGCCCCAGGTGGAGGCCGGGGAGCCAGGGAGCGATGGGCGCGCTCAACCGCAAACCACGGAGAGAGGGACTCCCTGGGCATCCAGGATCTCATCCAGATCTCTATGAATGTGTCCGCTCGACCTTGTTCAACCCCCTCAGGAAATCCAATAAGGCGTAGGTTATTCCTTCGTGACCTGTTTTCGGCGTCTTCGGCCCGGCGGTGGAGTTCCGAGGTCTGAGTCTGGAGCCGGGCCACCTGGGTCTTAAGTTGGCTTATGTCGTCCTCGGCCGTGGAGATGCGCGATTCCGCCTCCGAGATCCGGGACGTGGCGTTACGCAGGTCCTGATGAATAAGGGCCATGTCCACCCTCACCTCGCCAATCTTATTTTCCACCGAGGCCTGCGAGGCTCCAATTGCCTGGAGGATAGTGGAGAGGTCTCCCCCAGCGGGTGCCGGGGTATTCGACGCCCCCCCTCCGGTGTCCCGGTCGTTGGTGGTGTATTGGTCCATTTTGGTCTGGGTCTGCGGGGCAGTCGTCTTCGGACCACGGTCCCTGCCCATCTTGATCGAGGATAAAAGCCCCTACCTCCGAGCGGGTGGGGGAGGCCGTCAACAATCCCAGAGAGGGGAGAGGCCAACACCCAGGCCGTCAACACTCGGGCCCGGGCGTCAAGGCCAGTCCTCTCCAGTCCCTCCGAGCCTCAGGGGTCTAGCAGCACGACCATGGGGACCCCCGTCCGATGTGACGGTCAATAAAGGGATGGCGCCACCTCCCCGTCCCAGCGTGGATGGCAATGGGCTGGCGAGGTAGGGGTCCAGGAGGTCGGCCCGCCACTCCACAGGATATCAGCTGGGATCCAAGCGCGCCACCCCGGGCCCACAACACGTCGGGTCCAGCGCCGCTTGATGAAGGTGGCCAGGGATGAACAGGGGGCCCCAGGCACCGGGCCACGGGAGGTACCAGGTCCAAGCGGATAGATGGTGATAGGGGGAGGCCAGTGACCGGCCCCCCCGCCGCTCAGCAGCGACGGCCAGGATCAATCCCTCATCCGCGGAGGCAGTTCAGGCCAGTAGAGGAGGTCAGGGAAGGGCTTAGGTCCGTGGTGGATCTCGCCGCCGGCGGGGCCCGACACAGGGCAGGGCGGTCAGACCGGCCCACTTGGTATTCCCAGGCCGGCACTCTCCGGAAGGCACCCCCAGATGAGGTGCGTGGCTTGTGGAGGAGGAGGGTAAGTCAATTTGGGAGAGAGAGGGGGGGCGGGAGCGCCATCGTCGCCCCTCCGCACCGCTACCCGACGCGGCAGCCGATCCCCAGTCCTCGACCCCACTCACCGATGGTCTGGTGGCGGAGGCCGTGAGGGAGCCCCCGGCGCCCCCAAAGGCCAGCCACGCTGGGAGGCAGAGATGAGGCCGCAGCCCCCGCCGCGGACCCAGGAGGGCAAGGAGGGCCCGGGCTGGGCCAGATCAAGAGTCAGCGCAGCAGCGGAGTTGCGTCAGGGAGTTTCCCAGCAGAGGGGCCCTTCAATAATCCGTGAGCCACCCCAAAAGCCCAGAGTCAGTGTCTCCCCTCCTGGTCCGGTGGGCCGCAGCGCCGGGGGCCCGAGAAGCAGCCTTTGACAGGCCAGGATGAGCTCCTCTTCAGCCCCAGGTGATGGGTCAGGCGGACACAGGGCCGATGAGACCGTGTGTGCAAGGATTGGAGGGGAGCCCCGACCCCCGCGCCGCTGCCCGACCGCGGCAGCCGAACTCGGCCAGTCCCCACTCACCGGGCAGATGGTCTGAAGGAGGGCCCAGCCGAGCCCCTCTGGAGACAACAGGAGTCAGGATACAGGCACCAGCGGGGCTGGATCGTGCTCGCCTCCCTCCAGCTCCGTCTGCACGGGAGGCGAGTCCCCCACCGCGGCGTCAGGCACCAGTGTGACGAGCGCGGACTCCAGCACCGAGGTGCAGCCACAGGAGAAGTCTCGGGCGGTGGGGGAAAAGCAGGCGGGCCTCGGCCGGACAAGGCCACCACCCCGCAACGACAGGGGGAGCCGGGCAGCGGTCCGTCAGGGCCGAGACATCAGGCCCGGAGACGGAGCGCCGAGGAGGCCGCCATTTTGAAGTCTCTAGGCCGCCGGAGGAAGGGGAACACCCCGAGGCAGCGGAGGCACCGAGCCGCCCGCAAAAGGGATCGGTGCAGTGCTGGTGAGGCAGGGAGCCTCGGCGGGTAGGTGGATGGATCTAATAGCAGCTGACAACGGGTGGATGCAAGGCGGATGATGGAGGGGGTCCGGAGCACTCTTAGAGTGCGACCGCCATCTTGACGCCTCAGGCCACGCCCCCTACAGCCTCTTTACTATTTTCTGTGATCCCCACTGAATTTCCGCAGACTTTTCAGTGTTTTGTGCTTTGTAGTTCAAGCCTAATGATTAAGTTGAAATCATAGTTATTAATGGCTACCTTTGCCACATTCAGCGCAGGCTGGCTTTGCATATGGCTTCTTTTTACTCTGGTGCTGTGCCTGCCCTTAAATATTTGGTCAATCAAGTTAAGAACCACCTTCTTCCTTCAACCACGTGTTCAGACTAAAGCTTTAGAAGTATTCCTCTATAAACACTTGGCACTTGAGTACTGAATACATTCAGAGAATCCTCTTTAAAGCTAAAGGTCTCTGCACTGCCGCCGCCAGTATCCTATTTTGCCCATCGTCATGCCCCAGGCACACAACTCAGAGTTGTGTGCCTGGGGCATGACGATGGGCAACATCTATGTGTACCTGCACAGCTTTTCAAGTCTTGCATAATCTTTGTATACATCCTTTTTGTTGTCCACAGTTTGCTTTCATAGTGTTGTCAGCATCGCCTTGGTGTTCTACACTTCTTACCAACTCCTACTTTGTACAGCCTGCAAGGTTAGCACACCTACTCAAGTTCCTTTGTGAAGGCAGGGACTGTGCAGTCAAGTACGCTTGTTAAGAGTGACTAAGAGAAATATGAAATAGCCGTGATTTGTGAAGTGAAGGCTATCCCTGGCAGTTGGGCAATGGGATACTGTGTGTAGCGACTCGGGAATGTCAAAGGAAGTACTCTGGCTGATGGTGTTACTGGGGTCCTGGTAACGGACAAGAGCCATGTTGTTATCTAACTTCTGCTTTTGGAAGGAGCTCTAGATGCTGCTATGATAGAGGTGTTGTATTGAAGCGATAAGTGGTTTCCAATCTTCTCCCTTTACCTTCTAGTCTCCCCTTGGATTTCCTATCTGAGTGAGAATGCAGAATGACTTTCAGAGCTGAAAGATGCCGGTCAGATACCTTGTATTGCTTAACCTGTCACTGACACTCTGGCGTGTTAAATCTGATGAACTAAGACCTTAATTAACACAAAATGCTCTGCTCCCTGTATTGCTCTTGCTCTCATACTCTTTGTCTGCAAGATCTGATAGAGACTTCTAGTCACAGATTCCTTACCTTAGAATTATCCCTAGACATCAGGCTGGATCCGGAAATTTTTTCGCAAGCAGTACCCCTGCATGTCGGTAGGTGGTGTCCTCCTCTCCGTTTTGCATCATCTGTGCAAGAAGTGACATATATAGGTGCCACCCAGCATGCTGACGTCAGTTATTTTCTTTCCGCGCCAGTCAGCGCAGACCCGGAAAGAGCTACCCAAAATTATTTTTAGACTGCCCTTTTTAAACTTTTTGTCTAAGTCTTTTTGAGAATCTTCTCCTGGTGTTGCAGGATGGCATCTAGGAAGGCCGGCTTTAAGCCCTGCAGCACCAGTCACTGGCAGGTGTTGGTGACGGACCTGCACCTTGTTTGCCTCTGGTCCCTCAAGTGCGACAACAACGTGAAGACTTGCATCGATTGCCGCGCAATACACCCCAAGGCCTTGAGGGAGCGCTCCCTAAAGCTCCTTGCTGCTCGACATGTGATGCCGCGACGGTCTCGAGCTCAGTCGAGGAAGGTCCCCGGATCGGTCGCGGACCCCAAAATCCTTGTCACCCTCGAAGACGTCCTTTGGTAAGTCCCACAGAAAGAAGAAAAGATAGAAGTCGAAGAGGACTTCGCCCTGTCTGTCCAAGTCACCCTATGAGAAGAGGGAGTGTCATCATTCGAGGCCTGTCTCTGCAGTTGAGCCTTTGTCTGGGCTGACTCCGTGCTTTCCCGAGTTTCTGGGAGCCGGAGCGACCCTCGCCTTAATCCGTGAGTACTGTGAGTCCATGCACCTCATATTTGGGTGGCCTGTTACAGCTGGCGCGCCTTTGGGCCCTGCAGGTTGAGGGGCCCCATCTGGTTCTCCGCCAGTGGTCCCGTTCTCGGCTCCAGTCAGGCCCCTTGGATTCACGATTGGAACCGGTTGTACCACCTCGACTTTCCCCGCCGCTGTCCCCATTCTCATCCCCGACTCCAACACGCTGCCCGAGGGGCATCGTCAGATGCCAGCTCCAGTGCCGACTGGAGCCATGCCTTGCAGGCCAGAGCCCGAGCCCTAGACTTGTGATGAGTGGGAGGAGGTCGCTGGACCCTGAAGAATACCAGCCCCTAGACCCTAGCATGAACTGGTGTGAGGATTTGGCGGATGCAAGCAGACTAGACACCTCTCCAGATACTGGCATTGTCTCTCCTCCTACTGTGGCTACGCAGGAGGGAACCTCTTTTGCTATGGTAGTGAGAAGGTTGGCTGAGGTCCTGGACCTTAGCCTACCCTCAGTGGCAGTCAAGACTAATGTCTTGACAGAGGAGCTTCAGCCGGGAGTAACCCCCTCAGAACCGCTGCTCCCATTTAATGAAGCCCTCATGGACGTCCTACTTGGTACTTGGTCCAAACCCTGCACAGGGGCTCCTGTGAAAAGGACGATTGCCTGCCGCCAACGCCCCACCCCAGGGGACCCCAATTTCCTCACGCAACACCCTACTCCGGAGAGCTTGGTGGTCTAAGCTTCCACCTCCCGGGTAAACCCTGGCGCATTTCCTACCACTCCACCCGATAGAGAATCCAAGACGCTGGACACCTCAGGACAGAAAATATTTTCTTCCACCAGCCTGGCACTGCAATAGGTGAACATTGCGTGCCTTTTGGGCCGTTACTTCCATACACTGTGGGATTTGGTTGAGCAGGTGCTGCCCATGGTCCCATAGGAGGCCTGGGCCCTGCTCTTCCAAGCTATTGCAGACGGGAGAGATGCAGCCAAGTTCACGATCCGATGTGGTCTGGACATGACTAACTCGCTGGGCAGAGCGGTTTCTTCCTCGGTGGCCTTACGGTATCACGCCTTGCTGAAAACAACTAGCTTTTCCAGGGATGTCCAAGCATTGCTTATGGACATGCCCTTTGATGGCTCCCATCTTCAGAGACAAGGCGGGCTCAGAGCTGGAGTGCTTCAAGGATAGCAGGGCTACGGCCAGGTCCTTGGTTCCATGGCCCCTCGTCAACCCCAGTTCGCCTTTTGCTCCTTTCATGACCACGGAAGGGGCTTCCAGCCACATCTTTACCCACCCAGCCACCACAGCGCGCAAGCTTCCCAGCCTCTGCGTAGCTGAAGATGTGGTATCCACAGACCCCGGGGCGTCAGGCAGCCGGAGGTCAGGCCAATCCACCACCCCCGCCCCATGGCAGCTGCAGTCTTCAAACCCCTTTAGTTTGTCCTCTTATCATCATGCGGTTGGCAGGATACGCTATCACCTGCCCCAGTGGAGGTCAATAAAATCAGACCGCTGGGTTCTTCAGATTGTCCGAAGGGGCTTCTCCCTCCCCTTCATGACCTCCCCTCAACCCATGCCACAAGCTTGCGACAGGCTGACAGAGGACCAGCTCTTCTTACTCCGTCAGGAAGTGATGACTCTCTAGCTTGGCCAAGGGAGCCATAGAGAGGGTGCTGATGCCAGAAATGGGTTGTGGTTGTTATTCCCACTACTTTTTGGTGCCCAAGAAGAACGAAGACCTTCATCCTTCCCTAGACCTGCGCCTTCTCAATTTCTCCCTCAAAAAGGAGAAGTTCAGAATGCTCACGCTCTCTCAAGTCCTGTGTGCCCTGGATCCAGGAGACTAGATGGTAGCGTTGGACTTGCAGGACGCATACTTCCACATTCCCGTCCTGCCTTCCCACAGGCATTACCAACGGTTCACGGTAGGCCACAAGCACTTTCAGTTCGCCCTGCTCCCCTTTGGCCTTACCAGCGCCCCTCAGGTGTTCACCAAGGGGATGGCGGTGGTTGCAGCTCATCTGTGGAGATCAGGAGTACCAGTCTTCCCTTATCTCGACGACTGGCTATTGAAGGCGGGCTCGCCCCAGGCTGTCGTCTCCTACCTACAGACTACGGCTGGCCTCCTGCACTCGCTGGGGTTCACTACCAACGAGCCAAAGTCGCACCTGACCCCCTCTCAAACGCCCCCTTTCATCTGAGCTGTTCTTGACATGGTGCAGTTTCGGCCATATCCTCCCAAATGGCGAGTCCAGGAAATTCAGGCTATGATACCAATGTTGCAGCCTGTATCCTGGATTTCGGCAAGACTGACTCTGAGGCTGCTAGGCCTCATGGCCTCCTGCAACCTGCTTGTGACACATGCCCGCTGGCATATGCAGACTCTTCAGTGGGACCTGAAGTTCCAGTGGGCACAGCATCAGGGGAATCTCTCATACATGGTCCAGATATTGGAGGGAACTGCAAAATATCTGCAGTGGTGGTTAACGAACCGCGATTGTGTCACCGGCAGACCCCTCTCCCTTCCCCATCTGGGAGAGGTGGAGATCAGAGGCCTCTGATCTCCATCAGAATTCAGACTCTACATCAACCTTCTAGAGCTCCGGGCGATCCGACTGTCATTAAAAGCCTTTCTTCCCTCCATCAAGGTAAGGCTAGTGAGGTGTTCACTGACAACCCCACCGCCATGTGGTCCTGCAACAAACAGGGCGGGGGGGGGTCGTGGACCCTTTGTCAAGCGGCCCTGCATCTCTGGACATGGCTGGAACATCAGGGCATATCCCTGGTGGTTCTACACCTGGCCTGCTCTCTAAACGCCAGGGCGGACGAACTCAGCTGAAGATGCTTAGCGGATCACGAATGATGTTTCCATTCGGAGGTGGTGCAAGGTCTTTTTCAGCAGTGAGGAGAGCCTTGGTTAGATTTGTTCGCCTTTGCCGAGAACGCTCAGTGCCAGCAGTTCTGCATGCTGGAGTTTCCAAGGCGGCTCTCGCTCGGAGACATTTTTTGTCTCGAGTGGAGCTCTGACCTCCTGTACGCCTTCCTGCCAATACCACTCCTGCCCAGAGTTCTCAAGAAGATCGGGAACGGCCGGGCCCAAGTCATCCCTGTGGCTCCAGTCTGGGCTCGGAGAGTTTGGTATCCCGAGGTGTCGAGCATGGCCATCAGTCCTCCGGTCAGGCTGCCCCTTCGAGAGGATCTTCTGTTGTAGCAGCAGGGAGGGTTCTACACTCGAACCTTTCAACGCTCCGCCTTCATGCGTGGAGATTGAGCGGCGGCAGTTGACAGCTTTCGACCTTCCTCCCGAAGTCTGTAATGTTATCTTGACAGCCAGCCGTCCCTCCACCAAGACTGTATACGCCTGCCGTTGGGGCAAGTTTGTGGCATGGTGTGCAGAGAAACAGGTTGACCCTCTTTCTGCTCCCCTCTCTCAATCCTTCTCTTCATCTCTTGCCCAGCAGGGCTCTGCTTTGGGCACCTTAAAGGGCTATCTTTCTGCCATCTCAGCCTTTCTGTGGTTGCCAGATCAACCATCCGTCTTCAAATCCCCTGTTGTAAATAGGTTCTTGAAAGGTTTGCAACACATTTCCACCTTTGCCCTTCATTATGCCTCAGTGGGACCTTAATCTAAAACTAACTTTTCTGATGTGTGCTCCCTGTGAGTCATTGCACAACTGTTCTCTCAGTCTCCTTACCATCAAGACGGCCTTCCTGGTGGCAATAACATTTGCCCAGAAGGTCAGTGAGTATCATGCTGTGTCATCCAACCCTCCATACCTAAACATCTACCCAGACAAGCTGGTTCTACGCACTAGAGCTTCTTTTCTGCTGAAAGTCGTCACTCCGTTTCCTGTAGGCCAGTCCATCACCTTACCTACTTTTTACGCTCTGCCACATCCCTCTAGGGAAGAGGAGCAACTTCACCGTCTGGACCAAAAAAGAGTGTTTCCATTTTACCTTGACTGCACGAGAGTTCCAAGAGTACGACCAACTATTCGTAGGGTATGTCAGAGCGAAGAAAGGAAAGGCCGTGCAGACATGGACCATCTCCCGGTGGATTGTGCTCTGCATTAAGATCTGCTACGCTTTGGCCAAGAAGCAGCCCTCTGAGGGTTTGCGTGCTCATTCCACCAGTGCTAAGGCTGCGACCAGTGCATTGGCACACGGAGTTACGGCCCTGGATATCTGCCAGGCAGCAACGTGGGCTTCTCTACTCACGTTTACGAAGCATTAATGTCTGGATAGTCCAGTCCATCGGGACAGGCACTTTACTCGTTCGGTCCTACAGGACTTTCTAGTGTGAAACTATTTCATAGACCCACCTCCGGGGAGCTATTGCTCAGGTATCTATTCTAAGGTAAGGTATCTGCGGCTAGAAGTCTCTGTCAGATGAACAAGTTACTTACCTTTGGTAAAATCTTATCTGGTAGAGAGACTATCTAGCCACAGATTCTTTATGGACTCACCAGTCTTCCCCGCTCTGCAAACGGATTTCTACGGACAAGGCCGTTCACCTTTTAGGGCCCTAGTCTTCCACACCAGTGGTCAATGTTCTTCGTGGCTCCACGCCCCTGGCATGGAAAGTTGCAAAAAGAAACTGATGTAAGCGTGCTGGTGCTGCGCCTATATAGGCACCGCGCACGTCACTTCTGGTGCGGACGACGCCATGCGGAACCGAACAACGCCACCTACTGGCACGCAGAGGTCCTACTCACAAAAACAGTCCTGGATCCAGTCTGACACCTGGGGATAATTCTACGGTAACGACTCTGCAGCTACATAGAGCTACCAGGTAGGGTGTTACTGAAGGTAAGTAACTTGTTCTTCTCTGGCCTCTAACTGAATACAAAACAATCTACTCTGTGTCCCACAAAACTCTCCTATTTAGGGGTATGGTCTACTTCTGAATACAGGAATCTGGCAGACTTGAGGTTTTAGGATTGGAGATTTTTGGACCCGTAGGTGGGAATACAAATTCTCCAGCATTGGATCTTTTATTGATTATGTTCTAGAATCATTGCTTGTTTTCATTGAGGGAATCTCCATTATTTTAACATGGTAAATAATATTAACATATCCAAATTCAAACAAACATTACAGCCCGCCTAGAGGCAACCATAGCTTAGATTTCTGCGGCACACCCAGAGTGAGGGAGTCCCTGAACAGAGCTTGTCGCTTTACCTGTTTATGAAATAATTAGACTATTATCTTAAAAGGCATGTTTTTCTCCCCTCAGTTGCGGACCAGGGCCAGTTTCAGTCTCCCCCTTATCATGCTTTTTAGGAGAAAAAAAGCACCTTCATTGAAAAAGCTGTCTGACCCCCCAAGTTGGCATGGAAATCTAGTTATTTTAGACTTTATACACTTTCCTCCCTAAATCATAATCAGCAGGTGTCCGCCAACACCTAACAAAGTGATGGCCTCATCTGCAGCAGCTCCATCATCCAGCAGTGGTGGGTTATCCTTCACTTCAACCACTATGAAACGCAGCTGTTCTGTTGAACTTCATTGACAGCTGTTGCAGAGACCCTCGTTCACAACTTAGCAATGGACACTTACACTTGTTTCATCAGGGGGAGTCCCATTGAACACTGCACTTTCAGAGCTCAATCTTAAGCACATCTCTTCTCGTCAGTGACCATCCTAGTGAAAACCCTCACTACAATGCCCTTGAGTACACTCATCGCCAAGAGGGAAAACTCGGACACAACAAGTTCATTCAGACGCTTCCTTCCAATTTGCTCTTAGTGTCCCACCTACCGTACAACCCCTCTAATTTCTCCACCAAGGTTGACTGCACAGATATCGCTTGTGTTCTGGACAGTGAGGAGAAGGCAGAGGATAGCGAGTATGATAATCTACATTCCAGGCCATCTGAACACGGGAAACATCTACCTCTATGACCTTAATCTTTCTGCACACTCCCTGTGTGCACTGAAGATCTGTCCATCCCTCTCCTCCTGGACTCTCTGTATGTGCACTGCAGGTTCTGTCCATACCCCCCGTGCACTCCTAGTGTGCTGTGAAGATCTGTCCATCCCTCTCCTCCTGGACTTTCTGTAAGTGCACCTCAGGTTCTCTCCATATCCCCCGGGTACTCTTGGTGTGCAGTGAAGATCTGTCCATTCCTCTCCTCCTGGACTCTCTGTATGTGCACTGCAGGTTCTCTACATATCCCCTGGGCACTCTTGGTGTGCAGTGAAGATCTGTCCATCCCTCTCCTCCTGGACTTTCTGTATGTGCACTGCAGGTTCTCTCCATATCCCCTGGGCACTCTTGGTGTGCAGTGAAGATCTGTCCATCCCTCTCTTCCTGGACTCTGTATGTTCACTGCAGGTTCTCTCCAAACCCCCCTGTGCACTCCTGGTGTGCAGTGAAGGCCTGTCCCTCCTCCTCGTGCACATTCTCTGTGTGCACTGAACATCTGTCCATCCCTCTCCTCCTGGACTCTCTGTATGTGCACTGCAGGTTCTCTCCATATCCCCTGGGCACTCTTGGTGTGCAGTGGAGACGTGTCCATCTCTCTCCTCCTGGATTCTCTGTATGTGCACTGCAGGTTCTCTCCATATCCCCTGGGCACTCTTGGTGTGCAGTGAAGATCTGTCCATCCCTCTCCTCCTGGACTCTCTGTATGTGCACTGCAGGTTCTCTCCATACCCCCCTGTGCACTCCTGGTCTGCAGTGAAGGCCTGTTCTTCCTCCTCGTGCACATTCTCTGTGTGCACTGAACATCTGTCCATCCCTCTCCTCCTGGACTCTCTGTATGTGCACTGCAGGTACACTCCATACCCCTGGGCACTCTTGGTGTGCAGTGGAGACGTGTCCATCCCTCTCCTCCTGGACTCTCTGTATGTGCACTGCAGGTACACTCCATATCCCCTGGGCACTCTTGGTGTGCAGTGGAGACGTGTCCATCTCTCTCCTCCTGGACTCTCTGTATGTGCACTGCAGGTACACTCCATATCCCCTGGGCACTCTTGGTGTGCAGTGGAGACGTGTCCATCTCTCTCCTCCTGGACTCTCTGTGCACTGCAGGTACACTCCATATCCCCTGGGCACTCTTGGTGTGCAGTGAAGATCTGTCCATCCCTCTCCTCCTGGACTCTCTGTATGTGCACTGCAGGTTCTCTCCATATCCCCTGGGCACTCCTGGTGTGCAGTGAAGATCTGTCCATCCCTCTCCTCCTGGACTCTCTGTATGTGCACTGCAGGTACACTCCATATCCCCTGGGCACTCTTGGTGAGCAGTGGAGACGTGTCCATCTCTCTCCTCCTGGACTCTCTGTGCACTGCAGGTACACTCCATATCCCCTGGGCACTCTTGGTGTGCAGTGGAGACGTGTCCATCTCTCTCCTCCTGGACTCTCTGTGCACTGCAGGTACACTCCATATCCCCTGGGCACTCTTGGTGTGCAGTGGAGACTTGTCCATCTCTCTCCTCCTCGCGTGCAGTGCAGGCCTGTCACTTTGTGTGCAGTAAGGACCCCCACCCTCCTTTGCCACCCCAGGGCTTTCCCCGGCACCCCTCGTGGGCAGTGAGGCCTGATTTCCTTCGGCCGGCATGGCGCCTGCAGTTCATGCTCAGGGCTCCAAGCGTCCTTCATTACAGTGGCTGCAGCCTAAAATCTCACTGTGCACCTTAGCATGCTGAAGTGTTTTCATTGCCGTTTTCATGCTTGTAAGGCGTGCTGCATTGTGAGATGCGTGCACTGTTACCCCTTTGTAGTTTCTGTTTCCGGGGCACGGCGCCACGGCTGGCTCTTGTGTTTACCGGGCTGTACATGCCGCCGATTATTGGACGATAAGCAGCTGAAGGATGTAGCGGTCTAGATGTTGGCGAGTGAATACCCCGTTACCCCTTGGCCCGGAAGGGCCACCACACATTGTAGCACTCTCTGGCCAGGCGTGGCCAGAGAGCATAAATAAACGGGCGGAGGTCGCTCGTGACTTCCGGCCCAACAGACTGGCACTAGTGTCTGTGTGTGTGTGTTCATGCCGCGCTGCACTGTGGGGCCCTGCATAATATAAGAACCCAACACTGGCGACGAGGGTGGGCGTGCCACCCTGCGCCTACACCCACCAGCGCTGCCCTGCTCCCGGCCTGTCGGCCCGGCGGAGCGCTGTCCGGCGTGTGCGGCGCCTGAGGCAAAGACTCGTCAGTGGTGAGGGGCGCGTGCCCCGTGTCGGAGTACCTGCTGTTCCTCGCTCCTGTGGTATCCGGAGCCTGAGGTACGTGCTGTGCCACGCATCGCCCCCACGGGTCCTGCTGGACGCTGGTGCTCCCGGTGCAGTGCCGGTGGAAGCCCGCGTCGGAATCGACCAGCGTGCGCATGCGCAGTGGTGTACTAGCTGCCTGCCCTCTCTCTCCTGTGCAGCCAACGCGCACCACCGGCAGCACCTTCCTGCTCGCTGTGCCGCCTCTGCACGAGTGCTTGAAGTCCCGCTCACATGCAGTCGGAGGCCCCTTCCTGGAATCGGAGGCTGGTTTGTGCCTCGGCAGCTGCCCAAAAGACTGCAGATCGACTACCATACAAAGAAAAAAAACAAGCACAAACACAACACCTGTAGAAGGCAGCCACAGTGGAAGAAATAAGTGGAACTAGGAAGGAAGACACAAAGAAATAAAAAATATAAAGAACAAGGATACAGCGCCAGTGAAAGGCATCACATACCCTCAAGCACAAGGGAGGGTAAGAGTTAATCAATAACCTGTCAAGGTTAACACACCCAGAGGCAACACGCCACTCAGAATCACGCCCCAGAGCAGCCTGAGTCACCGAAAACACACGCCAAAATGAGCAATCCAGCTGGTCAAGCTGCACCACAACCACCTGCCCAGCAAGGGGGACTACCTGCCGCCCAACAGCCGGCGCAGCACTCGCAAATAAACGCCCTGCCCCCATTCAGTGAACTTATCGACCCGGCCACCGCTTCCCCCCGATGGACCGTCTGGATCAGCAGGTTGGACAATTATTTCACAGCGACACGTGAAACAGATGGGGCAGTCAAACGGTCGCTGCTGTTGCACTTTGCGGGGGAAGAGATATACAAGCTGTTTCTGCACCTACCCAACACCGGGGCAGCCAACGACTACAATGCAGCTGTGACAGCCCTGAACGCCCACTTCGATCCCCAACTAAACCCGGATTACGAAAGGTTTAAGTTACGCCAAGCACGGCAGAGAGAAGGCGAATCAATGGACGCATTCTACGCGCGCCTCAGGGAACTAGCCAGCACATGTACGGACGATGATCAAAACAAAGAGGTACGAGCCCAGATGATACAGGGGTGCAGAAACAAGAACCTCCGGACCCTGATCTTGCGTCAACCCGGCATCACCCTCGAAGATATCCTCATCCTGGCGCGATCCCACGACCTGTCGGATGCCAGGGCAACAGCGATGGACATAGCGATAACACAACAGGGTGAAAAACCTGCGGTTGTCAAAACTGAAAGAGCGGACGCTATGCGCACACCGACCCGAAGTGCTCGAGAGAGGTGGCCGAACAGGAGTACGCAAAAGGCGCGGTGTGGATACTGTGGAGGAGAAGAACATCGCCAGGAAGAATGCCCCGCGCAGGGCCGGACCTGCTCGAAATGCGTCACCCCCAACCACTTCGCAGTAGTGTGCCGAGGAGGTCCACGCAGTCGAGGTGCCCGAGGGAGGAGACCACCGTCCAGATCAGTGAAACACCTGTCACTGGAGGACCATGACATCCCGAAAACATCCCGGACGACAGTACAATCACGACAATACCTGGAAGACTCCTCCACAGATGACGAGGGCGAATGCTACCTCATATCATTCGCTAGCGATCTCAAGCGGAAGAGACGCCCCCAACCCACCTGTGCCATCGACATCGCCGGGTCGCCCGTCACAGCCCTGATTGACACGGGTGCGTCCGTTAACGTGATGGGGTGTCAGCAATACAAACGCCTTAATCCAAGACCCCTGCTAGTTCCGTCACACGTGAGGATACTCACCTATGGCAGCCAAACGCCTCTACCCCTCAAAGGCAAGATAGTAGTGCCAGTTAAATCTGAAAACCACGAAATCACCACAACGTTCCATGTGGTTGACCGGGAGGCGGACATCCTGGTAGGGAGCCACACGGCCGAAGATATTGGCCTAATCACCTTCGCCAACGCAGTCAAGACCCTACAAACGGAGGACATCCTGGACATGTTTCCGCAACTGTTCAGCGGGTTAGGGTGTGTAAAAAGGCCCCCGATAAAGCTGCATATTGACAAGGCGGTCAAGCCTGTTGCGCTGAGACATCGACGAATACCATTTCATCTCAGGCCCCTCGTCGAACAAGAACTTCTAGACCTCGAACGTCAAGGAGTTATAGAAAAGGTCACTGGCCCAACTCCGTGGGTCTCGCCCATGGTGATAGCGGAAAAGCCCAAACAACCAGGGAAGATCAGAGTATGCATAGATATGCGCTTGCCTAACCAAGCGATCAAACGAGAAAGACACCTAACCCCAACGGTCGACGACATACTGGCAGACTTAAACGGATCCCGGTGGTTCTCCAAGCTGGACCTCAATGCAGGGTACCATCAGTTGAGGCTGGCGGAGGAGAGTAGATACATCACCACTTTTTCCACCCACATCGGCCTGCGCCGATACAGAAGGCTGAATTTCGGAATCTCCTCAGCAGCTGAGATATTTCAGAACACAGTCCGTGAGCTGTTGTCAGGTCTCCAAGGGGTGCTCAACGTGAGTGACGATATCTTAATACACTCCGCCACCATTGAGGAACATCACCGCCACCTCAAAGCAACCCTCCAGCGCCTGGCAGAACATGGAGTCACTCTCCATTGAGAAAAATGTTCATTTTTCCAGAAGTCCATACAGTTTTTCGGATACGTATTCAACCAAGACGGGGTCAAGGTAGACCCTCGCAAGTCACACGCCATTCAACAAGCGCCTGCCCCCACAACAGCCTCTGAGGTCCGCAGTTTCCTCGGGATGGCCACCTACTGCGGGCGGTATATACCCAATCTGGCCACGCTGGCAGAACCCCTGAGAGCTCTGACGAAGAAGGACGCCGGTTGGAAATGGGGCCAAGAAGAGGAACAAGCGTTCCAGAAGATCAAGACGGTGCTGCTGGGGAAGACAACTATGGCGTATTTTGACACGGCTCGGATGACTTAACTCCTGGTGGATGCTAGTCCCGTAGAGCTGGGAGCACTCCTGACCCAAGAAACAGAGCCAGGGAAGTGGGCTCCACTCGCATTTGCAAGCAAGGCCCTCACACCAACAGAGGCTCGCTACTCCCAGATCGAAAGAGAAGCGCTTGCAATCAAGTGGGCCTGCAACCACTTCCACCTGTACATAAGTGGACATCCCTTCAGAGTAGTGACGGACCACCAACCCTTAGTTCCGCTGTTCAAGGGGACTGCGCCGTATCCACCGCCAAGAATTGAACGACGGGCGATTCAATTACAGCAGTACCAGATGGAGGTGGTGTACCGACCCGGTGCCAAGAATCCCGCGGACTTTCTATCACGGCACCCCCCTGAGGCAACTGGAGAGGAAGGAGACCGAGAACAGCAGACGGAAGAATACATTGACATGATTTTGCAATGGGCATGCCCACGGGCTCTGACCATGGATGAGATCAAAGAACAAACTAGCACAGACCCTGTGCTCATGAAGACGCTGGCGTCGATCCAGAAGGGATCCTGGAGAAACTTCCTTCGCGATGCAAATGGCTGGGATGGATCCGACCGAGACCACCTCGGAAAACTCTGGCAGGTGCGTGATGAGCTAAGCGTCGCCCCTGAAGGCGTGGTGCTAAGAGGATCTCGGATCGTCATCCCCATGAGCCTCCAAGAATGAGCCACACTCCTTGCTCATGAGGGGCACCAAGGAGCCACCAGAATGAAATCACGGATGAGAGAGAAGGTGTGGTTCCCCGGACTAGAAGCGGCTGTAGACGCCGTAGTGAGAAATTGCCGACCTTGCCAACTAACCAGTGGTCAAGAACACACCGCTCCTGTAATCACCGGTGAACCTGCAGCGGCTCCCTGGTCGCAAGTGAGCCTCGATTTTGGAAGTTTTCCGGATGGACGGGTAACCGCGGTACTGATTGACAGCTACACGAAGTACCCCGTCGTGGAGATAATCGCATCTACCGCATTCATGCATCTACAGCCTGTCCTAGAAAGAACGTTCGCATTATTCGGACTGCCTCAAGAAATCAAGACTGACAACAGACCCCCATTTCAAGGAGCTGATTTTAAAAACATGCTCGATTCACTCGGAGTGCACCATCGTCGCGTCACTCCTCAATGGCCTCAAGCCAATGGCGAAGTAGAACGTTTCATGCGGACACTGAACAAAACCATCCGAATTGCTGTGTCGGAACAATCAGACCCTGAGCATGCGGTTCACAGATTCCTACGGGACTATCGGAGTACCCCACACTCTACAACACAGAGATCCCCCTGGTCTCTGACCTCGTCGAGATGTCATTCCCGCAGCAAGCAGCTGGATCCCCGAGCTGCTGGCACCCAGGTTCGGCGAACAGTGAACAACGACCGAGCAAGTCGGAGAAGGAAAGCCAAGACCCGAGTTATAGCTCCAGGGAGTTTTGTCCTGGTCCGAAACCGGCATGGCGGATGCAAGTTTCGCACAAACTATGAACCTGGTCAATGGACTGTAGTATCGACTAATGGCACACCATCACAGCTTAACGAGGTAACGAGACAATCACCCGGAATGTATCCTGGTTTAAGAAAACAACAAGCCCTGAGGTCGCCAATGTGATGGCGAGCCCGGTGACCGGGTCAGGTGACACGGCCGAGGATAGCGTCGCCAGCCAAGAGCACGGCTCGACTGCGTCCGCACCGTCTTCTCCTAGGACCGCTGGCGCTGAGGCAAACATATCCATCCACCCAGGACAGCCAAGTGATGCTATCGAGAATCAGCGTAGTAAGCCATCACGATATCACCTTAGACCCAATCCCAAGCCAAGCCAAAGACTCAGACTTCATGTGTTAATTTCTTTTGGTTGTTTTGAAGGCTAACTTGGGAAGGGATGTAGCGGTCTAGATGTTGGCGAGTGAATACCCAGTTACCCCTTGGCCCGGAAGGGCCACCACACATTGTAGCACTCTCTGGCCAGGCGTGGCCAGAGAGCATAAATAAACGGGCGGAGGTCGCTCGTGACTTCCGGCCCAACAGACTGGCACTAGTGTCTGTGTGTGTGTGCATGCCGCGCTGCGCTGTGGGGCCCTGCATAATATAAGAACCCAACAAAGGCGTCAGCGGAGGGGCGCTTGTGCTGACGCACGCGCAGGTCTGACAATAGAGGCGAGTGCCCCTTGCCCAGGCTGTGGCATCCTTCCTGTCTCGTGGCATTGCCCTGGCCTCATCAGCGCGTGCTGACCCCGAGATCTTGTGCGCTCGTGGGCTTCCTGCACACAGATAATGCGGAAGTAGACACAGCTGCCTGCTGCTGTTCCAGTCCATCTGCCCCACGCGGAGGGCTGTCCTTATTAACTCTTGGAGGCGGCGCTGTGTGCTGGGCCTTCTTTGAGTCTCGCCAGTCATGGAATTGGAAAATATTTATTCCTAGAACCCATAAATTGGGGGTCACCGGGTGAAGTCACGAGGGGTGGAGCTTGAAAAGTAGAGTCTGACAGTCAAATTATACATTTATGTTGTTTAAAAAATCTACTACAAATAAATACATTGGCAGCTGGGGCATATTTGACAGAACATCTGTTTTAGAATACTTAATTGGTCACAAGTGGCTGCGTTTTAAAATATCTTACAGGGTTAAGACACCTGCTGCAGAGATCATTGTGATTACAGAGGGGATTATAGTAGCAGTAAGATAACTCTAGTGGTTATCAGTTCTGGGAGAGTGCTGAGATTTGTCCAGTCACAGTTTTGACTCGTAAAGTAGCATAGAGGGTTAGTGTGCCTGCTGCAAAGCATTTTGTTTAACATGCACATCATTCACTTGTTTTTATATTTAGAGAAGTGGCTACTGCTTTTGACACTCAGATAATTTTGTTATTTCCAGTTCATAAATTGCAAGACTTGTATAGCACAGTGCTGTAGTTACCAGCATCAAGGAGCTCCAAGCAAACTGTAAGTCATGGGTTTAGATCTTAGTTTTTTTCTCAATGCGTTGTTGTTCTAAGATTGCAAAGAAGGCTTCCCTTGGATAGTAATAAGGTCTTATTAGCACAGACAATCATAATCACTGCATTATGTTTTATAGCCTGATTTAGAGCTTTTTCTGACCGTTCATTCTTAACATATAATGTCTACTAGTATAGATGATATGTGATTACTACATCTTATAGGTTATAACCCTCATTCTCGCAAGTAACATTTCCTGTGCATTGATTTACACATGTGTAGGATTTATTGTGCCTCTGTGTGCTGTAAAGCGCTTTGACACCCTACATCAGTGATACTCAAAGTATGGTCCGGGGGCCGCTTGCGGTCCTCTTGACCTTTACATGCAGCCCCCCTGGTGAACAGCAGCACAAACTGCTGTTTAGTTGCTGAGGAATAATATGCAGATTTTTTTTTTTAAATGTCATCAGTGCTGCCCTCGGTCACACCACAGACCGTACTTTGCGGCCCCTGGGCAAATGTTTGTGAGTACCCATGCCCTACATTGTCGGATCACAACATTATCAGTTTGCAGTTCTCCCATTTGGCCTCACCACAAGTCTTCACCGCTGTGGATGGGACCCATCTCAGCCAAATGGGAATTCCGGCATTCCCTTACCTCGACAACTGGCTCATCAAAGCCAGGTCTTCAGAGATAGGATCTTGCCACTTGCAAATGACAACACGATTGTTGTTCGACCTGTGCTTTTTAATCATGGAGCCCAAATCTGACCCTGTTCATAGGGACTGTATTGGATACTGCATCGAGTCGAGCCTTTCCTCCTTCTCAGAGGATTGAAGGCATTTAGGCGAATATTCAGCTGTTTCTCGACAGAGCAGTTATTCCAGGCCTGACCGTCTTACGCCTGCTAGGTCTGCTAGCTTCCTGCATTCTGTTAGTCACCCATGCACACTGGCACATGAGAGCCCTCCAGTGGTGCCTACACAATGGAGATCTACAAGCCAGTATCAAAATCTTCAGGGACACTGCAGCGGATCTGCAATGGTGGAGCGTGAGCAGCAACCTTTCTCAACTGATCACGTATGCCTGCACTCTAGGCTGAGGAGCTCATCTTGACAATTTGGAGATCAGAGGTTTCTGCTCACCAGAAGAACAAACTTTACACTTAAATCTGTTGAAATTATGAGTGATATATCTAGCTCTCAAGGTGCACTAAATAATGGATGGAAACTGACGTCAGCATGCTGACAGGTTGCTTTAGGGCTCCTGTGGTGTTACAAGGGGCTGCATGCGGCACCAAGGTGGAGCCGGCACTCCATACCGGTGTGGGAGCGCTATTGAAAAGTTTCCATATCCAGGCTGACATATGGGATATTGAAAAGGTGAAGAATCTGCAGGTAGAGACTGTGTCCATCAGAAGAAGTGTTACCTATGATAAGTAACTTTTTCATCAGCCACAAAGCTGAGGGGATGTGGCTACAACCTAGAACGTTTCATACAAATTGTTCCAATTTTATTATTGTTTTTTTATTTAAGAATACCAAAAGAAACCAAAGCTGGTTGATAGCTGTGAGTCAACATTGCAGCTTACAATAAATATGTTGATTGTTAGGGAAGTAATTAATAACATTCTCTGTGCATAGAGCTTAGCAGTCACTGGGGAGTACAACTGTCTAAAAAGTTTTATTCCTACGGAACTATTTTTGGGGTGGGTGTACACACGTTGCACTATACTACCAACAAAGGTCTTCACAGAAGAGTAGTACAATGTAGATAATGGGAATCTTGTTGCAATCTACTACCAACAGATGTCCACAGACGAGTACAATGGAGACAGAAAGCTGCAATAGTACCATACTACCAACAGAGGTCCCAACAGTAGAATACCGTGGAGATGGAAAGCTGCAGCTGTGCTGATCTACCAATAGAGGTCCCAACAGTAGAATACAGTTGAGATGTAAAGCTGCAATAGTACCATACTACCAACAGAGGTCCCAACCGTAGAATACCGTGGAGATGGAAAGCTGCAGCTGTGCTGATCTACCAATAGAGGTCCCAACAGTAGAATACAGTTGAGATGTAAAGCTACATTTGTGATAATCTACCAACAGAGGTCCAAACAGAAGAATACAATAGAGATGGAAAGCTGCATTTGTGATAATCTACCAACAGAGGTCCAAACAGAAGAATACAATAGAGATGGAAAGCTGCAGCTGTGCTGATCTACCAACAGAGGTCCAAACAGAAGAATACAATAGAGATGGAAAGCTGCATTTGTGATAATTTACCAACAGAGGTCCAAACAGAAGAATACAATAGAGATGGAAAGCTGCATTTGTGATAATTTACCAACAGAGGTCCAAACAGAAGAATACAATAGAGATGGAAAGCTGTAGTTGTGCTAATCTACCAACAGAGGTCCAAACAGAAGAATACAATAGAGATGGAAAGCTGTAGTTGTGCTAATTTACCAACAGAGGTCCAAACAGAAGAATCCAATGGAGACGGAAAGCTACATTTGTGATAATTTACCAACAGAGGTCCAAACAGAAGAATACAATAGAGATGGAAAGCTACATTTGTGATAATTTACCAATGGAGGTCCAAACAGAAGAATACAATAGAGATGGAAAGCTGTAGTTGTGCTAATCTACCAACAGAGGTCCAAACAGAAGAATACAATGGAGATGGAAAGCTGTAGTTGTGCTAATCTACCAACAGAGGTCCAAACAGAAGAATACAATAGAGATGGAAAGCTGCATTTGTGATAATTTACCAACAGAGGTCCAAACAGAAGAATCCAATGGACATGGAAAGCTGCATTTGTGATAATTTACCAATGGAGGTCCTAACAGAAGAATCCAATGGACATGGAAAGCTGGAATAGTGCTATACCATCAATAGAGGTCCTCACAGAAGAATACCGTGGAGATGCAAAGCTGCAGTTGCGCATATCTGCCAACAGAGGTCCTAACAGAAGAATACAATGGAGATGGAAAGCTGCAGCTGTGCTAATCTACCAATGGAGGTCCTAACAGAAGAGTGCAATGGAGCTGGAAAGCTGCAGTTGTACTAATATACCAACAGATGTCTTTACAGAAGAATGCAATGGACATGGAATGTTGCGCGGATTCTGCACATACACAGAACTATGCGCAGGAAAACAGGACCTCAGTGTATAGGGGCTGAGCCTTCCTACCACCTCAGTACCCAAAATACCAAAACCGACTAGCTATAGTGTCTCATTCGTTCTCCTACATAATAATGAAGCTACAATTGATTAGACAACCCAGAACACAACACTCGCAACTCTCTCAGGAATCGCGGTAGCAAGACACACCCTTTCGCTCATTCACTCGTACTTGTCCACAATAAGAATTATCAGAGTCACTGTTATAATTCAATCAATCAATCAATCAAATGACTTTATTCGGTTTTCAGATGTAAAACCATAAAAGTTTCCCATATATAACAAGCATTTGCAATGCAATAGGTCTCGCATTTACGCAAGTTTGAGCTATTGGCATTGTAAATGACAATGCCTTTTATTTATGTTTTGGTCTTTAAAACATAAATAAAAGACATTGCCATTTACAATGCCAATAGCTTCAACTCGCGTAAATGAGAGACCTATTGCATTGCAAATGCTTGTTTCATCCCAGCTACGTGGCGCTGCCCTGCATGGGAATTCCTACCTGGAGAATGACAATGCTGTCCAGAACTGCCCATTCCTTCCTGACTTCAGTGCCCTTGCAAGGCCTCCACTTTTACCCTTACTTTATCAGTACAACAGAATCAGTACTTCGAGGTTATTTTTTGCCCAAATATTCTTCTGGGGGACAGTTCCATGGATTTACAACACAGTCAGTAAATCAAGGCCATTACACTACAAGCCTTTGCTTATAGGCAGGACCACTGGAATGACGCAATATTGTGGCCGCCGCGTTCTCGGAGTATTTACATATTTTCCACACTTGCCGCATGATTCGGATCTTCTGTATCAGTTGCAAACATTGATGCTAGCTCAGATGGATCAAAAGAGGCTTTAAAAAACATCAGCCGTGGTCCCCCGAGGGGACAGACGCTTTGCAAAGATTAACTGTCACCATTTCGTTGCTGACGGCTGTATTCGGGTGTTAGAGTGCAGCTAATGAGGAGAAACGTTTGCCCAGACAGTACTACTGTGTTGTAAAATGACAAAATAGCAAAATATTGCGACAGAATGTGCCATATTACGCTGCATCATTGCACCTCTTCTGTGTCTGATTACGTTTGTACCTCTCCAGTCCCTGCAGCACCTGTTCTGACCTGGGTCTCAGGCTCTACAACAGCTCTGCTGACCTGGTTCTCTGGCTCTACAGCAGCTCTGCTGACCTGGTTCTCTGGCTCTACAGCAGCTCTGCTGACCTGGTTCTCTGGCTCTACAGCAGCTCTGCTGACCTGGTTCTCTGGCTCTACAGCAGCTCTGCTGACCTGGTTCTCAGGCTCTAGAGCGGCTCTGCTGACCTTGTTTTCTGGCTCTACAGCAGCTCTGCTGACCTGGTTCTCTGGCTCGTCAGCAGCTCTGCTGACATGGTTCTCTGGCTCTACAACGGCTCTGCTGACCTGGTTCTCAGGCTCTACAGCAGCTTGCTGACCTGGTTCTCTGGCTCTAGAGTGGCTCTGCTGACCTGGTTCTCTGGCTCTAGAGCGGCCTCTACAGCAGCTCTGCTGACCTGGTTCTCTGGCTCTAGAGCGGCTCTGCTGACCTGGTTCTCTGGCTCTACAGCAGCTCTGCTGACCTGGTTCACTAGCTCTACAGCAGCTCTGCTGACCTGGTTCTCTGGCTCCACAGCAACTCTGCTGACCTGGTTCTCTGGCTCTACAGCAGCTCTGCTGACCTGGTTCTCTGGCTCTAGAGTAGCTCTGCTGACCTGGTTCTCAGGCTTTACAGCCGCTCTGCTGACCTGGTTCTCTGGCTCTAGAGCACCTCTGCTGACCTGGTTCTCTGGCTCTACAACAGCTCTGCTGGCCTGGTTCTCTGGCTCTACAACGGCTCTGCTGACCTGGTTCTCAGGCTCTACAGCCGCTCTGCTGACCTGGTTCTCTGGCTCTAGAGCGGCTCTGCTGACCTGGTTCTCTGGCTCTACAGCAGCTCTGCTGACCTGGTTCTCTGGCTCTACTGCGGTTCTGCTGACCTGGTTCTCTGGCTCTACAGCAGCTCTGCTGACCTGGTTCTCTGGCTCTAGAAACGGCTCTGCTGACCTGGTTCTCTGGCTCTACAGCAGCTCTGCTGACCTGGTTCTCTGGCTCTACTGCGGTTCTGCTGACCTGGTTCTCTGGCTCTACAGCAGCTCTGCTGACCTGGTTCTCTGGCTCTAGAACGGCTCTGCTGACCTGGTTCTCTGGCTCTACAGCAGCTCTGCTGACCTGGTTCTCTGGCTCTACAATGGCTCTGCTGACCTGGTTCTCTGGCTCTACAGCAGCTCTGCTGACCTGGTTCTCTGGCTCTAGAGCAGCTCTGCTGACCTGGTTCTCTGGCTCTAGAGCGGCTCTGCTGACCTGGTTCTCTGGCTCTGCAACAGCTTGCTGACCTGGTTCTCTGGCTCCACAAGACCTCTGCTGACCTGGTTCGCTGACCTGGTTCTCTGGCCCAGCTCTCTGGCCATAGAGCAGCTCTGCTGACCTTGTTCTCTGGCTCTACAGCAGCTCTGCTGACCTGGTTCTCAGGCTCTAAAGCGACTCTGCTGACCTTGTTCTCTGGCTCTTCAGCAGCTCTGCTGACCTGGTTCTCTGGCTCTTCAGCAGCTCTGCTGACCTGGTTCTCTGGCTCTAGAGCGGCTCTGCTGACCTGGTTCTCTGGCTCTACAGCAGCTCTGCTGACTTGGTTCTCTGGCTCTACAGCAGCTCTGCTGACCTGGTTCTCAGGCTCTACAGCAGCTCTGCTGACCTGGTTCTCTGGCTCTACAGCAGCTCTGCTGACCTGGTTCTCTGGCTCTACAGCAACTCTGCTGACCTGGTTCTCTGGCTCTACAACGGCTCTGCTGACCTGGTTCTCTGGCTCTACTGCGGTTCTGCTGACCTGGTTCTCTGGCTCTACAGCAGCTCTGCTGACCTGGTTCTCTGGCTCTAGAACGGCTCTGCTGACCTGGTTCTCTGGCTCTACAGCAGCTCTGCTGACCTGGTTCTCTGGCTCTACTGCGGTTCTGCTGACCTGGTTCTCTGGCTCTACAGTAGCTCTGCTGACCTGGTTCTCTGGCTCTAGAACGGCTCTGCTGACCTGGTTCTCTGGCTCTACAGCAGCTCTGCTGACCTGGTTCTCTGGCTCTACAATGGCTCTGCTGACCTGGTTCTCTGGCTCTACAGCAGCTCTGCTGACCTGGTTCTCTGGCTCTAGAGCAGCTCTGCTGACCTGGTTCTCTGGCTCTAGAGCGGCTCTGCTGACCTGGTTCTCTGGCTCTGCAACAGCTTGCTGACCTGGTTCTCTGGCTCCACAAGACCTCTGCTGACCTGGTTCGCTGACCTGGTTCTCTGGCCCAGCTCTCTGGCCATAGAGCAGCTCTGCTGACCTTGTTCTCTGGCTCTACAGCAGCTCTGCTGACCTGGTTCTCAGGCTCTAAAGCGACTCTGCTGACCTTGTTCTCTGGCTCTTCAGCAGCTCTGCTGACCTGGTTCTCTGGCTCTTCAGCAGCTCTGCTGACCTGGTTCTCTGGCTCTAGAGCGGCTCTGCTGACCTGGTTCTCTGGCTCTACAGCAGCTCTGCTGACTTGGTTCTCTGGCTCTACAGCAGCTCTGCTGACCTGGTTCTCTGGCTCTACAGCAGCTCTGCTGACCTGGTTCTCTGGCTCTACAGCAACTCTGCTGACCTGGTTCTCTGGCTCTACAACGGCTCTGCTGACCTGGTTCTCAGGCTCTACAGCAGCTTGCTGACCTGGTTCTCTGGCTCTACAGCGGCTCTGCTGACCTGGTTCTCTGGCTCTACAACGGCTCTGCTGACCTGGTTCTCTGGCTCTACAGCGGCTCTGCTGACCTGGTTCTCTGGCTCTAGAGCGGCTAGCTGACCTGGTTCTCTGGCTCTAGAGCGGCTCTGCTGACCTGGTTCTCCGACTCTCCAACAGCTCTGCTGACCTGGTTCTCTGGCTCTAGAGCGGCTCTGCTGACCTGGTTCTCTGGCTCTAGAGCGGCTCTGCTGACCTGGTTCTCTGGCTCTACAGCAGCTCTGCTGACCTAGTTCTCTGGCTCTAGAGCAGCTCTGCTGACCTGGTTCTCAGGCTCTAGAGTGGCTCTGTTGACCTGGTTCTACAACAGCTCTGCTGACCTGGTTCTCAGGCTCTACAGCCGCTCGCCAAAACCCCAATACAAATACCAGACAAGCTGTCGCCATTGTGAAAAAAATATAGTGCTTACTGACTAATGAAGGAGACAGTGTAACGCCGCAAGTAAAAGATCCAGTCCTGATGGGTGGTCCCAAAAGGAGACAGGGCGGTAACAAGGAGGGACTAAGAAGCCTCATCAATGGAAAGCCAGCATTTACCATGGACGATGACGCCAGCCAGTGAAAAATATGGGCAGGGCTTCCACACCACTTCTAAAATATACCCTAATACAGCATGCCTCGCAAAGCGTGCAGCGCATGCGCTGCAACGCTAGTCTCGACCATAAAACAGTAATTAATAGAATTTCATAAAACCATTACACAATTCATTACATACAGAAACCGATTCATGAATAAGGTGCAGTGCAAGATACTTGGTCCCCTGAGGTCAAAGATTCAGATAAACCAATGATTAAATAGCGCCCACGATCCTATCTGGTAATTAAATCTCATTCAGGGGGCTAAATTATTGAATGACTCAATTTTTTTTACCATCTATTCTAAGTGGGCCCTACATTTTACTGCAGATTTAAGGAAGTTAAGAACAAACAAAACAGAATCTTCATGCAACAACTGTAGATACATGAG
This sequence comes from Calotriton arnoldi, assembly GCA_963921515.1. Taxonomy (NCBI): domain Eukaryota; kingdom Metazoa; phylum Chordata; class Amphibia; order Caudata; family Salamandridae; genus Calotriton; species Calotriton arnoldi. The sequence goes on from CAWUFW010000054.1 coordinate 4,298,152, forward strand.
AGCTGGACGAGCCTGCCTGAATTTCATCCTCCTTAAAATCGGGACAATAACATTTTTCCGGGGGATCACATAAAACCTTCAAAATAATAAAAAATGAAGCAAATCCTGTGGGGAGACAGTCGCAGCCACAGGCTGCTAAAATCTGTCCTCTGATGCTCCCCCTAGGCGAAGCCAGCAGGAGGTGAAAAAAACCCAGGAGAAACCTAGTCAGCAAAAAACGATCATATGTACTAAAAGATCCCAAGAGATAAGGCTCAGTAGATAATATTGTTTTCAGTATTAAAAATTTACGGACGCTAGGTTTCCTCAATTCCAGCTCTTTCCTCTCCAATTTCCTTAAGCTATAAAAGGACTCCCTAACCCAACCCAAGTCCTTTTTGCATACCATTTCGGGGTTAGTATATAATTCTGCTCTGCCCAATCTTTCAAAGCTAGTCTTTATATAACTGAGCCATGGTATGCGGTGCAAGTGATCAAGAGCCATACACTCTTTCAGTATTGAATAGGTCAGCAGCAACTCATCATTCCGCCACATTTTCAGCCAGGAGGTTAAAGGGCGGAGAGCCAAAGTGTCACTCAAATATGGCACCCCTAGTTCTTCGTGCACCACCATGTTCGAGGTTCCAATAGGCACACCCAGTAGACACTTCAGGAACGTGTTCTCAACCACTGGCAATTCTTCCATGGCTACATGCCCCCATATTTCACTGCCATAAGAGGCCATCGCGACACACTTGGCCTGATATATCTTTAATAGTGCAGCTATCGGTCTTTTGCCTAGTTTAGTAGCAAAATTAAAAATAGCCGTATTTGCCTGCACTAAGTCACCCCTCTTTCTCTGTTTTAGTGGGCCCCAGTTCAACTGTTCTGTCTTGTGGTTTGTTGCCTGCCTTGTTATGTTGGCCTAGGACTAGCTGCCATGCTGCTTTTCTTTGCGCACGTTACACTGAGCCAGGGCTCCCTCGCCCTTTGCTCTTGCCAAGTTCTTTTGCGCTGTCTGCACTTTGTCTTTCACCTTTTCTCTTGTTCGATTTGGGCTCAGACTGCACAACATGTACAAGGTCGCATAACAATGTATTTCGGTTCTTCCTGATATGGCCAGTCTCGCGCACCCAGACATAACATTAGGCGCAAATGACATGAAACTTTGTGTGCCTTTAATACTGGGGTTTTTACTGGCGCTTGACACACATTTGGAGGAATCCTTTCCAGTGAGGAGAGCTGTGATTGTCTGCTGATGTAGTTCTGCATCTAGAGACCGAGGTATGAGGGTTCGCTAGTCAAAGCCCAGAGGTCTTCTATTTTTATAATAAACTATCTTACTGCACGGGGAGGGTGGTAGTGTTATTTAGACATTTATCCACTGAGTTATGAAATGCTTTCCCCGTTTGTATTCTATGGAATTGTAACCATGCTGCTTATATTATTCATATGCATTATGCTATTAGTACTGACACGTGTACTGTACATTAGAGCACGTAAGTTGGAATAAACATTTTAACCTATCCAGTGTCTCTTCCTACGCACCTTGTGGACAAGTACGAGTGAGTGACGAAAGAGTGTTCTTGCTTCTGCGAGTCCTGAGATAAAGATACCGTGTTCTGGGTTGTCCAATCATTGGTACTTGGGTGCTAATGGGATGCTAAGCTAGTTGGGTTGGGGTTTTTGGGTGCTACGGTATATGGTAGGCAAACCACTGTATTCCGGGGTCCCATTATCCTGTGCATAGCTCTGTGTATGTGCAGAAACCTTATGACATGGCGCGACCAACGTGGGGCAGCTTATCTGCGAGATGCTTGAGTAGTACTTGTGCTTGTCCACAAAACCCTCACGTACGCTTCCGGAGGCGTAAGTGACGGTGATACCTCCTATATTGAACGTTTTATAGGTTCTTTCAAGCTTGAAGTTATTAAAAAGGTTACATAAAAACCCATTTTGTGCTCCCTGTTAGGTTGTCGAATACAATTGTTTAGTTATGGCTGGTGTGGCGATAGCTGCACATAGCCGAGGACCACTCCGAGAACACCTAGGTGTATACGGAGTGCCCGATGCTGGGGTCGAGTTGGTCTTTGTGGTTCAAGCCGATCCGGCTTATCACTTTGAAGTGTTTTACACTTGGATCACTTTTGAGGCAGTGGATGCAGGTGATAATCTGTTTCATGAATATAAACCCACCGCTATTCCTGCGGCCTATCGACCCTATACCAATCTTGAAGTGCCTCTCACGGCTTGGCAGCACCGTGTTTGGTTTAATGGCGCCCTCCCACAACCAACTACCGCAGTTCGTTTAGGCCCCTTATCAATTCAGGGGGCCACTTGGCCTGTATTGGCCGGGTATACCCCGCATCCAAATTATCTGGCATTACCGATTGCGGAACTGCGCACTATGCATACCGAACTGGTGCGAGTGCATCGAGCCTTAGTGACATACGTTACAGGTAGCCTACATGGAGCTGCCCCTGTAGTCGCTGGCCAACCAGCTGTTGCAGCTGGAGTGACCATAAGTCCTGTCATGGTAAATTCTGTGATGGGCAAACGTCCACAAAGTAAGGACGATTATCCTTACTGGCTTGCCGAAAAGTTCGATCAGATAGAAGCGGTGTTTCCACATACGTCCCCAGTGGATAAACATCGCATCCTTACGATGAGTTTGCCAAAAGACTTAATCCCCGATTTGACATCATGTGAAAACTGGGGTAAGGTATTCGCAGCAGTTTATTCAAAATGTTTTGGTACTCCTTCCATGACGGTTCTACCCTCTGTAATTAAAAAAGTACAGGACGAACATGGCCCTGAAGCGGCTGTGGAATTAGGGATGAGACTAGTGGGAGTGTTTGATGTAGTAGCTGAACTGATCCTTGGAAATGTCAAGGGCGATGCTATGAACTTTCAAGTAGCGAATGCTTTGGCTTTGGTCCCAGAGTTGGACAGGCCCCGCGAATTACCGAAAATTATTGCCCGGGCTTATAAAACAATTGGAAGAAACAGCCTAGGCAACAAGCCTTTTGTAAAAATGCAAACTCAATCGCAAACACAAGTTACACAAACAAAAAGTACATCTGAGAAAGATGATAGACCAGTCTTCACTAAAAAAGTTGGAGACAGAAAAAACAGGGTAAGCAACAAAAGAAGCCGGGGTCGAGAGGCGCTTCCCCAGTTTCGGTTTCTTCTGAACGTACTTATGATTTACGTGATAGGTCGAGAATTAAATCACCAGAAAGGTTTCAGAGCTCTGATACGCGTTCTCCTCGTTCTTCACAGGCCCAGACGTCGTCACAGGCTGGTGGAGGAGGACGGCAAGATAGAGGAAGGGGCCGAGAGGCTCCCCAGGAGCGAGACCAACCTCGACAACAAGTCAGAGGGAAAGCAGAAGACTTTCACCTTCCTCGACCGCAATTTCAAAAGAAAAAAGTTGCCGCTGTAACAGCGAAATATGCCACAGACCGTGAGAACGAGACTCCAGAATTGGACGTGGGCAGTGACCCTCCTAGACAGCGCCGCGGAAGTTACCATAGTGCGGGAGGCGCTACGTCCTCATATGGAGGCGACAGCAACTGAAACATTCGTTACTGTAGAGACAGCTGACACGAGAGTGGCACCCCCTGACAGACTTTACAACATAGTCATCCAAATTGAAGGTGACATACCGCGTGAAATAAAAGGGATTTTTTGGGAAAATCTAACCTCTTCATATGACATTTTGTTAGCAGAGGTGGATTGGCCACCCCCATTCGTTTTAGCTGCACATAAAGGAGAGGAGGTAATCCTTCCAAGCTTTTCACGGCATGTCCCAAAAGACAAAGCTGAAGCACTTGCAGCTGAGTGGGCTGTGTACCTGGCACCAGCGTTATACCGCAACCATGTGGGATGGGATGAAGAATCACCTCCTCATGCAATACCTTTGCGGTCACTATCGCAGCCACAACCCCAATATCCCATCAAACGGCAGGCAAAAGGCCCCGTCTCCGAAATTCTGACACAGTTGGAATATCAGGGAGTAATCGAACCATGCGTATCACCTATGAACAATCCCCTTTTCGTGGTTTCTAAACCCGATGGATCGTACCGCTTAGTTTTGGATTACCGGCATTTAAATTCCCATTGTCGGAACTTTGCGGTACAGAATACACATAGTTCTGCGCTTGTAGACAGTCTTGTTCGTAAAAAATATAAAACGACACTTGACCTTTCAAACGGTTTCTACACGCACAACCTAGCCCCGGAGAGTGGTCAATGGACCGCATTCACTTCCGGTGGTAAATTATTCCAGTTCCGGCGTTTACCCATGGGCTACAAAAATAGTCCGGGTATATTCGCCGCCCGTGTTGTTTCTTTGTTAAATGACATTGATCAAGACGCATGTTCGTACGTAGATGACATCTATCTGACAGACGACGAGTTATATCAGCATCTGTCCCGTGTGGACCGCATTATTCTTGAATTTGCGGAGCAGGGTTACAAATTTAACTTTGCTAAGTCACACATTGCTGAATTTACCGTTCTGTTCTTGGGCTATGAGCTCAATAACGAAGGTAAGGGCTTAGCCCCCATTTCTTGGAAAAATGTGCACATTTGTGCCCCCCAAATACTCTGAAGAAACTTCAGTCTTTGCTGGGTTTCCTGAATTTCGGGCGTACCTATATTCCCGAATATGCCCAGCGTATCAAGCCTTTGTATGCTTTGATACAACCTACTTATTCAAGGTCTTGCTGGCTGCCTGAGCATACCTCGATTCTGCAGTCTTTGCAGACAGACCTATTGGAGTCTAAATATCTTTTGACTCGTGATAACCACACAAACTTGGTGATTAGAATAATTCCGGGGGCGGTGGGATTCACATACTTAACCTTTAATGAAGGTGATACAGTACCCATCGCATACAAGTCACATCTGTACACTTCCGCTGAATTGCGCTTTACATCTGTCGAAAAAGTTCTAACTGCAGTGCAAATGGCGATTCTAAAAGAACGCGCACTGGCACAGGAAAGCGGATTCTAGTGGTAACACCCTGTCCTGCCCTAGAGGCAGTAACAAAGGCAAGTGTACCGAACTCAAAAGCAATGCATCCCCGTTGGATACAATGGGCTACATCCTTGACGTCTTCGGACGTCACTTTTGTTTTTGATTCTTCTCTTCAGACTCAGGAGTTTTTGCAGTATGAATTTGTTCATCCTCCTCCTTTGTTTTTACTACCGCTTGAGGATTACAAATGTGTGATCTACACCGATGGTTCGGCGCAACCGGCCACTGGGTCCAAGCACGCTTATTCAGCTGCATGTGCTATTGTTGCGGGTTCCTTTGTAGATGGAAAGTTCAAATCCTCTGCAGTGCATACTCGCACACTTGGAGATAGTACCGCACAATTGGCCGAGCTGCATGCATTGCTACTTGCGCTTGAGTTCGCTTCTCAGGATGAGACCACTCTTATTGTATGTGATTCCTTCTACTGTGTACAATCTTACAATGACAATCTGTTTTTCTGGTCGAAAAATGACTACAAGGACGCAAAAGGGAGCACAATTAAGCATAAAATGCTTTGGGTTCGAGTGGCAGAATTGCAACAACGTCTGCCCCTCACACAGGTGGTTCACACCTTAGGCCATCAGCGGGTGGGCGCACACGCTATTGGTAACGATCTGGCAGATGAAGCTGCCCGTTCAGCAGTAGTCACGTGTTCAGTAGCAGCGGTTACCAGGTCCATGTCTAAAATTGACTCTGTTATTCTAGCAGCTATTGCTGCAACCAAGGAAGGTGATAATTACCCTACAGGTTTCCCTTCCAAGTATTCTTACAAATTAAGTCCCGATCAGGTTCCTTATGTAACAATACCTGACGTTGGAGATCGGCTGATCCCCAACGCGGACCGCAGGAGTGCCTTGATATCAGCTGCACACGAAGGCATGGCTTCTGCTCATGCAGGTGTGTCAGCTACAGTTTCCATCTTGCAGCAGCGTTATTGGTGGCGTGGATTGTATAAAGACACCCGTGCTTTTGTGCTTTCTTGCGACGTTTGTCAACAGATTAAGCCTTCCACGGTAACACGCCCTCCACAGACCCCGCTCTGCATTGCTAACAGACCCTTTGGGTGTGTTTACTTGGATCACTGCGGTCCATTCTCATCAGACACTGCCTATAAATACATCTTAGTAGCAGTGGACTCGTGCACACGGTTCCTCTGGGTCTGGCCACAACGTAGTGCTGACGCTCGAAATGTAATCAGGGATTTGCGTGTCTTTGTGGGAATTTTCGCATGCGGCACCTTCCATTCGGACCAAGGTCCGGCGTTTGCCTCTAGGGCTTACAAGGATGCAATGGCTTCGCTTGGGGTGCGGGTGAAATTTTCGTCTCCGTATAGGCCTGAGGGCAACTCTATCGTTGAACGAATGAACCGTGACTTAAAGCAATCCTTAACAGCTAGAGTTATAGGTACTGGCAGGAACTGGCTGGCCCACTTGTATACCGTTCAACGTGCACTTAATAATCTCCCTAGAAGACCTCTGGGTGGGCGGACCCCATACGAAATGCTCTTTGGCATAAGAATGTTTGTGCCTGACCTTGAGGGTCCAGACATCGCGGCGCAATCCGCCAAGTTTGATGTAGATAACCATTCTGCTATGTTACAGGACTTACAAGAAGCCCGAGACAAACTTGCAACTACACATTTGCCTTCAGCCACAGATCCTGCGTTGCAGATTCCGGTAGCCGGCTGGCTTCCAAAGGTTGGAGAACTGGTTCGAGAGAAGGTTGAAAACAAAAAAGAATTCGGCCCCTCTTTTCGTGCACCGGTTCCAGTTCTGGGCTTGAAGGGAACACGTACAGTCATTTTACCACCGCTTCCTGGTCGCAAGGAGAACAGATACATCTCAGTGGAAAATGTCAAGCTACAGCGCCTGGCCGATCCTGAATAGTGTCACACCAGCGGTCTCTTGTCCTGCCATTTATCGGACATATGTTCGTGGCCCATCTACACGAACGGTCGCTGATGCTGTAATTGAGATGGTTGATTTGCCTGAAACTACAATTGATCCCCAACTCTCCACCAATATCGACGAGGACGAGTATACTTATCCTGCATCTGAATCGGTGGCACATCAACCAATAACGCCACTTGGCCCGACTCGTTATTCCTTTGATTCGGATTCCACCTCTTCAAAAGTCCCATCCAAGTTCAGTGTTTTTGTATCCTGGTTTAGAGACAATTTTTTGATTCCACCCTGGACATACATCTGGTTGGTACTTTTCTTGATTTTTCTGTTCATGTCCATTGGCTTTGTCACAGTGTTTTTTCTACTAATCAATGGTCACTATTTACCTGAACGCTCTGCTGTAGACTATGTTTCTGGAACTTTGGCTCCTCATTCCTCGTCTCACATCATGAAGCGTGACCACACATTTGTGAACATTTCAGCTTTTCCAGTTGCTGATGGCATCGTATGGGATGCAGTGAACTATCAAATCCATGGTCCGACGGAAATTATTAATGTACCTAATGTCCTTCGTGTTTCAATGGGTGATGTAGTACAAAATAATATTCATTCTGATGATTGGGATGTGCATGCCGTTGAAGCATTGTTTGCCGATTTAAAATATTATGCATCTTTTAATGCTGAAGATTTATATATGAATTCTGCGAATTATGCCGATTTGTATTGTTACCAACATTGGGGTAATCATTTTCTCCATAAGCCAAGTGCCCTGCGTAGTTCTGTTAACTACACCCAATGGGAACATTGTCCAAACCCCTTGCCAGGTAGCTCACAAACTCTTCGAAATAAGTTTACCTATTTTACTGATTTTAATCGGTCGAACCCTGCATCCTATTATTTTAGACTTAATACCACATCAACTCAGAAAATTATGTTAACACACACCAAATTGCTTTATTCGGGTTCCTTTTTAAGTGCCCTAGCAGTGGGTGGTTATGAGTACTGGGAGGATACAATAGATTTGAAATCCATTTGGGGCTCCAAGCCATGGCAGGTACAGGGAACCGAGGCGTTGCATCGTGCTTGCCTCATCCCTACCCAAATTATGTTCCTAAATGCTTCCATCTATCAAACTACGTGTTGGGGCTTAGCTACCACTAAACAATTAAACTCGCCCTCAATTCCATCCCTTTCGAGTTTTCCCAATGATAGCTCACGTTTTAACCTGTCCCTGACGACCCTACAGGCTCTATTACAGAATAATTCATTTAATGTTTCCGAACTGGATCAGTCACCCTGGTTGGTATGGCCTATATCATCTAATGCATGTCAAATGCGTTTTCACGACTCAGGTACTAGATACACACAGGATAGGCCTGATCCGAGATTTACTGCTTCTCGTACTGTCACTACATATTCTGTTGGTAAATTATGCAAACAATGGCTGCAACATTCGTCCCTTGATTCTGTTAAACAACATTTGTCCCTCCTTTCAGGCAATATTGATCTGTCCGACTTTGTTTTGGGACCTCGTGGTCCCCGACCTAAAAGATTCATTTATGAGACATATAATGAACTCTGGAAGCTATCACAAATGGAAGCTGCTTCCCGTCTTCGGGAAATAGATCAAGCAAATTTGGAAAAGGTGCTTGCTGTTGTTGACAATAGTATTAATACCCTGTCTTCTCGCATTTATACTTTAGAGAATATTGTGTCCTCTGTTGTTGATATTGTACAAGATGATGTTTCTGTGTTATATCATGGTCAGAATCAATTGCGTTCAGTTATGCAGTTTGCATGGACTTTACAAACGCTCAAGTTAGGTAAAGTTCCTTGGCATTTTTTGAACACCTCTGCCTTGTTTCTACCTTTTAACTTAACTGACAAACAGCAATTTATGTCCATGAAAGATGCAACTTACACTCTATTACATATCGAAAAGATGGATCCTTTGCCGTTCTCTGTTGCAGAACTCGATTCTGCTGTGTGGCTAGTTCATGGGGTTATCGCTTTACCTTTTTCCTTGTTTGAATTTGACTCGTGCATGAAACATTATCCTGTGGGCCGTTACCGGCCCTTGGGCAGTGCTTTCCTGCATGAACTCTGGTCCTTGCCTTTCATGTATAAATGCCTTCGGGACGGCAAGGAAGTCTTTCTCACGGGGGAGTACTGCGACTCGACTATGGGTCATTCGCTTATTTGTAAACACATTAAATTGCATGGCTCATGTAGCGTTTCCGCTCCTAATCTTGCTTGTGTGCTGAAAGGTATTCCTGCTCCTGTTATTTCTCCTACTTTCACTCTCCTTTCCAATGGTAGTTATTTACTTTTAAATAACGAAAACTGTTGTGGCCTGCAGGCTGGCATTCCTTACATTGTAACAGTTTCGCACAGGGTTGTCTGCTGCAAAAATGTGCTTTTTCCTCCCCCTCATGGCAAGGTTGATATCTCTATTTGGCCTTCCATCCCTACCATGGAGGCAGATTTCAATAGACTGAGCAGAATAAAGGCACTGTTATTGAACGAGGAAGTTATGCTCACGTCCGCCCGGGAGACATTCATTCTCCAGGTGGCGAGTACCCACAGTGAAATACAGGCCCTTTTGAACACTAATCTCCCCCAACATTTTGGGGAGTTAATTCATCGTATTTTTAACGCATCTAACACAGAGGGTCTGGTACACTTTTTTAAAGTCGTGGGGTCTGGTTTGGTGTCCTCCTTCCAAACTATTTTTGGTGTCATCCCGGCGTTTATTCATTCTATTTTTTCCAGCGTCTTTGGCGGTTTCCCGTTGATCATCGCCTTGGCGGCTGGTGTCCTGTTATTAATTTGTTTTATGCGCAATGGCTGCTCCCCGATGGGACCTGCTCGATCCAGAACGCCTCCAGCTGCTTCGTGAGCGCCTTTTGGCTGGTTTTGGTGTCTTGCCATTGGCGACACTGAGTGTGTCATATACTCTTTCCTTTCGCTTTGCGTATTTCACTTGCGTGCAACCTGTAATGACTTGCATCCGCTGTCCTTTCACCTGGACCTTGGATTATTGCCTCTCCAATTCGTCATTGTCTGTTCCGGATTTTGTTCAGTTGATGGGTCCCTTAGAGGCCCATGAGCTGGACGGTTCCGTTGCCGGCTGTATGGCGCGTGCGGCTGCACTGGGGATTTTGGCGCAATGGGATATCTGGGCGGCTGCCCAGGATCTCCTACAACAAAGCTGTTTCGTTTATCACGCAAGTTGTCCCGCATTGCTTTTGGATGCTCCCTCTGCTGAGGAGCATTCCTGCTCTTTGATCTCATGGATTGGATGGCATCTATGTTTTTTGACGATTCCAATGATGCCCTTTTGGAGGGTATAGCTTTTTCTGCACTTACACTTTCATTGATTGACTTGTTTTTCGCCGTTTGTGCGCTCCCTGTGCTCTACTGGATATTTTTTTTGTTTGCCCTCTGTCTTGGACGCCGGACTGACCAGGGGAGGGTGTCTTGTGGTTTGTTGCCTGCCTTGTTATGTTGGCCTAGGACTAGCTGCCATGCTGCTTTTCTTTGCGCACGTTACACTGAGCCAGGGCTCCCTCGCCCTTTGCTCTTGCCAAGTTCTTTTGCGCTGTCTGCACTTTCTGTCTTTCACCTTTTCTCTTGTTCGATTTGGGCTCAGACTGCACAACATGTACAAGGTCGCATAACAATGTATTTCGGTTCTTCCTGATATGGCCAGTCTCGCGCACCCAGACATAACATTAGGCGCAAATGACATGAAACTTTGTGTGCCTTTAATACTGGGGTTTTTACTGGCGCTTGACACACATTTGGAGGAATCCTTTCCAGTGAGGAGAGCTGTGATTGTCTGCTGATGTAGTTCTGCATCTAGAGACCGAGGTATGAGGGTTCGCTAGTCAAAGCCCAGAGGTCTTCTATTTTTATAATAAACTATCTTACTGCACGGGGAGGGTGGTAGTGTTATTTAGACATTTATCCACTGAGTTATGAAATGCTTTCCCCGTTTGTATTCTATGGAATTGTAACCATGCTGCTTATATTATTCATATGCATTATGCTATTAGTACTGACACGTGTACTGTACATTAGAGCACGTAAGTTGGAATAAACATTTTAACCTATCCCGTGTCTCTTCCTACGCACCTTGTGGACAAGTACGAGTGAGTGACGAAAGAGTGTTCTTGCTTCTGCGAGTCCTGAGATAAAGATACCGTGTTCTGGGTTGTCCAATCATTGGTACTTGGGTGCTAATGGGATGCTAAGCTAGTTGGGTTGGGGTTTTTGGGTGCTACGGTATATGGTAGGCAAACCACTGTATTCCGGGGTCCCATTATCCTGTGCATAGCTCTGTGTATGTGCAGAAACCTTATGACAGTTCATCCAATGTAACTACCAAGTACGAGAAAACGTCAGTGCGGGGAACCTGTGCGGAGCCTACCCTGAACTGGAAGGGCTTTTTTGTACAAAGGCCCACCTGCATCACAAAGGATTTCAAGTCATTTATGGATAGATTCCGATCCCTCATGAAAGCAGAAAAGGAGTCAAGCAGAGTTTGTAACCCCCTGGCGGTCCTATATATAAGGACCGCGTCATCCGCGTATAGTAAAACCGGCAGACCACGACGGCCTCCCTGCGGATAGTCAACCCTTGTGGCTTGTAGTACGTTGTCTAAGTCATTAATACACAAATTAAACAAAATGGGGGCCAAAATACAGCCCTGTCGTACACCTCGCTTTATGGCCAAAGTGCGGGAGACTCTTAAGTCTTGTGAAAACCTGACCTGCGCCTTAGTAGCTTGATGAAGATTTTCCAAAAAAAGGACAATATTATCGTCAACCCCGATATCCAGCATGGACTTCTATAGTTTGCTCCTATTCACTCGATCAAACGCGGAAGACAGATCCATGAATGCTAAATAGATAGTACCGGGGCGGGCAACCGTATATTTATTCAGGATCATGGACAGATTAAGGCACTGGGCCATTGTTGACCTCCCAGGACAGAACCCGTACTGGATATCTGATAGAATGGCATGTTCCTCTGTCCAGGTTGTCAACCTGTCCAAGAGCACTCGACCCACCACCTTGACCACCGAGTCCAACAAGGAAATCAGTCTATAACAATGGGTGCTGTCTCGATTGCCTTTCTAAAAAACTGGCACTATGGTTGAGGTCGCTCAGGACAGCCGGACCTTGCCGCTGCATTCAAAACTGCGTCAAGAACCGGCGCCCAGAGGGATGGATCTGATTTAAAAAGATCAGCTGGAATGCCATCAGGTCCCGGGGCTTTATTACTAGTTAATCCAATAATACCATCCTTAACCTCAGAAGAGCTGAAAACCAGGTCAGGTGTACCAACCACCCGGGGAAAAGAACAATTTAACTCAGGGGGGCACTCAAACATAGCTTCAAAGTGAAGAACCAACTCCTCCTCTGTGATGTGGTCACCTATCACTCTCCCTTCTTCAGGGTTTAGGAAGGGACTATTAATTAAGCGCCAGAATCTGGAACTGTCCCTCAGCTTGCTTGCCTCAATTAGCTCTCTCCATGCTTCATCCTTTAGAGCGGATTTACGTCTTGCCAATTCTGATTTATACTCTCTTTGGCAAGATCTCACCAATGTAGGGTCTCATGGGCACCTATTTAGTGCCTCCCGCAACTTCCTAGCCGCCTGGGAACAGCGGGAATCGAACCATCTAGGGGAATGGGTAACAGGTCGCCTGGCCGGGGCGCTTAAGAAGTCACTTATTTTACCTGTGATGATGTTAAAAGCGCTGAGGACCTCCCCCGGCGGTGAGGTTAATGTGGTGCACCTAGCTAACTCATTGGCACACAAGACAGACATGTACTTATAAAATGCGTCTGGGGATTTCTGGGTCCATTTTAACCGCCTCCCACCATCTGTTGATCTCACCTCCCCACTCTGGCCAGCCCCCCCCTGCACAATCACTACTCGGAGTCTCGCCGATAAGTACCAGACCAAACTTTGGGCGCCATGTTGCGGGGATTCTGAACATACACAGAACTATGCGCAGGAAAACAGGACCTCGGTTTATAGGGGCTGAGCCTTCCTACCACCTCAGTACCCAAAATCCCAAAGCCGACTAGCTATAGTGTCTCATTCGGTCTCCTACATAATCCTGAAGCTACAAATGATTAGACAACCCAGAACACAACACTCCCGACTCTCTCAGGAATCACGGTAGCAAGACACACCCTTTCGCTCACTCACTCGTACTTGTCCACAATAAAAATTATCAGTCACTGTTATAGTTCAAAATGATTATTTTAACTATCGTGCTCTATAATGCAGTATACGAGCCACCACCACCAGCAAAATGCATAAACCTAAAACAGTCAGCATTGTTACAATTCCATAGATTATAAAGGGGGATGTCATCGTATACAGACAGTGGATAAGGGACTATAGGGCCTAACCACCCTCCCCTTGTTCAGAAGAAGTTTTATTATATAAAGGAAGATATCTGGGCTTTGTCAGCAGACCCCATACCTTAGTGCCTAGATGGTAGTTTTACATCATAGGAACAGCATAGCTTTTCTCCCTGGAAAGGTCCCTCTCCAAGTGTCGTAGAACAACATGCATCCCTGTAATATCAAAGCACGAGTTTCCAGCAGCGCAGCTGTGTTAGCATGTTTTGTCTAGGTGCTAGGGACTGACCAGAACAGAATAACAAGGGGCATTGTTGATCGACCTTGCACATCGTGTTCAGACTAAACTCCAGGAACAGGCAAAGAACGCAGAAAGCAGACAGTTCTCATGTGAAAGGCACAAACCGAGTCTTACAAAACAAAGTCATGTAGTAACGTGCGCAAAAGCAGCATCATGGCAGCAGAGCTCATGCTAACTTAGCAATGTCGACAATGACCCCAACGACCATATAACAAACCCCCCCTACTCGTAAGGGTGTAGTATATAGACAAAAGACTTAAACAGGGTTCAAAGTCAAGCAGAGTCTAAAAGTGCTTGAAAAAAACAAATTGGACAAAAAATGGTGTTGTTTAAAATTTTGTCGTTTCACGGAAAACGTGATTAATAAGGAGGTGGCAAATCCATCAAAGTACGTGAACTTAAGAATGCAACTCGTTCCAAAAGGCCATCCCTAGCATTAGTAGAAAAAAGGGATGTCATCCAGTCAAGTAGGCCGAAGGAACAGACGTGTTCCTCATAATCCGATGCGTCCAATAGCATATCCGGGCAACTTGCGTGATATTCGATGAAACTCCATCGTAAAAGGTTCTGCGCAATCGCACAGACATTCCAAGACTCCAAGTGCAGCCGCACGCGCCATACGGTCATCCCTAGAACAGGCCTGCTCATGGGCCACTAAGGGACCTTTCAACTGGTCATAATCCGGGTCTGAACATGACTTATTGGAGAGGCATAAATCCAAAGCCCAATAGAAAGGGCACCGCTGACAGTAGAACACAGGTTGAACGCAAGTGAAGTAGGCAAAGCGAAAGGTTAGTCCATAACTATCTGAAAGAGACACGTTAGTGATAGATTCCTTACCTTAGAATATCCCCAGGCGTCAGGCTGGATCCGGAAAGTTTTGCGTAGCAGTACCCTTGCGCGTCGGTAGGCGGCGTCGTGCGGCTCCGCGTCCGTCGTCGGCGTCGTGATCGCCGGGATGACGTCGCGGGCAGTACTTAGACGCCGCCCCTGCGCGCTGACGTCAGTTCTTCTTTTTCCGCGCCAGCAAGCGCAGATCCGGGAAGAGCAGTGCCCTGGTCAATTTTTGACCATACTTTTTGGTGATTTTTTCACTGTTTTTTCCATCTTTAAGGTGTCGTAGGGATGCCCGGCTTCAAGCGATGCGGCGCCTGTGCGCGGATGATGTCCGTCACCGACCCGCATTGGGAGTGTCTCTTCTGCCTCGGCCGAGGCCACGACACCGAGTCTTGTCCCGAATGCCAGGCCCTCAACCCGAAAGCTTTGCGAGAGCGGTCTCGAAAGCTCCTCGAGGCCCGGCATTCGGCTCCACGGAGGCCCCGGTCGCGTGAGAGGTCCAGGGGTCGCTCGCGGAGTGCACACCGGTCGTCGGCGTCGAAGTCTTCTTCGTCCGGTAAGTCTAAGCACAAGAAGTCCAAGAAGCATCGTCGCTCTCGGACTTCGCCTCGCCCGGTCTCGCGACTCGGCTGAGGCCCCTCCCGGCACCGTCCCCGCCCCGCGGCCCCGGACTTGCCTGTGGAGTCGCCCCCGTCATACCCGCCCTTCCCGGGTTCGGGGGCGGATCCGGCCAAGGTACAGGAGTTCCTGTCGGCCATGGCCCGCCTCTTCGGGCCTTCAGGCCCCTCCGGTGCGCCTTCGGGCCCCGCGGGTCCTGATGGGGTTGCTCCGGCGTCGCCGGCGGCTCCGGCCCCGGCGTCGCCCGGGCCTCCAGCCTCGATCCCGGCTCCGGCTTCGGCCCCGGCCTCGATCCCGGCTCCACAACCCCCATCGACGCCGGTCGACCTCACGACACCTCCGCCGGCGCCGATGTCTCCGGTGCCGTTCTCGACGCCGCCCTGGGCTCCGGGCGGCGTCGTCCCCAGTTCCTTCCGGCTCCGGACATGGACCCGGAGCGACGTCGCTCGACGCCGGCTCCGGCGCCGATGGGACCTTGGGTCCCAAATGTCCCTCCTCCTCCTTATTTTGAACCAGAGGAGGACCAGGAGGACTGGGAGGGGTCTGATGACCCTCTGACACGCAACTGTCAGTATGATGAGGACTGGACAGAGAGTCTAGGGGAGGCCAGTGGTCTGGATACTTCTCCTGACACTGGCATGCTGTCTCCTCCCGTGGCTACGGAGGAGGGGGCCAATTTTGGTACGGTGTTGCGTAGGGCTGCTGGGGCCTTACGTCTCCAGCTCCCTACTTTGACGGTCAAGCCTAACATCTTGACAGAGGTGCTTCAGCCGGCAGCCTCCTCTGCGGAGACTGTGCTGCCGTTTAACGACGCCCTCACGGACGTTCTTTTGGGCGCCTGGTCCAAGCCCAACACAGGGGCTCCTGTGGATCGGAACGTGTCACGACGCCATCGCCCCGCTCCGGGCGACCCCCTGTTTCTTTCTGTCCACCCCACTCCTGAGAGCTTGGTTGTCCAAGCCTCCGCTTCCCAAACCGCCTTCCCTACCGCTCCTCCGGATAGGGAATCCAAACGCCTGGATCAGTTTGGGAAGAAAGGTTTTTCTTCCTCCAGTGCTGGCTTGCGGTCCGTTAACACCGCTTGTCTTTTGGGCCGATATACCCACTCTCTGTGGGATTCGGTGGCGGATGTTTTGCCCCAGTGCCCTGAGGAGGTCCAGGCACTGCTTTCCCGCGCCATTGCGGAAGGAAGGGATGCGGCCAAATACACTATCCGTTGTGGCCTTGACACCGCCGACTCGCTGGGCAGGTCGATTGCAACGACGGTGGCGCTCCGACGCCACGCCTGGCTGAGAACCACTGGTTTTCAGGGGATGTCCAGAATACTCTCATGGACATGCCCTTTGATGGAGTCGGTCTTTTTGGGTCCAAAGCAGACCATGCGTTGGAGCGCTTTAAGGACTCACGGGCTACTGCCAAGTCCCTGGGCCTTTCTGCTACACGCCCTCCGCTGCCTTCTGCTTTTCGCCCCTATCGTGGCCACGGTAGGGGCGCCCCTTCACGTCAGCAGCCCAGCCACCGGCCCGCGCAGCAGGCGTCTTCGCGTGGCCGAGGACGTGGATTCCGCCGTGGCGGATCGGGCAACCAGCGTGCGGGTCAGGCCACCACCTCCAACCCGTCCGCGGCCTCCAAGCCCTCCTAGTCCCTCCTTTCAGGTGCACGGCACGCCAGTAGGGGGCAGGGTCCGCCATCACCTTCCCCACTGGCGCACCATCACCTCGGACAGGTGGGTCTTGGACATTGTCCGAAGGGGCTACTCCCTCCCCTTCGAGACCACCCCCCAGCCATGCCACCTCAATTCCACCGCATGTCAGGGGATCACTTGGTGCTTCTACAGAAGGAAGTCACGGCCCTCTTGACCAAGAGGGCCATCGAGCATGTTCCGACCCCAGAAGTAGGGCGTGGTTGCTACTCCCACTACTTTCTGGTGCCCAAGAAGGACAAGGAGGACATGCGTCCTATCTTGGACCTCCGGAACGTCAATCGCTTCCTCCGGAAGGAGAAGTTCAAGATGCTCACCCTAGCTCAGGTCTTGACTGCCCTCGACCCTGGAGACTGGTTGGTAGCGTTGGACTTGCAGGACGCGTATTTCCACATCCCCGTCCTGCCGGCCCACCGGCGTTACCTTCGGTTCACGGTAGGCCCCGAGCATTTTCAGTTCACCGTGCTCCCCTTTGGCCTTACCAGTGCCCCTCGGGTGTTCACGAAAGTGATGGCGGTGGTCGCAGCTCATCTGCGCCGGGCAGGGGTTTCAGTCTTCCCCTACCTCGACGACTGGCTGCTGAAGGCGGGCTCGTCCCAGGCAGTCGTCTCCCACCTCCAGACTACGGCCGAACTCCTGCACTCGCTGGGGTTCTCCATCAATGTGCCGAAGTCGCATCTGATTCCTTCTCCACAGCTCCTTTTCATCGGAGCAGTTCTGGACACGACGCAGTTTCGGGCCTATCCTCCCGAACGGCGAGTCCGGGATATTCAGGCTATGATTCCGATCTTTCGGCCTTTATCCTGGGTTTCGGTAAGGATGACCCTGAGGCTGCTGGGCCTCATGGCCTCCTGCATCCTGCTGGTCAATCATGCCAGATGGCATATGCGGGCTCTGCAGTGGGACCTGAAGTTCCAGTGGGCGCAGCACCAGGGCAACCTGTCCGATCACGTCCAGATCTCGGAGGGGACTGCAAAACAGTTGCAGTGGTGGCTCTCGAACCGGCAATGGGTCATGGGCAGATCCCTCTCCCTTCCCCAGCCAGAGCATACAGTTGTGACGGACGCGTCCCTTCTGGGATGGGGCGGTCACATGGGAGAGGCGGAGATCAGAGGCCTCTGGTCTCCGGCGGAGTCCCGGCTCCATATCAACCTTCTGGAGCTCCGGGCGATCCGGCTTGCACTCAAGGCATTCCTTCCCTCTGTCAAAGGGAAGGTAGTGCAGGTGTTCACAGACAACACCACCGCCATGTGGTACTGCAACAAACAGGGCGGGGTGGGGTCTTGGACCCTTTGTCAGGAGGCTCTGCGCCTCTGGACATGGCTGGAACATCAGGGCATGTTCCTGATGGTTCAACACCTGGCAGGTTCTCTGAACGCCAGGGCGGACGAACTCAGCCGCAGGTGCATGATGGATCACGAATGGCGTCTTCACTCGGCAGTGGCGCAAGGACTCTTTCTACAGTGGGGAGAGCCTTGGTTAGATCTATTCGCCACCGAAGAGAACGCGCAATGTCATCAGTTCTGCGCGTTGGAATTTCCAAGGCGGCACTCGCTCGGCGACGCTTTTCGTCGCGAGTGGAGTTGCGGTCTGTTGTACGCCTTTCCGCCTATACCACTTCTACCCAGAGTGTTGAAGAAGATTCGGCACGACCGGGCCCAAGTCATTCTTGTGGCTCCGGACTGGGCTCGAAGAGTTTGGTATCCCGAGCTACTCCATATGAGCATAGATCCCCCGATCCGTCTGCCTCTTCGGGAGGATCTTCTGTCGCAGCAGCAGGGGACGGTCCTCCACCCGAACCTGTCCAGTCTACACCTGCTTGCGTGGAGATTGAGCGGCGGCAGTTGATTCCTTTCGACTTGCCTCCCGAAGTTTGTGATGTGATTCTGGCAGCCAGGCGTCCCTCCACTAAGGTGGTATACGCCTGCAGGTGGAACAAATTTGTGGCATGGTGCACAGCAAAGGCTGTGGATCCCCTTTCTGCCCCTCTTTCTGAGGTCCTTCTGTTCCTTCTCTCTCTGGCCCAACAGGGTTCTGCCCTGGGTACCGTCAAGGGTTATCTTTGTGCTATCTCGGCCTTCCTCAGGCTCCCTGATCAGCCCTCCCTTTTCAAGTCCCCTGTTGTTAACAGGTTCTTAAAAGGCATTACTCACCTCTTCCCTCCTGTTCCGTTTGTAATGCCTCAGTGGGACTTGAACTTGGTTCTTACCTTTTTAATGTGCGCTCCCTTTGAGCCTCTGCATAACTGTCCTCTTCGTCTTCTGACTCTAAAGGCAGCCTTTCTGGTGGCCATCACCTCCGCTCGGCGGGTGAGTGAGCTCCAGGCTCTTTCTTGCAAACCTCCCTTTCTGTCTGTTCATCCGGACAAGGTTGTTCTTCGGACGCGTCCGTCCTTCTTGCCAAAGGTGGTTACTGCTTTCCACATTGGGCAGACCATCACTTTGCCCACCTTCTTTCCGCCTCCGCATCCTTCCAGAGAGGAAGAGCGGCTCCACCGTCTGGACCCAAAGCGTGCGCTCTCCTTCTATATCGACCGCACGAAACACTTCCGGGTGGATGACCAGCTCTTTGTTGGCTACGTGGGCGCCAAAAAGGTCGGGCGGTGCACAAGAGGACCATCTCCCGCTGGGTTACCTTGTGCATCAAGACCTGCTATTCTTTGGCTAAGAAGGAGCCTCCTGTTGGGCTGCGTGCCCATTCCACCAGGGCAACGGCTGCTACCACGGCCTTGGGCCGCGGTGTTCCGCTGCCGGTTATCTGTCAGGCAGCTACGTGGGCCTCGCTGCACACGTTTACTAAGCATTACTGCCTTGACAGTCAGGTCCGGAGGGACGGCTTCTTTGGCCGTTCTGTCCTCCAGGACTTCCTTGTCTGATCTTTGTTCGCAGACCCACCACCGGGGTTGGTATTGCTGGGGTATCTATTCTAAGGTAAGGAATCTATCACTAACGTGTCTCTTTCAGATGCACAAGTTACTAACTTGTGTAACGATATATCTGTAAGAGACAGTAGTTAGTGATAGATTCCTACCGCCCACCCATCCTCCCCGTTCTGCGAACTGATTTCTAGGAGTTAAGGACATCCCTTTCAGGGCCCTAGTATTTTTCAGACACCTGTGTCAGCTTCTTGCATGGCTCTGCGTTCCTGGCGCGGAAAGTCGTGTACAGAACTGACGTCAGCGCGCAGGGGCGGCGTCTAAGTACTGCCCGCGACGTCATCCCGGCGATCACGACGCCGACGACGGACGCGGAGCCGCACGACGCCGCCTACCGACGCGCAAGGGTACTGCTACGCAAAACTTTCCGGATCCAGCCTGACGCCTGGGGATATTCTAAGGTAAGGAATCTATCACTAACTACTGTCTCTTACAGATATATCGTTACACAAGTTAGTAACTTGTGCTACGCTAAGCGTCGCTTGTGGTAAGCATCCAAAAAGTTGTTGCATTCGGTCACGGTACAGTTGCAATTGGCCAGGTCTGTGCATTAGCACATGCTGAGCAGCCATTGCGTAACAGGAGCAGAAGAACCAGGACGCCACCCGCCAGTGCTAGGATTAGTGGTAATCCTCCAAAGGCGCTGGAAAAAATAGAATGAATAAAGGCCGGTATTACTCCAAATATCGTCTAAAAAGAAGTCACAAGGCCGGATCCCACAAGCTTAAAAAAATGAGCGAGGCCTTTTGTGTCAGACGCATTAAATGTTTGATGTATCAGTTCCCAAAATGCAGTGGGAGATTCGTGTTCAGATGTGACTGAATCTCACTAGACGTTCTAGCCACCTGCAATTCGATGGTGTCTCGAGCCGAACCTTGCTTCTGTTGTTGCTGCCCCTGTTTTTTATTATTTAGGAAAGAACGGGCGCCCATCCTTATCAGACTGGGCTTTTTGTTGAGTTTGAGGTTGAGTTTGAGTAAAAGGCTTAATTCCCAGACTATTGCGCCCTAAGGTTTTATAAGCTTTAGCAATAATCTTCGGAAATTCGCGCTGTTTGTCTGCGTCAGCAACCGCTTCCAAGCGTTGTGCCACTTGTAAGCTTACAGCTTCACCCTTCACATTAGCAAGGATCATATGGCAAACTATATCGACCAACTCAAGGGCCGCTTCGGCCCCATGTTCATTTTGAACACGTTTTATCAGGGAAGGGAGTACAGTCCTTGAGGGAGTGCCAAAGCACATTGAATATACCGCTGCAAACACTCTACCCCAAGTGTTACAATCAGCCAACTCGGGAACAAAGCCTTTAGGTAAGCTCATGGTCAGAATCCTGTGTTTCTCCACAGGTGTTGTATTTGGAAAAACCGCTTCGAGTGCCCAAATTTCTCAGCAAGCCAATAAGGAAACTCGTCCTTATTTTGCGGACGCTTGCCCATCACAGAATTAATCATGATAGGACTGATTACTACACCACCGGATCCCGGTGGTTGTGCAGCATTTCCAGGTGGCCCCACCTGCATGTTGCGCGACATGAACTGTGTAACAGCTCTATGTACAGGTATTAACGAAGTATGCAATACGCGTAGCTCTGCGACTGTAGCATTAAGATAATTTGGGTGCGGGGTATACCCAGCCAAAATGGACCACGTGGCCCCATCAATCGATAAGGGGCCTAAACGGACCACTGTCATAGGGTGAGGAAAGGTGCCATTAAACCATATAGTGTGTTGCCAAGCCGTTAACGGAACTTCAAGAGATCGATAATCCCGCGGTAACGCAGTGGCAGTATACTCGTGAAAGAAATTATCAGTGCCATCCGCCGCCGGGAAGGTTACCCAAGAATAAAACACCTCGAAGCGGTGCGCCCATCCGCCTCAACAACAAAGATAGGATCAGCACCACCATTAGGGACCCCATATTGGGTCAAATAAGTGGTGACTGGAGCGCGGTTCAGAGGTGCTATGGCGACTGCCATAATGAAAGAAAAAATTAAACAACCTACTCGTGGCAGCGCAACACCGGGTAAGAGAAAGATCTTTTAGAATTCAAGCTTGAAAAACCTATAATTTTACAATATAGGAGGCTACACCGTCGCAACTGTCTCCAGAAACAGATGTGAGGGGATTGTGGACAAGCACAAGCACTACTCAGGAGTCTCGCCGATAAGTACCAGACCAAACGTTGGGCGCCATGTTGCGGGGATTCTGAACATACACAGAACTATGTGCAGGAAAACAGGACCTCGGTTTATAGGGGCTGAGCCTTCCTACCACCTCAATACCCAAAATCCCAAAGCCGACTAGCTATAGTGTCTCATTCGTTCTCCTACATAATCATGAAGCTACAAATGATTAGACAACCCAGAACACAACACTCCCGACTCTCTCAGGAATCACGGTAGCAAGACACACCCTTTCGCTCACTCACTCGTACTTGTCCACAATAAGAATTATCAGTCACTGTTATAGTTTAAAATGTTTATTTTAACTATCGTGCTCTATAATGCAGTATACGAGCCACCACCAGCAGCAAAATGCATAAACCTAAAATAGCATTGTTACAATTCCATACATTATAAAGGGGGATGTCATCATATACAGACAGTGGATAAGGGATTATAAGGCCTAACCACCCTCCCCTTGGTCAAAAGAAGTTTTATTATATAAAGGAAGATCTCTGGGCTTTGTCAGCAGACCCCATACCTTAGTGCCTAGATGGTAGTTTTACATAATAGGAACAGCATAGCTCTTCTCCCTGGAAAGGTCCCTCTCCAAGTGTGTCTTAGAACAACATGCATCCCCGTAATATCAAAGCACGAGTTTCCAGCAGCGCAGCTGTGTTAGCATGTTTTGTCTAGGTGCTAGGGACTGACCAGAACAGAATAACAAGGGGCATTGTTGATCGACCTTGCACATCGTGTTCAGACTAAACTCCAGGAACAGGCAAAGAACGCAGAAAGCAGACAGTTCTCATGTGAAAGGCACAAGCAGAGTCTTACAAAACAAAGTCATGTAGTAACGTGTGCAAAAGCAGCATCATGGCAGCAGAGCTCATGCTAATTTAGCAATGTCGACAATTACCCCTACGGCCATGTAACAGGAAAGCTGGAATAGTGCTATACCATCAATAGAGGTCCTCACAGAAGAATACCGTGGAGATGTAAAGCTGCAGTTGCGCATATCTACCAATGGAGGTCCTAATAGAAGAATACAATGGAGATGGAAAGCTGCAGCTGTGCTAATCTACCAACAGAGGTCCTAACAGAAGAGTACAATGGAGACGGAAAGCTGTAGTTGCATTAATCTGCCAACAGAGGTCCTACCAGAAGAATACAATGGAGATCGAAAGCTGTAGTTGTGCTAATCTACCAACAGAGGTCCTACCAGAAGAATACAATGGAGATCGAAAGCTGTAGTTGTGCTAATCTACCAACAGAGGTCCTACCAGAAGAATACAATGGAGATGGAAAGCTGCAGCTGTGCTAATCTACCAACAGAGGTCCAAACAGAAGAATACAATGGAGATGGAAAGCTGCAGCTGTGCTAATCTACCATCAGAGGTCCAAACAGAAGAATACAATGGAGATGGAAAGCTGCAGCTGTGCTAATCTACCAACAGAGGTCCTACCAGAAGAATACAATGGAGATGGAAAGCTGTAGTTGTGCTAATCTACCTATAGAGGTCCTAACAGAAGAATACAATGGAGACGGAAAGCTATAGTTGCGCTAATCTACCAACAGAGGTCCTAACAGAAGAATACAATGGACATGGAAAGCTGGAGCTGTGCTAATCTACCAACAGAGGTCCTACCAGAAGAATACAATGGAGATGGAAAGCTGCAGCTGTGCTAATCTACCTATGGAGGTCCTACCAGAAGAATACAATGGAGATGGAAAGCTGTAGTTGTGCTAATCTACCTATGGAGGTCCTACCAGAAGAATACAATGGAGATGGAAAGCTGCAGCTGTGCTAATCTACCATCAGAGGTCCAAACAGAAGAATACAATGGAGATGGAAAGCTGCAGCTGTGCTAATCTACCAACAGAGGTCCTACCAGAAGAATACAATGGAGATGGAAAGCTGCAGCTGTGCTAATCTACCAACAGAGGTCCAAACAGAAGAATACAATGGAGACGGAAAGCTGTAGTTGCACTAATCTACCATCAGAGGTCCAAACAGAAGAATACAATGGAGATGGAAAGCTGCAGCTGTGCTAATCTACCAACAGAGGTCCTACCAGAAGAATACAATGGAGATGGAAAGCTGTAGTTGCGCATATCTACCAACAGAGGTCCTACCAGAAGAATACAATGGAGATGGAAAGCTGCAGCTGTGCTAATCTACCAACAGAGGTCCTAACAGAAGAGTACAATGGAGACGGAAAGCTGTAGTTGCATTAATCTGCCAACAGAGGTCCTACCAGAAGAATACAATGGAGATGGAAAGCTGCAGCTGTGCTAATCTACCAACAGAGGTCCAAACAGAAGAATACAATGGAGATGGAAAGCTGCAGCTGTGCTAATCTACCAACAGAGGTCCAAACAGAAGAATACAATGGAGATGGAAAGCTGCAGCTGTGCTGATCTACCAACAGAGGTCCAAACAGAAGAATACAATGTAGCTGGAAAGCTGTAGTTGCATTAATCTGCCAACAGAGGTCCAAACAGAAGAATACAATGGAGCTGGAAAGCTGCAGCTGTGCTAATCTAGCAATAGAGGTCCTAATAGAAAAATACAATATGGATGGAAAAAACTGCAGTTGTGCTAATCTACCAATAGAGGTCCGATGGAGATGGAAAGCTGCAGTTGTGGTAATCTACCTATAGAGGTCCTAACAGAAGAATACAATGGACATGGAAAGCTGCAATATTGCTATACCATCAATAGAGGTCCTCACTGAAGGGTACAATGGAGATGGAAAGCTGCAGTTGTGCTAATCTACCAATAGAGGTCCTAACAAAAGAGTGCAATGGTGGAGAGAGAATGTAGCCTAATGGCTAGGGCGGTCGACCTCAAATCTAAGGAACGGGGTTGGAGTCTCGGCAATGACGCTCAACATCCTGTGATTCTGGGCAAATCACTTAACCTCCCCGTGCCTAACAAAAATGAATGTGTCCTAATGTAATGCAACTGGTGCTCATGTAAAGCCCTCTGATACCCGATACCTTTGGGTCAAGTTTGCGTTCTAAAAACCTCAGGGGGGAAAAAAAAAATCTACCAACAGAGGTCCTCACAGAATAGTACAATGGAGCTGGAAAGCTGCAGTTGTGTTATACTACCAATAGATGTCCTAATAGAAAACTTAAATGGAGATGGAAAACTGCTGTTGTGCTAATCTACCAACAGAGGTCCTCACTGAAGAGTACAATAGAGAAGGAAAGCGGCAGTTGTGCTAATCTACCAACAGAGGTCCTACCAGAAGAATACAATGGACATGGAAAGCTGCAGTTGTGCTAATCTGTCAATAGAGGTCCTAACAGAAAAATGCAATGGACATGGAAAGCTGCAGTTGTGCTAATCTGTCAATAGAGGTCCTAACAGAAAAATGCAATGGACATGGAAAGCTGCAGTTGTGCTAATCTGTCAATAGAGGTCCTAACAGAAAAATGCAATGGACATGGAAAGCTGCAGTTGTGCTAATCTGTCAATAGAGGTCCTAACAGAAAAATGCAATGGACATGGAAAGCTGCAGTTGTGCTAATCTGTCAATAGAGGTCCTAACAGAAAAATGCAATGGACATGGAAAGCTGCAGTTGTGCTAATCTACCAATAGAGTTCCTAACAAAAGAGTGCAATGGAGCTTGAAAGCTGCAGTTGTGCTACTTTCAGCAGCGATCCTCACAGAAGAGTAAAATGGAGGTGAAATGTTGAGGAGGTGTGGCTTCAACCTAGAAATTTGCATGCACACTCTTGCTACGTTAATCCCCTGTGCTCATTTTCTAAAGGATAAATAAATATACCAAAGCTGCTGGCTAGTGATGAGTCAACATTACAACTTCCAATAAATGCCTTCAGTTTTGTGGAAATAATTGACGATACTCTACTGTACGTAGGGGCTAGCAGTCACTAGGGACTATAAGTGTCTAAAAAACATAATTTCTGGCAAACTGTATATAAAGTGAGTGGGTGTGACTTCAACCTACAAATTTCCATGTGCATTCTTGCTATTTTGTTTATTAAGAATAACGAAATGTTAGCTGGTTGGTAGCACTGTGTCAATATTGCCACTTACAGTAAATATCTTGATTGCTGTGGCAGTATTTAATGACATACTACTATACATTGAGATTAGCCTTCACTGCAGAGTAAAAGTGTCTAGAAACGTTTATTCATGGGGAACTATTTTTAGGTGTATGCATGCACGTTGTTCTATACTACCAACAGAGGTATTTACAGAAAAGTAGTACAGTGGAGATGGATAATTTGTTGCACTCTGCTACCAATACAGGGCCTCAGACAAAAGTACAAGGGAAACGGAAAGCTGGAGTTATCCAGTATTGGATCTTTCATAGATTCACATGCTTGAATCATCCCCGTCGTTGAGGTGGGAGTCTCATAGTAAAATAATAATAGTTGTAATTCATATCATCATAGGCAACAATGCATTGCATAGTCATTGCAGTAGCCCATCCATGTCTTTTTGTAAAAAAAGAACCAAAGTTGAAACACAGCCAATCAGCCACCAGCACCCTCTAGAACACTCCACAGAGAGGCAAGACCCTCAGATTTTCTACTGCACGTCGTCGTGACAGGGAGTTCTCCCTCAGCTCTGCTCAGTTTTTTCTCTTTATTCGGATTTCTGTGAGTACATGATTTCTGATTCTTCTAAAAAAAGGACTCTTCAGGCCTTGTGGGTCATGTGGGAAGAAAGGGCTGCATTTTGAAGATCCCCAAAAGGATTGTATTTATTGCCTGTGCCCTCTTCACAAGGTAAAGAACTGCAGAATATGTAAAAACTTCTCCTCTAAGACTCTTAAAGACAGGGAAGGCAAATTGCTTATCTGGCTGGAAAGGCTAAAATCAAAAACCTCTGGTCTATTTGATGAGGAAGGCAGTGTTAGTTCCCATGCTTCAACCCACCTATCTAAGAAGAGAGACAGATCTGCAGAATCCCCTGAGGGACGTAAGAAAGCTTATAAAAAGACCCATCATGAGTGAGCATACTGCCTCAAAAAAAGGGAAGCTTCTATTCCCTTCTGAGGAAAAATCTGCTTCAAAAACTGCCTCAAAAACTGCCTCTAAGCTGCCTAAGACTCAGTCAGAGTAAGACCTCTTCGTCGAAGAAAAAGACTTCGTCCACGACAAAAGTACAGTTGGATTTTGTACCTCAGCATTCGTTGTCGGCGCTTGCATCGTCGACGTAAGCTTCGACGAAGACTTTACCGTCGTCGACGACCGCCATTACATCGTCGGCGCTTGCACTGCCGACGGTGCCTCTAATGACGACACCGCCACCACCATCGGCGTCTCCACCGTTGACGGCGCTTCCAACGTCGACGGCACTTCCATCGTCGACAACTTCTTCATCGGCGGTAGTTTTGCCGTCGACGACATAGACGATGAATACACCGTCATTGACAACAGTTTTTTCTACATCGACGCTGTCCGTTTCACCATCGATGGGGATTTCGTCGACGCCTCACCAAAAGAGGCCCTCTTCATTACAATTCACTCCGGTCTTGTCCTCTAGATTCTCGTCGACGATCCCGTCGTCGAGAGGATTTTACCAAGCTCCATCATACATCTCCCCTTTGCCTCCTAGACAATGTTTGGAGGAATCTGAGGATGATGGGTTGTTTAGTACGGCCCGCAGCCCTGCTCAACTTTATGTAAAATTTCAGGAAGAGGAGGATGAAGATGAGTATTATGGGCCACATTATCATCAGCCCATGGAAAGGTCACAGGTGTTGATGCCTCACCAAGAGATACAAATGCCTTTTGCATTAGTGCAGGATCTCACGGGTGTGCTGCATGATTACCACACCCGCTTCCCTACAGCAGCAGGAACTGTGGAAAAAGGGAAAGGTCTCCTCCACCTGTTTTGGACTCTGCAACAGTCTCTGTGCCCACTACTGAGTCACAAGATTCTGTACCTGTACCACAAGACCAGATGTCACAGGACGACGATGCAGAGGAAGGTGAGATTCCTAAAACACCTACTATTGTAGATGAGTGGGAAGATTATCTAATCCCTACACCTTCTCCACCAGCTCCTCAAGCGATTCACTCTCTGCCTGAGGATATTGGGGGCTTCCATGCATTAATGGAAAGAGCGGCAAATCGTTTTCACCTACCAATGCCAGTTAAACAGTCTGACTGTTTTTTATACGATTTTAAGGATCAAAATAGAAAGTCTGTACACTCAATTCCCATTATAGATTATATTTGGGAGGAAGGAGTTAAAATCATGAAGAATCCATATTTGGTGCCTGCAATCCTTCCTAGGATTGATAAAAATTGATAAAAAATATAAAGCACTTGACGATGCACCTGCATGCTTAGTGGGACAGCCTAGGCCAGATTCTATTATTACTCAGGCTGCGCAAGGAAGATCGCGGAATCCTTCTGTACCCATTACGGCTCCGCCTCATAAAGATGGAAGACGTTTAGACAACATTGGGAAGAGGTTCACTACTATTGCTGGTGCGTCAGTGCGTGCCGCAAATTCCCTAGCAATCCTAGGAAGATATAACTGCCAAATGTGGTCTGATGTGGCTTCATAGCTCGATTTGTTGCCGGACGATAAAAAACAGGAGGCAAGGAAAGGTTTGCTTGAAGGGGAACGGTCAGCCTCTGAGATCATCAATATATCCATGGATATGGCTTCTCTGGCTTTTAGACAACTAGCAGGAGCTGCAGTTCTCCGTCGCCAAGGATGGCTTAAGTCTGCTACCTTCCATCCAGAGGTACAAAGTAAAATTTTAGAAATGCCATTTGATGGAGAAACTATTTGGGAAGCATATAGATGACGCTTTACAAGAAATAAAGAAGGATACTGATACAGCTAAAGCATTAGGTACACTGCAATATAGGAAGACACCTTTTCGAGGAGCATGTGGCAGAGGGTCATATTCCTTTCGAGGGAGCTATCAGAAGTACCAACTGCAATCATATCAATATAGATATGGCTATCAACAGCAGCAGTCGTATCGAGCCCTGTCTGCCGCTTACTCCAGACAGTAACCCAGAAGAAAACAACCTACTCAGACTAGAGACAATGCTAGACAGCAGTGACAACTTCCCATCACCTGCTGTGATTCGGCTAAACACCAACCTCAATTCGACAAATATTTCCCTACACTACGATCAATGGAACAAAATTGCAACGGACAAATGTGTCCTGGACATCGTAAAGTATGGTCATACTCTAGAATTCGTAAAACTCCCACCGCTCCATCCACCTCTAAAGAAGCTTCCACCTCATCTCAAATTGCTCAGAAAGGAAGCCATGGTTATGCTCCACAAAGGGGACATAGGAAAAGTTCCTCGTTCTCAGATGGCAAAAGGTTTTTATTCCCGCTTCTTCCTAATAAAAAAGAAGTCGGGAGAATGGAGGCCAATTCTGGATCTCAGAAAACTAAACAAATATCTGCAGAAAAAGTCTTTCCGCATGGTCACCCTGCAGGAAATACTTCAACTTCTCAATCATGCGGACTTTATGACAATTCTAGATTTGCAAGATGCGTATTTCCATTTCCCTATTCATCCCAAACATCGAAAATGTCCCTGTTTCACTGTGGCAGGGGCTCATTTTCAGTTTCAGAGTCCTCCCTTTTGTCTTCGTTCAGCCCCAAGAGTATTCACCAAATGTCTGGCTCCAGTTGCTGCTCATCTCAGGCTTCAGGGTCTGCAACTGTTTCCTTACCTAGACGACTAGCTAGTAAAAGCACAATCTTTTTAGCAGGCCTCAAAGGCAACTTCAATCTGCTTACAAATGTTTTGTTCCCTGGGGCTAACTCTCAATTATCAAAAGTCAGTTGTGCAACCGGCTCAGAGAACGGTTTTTCTCGGAGCAATCCTAGACACTGTCCAAGACCAGGCAAACGCACCTTATTTTTCTAGCGACAAGGCTAACAGGAAAAAAGTTTGCTTCTGTGAGACTGATAAAATCTCTGCTCGGCATGATGTCCTCAACAATTCTAATGGTTCCTTGTGCTCGTCTCAGAATGAGACCATTACAGGAGGAGCTGGACAGTCAATGGCTCCAAGTAATGGGATCGTTCGACGTCCTAGTGCAGATAACTCCAGTCATGAAAACAGCACTACTTTGGTGGCAGTCCTCCAGGAATCTCTTGACAGGGCTAACTTTCCTTTCTCGGATGCCAGATTTCGTCCTCACTACAGACGCTTCTCTAGAAGGCTGGGGGGCTCACCTTCAAGACCTCCGGATAAGAGGCAAGTGGTCCAAAGCACTCTCAAGGATGCACATCAATTTCCTGGAGCTACGAGCCATTTCTCTAGCCTTGCAGGCATTCGTTCCAAGAATATGAGGTGCCTCGGTCCTTATAAGAACAGACAATACTACATGCATGCATTACCTCAACAAGCAAGGAGGTACTCGTTCCCATATCCTATCTCTGGAAGCACAGG
The DNA here is from genome assembly GCA_963921515.1 of Calotriton arnoldi. Lineage (NCBI taxonomy): Eukaryota > Metazoa > Chordata > Amphibia > Caudata > Salamandridae > Calotriton > Calotriton arnoldi. The sequence goes on from CAWUFW010000054.1 coordinate 4,328,444, forward strand.
ACATTTGGAAATGGGTTCTCTCACACCACATCTCTATCAAGGTGGAACATCTTCCAGGGGTGAACAACAGTCTGGCAGATGCTATAAGCAGGACTTCCAATTCTTGCCACGAATGGGAGCTAGATCAGAAGGTTCTCGATTTCATCTCTCAGCTTGGATCTCTTCGCTTCAGGAATGAATCGGAAATGCCAATTCTTCGCCAGCTGGGAACCAGAAAGAGGATCATGGAGAAACGCTTTTCTAATAAGGTGGTCGGGGATCCTCGCCTATGCCTTTCCTCCCTTCCCGTTAATACCAAGGATTCTAATGAAAATGAAAAGGGAGCCATGCCGTCTGACCCTCATTGCTCCACGTTGGCCACGCCAACATTAGTTCACAGAACTTCTTCTGCTCTCAGAATGCAAACCTTATCGCCTTCCAGTATCTTCGACGCTGTTAACAATGAACAGGGGCCAGATTCTCCATCCACATCCAGCGCCACTACAGCTGCATGCGTGGTTACTGAACTCACTGAATTTAAAGACCTAGACCTGCCACAAGACTGTAGAGACATTCTTTCTAAAGCAAGGGCACCGTCCACTATCAAAACTTAGTCTCAGATGGAAACGAGTTTGTTCATGGTGCCTTCGTAACAATGTGCACCCACTTGAGTCTTCTCCAGATAAAATGTTGCCTTATCTTCTCTCTCTGGCTAAATCTGGCCTTATGTTCACTTCTATTAAGGTACATCTTGCTGCTATCTCTACTTAGAGATGTTCCTTTGGAAATGTATCCCCTTGTTCATGTCGACTGGTAAAACAGTTCATGAAAAGGCTTATCAGAGTGTTCCCTCCTATAAGAGCTCCCCCTCCGGAATGGAGACTTAATTTAGTTCTGGCGCAACTAATGAAACACCCCTTTGAGCCTATACACAGAGCTGAGCTCAAATATGTTTCCCGGAAGGTGGCTTTATTGTTGGCTCTTACATCAGCCAGGAGAGTCAGCGAAATTCAAGCCTTCACAATTAAAGAACCGTACCTTCGCTTTACAAATGACTGTGTACTGCTTAGAACAAATCCAGTATTTATTCCAAAGGAACCATCTGCTTTCCACCTTAATGAGCTGGTTATTTTGAGAACATTCTTTCCAAATCCTTCTTCCCCGGCTGAGAAGGCTCTTCATACATTGGACATTAAAAGATGTCTCAAGTTTTATTTATCACATACTAAAAGCATCCGAAAATCTGATTAGCTTTTTGTTTCCTATGGTTCGCAAAAGCCAGGTACTGCAGTGACTAAAGCAACGATTGCCAGGTGGATTGCAACTGCTATTCATTTCTGCCATTCTAAAGCAGGCAGACCTCTTACTGTCAAACCTAAGGCTCATTCTGCGAGAGCAGTATCATCCTCAGCGGCGCTCTTTGCGGGAGTGCCATTGGATAAAATTTGCCATACCGCAACATGGAAAAATGTTCATACATTTACGCGGCATGACTGCTTGGATTTGGCTACGGAAGCAGAAGCGGCAGTGGGACAAGCAGTCTTACGTAATCTTTTTCAATAAGGTAAGCCTCTGCTTTGGAGGTGTTTAATTTTAATTCACTGCATTTTGATTCGCATGTTATTGCTGTTTATTTGTGTGTGTATATATATATCATGTGATCAAGGCCGAGGGACGGCCGAAACGCGTCATGGCGGACTAGCTTGGTGGCAATAAAGAAATATCTTGCACTGATTTGGGACTACGCTCGTTTTTACTTTGAGGAGACTTTAAGCGAGAACTAGCAATATATATATATATATATATATATATATATATTTATATATATTCATTGTTAGAAATGGGGGACAGCATTGTGTAAGGCAGACGGGCCCTATTCAGGTGCAGGTGCTACTCCTCCCGCCACTCCAAATGCAGATCAGGCCTATTCAGCCTAGCGCTGACTCATCCAGACTCTCTGGAGCCACTGCATATCCCTAGCCCCTGTCACTCCAAAGCCAGACAGTCAATACACTTCCTAGCAGAAGCACACAGGATGACTAAGCAAGAAAATACCTACTTTCTAAAAGTGATATTTTCAAACACAATGTACAAATCACCTTCACTAAAAGGTGCATTTTAACATTCTGAGTTCAGGCATACTAAACTTTATTTTCCTACCTTGTTCCCAGGGGCAGTTATGTTCATAAGATGTTATAAACTAACTCCCCATTCTGTCCTATGGGAACAGGTATGAAAAATAACAAATGGGGGGAGGGAGTAAAGAGGTGTAAAGATAGAATCTACCTCCTGGTTCAACTAACGTATAAACAATATGATTCTACCCTTCAAAATAGAAATTATTATTTTATTTATTTATTTCTCTAGTGATTCTAAAAGGTGTGATAGTGTTCCATGAAATGTCATGGAAAAGCACTAAGTGTTTGTCAAGTACCCCTCACACACTATGAATCCCATAGTGTCATGCTTCATCATAGGGGTCTTCCCGTCCCTCTACGGGGCGGGGCGTGCTGCAACCTGCGGATACGCGGGAGCACTGTGTTTGTGAAAATAGGCTATGTGTAGTGTAGGGGTGAGAGTGGTAGGGTCTGTGATAAATTAAAAGTTAAAAATTCCCTGGCTAGTGGAAAAAACACATTTTATTCACTTCCCTAGCTGGAAACATTAAAAATTAAAAAAGGGGATGTGTAGGGGGTATACTCTAATGCGATGCCCTCTACCGGGTCAACATGTTTCGTAAGCAGTCCCCACTGCTTACTTGTCAGGACCTAATCTGATCCCTACTGCACTCAAGATATATTGCTTTATTTATATATGTTGTATGCCTAACTTTCAAAACAAACATGCAAAAATAATCATGTCTGAAAAACAGGGGTAAAATTGCCCATAGTAGTTTTCAAAACCAATTCGGAATCTGTAATGATGAAAGAACATAGAATAAACAACCCATAAGATTGTCTTATCAAACACAACACCATAACGTGGAATCACAATGTTGCCGTGATATATTTTATCGAGTTTCTGGTGCACAACACTTGTTAATGCTAGCCAGCGATTGTGATGCCCACTTGGTGGTACCTTAATGTTAGTTTGCTGAAACATACACTAGAAAAACACAAAAATACGATCACACACACATACACAATTGTCCGTTTTTTAGTAAGTGGTTCTGTTTACTATAAACTTCAAGTGCAACTATTTGGCAAATGAGGATAAACTCAATCATACATTCAAAAGGGTAGACACGCAAAGGGAAACAAATCGGCTTGTCATATCTACACACAGTATGAATTGCATGTTTATATCATTATTGCCGTGATATATTTTTCTCGAGTTTCTGGTACACAACACTTGATGGCAAGTTTTTATCGTTATAGCAATAGACAGAGGAAAAGGCACTATGTACATACGCTATTTAGAATAATAATCAGGCTTCATGAGCTTGCACCGAAGAGGAGGTTGCCTTGAAATATTCACTGTGGGTAAATTAAGAGGTCACATGACATTAGTGTTTTGCCGATCCCACCATGTATTTCCAAAGTGAGATCAGAAGAAACTTCTTGGTATTTAATAAACGAGCCGCGTTTAAAGACCTGCTCAAGTCTTACTCACATGAAAAAGGCTATGCCCTCGCCTGTAAATACCTCCGTACAGCTCCGTGGAACGTTGTGAATGTGTTCACGCTGAGTATTTATCTGATTTGTAATTGAAGGAAAAAACCGCGAACCGGTTTACAAAACAACTAGAATGCTAAGGATTCAAAGATGGCCGCCATTTCTGTGCCGATGCTGTATTAAAGAAGAACCACTTCCTGGACTGATAAAAAAAGGCCCGATCTTTCCATAAAGGCTGGTATAGACAATGTTTCAAGGGCATGTTGCAACCAAGGTACTATGACTGTCAGGCATTATTGTAGTGCCAAGAATGACCGGTTATTTTTCACTTAGTATATTTAGGACTTTACACTCGTGATAGTCCTGTTATCACTACTATGGGGTAGATCAAAATGTTGCTATCGTGCAAAGACAAATATTAAGAAGATGAAAAAAATATATATACACAAACGAAGAACATGAGCTTCTGTTTTACAAAAAAGGGGGGAGAAAAAGACTGTCCTTAGATATTCAGTGAGACAAGCAGGGAAAAAAGAACATTATATATTATATATAGGACTGCATTCTCCATGATAGTCCGGTGATCATAGTAATATTCATAATTGGCCCCATGGAATTTCATCGTTTAAACCACTGATATTTGTCTTTAAACGGAACACCCATCTCTGTTCCTTCTCAAAAAGGTTCCTCTCGTTTGGGACCTGTTCGATCACTGTCCAAGAGATGTCCTCTGGCGCGTGTCCTTTTTCTAGGTAGTGGGATGCCATTTTTGTGGTGCTTTTTTTGCACCTAATGTTGCTTTTGTGTTCTCCTATCCTTATTTTAACTGGGCGTATTGTCATTCCCACATACTCCAGTAGACAAGGACAGGTGATGAGGTATACTACATTGCTACTGTTGCAAGTAGTAAATTTTCTCTGTTCCCATTTTGTGCCATTGAGAAAAGTGATTTCTTTGCTCTTCCTTGTTAGTTGGCAGACTATACATTTCCCACATGGGTGGTGTCCGTGTATTTTTGCCATTGCTGTTGATTGGCCGGTTGGTTCAATCTGTCGGGGTCTTGTGTGTACAATCATGTCACGAATGCTTTTTCCACGCCTGTGCGAAAAAATCGGTTTTGAGAGATTCATCCCACCACTGTTCAAGATCCGCCAGTGCTTATTGATGATCTTGGTTACCTGATTAGAGCTGGCGTTGTATGTTGTTATACAAAATGGCCGTCTGTCATCAGGCTTAGGTTGGGCAGGTTCTAAAAGACTCTCTCTGCAGTTGTTACGTGCTCTTTTATAGGCCTGGTCTATTACCCTCTTCGGGTATTGTCTTTTTTCAAGTTTCTTTTTGAGATCCTCTGATTGTATTTTGAAGTCGGTAACTTCAGTACAGTTGCGTCTAAGACGTAAAAATTGACCGTAGGGGAGATTATCCCGTAGATGTTTTGGGTGGAAGCTTTGATATAACAGTAGACAATTCTTGGATGTTGTTTTGAAATGCGTTGTGGTCACGAGTTTCAGCAAACTAACATTAAGGTACCACCAAGTGGGCATCACAATCGCTGGCTAGCATTAACAAGTGTTGTGCAACAGAAACTCGATAAAATATATCACGGCAACATTGTGATTCCACGTTATGGTGTTGTGTTTGATAAGACAATCTTATGGGTTGTATATTCTATGTTCTTTCATCATTACAGATTCCGAATTGGTTTTGAAAACTACTATGGGCAATTTTACCCCTGTTTTTCAGACATGATTATTTTTGCATGTTTGTTTTGAAAGTTAGGCATACAACATATATAAATAAAGCAATATATCTTGAGTGCAGTAGGGATCAGATTAGGTCCTGACGAGTAAGCAGTGGGGACTGCTTACGAAACATGTTGACCCGGTAGAGGGCATCGCATTAGAGTATACCCCCTACACATCCCCTTTTTTAATTTTTAATGTTTCCAGCTAGGGAAGTGAATAAAATGTTTTTTCCACTAGCCAGGGAATTTTTAACTTTTCATTTATCACAGACCCTACCACTCTCACCCCTACACTACACATAGCCTATTTTCACAAACACAGTGCTCCCGCGTATCCGCAGGTTGCAGCACGCCCCGCCCCGTAGAGGGACGGGAAGACCCCTATGATGAAGCATGACACTATGGGATTCATAGTGTGTGAGGGGTACTTAACAAACACTTAGTGCTTTTCCATGACATTTCATGGAACACTATCACACCTTTTAGAATCACTAGAGAAATAAAATAATAATTTCTATTTTGAAGGGTAGAATCATATTGTTTATAAACTATGGGAACAGGTAGCCTTGCAATAGTGAAAAACGAACTAGGCATTAATTCACTATCAGGACATGCCACACACATCAGGGCATGTCCTACCTTTCACATACACTGCACCCTGCCCACAGGGGTACCTTGGACCTACCTTAGGGGTGACTAACATGTAAGAAAAGGGGGGGTTAGGGCCTGGCAAGTGGGTGCACTTGCCAAGTCGACATGGCAGTTAACAACTGCGCACAGACAAGGCGGTGGCAGGTCTGAGTTACCGTTTCAGAGCTACTCATGTGGGTGGCACAATCCGTGCTGCATGCCCACTAGTAGCATTTGATTTACCAGCCCTGGCACACTTAGTGCACTTTACTAGGGACTGACCAGTAAGTCAAATATACCAATCATGGATAACCAATCATGTTCACAATTTACACAGAGAGCATATGCACTTTAGCACTGATTAGCAGTGGTAAATTGCCCAGAGTAATAAAACCAACAAACACAAGTCAGGACAAAATAGGAGAAAGAAGCAAAAAATGTGGGGATAACCCTGCAAAAAGGGCCAAGTCCAACATTCATATTTATGAGTAGATGTGTGCCTGTATATTTATTTAGATATCTATTAGTTCTTTATATGGTACCCGCCATCCTCTAGTATTAAGTCTGAATGATTATTCTTTCAATAACTGCTGGCTACTCTGATTCAAGCATGTGAATCTATGAAAGATCCAATACTGGATAAGAAAACGAGTTACTTAACTGTAACTTCAGTTATCCAGTATTGGTATCTTTCATAGATTCACATGCGACCCACCCTCCTCCCCGGAGAGGCTTCCCTTATTATTATTATAAATACTCTAGTCACTTGTGCTAGAAAATCTGAGGGTCTTGCCTCTCTGTGGAGTGTTTCTAAAGGGTGCTGGCGCCTGATTGGCTGTGTTTCAACTTTGGTTCTTTTTTACAAAAAGACATGGATGGGCTACTGCCATGACTGTGCAATGCATTGTTGCCTATGATGATATGAATTACTACTATTATTATTATTATTTTGCCGTGAGACACCCACCTCGACGGCGGGGTGATTCAAGCATGTGAATCTATGAAGGATAACTGAAGTTACAGGTAAGTAAGCCGTTTTCTTACTCTATACTACCAATATAGGTCCTCACAGAAGAGTACAATGGCGACGGAAAGCTGCACTTGCACTATACTACTTATAGAGGTTCTCATATAAGAGTGCAGTGGAGATGGAAAGTTGAGTCAATGTGGCTTCAAGCTAGAAATTTTCATGCACACTCTTGCTACTGTAATGCCTTGTGCTTGTTTTTCTAAAGGATAAATAAATATGCCAAAGTTGGTTGATAGTGATGAGTCAACAGTGCAACTTACAATAAATTTCTTGACTGTTACGGAAATGGTTGATGACACCCTACTATACATAAGGACTAGCCCTCACTGGGGAGTACAAGTGTTTAAAAAGCTTCATTCATGTAGAACTACTTTTTAGGTGTATGCATACATGTGCTAGGGTACAATGCAATCACTCAAAGTGAAGGTATCCAGTGGCTAAAATGGGCTGGACCATTAACCTGTATTTTGTGCTGGGGTGGGAGGCAGCCTTATTTCAATGACATTTGAACAGACCAGTATCAGATGAGTGTTGACTGACAGCATCAATATATGTATGTATTTTTGTAAGATAATATTTGGAAAACATGAGGCCGGCAAGACAGCTAAAGCGGTCCTTAAGCTAGACCTAAGAAGAGCTTAGATGTTTGCAGTGCTTTACTTAAAATGTTATCTATTTAGCAAGCTGTCTATACCTCGTGCAAATTCTGAAGGTTTCAAGACTTTCCAGAACAGAAAACACCCTTACATTACCTTTCAAAAGAAGAGTGCTTTGTCACCTTGAAGCTGTTTCAATGGCGCCATTAATTAAACCCTATACTAGTTCTGGAATCTTTACATTTGCAGATTAACCAATAGGACACATTTACATTGGTTTCAGGTAGCTGGAACCCTGGAAAGAGAGTTTGTCTCTTTAGTTCTCTGTCCCATCCTTTCCTTTTACAGTACAGGACGTCTCAGGCACTCTTTATTCTGAGGCAACGCCGCATTGACCCGGCATGTATGGTGCGTATCACCAAACCGAAAGGAAACTGTTTTGTAAAATAAAAAAGGTTGGGAAGGTCATTCCCAATAGATCCTGCCCATTTTGACCACTGCACCAGCCTTCCCTAGGCCTCCACTACCAGAAACAACTGTACACACACCCTGAGGTAATTCAACTTGTAGCAGGCAGCCCAGAATTGGAGAATAAAAGACACTGGCTTATAGAGGTGAGACCGCTTTGCAAATGGCTGCCTGTTATCTCCGGGTTGTATTTCACTTGCTTATTCCCATTTGTTCCAGGCGGCTTATTGGGATGGGACACAAGATTGCTCAAGTGTACTATGGGTTATTGGGGATTTGAAGAGTAATTGGTTGGTATCTATGCCCGGGTATAACTATCTGGTCACACTGTACAACACTAGACTAGCATACCTACCTCAGGATGCATTGCGCTTTGTAGCCACGTAAACAGCTCCCAACTTAATTGGGTCCTCTAATGTCCACTTAGAAAGGTGCATTGCAAAGGGGGGGGAGGTTGTTACTAAAGTGTGAGGGGAGCTGTTAAGATCTTTCCTTTAGCATATGGCAGGAACACCCAAGATGGGAGTGGGTCCTGAAAATAGAGGACGAGTACCAGGCAGATTAGTAAAACGTGCACCTGGGTAATCTTGATATCAGGTGGGGAAGGAGTGTAGACAACAGGGGAACTGTGGTAATGTAGATGCCTACTTCTGCCTCGGCTGATGAGCAGGAAATCTCAGGGGGCCTGCAGAGTTGACATACAGGGTTCCATGGAAAGTTTAGGTGACAGGAAAGGATGTGTGCAGGAGGGGGGGCAAAGTAATTGAAACAAGAAGAGATCACAGATCTGACAAGTGGGCCCTCTAGGCAGTGACATTCCGACCCCCCCTGCGAATGTACTGCGAGGGGCCCCCGGATTAGATAGCTCTCCCATCTGCTTTTTTCAGGCACCTCACCCTTGCAACCTATCCCCAAGCTATCATTAGCATTTTCAGTGATGCAAATACCTTTAAGGAGAACAACAAGTTATTGATTTACAAATTGGGGCTACAGGTACTCAAAATTGTTAAATGGTTGGTGGCATGGGGGATCTCGGGGCACAGTCAGAATGCCAGAAGCATATCGAAGATAAGTGAGCAACAATGATGCCTTTATGCTACTGTAACCAACAGACTTCGGCGCTGGTCATTTTTTCTCTCTCACATTTCTCAATCCCATCCTTCAGAGTTTGCCTCTCATCTTTAGCCCTGATTATTTCATCATCTTTTTTGCTTTGAACATATCACTCAGACTCTCATCCCTCCACCACTGCTACACCTTACCAACATATTTAAGCCCCCCTTTCACTAGCAGTGCTGTCCTTTATCTTGGTCATTCTTATGTCTGTGTTTCTTAGTTTTCGTCGGTCCCCCACCGTGTTCTCCTCTGTCTCCCAGTTCTCTTCTTTCTGGCAATTTTGCCCTCTCCTCTATTTCTCCTAGGTTTCTTTGCACTTATGTCTTGCATTAGTTCACTCCATACATCCAACTCTCACAATCTCGTTTGCTAAACTGTATCACTACCTATTCAACGCTCACCTCTATTCCAGTTTCACTTCCACTCTATCGCTTATTCTCCCCTCCCTCCTCGCATTTAACTTCAACCTCTACACCTCACATTCTGTAATATGTATACCATCCACTCTCCCTTTTACATTGATTCTTACATTTTACCACTAAATCTCTTTCTTCAGTTCATCCCTTACTTCTAACTTAATTCTCTTGCTATCGTCGCTCAGTGCCACCCCTCTGTGTCTGTAATCTCTCACCACCATCTCCGTAATCCTCTCACCTCTGCATCCTCAGTTTCCCACCTACCTTCACCCTCTCTCATTTTCAAACTCCTATCACACTGGTTTCCTTCACTGCTTCCTGTCTCATTCCCATGCATCTTCTTACTTCTTGTTTCCCCCTTTTTAATTCCATATTTACACTTCTGTCATCTCTTTCCCATTCCATACCTTCACTCATCCTGTAACATCCATGCCTATCCCATATGAACTCTTTATTCACTTTACAATGTACATCTCTCCCACTCTTGCACAGTTTCCCAGTCATGGGCTCCTGCTCTTTAAGCCTTGGGTCTTACTTCCTCTATCCTTTCTGCCCTTACTTTTGCTATTCTTTCTGCCCCTCATTTCCTTTTTCCAACTTCTTTGTTCATTTCCTGCCAGTTCCTTTTTGTATATGTATTTTGCTGCCCCTTTCATTTTCCTTTCTTGTTTCTTCCTCATCTTGCATTTCTTGGTTATTGTCCCCCTTCTTATACCTCTTTGCTTTTCCTTTTTCTATCAACTGCTTTCTTTCTCATTCGTTATCTCCATCCTTTCCATTCTCTCCCTTTTAAGTGTTTTCCAATCTTTCCCTTTCCCTCTCACATTTATTCTCCCTTTCTTATTCTCTTCCTTTGCCTGCACTTCATTGTTCATTTTCTATCACTGTTCCAATGCTTCTCGCTCCCTTCCTTTTAACTCTTACCTTCTTAGTCGTTCTCTGTCACCATGCAGAGTCTAACTCCCTTGTACCCCTTACACTCTCAGTTTCATCAGCTCTGTCTCCTCACTGGGTTATGTATGACCCTTTAACTACATGAATATTGTTAGACCTGACATCCTTGGTGTGGTCATCCCCCAAACGTTTTGCCTTCGCCCCTCCTGTTTTCTCAATTTCGTTTTTGTTGGCATTAGAACTCTGTACATTTTACCAGTGCTAACTAGTGCTGAGGTGCTTGTGCTCTCTCCCTAAGACCTGGCGCAATTGGCTTACACTTGATTGGCATATTTAATCTATTTATAAGTCCCTAGAATATGATACTACATGTACCCAAAACCTGTAAATTAAATGCTACTAGTGGGCTGGCAGCACTCATTGTGCCACCCACTTTAGGAGCACTTGAAAAAATGTCTCAGGCCTGCCATTGCAGCATGTAGTGCAGTTTTAAAACAATTTTGACCTGGCAAAATAAGCCTTCTGCTAGGCATAGACCTTCCGTTTTAATACATACAAGTCAGCTATAAGGTAGGAGCTAACGGCCCATGGGGCAGGGTGCATTGTATTTAAAAAGTAGGGCATGTGTTTTTAAGTTGTGCATATCCTAGGTGTAGGCAGGATGGGCCAACCGGCCAGGATGATCGGGGTGAAGCTGTTTTGCACCCCGCTTACATTTCAAAGAGTTTGCCTCCAGCACACACAAAAGAACCTGCCACTAGTCTTTTGTCACCCCAGATGTCTTGGAGTCTTGGCAGTTGAAGGAAAGATGTTTCCAGAAGTAGGGGTAGCCTAGGATGTCCCCCACACTTCAAAGGCTGGCACAAGGTGTAAATATTGGACCCTCAGAATAACTCTTGAGTACATTTCTGGACCTGTCGACACTACAGAAGAAGGGCTGCCTTGTTCCCCAGAGGACTGCCCTGCTGCTTGAGGCCTGTCTTGTTCCCCAGAGGACTGTTCTGCTGCTTGAGACCTGCCCTGCTCTCTGAGAAGGAAGACTGAACCTGCTTCCTTCATCCCAGGCTAACCGAAGTGACTCGAAGGGTCAGTTGGCTGACCTCCTGTTCTAAGCAACAGGGACACAACAAGCTCCAGAGGCCTCCCTGCAACTGTCCAGCTGACCTGCTGCAACTGGACCTGCGTGGACCTTTAACTGGACCTGCCTTAGTCCTGCTGGCCACTGAGTCCCTGATCCTCAAGAGGTGCCTATCTAGGTACTGGACCCTTGCCTGGTATCAGAGTGCACTCCTCTTAAAGAAAAGGAGAAATCCTGAAGTTTAGGGCTCTTCGTGATAGCGAACGGGCCCGTTCACCCTGAGACTCTGGTACCCGTGTTGACTGCCAACGCAAAGCTCTGATGAACTCAACTCTTTGTGCTACAGCAACCACCACGACAACCAGCAATGTGAGATCTGCACTTCAAATTTCAGCATCGACTGTCCGCGATGCTTGACCAGATCATCATGCTACATCGACGACCATTCGCGACTCTCCCTGCTCCTCACAGCCTTCTCCACTGCGAACAGAACTCTTCACATTGGACTTTGAGAAGGTAACTCTTTCAGCGGGACTAACTTGGTCCCTGTATCCGGTCCGTGCTCCATTGTAGTTGGCCTCATCTTGTGACTTCCCCCCGGTCTAGCACGACCAGAACACCACGAGTGATGTTTTGTGCTTTTAGGTGCTATATCTACCTAAAACTTTAAAATTGCAAATCTCCGGTTCTAATGATTGAATTTTTGTTGTTTTAGCCTTGCTTTATTTCTTAAAATCTACTCTATTTTACTAAATTGTTTTGGGATTATTCTTGTGCTGTTTTTTTCACTTTATTACTGTTTGTGTGCTGCATAAATATTTTACACCTTGCTTCTAAGTTAAGCCTAACTGCTTTGTGCCAAGGTACCAGAGCGTTAAGCACAGGTTAATTGTATGGTTCACCCTGACCAGGATTGTGGTTGTTGCCTGAGTGAGACTTCCACCCCCCTCGACCAATAACAGTTTTTTACACATAGAATTCTTTTCAACACTTAAAATAAAATGCAGTAGACAAAGCAGCAAAATAGCAAGATTATCCATCACAGAACTGGTAGAGCACGGACAGAAGCAGTTCATGTTTCTCACATTCACAAGAAGTAGTTCAAAGTGTAATAATTTACCAGACCCACTCCTACTTCTCCGAGAACGGTGGCTGTGTGAGATTGGGCCGCTGGAGGACGATGAGTGGCAGTCCACATTGATGTCCCCCCGAGAAGCAGCCATACCGCTAAGATTCCGTCTCATTCAACTTAAAGTACTACATAGGACAAATCTGTCGGGGGCCACACTGACCAAAATAGGACGGAGGGAGGACTCGCGGTGTCTTAGAAATTGTACGGAGAAGGGAGCATTTCACCATGTGATATGGGGCTGCCCGAATATTGCACCATTCTGGGAAAACGCCACACTACAGATGCAAAACGTGATCGACAGAGATTCACCTGACACCCAAGCTAGGCCTATTCAACATATGGGACGCCACAGACCTCACAGCCATAGAACGGCAATGGGTCACACTAGGATTTACACTAATCAAACGCAGTATTGCCATTCGATGGGGGGCATGCAAAACGCCAACAGTGAAGGGATGTGCGAATGATGTGGATAAATGTATGATCGCAGAGAAAGAAGTTTTTAAAAGTAGAGGCTGCCCCAAAAAATGGGGAAAATTGAACATCTACAGAGGAGAGATCTGTATCTCCCCAACGACCGAACGAACAGGGGGTGGCAGGGGTGAGTCGGCTGAGACAAGAAGATGTACCGAAATAATATCACTGGCGAAAGTGTCTGCAGAAAAGATGTAAATTGATATACCATGTTACCATGTAAGAAATCAGTGTGACCTGTAAGATACATAATTGAAATGTTTAATAAAAAGAATTTATTAAAAAAAAAAAGTAGTTCAAAGGCAACAGCAGTGCAACATTCACTCACACATCCACAGCACGTACTTAGCAGGCAGCAGCATTGAAGAGAAGAGCAAGATTTCCTCATGCAGGTTATGCACAGGCTGCACCAGCGTAAGTTTCCGTCACTCAGAAGAGTAGCAGCAGTGGCACACAGAGCTGCACTGTAAGCTTCCTTGATGCAAAACAGACATAGCAGAGACAGCTGTTGCGCAAACTTTATTCACACAAAGAACAGACACACCACGAGCAACAGCACTGCAAACCTTGCTCACACAGAAAAGGTGCAGGATGGACACCAGCATTTATAGCACTCTCAGATCAGTGCATTAATCTGAGCAGCAGTGCTAGCCTCCCTACCAACATGGGCAGCAGCTGTGCAAGCTTCTCTCACACTAAACATGGAAAATATAAGCAGCATTTGTAAAGGTCTCCCTTATGAAACATGAGTACTGCAAACATCCCTCACAAAAGGGATACACCATGGGAAACAAGGAGCAGTGACAACTATCTTCACAAGAGAGGTATCCTGTGGGCAGCAGCTCTACAAGCACCTTTTACCCGAACTAACAGGTAGAATATCACAGCTTGGAGAGCAAGCCTATGTGATAACAAAGGTGATGGAGCGTGAAAGGATAGGTGTACACAGCTGCCAAATGGCAACATGTCACATGTGACACCTGCAGTCATTCCTGGCTTTTTAATCCAATGTTTAAAAAGCTAAACACAAAACTACAAGTACCAGAATGCGAAGTGATGTTGGATAAAAAGCTAGAATTAGCTGGAGGTTTCTCATTTAAGTTTGTGTGTGTGTGTGCACACCACTCTGTCAAATGTGTCAAGAACTAATTCTAAACAGTGATGAAATATACAACATCAGGTGCATCTAAGTTATGCACTTAACAAGCATTTTTTTTAAAGTGCCAGCCATGCTTTGAGAGTTAGAATATATAGGTTTCTGAGATACCTGCAGGATTAAATATGCTTTTTAAATATCTTAAATTTGATTTTACTAATGGGTGCAACTTACATTATAATGCGTTCCTTGGTTCCCTTTCACTAGGATTTTATTGGTGTCTATATATTGTTTTTCACCTGTTTACAGTTCGGAGAAATCATAGTGATCTGGGTAGAGAGCAGTGGCGGCCGGCACCGATCGGGGGTGGAGGGTGTGAGGGGTGGAAAAAAAAATAGTAAAAAAGTTACCTGCTTACCGCGTCTCTCCTCCGCGTCCCTTGTCCTCTCTCCCGGCCAGAACAGGAAGGAGGATGCACCAGGCTCCCCATAGCCAATCACAACGTTGCAATGCAGGTGTTGGCCAGGGCGGTCATGTAGGTGCTGAATAGGGTGGGGCTGAGGGACGATCCTTGGGGGACACCACAGATGATTTTCTTGAGTTTCGAGGTGAACGGTGGGAGACTGATTTTCTGGGTTCTTCCGGCGAGGTACGAGGCGATCCACTTAAGGGCATCTCCTTGGATTCCGATGTGGTAGTCTGTTGATCAAGATGTGATGGGAGACTGTGCGAAGGTGGCTGACTGGTCTAGGAGGATGGGGGCTGCAGTTTCGCCGCAGTCCAGGAGGGCCTTTATGTCATTGGTAGCAGCGATCAGAGCTGTCTTGGTGCTGTGGTTGGTTGGGAATCCAGATTGAGAGGGGTCCAGGAGGCTGTTGTGTTCCAGGTGTTCGGTGAATTGCTGGTTTTTGTTGGCACATTAACCCTTTATGCTACTTTGATAAGTCAAAAGTGTGACTAGACACAGATCTACCTTGCCATTATTACTATCCCTTGCAAATTTCTGGACACACAAATCTCTGCAGGCTGCTTTTTTTCTCCGCCTGTCACTCATGACCGGCACAGTAAGTTTCTTTCTGTGGCCTCTAGTGCTCGGTTCTGAGGCCCTGCGCCTGCGCATTGGAGAAGAAGCAGCAGCAAGAAAGTGACACTAACTTTTAAGAAGAACAGAGCACACTTCTGTGCAGGTGGGTTATTGGGCCCAATCCTGCCCCACCTCGAAGAGGCCCTCGCCTTCAGAGAGGCGCTGCTATTCTTCTTGTAGTCACCACTGTCACATATGATCGGCTTCTGCCAGCCTCTCTCAGTGCTGCTTTTTTAATGTGTGTTTTTTATAACTATGTAAATTCTTTGCAGCTGGTCAGTTGGACCTGTGAGGGCCCCCTCTGACACGTAAGGTGTGGGGCCCGCCGCAACGCAAGTGCTGTGGGGGCCCCATCACAACGCAAGGAGAGTCAGGGCCCCCTCTGACATTAAGGTGTGGGTACCCGCCTTGCTGTGAGGGCCCCCTCTGACATGTAAGGTGTGGGGGCCCACCTTACCACGAGGGCAGTGAAGGCCCCCTCTAACATGTAAGGTATGGGGGCCGCCATACCACTAGGGCTGTGAGGGCCCCATCTGCCATGTAAGGTGTGGGGGGGCCCGTCGCACTGCACGGACTGTTAGGGCCCTCTCTGACATGTAAGGTGTGGGGCACCACTGTGGTGTGGGGGCCCCCTCTAACATGTAAGGTGTGGGGGCCCGCCGCGACATGTAAAGTGTGGGGCCCCACCGTGCTGAGAGGGCCCCCCTTCTGCCATATAAGGTGTGGGGCCTCCGTTACGCCTGTGCCTGTAGTAGAGGCTGCAAGGTGGGTAGACAGTAGTGTAGTGATCGCCTGATCACCGGTCTAGTGTTTGCATTGTGCCTCAACCACACTGTACACCCACCCCTCACAGGCGTCACCAGTCACGTGACCCTGACAATAAAAGGGGCCGAGCGCACGTGCTCGCGGCCATTGCTACCCAGTAACCCTTGGTGTCTGTGTCCATCATTATGATCTGCATGTGGGCCTAGGGCCCAGCATGAGACCACCACATTGGCGACGAGCGGGCTAATCCCGCGTGTGCAGCCGCCTTGTTAAAGGTGGTGAGGAGGAGAGTAGACACGGCCTTCGGCGTTAGAGGGAGGGGGGCTGGCACAATGTCAGAATGAGGTGAGCCTCTCCCCCCCCCCCCCACAGCAAAGTAAACAGACTGCCGGTAGCAACGCTTGTCCCCGCACAGCCAGTGGAGTGCGAGGAGCCGGCTGCGAGGGACAGAGAGCACCGAGGGACAGTGGGCGCCCAGCGCCGCCACAAAGAAAAGACAGTGTGCGGCTGAGACAGTAAGGTGAGGCCGGCAGCGTGAGTGAAGCTGTTCTGGACGATCGGAGCGCTGCAGGGCCTATAAAGAATCGCAGCAGAGAAGTGCCCAGATCGTGTATGCCCAATCAAAGTATGTAAAGCGCCTACCTGGCTGCGAGTGCCTGTGCCCTGTGGGTGAAAGTGACGAGGAGTGGCTGAGGTCACGAGAAGTCTGGCACCGGCTCAGCCAGAGAAAAATAGAAATGCGCGAGGCCTTGGTAGAGATGCAAACAGCCTGGGCCCCCCTTTTCATATAATGCAACACTGCCATCGTGTGGCGGAGAAGCAGTACTACACCGGCTAAATCAGGGAAGGCTGCCCGGTCATAGAAGCAATACCACGGGCATAGAGACACTACAAAGGGGCGCAGAAGGACAGCTGGTGTGCAGGTCGCACCCGTCTGAAGGACCCCGAGGAAGAGGGCCTAAAAGCATAAAGGTGAGGCAGAGAGAGAGGCAGATCCAGGCTGCGTAATTGAAGGAAAAAGAAAGACGGTAAAGGTGCCAAGTGAGGAATGCACAGCGGCTCTGGAAAGCTGCTACACAGTGAACCAGAGGGGACAAAATGTGCAACTGCCTACGCTGAGGTGGCAGACCCCACAAGTGAGACTGTAAGGACATTCGAAAAGGACTTACTGCCAAGGGTGCGTGAAGTGCGGTGACGCCTACTGGCCAGGGGTAGTCGCCGCAGGAGTGATGACAGCAGTGAGCAACGCACTTGGATGGCAAAGTTTGAAGAAGCAGATCCAGGCAGCCAGTTTCTGAGTGACTGGAGCAAGTGCGCAGTGTGCACACCACCGCGAACAGAAGATGAGCGCAAGAAGCGACCTTGCGCAGAAGAGGTACACCGGACGCGGACGGTACCGGAAGAAGCTCGAGAAGCGACCGGGGCGGAGGCCGGCGCGAGGAGCAGTGACCGCAGAAGAGGTCAGAGAACAGTGCCCGACGAAGAGGTCAGGGAGCAGTGACCGCAGAAGAGGTCAGACAGCCGTGACCGAGAAAGAAGTCAGAGAGAAGAGATCTGACAAGAAGTCCGGCAAGAGGAATGACGGAAGAGTCCGTGAAGAGGACGACTGAGAAAAGGTCCAGGAAGAGGACCAAGGAGAGGTCCGGGACGAGGACCAAGAAGAGGTCAGAAGAGAAGTCTGACAATATTGATCGGAAGTAATTGAATGAAAGAAGGTCGCAATGACAGGTCCAGTCACAGAGCGAAGTAAAGGCAGTGTCCTAGAGTGTTAGGACAAGACCAGGAAGACACGTGTGGAGTGCACGCTACACGGAGAAGCCTGGTTAGGGCAGATAAGTATAAGAGGGGACCGGACCGCGTCGCGAAGGAAGGAAAGAGAAGAGAGAAGTTGAGTGGCAAGACGCCATGGTGAAGAAGAAAAGCAAAAGAGAAGAGTAATGAGGGGTGTAACAAGTCAACTCACACACCAGAAGGAAAACACCTGAAGGGAGAAGGGGAAAAGTATATGAACATCGGAGCACAAGGCCTGGGACCAACATCAGGGACACCGGGAGTAAACGTCTATCTATGACATCTACCTACGAGTCCCCAGATCTCCTGGTAACGGCAGAGGCGAGCAGGAGGGTCCATTGGTAACACCTACCTTTGGGATAGAACGGGAGACCGTGGATATCTAAGGGGCAAGGGCCTCAGGGACACCGGTGGCAGCGGGTCCCGACAAGAGAGATGGATCCACAACCGCTCGTTTGCAGGGTCCAGGGGGACGAAGGTCTCGTGAGAAAGGGCAGGAGCCAACAACAACCCTTTCAGGCGGAGCGTGGGACACGAGAGGTGGCCTGTAGCGATTCCTCCAACGTGGTTGGAGTGACACGGCGGAAGTCCACCCAGTTCAGTGGAAGCCTGGCAAAAGAGGGCCTCAGGGTCATCCGGTGAGAGGGGAGACCCACGAGAGAGGGGCATCCGGGAGAGGGACGTCCTGCAACTGTATACCTATCTGCAGAGAGAATTGCGACTACTCATATGGAGCGAATACCTTAACCAGGACTGTGTGGTGGAACACAGAACATACCTCGTCCACCATCACTCCACATGTACCTTCACTGTACATGGAACAGAAAGAGAGAGACTGAGGAGTACCCGTCCACATTATGGAGTCCAAGAAAGACTAGGTCCACAGGGCACCCTGAAATCGTGCCAAAAGAGAACTAGTGATCCCGCCTGCAAGGATTCCATTGTCGGCGGATGGCAAGCAGTTAAAGAGGCTTTGTGGACGTTTTGTTATTGATTGTATTTTATTTCAAGTATGTTTCCTTCCCACAGGTTTGGACTTGGTTTTGACTTTTCAGAAAGTTTGGGAGGGATGTAGTGATCGCCTGATCACCGGTCTAGTGTTTGCATTGTGCCTCAACCACACTGTACACCCACCCCTCACAGGCGTCACCAGTCAGGTGACCCTGACAATAAAAGGGGCCGAGCGCACGTGCTCGCGGCCATTGCTACCCAGTAACCCTTGGTGTCTGTGTCCATCATTATGATCTGCATGTGGGCCTAGGGCCCAGCATGAGACCACCACAAGTAGTAGGTGGGTCGGTCTTAAGGGGGGCAGCACATAGTAGGTCTTTCCTCTCTGCCTCTCGCACACATCCTTCTCCCTCACAGTTTTCGGTTTCAGGAAGAGGCCAAAGATTTTCCGCACTTCAGCTAAAAACAATCTATACGTATTTTGCTTTGTTGTGCTCCTGGTCCCCATTTTGGGCCATGTCTTTTGCTGTTATGCCTCCAAGCATTGGCGCTCGAAGGTAACAGTCTTATCTTACCATAGAGTTGTGCCAGCCCTGGGCCGATGTCAAGAACGTGCAGCTCATTGCTTGATGCCTTCAGCTTGCTCTTTATTCAACATCTGATGACCCTTCACCTGTCCGCTTCTGCAACATGCTATACATACCCACGGCAACACTGCCTCGTTTATAGGGCTAGTTTGACTGCACAGCTTTCAGCAAGGCCTATTGTTACTAATTCTTTGAAATATAACTAGAGTGACTTTTGGCTCCACCCAGGAGTTCTTCTCTCACCTCATGCTATTGGCTGTTTGGTGTATCATTCCACTTCCTAGAGGAGTGCTTGTATTGCAGTGCATGGGAAGCCTTTTACATCTCAAAACACTGAATCATCACACATTACATGATTTACCTCATAAATGCATTCTATAGAGAAAGCAGTAATTTCCGTTTGTTTTTTCACTGCAACAGGCTTTCATTTGATGTTTTAGTCAAAACTCTTAGTCAAGCCAGACTTAGTGGCTTTGCCAATTCTTGTTTCTATTTTTTTGTTTCAACTTAGTTGCAGTTTGTAGTGGAAACAGGTGTGAAACTGATGGGTGAACCCAGAAAGCTATACATTTCTGAAAAGTAGACAATTCTGCAAGGGGATGTTTATATAGATCACTTGTAGTATTTCCAAAGAAGCTAATAATTGAAAAGAAAATAAGTAGGAAAAAATAGCGATTTGTAACAATATTTCCATCTGGTTTTTTTGCCCCAGAGGCTACTCACCAAAGTGATGTACCATTGCATCTATCAGACCCTTCTGGTACCAGGATATGTAGTGTGTGTTGTTTGTCCAAAACATGTGATGCGCACAGCCAGCAACTGAGCTGCAGCTTGTACCGACCATGCAGCTGGTCATATGGTAAAATCTAATGAACGAAAAATGGGTGCGAAGGAAAACTATGCATGTTTAAAATTTAGGAATACTGGTTGTTTGTGCAACTCTGGTTCTTGCACACTGGCTTACTTTTGCAAGCTAAAAATGGAAAGAAACTCAGTTCATAATAACAAATGTTCCACTAATCTGTTTGTTCACACTTCTCCTTATAAACAAGCATTGGCATAGCCAATAGGTCTCGCTTTTGGGACCTTATAAGTGATAAGCCATGCAACACTTGATGTTGTTTAATGAAGGATATTGTGCTGGATAACTAAACACTTATAATGTCCCAAAGGCGAGACCTATTGGCTATGCTTTGGGGGGCCTTATAAGTGTTTAGGTAGAGCTATTGACTTTGCTAATGTTTTTAAGCTGTTCTGTAGAGAAGTGTGGCTGCTGTGCAGCATGCTGAGAAGTTGTAATTAAAAAGTGTAAGAAGCACTGAGTGATGCTGTGGTGTCGTTGAGTGATGCTGTGCTGGCCCTGAGTTATTCAGCAGTGGCGTTGTGTGATGCTGTGCTGGCCCTGAGTGATGCTGTGGTGGTGCTGAGTGATGCTGTGGTGGTGCTGAGTGACGCTGTGGTGGTGCTGAGTGACGCTGTGGTGGCGTTGAGTGATCCTGTGCTGGCCCCGAGTGATGCTGTGGTGGCCCTGAGTGATGCTGTGGTGATGCTGACTGATGCTGTGGTGATGCTGACTGATGCTGTGGTGATGCTGATTGCTGCTGTGGTGATGCTGATTGCTGCTGTGGTGCTACAGAGTGATGCTGTGGTGTTCCTGAGTGATGCTGTCGTGTTCCTGAGTGATGCTGTGGTGTTGCTGAGTGATGCTGTGGTGGTGCTGAGTGATGCTGTGGTGGTGCTGAGTGATGCTGTGGTGGTGCTGAGTGATGCTGTGGTGGTGCTGAGTGATGCTGTGGTGGTGCTGAGTGTTGCTGTGGTTGCGTAGAGCGATGCTGTGGTGGCGCTGAGTGATGCTGTTGTGGCCCTGAGCGATATTGTTGTGTGCTTGAGTGACGCTGTGGTGGTGCTGAGTGTTGCTGTAGTTGCGCTGAGTAATGTTGTGGTGGCGCTGAGTGATGTTGTGGTGCCCCTGAGTGATGCTGTGGTGGTGCTGAGTGATGCTGTGGTGGCGCATAGTGATGCTGTGGTGCTACTGAGTGATGCTGTGGTGCTACTGAGTGATGCTGTGGTGCTACTGAGTGATGCTGTGGTGTTGCTGAGTGATGCTGTGGTGGCACTGAGTGATGCTGTGGAGTTCCTGGTGATGTTGTGATGGTGCTGAGTGATGCTGTGGTGAAGGAGAGTGATGCTGTGGTGACCCTGAGTGATGCTGTGGTGACCCTGAGTGATGCTGTGGTGGTGCTGAGTGATGATGTGGTGGTGCTCAGTGATGATGTGGTGGTGCTCAGTGATGATGTGGTGGTGCTCAGTGATGATGTGGTGGTGCTGACTGATGATGTGGTGGTGCTCAGTGATGATGTGGTGGTGCTGAGTGATGATGTGGTGGTGCTGAGTGATGATGTGGTGGTGCTGAGTGATGATGTGGTGGTGCTGACTGATGATGTGGTGGTGCTGACTGATGATGTGGTGGTGCTGACTGATGCTGTGGTGGTGCTGAGTGATGCTGTGGTGGTGCTGAGTGATGCTGTGGTGGTGCTGAGTGATGCTGTGGTGGTGCTGAGTGATGCTGTGGTGGTGCTGAGTGATGCTGTGGTGGTGCTGAGCGATGCTGTGGTGGTGCTGAGTGACGCTGTGGTGGTGCTGATTGATGCTGTGATGGCGCTGAGATATATTGTTGTGTCCCTGAGTGATGCTGTGGTGGTGCTCAGTGATGCTGTAGTGGTGATGAGTGATCCTGTGTTGTTGTTGAGTGATGCAGTGTTGGCCCTGAGTGATGATGTGGTGTCGCTGAGTGATGCTGTGGTGGTGCTGAGTGACGCTGTGGTGGTGCTGAGTGACGCTGTGGTGGTGCTGAGTGACACTGTGGTGGCGTTGAGTGATCCTGTGCTGGCCCCGAGTGATGCTGTGGTGGCCCTGAGTGATGCTGTGGTGATGCTGACTGATGTTGTGGTGGTGCTGATTGATGCTGTGGTGGCGCATAGTGATGCTGTGGTGGTACTGAGTGATGCTGTGGTGCTGCTGAGTGATGCTGTGGTGCTGCTGAGTGATGCTGTGGTGTTGCTGAGTGATGCTGTGGTGGCGCTGGGTGATGCTGTGGAGTTCCTGAGTGATGTTGTGATGCTGTGGTGAAGGAGAGTGATGCTGTGGTGGTTGCGCTGAGTGATGTTGTGGTGGCGCCGAGTGATGCTGTGGTGGTGCTGAGCGATGCTGTGGTGGTGCTGAGCGACGCTGTGGTGGTGCTGATTGATGCTGTGATGGCGCTGAGTGATATTGTTGTGTCCCTGAGTGATGCTGTGGTGGTGCTGAGTGATGCTGTAGTGGTGATGAGTGATCCTGTGTTGTTGTTGAGTGATGCAGTGTTGGCCCTGAGTGATGATGTGGTGTCGCTGAGTGATGCTGTGGTGCTGCTGAGTGACGCTGTGGCGGTGCTGACTGATGCTGTCGTGGCGTTGAGTGATCCTGTGCTGGCCCTGAGTGATGCTGTGGTAATGCTCACTGATGCTGTGGTGATGCTGATTGATGTTGTGGCGCTGCAGAGTGATGCTGTGGTAGTACTGAGTGATGCTGTGGTAGTACTGAGTGATGCTGTGGTAGTGCTGAGTGATGCTGTGGTGGTGCTGAGTGTTGCTGTGGTTGCGTAGAGCGATGCAGTGGTGGCGCTGAGTGATGTTGTGGTGCCCCTGAGTGATGTTGTGGTGCCCCTGAGTGATGTTGTGGTGCCCCTGAGTGATGTTGTGGTGGTGCTGAGTGATGCTGTGGTGGTGCTGAGTGATGCTGTGGTGGCCCTGAACGATATTGTGTGCTTGAGTGACGCTGTGGTGGTGCTGAGTGTTGCTGTAGTTGCGCTGAGTGATGTGGTGGTGGCGCTGAGTGATGTTGTGGTGCCCCTGAGTGATGTTGTGGTGCCCCTGAGTGACGCTGTGGTGGTGCTGTGGTGGTGCGGAGTGATATTGTTGTGTCCCTGAGTGATGCTGTGGTGGTGCTGAGTGATGCTGTGGTGGTGCTGAGTGATGCTGTGGTGGTGTTGAGTGATGCTGTGGTGGTGTTGAGTGATGCTGTGGTGGTGTTGAGTGATGCTGTGGTGGTGTTGAGTGATGCTGTGGTGGCGCTGAGTGATGTGGTGGCGCTGAGTGATGTGGTGGCGCTGAGTGATGTGGTGGCGCTGAGTGATGTTGTGGTGCTGAGTGATGTTGTGGTGGCGCATAGTGATGCTGTGGTAGCGCATAGTGATGCTGTGGTAGCGCATAGTGATGCTGTGGTAGCGCATAGTGATGCTGTGGTAGACCTGAGTGATGCTGTGGTGGACCTGAGTGACGCTGTGGTGGTGCTGAGTGACGCTGTGGTGGTGCTGATTGATGCTGTGGTGGTGCGGAGTGATATTGTTGTGTCCCTGAGTGATATTGTTGTGTCCCTGAGTGATATTGTTGTGTCCCTGAGTGATGCTGTGGTGGTGCGGAGTGATGCTGTGGTGGTGCTGAGTGATGCTGTGGTGGTGCTGAGTGATGCTGTGGTGGTGCTGAGTGACGCTGTGGTGGTGCTGTGGTGGTGCGGAGTGATATTGTTGTGTCCCTGAGTGATGCTGTGGTGGTGCTGAGTGACGCTGTGGTGGTGCCGAGTGCCGCTGTGGTGGTGCCGAGTGACGCTGTGGTGGTGCTGAGTGCCGCTGTGGTGGTGCTGGGTGGTGCTGAGTGACGCTGTGGTGGTGCTGAGTGACGCTGTGGTGGTGCTGAGTGACGCTGTGGTGGTGCTGAGTGACGCTGTGGTGGTGCTGAGTGACGCTGTGGTGGTGCTGAGTGACGCTGTGGTGGTGCTGAGTGACGCTGTGGTGGTGCTGAGTGACGCTGTGGTGGTGCTGAGTGACGCTGTGGTGGTGCTGAGTGACGCTGTGGTGGTGCTGAGTGACGCTGTGGTGGTGCTGAGTGACGCTGTGGTGGTGCCGAGTGACGCTGTGGTGGTGCTGATTGATGCTGTGGTGGTGCGGAGTGATATTGTTGTGTCCCTGAGTGACGCTGTGGTGGTGCTGAGTGATGCTGTTGTGCTACTGAGTGATGCTGTTGTGCTACTGAGCGATGCAGTGGTGGCGCTGAGTGATGCTGTGGTGGTCCTGAGTGATGCTGTGGTGGTCCTGAGTGATGCTGTTGTGGTGCTGACTGACGCTGTTGTGGTGCTGACTGACGCTGTGGTGGTGCTGACTGACGCTGTGGTGGTGCTGACTGACGCTGTGGTGGTGCTGACTGACGCTGTGGTGGTGCTGACTGACGCTGTGGTGGCGTTGGGTGATCCTGTGCTGGCCCTGAGTGATGCTGTGGTGGCCCTGAGTGATGTTGTGGTGATGCTGATTGATGCTTTTGCAGAGTGATGCTGTGGTGCTGCTGAGTTGATGCTGTGGTGCTGCTGAGTGATGCTGTGGTGCTGCAGAGTGATGCTGTGGTGCTGCTGAGTGATGCTGTGGTGCTGCTGAGTGATGCTGTGGTGCTGCTGAGTGATGCTGTGGTGCTGCTGAGTGATACTGTGGTGGTGCTGAGTGATCCTGTGGTGGTCCTGAGGTGGTCCTGAGTGATCCTGTGGTGGTCCTGAGTGATGCTGTGGTGGTCCTGAGTGATGCTGTGGTGGTGCTGAGTGATGCTGTGGTGGTGCTGAGTGACGCTGTGGTGGCCCCGAGTGATGCTGTGGTGGCCCTGAGTGATGCTGTGGTGATGCTGACTGATGTTGTGGTGGTGCTGA
Organism: Calotriton arnoldi; assembly: GCA_963921515.1. NCBI lineage: Eukaryota > Metazoa > Chordata > Amphibia > Caudata > Salamandridae > Calotriton > Calotriton arnoldi. The sequence goes on from CAWUFW010000054.1 coordinate 4,353,613, forward strand.
TTGATGTTGTGGTGGTCCTGATTGATGCTGTGGTGGCGCATAGTGATGCTGTGGTGGTACTGAGTGATGCTGTGGTATTGCTGAGTGATGCTGTGGTGGCGCTGGGTGATGCTGTGGAGTTCCTGAGTGATGTTGTGATGCTGCTGAGTGATGCTTTGGTGAAGGAGAGTGATGCTGTGGTGGTTGCGCTGAGTGATGTTGTGGTGGCGCTGAGTGATGTTGTGGTGGCGCTGAGTGATGTTGTGGTGCCCCGGAGTGATGTTGTGGTGCCCCGGAGTGATGTTGTGGTGCTGATTGATGCTGTGGTGGCGCATAGTGATGCTGTGGTGGTACTGAGTGATGCTGTGGTCCTACTGAGTGATGCTGTGGTGCTACTGAGTGATGCTGTGGTGCTACTGAGTGATGCTGTTGTGCTACTGAGTGATGCTGTGGTTCTACTGAGTGATGCTGTGGTTCTACTGAGTGATGCTGTGGTGCTACTGAGTGATGCTGTGGTGGCGCTGGGTGATGCTGTGGAGTTCCTGAGTGATGTGATGGTGCTGAGTGATGCTGTGGTGAAGGAGAGTGATGCTGTGGTGAAGGAGAGTGATGCTGTGGTGGCCCTGAGTGATGCTGTGGTGTGGCTGAGTGATGCTGTGGTAGCGCTGAGTGATGCTGTGGTGGCGCTGAGTGATGGTGTGGTGGTGCTGAGTGATGATGTGGTGGTGCTGAGTGATGATGTGGTGGTGCGTGATGTGGTGGTGCTGAGTGATGATATGGTGGTGCTGACTGATGCTGTGGTGGTGCTGACTGATGCTGTGGTGGACCTGAGCGATGTTGTGGTGGTGCTGAGCGACGCTGTGGTGGTGCTGATTGATGCTGTGATGGCGCTGAGTGATATTGTTGTGTCCCTGAGTGATGCTGTGGTGGTGCTGAGTGATGCTGTGGTGGTGATGAGTGATGCTGTGGTGGTGATGAGTGATGCTGTGGTGGTGATGAGTGATCCTGTGTTGTTGAGTGATGCAGTGTTGGCCCTGAGTGATGATGTGGTGTCGCTGAGTGCAGCTGTGGTGGTGCTGAGTGCAGCTGTGGTGGTGCTGAGTGCAGCTGTGGTGCTGCTGAGTGCAGCTGTGGTGCTGCTGAGTGCAGCTGTGGTGCTGCTGAGTGATGCTGTGGTGCTGCTGAGTGATGCTGTGGTGCTGCTGAGTGATGCTGTGGTGCTGCTGAGTGATGCTGTGGTGCTGCTGAGTGATGCTGGGGTGCTGCTGAGTGATGCTGTGGTACTGCTGAGTGATGCTGTGGTGCTGCTGAGTGATACTGTGGTGGTGCTGAGTGATCCTGTGGTGGTCCTGAAGTGGTCCTGAGTGATCCTGTGGTGGTCCTGAGTGATGCTGTGGTGGTGCTGAGTGATGCTGTGGTGGTGCTGAGTGATGCTGTTGTGGTGCTGAGTGACGCTGTGGTGGTGCTGAGTGACGCTGTGGTGGCGTTGAGTGACCCTGTGCTGGCCCCGAGTGATGCTATGGTGGCCCTGAGTGATGCTGTGGTGATGCTGACTGATGTTGTGGTGGTGCTGATTGATGCTGTGGTGACGCATAGTGATGCTGTGGTGGTGCTGAGTGATGCTGTGGTGTTGCTGAGTGATGCTGTGGTGGCGCTGGGTGATGCTGTGGAGTTCCTGAGTGATGTTGTGATGCTGCTGAGTGATGTTGTGATGCTGCTGAGTGATGCTGTGGTGGTGCTGATTGATGCTGTGGTGGCGCATAGTGATGCTGTGGTGGTACTGAGTGATGCTGTGGTGCTACTGAGTGATGCTGTGGTGCTACTGAGTGATGCTGTGGTGCTACTGAGTGATGCTGTGGTGCTACTGAGTGATGCTGTGGTGCTACTGAGTGATGCTGTGGTGCTACTGAGTGATGCTGTTGTGCTACTGAGTGATGCTGTGGTGGCGCTGGGTGATGCTGTGGAGTTCCTGAGTGATGTGATGGTGCAGAGTGATGCTGTGGTGGTGCTGAGTGATGCTGTGGTGCTGCTGAGTGATGCTGTGGTGCTGCTGAGTGATGCTGTGGTGCTGCTGAGTGATACTGTGGTGGTGCTGAGTGATCCTGTGGTGGTCCTGAGGTGGTCCTGAGTGATCCTGTGGTGGTCCTGAGTGATGCTGTGGTGGTGCTGAGTGATGCTGTTGTGGTGCTGAGTGACGCTGTGGTGGTGCTGAGTGACGCTGTGGTGGCGTTGAGTGACCCTGTGCTGGCCCCGAGTGATGCTATGGTGGCCCTGAGTGATGCTGTGGTGATGCTGACTGATGTTGTGGTGGTGCTGATTGATGCTGTGGTGGCGCATAGTGATGCTGTGGTGGTGCTGAGTGATGCTGTGGTGTTGCTGAGTGATGCTGTGGTGGCGCTGGGTGATGCTGTGGAGTTCCTGAGTGATGTTGTGATGCTGCTGAGTGATGTTGTGATGCTGCTGAGTGATGCTGTGGTGAAGGAGAGTGATGCTGTGGTGGTTGCGCTGAGTGATGTTGTGGTGGCGCTGAGTGATGTTGTGGTGGCGCTGAGTGATGTTGTGGTGCCCCGGAGTGATGTTGTGGTGCCCCGGAGTGATGTTGTGGTGGTGCTGATTGATGCTGTGGTGGCGCATAGTGATGCTGTGGTGCTACTGAGTGATGCTGTGGTGCTACTGAGTGATGCTGTGGTGCTACTGAGTGATGCTGTGGTGCTACTGAGTGATGCTGTGGTGCTACTGAGTGATGCTGTTGTGCTACTGAGTGATGCTGTTGTGCTACTGAGTGATGCTGTGGTGGCGCTGGGTGATGCTGTGGAGTTCCTGAGTGATGTGATGGTGCAGAGTGATGCTGTGGTGAAGGAGAGTGATGCTGTGGTGGCCCTGAGTGATGCTGTGGTGGCCCTGAGTGATGCTGTGGTGACCCTGAGTGATGCTGTGATGGCCCTGAGTGATGCTGTGGTAACGCTGAGTGATGCTGTGGTGGCGCTGAGTGATGATGTGGTGGTGCTGAGTGATGATGTGGTGGTGCTGAGTGATGTGGTGGTGCTGAGTGATGATGTGGTGGTGCGTGATGTGGTGGTGCTGAGTGATGATATGGTGGTGCTGACTGATGCTGTGGTGGTGCTGACTGATGCTGTGGTGGAACTGAGCGATGCTGTTGTGGTGCTGAGCGACGCTGTGGTGGTGCTGATTGATGCTGTGATGGCGCTGAGTGATATTGTTGTGTCCCTGAGTGATGCTGTGGTGGTGCTGAGTGATGCTGTGGTGGTGATGAGTGATGCTGTTGTGGTGATGAGTGATGCTGTGGTGGTGATGAGTGATCCTGTGTTGTTGTTGAGTGATGCAGTGTTGGCCCTGAGTGATGATGTGGTGTCGCTGAGTGCAGCTGTGGTGGTGCTGAGTGCAGCTGTGGTGGTGCTGAGTGCAGCTGTGGTGGTGCTGAGTGCAGCTGTGGTGGTGCTGAGTGCAGCTGTGGTGGTGCTGAGTGCAGCTGTGGTGGTGCTGAGTGCAGCTGTGGTGGTGCTGAGTGCAGCTGTGGTGGTGCTGAGTGATGCTGTGGTGGTGTTGAGTGATGCAGTGGTGGCGCTGAGTGATGTTGTGGTGGTGCTGAGTGATGCTGATGTGGCCCTTAACGATATTGTTGTGTGCTTGAGTGACGCTGTGGTGGTGCTGAGTGTTGCTGTAGTTGCGCTGAGTGATGTTGTGGTGGCGCTGAGTGATGTTGTGGTGCCCCTGAGTGATGCTGTGGTGGTGTTGAGTGATGCTGTGGTGGTGTTGAGTGATGCTGTGGTGGTGTTGAGTGATGCTGTGGTGGCGCTGAGTGATGTGGTGGTGCTGAGTGATGTAGTGGTGCTGAGTGATGTGGTGGTGCTGAGTGATGCTGTGGTGGCGCTGAGTGATGCTGTGGTGGCGCTGAGTGATGTGGTGGCGCTGAGTGATGTGGTGGTGCTGAGTGACACTGTGGTGGTGCTGAGTGTTGCTGTAGTTGCGCTGAGTGATGTTGTGGTGGCGCTGAGTGATGTTGTGGTGGCGCTGAGTGATGTTGTGGTGCCCCTGAGTGATGCTGTGGTGGTGTTGAGTGATGCTGTGGTGGCGCTGAGTGATGTGGTGGTGCTGAGTGATGCTGTGGTGGCGCTGAGTGATGCTGTGATGGCGCTGAGTGATGCTGTGGTAGCGCATAGTGATGCTGTGGTAGCGCATAGTGAAGCTGTGGTGGACCTGAGTGATGCTGTGGTGGACCTGAGTGATGCTGTGGTGGACCTGAGTGATGCTGTGGTGGACCTGAGTGATGCTGTGGTGGACCTGAGTGATGCTGTGGTGGTGCTGAGTGATGCTGTGGTGGTGCTGAGTGATGCTGTGGTGGTGCTGATTGATGCTGTGGCGGTGCGGAGTGATATTGTGGTGTCCCTGAGTGATGCTGTGGTGGTGCTCAGTGATGCTGTGGTGGTGCTGAGTGATGCTGTGGTGGTGCTGAGTGACTCTGTGGTGGTGCTGAGTGACGCTGTGGTGGTGCTGAGTGACGCTGTGGTGGTGCTGAGTGACGCTGTGGTGGTGCTGAGTGACGCTGTGGTGGTGCTGAGTGACGCTGTGGTGGTGCTGAGTGACGCTGTGGTGGTGCTGAGTGATACTGTGATGGTGCGGAGTGATGCTGTGATGGTGCGGAGTGATGCTGTGATGGTGCGGAGTGATGCTGTGATGGTGCGGAGTGATATTGTTATGTCCCTGAGTGATGCTGTGGTTGCGTAGAGCGATGCAGTGGTGGCGCTGAGTGATGCTGTTGTGGTCCTGAGTGATGCTGTGGTGGTGCTGAGTGACGCTGTGGTGGTGCTGACTGATGCTGTGGTGGCGTTGGGTGATCCTGTGCTGGCCCTGAGTGATGCTGTGGTGGCCCTGAGTGATGTTGTGGTGATGCTGACTGATGCTGTGGTGATGCTGACTGATGCTGTGGTGATGCTGATTGATGCTTTGGCGCTGCAGAGTGATGCTTTGGCGCGGCAGAGTGATGCTGTGGTGGTACTGAGTGTTGCTGTGGTTGCGTAGAGCGATGCAGTGGTGGCGCTGAGTGATGCTGTTGTGGCCCTGAGCGATATTGTTGTGTGGTTGAGTGACGCTGTGGTGGTGCTGAGTGTTGCTGTAGTTGCGCTGAGTGATGTTGTGGTGCCCCTGAGTGATGTTGTGGTGCCCCTGAGTGATGTTGTGGTGGTGCTGAGTGATGCTGTGGTGGCCCGGAACGATATTGTGTGCTTGAGTGACGCTGTGGTGGTGCTGAGTGATGTTGTGGTGTCGCTGAGTGATGTTGTGGTGCCCCTGAGTGATGTTGTGGTGCCCCTGAGTGATGTTGTGGTGCCCCTGAGTGATGTTGTGGTGGTGCTGAGTGATGCTGTTGTGGTGCTGAGTGATGCTGTGGTGGCGCTGAGTGATGCTGTGGTGGCGCTGAGTGATGTTGTGGTACCCCTGAGTGATGTTGTGGTGGTGCTGAGTGATGTTGTGGTGGTGCTGAGTGATGCTGTGGTGGTGTTGAGTGATGCTGTGGTGCTGTTGAGTGATGCTGTGGTGGTGTTGAGTGATGCTGTGGTGGTGTTGAGTGATGCTGTGGTGGCGCTGAGTGATGTGGTGGCGCTGAGTGATGTGGTGGCGCTGAGTGATGTGGTGGCGCTGAGTGATGTGGTGGCGCTGAGTGATGTGGTGGCGCTGAGTGATGTGGTGGCGCTGAGTGATGTGGTGGCGCTGAGTGATGTGGTGGTGCTGAGTGATGTGGTGGTGCTGAGTGTTGTGGTGGCACATAGTGATGCTGTGGTAGCGCATAGTGATGCTGTGGTTGCGTAGAGCGATGCTGTGGTGGTGCTGAGTGACGCTGTGGTGGTGCTGAGTGACGCTGTGGTGGTGCTGAGAGACGCTGTGGTGGTGCTGAGTGACGCTGTGGTGGTGCGGAGTGACGCTGTGGTGGTGCGGAGTGACGCTGTGGTGGTGCGGAGTGACGCTGTGGTGGTGCGGAGTGATGCTGTGGTGGTGCGGAGTGATGCTGTGGTGGTGCGGAGTGATGCTGTTGTGTCCCTGAGTGACGCTGTGGTGGTGCGAGTGACGCTGTGGTGGTGCTGACTTACACTGTGGTGATCCTGTGCTGGCCCTGAGTGATGCTGTGGTGGCCCTGAGTGATGTTGTGGTGATGCTGATTGATGCTTTGGCGCTGCAGAGTGATGCTGTGGTGCTGCTGAGTGATGCTGTGGTGCTGCTGAGTGATGCTGTGGTGCTGCTGAGTGATGCTGTGGTGCTGCTGAGTGATGCTGTTGTGCTGCTGAGTGATGCTGTGGTGCTGCTGAGTGATGCTGTGGTGCTGCTGAGTGATCCTGTGGTGGTCCTGAGGTGGTCCTGAGTGATCCTGTGGTGGTCCTGAGTGATCCTGTGGTGGTCCCGAGTGATGCTGTGGTGGTCCTGAGTGATGCTGTGGTGGTCCTGAGTGACGCTGTGGTGGTGCTGAGTGACGCTGTGGTGGTGCTGAGTGACGCTGTGGTGGTGCTGAGTGACGCTGTGGTGGTGCTGAGTGACGCTGTGGTGGTGCTGAGTGATGCTGTGCTGGCCCCGAGTGATGCTGTGCTGGCCCCGAGTGATGCTGTGGTGGCCCCGAGTGATGCTGTGGTGATGCTGACTGATGTTGTGGTGGTGCTGATTGATGCTGTGGTGGCGCATAGTGATGCTGTGGTGGTACTGAGTGATGCTGTGGTGCTGCTGAGTGATGCTGTGGTGTTGCTGAGTGATGCTGTGGTGGCGCTGGGTGATGCTGTGGAGTTCCTGAGTGATGTTGTGATGCTGCTGAGTGATGCTGTGGTGAAGGAGAGTGATGCTGTGGTGGTTGCGCTGAGTGATGTTGTGGCGCTGAGTGATGTTGTGGTGGCGCTGAGTGATGTTGTGGTGGTGCTGATTGATGCTGTGGTGGCGCATAGTGATGCTGTGGTGGTACTGAGTGATGCTGTGGTGCTACTGAGTGATGCTGTGGTGCTACTGAGTGATGCTGTGGTCCTACTGAGTGATGCTACTGAGTGATGCTGTGGTGCTACTGAGTGATGCTGTGGTGGTGCTGGGTGATGCAGTGGAGTTCCTGAGTGATGTGATGGTGCTGAGTGATGCTGTGGTGAAGGAGAGTGATGCTGTGGTGGCCCTGAGTGATGCTGTGGTGCCCCTGAGTGATGCTGTGGTGGTGCTGAGTGATGCTGTGGTGGTGCTGAGTGATGATGTGGTGGTGCTGAGTGATGATGTGGTGGTGCTGAGTGATGATGTGGTGGTGCTGAGTGATGATGTGGTGGTGCTGAGTGATGATGTGGTGGTGCTGAGTGATGATGTGGTGGTGCTGACTGATGATGTGGTGGTGCTGACTGATGCTGTGGTGGCGCTGAGTGATGCTGTGGTGGCGCTGAGTGATGCTGTGGTAGCGCATAGTGATGCTGTGGTAGCGCATAGTGATGCTGTGGTGGACCTGAGTGATGCTGTGGTGGACCTGAGTGATGCTGTGGTGGACCTGAGTGATGCTGTGGTGGACCTGAGTGATGCTGTGATGGACCTGAGTGATGCTGTGATGGACCTGAGTGATGCTGTGATGGACCTGAGTGATGCTGTGATGGACCTGAGTGATGCTGTGATGGACCTGAGTGATGCTGTGATGGACCTGAGTGATGCTGTGGTGGACCTGAGTGATGCTGTGGTGGACCTGAGTGATGCTGTGGTGGACCTGAGTGATGCTGTGGTGGTGCTGAGTGACGCTGTGGTGGTGCTGATTGATGCTGTTGCGGTGCGGAGTGATATTGTTGTGTCCCTGAGTGATGCTGTGGTGGTGCTGAGTGATGCTGTGGTGGTGATGAGTGATGCTATGGTGGTGCTGAGTGACGCTGTTGCGGTGCTGACTGATGCTGTCGTGGCGTTGAGTGATGTGGTGGCGCTGAGTGATGCTGTGGTGGCGCTGAGTGATGCTGTGGTGGCGCTGAGTGAAGTGGTGGTGCTGAGTGACGCTGTGGTGGTGCTGAGTGACGCTGTGGTGGTGCTGAGTGTTGCTGTAGTTGCGCTGAGTGATGTTGTGGTGGCGCTGAGTGATGTTGTGGTGCCCCTGAGTGATGCTGTGGTGGTGCTGAGTGACGCTGTGGTGGTGCTGAGTGATGTGGTGGTGCTGAGTGATGCTGTGGTGACGCTGAGGGATGCTGTGGTGGTGCTGAGTGATGTGGTGGTGCTGAGTGATGTGGTGGTGCTGAGTGATGTGGTGGTGCTGAGTGATGTGGTGGTGCTGAGTGACGCTGTGGTGTTGCTGAGTGTTGCTGTAGTTGCGCTGAGTGTTGCTGTAGTTGCGCTGAGTGATGTTGTGGTGGCGCTGAGTGATGTTGTGGTGCCCCTGAGTGATGCTGTGGTTGCGTAGAGCGATGCAGTGGTGGCACTGAGTGATGCTGTGGTGGTCCTGAGTGATGCTGTGGTGGTCCTGAGTGATGCTGTGGTGGTCCTGAGTGATGCTGTGGTGGTCCTGAGTGACACTGTGGTGGTGCTGAGTGACGCTGTGGTGGTGCTGACTGATGGTGTGGTGGCGTTGGGTGATCCTGTGCTGGCCCTGAGTGATGCTGTGGTGGCCCTGAGTGATGTTGTGGTGATGCTGACTGATGCTGTGATGATGCTGATTGATGCTTTGGCGCTGCAGAGTGATGCTTTGGCGCTGCAGAGTGATGCTGTTGTGGTACTGAGTGTTGCTGTGGTTGCGTAGAGCGATGCAGTGGTGGCGCTGAGTGATGTTGTGGTGCCCCTGAGTGATGCTGTGGTGGTGTTGAGTGATGCTGTGGTGACGCTGAGTGATGTGGTGGTGCTGAGTGATGCTGTGGTGGCGCTGAGTGATGCTGTGGTGGTGCTGAGTGATGCTGTGGTGGTGCTGAGTGATGCTGTGGTGGCGCTGAGTGATGCTGTAGTTGCGCTGAGTGATGTTGTGGTGGCGCTGAGTGATGTTGTGGTGGCGCTGAGTGATGTTGTGGTGCCCCTGAGTGATGCTGTGGTGGTGTTGAGTGATGCTGTGGTGGCGCTGAGTGATGTGGTGGTGCTGAGTGATGCTGTGGTGGCGCTGAGTGATGCTGTGATGGCGCTGAGTGATGCTGTGGTAGCGCATAGTGATGCTGTGGTAGCGCATAGTGAAGCTGTGGTGGACCTGAGTGATGCTGTGGTGGACCTGAGTGATGCTGTGGTGGACCTGAGTGATGCTGTGGTGGTGCTGAGTGATGCTGTGGTGGTGCTGAGTGATGCTGTGGTGGTGCTGATTGATGCTGTGGCGGTGCGGAGTGATATTGTTGTGTCCCTGAGTGATGCTGTGGTGGTGCTGAGTGACGCTGTGGTGGTGCTGAGTGACGCTGTGGTGGTGCTGAGTGACGCTGTGGTGGTGCTGAGTGACGCTGTGGTGGTGCTGAGTGACGCTGTGGTGGTGCTGAGTGACGCTGTGGTGGTGCTGAGTGACGCTGTGGTGGTGCTGAGTGACGCTGTGGTGGTGCTGAGTGACGCTGTGGTGGTGCTGAGTGACGCTGTGGTGGTGCTGAGTGACGCTGTGGTGGTGCTGAGTGACGCTGTGGTGGTGCTGAGTGACGCTGTGGTGGTGATGAGTGATGCTGTGGTGGTGATGAGTGATGCTATGGTGGTGCTTAGTGACGCTGTGGCGGTGCTGACTGATGATGTCGTGGCGTTGAGTGATCCTGTGCTGGCCCTGAGTGATGCTGTGGTGGCCCTGAGTGATGCTGTGGTGGCCCTGAGTGATGCTGTGGTGGCCCTGAGTGATGCTGTGGTGGCCCTGAGTGATGCTGTGGTGGCCCTGAGTGATGCTGTGGTGGCCCTGAGTGATGCTGTGGTGGCCCTGAGTGTTGATGCTGTGGTGGCCCTGAGTGATGCTGTGGTGGCCCTGAGTGATGCTGTGGTGGCCCTGAGTGATGCTGTGGTGGCCCTGACTGATGCTGTGGTGGCCCTGACTGATGCTGTGGTGGCCCTGACTGATGCTGTGGTGGCCCTGACTGATGCTGTGGTGGCCCTGACTGATGCTGTGGTGGCCCTGAGTGATGCTGTCGTGGCCCTGAGTGATGCTGTCGTGGCCCTGACTGATGCTGTGGTGGCCCTGACTGATGCTGTGGTGGCCCTGACTGATGCTGTGGTGGCCCTGACTGATGCTGTGGTGGTGCTGAGTGACGCTGTGGTGGTGCTGAGTGACGCTGTGGTGGTGCTGAGTGACGCTGTGGTGGTGCTGAGTGACGCTGTGGTGGTGCTGAGTGACGCTGTGGTGGTGCTGAGTGACGCTGTGGTGGTGCTGAGTGACGCTGTGGTGGTGCTGAGTGTTGCTGTAGTTGCGCTGAGTGATGCTGTGGTGGCGCTGAGTGATGTTGTGGTGCCCCTGAGTGATGCTGTGGTGGTGTTGAGTGATGCTGTGGTGGCGCTGAGTGATGTGGTGGTGCTGAGTGATGCTGTGGTGACGCTGAGGGATGCTGTGGTGGTGCTGAGTGATGTGGTGGTGCTGAGTGATGTGGTGGTGCTGAGTGACGCTGTGGTGGTGCTGAGTGACGCTGTGGTGGTGCTGAGTGTTGCTGTAGTTGCTACTGATGTCCGCTGCGGCTTGGAGGGCTGCTCGCTGCTCGCTGTTCATTGATAGCCTGGTCTGGATCTGGTCCGATGGATTGGGAAAGCTACGGTGGCTTCCGTCTACGGTTCGTCCGGCGGCGGCGTGATGAGGCACCAGGTATTGACTTGCTCGCGCCGGAGGCTGCATTCTCAGGTCCCGGTGGGGCATATGTGTCCATCCATTCTTCTGCTTCCTCAGGAGTGTTGAAAAAATGCGCCTTCCCGTTTGCAGCTACCCTTAAGCGCGCTGGGAACAACAGTGAGTATTTAAGGTCGTGTTGTCGCAGGCGCTTCTTCACTGCCATGAATGAGTGCCGTTGCTTCTGTACTTGCAGGGTATAATCAGGGAAAAACATTATCTTGTTGTTGTCTATGTGGACATCCTGCATATTTCTGGTTTCCTGCAATATCGCATCCCGGTCTCTATAGTTGAGCAGGCGTATTAGGAACGGTCTGGGGTTAGAGCCCGCCGGTGGGGGTCGTGCAGGCACCCTATGCGCGCGCTCTATAACAAAGTGGGGCGAAAGGGCTCCCTCCGGCAACAGGGTTCGGAGCCAGGACTCAGCGTACTCCGTTGGGTGTCTTCCTTTCTTTCCCTCCGGCAGGCCCAACACGCGGACGTTATTGCGCCTGGCACGACCTTCAGTGTCCTCAACCCTGTCTTCCAGAAACTCCACTCTGTTCAGTAGATTTTGCACATGTTTGTCTGTGGCTGTTACTTTCGGTGTAATATCTGCAATGATATTTTCAACTGTGGGGGTACGGTCCGCCAGCTTTCGGTGGTCTGCTCGGAGGTGTGTAAGATCGATTGCCACTTTATCTATCTTGCTTTCCAGTGAGGCCCGCGTTTGATTAAGTGTCTCCCCTAACTTTTCTACTGCTGCAAGCACGGCGACCAGTTTGGTGGAGGTAGGGTCAAGTGGGTTCTGTTCAGCCATCTTGACCTGCTTAGCTTTAGATGAGGGGGGTTGCGCAGTCGTGCCACTCGGTCCAGTCTTTGCTCGAGTGCCATGCGACATTGAGGTGAGGCACGTGTGCTCTGTCTTCGGCGTTCAAAACAGGCTGCGTGAGTATGACTGTGTCCGCAGACGGGCCTGTATATGGACTATTCAGACTGCGGGCGTAACACGTTCGTAGCACCACTGTATGAGGCAGGTGGGTTCTTCTTGGTGTGCTCCTCCTTACCTCAGACCGTTTGTCTGATGCTCCCAGGAAGGGTTTTAATGCCTACTTGAGCACCCAGGTACGGGTTAATGTGCCAGGTCTGCGGTTATTGCGCCGAGTTCTCAGGTAGCGTGTTTGTCCTGCGATACAGCACTGCCACCTGGCTGCTAGTGCCGTGCCCCTTCGTTCCGGCCACCGCCGCACCTCGTGTTGTAAGTTGGAACTGAGGCGTCACTACTATGGTTCAACAAGGACATCTACATAAGCGAAGATTACGGAGTAATGGGGAGAACTCTCCTCGGGGCACACCTGCGACGTTCACTTTGTGTATGCCCAACCCGATCAGCACCGGGGCTGGTGACTAATTATGCGCGAGCACTGTACAGGGGAGGAGTTCCAGGCCCCCGCTTATTCACGTGTCAGCCCGCCACCACTCCGTCCGATCTCAACCCCTCAAATTTCTCACTGTTCACACCTCTGGGTCTCGGAGGTAAGGCCCACGTCTGAGTCCGCTACCCAGATTATTCCAAGCTTGGGGCGATCCCGCCAGACCTAGCAGAGTTCAAATTTCCTTGGCACAGAGAGAGCTACTCTACACCAGGCGCATAAGTGATTTACAGGGTTGGTCCAGTGCTGGATCTTCTGCCGATCAATGCACCTCTGCTGCGCTGGGCAGCCTCCTCGCATGGGTTGGTGGGGGAGTAGCTCCGGGTGACACCAAGAGTAGGGCACAGTTCAATTGCCGGACCCGGAGGCGCCCCAGTCAGGGCCAGCACCCAATAAACAGTGTTGCGTGTCCCCCGCTTTTGTTAAGGGGCTTGTGAGGGGTGACCACGGGTTCGCGCGTGGGGAGCTAACGGTCCGACAAAGTACAGGTAAACCCACCTCAGGGCCAAGGCGAGGCACAGGCAGTCCTATCCCGCTGGGGGGGCCGATAGTAAAGCACCCCTGCATGCACCTTGCAGCCCACAGGGCACGGCCTGCTCCCAAGTCCACCTCTCAATCGATACCGCAGCTGGGGCGCCGCGGTGATCACGCCTGGGATTTTGTCGCCGCTGCTTGCAGGAAGCGGTCGGGCGCTGATACTCGATGGTCCGGCAGCCAAAGCAAGTGACACTCAAGCGCCTCCCTCTGTCGGGGCACCGTCCCGGGATCTCCTTACGGGAAAGCTAGCAGGTTGGTGCTCTGCGGACTCATCCACATAAGTGCAGCCGCGCAGAGATGCAGGTCCACTTTCACTGGTTCACCACTGAGCCACGGCATTCCGGGTGGCGCTGTATTTGCGCCGCCATCTTCTGCGGCCCTGTGGGCGGAGCCAATCCCCGGGCTGTAGTTGCGAAGCTCGCCGGCCCAGTGGAAGCCTGTTCGGCGCCCCGCCAAAGCAAATGTCCCGGCACGGAGCTAGTGGCTCGGTTGCTCCCAGATTTGTGTCGGGGCTTCAGGGCCCTAGCAGGTGCAGCTAGAGCAAGCCTCAGCTCCAGCAGCGCTGTACTGACGGAGAAATTACGCTGGAATGGGGAGCCCTGGACTGAGCTCTACACAAGCACGTCTGCTCCCATTGCTGGCTTAGCCACGCCCCGTCAAATATCACTCATGGCAGGCTGAAAAGGTACCAGAAAAATAATTCTTACTAGACACAATTTGGGAGAGAAAGCGAGAGGAAAGCCAGATGGCGCCTAATCTTTGGGAGAGCAAGCGAGAGGAAAGCCAGATGGCGCCTGATCGAGCGATGCGAGGAATGCGCGTTACTGTGCGCGTAACCGCACGCTCTAGGCCACCCAAAAAGCTGTGGTCGGCTTTTTAAAGCCCACTCACTAAATGTCTCGCCAGACCAGCGCATGCGCTGGCTCAGGCGAGACCTAAAAAGGGGCCCACTTGTGTGGGCGGGCCCGTCTCCCGTAACAGGAAAAGCACCAAAAAGCAACATACAGACATCAAATTTTCACCATGAAATATTATTAATTTTGGCAATGTTTGGTAGCTGCGTAATTTAGGCCCAAGCTTGTCCACCACCGTGAGAAACCACTAAACCTACATATGCCTCAAAATCAGACATCCAAGGAAGTCCAGGGTGGTGTGACTTGCATGGATTGCACTACCTTTAATGCCTTGCAAACCTCAAACTTTGGCTAAAATTAAGCATTTTCCTCACATTTCTGTGAGGGGAAAGTTGCGGAATCTGTGGGGATGCAGAAAATTCCTTCCACCTAGCGTTCACACACTTCTTTGATAAAAATGGAAGTAGTAGGAGTGCTACCACTACACTGAAGTAGTAAAATATCATTGCATTGGTTGTTCTTATTCTTTTTCTGTGCGCACTGTATGTAAAAACAGGAGAAGGGGATTATACGTATATTCCAGAAAACCAAACAAGTAATTGTGGTATTTGACAAACAAAAAATAAGCACATTTATGAGCAGGTAAACTCACATATACAGAGTAAATCAACCAGAAAATAAAATTGAAACCAGACTGCTGCATATATTCAAACTGAGTTACGATTTATAACTCGCAGTGTAAAGATATTGTGTCTGCGTAGTGCATATAGTTTGACAGTGCAGTGCCAATTTGTGAAGGTCGGGTGCAATACAGTTTATATACAAAAAAGGCATGAGAAACCTCAGCAATAGGCTGGATCTGGTCACATATTATATGGAAACTCATTATGAGCTGTGCACAATCTTCAAATTTATACAATTTTGAGAAATGATGCAATCCATATTGTGAAAGTGAAGTTGTTGATGTTTCAGCCCCTGAGGTGTGACGAGGGCCATCATCGTGACAAATGCCAGAAGACAGTTCTGATAACAATGAAAATAAGTTAGTTACAGAGAATATGTAAACTATCACGTCTTTGTGTCCAGACTCCCAGGCAGTACTTCTTTGATACAGTGGTCGAGGGCATTCACCTAAAGGCTTCCTGCGATTCCCTGTTTCCCAAAGTCTTTGTCAAGATGACGCAGTGCAAGATGGCAATGACTCTTGTCCAAGACTTGGTCATGGTATCTGAAACTGCTTCACCTGCCACTTCAGCTTCACCACAGGCTACTACGCAACCCAAATTTGCTGTACAGGATGCCAGAGGAATATTTCATCTAAGCGTCCCCTCATTAAACTCGGCTGCCTAGCTCTTGAGTACCTGCAATGCGGCTAGCTGAGTCTTCCCGATGATTACATGGACTTACTGACAGCCGTGTAGATTCCATCCACTCGCTCATCTTATGCTCTCAAGTTGAGGAGATTTTGCACTGGTGCTTTCGGATATGTAAAAGGATCCCATATGTGTTAAGAGGCAACGGTTTTACAGTATCTTCTGTGTTCGGCAGAATCTGGCCTTCAGTTCTCTTCAGTTGAAGTGCATTCGGCTGCCATCACTGCGTATGGAAACAGTCCCTCTCGGGCATCCTTTTTCACCATCCCAATGATAAATGATGTCCTTGTTTGAATAGATAAAAGTATTCTTTTCTGCTAGGAAACCTTCTCTTCTAAGAGAGCTTAGCATTGCTCGCCCTAAATTAGTAGGTCCTCCATCTGAGCCCATACACATTGCAGACTTGTTTCCTGGAAAGAGACTTTTCATGTGGCCATAACCGCTGCCAGAAGGGTGAGTGAGCTCGAAGGAACCATATCTAGTTTTCCACTGCAAGAAGATATCCTTGAAAACTCATCCTTCTTATATGTCAACCCGAAAACTTCACTCCCAGTTTTATTTCTGGAAAATTCCTCTCCAGCAGAAAGAGCTCTTCATACCCTAGACGTGTAGAGGGCTCTAAAATGCTGCTTGCACAGAATCAAAGACATTAAAAAAACAAGCATTTGCAATGCAACAGGTCTCGCATTTACGCGAGTTTGAGCTATTGGCATTGTAAATGGCAATGCCTTTTTTTAAGTTTTGGTT
Source organism: Calotriton arnoldi (assembly GCA_963921515.1). NCBI lineage: Eukaryota > Metazoa > Chordata > Amphibia > Caudata > Salamandridae > Calotriton > Calotriton arnoldi. The sequence goes on from CAWUFW010000054.1 coordinate 4,369,265, forward strand.
TTTAAAACATACATAAAAGGCATTGTCATTTACAATGGCAATAGCTTAAACGCGAGACCTATTGCATTGCAAATGCTTGTGTTGCTCGCCCTCGCTCCGACTGGTATGCTATTCCGCTCACCGTGAGTGCATCAAAACCGCAATGGTGCCTGTGAGACTTCCACGTGTGGGACATGCAGATCAGTGTTACGAGCCCACAGGCACAGGGTCACACAGTGCGATGCATGCCAGCTGCAATTATGACTGCGCTCTCATGGATGAGGGACTGTGCTTCCACCTGCGGGGCATTCAGCTCACAGGGTCATGTCTGCACGTGTAAGGTGCATCCTTGTAGTTCCATACAAGGCGTGGCGTTAACTCTACCATGCCTGCTCAGGAGGTATAGTGATTCATAGTGCAGCAGGTGCAGTGGCACCAGGCCGAGGGGTGAGAGGGACTGTCTGCACCCCAATTTGGACAGTTTCCACTACTTAACTGCGGTAAGGGGGTGTACTCCTTGCTTGCTTTAGGGCTGTTACTTCCGGGACGCAGTGCACTCTCCTGCCTGCGGCAGCTGGGACACAACCACAGGGAAGGAAGGCACCTGCTGAGAGGACAGGCTGTGAAGCAGAGAGGGTCTTACCTGAGAAGTCAGCCAGCGCAGAGCTCTCCGGGGCGCAGAGCAGCAGCAGGGCCCAGCAGAGCAGGACGGGGCGGCAGGGGCTCGCAGAGGTGTCTCCTGGGGCAGCCGCCGAGGTCCACCATGGTGCGGCTCCGAGCATGCATGCATTGCTCGCTGTAATAATGTTGTCTCTTAGCATCTAAAGCTTCACAGAAAACATGTCAAGATTTCTTTTTCACAAAATTGCGTGGAGTTGTTTAAGAAATTCTACACGGAACGCTTTCTGTGGGTGATATGTTTTGAATAATAGTACATACATATGGTCTTTACAGAAAGACATATCACTATGGGAAGTGATACCAATTAGCTAGTTTACCAGCTGTTGCCTAATTACCCTTGAGATGCAAAATGGTGTCTTGACATAGACTGACAACAGTGTGACGGCGTGCACGTACAAGAGTGGACGCCGAGCATGCCCAGTAGTGATGCTACATCCTCCCCTTCCACTGAGCTTGATCCCTGGAGAGTCACAATGACCTTTGCACTCACAAACGTCAATTAAGACTGTTTTGCACTGGAATTTTAAAAAATGTCCCTCGCTCCAGCATCACCCCCTCTCTGAAAGGGGCATGGCTGGAATGGAAGCAGCATGCAGATGTTGCCGGAGATGAGTTTAGGACCCAAGTGATGCATGGGCTGCGCCCTCCCCCCCCCTGCCCGAGCTGCACCGGTGAAGGGGGGACTGGCGGGCGCGTGCGGGCGACTGGGGGAGAGCAGCAGAGAGCCGCCAGCGGAGCATGGCCAGCGCAGGGAGAGCTCTTCTGCCGGGCTCGCGGTGCACATGTGGTGTGAGCTGTACCTGCACCCGGCGCTGCGTTTGCGGACACTGACTGAGCTGCCTGGCTAATGAAGGCCACTTGGATCCGGATCCTTAAAAGAGCCAAGGGAGGACGGCTGAGGCAGTCCGACATCTGCGTAAAGCGCCTTTTTATTTCATTCGCTGGGCGGCGGGGGGTGGTGCTATGAGAGCGGTGTGGGTAGAGGGCGCTGCGCCGCCTGGGGTCCGAGGACGAGGTAAGAGAGCCCGCCCGAGGCGCATTTTAAACAATCTGTCGGCATTGTGACAAAGATATAGTGCGTCCCGACTAATGAAGGAGACTGTGTAACGCCGCAAGTGAAAGATCCAGTCCGGATGGGCCGTCCGAGAAGGAGACAGGGCGGTAACAAAGAAGCCTCATTTTGAATCGGAAGCCAGCGTTTAGCATAAACGATTACACCAGCCAATAGGAATGATGGGCGGGGCTTCAAGTCCACTTCTGAAATCTACTCGATTACAATAAGCCTCGCAGAGCGAGCAGCGCATGCGCGCTGCAACGCAGGTCTGCCAGACCTAAAAAGATCGGATAAATACGAAAGCATTCAAGACAAAGTCAAAGTTTGGGGAAGAATAGGATGTTAACAGGAAGGGAGACCGGGATAAGCATAGAATCTCTTTAGGAGACAGTTGTTGCAGGTATGATCCAGTGGTATTATGAAGGAAGCCTTCTAGAGCGCCAAGTTCGAACGTCACTGGCATGCCCTTCAGTTTACCAGACACCGTGTATAAGCGTTCTAAGTTGTTTGGGACCCTTATACTTGAATTAATATAGCCAAGGGGTATTGCATACAGGTAAGGCTTGTAAGGGGGGTGGGGGGAAACTTCAGTGACTGAGGTAAAACTCCTCTGAAATTATTCATGTGTTTCTTCCGTGACACATGCCTTCACTAAAACCCATGCAAAAAATGTACATTTTTAAGAAAGTACTTTGCTCAAGCCAACCACTTCAAAACGTCCCTGGCGTCCTTCTTTTACATGATACATCAAGTTGTATCTAAGTTTTTAAGGATATGGGCCCAGTTTTTGGCCTAGTGTGGTCAAGTATCATGCAGGAGCTCAGCAGAGCGGTGTCTTATGCCAGCGATGCAAATCCATAGCTCATCAGAGGACCCTACAGAACTAGATGGCCCTGAAAACAAGGTCATGGCATCTACTGCATTACGTTCGGACCCTGTGCCTGGTCTGTCCAAAATGCAGGGCAGGTTTAACTAAACCTAGGTGGAAACTCCCCATTTTATAAGAAGTAATTTGTTATTCTTAAACTGGGTTGGCTTTTCAAGGGGCCTTTGAGCACTGAGCAAAAATGAAGAAAATGGAGACAAAGTCCTTTCTGTGAACGGAATCCACTCTGGCATTACTCTGTAGTGGAATGCATCACCCAACCAAGCGGTCAATGAATTCTGACCATGAATTCCAAGAGTGTATTGCTTTACACAGCTCCTTGTGCCTCTGAACTTCTGCTCATTTCTCCTACTGTCTCACCCGTGAAAATACTGTTTATTCAAAAAACGATTTGATAACTCTTCTACAAAGAACTACGGAACAAATTCTAAGGGAGGAAGTATGTGAACATAAATTAAGAACATGGATGTAAAGTCATGCAGCATGTTTGGGGGTGATAGAGAGGGTGCACTGATTTTTACAAATATGTAGCTGGGTCATTCTTCGTACATAATTTGCTAAGGGGAGTGCGGTCAGCAGCGGAGATTAAATACTCAGATCATTTGTCGCCATCAGAAATAATGCAAAACAACAAAATCAGCATGGTGAGGTAGCAAAACACTGCTGCACCAACAACAGTCGATTATTACCTCCAAGGAAATCATTATTTTGCAGACAGATGTGGTTCACATCATTACAAGCTGCCTGGCGTGCTGGCTCCATGTTTGGTTTGGATAGCTTCCATTGTTTACACACACATATTCCGGCGCTGCGCATCTGTGTCCTCAGTGAAACGTAGGGCTCGATGACCAAAAGTAACAACTATTCAAATTACGGTTGAAGCAAGACTAGCCGAAATTAAACCATAAGAAGCAGGAAAACAAAACACACAATATGGGGCACTAGATACTGTTTACCTAATGTTCGTAGCTTTTCAACTCAGCTCATTTAAACAAGCGCTCCAATACCATCGGATCAAGCAAATCAAGACGCGCGGCTGCGAGACGCGCTCTGTGGTGGGGGAGGGGCGGAGCGAGGCGCTTGGGAGAGCAAGCAAGAGAGGAAAGCCAGATGGGGCCTGATCGCGCGCTGTAAGGGTGCCGCGAGGAAAGCCAGATGGCGGCTGTGCGCGTGCCCGCGCGCTTAACCGCAAGCTTTAGGCCACAAGCAAAAGCTTGTGGTCGGATTTCTAAAGCCCACTCACTAAATGTCTCGCCAGACCAGCGCATGCGCTGGCTCAGGCGAGACCTAATAAAACACCTGTTTGTAGACTACGAAGCGGTCCGATCTAGGATGGCTTCATCTAAGCAAACTGTCCCTAGATGGATAATACCCTGCATAATGAGTTATAATCAGAAGGCTAACAGAACCCTCCTGGATAAGCTTACAGCACATCCTACTTCGGTGAAAAGCTGCCATCACTGCTTTGATGAGAAAGGTGCCAATTCCAGAAATCTGCAAGACCGCAACCTGGCGGTCTGTCCACACTTTCACCCAACATAACTACATTGACTCTAACTGGAGGATTGATACCCTGGTACGTCCGGCATCCTTGCCCAATTTATTTGCCTAGGAGATTTACTTTGGTCTGTTTGCATTTGGAACCCTTCACCGGAGCTATTCTACTGTAATGTATTTCAGATATCGCACAGAATCCTACGACAGAGATGGAAAAGTTACTTACTTGTAATGCTAGTTCTCTGTCATCGGTATTCTTGCTGAATCTATAAACAACCTGCCCTCCTCCCCGTCTTTTCCAAATGTGTTGATGAACAGTCTGAAAGGACTATTGGGAGTCTGGCTAAGCACAAACACACAATCAGGCAGAAGGTTGCATTGGAGTAGGAGACTGTGGAGAACGGGTCAGTAGAAACTAAAAAGGGTGGGAGCGCTAGTCCGTTAACTGACAGATTGTGCATTATACTTCTTCCTGGTTTTGGGCACATGTTGAGGTCATTTGTGGCAAAGCAGTATTTTAGACAGTTCATGACATACAGTCTTTGTCTGGCAGTGATGCAAGTTGTTGTGGCTATCAGCTTTCGTACCAGTTCACACACCTTCTCCAACCATTACGTTTGTTTTCTGCTCTCTTGGTTCCCCCCTGGTAGTCCGCCTATTATGCCTTACTTTCTCCCTGGTGCTAGTCCGCCTATTATGCCTTCCTTTCTCCCTGGTGCAGTTTTTGCTCGGTTCCTCTCTTACTTGTCTTCTAGCACCCCAGGTTTGGGAAGTTGTCGCAGCTTTCGGCTGGATTTCAGTGCTTGCTTGAGGCTCAACACAGCAACAGCTGCCAAAATCAGTAAACCTCTCAAAACTCTAATATATGGTATGCCCTCACCCCGGCTGTATCATTTGCTTCCCTCTTGTCCTCTTCATCTAGTTCTGTGAGCTCATGTGCCTCCATCTTTGAGGTAGTTTTCTGCCTTCCGTCGACTTAGCCAATTCCATTACAGAGAGTAAGATACAGTTCCTTTTCTCTTTCTCTCCCCTTCCTTGTTTCCCCAGATTCCTAATGTAGGTGGCAAATTGTTCCTGCCCACCTGCTTAGGCGTTTTAGGATTGCAGGGACTTTCAGCGAGTCAGAACTCGTGGAACATAACAGTTTGCCACGGTGGAAATCCGCATAAGTGTTGGAGTTTTTCCGCACAATGCCAGTTAATTTTTTTGGCCTGCCAGCATAATTTTGTTGATGATACCTCGTAAATAAAATAACCTTTGTGTTTATATGATTTAACCAAAGATTAACAATTGAACTCAATGTATCACTCCGTTAACAGCAAGCTTTGGCAATAGGTGCTCTTCTCAGTCAGGTCCTGCCAGTCTGCTAATCCTAAAGGAAGGCAATCAAGAATGTGTTAACTATATTAGACATTATTAACAACTAGTCGCAGAAGCCGCATAGACAGATGAGGCTGTGTGTCAGGGCCTGCATGAACTCTTAAAAGGCGCTCTGTCTCTGGTTGTCCTCCGAATCATTATCTGTACAATGTTAATTGATCTTCTGCTTAAGAGACCGGCCCAATAAAGATCCACAAAGCCTAGGGAAGGTGTTCTGCTCAGTAAGCGTGGATCGGGAAAACATTTGAAAACAGTGATTACCTCTTGTTCAGTGGAGAAACCAATGCAGATTTGAAAGGTTCTTAAGACTCTTATGATGTAAGAAAGATATAATGTAAGCTAAATGGGTTCTGCCTGTACTGTAGAAAAATGGGTAATTTCGTTTAGGTATGTCCACAGCTTCTGTCACATGGCTTAGCTCATCCCTATTGAATGGACCAGGGATGAGCCAGAGAATCACTGAAGTGTCCGTTCTGAACATAGCTCAATATGTCCTGCAAGATGGGTCACCATAACAAGGGCTCCTTTTAGAGTTTTGTCGTAATTAATTCCAGAGCTTATGAGTGTTTTATGAATACTACATTTCATATGGAGGGTCAGATTCCTATCACTGAAACATCACTGCATGAAGAAATTCAAGCAACTGATGAAACAGCTTTAACCTCGAGAGAGATCTGTAAAGAAACTCTATTTCTGTTGATAGCTACACAGACCAGTCATATGGAAAAAATACGCTTTGACCGTGTTGATGCACCTGCCTTCCCCAGAGTGTTGGGATCAAATTGGACAGGCAGCATAAACCAGAAACCAACTGGGAAAAGCAGAAAGTGTTCTTCTCGCCCCCCCCAGCCCTCCCTACTGTGTGGAAGATTGTTTCCATGATGCACCTAAAGAGAATACTCAGTCATTGTTGTGTTTCACTGTGCTGCATCCAGCTGCTGCAACCATGAACAGACCATCATTCAATACCATCACTGTACCAAGATGTTTTGGATGTATTCCGTGACAAAAGAAAGGGGCAGGCCACAACCTGTCCATAGAGAATAGGATTATAGGATTGATGTCATGTGATGTGACATGGCAGAAAATATCCTCTGACAGGGAAGGAAGATCTGCTGCTGGAGCACCTGTCTTCTTCATAGCAAAAGCAAACAAAGAGTACATACCCTGTATTGATAATAGAGAATTGAATGCGATCACCATCCGCAATCATTGTCCTCGTCCTCTCATGTCATTTCTCTATGATCAGATCAAAACCACAAAGATCTTCACCAAACTTGATTCATGAAGAACATATAACCTAGAGAGAAGTTGTGAGAGGGATGAATGAAAACCGGCCTTCACTACTCTTTATGGTTATTTTGAGTACCTTGTAATGATTTTTTTTGTCCTTTGTAATGTCCCAGTTGTCTTCTAACACGTTGTAAACAATATCTTCTTGATCTCCTGGATGTCTTCCTGGTGGTATATTTATATGATATCTTAATATGTTTGAACTTTTTAGACGAGCATTGTTGTCAAGTTCAAGAGATTCTGAGTAAATGAAGGAAACACTCAGTGTGCTAAAGCTGAAAAGTGCTAGTTTGACTTTCCAGACATAACATTCCTAGATTTCAAGATTTCAGAACAAGGAATCAGCATGGCTCATGCAAAAGTAAAACCTGTCCTCAAATTTCCAATCTCTTGATTCATTGTGAAAGTTCAAAGGTTCATTGGATTTGCACGTTTCTTTTGGCAGTTCATTCAAAACTTCTTCGCCATCATTCTGTCCATTGTTCAATTAACAAGGAAAGGAGTGCTGTTTTGTTCGGGTGAGAAACAGAAACAAGCCGTTCAACAGCTTAATGTCACCTTTACATCTGCACCAAATTTGGGACATCCAAACAAACCCTTTCACTTATACAAAGAAATGCCTCATCTTTTGCAATAGGAGTTGTAATATCACAGAGATCCTGAGATTTATTTATTTATTATTATTTTTTTTAATTTAAGAAGTTTTCTATAGCGCTGGCCTGACCCTAGGGTATCGGAGCGCTTTACAGCAGGTACATATCAGATAATCACCAGATACAAAATAGAAGAGCGACATATTAACAGAAGAACGCAAAATAAAAGAGCGACACATTATAGTGCAGGACAGTGTTAGTCTTCAGGATTCTTCGGCGTTTTAGAGCTGGAGCAGAGCGCGATGTCCGCTAGCTGTCCCGAGTGATCCTATCCACTCCCTAGGGAGCGGTTGAGGAACAGGGTTTTGAGTTGGCTTTTGAATTCTACAAAGGAGGGAATGGTTCTGATGTGAGGGGGAATAGAGTTCCAGATTTTAGGAGCGCTTCCGGCGAAGGATCGGTCCGCAGTTTTTTTTCTTCTAGTTTTTGGTGGGATGAGTAGGAGGGAGTTTGAGCTTCTCAGGTTCCTGGTCTGGCCGGCTTTTTTGAGTTTTTTCGCCAGATATTCGGGTTTGCCGGTGTGAAGGGCTTTATGTGTGAGGCAGGCTGTTCTGAAGCTAATCCGCATTTCGACTGGAAGCCACTTAAGTTCCCTGAGTGCAGGGGAGATATGATCGAATTTCTTGATACCGGTGATCATTCTGGCAGCCGCATGCAGCGTTGTTTTGATGGGAGCCAGATGCGATTTTAGAATTCCTGAGAGGACTGCGTTCCCATAGTCCAGTCTTGACAGTACCAGAGATTGGGTGGCCTATTTGAGATCACTGGGCGGAATGAAGGGTTTTATTTTGTTCAGTAGTCTGAGGTTAAGGAAAGCACTTTTGGCCGAATTCTTAATGTGTCTCGTCATGTTCAGTTTTGGGTCTAGAGTGATGCCTAGTGATTTGACAGAGTCTGCTAGAGTGAGATTCCCGTTGAGCGCATCGACGGCCTTTAACCATTCGGCAATTTGGGGGTTATCTTCCTTATTCGAGATGAGGAGTGTCTCAGTCTTGTCAGGATTTAGTTTAAGGTGGTTGCATGTCAACCAGTGTTGGACATCTCTCAGTACATCATTGAGTCTTTGAATGTCTCTGAGAGAGGTAGTTTCCAAATAAATCTGAGTATCATCAGCGTAGAGATGGAAGCGGATGTTTGCTTTTCTGAGTAGTTTGGAGAGAGGTTCCATGTAGATGTTAAAGAGTTGCGGTGATAGCACCGAGCCTTGAGGGACGCCCTTGTTGACTTGTTGGAGGTCGGAAGTGAAGTTTTTTATTTTTATTTTTTGTGTGCGATTGTGTAGAAAGGAGGAGAACCATTGGAGGACTACCTCGCCAAGACCAGCTCTTTCTTGGAGAGCCCTTATGAGGAGTTTGTGATCTACCATATCAAATGCAGCCGAGAGGTCAAGGAGAATGAGGAGGCAGCATTGGTCAGAGTCTAGTGATCCGTGTATATCGTCGATGATGTTGAGGATCGCGGTTTCTGTGCTACAGCCTTTTCTGAAGCCAGACTGGTGGGGGTCCATGAGGTTGATGTTGTCCAGGTGTTGGGTTAGTTGTTGTAATACGCATCTTTCTAGGGTTTTTGATTGAAGGGGGAGGTTCGACACAGGTCTAAAGTTGTTCAGCTCTGTACCGTCTAGGCCGGGTTTTTTCAACAGGGGT